>OX459101.1:8955100-10423564 GCA_949775045.1 Metridium senile | reverse complement strand
GATTTGCAGCTTCCACCACTGCTGAGGAAATTTGTTCAACCCTTAAAGGATCGCTGATTACCCCTACCACTGTTGTACACCACCCAGGTAGATTGCATACTCTGGGAAAAGTGAGTACACCATCCAGACAAAAAAATATACAAGAATTTGAAACCTACCCTTATTCCATTATGAATGAATCCCCTTCTAAGTCCATGTGGATGCAGATGAGGGTATTCCTCCGATGAAGTTACTGTTAAATTGTAATATTTCTTCCAACCATCGTAAAGCATTTGATGCACAGGGTAGACTCCTGAATGATGGGGTGCAACTGCATAACTTGTATTGAATGGGATATTGTGTTGCTGAAAAAAAAAATGCTTTTAATAATGGACCATTTGATACTGCATGAATGGTGAGTGGGTTAAGGTGGCTTGATTCAGTTTTTTAATGACCTGACCACCAATTTATAACCGAAAAAATATGTGCTTTGAAACAACTTTCTACAGTATGCTATATATATACATTGTATTGAATGGCCTGAACCCAGGTGAATGAATGTTTATCGAAGTAACAATATTTGTCGAAGTAAAAAAAAGTAAAAAAAAGTACTGTATATATATAGTATGATATATTGTTGACTTACTAGAGATAGATTGATCAGTCTACTATATGCATCAGGGCTGCAAATATTTTTTTCTATAAGCTGGTCATTTGTCAGGCCAGGGGCAAGTTTGACCTGTCAAAAACCAAGTCTGGTCGGACAAAAATATTTTAAGTGAACATAATATAAAAGAAAGAAAGAAATACCTTATTCATACTATTTTAAGCGAAATTTGATCGGTCAAATGTCTGACCAGAAGCGGTCATTTACCAGTCAAATTCCGCTTTTTATCAGACATTTGTCCAATGACTGGCACTTATTTGCAGCCCTGTGCATGCAATACGTTTTTTCGAGTTGTTCCCACAATGCATCCTAGCAGTACCTAAGACCAATTTATCTTAATATCTCACCACGCCCGGAAAACCTAACGTTGCTATGGACACTCCGATCTCGAGAAACCGTATTGCATAGTAGACTTCAATCTATCTCTAGTAAGTTGATGGTATAGCTAGCATACTACAGAAAGTTGCTTCAAAGCACATATTTTTTTTGTTGAAAATTGGTGGTCAGGTCGTAAAAAAACTGAATCGAGCCACCTTAAATCACCACACAAAAATCACCCCAAGCAAAATCTTGATCCCTAAAACAATATCATGCAACATCAAGTACTCCTTTGTGTGAGCTAACAAAGAAATATAGTGCAACACTTGAGGGCAGAAAAAATATCTTGCAACATCAAATACTCGCTTGTGTGAGCTAACAAAGAAATATAGTGCAACACTTGAGGGCAGAAAAAAATGGTCTGTCTCTTTATAATTACAAGTTTTTGAAATATAAACAGCCCATTGACAGACATTGTCTTTTTAAAAGTTGGTATTGTTTGTTCAAGCCGTGGCCTTTCACCACTGTAACCTGGGTTCGATTCCCGGCTCGGATGACAATTAAGTGAATAGAGTTTGTTTGATGTGTTGTTCTCTCTCATGCCACAAGGGTTTTTTCTCTGGTTATCCAGTTTTCCTCCCTCTGCAAAAATCAACATGTGAGCAGAGTTGTGTGTTGTAAATATGGAATGTACCGGTAGTGAGTGTGAGCGAACCTCACGGAAGAGCCCTGCCGGAGAGTGATGGTTGAAAATATATGTTGCTTTTTTCAAGTTCTCAACATGGTATGGGTGCCAATTGTGATCATAGCTCTCTATCTACCTACCTTTGCAAATTGCAGATTATTGAGTAATTCTTTTTTGAGATCCTCAGGATTGCTAATCTCATGTGGCTTACGGTGGCTCCACATATGACTAAACCACCAAAATTGTTCAGCATTTCTAATTATTTCTTTATCTCCCTCATCTTCTTGATCAGTGCCTGGAGCTTTATCATAATGATAGCCAGAAAATCCAAGATTAAATTGGAAACCGGGAACCTTTGATCTTATTCTATTTTGCACTGAAATAAGAGCCTGAATAAAAAGAAAAATAAATAAATGAATGAATGCATGCATGGATGAAATATGTGCTACTCCTAATAGAACAAGGATACAAATTTATTAAATTTTCAATATAAAACTTTTTTACGACATCATACATTGAAAAATGAAATTCATATAAGATTATAACTTATTTAAAACTAACTCTAGAATTATTGTAGTATTTTATACAACATGACTGAAAAACTTGAACAGAAATTGCATTCCATATCTGGTTTAAAATCAGCATAACAAACAAAATCAAATTAAGTAATTCATAATAATAATATTTCTTTAATCAAACATTTAAGTTTCAAGCCACTGCAAAAAGACCGCCATTGCGAAACAATGAAAAATACGCGAGAATCTATTTTAGAATATCAAAAAAATCACGCGCTTGGCATGACAAATTTGTGTGTAATGAAATTCAAACATTGTAATTTATATATCCGGTACGAATTTTGCCGGTGTTGGATATGTCACTCAATTAAAATAACAATAAATAAGCTATCAGCTGATATAGATGTCAAGTGTTTGATTTGTGCAGGAAGAAAACTGTGAAATTACTAGAATCAATAAAGACAACCCGCTGTTTGACTGTGAGATTACCACAACTAGTGTATAAGAACGAACACAAGTGTACAAAGAACTGGAAAATTCATTGAGAATAAAAGTGCTTAGTTTGAAGCAATACCTGTACATCGTCTTTAGTCATACGAATGCCAGCTTTTCCCACAAAAATGTCATCTATATCCACAAGAAACCATCGATCCAATGGTTTGCTGAGAGCGCCGTTCGACAGAAAGTTCAATGAATCAATAAATAGCAAACGATGTAGCCAAAATCCTACACTATTTCCAAAATATACTCTCTTTATTCCATCCAAATCTCCTTTATCTACCATTACAGTGACGACTCTTCTTAAAGTATGAGTTTCAACGGGTCCCTCGTCGTCGTCCACTTCTTGAAACCGTGTAGATGAGATTTCTTGTGTTGCAATTTCAACAGCTTCATGGGTGCTGTGATTTGAGGCAAAAGTTACCCACCGATTTAACGGCAAAAGGCCTTCCACAACACCGCCAGCTCTTGCTATATTTAAAAGCGGAGACGAAGGATTTAATTCTGCGTTTTTTAATCCTTTTACTCCGGCTTGAAAGCGGATTTCAAGATCCCGTACATTGTGTTGTAGTAAATTTTCCTGCCCTGTGAAAAGCACAAGACCGACGGAGAATTCACGAGCGTAAGAATCGATAAGTCTACGATTATGTATAGAAAGATCTACGTAAAATTTCAAACTTTCAAATATAATAACACTATATTTAGGTTGATTATTTTCCATTAAAACAGGGAAATTAGTTTTCTGTGAAACCCAGACTACATTATAAGGAATTCGGTTTGCTCCAAGAATTGCCGTGATGTCCCAACGAAACACAATGGACGTATGCTTGTAAACAATCAATGCTCTGTCTTGCGAAGGACGGTTTAAATTGTCTTGTATGAACGCTTTCATCGCGTTTTGACTGTCTTCCGTAGTAGAGGAATGATATCTCTGTGGGTAGTTGCATTTTTTGGCTGTAAAACTGACTGTTATTGTTCGTTGCTGAGTTTGTTCGCGCTCCGTCGAGGTACCAGCTTGTGTCCATATTATCCAGCAAGTTATAACACATAGAAAAATCGTCGCTAAAAAAATCCTTCTCAGAAAAGATCCCAAATGAAACCTCCATATCCTCATTATTCTTGGGCTCCATAAACCGACCCCTTAGGTTAAAACCCGATCCGAACTGGAGAAAACCTTCTGAATGCCATTCTACTACCATTGAGCATGTGCGTCACAAAACACCAAAACAAAATTATCCCAGTGGGGGTGGGCTGGGTGATTGTATCTTCACAAATCTTTTCAAGTCAAGAAATATAAAACATATTGATTGTGTAAAAACACTATTAGCCAAAAATCCTGGTTTACACATAATTAGCGGCTATTTTTACATTAGTGATTTTAAAAACTTCCCGAAAATTATCATCAGGAGAAAAAAATATGCTACCGAACTACCCCTCCCCCCACAAAAAATTATGTGCGCGCGCCAAAGAAGGCTGTAAATTCGAACGTTCTTTTATTTTTATTTTTTTTTTCGTCTGCTTTGATTTTTAGGACCTCGTGGACGTTAAACGTGGCAAACTTCCGTTCTGTTTTTTTTTTTTTTTTTTTTCGTGATTGATCGTCAGGGAAGTTGCTTATCTTAATCACACCATCTATTATCAAAATCACTGTTAAAACAACATACATATTAAGTTTTCATACTGTTTTTTCTTGTATGATTACGACGTTAATTTTTCTATCATTTTATTCATTTATTCGAATTGTGACTCATTTCAGCTGGTGGTGTTCAAAATGTAGACATAACACCATCAGCATTCTAGAACGTTTGATCAGAAACACACCCGAACACTACAAAAGAACGGACAAAGACTCACGAATGACTCAATTACAAAATGATGGCTCTTAAAAATCCTCATCTGCATGCTTCTACAATCAATGGTCTACTCAATGGCCGGTCAATGAATTATTTAGTTTCCGACACGATGGGGCTCAAAGGAAATGAAATACACTTTATACGCCATATGGAATACTAGGGGACTACGCACAGGGGTACCATGGGGAGGCTTCATGCCACTCTCTGGGACCACCTTGGATGGTTTTTGGTAACATATATCAAGCATTTGTGTATGATTATGATCGTCGCGGAGAAATAAGCAATTTATGTAATTGCAATTATAGAAGCCCGAAAAAAAATTCGGGACTTCAACGGGATTTGAACCTATGACCTTTGCAGTACCGGTGCAATGCTCTACCAACTGAGCTATGAAGCCACATATATGTTGGTAGGAGTTCATTCGCCCACGGAGTGAAATGTAGGTATATATGTGGGTATATATATCAAGCAATTGGGTACTCCCCAAGGGAGGCTTTTGTATCAGCTGTTCACTTCCAAAAAGGGCAGTCCCCCAGAGAAATGTTTGGATACATACATCAAGTTTTAAGAATAAAGTTGTTTACTCTCAAGGGCCCCTAAGGATTTTTATTTCACTTTTCCCTGTGCCTACAAATCACTTTTTCCCTGTGCCTAAAAAGGTTTACCCTCGAGGGTCACCTGGGGATAACTTTGCGTGAGTTACAAAATCCAATTTCCTATATAATGCATGATCAACTCCTGGGGCCGGCTCTGACAAGAAGCGGATTTTTTTAGTGCGCGTGGGCCAAATTGTCAAACTTCCCTTTCTTATGGCCAAATTGAAATCTTAGAATGACCACCAATCTGACAAATTCATAATTTTTTTATATCTAGTTTATCGAACATATGCAAACGCTTATAAATGAAACAGAGGTGTTGGGCTTCCTGTGGTGTTAGTTGAGGGAAGCACAGGGCGGAAGGCCAAGAACAATTTTTTAAATGTTCCAATATGGTATTCACCTAATTGCAAGAATACTGTCCTTTTTTGCCTTTTAATTAATTCCTTTTCCACTTATTTACAAAAGTATGGACAACCTTCTTGCAATTGGGTGAATACACCTAATTCAAAAAAGGTTGAAGAGGCGAACGGCGATTGCAAGTTAAAAGAACCCAAGGCCTAACATGTTCTCTTATCAGGAACATGGTTCTCAGCCAATCAGCGTGCGAAAAAGTTTCTAGTTGTGATAACAGTGCATGAAGTTGAGGTGTCAGTGAAAAATGCTTTATTTCTCAAAACAATGAGAAACTAATTATATATATTTTTTTTTAATTCATTCTGTTTTGATACCTCCCAGTAAAATTGAAAAGAGAACAAAAAATTGAAATTAGAAAAGCTATTGTTGCAGTATTGATTTTTACTTTTTATATGATTTGAAATAAGCTGTATAGCTCTGTACGCGAATAATCAGTAGCGCTTGATCACTCAGTTCCAACCAAAATAAGTGCAATTTTCAATTCACTTTGAGGTTTTTGATCAGGTAAACAAACAGTTTTAATTTGGTTATTATTTATTAAAAACTCAGGGAAAGCCCAACTAAAAGTTAAAAAAATATACGAAACACTGGAAAACCAATTTAAAATACCTCTATTTATTTCAAAGATTAACAATGATATGGATAAGAAATATTCAGTAAAATGAATCAAATTCCCGCCAAAAGTCATGAAAATAGACGCGCGCGTGCATCGGTTGTGTGCTTTTGGCGGGCTTTCTGCATTCTCTTTATGAATCTGAAACAGTTATCTTTTTATCGCTAATTTTATCCCATGGCGATGTTTAAATTTTTACATAATGATGTCTTTGACTAAATAGAAGTGTAATTTGTATTTCTATAGTGTTAAGAAGGCTTCCTACAGTTTTCCTAGTGCTTGACCGGTCAACTTTAAACGGCTGTAGATCTGATAAGCAAACACCCACAGCTTTCACACTTTGCCCACTTTTTACATAAAGATTGAAGTTTGTGAGGGTGTGTGTTTTGTTTACATCGGCGTTACCATAGCGACGAAACAATGGCATCGCGGTTTTTGATTAGCAGCAATTTATCGCGTTTTTCGATCTAAACTTTTAAAACGACCTTCACAGTGCTAATACATAGCTGTTTGCCTAGAAGTATACGAAGTTTGAAGAAAATCGTAAAACCCGATTTTGAATAATTTGAGAGGCAATTTTTTAAGCTACAAATTCACTCTTTCATATTTGCCATCCAATAACTTTGCAAAGAAAACATTCTAACAATCCCTTCGACTGCACAAATCTTGCTCCAACTTTAGACTATTTATCTGCAAAATTTCAAGTCGGAAGGTGCTTTGGATCACCGTCAGTGTGCTTCAACGTAGACACAAAATTGGGCTGATTTTTAGCAAAAATCATGAAAATAACGCTCAATGAACTTTAAGAAAAACTTTAAAATCATGTGTTTTAACGTCCTGCAGAAAGTCAATGTTTTGGTTGATACAATGACTATAAAAATAATTTCATTTATAATTAGATATTTTCACCTGCAAGTTTCAATATCATGTGATGTTTAATTTACATGTAGTCAAGGGAGAATGGCAAATTATATATACATAATTGATAGTTTTCATTCCTACTTTTGAACTCAGTTAGTTTCTTTTGGGATGGGAAGACAGTCTTTCTTAGGTATGTGGAAATCTATTTTGCATTTAATCTATTAGAATTATATAATCTCTTTATTATAATCATTATTATAACAATAATACATATTTCAAGTGTTGATAACTGTACTTTTTTAAAACGATAGTTTATCAAAACTGAGTTGTTTTAAAAAGTTTCACTTCAGTCAGGCCAAGATCAAGGGCCCACATTTCACTATATAAAAAACTCTTTGATTTAGTTTAGGAACTACCATTTTGATTACTATAACAGTAAGTTTACTCAAGTTATTTTGGATACTTTGATCGAGTTTACAGTCAAAGGACATGAAGCGTGCCCATCTAGACTACATCATTCACATGTCATTATTCCATTTTTGACTTCATTTTTCGTTTTTTGAACTTCTCAAATTTGATATAAATAATTATGATATCAAAAATAATTGATATTATTACTAATATAGATAATAAATCTGATTATTCCGTGAGATTTAAAGAGGTTTCATTCACTTTTTGAATATGTTTACTTGGGCATACAGTTTGATAATGAATAGGAAAGCAAGAAGGCTTGACATTTTTTTTATTTTTTATTACTTTGTATATTTCGGCCTTTATCCAAAGGCCATCTACAGCAAAGTGAACTGAATATGAATCTAAATTAGTTTAAGAGGCTCAAGGTGTGAGGACAACCTTCTTGTGGGCATTCTAGTTTGTAGACAATGTTGTGTTTATGTCGAAAATTGCGTTTAAAGCTAATAAACTAGCATCACGCTTCAAGTTAAAAGATAGAACTAATTTTCGACATAAACACAACATTGTCTACAAACTAGAATGCCCACAAGAAGGTTGTCCTCACACCTACATTGGGGAAACAGCTAGAAGAATAGAGGAACGCATAGCAGAACATAGTGGAAAAGACAAGAAATCATCTTTCACTAAACATAGCATTGAAACAGGACACGATACCATAAACATCGAACACTCGAGTATTCTCGCGTCTAACTTTAGACATTACAGAAAAAGAAAAACATCAGAAGCACTATTTATTAACCACAATACACAAGTGAAATTGTTTTCGAGTCTCTATTCCCTTCGCACTGCTGCAAAATCAAGACACATGACACATCTAGAGCTAAAATAACCACAATACACAAGTGAACTTGTTTTCGAGTCCAATTTCCTTCGCCGGCGCGCTGCTGCAAAATCAAGACACATGACACATCTAGAGCTAAAATAACCACAATACACAAGTGAAATTGTTTTCGAGTCTCTATTCCTTCGCGCTGCTGCAAAATCAAGACACATGACACATCTAGAGCTAAAATAACCACAATACACAAAGTAAAATCGTTTTCGAGTCTTCATTCCTTTGCGCTATTGCAAAATCAAGGCACACTAAAGAATAAGTGTTACTCACTCTATTGCATGTAGTTCACATTATAAATACGTACTCTGGCTGGCTTTAAACGTCAATAAACGTAACAATGACCTCCATTCGCTTCTGTAATGGATCTTGAAACTATTTCCACGATATTTAGGTCAAACTGCTGCATTCTAGATATTCATGCTTTAATTAGCTCCAAACAAAATCCCATGCTCGCGTGCTCGCGTTATGGACGTGCGCAATTTGGCGCTAACTTTAATCGCGGTTCAGTGATTGCACGTGCACACTAAATTTACTAATTACTAATTTGTACAAAATAGTACAATAGACTAATTTAGTGAAATTTAGCAAAATTTAGCAAAATTAGTTTTTGTTAATGTTTCACGGTTATATTGTTTGCACTCTATTGTTTGCACTCTAACTATATCACTATATAAGTGAATTTTATAGAAGTATACGGTTGAAATTTTCACAATATATTCAGCTTAAAACGGAATCTTATACTAAGGGTAACTTTGCATAATCTAAACTTAAATAAGCCAGCGTTAGTCACAAACAGTAGTCGGACGGACTATAATGTCTACGATAACAAAAGATTCTCAATGCTTTTTTATTGATATATATATCTGATGTGTATAAAAATAAAAATGAATCTAAGAAACTCTTATGAGCGTTTCGAAGCTTTCATACATAAATGTTAAAAGTCCTGAACTGAATCTAAAATATATAATCACTACTTATAGTTTCAACGTTCTGTTTATAAACAAATTCTAACTTTTGAAGTTCAATATAAAATCGTTTTGTTTCCATGCTTTCATACATAATTATTAAAATGTTAAAAGTCCTGAAATATAACATATATGATCATGTCAACGTTCTATTTACAGTTAAATTTTAACTTTTGAAGTTTAATAAACCCGTGGTTCCGTGCTTTCATACATAATTAAATCAGTTAAAAGTCCTGAACTATAACATACATAATCATGTCAACGTTCTATTTATAGTTGAATTTTAACTTTTGAAGTTCAATAAATCATCATGTTTCTGTGCTTTCATGTTAAAAGTCCTGAAATCTAAAGCATATATAACCATTTCAACGTTCTCTGATTTATAGTTAAATTTTAACTTTTGAACTTCAATCAGAATCATCTTGTCTTCATGCTTTCTTACATCACTGAATTTTAAACGTTTCAAGACAAAATTGAAGACATAATAGTTATATTAACGTTTAGTTAATGTTTTGAATCAAAGTAAATGCTGAACATTTTCAATCATGTTTTCGTGTTATTTCTGCTTTACTTTATATTCAGTTTGACAGGTGGATGATTTTGAACTTTTGTTGTTAATTGCTTTCATTGGTCGTCTTAGTAATTATGGTAGGCAGCGGTGGTATATAATAATAGTTTATAAAGTTCTGCTGCGGGGGACACTATAATGCTATGTTATTGCTAAATATGTTGATATTTGCCGCACTGCATGATGTAACTACTCTTGTCTTTATAAATAAACGAAGCAGACGTAATTTTTTTGTCTGTCGCTTTTGTTTGATATAGCGGGTTCTTTGAGCCGTTTCTACAAAGTTCCCGAAAATATTACTATAAATTTTTGTATTTCATGGATCATTATGACCAGCTTTGACACTATCATCATCGTTATTATCATTATCATCAGTTATAATTATCATAATCATTGGCATTATGAACATCAGTTTATCATTATAAGCATTTGCATCATGATCATCGTCATCATTATCACAGGGTCTGAATGGGGAGGTCCAAATATCAGTTAACAGCTAAATTTTAGCAATTTTCTCAGTTATCAGTTAAATTAAAATATCTGATTTTAAATTTATTAATTAAAAACAAAGAAATATCAGCTAACAGTTATCCTAAAAAGACACAATTCTCAGGTAACAGTTAATTTTTTAGCCGTTTCTCAGTTAACAGTTAACCCCAATCAGACCCTGTTATCATCATCGTCGTCATCATCAACATTGGCATTTACATCATCATCACCATCATCATCATCATCACCATCATAATCTTCGTCATCATCAACATTGGCATTTACATCATCAGTCACCATCATCATCATAATCTTAATCTTCGTCATCATCAACATTGGCATTTACACCATTATCAATTCTTTATCAATATACCTTCTGGTTTTGGGGAGTAGAAATTGTTATCAGTTTAAATTTGTATGATTTGATTTGCAATAGCTACCCTTCCCCACCCTCGTTCCCAGGGCCCTCTAGCTTCGCTTTTGGGTGGGGCGGGAAATCCCAAAAGCGAAGGGAGAGGGCCCTGTGAACCACCCCCAAAAAGTAGAGAAGCAAAGAATCGAATAGATATTCTATTATTATTATTCAGATGACAGATCCACTTCGAGCATGGCTAAGCTACAAGTCGTCATTTCTTTGTGTCTGCTACAACTGATACACGTAGCTCACTCCCAGGAATGTGACCCAAACTTTACTATCTTGTACTTCCGTCTTCATGGTCTCATACTCGACACGGTCTACACTCCAACAAGCCAGGGCTGCATGTCAAAATGTTCTTCAAACAGTGCTTGTCGAAGCATTAATTATTACCAACATGAAGATAAATGTGAACTCAACAAAGGAAGCCATTTGACTCACCCAGAAGCCTTGTTACCAAACGATGGTGTAGTGTATGTACAAAACTCATTGAATCAGATAAAGGATCGATATTGCAGTGATAAGTTTTGCAGTGAGCCTTTAGTGTGTGTTGTGGCGGAGAAAAATTATGACTGTGTCACTTGTGAAGGTAAGTAATCCCAAGTGGGAATTAAAAAAAAAACACTCTTAAAAGATGCCGATGCCCGGGGGATGTACTCCCTTTGTCCAAGTGGTAGGGGTGATCGGCGTACCTTTAGGGTCCTTTTAGGGTTCTGGCTTACAAATAAGTTACGTAACATGATTTCGTACCTGTAATTAAGAGTCATTTTAACTCTGTTTTGTTGCTTTGTTGGGGTAGAAATCGACAAGGCTTTATCACTTGTTTTTATCTGTGCGTACCTTTTAGGGGTCATTTTCAAAACCTCGATCCGCCGATCACCGCTACCACTTGGACAAAGGGAGTACCCCCCGGGTGCCAATGTCTTTTAAAAATATCACACGGTTAAAACATGGAAAGCGATGTGCTCCTTCTTCTTCGTTAGCCTAAAACAATGTCGAGAGCAAAATTATTCATTCGTACAGTTAAACTTATCATCATGATCCCCATATCGATCATTATAAATGCCATTGAATAAAAAAATATTTGATGCAAGTGCCCTACTAAATGGGGAGACTCAAACACACACTCACTATCTCTGCATTAAATATTTTGGCCAACAACTCGGCTTACATGTTCATTTTTGAGGAGGGAGGAAAACCTGGTAACACGGAGAAAAACACTCGTGGCATAGGAGAGGAGAACACATATAACAAATTGTACTCAGATTTTATCCATGCCCGAGCCGGGACTTGAACCTGGACCACAGCGGTGAACCACTACGCCACCCATTCCCCTCGAACGCAACCCGTGCCATCATTATCATTCTTTAACAAAATATTATCAACCTAATATTCACGTAATCACTGGCACTACATACATCATCGTTATCATGCCTGCCTTAAATTTGTGTATTTATTGTTACTTACACAGCAACAAACAGGAATAAAATATTAAACTTTCCACGTAAGTCAATCGAAGACAAAGTAGAATGGGAGCACCCTTTTGACAATGCCTTAAACGCCTTCACCGTTTCCTTGTGGGTTCAGATGGATCCTGCCCTTACCTACACCGGGGTGTTCGCTTATGCTATCCCTGGGCAAGCCAACGAAATATGCATTCATTTAAGCAGTACATATACAAGGGTGTACTTGAAAGGATCCAAAGCGTGAGTAATATACATTAGGTATTTTATAAATTGAATGACTTAGGCTGCAATCATTATGTATGGCAGAGGGGGGGGGGGGGGGGGGGGCAGGTGAAATTGAGGGGGGATCTGGAAAAAAAACAAGAAAAGGGGATGTGATTTTTTTTATCAGAAAAGTGGGGGGATACCAAGGGGGAGTGGATAAATTTTTATTCTTGAGAGGGGATTGTAAATTTTTTGAGAATTGCGAGGGGGGTGTTGGGATTTTTTTTTTGCATTTAAAAATTTCACCGTTGTTTAATACGTCGATCCAAATAGAATCGAATACAGCAGAATATAATCGAATTTTGACTTAATTGCATAGTCAATTCACCTAATATTTTACTGACAAAAAATTTAAATTTAAATTTCGATTTATATATTAGGTTCGGCACAATGATAGCTCGGCGTTTGAAATGGTGTCGAACTTTTGCCGTTTGGCTCGACTGGCACGGTCGAGCTTGTGCCGCGCCGAATCTAACCAAATCTTGCCGAACTCAATTGATTCATGTACGTCGAGCTACTCATGTGCCAACTGAGAAACGATTAGATTCGGCAGATGAATGGCTCGACGTTTGAACCGAGCCTTAGTACCTAAGGGCGTTCGCGGGCAAATAAATTAACCATGTTTTTTTCGTCAAACTTCGCGCGGTGAAGTACGATCATCATACATGAGCAAATAAAAAATGGCGGTCACCTTACTCGTTTAGGAGTGAGATGATCTCGGAGTGCAGCCTTTTTTTTTTAAGCCTGAGTCTCCCCCATAAGTAGGGTACACGTGTCCAGTCTAGAAGAATTGAAACGTTAAAAAAGTGATTATCATTTAATATTTAACATTTTGAACACACAAAGCTTTTGTAATTCTTTATAAATTTTTAAAATGAAAAATTATGTTCACCGAATTCGTTTTCAAGATATTGTGCTGCAAAGTCATCTTGTATTTCGTTTCAAAGCAAAATCATCTAAGCGTTCCTCGTCGCGCGCAGAAAGGATGCGCAGAAACAATGCCCGCGAGCGTCCTTAAGGGATATGGTTTCTTCCATTTTGCATGTTTGGGAAAAAACTCCATCGTATGAGTAATACAAAATTATGTATTTTAAAAATGGACTGACTTAACAAGGATACCCCCTAGCCTTGTTTAAGGGGACAGTGGTTGATTATAAAAACATGACCTTTTAAAAGTACGCATAAGTTAAAAGAAAGGTTAAAGTCTTGTTGTGAAAAGTCAATTAAAAATAACCCTAAAGGGTCAAATTGCAAATTTGAGCGTGAACCCTAAAAGGTACGCACAGGAAATATTAAAACATAAAAATAGCGCCGACCGAGTCCTCAAGGGGTGAAGGATTTTTAAATTACCGATGAAATGAAAATGCATTGCACCATGGATACACTGGAACACATAAAGTATCTCAATCTCGTCCCTGGGCCGTAACCGCTTACTACGCTTGCTTGACGTGAGCATTAAAAAAGGGCCTGGTGAGGAGATCGAAAATATGTACATTTACAGGGTTGAGGTAGTTTATTTTGTCTAAGATGTTTTGTTTTAAATATTCTCCTCGACTTCGCCTCCGTTAATATTCCTCGATATTCACCTTGCCTCTAATGAATCATTATGTTGTATAACTTTATTTAAACACGGAAAATCATCAGTCAATATTTACAAAATTAAAAATAAAATAGCTACTGTTTTACATGATTGCCGTGTGGGAATCTCATAAATTAAGAGAGGCCTGGTTCAATTTAGATTTAAAACTTGCTAAGGAACCAGAGTTTCTAATATTTTCGGGTAAACCGTTCCATATTTTGGCACCACTGTAACTAAAAGACCTTTTCAGGTAATTAGTACGTGGTTTAGGTAAATTTAATTTGCCATCATTGTTTCGTAAGTCATACTTGGTGCTACGGGGATGGAACAAATCATTTAGGTATGCCGGGGCAAGCTTATGCAAAGATTTGAACATCATGATTGCTTTGAGCTTTTTCCGGCGAGTATAAAGATTGTCCCAGTGAAGGGACTCAAGAAGAGAGGTAGAGTCAGTTTCATAGTTACTTTTTGTAACCACCCTAGCAGCACGGTTCATTATATATTGTTTATGTCACACAGCGATCACAGTGAAGTTAAATTGATTGATGGTAATTGGCATCACATCGCGTGGACTTGGCAGAATACCGATGGCAAGTGGAACTTGTACATCAATGGAACCAAACGGGGTGATGCCGCTTCCTATGTCGGTAAGACAACAGTAAAGTAATGAGCATGCTATCTCCGAAGCACGGAACCGGGGAGGATATACTCGTAGTATCTCGGTTGGTATTAGAGGTTAAAATCTTTTTTAATAGAACTCCGGTATCTTTGTGTCTTAGTAACCCCCCCCCCCCCCCCCCCCCCCCACCTCCGCCCCTCCCCCAGGGAACACTAGGCTTTGCTATCTATCTAGGTTAGCCCTCAGTTGGGGTTATTACAGATAGCCTTTACATTAAAATCTGTAAAATCTATATATCTTGATAAGTACTATCTATCATTCATTCATTTAGTAATCCATGCATCAATATATAAATGTTTCCATTTATTCATCCATCCATCCATCCATAAATGCATGCATTAACTATTAACATCTCTATTCATTTACTGATTCATGTATCGATATTATTGTTATTCAGGTAAAACTATTCCAAAGGGTGCGGTCATACTTGGACAAGATGTCGACAAGTACCTTGCAGAATACGATGCCGATCAAAGCCTACAGGGAAAACTAACTATGGTCAACATGTGGGACAAGGCATTGAGCGCTGCAGAAATCTCTGCCATTCATACAAACAAATGCACCTCAGCCTCTGGTAACTTAATACAGTGGAACGAGCTCGTGAAGAAACGATCTGGACAAGTTAAGCTAACATGTCCCACTTCTTTTTGTGTGTAAATTTTGCATGTGAAGAAACTATCTGGACTAGTTCGGCTAACATGTCCCACTTCTTTTTGTGTGTAAATTTTGCATGTGAAGAAACTATCTGGACTAGTTCGGCTAACATGTCCCACTTCTTTTTCTGTGTAAATTCAGCTCGTGTCCAACATCTTAAGCGAAGCGAACGTTGAGCTTGCAATGATAGAGACCTTTTAAAGTGCACCTGACGCCTTTCATGATAATTTGCGAATCTAGCTGTTGTACACGAGGTGTATAATAGGTGTACTTAATTTTTCTTGATGTCGACCTCTCCTTTCTGAGATATAAACATTTGAAATCTGAAAATGCAAATGAAGTGACGTCATCCCAGGCCTCATTAAATATACAAAAGTTCTCTGGAAATAATTATAGCAATTTTTTAAAGCTCAATATCTGTATTACTAAGGCCTCTTCTACACGAATCCGATCTGGTTGAAACCGCATAGAAATATTTGCGTCCACACGAATCCGCATATCCGGAGGATTCAAGTAAAAGTATGCGGTTTCGGTGACAGGATTCACTGGATTCGTGTGGACGATAGGCCGATTCGCATCAAAAAGTATGCGGTTTCAAAAGTATAGCCGTGTAGCCGGGGTCTAATATTCACACTACCATTAACATTTTTACTACTTTACAAAAACAAGCTTGCTGTCAGATTTGAAACAAAACTTTGACAAATTCCTGGGATGACGTCACCTGATTTGCATTTTCAGAATCTCAAAAAGGAGAGGTCGACATCAAGAAATGTTAAGTACACTTATTATACACCTCATGTACAACAGATTTGCAAAATATCATGAAGGGCGTCAGGTGCACTTGAAGTCTTTTAACACCTGGCTGGACAATTATTCACGTGTTTCTAACATTGCAAGCTCAACGTTCGTCTCGCTTGAATGCAAAGGCCCGGCTACCTTTCAAGATGGCGCAGGGAATTGTGAAGGGTACTATTTTGCATGTGAAGAAACGATCTAGACAAGTTAAACTAACACGTCCGACGATCTGGACAAGTTTAAAAACTAACATGTCCTACGATCTGGACAAGTTACAATAACTGGCCACTTCGCCGGATTTCTATTTTATGATTCAATTTTGCATGTGAAGAAACAATCTGAACAAGTTACAATAATTGGCTTATCCGCCGGATTTCTGTGACTGTAAACTTTGCATGTGAAGAACCGATCTGGTCAAGTTAAACTAACTGGCCTCTCCGCCGGAATTCTATTTTATGATCGAGTCAATCAGATTTTGCATGTGAAGAAACGATCTGGACAAGTTAAACCTAACTGGTCTCTCCGCCGGAATTCTATTCTCAGCGGTCTCACTAGTATAAATGTGTGAGAATTAATTAGCATACTACTCAGTTTAGTCAAACCTGCAGCCAGCTCACACGGTCATCTCATCGATCGTTCAGTGTATCTACCTTCCCAACGAATATTTTGACTGAATTCAAGAGTCGTTTTCACATGTAAAAATTCGTTGAATTGGTTGGAGTGTGTAGGTATCTCCTCTCTACGTTCAAGAGGTAAATATAATATTGCTCTGTTGACCGTTTTATAGTTTTTCGTTTCGCCTGTTTAAAGACCTAGTTCTACATAGAACTAGAACATAGAACTGTTTTTTTTTATTAACCCTGGCCCCTTCCCACTCTAGGATGACAGTCTTGAAAGGGTGTCTAATGCCCTAGTCGGATTACTGACGCTCAGGGCTGTCATCCCCTGAGCCAACCCGCCTATGCAAAAACTTCTTCTTTGGCTGCTACTGTAAGCCTTTTTTGCTCTTTCTCTTTCATGATCCGTTTGTGACAACCATCTACATCATGCAGCTTGTCTGCTTCAAGTGGCTCAGGGGATGACAGTAGTTCCGTTTGGAATGTCGTGTTACGCTTGTAATATTTATATCGTTTAGCTTGTGAGCATGAGCCCCCGGTATTTCCCTCTGCAATATTTTCACATGTTCTATGTTTCTGGTTTTTGAGTATGGGTAAAAGTTCTATTCTCAGCGGTCTCACTAGTATAAATGTGTGAGAATTAATTAGCATACTACTCAGTTTAGTCAAAACTGCAGTATAGGCTTTACGGTATCTAGCCTGCATATCTTACGTATTTATGGTCTTGCTGTGCTCTCCATTCCCCGACCTGGGGTTGTTCTCCTATTGTTTCTTTTTTTTAAACCCACCTTCCCACCCTTTCACCTCGACTCGCCTTTATCGTCCATTGGAGAGCTCCGCCAGGTTTTCTCCAATTCTCATACATGAGTACAGTGGGACCGGTGTGAATAGAATACTATTTTATGATCGAGTCAATCAGATTTTGCATGTGAAAAAACGATCTGGACAAGTTACAATAACTGGACTATCCGCCGGATTTCTGTGACTGTTAATTATAACAAACGGCTTATGCATGGACAAGTTATAGATTGTTCAATTATCAGTAATCAAGCTTAGCTTTGAATACGACTCGGCGTACACTGCAAAAAGTGATCACTTGAACCAAGTGCAAATTTACAACTTGCACTCAGGAGTCCATTACCCGGAGCGAACAACTCAAACAGGCTATTTTCACATTCATATTTCGCTTCTGCATGTCCACCACGTTGTTTTTTGTTTATAAAAAAGTTTATTTATGCAAATATGATTTAGGCAGACATAGCAATTTGATTGGCGAAATTACTTAAGGTGATGTTACACGGAACAACTCGCAACTACAACGTTAACTTTCCGCGCAAGAAATGTTGCGCGGAAAGATATCTCGTGTAACATGGCACGCGGTTACAACTTTTAGCAATTTTTTGTTGCGGCAACATGTTGCGAGTTTTTGAACGACCTTCAAAAACATGCAACAAAATATGACGAATTTGTTGCAAGTTGATCCGTGTAGCACGCTTGTCGTCAACTTTCTGCGCAACATAAGCTTGTCAACAACTTGAAAATCCCCTCTTTTCTCGCGCCTTTTAAGCCATTCCCATGTCCACACAGCTCTGGCTTTCTTCTTTGGCCGTTCTTCGTTATCATCTTCAAAACTATCGGCCAATAACAGCATCAAAACAAAGTTTGCATTGCGACGGAGAGCCCACTGCTCGACCGCCATCTTTGTTTACAAATGTGTCCGCGCGGAGACTAGTTACTAAACCGATGTTGCCATTACGACGTTGCGCTAAGAGTTGATCCGTGTAACACCCTGTTGTCAGCAAATGTTGCGTTAAAAGTTGTCTCGTTTGACATGCTTTACGCAAGAACAATTTTCCGCGCAACACTGTTGCGCGGAAAGTTGTTGTTGCGAATTGTCCCGTGTAACATCACCTTTAGCCGCAAATTTGTTCTAAATAAGGATGGTCTGCTAGACGATAACTCCTAAAAAGGAGATACGTGAGATGTACGCTCCGGGTAATGGGCTCCTCAGCCAATCAGCGTGCGTAAAAGTTTCTAGTTGTGGTTACAATGCTTAAGTGAAAAATGCTTCATTTCTCAAACCAATGTGAAACTAATTATATAAAAAAACATATAATTCTGTTTTTGAAAGTTTCCCGGCAAAATTGAAGTGGCTAGAAAAGCTATTATATAACTGATATACACCTAATTCAATGGGCTCCTCAGTGATCAATTTTTGCAGTGAAAGAGGAATATAAAACACTGTATATATATCTAACCCAATTTAATTCTATCACGTTCATATGTATTTACAATAAATTATGTTTTATGCATAATTGGGCTCAAAGGAAATGGAATAAACTTTTCATACGCCATTGGAGATATATATTTTGACTTAACCCACCAGGGGACTACGCACAGGGGTACTATGGGGAAACTCATGTTACTCTCTGGGACCACCTTGGATGGTTTTTGGTATCAGCGGTCACTTCAAAAGGCAGTCCCCCAGGGAAATGTTTGACATTAAGCTCTAAGAATTGAGTAGTTTACTCTCAAGGGTCCTCTAAGAATTTTTGTTTCACTTTTCCCTGTGCCTACAAAGTTTGCCCCTCGAGGGTCCCCTAGGGAGGACTTTCTTTATATAATGATCCGGTAACCCCTGCATGGGGGCTCTGCATGACAAGGATTTTTTAGTTCGCGTGGGGCAAATTGTCAAACTTTCGCTTTCTTATGGCCAAATTGAAACCTGAAAATGACAACCAAATGGTCTTTCTGACAAATTTACAAATGTAAAAAAATTATTTTCTAGTTTATCGAACACATGTAAACGCTTATAAATTAAACAAAAGGTTGGACTTCGTGTGTTGTTAGTGGAGGATAAATCCAAACCTAGCGTTGCCATGTAATTTTCATGGATCTGTCCTCTTTTCAGGAACATCGTTCTCAGCCAATCAGGGTGCGTAAAAGTTTCTAGTTGTGGTTACAATGCATGAAGTTTAAGTGTGAAAAACGCTTCATTTCTCAAAACAATTATCAAACCCATTTCGTTCAAAATGTACTGAAATATTTCAGTATTGATTTTTGATTTTTATATGAGTTACAGCCGTTCTCAGTCACACCTGCCAGTTCACTATTAAACATTCCTGCCTAGACTTGATCTTCGTCAGTGGACGTCAATCAACGATATTTCCAAGGAAACTCAGCCAAAATAGTCCGTTGCGAACGGTAATAAATTAGCATTACGAATAAATTGTTTAAATTATATCTTATTTTGATAGAATTGAATCTTCTATTTGTCTTTTTATCAAACCTTTTCGTCCTAGAATACTCGGAAATCAATATTGGAGAAATTTAAATCGATTTAACCCATTTTACGGGCAGAAACTCTACTTAACGAGTTTATCGCTGATCTACAACGGACAATTTCAGGTACATGTTGCCCGGGAAATACAGTTGATTGACGTCCACCAAAACCAAGTTTAGACGTCAAAGTTTTATAGTGAACATGCACGTGTGACTGAGAACGGCTGTAAATCATATGAATATCTTTTATAATATCAGTAGCGCTTGATCCAACCAAAATTAGTGCAATTAGCAATTCATTTTGAGGTTTTTGAGGTAAACAAACAGTTTTAATTTGGTAATTATTTATTAAAAACTCATGGAAAAGCCCAACTAAAATTTAAAAAGATATACTGAAAAACACTGAAAAACCAGTTTAAAATACCTCTATTCATTTCAAAGATTAACAATGATATGGAAAAGAAATATTCAGTAAAATGAATCAAATTCCCGCCAAAAGCCATGAAAATAGACGCGCGCGTGCATCGGTTGTGTGCTTTTGGCGGGCTTGCGGCATTCTCTTTATGAATCTGAAACAGTTATCTTTTTATCTTTTTTTGCCCCTGGCGATGTTTAAATTTTTACATAATGATGTCTTTGACTAAATAGAAGTGTAATTTGTATTTCTATAGTGTTAATTTGTGTTTGAAATAACTTTCGGTGACAAAATCATGCATCATGTACGGTGGCCCACAAGGGCAAAACACAACTCAATATTTGGTTGAAACACAACAAAGTTTCGCAGAACAAAACAAAGTTTCGGAGAACACAACTGCCAACTGATACAAAACAAAATTTCGGGAGACTGGAACTTAGCTCGGACAACACATGGCATGACTGACTGAGTTTGGGCTACCTGTGGTCAGAGAAGTCGCTATGTTTTGGAGATGATGTTTTGTCAAAACTGCGGTTGCTATTGTCCTGGTTGTTGTACTTCATCTAGTACTTCATCTAGTACTTCAAGAAAGGAAGCCACGTCTGTCAATACTTTCACGGAATTTAAAGAAAAGAATTCTAAGGAAAGGATCGATCAATATCAATCAACTGGAAAAAATAAGAAAAGAAAGATGTCCGATTATTTCCCAGTTACTATCAACGTGGGAGTCGCTATCAGGGACTATGACCCCGTTGGAGGAAAGTCTTTTTTGAAAAAAATCCCGGCAAACATTTTCGGAAATTAAGGACAACCTCGAAAGGTTGTCCTAAATTTTCGAAAATGTTTGCCGGGAACTGTCGCGTTCCATTTGATTTCCACCCGGAATTTCCGATTATTTTGGTTTAAACGGAAAGCGCCCCAAATCTGTGTCAGCAAAACCTTCAATACTCAAGGAGGCGTTAAGGAAAAGAGCAGCCTACGACATATCATTCAGAAACGATCTAACCACAGGTAGCCCAAGCTCACTGTTAGTGTTGATTTACTAAAGGATAAATGGCTACTTTTTAAACTTCGATTTTTTACCTTAAACTTTAATAAAATTTCATAAAACTCTAACAGTGTCTTATTGTTGCTCTCTACAATCCTCTGACTTAATTTCAGCTAATGTAGTTCAGGTTTAGTTACTTTCTCCCTGCCTTACATAAGGAGGTTTTGCTGACACAGATTTGGGAGCTTTGAGTGGTAAAGACTTTCCTCGTACCGGTGTCATAGTCCCTGATAGCATATATAGGTGCGACTCCAACGTTGATAGTAACTGGGAAATAATCGGACATCTTTCTTTTCTTAATTTTTCCAGTTGATTGATATTGATCGATCCTTTCCTTAGACTTCTTTTCTTTAAATTCCGTGAAAGCATTGACAGACGTGGCTTCCTTTCTTGAAGTACTAGATGAAGTACTAGATGAAGTACAACAACCAGGACAATATTTGTAGTCTTTTCTCACCCAGCAACCGCAGTTTTGACAAAACATAGGGACTTCCCTGACCACAGGTAGCCCAAACTCAGTCAGTTATGCCATGTGTTGTCCGAGCTAAGTTCCAGTCTCCCGAAATTTTTGTTTTGTATCAGTTGGCAGTTGTGTTCTCCGAAACTTTGTTTTATTCTCCGAAACTTTGTTTTGTTTTCCGAAACTTTGTTTTGTTCTCCGAAACTTTGTTTTGTTCTCCGAAACTTTATTTTGTTCCATGAAACTTTGTTTTGTTCTACGAAACTTTGTTTTCTTCTACAAAACTTTGTTTTGTTCTACGAAACTTTGTTTTGTTCTGCGAAACTTTGTTGTGTTTTCAACCAAATATTGAGTTGTGTTTTGCCCTTGTGGGCCACCGTAATCATGCAACTGCCAGGGGCAACTCAGTTTCAATCCGGTTCAACACAAGTATGGTGGAACCAAAAAATGATGCTGTGTCGTATATTTAAAGGTAAGTTAATATGATAAAAAGCAGCCGTATTTTTATGATTTCTATATCACCCTAGGCCTAAACAGTCTCAAGTTGGCGTTGTTGCTTAACGATAGCGATATATAGAGAAATAATACTGAAAAATAACACAAGTTATAATTTATATCAAAAATATCAAAATTACCAAAAACAACTTTTTCGTCTAATTTTATAATTATACATATATGTAATATTTATACTTTAAACATCATTTTATTGATGTGGTCATTAGCATGCAAACCCTAACTAGCCATAAGACGGGCACAAATCGCTTCGATAGAGCGGTTTTCGTATGACTGTGAACCGGACGTGCAGTGCCGTGACTGCGTCACTGCCGTGGTTTCTATAAAAACGTTCGAGTTTTCTGCCGTATCCGTGCAGTGCGGTGACCGTGCCTTTTTCACAGTCATACGAAAACCGCTCTATCAACATATCAATGTATGTGTAGTGTTTAATTATCTATTAGGTGAAAAGTCGCTAATTTCTTGAATTTTTTATGAGTTGAAAAAGCGAGTCGCTAATTTGTATAAGTTAAAACACAAGAGCCGGGGCTGCCTGTG
This sequence comes from Metridium senile, assembly GCA_949775045.1. Taxonomy (NCBI): domain Eukaryota; kingdom Metazoa; phylum Cnidaria; class Anthozoa; order Actiniaria; family Metridiidae; genus Metridium; species Metridium senile. Next base: position 10,400,507 of record OX459101.1, on the reverse strand, counting down.
TTATTAATAATTATGAAACTGCGTTGCCACCCAACGAGAGAATGATTGTGCACAGCGACATCGCGGGGAGCTTTAGAAACCTTGACGTAGTTCTATTTGCAATCCTCACCCATACGTATTTATATTTATATTGATCGATAGAGCGCTTGTATTAAAATAATATTAACTTGATGCTATAGATAATTCTGATTCATCTTGCTCTAAATCCATTTCCCCTCGGCCACAGGAAGCCCAAATCCCGATTTCCCCCAAAACCCCGAAAGAACGCCTGTTTTGCAGGCTATAAATCCTATGCTTGCTATTGTTTAATTAGCACTATTTAATACTAATTAGTACTAATTGTTTCATGTAACTAGTTTGTAGTAGTGCGTAATAGTTGATAATACATACATACATACGCAAAAATCCGGCAACATGCATGTGAGCAGAGTTGTGTGTTGTAAATATGGAATGTAGTGGTAGTGAGTGTGAGTGAACCGAGCCCCGACGGGGAGTGATTGTTGTAAAACTTTTGTAAAACATTAATTTGTAAAACTATATGACTATTTGTGATGTTTATCGTGAGTTTTATGCCATTTTCTCTTAATTAAATTGAAATTATTTCTCTCTAAGCCAATTCATTGCCAATATCATGCATACAACTCAGGATATACTGTATAATGAATGGTATGACGGTAATGTCAGTTATAAGCTTTGTGTTGTCTAGTCGTTTGATTTGAGGCCTCGTCTACACGAATCCGATCCGGCTGAAACCGCATAGAAATATTTGCGTCCACACGAATCCGCGTATCCGGAGGATTCAAGTAAAAGTATGCGGTTTCGGTGACCGGATTCAATGGATTCGTGTGGACGATAAGCCGATTCGCATCAAAAAGTATGCGATTTCAAAAGTATCCGGATTCGTGTAAACGGGGCCTTAATAATTCATAATTCATTCGCTCAGTCAGCCGGATTAAGAGAACACAAATACAACAAAACGCTAAACGACTTAGTAAGAGCGTAAAGACCTACTCATATCGCAAAATCATAGTTAATAGAAATGAACTATGGTAAAATTTATCAAAATTTCTGATTGGCGATTTTTTATGGTCCACGAAATCCAGCCTTTCGCGCGGTGCATGCTGGAATCGCCTTTTGCCTATGAAAACCTTTATTGAAATAGGTGTACGTGAAAGTCGTAAGCAGATGGAGAATAAAACCAAAACAGTGACCAAATAAAGTTGTTGTTTAGTCACTATAATTATTCAGATCATTCCAGCTCAATCTGAGAAAGAAGAAATACTTCGTTACAACATGATTGTCTTCAGTTGATAGAGATTACGAACCACTTAATGAGAACTATTGAATTGAATTGAATTGAATTGAATTTTATTCACACACATAACAATAAAGAAAATACAATATGAATAATTTACATAATTACAAATAGAAATACATATAAATGTAGTAAGTTATCAAAAAGTATAATAAATAGAGTGTGTGTGGTTGTTGAAGTAGTATAAACTTTCGAGTCAACAACCACCCAGTGAATAAAGATTAATCATAATAATAAATGTAGACCAAGAAGTGGGAGTCAAAATAAATTAATAATTTATTAATTCGTGAAATATTTGATAAACAATTAATATTTCATGAAGTCATAATTATACAATCTAGATTTGTGATTGCATCAAATAGATTTTGAAACAGCTTCTAAATAACAAGTAGGAGCTCATTTTTTTAATATGTGTTGGGATCTCTTCACAAATTTTAGAGATAAAGAATTATATTTTTACATTACAACATGATTGTCCTCAATTGATAGAGGATCACTTAATGAGAACTATTACATAGCAGCAATTTGAATTGACTTATATTTTTACATTACAACATGATTGTCCTCAGTTGATAGAGGATCACTTAATGAGAACTATTACATAGCAGCAATTTGAATTGTTTTATATTTTTACATTACAACCGATGATTGTCTTCAGTTGATAGAGGATCACTTAATGAGAACTATTACATAGAAGCAATGTGAATTGACTTATATTTTTACATTACAACATGATTGTCTTCAGTTGATAGAGGATCACTTAATGAGAACTATTACATAGAAGCAATTTGAATTGACTTATATTTTTACATTACAACATGATTGTCCTCAGTTGATAGAGGATCACTTAATGAGAACTATTGCATAGAAGCAATGTGAATTGACTTATATTTTTACATTACAACATGATTGTCCTCAGTTGATAGAGGATCACTTAATGAGAACTATTGCATAGAAGCAATTTGAATTGTCTTATATTTTTACATTACAACATGATTGTCTTCAGTTGATAGAGGATCACTTAATGAGAACTATTACATAGAAGCAATTTGAATTGACTTATATTTTTACATTACAACATGATTGCCTCAATTGATAGAGGATCACTTAATGAGAACTATTGCATAGAAGCAATGTGAATTGACTTATATTTTTACATTACAACATGATTGTCTCCAGTTGATAGAGGATCACTTAAGGACGGGGCCTACTATTGCCACTGCGCAGGCTACTGCGCATCTGCATAGTTTCCATTTTAACGCGCTATCTTCCTCAAAAGATGACAAAATACAAATAAAAAACCATCTAATGATGGTAGATGCGACGGTAGCGGTTTTTTATAAAAACAGTCCCACAATGCACTAATGATGACGAATTTTTTACTTAGTAGGGAGGGGACCGGAAAGAAATTGTCTTATAATGATCTTCGGCGGCAAAGTTTACCACGCGATAACTTTTTAAAACGCCCGGTGACCCCAATTTTTTTACACCTGTAATTATCAAGAACATGTTAAACAATCGTTTTGATGTAAAATTTCGAAAAACCAACCGATTTTGGAATGGAAAATAGACAAAATTTCGAATTTTCTGGACCTCGTAAAATACAAGTCGCGATGCTAAAAAAATCATATTTCATTACTAACTTTTGAAAATACGTTACAAAATATATATTTCTATTAGAAAATTACTTGTTGATCCTTTACCGCTGTCTCAGAGATGTTTCAATGAAAATTCTTTGAAAAATATTTTTATTTGTCGATGCCGGTAAAATCGTGACGTCAGCTATATTTAAGGCTTATTATTTCTCTTAACTGCCCGGTGACCCCACGTTTTTTAGCCAGATTTGAAGAACCCTCTAAAGGGTTAAAACAACTCACATAGTTGTTTGAAGAATACATTACTTTTTAATTAGTAGGCCCCGGTCCTTAATGAGAACTATTACATAGAAGCAATTTGAATTGACTTATATTTTTACATAACAACCGATGATTGTCCTCAATTGATAGAGGATCACTTAATGAGAACTATTACATAGAAGCAATTTGAATTGACTTATATTTTTACATTACAACCGATGATTGTCTTCAGTTGATAGAGGATCACTGATGAGAACTATTACATAGCAGCAATTTGAATGAATTGACTTATATTTTTACATTACAACCGATGATTGTCTTCAGTTGATAGAGGATCACTTAATGAGAACTATTACATAGAAGCAATTTGAATTGACTTATATTTTTACATTACAACCGATGATTGTCTTCAGTTGATAGAGGATCACTTAATGAGAACTATTACATAGAAGCAATTTGAATTGACTTATATTTTTACATTACAACCGATGATTGTCTTCAGTTGATAGAGGATCACTTAATGAGAACTATTACATAGAAGCAATTTGAATTGACTTATATTTTTACATTACAACCGATGATTGTCTTCAGTTGATAGAGGATCACTTAAAGAGAACTATTACATAGAAGCAATTTGAATTGACTTATATTTTTACATTACAACCGATGATTGTCTTCAGTTGATAGAGGATCACTTAATGAGAACTATTACATAGAAGCAATTTGAATTGTCTTATATTTTTACATTACAACATGATTGTCTTCAGTTGATAGAGGATCACTTAATGAGAACTGTTACATAGCAGCAATTTGAATTGACTTATATTTTTACATTACAACATGATTGTCTTCAGTTGATAGAGGATCACTTAATGAGAACTATTACATAGCAGCAATTTGAATTGACTTTTATTTTTACATTACAACCAATGATTGTCCTCAGTTGATAGAGGATCACTTAATGAGAACTATTACATAGCAGCAATTTGAATTGACTTATATTTTTACATTACAACATGATTGTCTTCAGTTGATAGAGGATCACTTAATGAGAACTATTACATAGCAGCAATTTGAATTGACTTATATTTTTACATTACAACCAATGATTGTCTTCAGTTGATAGAGGATCACTTAATGAGAACTATTACATAGCAGCAATTTGAATTGACTTATATTTTTACATTACGTACAACCAATGATTGTCTTCAGTTGATAGAGGATCACTTAATGAGAACTATTACATAGCAGCAATTTGAATTGACTTATATTTTTACATTACAACATGATTGTCTTCAATTGATAGAGGATCACTTAATGAGAACTATTACATAGAAGCAATTTGAATTGACTTTTTTTTAATATACATTTCACCTAACCCTACCCTGGATGCCAAAGGTTTGAGTATTTTTTACGATTTAAAGTAGTTTCGCGGACTATTTTGTATGTATTTTGTTTGTTTGGTTGAGTATCTCGACTCAATAGCTCGTCGCGTGTCGCGACTCGAATTATTCCCTATAATAGAAAATAAGCCCCTCGGGAACCAGACTACTCTAACCCTTACAAATTATAATTAGTCGGGATAGAGGTAGTGCGCGACTCTAGATTTACCTTTTAGTCAATCTATGTATGTATCTATCTTTTATAGTCCCCCATGATGCTTTGGGAACGAACACAGGAAGCCCAAAGTAGAATTGTTTAGCCTCCTGTGTTGATTTTATGACTAGCCCGACTTCACGCTCCTAGAGCGTCTAGTTTCATTTAAATTAGAAGTAAGTAAATAGATCAGCAACGATTTGCATGCAATACGACGTTTCCACCTGCAAGTGACGTTTGTGACGTACGTTAGCATGAGGCAATCAGGTGTAATTGTCAAAGTATATATACATAATTTATAGTTTCATTCCTTCTTGTAAAGTGCGTTAGTTTCTTTTGGCATTGGAAGGCAGTCTTTCTTTGGTATGTGGAAATTTATTTTCTATTGATATAAATTATAATAATCATTGTAACAATAATGTTTTTAGTGTTGATTAGATTCTCAGTGCAGTAACTGTATAAATTTAAAAGTTATTATATCAAAACAATGTGTCCGACTTCATGATGGTTTTAAGAACTACCATTTTGATTATTACTAGTTGTGGTTGAGTGGAGATCATCTGAGATTTTTATTACTTGAACAAAGTATTGACGTTTCGGCCGTCTTACACAGCGACCATCATCAGAGATTATAAGATGATAATAATAAGTTTGCTCAAGTAATTTTGGGATTTTTGATCGAGTTTCAGACAATTTTTTTGCAATTCAAACTAGAGTGTTTGAATATACTACAGAGTAAAGAGGAAGATTGTCCACTTCAAATATCGCTTCTCTCCATTTTTCCTCTTTCTATATATTTTAGATATAATATTAGATTATGATATTTGTCTTGTGAATTTCTACCATATCTCCCAGTCTATTGTGATGTCTTTTAAACCGATTTTCTCCGGTCCTCTTTGATCCGTTCCTTTCTCGCTCGTCAATATGAAACACTCTTTTTATGCGAGGTACAAGTTACCATTTGGATTCTTGAATTTGTCGACGGAAATGTTAGAACTTTTCACAGCAATCAGATATAGTGTTTGAGTTGGCGCTTATCTCTATTTGTATTACCTTCGGGCGATATTAGCTATAATTAAGTAAGCCAAAGTTAGTGCCACATATACATACTTTGTCATGTTAGTGTATACCCGAATTTGATAACTATATAACTGACATAGCTGAAGTACGGTTGAAGTCTTTACACTATACTTTAAAACGAGATCTTAAACCAAGGGTTGGAATTTGCGCATTAAGATGTAGACTTTTTTTTAATATTTGCTTTCTAGGAATAGTTTTCTTTGAAATTATAATAATACATACCAGCTGTAAAAAAAATTAAAGAATATTTCTACGTACTATCTTTTCGGGCTTAAAATAAAAACAATCATAAGTTGTTTCCTGACATGCTTTCTTACATAAATGTCAATATATACTTTAGAGCTTTAACAGTTAAATTGTTTTTTAACTATAATGCTGGATATTTTTAATCATGTTTTCATGTGATTTTAGCATAATACTATAGTTTGACAGGTGGTCTTCATTTTTTATTAATGGTTCTATTGGTTGTCTTAGAGTGGTTTTCATTAACCCGTGAAACAAAGTGTAATAGGGAAAGAGTAATAACGTGTATTAATGTGTAATAGTGCTATTGAACAGATGATTATAAAACACAAAGTTAAAGTTAAAGTGTAATAAAGTGTAATAAAGCATATTACGCTAAAGTGTGTTTCACGGGTTAATGAAAACCACTCTTGTAATTATTGTAGGCAGTGGTGTTATATAATAACAGTTTTTTAAGTTCATAACCAGTTTTAGAGCTAAATTATCAAACCTATAACATCCAATATAATAATGTTGGGTACGGTTTGGAGATGAGTGTAGAATTCGACGTCATTCCGCTAACGTGCTCAAATATTTTTTGTCAAATGTTGTGTAGTAGCAAACTGTGTTTTATTGATTCGCAGCACCGCATGATGTAACTACTTATTAAAGAACTCAATAATAATTCATGACTATTTTGTCCAAATTTACTACAAAAATCGTAACCATGCGAGTGTTTTAAATCCTGATAAAGATTCACCCTAATTTACAAAAACTTTAACCTCAATTTTCTCTAATAAACTTTCATAAACCCTTGATTTTTTTTTTTACAAAAACAAAATATAGGTTGGAGTTTTTTAAGCCGTTCAATAAACTCTCAGATCGTGTTTTATCAGGATTTAAACCACTTGGCTTCGCCGCGTGCTTTAAATCCTGATAAAAAACACGATTTGAGAGTTTATTAAACTATACATGTACTAACTTACTACCTACTTGTCTTAATGAAAAAAGGAGGCATAACTTTGTTTTTGTTTGTCACTTTTATTTCATAGTCGTTTGCGCTTTGACTATAGACTGAGAAATCAGACGTTTGTGGGCGAGAAGGGGAGGTGGCATTATTTTTGTTTTTAGTATATAGTTTGTATATATGTTTTGAGCTATAGTGCTGAATATTTTCATGATGTTTTCACGTTATTTTAGCATAATCCTAGTTTTTGACAGGTGGTTCTATATCAATGTTTTTCCATCGGTCGTCTTAGTAACTGGTGGTATATAATGATAGTTTGTTAAGTGGTGCTGCGGGGGAGACTAATGCTTTATAATTACAGTTAGGTATAGCAAAATATGCGGTTGATATTTGCAGCTCTGGGGCCAGTTGTACGAAGCCTGGATAAATTTATCCACCGGATAAGAGTTATCCAGTGTATAGAATTTATACAGGTTTTATCCGTTGGATAGAGATTTATCCGGCCGATATAGCGCTATTCAGGCTTCGTATAACTGGCCCTTGCATGATAAAACTACTTGTTTTTTTTGAAGCAGACATAATTTGTTTTTGTCAGTCGCTTCTGTTTTATGATGGTTCACTTTTTGACCCGTTTCTACAAAGTTCCAAAAAATGTTACTATAAATTTTTGTACTTCATGCATCTTTATGATCATTTTTGACACTATCATCATCGTTATTATAATAATCCAGATAATCGTCAGTTAAAATTATCATAATCATTGGCATTATGAACATCAGTTTATCATCATAAGCATTTACATCATGATCATCGTCATCATTATCATCATCGTTATTATCATTATCGTCAGTTATGATTATCATAAACATTGGCATTATGAACATCAGTTTATCATCATCATCATAAGCTAGGTAAATCTTTTAGAAGAAACTAGCCAATCAGCGCGAAGTGAACATGCACAACTTCTTAGCGTAACCCCGAGGGGAAAATATTAGTGCGTTAATGCATGCCTGACCGGGATAGGGAGCTTTCTATAATTTTGTAATCCATCGAAAACCGCATAAAATGTTGAAAAACTCTATACATACTTTACACCTAAAAGAAATGAGGCTGATTTATAAGTTTTAAAAGTTTGAAGCATAATCATCTTAAAACTTGAGGCTGAAAAGCGGATTTGATAAAAGGTACCCCTCCCTTTAACAATTGTTGTACAAAGCGGGCTTAATTTGTGAACTCTTTCTATTAGTCGTTCCTTGGAAGAACGTTGTTGAAGTGAACGTCAGTTTCATCACAAGTCATGACATTATTCACTTCATATCCTGGCAAGGTTGGGCTTGTGCTTCATCCATGAATAGACCTTAAGAAAAACTAGTGAAATGACTCGAAGCAAGATTCTTGAATGAATTGAAGACGATATTTGCATAAAGTCCTAATTAATGATTGTTTGAAAGTTTTTCTAAAATCTCTTAGTTTGTAATTGTAATTTTAAAAATTTTCAATTCTTAAATTATTGCCTTGTTAATCGCTTGCAAATTCTGAAGTTTAATTCCACAAACTTCATAGATTACTCTGTTTTAAGGGCAAAGTCATTTTGCCACATGGAGCTTTGGATTGAAGTTTGTTTACTTTTTGCGCGTCACCGCAAAAATTGGTTGTAAGAATTGTAATTCATACTTATGATTTATATTACAACTCGTGATGTGAATTACAATATCTATCCCCCCCCCCCTCCCTCACAAAAACAAGCATTATGTTTATTGTGAAAGTAGAGAATCGAATAGATATTCTATTATTATTATTCAGATGACAGATCCACTTCGAGCATGGCTAAGCTACAAGACGTCATTACTTTGTGTCTGCTACTACTAATACACGTGGCTCACTCCCAGGAATGTGACCCAAACTTTACCATCTTGTACTTCCGTCTTCATGGTCTCATACTCGACACGGTCTACACTCCAACAAGCCAGAGCTGCATGTCAAAATGTTCTTCAAACAGTGCTTGTCGAAGCATTAATTATTATCAACATGAAGATAAATGTGAACTCAACAAAGGAAGCCATTTGACTCACCCAGAAGCCTTGTTACCAAACGATGGTGTAGTGTATGTACAAAACTCATTGAATCAGATAAAGGATCGATATTGCAGTGATAAGTTTTGCAGTGAGCCATTAGTATGTGTTGTGACGGAGAACGATTATGACTGTGTCACTTGTGAAGGTAAGAACTATACTGATACCAGAGGAGACTTTCCAAAACCACTCTCAGTTTAAAAAATATACCGAGGTCGTGACACGAAAAAAAAAATGCTGAAAGTGATGTGTTCTTTCTTTTTTTTATAGCCTAAAATATGATGTCGAGAGTAATATGTTTCATTTATACAATTTCATCATCATCATCTTCATCACCATTTTATTAGGGTTTTCCGATTTAGCGACTTTGGTACTAATAGTACCAGATACTAATTAGCATACGTGCATGTTACCGTTATTAAAATTTCTAGGAGTTGCATGTGTTCAAAATATTACATTTTCTGAGTAAAAATAAAAAATATAAGAACAATATTGCAGAAATAATGACAAATTAACACTGGTACTATCATGTGGCACTATATTAGTACCAAATCTACCTTTGTACGGGTAAAACGGAAAACCCTATTACTTCTTCATTATCGTACACGACATAAATTGTTGGTATTCTTGTTCCTTACACAGCATCAAGCAGGAAGGAAGTACTAGAATTCCCACGTAAGTCAGTCCAAGACAAAGTAGAATGGGAGCACCCGTTTGACAACTATTTAAACGCCTTCACCGTTTCCTTGTGGGTTCAGACGGACCCTGCCACTTCCTTCCACTCGGTGTTCTCTTATGCTGTATATGGGAATGCAAACGAGCTATGCATTCATTTAAGCAGTACATATACAAGGTTGATTGTGAAAAACACAATAAAGTGAGTAATGTACATTAAGTATTTTAATTAATGCAGATGGTTTCTGTTATATAAGCTTTAGAATGATATTCACTTTGTCTATCTTTATTGTAAAATGACGCGCTAAACAATTTTTAAAAGATCACCCCGCGAGCGTGGACCATATCATTAAGGGAGAGGGGCACGGGGAATCGATTTAAAAAAATTGACCATTTACAAGTATGCTTAAGTAAAAAGAACTGCTAAAGCCTTGTTGATTTTAACCCCTAAAAGGTACGACTGTGCGATGTTCTTGACAGCTTAGCTCATTTTTAATAATTTTTAAAATAATAAAGGAGCGCCGATCACTCCTTCCATTTGGAAAAATCGAGTCTTCCAGGGGTGAAGGATTTTTAAATTACCGATGAAATGAAAAAAAAACTGCACCGCGGATTCACTGAATATATCAAGTTTGGGAACGAGATTGAACATATCCATATACACCTATTTCAAAAAACGTTGTCAGAAGGAGATCTGCAATCTGCAATCTGAGACCGAAATGAATTGTGGGGTACGGCAGTTTTTTCTCATTGCGTGCACTTTCTGGCTTCGGATATGGCGACGGTAAATATACATCTGAAGGTGCTACGTCCAAAAAAAAACAAAAAACAGGGCCATGCCTGGTTTTTGCAGTACGCAATTTTCCTGAATTCATTTCGGTCTCAGATTGCAGATTGCATATCTCCTTCTGACAAGGTTGGGATAATCTAAGTTTCTTTAGTTTTTGTTTCCACGGTACCGGTCGAATTTTCAACCTGTAAAAAAATCGTACGTTTAGGAGTTCCGTTCACATGTGACCGCGCAAAACTTGCAACAATTGGGACGCCTAACCGGTAAAATAACAAAACCGAGGACTATTTTATCAGCCGGCCTGGTCAAAAAGTTGACTTGTTTACGGTGTAAAAAGTTTGACCGGTCAAAAATTCGTCCGGTACGTTGTAAACGTAGCCTTAAATGTTCTCCTCGACTTCGCCTCCGTTAATATTCGTTAGTGAATCATTGCTTATATAACACAGGGACAACAGTGGAGTCACCTTGAATGATGGTAATTGGCATCACATTGCGTGGACTTGGCAAAGTACTGATGGAAAGTGGAACTTGTACATTAATGGAATCAAACGGATTGACGGCACTATCCATGCCGGTAAGACAACAGTAATGCACATGCTATCCCCTAAGCACGGAACCGGAGAGGGAGATCGTTCATGAGTAGTATATAAGGGACCGAATTAACTTAAGGGGAGTTTCAGGGGAGTTTCCGGTTAGTTTCAAGGGAGTTCCCGAGGAGTTAACGTTGAGTTTCCGAGGAGTTTCCGTTGAGTTTCCGAGGAGTTTACAGGGAGTTCCCGCGAAGAGCGTTGAGTTTCCAAGGAGTTAACAGGGAGTTCCGGAGGAGTTCCCGAGGAGTTAATTACACCACGTGGTAAAAAAAACTTTAAATTTATTGTTCTCTAGTGAATTATGCATAAACGTCGCAACGGAGAGTTTAAGGGGAGTTTTCGACGAGATTTCGAAAAGTGTCCGAGGAGTTTCCGAGGAGTTGAGTTCCCGATGAGATCCCGAGGAGTTGAGTTGCCGGGGAGTAACGAACATGCTATCTCGTACAAACATAACGGGAGAGGAAGGTCGTGGGTAAAATTATCGAGTATGCTCGTAGTATTTTCCTTTCTGTGACAAACCTAGCCTGCGTAGCTCGGCCCCAGGGCCAGTTACGCAGGCTATGACAAACCAGATACTTTTACTCCTTAGTGTGTCAATTTATTCAACTATTATCTATTGATTTACTGATCCATGTATCAATATTATTGTTATTCAGGTAGAACTATTCCAAAGGGTGCGATCATACTTGGTCAAGATGCCGACTCGTACATTGGAGGCTACGATGCCTCTCAAAGCCTACAAGGAAAACTAACTATGGTCAACATGTGGGATAAGGTACTGAGCGCTGCAGAAATCTCTGCCATTCATACAAACAAATGCACCTCAGCCTCTGGTAACTTAATACAGTGGAACGAGCTCGTGAAGAAACGATCTGGACAAGTTAAGCTAACATGTCCCACTTCTTTTTGTACGTAAATTTTGCATGTGAAGAAACGATCTGGACTAGTTCAGCTAACATGTCCCACTTCTTTTTGTGTGTAAATTTTGCATGTGAAGAAACGATCTGGACAAGTTAAGCTAACATGTCCCACTTCTTTTTGTACGTAAATTTAGCATGTGAAGAAACGATCTGGACTAGTTCGACTAACATGTCCCACTTATTTTTGTACGTAAATGTAGCATGTGAAGAAACGATCTGGACTAGTTCGACTAACTTGTCCCACTTCGTTTTGTACGTAAATTTAGCATGTGAAGAAACGATCTGGACAAATTAAGCTAACATTAAATAGTCCAATGTTCCCACGTTGATAGTAGTTAATTATTACAGCAGAACAAACCTAGGAAAACAAACCATTAGTGTTATAGCTTCTGACATATGGAAAGAAATTCCAACTAATCTAAAAGAAGTTAAGAACACCTCCTTATTCAAAAAGAAAATAAAGGCAGTCTTGTTACAAAGACAAAGCAGCCTCAATACTTATAAGTGAACAAACAATAATCTTCTTCTTTATTCATACCAATAGGTATACTTTTGTATTCACTTTTGTGTAACCTGTATTTTGTTTGTTATCTATATCTATGTAATTTGTATTATATATATATTATAAGGCCTATCTTTTCAGCTCGTTTAAAAATACAACATAAAATAACTAGTGGCTAACACGAAAACCTCCCAGTTAATTTAGCCTCTATAGGCATTCAAAATAGACAAAATTACAAATAAATATGCACATATTTTATCGTAACTTAGGCCTCGTCTACACGAATCCGATCCGGCTGAAACCACATAGAAATATTTGCGTCCACACGAATCCGCGTATCCGGAGGATTCAAGTAAAAGTATGCGGTTTCGGTGACCGGATTCAATGGATTCGTGTGGACGATAGGCCGATTCGCATCAAAAAGTATGCGGTTTCAAAAGTATCCGGATCCGTGTAGACGCGGGGTCTAAAACTACCTTTTGTAATTTAAAATCACAAATGTACTATGGGGCATGAAAAAATGTAACTTGTTTGCTAAATAAAAATGTATTGTATTGTATAGCAGTTCTCATCCATACGTGCACCGCATAAAAAGCATAAAAAGCATAAAAAGCACCGCTATAAAACGTGAAGTTGGTGGACGTCAATCAAGGCATGTTTCGCAGCCCGACTGAAGTAAAAACACAATGCGTCTTGTAAACACAGTTTGATTCACGTCCACCAACTTCATGTTTTACAGCGGTGCTTTTTATGAGAGCGGTGCACGTGTGACTGAGAACTGCTGTAACTACCGTGGGAAAATACGATCCGTTCTTCATTGATAGCTAGATTAAAACTGTTTAAAATATTTTCCCAGCTACCCACACGAAAAGCAACGCCCAATTCTATATTAAAAGATAGGACGAAAACTGTCGATGTAGGTTGTTGCTCTATCCAATTATTCCCTAATTCAGCATTAAAAATCACTTTCCACAATTTGTGTCCTCTGTTATAAAAATGCAGGATGTGATGACTTCTCAATACCTCGTCAAAAAAGACCGTTCAACACTAAACAGTAAAATGATCGCATAATTAGTAGTATGTAAAATAGTAATAATAAATAGTCGCTACAATTGGTATCACTTTAAAGTACAACTTAACGTTTGAAACTTTGAATAATATTTTTGCTTCATTGATAACCTGCAAAACAGGCGTTCTTTCGGGTTTTTGGGGAAAATCGGGTTTTGGGCTTCCTGTGTTGAACGGGCGAGCAAAAAGGAAGCGAAGGGGGTGGGGGAGGGGAAGAGGAGAAGGGAACGCCTGCCCGCAACCCCTGTGATTTTGAAATACGTCCCCTAGTTAGCTTCGCATTCCAGCTGTCAAAGAGTAACCACAATCAGCCGAGCCAATCAGCGACGTTCGTTCGTCCACAAACGAGTGCCACAAAAAGACAATGGCGTTCCTTTCTTTCCCTTCCCTCTCCCCCCTACACTCCATTTTTGGCTGAGCTCCATATTTCGCGCGGCCAAAAAATTAACACAGGAAGCCCAAGATCCTAAATTCTCCAAAAAGCAATTCAAAAAGAACGCCTGTTCTGCAGGGTACTTCATTGAAGTACTGCTGTACACCACCTTTCATTCCATATTGAATATCTTTTAGGGGCGGTGCAGGTGGTCAATGACCATGTTCTTAATGGTGAATGGTGTACTTTTTTTATTAGCTGTTTTGTCATTATAATGTCGGATATTTTCCAACACATAAATTGTAGAAACGTATGTGTATACAATCTTACCTTAAAACTTCCAGTATAGAAGTAGCATTATCATTATAGTTTATGAAGTAAAAACACTAGATAATCATCAATGTAGATGCACTACACTTTAAACACCAAACTGAAATAATCAACACACATATCGTAATTCAGTATTTGTTGCAAACTATGCAAGAACAATGTAAAATATTTTCTCAATATCAATTATGATGTGATATATGTAATGATCGATACAAGAAAGTGAATATACCATAAAATCGCAGAAAGAATCGCAGCAAAATGTATACAGCGCTGCAACGAATCACAGCAAAAGTCAGAAATAAATATAAACTTCACTTGAACTCGCAGAAAATGACAATCAACGTAAAAGCTTTGCAGGAAACTGCATAAAATCGCGGCAAAAGCCATTTCTGACAATCACCGCAAAATGTATACAGCGCTGCAAAGCATCGCAGCAAAAGTCAAAAATAAATATAAACTTCCCTTGAACTCGCAGAAAATGACAATCACCGTAAAAGCTTTTAATTGCAGGAAACTGCATAAAATCGCAGCAAAAGCCATTTCTGACAATCACCGCAAAATGTATACAGCGCTGCAAAGCATCGCAGCAAAAGTCAGAAATAAATATAAACTTCACTTGAACTCGCAGAAAATGACAATCACCGTAAAAGCTTTGCAGGAAACTGCATAAAATCGCAGCAAAAGCCATGCATTTCTGACAATCCCCGCAAAATGTATACAGCGCTGCAAAGAAGCGCAGCAAAAGCCAGAAATAAATATAAACTTCCCTTAAACTCGCAGAAAATGACAATCACCGTAAAAGCTTTGCAGGAAACTGCATAAAATCGCAGCAAAAGCCATTTCTGACAATCACCGCAAAATGTACTGACAGCGCTGTAAAGAATCGCAGCAAAAGTCAGGAATAAAAATAAAGTTCCCTTGATATGAAAGGTTTTAAGAGTTATCTGGTCATTTGAAAAAATATAAGTTGTCTGAATATGACCAAATTTAAAATCATTGCAAGAAAAATGTTTTATCAGTTAGTTCTCAATGAGAATACATTTATCATTCAGATGCTTCTACATAACAATATATATAACATAAAAAACACTATATAAGGGAAATTGTTTTTGCTTTGTAAATAAGAACCAGTTAAGAACCACCTTAGCCTAATTTCTCACTAAATACCAACTATTTAAGAACCACTTTAGCTTAACCTCGAAAAATAGTGGTTCTTATGTGCGGGTTTTTACTGTACGTGAGATGTACGCTCCGGGTAATGGGCTCCTCATTATCAGTGCCGGATCACTTTTTGCAGTGAAAGAAGAAGAAAACAATGTATATATCTAACCCAATTTATTTCTATCACTTTGTATTCATATGTATTTACAATAAATTATGTTTTATGCATGTATATATATGTATATATGTATATATCTATGTCTATATCTATATCTATATCTATATATTGTTAATAATCTCTCTAAAAATAGATCTCTTTTTGATAGAAAAATACACATCTCTTTTGGTGCTATGTACAATATATTATATTTTGGTGGGCATAGAGCACAAACATTAAAAGCGTGAAACATAAATAGTACTAAATAGTGATATTTTATGCTAATTCTATTGTTTTCTATTGTTTAATTAGCACTATTTAGTACTAATTAGTACTACTTGTTTCACGGGTATAACATTTGTACTCTATCGTTTGTTTAAATCAAATAATTTATATTAGGATTGACGTCCAAAACGTCAGTAAGGATACTCTGATTAATTTCATGGAAACATCAAAGTAGTCCATTTGTTGTCGTCATGTTGTTTGCGGTCAGCGGCTTTCATTTTGAAACTTGCCAAATCGAGGCTATCGCTATAGAATCATTCAAGGTTTCATTGCAATTCAAAATATAACTCCGCTACCGTGGCTATTTCTAGCCATTGAACCAACTTTTATGCTATTGCTATACAGCTATTTCAAAAAACGTAGAATACTGAAAAACTGCATACTGAATAGTGTATTGCAAGACCGAAATGCATTTTGGGTCATGTAATATTGTTTAAAGTAAAACAAATAATAATTAGTTATCTTATTCTCAGTGAATTCCATTCAAAACAATATATAAGCTAGTTATAAGGAATAAATATCGCTGTAGCCTGCGTAAACAGACACTAGTTAGCGCTCGTAGATGTATTATTTATTACGAATCAATGAGACCCACAATGCTCTTTGATCTTGGAATGCACCTTTCAGTATTCAACGTTTTTTGAAATAGCTGTATATTGTACTCTTTATCATTTGAAATGTCGGCCATATGACGTCATCAATATGGCGGACACTTAGACTCAGTCGATTAGAGTTATATCAATCTTTGGGTGCCCCGTGGTGATTGCGTGTTGAGGCGTAATTCCATAGAGTTGTCTGATCATCTTTTATCAAGACTGGACAAACTTGAATCGAACTTGGTTCGTATTTTTGTCATTAAATTCAAACGGTTTTTTTTTATCCAATTGGAAGTCACGTACTATCATCCAATAACATTTCGTGTCGTGTTGTATTGCAGTCTTGGAAGCGTGTACTGTATTTTATACCAACCGAATCTTGGGTACTACCACGATGAAATTATTCGTCCAATAAGATTCCTTGTTATATCAACCAATATCTTGCAGCCATCTTGGAAGTTTGAATTGAATCTTTTGGTTGATTCGCATCAAGTTTTTATTGTGAATGGCGTAATACCGCTGTAAGTACTTGATCGTGGACTCGTCTAAAGTACCAGAGACTGTCTTTTCGTACTTGTAACAGTCGCCTGTACTGTTGGATGGTAGGATTTGACAAAACGCGCTCTTTTCCTTGTTGTATCTGGAGAAAATAGAGATTGATGAAATTATATTAGAAATCATTGAATGCTGCCGCCATTATAATCAACACATCACCAACAACATCACCATCACCTCATTTTTACCAACATCGCTATCACTATCGTCATCATCATTTTCATCACCATCATAATGATACCATGACCATTGTGATCAGCATCACCTAACCCATCGTCATCACCTCATCTTAAACAACATCGCTATCACTATCGTCATCATCATTTTCATCACCATCATAATGATACCATGATCATTGTCATCAACATCACCAACAACATCGTCATCACCTCATCTTAAACAACATCGCTATCACTATCGTCATCATCATTTTCATCACCATCATAATGATACCATGATCATTGTCATCAACATCACCAACAACATCGTCATCACCTCATCTTAAACAACATCGCTATCACTTTAGTCATCATCATTTTCATCACCATCATAATGATACCATGATCATTGTCATCAACATCACCAACAACATCGTCATCACCTCATCTTAAACAACATCGCTATCCCTATAGTCATCATAGTCATCATCATTTTCATCACCATCATAATCATCGTTATCATAATGATACCATGATTATTGTCATCAACATCACCAACAACATCGTCATCACCTCATCTTAAACAACATCGCTATCACTATCGTCATCATCATTTTCATCACCATCATAATCATCGTTATCATAATGATACCATGATTATTGTCATCAACATTACCAACATCATCATCACCTCATCTTTACAAACATCGCTATCACTTTCATCATCATCATCCCCATCATCACAAAACAACACCACAGCTTCATTAAATCACGTTCTTCCAATCCATTCTTACCTGACGTGCTTCTCATAATGTAATGGATGCTCTATCGCAAGGAACTCTTGCAACTGATTCATAACATTGATCGGCTGATTCACCAACTCGTTCAAATCAATAATCAACATCTGCTTTGGATTGACGAACCTCATCCATCGTCCTATGTGCTCGGCATAATGGCCTGGGCGAAGAATCGCCGTACGCATGCGTAATAACTCAGGATTAGTCTGTGACGTTACGATGTCTGTAAACTTTGAGTGTGACAGCTTGTGACGTGCTAAGAGGTGTTTGTAGTGAGCGTAGGCGATCATGACAGGGTCCTCGAGAACGAAGATAACTTTGGCTGATTTTAACAAGGCATTGACTCGTCTCGGAGCGGCCTGGCTGGTGAAATAGCTGTGACTGGGTTCGTAGGAAATGGTGTTAGGATTGGTCGGCTTGTTGAACCTACTCATGTACCTAGGGATAGATAGAGTAACATATTAGTTCATTCGTATTATCATCATTTTTTTTGTATTCTGTACTATATTTTCTGTCTGTAAGTTTATTTTAAACAGAGCCCCATTCAAACCAGCTTTGCTGAACTGGGCACCTCTGCATAAATAAATAAATAATTAATTAAATTAATAAAAAAATGAATGAATGAATGAATAAATGACTCGGACATTATCAACAATATGCAATTGCACTTTTTTACTATGAAATCACATCAAAACATTT
Source organism: Metridium senile (assembly GCA_949775045.1). NCBI lineage: Eukaryota > Metazoa > Cnidaria > Anthozoa > Actiniaria > Metridiidae > Metridium > Metridium senile. The sequence goes on along the minus strand of OX459101.1, from coordinate 10,381,743 downwards.
GTTACATTGCGACTTCTAAACTAAGATGTTTCTTATTCAATCTCGATAGAATTCGTTTTCGCAAAAAAATTAAACTTTTGAAGAGATTCTCTTGGCCTCGGTTAAACTTTTTGCATTGCAAACTAGACGCACTTATAGTGCGTTTGCTCAGGTTACGTCATAGAGTAGTCATTGATAGGTGGTTTACCTGTGGCATTACGTCATGTGTAATCTCGACACAACGATAGACCCATAGATAGAAAAGGTAAACCTAGACTCAGGCTCCCCTGCAGGGTAGCCTGAGTAAGAAGAAAATAGAACGATTCTTACCAGTCGAGTCCCTTCATGTAGTTTTCACTACTAAAAAACTGCGCCTCTTTCGACGAATTACTCATTGGTAGAACATCGGGATTGAGATGAAGCAGTGACTGAAGTAGTTCCAGTCCTCCATGAGGTGGCCCCACCAGTAAGAACGAGGGGAGCTTGGAACACGTTTTGTCTTTGTCCCAGATTACAAGATGGCGGTGATCGTCACATGGACTCTGAAAAAGACGATTAAAAAAATGATATCGAAGTTGCACTGATCAAAGAAAGTGTGTGTTTCCGTTTACACTAGCAATTTTGTCGCGCGACAAGAGCTGCGATCTCAATGGCGATTATCGCAGATCTATATTTGTCAACGCTATTTTGAACATGCTCGAAATTTAGTGCAATTTGCAATTTGCCTAAATTCGAGCGTATTCGAAATTGGGTTGACAAATCTGCGATAAAATCTCCATTGAAATCACAGCTCTTGTCGCACGTCAGTGCTTACTTACAGATTGTACACTCTAATAATTATCGCAACGTTCGAGTCCCGGCCCGGGCATGCACTATATGTGAGTGGAGTTTGTTTGATATGTTGTTCTCTTGGCCCATGCGACGAGTGTTTTACGGTTCTAAGGTTTTCCTCCCACATCCAAAATCAATATGCGCCTGAGTCGAGTGTTTGATATTGTGAATTATTTGCAATGATTGAATGTAGTGGTGGTGAATATGAGTGCACCTTGCGGAAGAGCACCGATGGGGAGTGATAGTTCAAAAATACGCACAATAAAGATGTAAGCTCACCTGCCATAACGGAGTCTTGTCTTGCGGGAAAAGATCAAAGTAGATCTCCGCAAGCTTGGTCGGAGGAGCGTAACGTAGCTTGATGTGCGTCCACTTGACAACGTAGTCGACAAGCTTGCTGATGGTGTACTGCGCTAGACGGTCGTTCGCGTAATTCGTCATGTGGGTCATGATAATCATTACCTAAAATAGGGAACATTTTACGTTAAGGTTTACGCAGCTCAGAACTTTTACGCATAACTTCACATAAAATATTCACGCTTCTATATCTTATACATTTTATGCATAAAGAGTGGTTTTCATTAGCCCGTGAAACAATATTTAGCGTATCACATTTTAATACACTCTAATTCCATTGTGTTCATTGGTTGTTATTTGACTATTACACTTTAACTAATACACTTTGTTTCACGGGTTAATGAAAACCACTCTATTTCTCACGCTTACAATATGTCCAATTACGCCCTATTGTTGCGTAAGTTACAGAATATGTAGTAAACACGTAGTATATACTTACGGGATTCCGTAAGAGCGTCACAAAAAAAATTATTCATTGTATGCATATATTTCTCACGCTTACTATATGTCCAATTACGCCCTATTGTTGCGTAAGCTACAGAATACGTAGTAAACACGTAGTATACTTACGGGACTCCGTAAGAGCGTCACAAATAGTTCTCCGCCGTGAATGCTTCTGTCCAGTGCCTTACGTCCACCTTTGACTTGTTTGAAGAAGTTCGTAGACGTGAACAGTCCACACGTTTGACGTGGAAGTACCTAACGTATACGTAAAGAATCAGTCACGGTACGTAGTATTTATCCTCAGATAATTTTCTGAATCATGGCATGGTGATATGTATATCATTACCGTCAATATCAAATACGTAAAGGATCAGCCACGGTACGTAGCAGAAACATGCATGCATGCAATATCATCGTCTGAATCATGGCATGGTGATATGTATATCATTACCGTCAATATCAAATACGTAAAGGATCAGCCACGGTACGTAGCAGAAACATGCATGCATGCAATATCATCGTCTGAATCATGGCATGGTGATATGTATATCATTACCGTCAATATCAAATACGTAAAGGATCAGCCACGGTACGTAGCAGAAACATGCATCTCAAATCGCCGCAAAAATACAACACGGATAATGCAATAATATTTATGTAATGTAACACAATATCAACAACCACGTCACGCAATCCATACCTTGATTCCTTTATAAATAAAGCCCCTTCGAAGCCAAGCTGGTTTGAGGTGCGGGTATTCCTCTGTAGATGTCACGGTGATCTTTACGACTTTGTTCCATGCCGTGTACAAATCCTCGTGCACTGGATACACCCCTGAATGGTGGGGTGCGACTGCGTATGATGTGTTCAGCGGTATTCCGTAATCCTAGAAACATTGATCAGAACCGTTAGAGTGCAAATAATATACTACTTGAAAAGACAATTACCATTAAAGTGAGACAACATCACAATCAGTATATATTATTAACAATCATTTTTATTGTTATCGTCATCATTATATTATACCATTATTATACCATTATTCATTCTCAATAAAATTGCATTTACAAGACATGAAAGAAATGACAACAAAATGCCATAAATATGAAAGTATAAACATAGACACATAACATACATAAAAACTAGATAATATGAAGCTCAATTTTCAAAGAGAAGGAAGATTTAATTGAAATTGCCATTGTTTTCGGCGATTATCTTCCCCACTGTAAACACATTGTGACATCATAATGAAAATAGGGCAATTAGATCTTGGAGGTCATCATAATCATAATCAACACCATAACATCATCATCCTCATTCAAATACTCGTAATCATCATCATCATCATCACAATCATCATCATCATTACCTCAGCAAATTTCTTGTTTGCCTTCAACGATTTAATAAGTTCTTGAAGGTTCAGTCGATGTGCTTGTTCGTGGCCATACAAATGACCAAACCATGTGAATCTATGCGCGTATTCCAAGATAGCCTCGTCACCATCATCTTCCTCGGTGTTACCTCTCTTGTAACCTCGACCAGAGTATCCCAAGTTAAACTTAAAGCCAGGAATCTTTTCTGCTAAGGATGATTGTACGGACAGCATGTCCTACATTACAAGAACAGGAAACATTATGATTGTAAAATAATGATGATGGTGGTGATGATGGTGATGGTGATGTCTTAAATACTAACTGAGTATGACCACTTTCGTGTATGACAGTGTTAGCAATAACGAGTAGAAATGCGTTCGGTGTATAAGTGAAAAATCAAGATCATAAGAGTTAGCAATAGGCCAGATTTCGTATGAGTATAAAAAGCTCACGGCAAAAACGCAAACAAAACACGACAAGGCATGTCAACATTTTCCACAAACATCACGGTCGCGGCAAGGCACGCACACGGCACCACACTTTTCACGTACAGTCATACGAAATCTGCTTCAATGTATGCCGCATGTTGCGTGATGAGAAGTGCTGGTTGTAATGATATTTCATAGAATAGTGAATGGTTACTCACCATAACATCTTCCCTACGAAGTCTCAGCCCTGTACTCGCTATAAAAACATCATCCATATCAACTTGTAGATACCGATCTAAAGAGAACGTCAACTTCATCGGAGCGAGAAAATCTAACGAGTCCAAAAATAATAATGTATGCACGAAAAACGGGAAACCACCTGCAAAAAATATCCTTTTCACTCCGTCTTTCTTGCCACTGTCTAAAAGGACAGTCACTCGGTCATGCTGTGGAGCCATTACATTGCTTCTTCGTCGCCGCCGCTTTTTGGCTATCGGTTGGCCCGGTAGTACATATGATACGGTCTCGTACGGGACTCTTGCGGGATCGTAGCTTATATACATCCAGCGCGTCCCGAGACCTTTCGGGACTCGAGGTTTTTCTGCTTTACCGCCATCTTTGGTTATTCCAAGAATTGTGGACGAACCATTAACCTTGATAAAGTGCGGGAATTTTTCTTTCTCTGGTTTTCGTATATCGAATTGAAAGTCTCTAGCATATCCAACGTAATTTGTCATAAAGAATAGAATCCCCGCGTTGAATTTACGTGAGTAGGAGTTCACCGTGTTTTTTGCTTTGTCTTTTAGGTCCAAGTAAGTCTTAATATCAACGAATAGTATCATAGCGTATTTGCCTAGGGTAACATCAGGGTTTAGGGCGTCTTTAACATCTAGAAATGCTTTGTCGTCCACTCTTGTTAGTTCATAGTTCATACGGTAACCGTCTAGAAGTTTGCACAAGATGTGTGAGACTTTGAAGCGTTCGCTAGGGGGATGCCGTTTTACGATGAGGATTTTTTTGCGCACTTTGTAAGTACGGTTGGATCGCTTTCTGGAATCGGATAACCATCGGATATCCCGGGTATAGTACAGATTAGAATCCATGTTTTTAGTTAGAGCAGTTCCAACGACGTCATCTAAAAACACAATGATAATCACATTATAGTTATTATCATCATAGTTATCATCGTCATAATCATCATTCTCTAAAACCGACATTTATCTTTATCATGGTTATCATCATCATCGTTATCAGCATCATCCCCACATCATAATCTAGCCTCCTCTCCAGGAAACTCAGTTTCTCTAAATTTGGGCTTCCTTTGTAAAAGTCTTTTTGACCGTGAGGAGACTGAGAACAAAAAAGGAAAAAATTCCCAGACTCCTAAAGAGGGACGCCTGCGGACGAGGATGATCATAATCATTGGTTAATATAATTATCATCAAATCGAACTATGCGGAATAACCCAATCAAAAATCTCGATCCAAGGGCCTGTATATGCACCAATCAAATAGCACGTTATATCCCGCATAACCAATCCTTCCGGCCAATCAAAAGTTGCCTTCTTAGGTGGTCGCCTAAAACATCTTGGGGTTTTGCGGTAAAACTCAACAAGGATTAGACAAACAGACGCAACTCTCTCGCCATGGTTGACCTCAAATCATCATCATATAGTCTTTTAAATATGGAAATATAATTCCAAAAGTTTCCGATGAAAAGGCTTTTAATTTATGAAGTTTGGGATTGGGAGTTAAGGTTTTATTTCGAAACAATACAAAGAACAATTTTATCGACCCATCATCCTTTTCGTGCTTCAAGTCAAGATTCGCTCTTTCAACTTCGTGTTAATTTACTGTATTGCTGAATCCAGAACCTCCACTAAATTTAGGATATGGCCGAATCGATATTCACGATAAATTGATTGACATTATCGTCCTTTTCGGTCGATTGATGTGTTGATATTTCAGGCATTTAAGCAAACTAACGGCATACATCGCTGCCAAATCAACGCGCTTGGGCTTCCTGTGCTTATATCGGCAACCTCGTCCCCAGGGCTTTCTCCTTATGGGTGGTAACCGAGACTGTTTAATCAGCTGTTTATCATGCAAGTGGATACCGAATCAAGACCCTCGACAGGAGGTCAGTCACTAGACTACATACACGTTATTTGTCCACAGTGGGACGTCCAGTGCATCAAATTAGCTCGCATATTTGAATACAACTAGTGAAAAAAACTTGCTGAGTTTTTATGATTATAAGAATAGGCCTGAATATAGTTATCTCAATAGGGGGGCTGTACCAGGGGGTAAGGTGTTTAAAGAATGCGAACAATACAATGGAATAATGTTTTAGATACCGAACAGGTCACAAAGCAGACACCGAGCAGTTCTAATTTTGGGTACCAGAGGTTATTTTCTACTTGCTTTGGCGTTTGTAAATCTGACGGTTTGTGGAGGTTTCTCTTGAGGATAACGACGTACAGATGATAAATACAAATAATAGATCAAGAAACCCTCTAGTTTCTAGCTAGGGTATTCTAATTTGTAGCGGAGTAACATCCATAGTAATTTATATTGCACAATGTAAAATAGCATTTCGGGCATTAAAATCCGTCTTTTGCTCAAAGCATCTCATCTCTCTCCAGCCGGTACGGGAAAGAGAAACCTCTTAGAATTTTAGCATCTTCTTCGTGTACGGCTTCCCCGCTAGCAGGGTCCTTCTCGTTGTGATTGCTAAGAGACTTACTTGGGTACCAGAGGTTATTTTTTATTTGCTTTACCGTTTGTAAATCTGACTGTTTGTGATACAAAGACGTACCAATCATAAATACAAAGACTAGATGAAGAAACCCTCTTGTTTCCAGGGTATATATATATGCTATCGTGCAGAAAACGTGTACTAACACAACGTAATTCAATAAAAACAACAAAAAGCCAAAGCCAAGCAATAAAACGAAGCTAGCAAAGAATACAATAGGTTTCCAGTACAAGAAGAACCCAAATTTACGTTTTTAAATCATTATCATTTATATTACATTCACGACGCCATATTGATGTGTTTTCTGTAGCTTGAGATTAAACCATTTTCCAAATGGGAAGAGATATCCATATGTTCAATCGGAAGCATTAAAAATAATTATTTTAACAGGTACATTGCATCTATTTCTTTCAGTTGTATTATGGGGGTTCAATTACAGCCACCAAACAAAAGAATAATAAATACAGCGTTTGTCCAGTACAATAAGTACTTGAGTTCATCGTCAGTCATAATCTAGTTGTCGCTCTTTGGGTCATCTGTTTAAAATGAGTTTGAATGTGTATGTTGTTTAGCCTGAGAAAACAGACGTTCTTCTTCCCTCCTCTTCCCTGAACATTGTGTTTGAACATTCTTTTTTTAATTTTAGTAGCAAATTATCGGAGCCAGTAAAATCACAAAAACTTGACATAGAAATTTATACCGTACAAAAGGAGTATAATTTTTCGCCACTTACAAATCTAGCTGTCACACTTTGGTTCATATGTTTAATACTTTGTTTGAACATTCTTTTTAGACCATTGTGTTCGAACATTCTTTTTCAGTTTAAGCAGCAAATTATAATCGGAGAAAGTAAAATCACAAAAACCTGACACACAAAATGTGTACAGTACAAAAGGCGCGTATAAGTTTTCGCTACATACATATTTAGCTGTCACAGCTTGGGTCATTTGTTTGCTGTGATTTGGACCGGTCTTAGCATATCTTAACCCAGCTTAAGCTAAAGGCCCACTTGAACCACTAAGAATATCGACACACTACATAGATGAAGTATAAACGGATACGACCAACAGGCTGTTCAAAGTACAGGCACACGATCCGATTCCCCTCAACACGACACTCTAGACACGCTCAAATCTCGCTCTAGCAGATAACGGGAAACCATTTCAGGGCTAAAAACGACTGCTGGTCAGTGGATTGACATGATAGCCGGGAAAATAATTTTACGTTTGGACATATCTAGTTGCTTTAATTCTCGCGGTTGATGAAGTGTCATGGTTGATTTTTGCCCGCAACAGTACGGACAATGTGAAGAGTCTGCATGCAATACGTACTCTCTTCGTACAAAATAGAATTATCTGAAACATCTTTGTTTTATGAATGAAAACATTTTAGTGATCTATTTGTCTATTATACAGTAAGGTGTTCCTAGCTTGCTTAACAAAATCTCATGATCGACCACTACTATAATTTCGAAAGCCAGTTTTTCTTATCGAAAGCCAGTTTTTCGTATTGATGCAACAAGAGTGTCATTCTCATGGGTACATGCAAGCTCTATACGATTTTTTCAGTTATTTCTGCGACATTTCCATTTTCTTAAGCGACTTCAAGTTCTTGCTACATCATTCCTCTTTCATATTCCCATGCATTTGCTTTCATTCTTTTTCATTTCCCCTGTTTCCATCAAGGTGGTTGCTATAAGAAGTATTTTTATTTATTTAATTATTTTTAGAGATCACACGATACTTTTGATATCTTTACAAGGCATGTTTCGTCAGATTCAACTGCTACCTTCACTTGTTGGTTACACAGTAACAGCACCGGTCGAAAGCTGCGTTTTCGTTTGCCCCCTAATACAGTACAGCAACTTGTTTGGTTAGGTTTAGGACAATTGTTTGGAAAGACTCCTAAACGATGTTTCGATTTGGTGCTGACTGTCGCTGGGTACAGAGTGTAAATCTAACTGTCTTATAAACGAAGTAATACAAAAGAAAACTTATTGTTTGCCGTATGTCAGATAATACAAATTGATATAAAAGCGTTTAACCGCATCGTTGTTTAAAACAGGCTTGGCACCGCCCTTTAGGGCGTATGGGTATGCGGGGCCATCTTTTGTCAGCTCATGCAGTAAACAATATCATCTGTGTAACAATTCTTGTGGTCAGGACACACTTAGTCTAAAGCTGACCTACTTATCTACGGTGTAAGCCTTCAATAAAGCTAATGGACCTGTCTGACACAATGATGGATAGTTGTATAGCGTAACACAACAGTATTGATCCATGCATGCATGTTCCAAAGTTCTGCGATCTAAAATCGTGTGTTAAACTAGTTGTGGCGTTCACTGGAAACCAGAAAGGTTTCTTGATTTAATGTCTGTATTTAGTCTCATATCTATAGTGTTTGTGATTTTTGTCCGTTATGTCTAAAATCCGTGAAATTGACAAACGCCCAAGCAAGAGATATAACCTCTGGTACCCAGGGTAGTTGTTGCGGCTAGCTCTTAATATATTAAAAGTACTGTCAGGAAAACGTTGACGTCCTCCCACCCCTATATAACCTTTCCTCTCAATGCTGTTCAAGGAAAACAGCTCCTACCTGGCGCAAGACTATGACAAAATGACAAAAAGAGTTCAGTGGAGATTTAACTGCAGAAACATTACTGTTTTGTTGAAGTTTTAATGTAAACACACTACAGGGACTGTATAACCTTTCCTTTCAATGGTGTTCATTTTTGTCAAGCAAAACAGCGCTCCTGCCTGGCGCAAAACTATGACAAAAAGAGTTGAGGATTTAATAGGAGGAAAACTTCTGATTCGTCTACCCAAGAAACAAGAGGGTTTCTTGATCTAGTATATTTGTATTCTCATTTGTACGTTTGTGTTATATTTAAAACCATCAAATTTGCAAACGCTAAGGCAAGTAGAAAAAACCCTCTGGTACCCAGGGTATGTTTCGTCGCAGTTTTCATATGTAAACACTGACTGAAGAGACTGTTTTCCAAGTCGATTCAACTATACACTGCAAAAACGGCCGAGTAGATACAACTCAGTACATGAAGTTAACATGCATTCAGGGTGACACTTTATAGTGAGTAAGCCAACTCATTATTAAGAGTAAACATAAATGTAGACGGCCATTGAGTACAATGTACTCAATATATTGAGTTTAACTTCACTTTTACTCACTATAGAGTTCGGTTAACTCATTATATAAAGTGTCGGTGTCAACCTGAATGCATGATTAACTCAATATACTGAGTTGTATCTGCTCAGCCGTTTTTGCAGTGTATACACTGACTGCAGAGACTGTTTTCCAAGTCAATCCAACTATAAGGTTGAATATTGTTACAGGTTTTAATGTCGACTAAACGGTCGTGATCCGTGCAGACATACAAGGGTTAGTCTCTTGGAACTAATCCTCACTTAGAGTAATTGTAATTAACATTGTAAGTAGGATTAAATCCCTGTGTGAATCAAAGAAACTACACTGTATGTGAATCATGCACTCGAATTGTCTCAACATACAGTAGAAACTTTCTTTGAGGGCAACAAGTATGTCAGGGGTATTGTCACTTTTAAGTGTTACACTCTTTAAATAAAGTCTACCTATTTTACGTACCTGCTTTCTTATTCATTATTCTAGCCTATCAGTGTAACAGAACGATCAAATCTATCTATCCAGCACATGGCCTAAACTGTCATCTAATGTGGATATTAAACAAAAAAAAAGAACCATGTGAGACGAATTGTGTGCCAAAATATTTAACGTAGAGGTAGCGAGTGTGTATCCGAGTCTTCCCAATTAGTAGGACACTTGTGTTGGTCTGGCTAGAAGATTGAGACGTTAAAAAAAGTGATTGTTTTATATATATTTTTTAATAACAGCGGAGTCGTTATCTTTGTGGATTTTTTTTCAAGTAAATTTGTTCCAGTTCTGGACATTAGTAAGCTCAATTTTCTTTTGAAAAGTTTGCCCTCCAACTCCAACTGTAGCGATTGGCGAAAAGGGATGTGATGTTTTAGGATATATTTTGCATTGAATCGACTTGATTACTTTTAGAAAAGGAAGAATAATGATGATGATAATATAGTGATTGTGAAAGTGATGGTGGTGAAGAAGAAGATGATGATGATGTTACTAATGATGAGAATGATCGTCCATGATGATGATGATGACGATAACTCAACTTTGAATGCATACAAACGCATAGAAGTTCCATAGTACATCAAAATGAAGTCACTTTTGAACTAATTGAGCCATTGAAGCAAAGTTTCGAAAAAATCAAATAACATAAAAGTGAATCGAAAAGCATGGTCGATGCTTCACATTTGCCCCCATGTTTCTACAGAAAACGAAGCTAGTTTTGTACAACTGTGAACTAGTAGTGGAAATATAAATCAAAATGAACAGAACAGACTTGTTATGATGCTTTTTACAAGAGCGTGTTCAGAATAGCGCAAAAGTTATAGCCACATTTCATCCACTTCTTTACCACAAAGCTTAGCCCAACCTATACTCTTATTTAAGGGCAGCAATTTCCACAAATTGAAATACTATTCGCAAACAGACGCAAACTTTACGAAGTAGATTCTTTTCATTTGTGATTGCGTATTCAAACTGAGTAAGCGCAGGACTGCCCAAATATTATGACTTCGTTTCATCAACGTCTTCATTACGCACAAACTTTGGCACTAGTCATTTCCAATACATCTCGAAAACAGACGCAAACTTTTACACATCAGAATCGTTTTATTTATGATAGCGTGTTTAAGATCAGTTCTGGACAGCTCAAGAGGAGACCTGTGATAAAAGATAACACGCTTTGGGCGTGCTTATCAACTATCAACTCGAACTGATTTCATTAAGAGCATTTTTCATTTAAATTGGAAGCACACTTGGATTTTTGACAGACTCGGATCAAATGACCGTCTAAACATCTCGCTCCCGATCGATGCCCGTAGGGGCGAGATTCTTCGCACTCATTCCTCAATAAATCTCTCTGTTTTTTCCGCGACTTCCTTTCAAAGACGTCGGGAAATGGGAGAATAAATAGTTCGTTTTCTTGTGGGTAGCTCCGAAAGACAACATTGGATTAAACATTTATTGCCTTTTCAAGGAAATTCCATTCATTCTTGTCGGTCGTCTTGTGAAGTAATTTTTCTAAGCACCAATAATCAATTTGATTTAGTATTTTGGGCGAAATGAAAAAAAAAAAAACGTGCAAATTTGTGATTATTGATTAAATGGATTAATAAAATAAAGTTAAGAAATATATGAGCAATTTTTGTTAAGTTTCAATTTTTGTTTCTTAATTATTATCCAGGATTATCTTAAAAAGATTTTTCACAATGACAACATGTGTCAAAACAATTTTCAAAGTTTTTATATTTAATTAAGGAACCCGTCCGTTTCCGCTAAATATTTTGAAAGGCGCAGAAAAATAATTTACGTTAGTGGGGAAAAAAACACGGCTTTTTACATCATCAAAAACACCTTTTAGACTCTTTGAAACTTGCCTAATTTGACGAGCGCTAGGATCTCTATCTAAAGAAAAACATTTTACAGCTTCAAATAGGACCGACGCGGCTGTGTGAATTGTGTTTTGGTCCCAAAATGAGGAGCCAGCCCGGAGGCAAGGAAAATGGCCGACATAGCGATTTATAATTGGTAGTCTCTAGTGTTACAGATACAATTTAGGTTTTGTGGTTGTGTTATCATATTTTCGCTATTCTAAAACATCAGACGGAGTGTCGCCAACTCTGCATGGCGTCAGACAAAATCTAAACAGCGAGAGGAGATGATCAAAATAGACGTGCGACGATAATTTTGAAAGCCACACACCATATTGCTTAGTAAAATCAAACTAGACTAGTAGTACTTTGTATAGAAGACAATTATTTCACAACCACAATCCCCTCCAATTATTTTGCTTTATTTAAGAGCTAAGAACTTGTTAGTTGTGGATAATAAAGACAAAGAGATCTCAAAAGGATTTAGCACCTTTGAACAAATTAAAGAACAATTTCGTTTGTACAATTGGATGAGCTTTCACCGAAGCAAATAGCTTTCAATCAAATGTCATGCAATAGTCAAAGATGATAGAAATTCTGTGTTTAATTTTGGACTTGTAGGAAATGTAGTTCTTTGCCGTTTTTGTTTAACCAAAACCCTAAAATTTCTTTAAGAGGAGAGTTAATTTAAGCAAATTTATTGAGCCCTAAGCAAACAGAAAGTAAAATTTTACGAGAAATGACAACATTGAGCTGTAGTCGACGTACCGGATGAAAAGCAGAATAGTCAAAACTCAGAAATTACTTTAAACCTGTTCAAAAGGCACACAACCAAAGTTTACGACTCTAAAAAACACTAAATCTTGTTAATTCGAGTCGATGAAACTGTCAGAGCGAGTGATAATTAATCATTGCTTGGATGACAGTATAAATACAACGGCCGATAAATTATCGAAGGGAACGATGAAAACATATTTGCTCAAACATATAGCGTTCGCGATGTGACCGCGATATGACCTAGAACAGTTCCCTGTTTAAAATTTCTAGAGGATTAAAAAGCATTACAAAAGGCAAAACTTCACTCTAAACAAAGACAGCAAGCCTAGAAAATCCATCACCCGCTAAGTAATACTCAATGAGACGAAAATCTCGACTCGTATGTTCGCAAATAGAACAAACTTTGACACACACTCGTGGTGTTTTTATTAACTTAACCACAAGAAAAATCCTTCTTTCCGCTAGCAAACAGTTTCCTTTAACCCTCGAATACTCAAGCGTAGAGCCGTTTAGATCCTTGCAGTTTTCCACGGTTTGACTGGCTAATATAGTCGTTGATAGCGCTAGAGTGATGTTAGTTTTTAATATAAAACATCACATTTAATACTCAGTAGGACTGAAATTCGAAAGTACATGCGAGACTACAAAGATCAACTTTGGAGAACAACTACTTACCGACAGAACCTCTCTCGTGTGAATAATATGTAAACATCAGGAATAAACCAGCCCAAGAGACGAGTACAAGACAGAACACAACACGGAATGGCAGCCGAGTGATTCTCCGTAGCCTAGTCCACAGCCTCATCGCTGTTATGAGCGTTCGCGTTCGCGTTCCACCGGTAGGTCCAAGTCAAGCAGCGAGAGCCAGTATGACACCGTTGAGCGCCTTACTACGTCGAATATCTCTTTACTTTACATGGAAAACAGTGGATCCTGCTAAGCCTACGTTGTAATCTCTTCACCGACTGACTGATAGACAGATCTGCACTGCATCTCTGCCTGACGACTAAAAGAACTCTCGCGAGACAATTCGGCTGTAATACGATCCTGGCGGTAGTCTGTTTGCGTTACTAGAGCGTAATTCGAGCACGCTACATTATTGTGCATGCCCTTTGTAAATGTGTGAAAACATAATGACTCGGGCTACAATTAATTAACTTAACTGGTTAATTATGTATTCAAGTTTATCGTAAAAGGTCAGTAAGAGGAAATTGCAAAATGAGCTAGATAGCTATATATGTGTTTTCACAGATTTGGTTGAGTGATTGCGATGATGATGAAAACCCCCTGAAGCAAAATAGAAGCTCTAATGATTCAAATATACAGACCCCAATATAGGCTTGTAGTACCAAAACACAAGAAATTTGTATTATAACAAAAGATATTTGGTCGATGTTTATACTAGTTTCGAGTATTTTGGTTTAGGTCATATGCTTTTGTTCTTTGCATGGTGTTTCAATTTTGCGCACATCAGTTATAGGTTCGAGTCAATTCTTTGTCTCTTCAGGCACAACTCGCTCTTTCCTTTTCTTCTTTTCCTTTCTTTTAGGGCTCCCTTCATTCGTTTCGTTTCGTTTCGTTTCGTTTCGTTTCGTTTCGTTTCGTTTCGTTTCGTTTCGTTCCTTTTCCTTTCCTTTCCTTTCCTTTCCTTTCCTTTCCTTTCCTTTCCTTTCCTTTCCTTTCCTTTCCTTTCCTTTCCTTTCCTTTCCTTTCCTTTCCTTTCCTTTCCTTTCCTTTCCTTTCCTTTCCTTTCCTTTCCTTTCCTTTCCTTTCCTTTCCTTTCCTTTCCTTTCCTTTCCTTTCCTTTCCTTTCCTTTCCTTTCGTAAACAATGCTAGTTATCTTCTCGCAAATGTTCACATTGACCTCATAAACATGATTTCTGCTGACTGACTTAGAACTGCCTGAGGCAAAGCAAGAACTCCCAAATCTCAACTTACAATAGATACAACATGTCAAAGCAGAAAACTCGTATATGAGTACCATCTAAGTATAATTTTTAAACAACTGTCGATTTATTTTAGTACTCAATCGGGGACTTGTGAATCTTATTTAATTTTGGACGTTTTCAAACGAACCGGGGAGGAAGGAGGGGGGAGAGTGGGGTTGGCTTTTACAAAGCAGTGTGTTGGCTAGTTGTGAAATTTAAAGCTAAAGTCCTTGACCCTATGTGTTTAATTTTACATGTACTATTTTATTTACAAACTTATAAGCCCTGAAATGCCTGTAAGTAATATTCGAAATATGGCGACCAATTTCCTCGGCCAATATAATTCCTTTAAATATACATATATTTTCCCCAAAATAATGCATTTTACCAGTATCGAAGTCTCGTTCGGTTGTAGTTAAATCAACTTAGTCAAAGAGTTATCTAGAGAGGAGCTAAAACCTGTGGTATTTTTAGTTTTTTTTTTTTTTTGTATTCATTGACTCTCACAGGCAAATTTAATTTAAGTTACGGTGGAAGGTCTGGAAGCAGTCCCTATACTACTTTTACGCGAAAACTCCAAAACGAGTTGAAGTACGAGCTTGAGATGAGTTTTAGGTTCATGCATTCTCTCTCCGTGTAACTCCAACTTGTCTCCTCGGAGATTTAGCCTGATAAACTAGGGACTGTTTTGCAGTCCATTAGGGTGTAAACCGTTGTGGTATTTTGATTGTTTCTTGATAGTTGCATTCTTTGCCTCACCACAGATCTACTAATTGTAGGTAAATTGTCTAGGTAGAATCAATATTTGTGGTATTTTTATTGTTTCTTGATACATGCATTCCTTGCCTTTAAACCACAGGCTGTACAAAATACAAAAGAACACATCTTTACTACTTTCGAGGCTAGACTGCACGACTAAGAACTCGAAATAGAAAATGCCCCCTTCATCTTGATCTTGCTTACCCCGGGAAGGGGGAGTCAGGGGTAATATCGGGTAAGCTCATGGTATGTCTTAGGGGTAAAATCAGTGATTTGGTATCTACAACAACAACAACAACAACAACAACAACAACAACAACAACAACAACAACAATTGCAACAACAGCAACAGCAACAATTACTTAAGAGTTATAAATGTTTACGGATTTACGGCTTTGAATTTGTGAAAAATTGTACAAGCATTACAGTAAATGTTACTCAAAATATCTGAAAAGCTAATCTAGTTGAGTAATAAATTTTATGAAATTTACAGTACTACTTATATTTATAATATTACAGTATCTTTTAGGGTATTAGAATTAAATCTTACAATTCAAGCATTTCTTGCATTGTATCAAAATAGAATTAAGAAAGAGCCACGTTCGTCGCTTTTTGTACATAGCTGCGCCGCGCGCTCTTTTCGTTAAAATAATAATAAAAATAATTTCTATAGCGCCTAAATTATGAGATATTTATTCTAAGGCGCTTTACAATTGCTAAAATTTTGATTATAATATATATAATAAAATGGTAAAATTTATACATCGAATCAAAATATGGTGACCAATTTGAATAACTATTGTTATTGACTCACTAGCCTCTCATTCATGTAAAAACTCTATTGTATTCCATCATGAACACGAGGCTAGTCAGTCAAGAACAATAGAAGGTCGCCATATTTCGAAAAATTATGATGTAAGTAATAGTTGTAAGGCCGCGTTTTCATTGTGTTTTTTTCCGTTATTAATGCCACGAGTCCCCCCGGGCCTGTTCAATACACATCATAATAAATATTAAATCTAATCGCTTCCAGATTTCCATTCCCGACACAAGAAATACAGGAATATTGCTTACAGTCAGTTCCATTTTGTGCCATATCAGTTTTAACCGAGACAAGTGCGATAGTCAAGGTCGCTTACTATGCTATTGATTGGGTGCAAATCCTGTACAGTTTAGAATGGAACTGTACCGCAGTCTTGCCATTATCTTATCTCATTGTGGCGCTCTGTTTTAGATCTCGTGGTTTTAATGTATTCATAGTATGAACATGTGTTACTGTAGATGAAGTTATGATATTATTGACACGCTCATTCATTCATTCATTCATTCATTTATGTATTCGTCCATACTGGCCATCAATCCATCCATCCAATAATTAATTTGTTCATTCGTTCGTTCGTTCATTTATTCCTTCGTTCATTTATTGCTTCATTTATTCATTCATTAAATTATTCATTTAATTGTTCATCCATCCATCCATCCATGCATCCATCCATTCATTTATTCATTCATTCATTCATTCATTCATTCATTCATTCATTCATTCATTCATTCATTCATTTACTTATATATTTAATTATTCATGCATCCATGCAACCATCCATTGATTTATTCATTCATGCACTCTATTCATGCATACATGCATCCATTCATTGATCCATCCATCCATTCCACATCAGTTCCGAGTCCAGCCATTTCTGAATCTGATCCATCCATCCATCTCATGTATCAGTTCAGTCTAGCCTATTCTGAATCATCCATCCACTTATCCATTAATTCATTAATTCATCCATCATCATGCAATTGTTCATTCTCTCGTCAATTCATTAATTCCACATCAGTCAGTCATTCATTCATCTTCCCTGCTTCGGGGGCTGAAGCGGAATCATTTATTTTCAATGATTCATGATTCCTTACAAATTTTCATGATGATTCCTAGTCAAATTTTTGTCGCCATTCATGATTCATTCTATGTTGTTTTTTTGTAAAAAAAAAAAAGCCATGTGCAAAAAAATTCATGATTCCTACATTTTACACAACGATAAATGATTCCTGCAAATTTCAAAGCCGTGATTCCTGATTCCTGATTCCGCTTCAGCCCCCGACCCTCGACAGACATACATCTTTCTGCTAGCAGGGAATCAATCATCCATCGATATGATCCATTTATAATAATAACAATAAGCTCATTTATATAGCGCTAAATCACTCGAATAGCTCATAGCGCTTTACTATCTACTAATATATATATGGAGGACTTATCAGACTGCTGAAAACCAGTAGTCAGTTACAATTATGAGTGCGGTTAGTGAATGCCTCCAAGCCGGCTGACTGTTGTGCTGGGAGACAATCCCCTACTTTTTTCGAATAGCATAACAGGATCTTTAACGTCACCTTATATAGGTGAACGTAGCTAGTGTCTAGCTACAAGTGTTGGTATTGTGATGCAAATTTGCCAACAATTTTCACAATAGTTTTCTTTGAATTTTCTTTGTTCTAATAACAATGGTTGGTACGCAAAACCATTACAAAATACGTCACTGCCGTACGTCCACCTATAGGTGAGCGTAGTCTTTACAAGTGTTGGTATTGTGATACAAATTTGCCAACCATTTTCACAATAGAACAATGGTTGGTTGGCAAAACCATAACAAAATACGTTGCTGTACATCCACCTATTGCGATGCAAATTTGCCAACCATTTTTACAATAGATTTCTTAATTTGCTTTGTTCTAATAACAATGGTTGGTTGGCAAAACCATAACAAAATACGTCCCTGTACGTCCACCTATATAGGATTAGAGTGAAAGCAGACGGCTATTTATCCATAAATCTATCCCTCCATCTATTTATTAAACCCTTCATCACCTCTCAACATCGTGTATATCAATCTACCGCTCTGGGCACTCCCTCTATTCTAGTACCTTTCCCTTGGCTATCATCATACTCCTTTGCTTGACCCCATAGCCAGCTCGATAAACTTATTGATTACATTTAGATTAACAACAACTGCTTAGCTCATTATTTGATATGATACTAAAACGCCGTTCAAAGAAGTGATTGTGGATCTGAAATGATATATGATGGTACTGATACTGATGCCGGATTAAATACAGAATGATAAAAGCTGTAAAAGTAGCTTTAAATTACCCTTGTTCCAGAGGGGCTTATTTTCTTTTATAGGGAATGATATACGAGTCGTGAAGCGACGAGCTACTCTACCAAACAAACAAAATACATACAAAATAGTCCTCGAAGCTACTTTAAGTCGTAAAAAAAACTCAAACCTCTGACATCCAGGGTACTTTAAATAAGCATTAGTATAGGTTTCAGGAGAGATAGCGAAACTATTGACAACTGTAAATATTTATAACTCTAAAGTCATAAAGACATTGTGCATGAAGGATTAATATATATGATACACTCAATTGCCAAGGTTGTATTACTGTAATACACAAATATCTTCTGATTCAAAACCCCAAATAGGCCAAAACCCTACTTTATTCGGTTGTTTCATGCATGCCGCAATGGTTGCCAAAATATATGTTTAATTTATTCATATTCCTTCGAAACTCTCCAAGCTAGTGAAAAAAAATACATATAATTCTGGACGTTTTGAGGAGGGCGTGTGATCAGTTGCATATTTACTGAAGAAAATAGATATTTCTATATTTCTATACTACAACCTTTATGCAATTTAATGTATTCTCAATTCTCTCAGTTGTATTGAAATACAGCGACCGCGGAGACGTAAAAACAATGATGAAAATAACAATATGTTTTTATAGCTATTTTTCAGTCTGGTTACTTTTCAAATGCCAACCCCCATTTTTTGATGTGCTCCGCGGTCCCTGAAATAGCTGTGCTTTTTACAAGTCTGGTGTTTTAGCTCATTTGCTCTTGTTAAAAGCCGCTAATGATAATAGTGCAATGCTAATTGCATATTGGTTAATGGATATTAGTTGCGGGTGTGTTTGAGTGTAGGGTTATATATAGGGTTATATATGTCACAATCAAAACAACACCGGTAATCAGAGCGATCTCTAGTATAGATATTACATACGACGTTATTACATCCATATGGGGTGTATTGTTGGGTCTTTGTACTGTTGAAATAAAGGCGCCATCAATTATATTATCATTACTATCATCATCATCATCATTACTACTCTCATCATCTCTATCATCTCTATCATCATCTTCATCATCATCATCATCATCATCATTACTAGCATGACCACTATGTATCACTAATCGTCATTGTTAATCACCATCATCATCATCATTACAACTCTCATCATCTCTATCATCATCAGTCATCATCATCATCATTACCATCATGATCACCATTACCGATCGTCATTACATAACCATCATCATCATTATGATCACCATCGTCTTCAGTCATATGCATCATCAACATCATCGTCATCATCATCATCATCATCATCATCATCATCATCATCATTAATATATGATCACCATTACTTCATTACATATTCTACATCATCATTGATCACCATCGTCTTCGTCTTCATCATCACCATCATCATCATCATCATCATTATCACTTGTTGCCATTCAAACAACCACAATCATCATTATCGTCGGCTAACGCGTTGCTATCCATGTTTCCACCCAATTCAAATCTTTTGGGAATATCGATATCACGTGGAAACATTTGCAACATAAGTTCTTATTCCCAGAAGTTTTGAATTGAGTGCATGGAAACATACATACTACTACATTAGTTGTTTATGCAGTGAGTAACTGTGGATGCATCTACTCAGCAGTCGTTTTTGCAGTGAGAAACTGCTGATGCATCGATTTTAACAGTTATTTGAGTAACCACTACTCATCGTTTTTGCAGTGAGTAACTCAGTGTGGATGCATCGATATGATTAACCACTACTCAGATATCTTTGCATCATCCATCTTCACCACCTTAACTATCGAATTGTATGTCACGCACAAATATCACGAGAGGAATGAGTTGTCACGCTATGACATAGAACTGAAGGGGACAAAATACTAACAGATGTCACGCACGGTGGACAGCAAAAATTGGGTCACGCATAGTGCGACACAGTCATACATACCAAACACTGAGCTAGGAGAGTTTGAATTTTTGCTTTTAAAGGTACCGTTTAATTTTTCTCGCAAGATCTTTTCCGACAGCTACCATCGATAAAATGTTCTCGTTTGATTAGTTAGGTTTGTTGGAACGTAATAAGCACGTTATCACCATAGTTATCAATATTTCTTTAATTATCAGTAATAAGATTACTTAGCAAAACACATACTATCAATCGATCATGAACTGACAAGCAACATACGTCATGTATTTACTCGGGCTTCTGTAACCTTTCCCTAATTTCCTTTTGGGAGACCTTATTCAATACTTGCCTCTGTTTAAAATAAATACTCTTGGGAGATACACCTTATACACTTGCCTCAATGTTTTCCTAATACAATCCTCTTGGGAGAAAGACCTTATTCACTTGCCTCAAAGTTAAAAAAATCCTTTTGGGTGATAGACCTTATTCAGTTGCCTCAATGTTTTCCCAACACAATCCTCTTGGGAGATAGACCTTATTCACATGCTTCAATGTTTAAAATAAATCCTCTTGGGAGAAATATCTTATTTACTTACCTCAATGATAAAAAAACAGATATTATTCCTTTTTTGTATTTTTATCACTCTAAAATGTGCATCTGTGCGCAATCCATCTCCATTCAAAATTCCTTTGATTTCATCGTATAGACAGTTAAGGTTGACCGTCATTAAAAAGTCTTTATCATCGGTCGATAGTTAACAAGTGGTCTATCAATAATGGGTACCGTTTCTCATTTACTATGTCGGCACGTTTTCTCGAGTCTGTCTCCGTTTATCTTGTTCCGTACCACGAAAAAACCGGTTCGGAAACGATTATCGTATCAGAAAGTGATTATAAGAAAAACAATGTGTAAATGAGGTATGGGTAGTCGGTGAACTATTCTGTGATATATTAAAAATCCATTAAAAAATTCATGAATAATTAATGAGACATTTTCAAAAGAAATCATGACCATGACGAGTGTTGTAAATCTGATACAACACTAGTGTTGTATATCCTGATTTGCATAATTTTTAACTGGTAATTTTACGGCAAAATTTATTTTAATCCTAAAAATTTTGGTAAAATATGAAAGAGCTAACCTAGACATTTTTTAAGTAGTTTACAACATTCGCGTCCGTGTTGTATCGGCGATACAATCGCGCGCCTTCGGCTTGCGATTGTATCTGCCGATACAACACGGCCGCTCATGTTGTAAACACTACATAAATACATTGAAATTATTTAAGACACGAGGTTAAACTCGATTCGCGCGCTTTCTGTGATCGACTTTGTAAAGCTACGACGCCCTCCATCAATCAATTTTATTTTCACATAGTATACATACATTTTACAATTATATTACATTTTTGTCTATTATAGATCAGCTATATATGTGTAGAGAGCTTGAGAAACCCTTACAGGCTTATATAAAAAGCTCACCAAAAGAAAAACAATAACCGTTATTTACAATTTTTTTCCCTTTGGTATCAGTTTTCAGTTATGATTAATAATATTTGTATTTTTCTTGGACGTCTAAACATCATTTTTGGTACACCTATTTTGACTAATTTCATCGTCGTTTAGCCAAGTTTCTAACAAGCAGAGATATTAAACAACAAACAGCCGAGAAAAAAACTCGTACTGCTACTGATAATAAGGCGCATCAATATATCAATATTGATGCCAAACAGTTTACATTCATGAGTGTGGCATGGTTAGTAGATGAAATGCCTCCGAAACCAGATTGTTTATGGCTCCGTGAGTTCATAAAGAGCAAAATAAAAAAAATAAAAAATAAAATAACAATAATAATAATAATAATAATAATAATAATAATAATAATAATAATAATAATAATAATAATAATAATAATAATAATAATAATAATTAAATAATAATAATAATAATAATAATAATAATAATAATAATAATAATAAATGCTTTTTAAAAGGAATGAATAAATGTAAAAAGGAATGAATAAATGTATGAAATAAGGTGCAATTTTCACAGTCTCAATGAAAAATATCAAGTTTTCATTTTTTCTTCATGTATTTGAAGCAATCTATGAATAAGGAATTAGAGGTTAGAATAAAACATTCAGTGGGTGCAGACAACCACAGATAATCAGATTTAATCTGCAATCAATCAGATTTTATTCTCGAACAAATGATCGCCTGATATAATCGGTCGCGGCTTTGATAATGGTTCTAATTTGTTTTCTATGGTAGACTGAGTGTCTTCATCTCACTAGGTTCACCGTGATAATCTTAATACTTTGGTTTTGCTCTAAATAACGATATTAACCGCAGAGAATCTCGACTGCGCAGGTCTGAATCGTGCATTCCAATGTCCGGAAGGTCGTCGGCTATCGTTCGGGAAGTTTCGGCATTTCAACAATTTGACCTGACCTGATCTTTTGTGATATTTCGATATTAGTTTATAAATGGACATTGTATGTTTTTCATTTGACGTAGGAGACATTGTGTTAATGGAAAAGGAAACCTTGGGTTAAAGTTTATTTTAAAATGTTCTACTTGGATGGAAACATTGACGAAAAAAATGGTTTTGTTTTCATTTATTAAAAATTCAATAAAAAATAAAACAAAAATAAATGAAAAAAAGGACACATTGAAATTAAAAAGAGAGAAAAAGAAAATGTGTATATCTAAAAAAAAAGAAAAAGAAAAAAAGAAATTAATAAAATGTGTCAGAAGTGGGATTCGAACCCACGCCTCCATTCGGAGACCAGAACGCCCGAACCCATGCATCATGGGAAGGATCGACCTTGAGTCTGGCGCCTTAGACCGCTCGGCCATCCTGACACTTACGAATAAATCGTTGCTGGTAGCCGACAAGTTGAGCAACATAAATCCATCAAAATCAGATTTTTTATTAAGGTAGTTCCGGATACTTGGATTTCTTCAATTAATTTTTTTTATAAATCCTGTCATTTATAGATCATTGTTAGGCAAGTGAAAAACCTTGAAAAAACCTTGGGGTCACCGTATTGGTTATAGAGTTATATAAAGAATAGTCAGTATAAGTAGGTATTTGCAATTTAATTTGTGTTGGTTTTCCCTGAAAAGTATTTACTCATGATCAAAGCAGTCTAGAGAATGCGAACGTATTCCGCTTGGAAAAGCATTAGATTATATCAAACGATAGATCTAAGGTTTATCTAACATTTCCTGTCACAAAAATCATTGAATCATTTGCAAATATGGGTATAAGTGAACCCTAGAAGCACAATTCTACGCCAATTACACACCCCTACATGTGTATAGATTTGTAGCATTTGTGCAATTCCAGTAAATCCAATCAATGTACACGGTATTTTATTTTTTACTAATCGTAAGAATAGTAAATGTAGCCATGAATAAAAAGAAAAAAAAAACAGGGGTCCCTTTTATCATTATTTGGTTTGTTCGAAGCTCAAAAACTGAGAAAAGGCATAATTTGGCTTTGATTTGTTTTTTTTTTCCATGGCACTTTTGAATTTAGTTGAAGATGTGCGCAAGTGTGATGCAGCAAGTGCCTGTAACTACCTTAACCAATAAGATAAACGACTATACATGTTCGATGTTTAATTTCAAAATCATTGTCATAATATTATGGCATAATTACTATCATCATCATCACTATAATCATTATCACGAACTATCATCATCATCACCATCATCCATTACATCGTCACTATCATATCACTATCATCATCACTATCATCATAATTACTATCATCATCATCATCACTATCATCATAATTACTATCATCATCATCCCTATCATCATAATTACTATCATCATCAATATCATCATAATTACTATCATCATCATCATCACTATCATCATAATTACTATCATCATAATTACTATTCATCATTGTCACAAGATGTCACAACATAGTCAACATTATTATCACCATAATCATTAGCAACATCATCACTATTCATCATCGATCATCATCATCGTCACCACCATCATCGCCACAAGATGTCACAACATAGTCAACATTATTATCACCATAATCATTAGCAACATCATCACTATTCTTTATCATCATCATCACCACCACCATCATTATCATCATGACTGATCAGTTATCCATCTATCAAACTATCAACAAAATTCTCTTCTTCTTTCAAACACGAAGTGTCCTTTGCCCAAAAGTCTTTCAAATTGACATACACTTTCGAAGGCAGTTGATCATTATAAAGATTCTCACAAAGCTGACAAACCCAATCTGGATTCTTTCGTTCATACTTTGATTTCCACTGAAAATACTCATTATAAGCCGTATCATTCTTGTCTAAGTATTTAATATGGTTTGCTAGAGACTCTATAGAAGAGAAATCCGAAATACTAATATAAGAACCAGGGATAGAATTCTTTTTGTCGTAATTTAGTCCAAACACTATTGGCACCATGTTATTATCCAAGGGAGTTGTCCAGTACTTTTCGGTTATGTAGTCCAAACACAATCCATTTTCAAACGACAAATAGAATTTAAACGTTTTCATTATTTCTGCACATTGTGGAGTATCTTTTGGACAATCTGTGTCATGATCTTTATTCGCTCTTTTTGGGAAAAAGGAAGCGCACCGACCATAAATCGAAACTGGAAGTAATTCGGTTAGTCTAGAGACTATATTATCTCGTGTTGTCCCACAGTGGCTTACAGTCCATGCAATTAAACCCTGTTTCTCCTTACCGTAGTTCGTTCCGATGGGATTTTTAGTTTTTTCTTGTGGAGTGATATTCCTATAAGAGCCGTAAGAGCTTACTATATCCGACTCTCGAGAATAGGTAATCGTCCAATTGAAAATCCCATTCAAATGCGACAAGTCACCAAAAATATTTCTTGGACTTTCTTGACCATAATAAATCCATCGCTGTTGCAAACTTCGGTTCAACATTATGACATCAAATTCGTCTTTACTTGGTAAATCACGATGGTGAAACAAAACTGCATCACTTTTCGCTAAATTTGTCTTGTTATAAGTCAGAAAGCAAGTTTTCGAGCAAGGTTTTCCGTCGAATTGAGTTAGCTTCATCGACGTAGAGTTGAGTCCATTGATTGGCCACAGCAAATGTTCAAAATATGGTGTATAAATTAGCACAAGTTTAGCTATATTTTCGTTGTAGTTCTTGGAGTTATTAAAAGCAATTCTTCTTACCCATCTTTCGGTGGCATTTCCAATATTTAAAACATCATTTATTCTTATGAGAATAAGAATTGACATAAAGGAAACTGTAATAATAGTTACAAATGCTTGGATGTACATCATGGTAATTGTTTAACCGTTCTAGTTGTTCAACCAATTTTACGTACTTCGATATATGAAATTTGTAACACCGTAAAAAATGTTCACTTAACTTTACTGACGTAAAGCTTTCGAGCTTTATCCCTTCGTCGGAGTAAAACTGATTAAGCAAAATTAATCTTTGAACTTTTCAAAGAAAACAACTTTATCCTACGAGTGAATACACTTTTGATTTAGAAAGGCACAAGCTTAAGAAATAATTGTTTTGAAAATCATTAATCCATAAGTCAGGTATAGCGACTTTTGCCCTTTGAAAATCTACCCGCTTCAAAACCTTAACCTTTAATACAGGTCAAACGTAAAGTTCAAGAAACCATCACAACTGGACAAATGTTGATACAATTTTGCAACTCGAGCACTTTTCATAACAAATTAACAATAAACGAACAAACAAATCAACAAAAGAGTCAAAAAACGAGCGGACAAACAAATGGAAAAAGTGAACGAATCAACGAAAGAACAAATTAACAATAAACAAACAAACAACCGAGTCAAAGAACTAGAGGACAAACAAACAAATGGAAAAAAGCGAACGAATCAACGAAAGAACAAGTTAAATTTATTAAAGTACTTTTAGTTAAAACAATAAAAAAAAAAAAAACAAGTAAACAACGAAGCCAAAGAACAGCGGACAAACAAATGCACAAACGGACAAATATAAAAAATCAACAAACAAACAAAACACAAAGAAACAAATGGACAAACAAATACAAGTAAATAAACAGACAAGCGAAAGATAAAACAAACACTGAAGAATCAAACGAACAAACAAACAACACACAAAAAAGACAAACAATAAAGCAGGCAAAATCACACGAAAACCCTTTTTTGAAACTTTAATAATATAAAAAAGCTTTTCAGTATCTGGAACATCACAAATCAACACGCTTACAATTAAAGCTTGAATTAAAATAGGCTATCTAAATAAGGTATGTTTGACCATATTAGGGTGGTCAGCGCTTCTCATTTTGGCGCCAATTTCAACGTAGCCGAGAAGGCTTGGGTACGAGACGATATTTTTTTTACAAAAATAAAAGTAAATGTTCAATAGTAAAATATTCGTAACACACATGCTTTGCGGGCGGGGAAATAACACAATTCAAAATAAAGGACACACAGTGTCAGAATAGCTTCTAAAAATATTTCTGCAACCAATCCAGTTTAGCATTTTGGGGCTCCTGTGTTACCAAAAAGTGTGTTTATAAACTAGCAAAGGTTTTGGGTGATGTTTGGTTGACCTCAGTCCTTATCGTCACGTTAGCACACAGGAAGCCCAAAGAACAAAAGCTTTCAGGTAGGCCAAAATATCATTATTCAAATCTATTTTGAAAGCTAACAAAAAACTCATGCATTTAGGATATTTTACCATTACAGCCCCTTTCATAAGTATGCGACCACCGAAATGTACCAGTACCATTGATTGGCAGCAGGTAAATAAAGCCTTTTACTTAGTGTGGCCTGATCTTGATAGCCGCGTAATTATGAAAGGTGGTACTACAGTTTTAGGTTTAATAATTAAATATAAAAACTAAAAAATCTCCAACTGAAACCTTTAAAGAACCTAGAAAAACTTCCCTCAAAGGATTCAGTTTTAAATCTTTGATAAATCATCACTCTAATTAACGGTGTCTATAGTTATATATTAGAATTTGGTTAAAATCTACTCTTCACGAGAAAAACATAAAAATGACTCAAGAGGATGCCTATATTTGGTAGTACACATATGTCTATATTTGGTAGTGCATGGAAGGCAAATATGGCCAAGTATAAATATTAATGAGCTTATGTCCAAATATAGACATACACCTATTTGCAAAAACGTCGTCCTGACTTTTGTAGCTTAGTGGGAAAAGAACTCATTAAAAGATAAAAGAAGATCACTCAAACTCAAGGAATAACAAAAGAAAGAGTTCAGATTGAGTGATTTTCTTTTGTCCTTTAATTATTTCCTTTCCCACTAAATTACAAAAGTCAGGACAACGTTCTTGCAATTGGGTGTACATACATGTTTGCAAATAGACCTGTTTTTCACTGGTTAGTGTTCATTCACATGGCCGAGAAGGATGGAAATGTACTTGACTTGTTACTAATCAAAATATTTTAAATTTCTGCCCTTCTCAATTGTGTGAGCGAGCACAAACCTTTAAATATTTCCCAATACAATCTTCTTGGGAATTAAGTTTCTTTGTTCAAGGTAAATTAGTCTCCTCTATTTCAAACAAGGATAATAATCTATTGAGAAAACTACGCATTGCACTGGGCTTTTTTGCAAATGTTACAAAGAGGATTGGATTGGTAAAGTTTAGATGAAAGTTTTCTACTTTCACAATAACCATAATGCCTTCTTTTATTTTTGGAGGGTAGTTATTGTAATTCAAAGCAAACCAATTGTTATTCAAAGCAAACAAATTTGAAACCCCAAAACAGAAGGCAATATGATTATGTGAAAGCAAAGACAGGATCTATCGCAATGAAACTTTTAGCTGTATCTGTAAGAGTTTTTGTAAGTATTACAGGTTCCCATTTAAATCTGAACTTTCCCATTTAAAACTGTACTTATGCAAATTGTGTTGATGTGTGCTAAACACACAGATCAACCAATCAGAGTATATTATTTCTGAAGTGAACTTCTCTGATTGGTTGATCTGTGTGTTTAGCACACATCAACAAAATTTACATAAGTACGGATTTAAATGGGAAAGTACAGATTTAAATGGGAACCTGTTAATTATTAAGTATCTATAGCTTATATACATGTTATATTTGTCAAGACAGAAACTATATAGAGCTTATAAGTGTTGTCCTAAATACCCCTTTATTTGTAACACAGATGATAGCACATAATGAACGTGATTTGGTATACACACTAGTCCTTGGAATTCCTAAATGTCAACTGGAAAAAAGAAAGGATTCTAATTAACAGACTGTTTTTCAATTTAAACAGGGATTTCATCCATGGGGGCCCAAGGGGTAGGGGTGATCGGTAGTCAATTTCACAAATGACCCCTAAAAGGTACGCATAAATTAAGAGAACAGTCAAAGCCTGCATGTCAAAGACTTTTAAGCAAGACTACTAAAAGGTACTCACAGGGAATATTTTCAACCCTAAAAGGAGCGCCGGTAACCCATACCACTTAGACAAAGGGAGTACCCCCTGGATTTCATAGCAGCCAATGCTTTTGGAAAATACAAAAGAAATTTTTAATGACAAAGGATTTCAGTTCCCTTGAGAGAAAAGCTCCATTGTTTTGACCACAAACATGGCTGTAATGAAATGGATCCCTATATTATGATCATAATCATCTCTACTAATAGCGGTTGTATTGCGATTATCACCACTATAATAATATAAATATCATCATCATTATCAACATTGCCATCATCACAGCCATCTGATAAACTTTGTAATAGTTGTCATCATCATCAACAACCAATCATAATTATGGTGATGATACTGATGATGATAATGACAACAACTATAATTGATTTTATAAAATATTTGGTTTAAATCGTGCGCTCTGATTGGCTGAGAAGCGTTCTCTATAACTCAACAGTGCAAGGAGTGTCGATTTGTTTGATTTTAACCACTGAATATTTTATAAAAGAAATAGAAAACTCGGCAGTAGTGCTCTGTTCAGTTATAGAGCACTTGGGAATTTTAAGAAGACTCGAGAAGCGCTTCTCCTAACGCTTCTCTCGTCTTCTTGAAATCCCTGCGTGCTCTATAACTCAACAGAGCACGTTGCCTCGTTTTCTATTTCTTCAGTGGCATTTTTTGATCATATGACAATGGTGATGGTGGTGGTAATGATGATGATAACAAACTCACAACTTACCAAATAAAGTATGTCATTTTGTCCATATTCCATCAGAGGTCAATACCAAGGGACTTATAATAGGCTCTGTAACAACACACAAATACATCATAATTTAATTACTGTAATTGCCTTTTGCACATGCGTAATACACCCTAATTGTTTTAGCTCATATTGAAGAAAACAAATTAAATAACAATGCAGAAATTTCAGAAACAAAAGTTTTTAAGAGTATATTTAATGTTTCGTGAAGACTTTCTTTAAGTTTCTTCAAATTTTTAAAAAATTTTAAATTTCGAAAGATTTTTAAATATCTAAAAAAATTTTACATTTCTTAAAATTTGTTATAATTTCTTAAAGGCCCAGTATCGACCGGGATGCTTTGCGTGCCTCGACCTAATTTCGTGTATCACGAAATTATCAAAGTTCATAATGCCTTCTCAATCCAAATAATCCTAAGTAATCCTGCTAATATCTCAAAACATTTCACTGTATTTAAGTTCTCTATGTATTTTACAACATCTGTGCCGCAATATTTTGTAAAATTTCCGTAAATAGATGTAAATAACAAGCTTTGATGTTTGAGTAGATTACAATCAACTCGGCCGCTTCGCAGGCATCTCATTCCGATCCACGGACTAGCAGTTAAAATATGCCATAGAGCTCCTCAGACGAGACGATAGTATACCATGGACATTAAAAATACTTATTAACTTTATATTGGGAGCTCAACTTTCTTAAACATATTTTTACTACAACGATTGTTTAATAATACCAAAGGGGACAAACCGAGTTGATCAATATCGTTACTTTGATAATACAACAGAAATACACATAACATACCATGCCCAATCCTTTATTATATTCACTGCGTACTATTACACGATAGTTTTCTTCTCAGGGATGCATTTAAGGACATTCAGAAACACTAAAGCTCAAAGATTCGTCGAAAGAGTTTGCTACTTCCATGTATGTTGATATGTGATATTTTTTGGTATCTCCGTACGGCCATGGACTTTGAACTCACGCGGTATTTGGCCAATTAGAGGGCGCCATTTAACAATGACGCTATTTTAAAACAAAAACAAACGCCCGCAAAGCATCCCGGTCGATACTGGGCCTTTAACTATTAGTAACTATTGCTGTATTTGAGAACTGCCTACAAGTTTTAAAACTATCAGATCAACTTACGCTCTGTCAGCTTCGCGGATTGCGTCGCTAATGGCTCTCCTTTCTTCTCGGAGTGAATCTCTTAGTATATCAAGGGAGTCCACACTTTCGTTGTCTGAATCCATGGCTTGTGTCTAAGAAAAAATAGGATGAAAAAAAATTATAGACTTAATTATTTTTTATAAATGCATTTGCAAGGTATTCAAAATCTGTATAGAGACTTAAAATAGAAATGGTTATGGTCTTTTTCAAGATAAGAGGTTATTAACCGAGCTTGAGGTCTGTACAGGAAAATATAAGAGCAAGATATTGACAGTATGGACCGAGCGCAGCGAGGTCTGTACAAAAAAGAAAAAGGTCTGACATTTTTCCGTACAGACCGAACAAGTGAGTTAATAAATCATTTATTATATGGCTCTTTTTCTAAGTGATGCACAAAATTCATTATTGAATGAATAAAAATACATAAAACACACACTAAATTGACTAAAAAACACTTTGCAGGTATGACAAGGCAAAACTTTAACAAAATATTTATTGCAATACTTAATTCCCAGTCTGAAAAAATTACGAAGATTGTCATAGAAACCGTCCAATATGCCTTTGGATGCGTGTCAACCAGTCAAAATTCGAGATTTTAAACCATATATAATACCTATTATTATGGATGCATGGAAATGAGATATTCTTTTGTTTAAAGAATCATGCAAGTGAGGTTGTCGTGTCAATACAATGCTTGTTTTCTCATTTGAATCTCATTTGCATGTATCCGTAATAACAGCTTTGATCTGTGTATTTCATATTAAAAACATAAAATATGATTTATTTAAACAACTTACAAAGCTTCTGTCTTTAGTATCAAGGATCCTCTCCACTCGTTCTTGGATGCGATCAGATGCTCCTAATGAAGCTTTAAGATTGGGTGAATAGCGAGTCTTAAAACGCAGTAAAGGATCACTGAATTTCTTGAAGCTTGTAGCTGAGGATAAGTTCAAATCATCCAAAGCATAGTTCAAGCTTCGAGAAGGGCTTGAAGGTCGAGCTGAGAAGCTTAAAGAAAGAGGTGCTGTTGAAGATCGATTGTGTCTGCGAGTTGATGATAGTGTTGGGAAGTCTTCAGAGTACTTCCAAGCTGAAAATTAAAGATCAACAATTAGCTACCCTGCTCTTTAATCTCCTTTCATCCAAAACATGGGTCCAATGTTGTAACTTTTGCTCTGACTAACAGTAAATGGTTCAAGTGACGTACAATTGGTGTCAAAGATGGTTGAGACAGCTTTAATATACCAAGGGGGCTTTCAGGGTGGGGGAGGGGTTGGCAAAATTACCTGTGGTCTTTTCCAAATATTACACAACCCCTCCTTCCTGGTTGGCAAAAATAACCTCCAATATTTGTCCAGTTTATTACTAAAGCTATATAAAATTAGTAACAACCTCCCTATATAGCTTCTGAAAATAAAGTGACCTCCTTCAATATTGCCGACCCTCCATACACCAATAAATGAAAGCCCCTTTTAAAAGCATTCATTAGGATATGGTTATGTAATAAACTTGTCTCCCTTTTCTTCACCCTCCTTTTGTTACAATGTGAGCTTTGATTTCTCACTAACTTTGATAAAAAGGAAGAGCAGTTGTTTAAATATAGTCTGTCTAAAGCATACAAAGTTATTATTTCAATAGCCTGAAGTGTACTAAGTTCAAAGGATTTTGACACCAACTGCAGATCTGTGTATGCAATGATGATAAAAATGTTACCTTCTGTGTATGCATAGTCTAGAAAACTGTTGCATTTGACATCATTGTAAGTCATATCATTTTACTCTGATAGTAACAATTAAGAAAACTATTAACCACTCCTACTCACAAGGCAATGGTTCCACCGCTGACATTCCCAGTCTTGATGACTGTCCAAGCCTTGTTGGAGATATTGATCTTGGTCTACGAGTTGGTGATTTGGATCTGCTTCGTCGAGACTTTGGACGAGTAAAAGAACTAAAGTCACGATTTTCCAGTATTTTTGAGTCCCTTTGACGGACTAAAAATTTGTCCTTATGGTTAGATAAAGTATCATCAACTCTAGGGACGCTGGAGAGTTGCTTGCGTCGGGTTGGTGATGGGGAGCGCGTTCTTGATCTTGTTGGACTCAGGGACCTGCGGCTGGTTTTAAACATACTGCCCGTTAAGCCTTCTTCCAATCCAGAGTCCTATAAGAACCATGACATTTCCTCTGAATATTGTGACAAGTGTGATGATGTTTTTGTTTTTTATGTGATTTAAAACTGTTTTGATTGTGTGTTGATTTGAAAAGCTGACCTTTTGGAAAGGCGCTAATGTAAACAGCTACTGAAGTCAGAGCCCAGGGCTGATATGATTGAGTGCTCATCAATATAGTTATTTTAATGTGCAATTCTATATTTAGCAGTGCATATTTTACTCTATGGAAAGTTGTTGTGAAGATTAAACTTTACAGACAGCACGTTTGAACCAGGCAGGTCTTACTAGCTCACATTATCAGGTCTTAATTTATCAATGAAGTAAATTATGTTAAAAACACAAAACAATGTCACAAAGACATAGTGAAATCTCCAATGCATAAATCAAAGAAACACAAGCATTTTAAAGGTATTTTTTGCCATCAGAGTATTTCACTTTGCTCTGGTAGTATGTGTGATGTACTTACAGATGAGATAAAGTCATCTGGGTCAGGCACTTCTTTGATTGTCGTCTTGGTGGAGAATTCAATTCTTAATGGCTGTCCCTGTGGATTGCACAAGAAATTTAATACTGTATCTTCAATGGGTTAAACCAGGTTGAGTATCTTGTTAAGATCTCTCTCTCTCTCTCTCATGAGTTCATCCAAGATCTTACTTAAACCTTGTCAAGTATTTTTTTTAGTCCTGGCTCGGGCATAGATAATATGCGAGTTGAGTTTGTTTTGTGTTTTCTTCTCTCCTATGCCATGAGGGTTTTCTCCAGGTTATCCGGGTTTCCTCCCTCAGCAAAAATGAACATGTGAGCCCAGTTGTGTGTGTAGAGGTAGTGAGTGTGAGTGAGTCTCCCCAATTAGTAGGGTGCAGCTGTGTCCAGCTAGAAGATTGAGACGTTAAAAAAGTTATTTTTTTAAGGATCTTGGTAAAATCTGAACTAAATATTGTCAGAAACTTGAAAGTTCATGCAAGTTCTTGCAGATTGAAGTTTACATGCCAAGATCTTGTGAGATCATGCCTGGATCTTGAATAATTTTACATGGATCTTAAATGATCTTACATGGATCTTGAATAATCTTACATGCATCTTGGTAAGATGTTCATCCTGGGTTATATAGCCCATGCAAATGTTTACAAACAGTTTATACTTACAGTTATTCGGATAGGATTGAAGAGTGAGGTCTTAAACAATGTCACTTCACGTCCAGTGCCAGGGTAGGGTGTTACAGCAGGGTATAAGAAATCACGACCATTGTTGGCATAGTGACCAATTACATAACCATCTGTAACCATAACAACAAAGAAAAGATACATTTAAAATGCATGTAACAAATTCAGCATAACTATGGTACCCATAGCAACACTGGTAACTTTAGAATGTAACCAATTCTCTTTATCTAGATTTAGGATAATCTCCCAGTTCACTAATTGCTAAGTAAATAAGTCTTGAATTCAGTTTGAACAGTGCTACATTGGTGGCTCAAATTGACAGTGAAAATGTCAATCAATCAGAAATTTTTTTGACATTTCAGGAAGTCCAAAAATTTTCTTATTTTTAAGAATTGTGTCTATATAATATGCTCACATGAAGCCAGGGACATCATATTGAGAAGAGTAAAATGAGCATTTGAAAAATTGTAATTCGATATTGCAATAAAACCTTACTCAAATAAATAGCTAAATCTTACGAAATGTTCTGTCATTAAAAACTATAATTTTTATCATTGGAATTCTAATTCATCTTAAAGTCAAGAAGTAGATAATTGAATAAGAAAATTTCAATTGAATTTCGCTATCACACGGGTCCCGTCATTCATATGCAAAAATTTGAAGCCGCATGTTCAATTTAAAACGCACACACCATGTTCAAAAGCAAATAGAAACGGCATACTTTTGCTTGGCTTCACAGTAAAACTCACAATGAGTTCTTTGTGAGATTAATTAAGCAACTACAATGACCGTCACTTTAACAATTTGTAAGCTAAAAACATCATTGACTTCAAAATCAACCTAATTACACACAAATAAAATGTTTTATTACCTGAAACGTAGTCATCGTGTTGCCTCAGTTCAACCAGTACATCTTCCCCTAGAAAAAGGATATAATCGAAGCCAAATTAGAACAACAAAAGCTTAGAATGAAACGCTTCGATGTGCAGGAATGGACTCAGCTGACTTCGCTTCAAGATGGCGGGTACGTAGCTCGAGCGAAGCACCAAAAACTTTGACACTTACCTTTCAGGTGAATGGAGACATAAGCGGGATCCTGACAACTTCTGAAAACCTGTAAATGCAGAAAAAGTTTTCCCTTAGTGTCGCATAATGAATAATTAAGCAATTATGTCTAGTTTTGTGGTTTCGGGAAAAGTTTTTCGTACCCGTTCGAAACGCAATCTTTCGTGGAAGAACAGCGGAAAAGTTGGTGGAACAGACTTCGTATTCACTTCCAAACCCATGCAGTTGACTTTCAAATAAACGTAGCCATAGTCTCTAAGGAAAGTCCCCGGACAAGTAACCTGTCGAGAAATTAGATTTACAAGTGTTAAGCTTGATTAGAAAAACTTCAGAACTACAAAACATACATTTGCTGAGCGTCGTTAGCAACCGAGTAAAACTCGCTAATTCGCGAGCTAAGTTTGCAAGAAAGTTCTTACCGTATGGACATCTAGCTCTACGATAACCTTCATTGCTTTCCTAGGCATATTTCTGCTGTTTTTCTACGCAATCCGGCAACTAGATGACCTCGTTGTTGAGACACAATGTGAGAAATCTTTGACCGCAGTTCAGACGAGATTGATGCACGATCGGTCGGCTAGCGCGTCCCGAGAAAGACGCGAAAAGGACCGTAAACAAAAACCGAACAACCAATCAGAACGCCCGTTGGGTCGTGTCTAATCAAACGAATCCGTTTAGAATTCATTATGACGTCATATTTGGCGTCTTGCGGTATTTGCAGAATGGTTTAGAGAGAACTAGAGAGAGAAAAAAACAATTTAATGTTTATTTGAGGTTAGAGATAGGATCAAAACAGTCGAAGAAATATTAAAAATTAAAAAGAAAACAAGAGTAATACTCTGATCTATGATCGGTGGGTCTTTTAAGAATATTTTGAAATGCACAGGAAGCCCAAAGATTGAAACTAAGGCTCCTGAATCCTGATAAACGGGGTATACTAGCTAAAGATAACATAAATTGTTATGAATTTAAAACGTCAAAAAGAAGAACAAAATTAGGACAAATAAAAAAACAGCCAACGCTATCAACAAAAACACACTCGCAAAGCAAAACAAAATAAAACAAATTAAAAATTATTAAAGCAGCAACAACATAAACAACAACATAAACAACAACAACAAAAATAAAAATAAAAGAACGCACAACAAAACGTTTCCCATTCTCCTCCAACCGGTTTCGCCCATTTGTGACACAGGAAACCCACCACGAGCCAAGTTTTTCCCTCAACAAAAAATATCGAATTGGTGAGTGTTGCTCTAAGTATCAATTTAGCACTTGTGTCTGACAGCTGAACGAGAGCTTAAATGATATTTAGACGTCCAAAAAGTT
This sequence comes from Metridium senile, assembly GCA_949775045.1. Taxonomy (NCBI): domain Eukaryota; kingdom Metazoa; phylum Cnidaria; class Anthozoa; order Actiniaria; family Metridiidae; genus Metridium; species Metridium senile. Next base: position 10,345,422 of record OX459101.1, on the reverse strand, counting down.
ATTTTAATAAAAATATCTATATTTAATGAGATAAACACTTCATTTTTGGATAATTGTCAAGTGGGTCGATCTCAAAACCATGAGTATCCTCAGAGAGTATTTGCATATTACAAGTGATCGAAAAGGTTTAGTAAAAAAAAACATTATGGGCCATCGGAAAGAGGGTGAAGTCACTTTAAAACAGACTTCTCTGACGTTAACGGATAACTGATATTTTACAATCATCCCTATGCTCCTATGGGAGCTCCTCTGTGACGCTCACTCAAACTTTCCGTTTGACAAGTCAGTTTCAATATTTCTTGACACATTTTTCTAGACTTCCATTTACACGACCAAATTGCGTAACAAGTCCTTCACAAGTTATTACTAGAGAAGCTAGCATGGCAACTTTAATTTTAACTTGAAAAAAGAAAAATGTTTCGTGTAGGTGGAACTTATTAGGTATATCGTGATAATAATTTATTCATGATCACGTATAAGAAAATTATTTTAATCTTCTTTTTTTCGATAAGAATTAGCACGCTTTAGGACCACTGATTGGAAATTGTATTGAACTGACCACACAAAAAGGGTCCAACTCTATATAAAGAAGAAAGGAATTGACCAGAGAAGAGAAAGACACAGAATTCCAAACTGAACCTCGAATTATAGATTGCGACGGGAAAATTCAACTTGAATAAGACATGGACGCCGTACAGAGAAATATTTATAATGGGAGTGATGTGATTAATCACAGCTTGAAGTAGAAATTTAGAGGTTTATGAGTTCTGGCTGAATAGGGAGGCAAGAGAAATATCTAAATTTATTGGCGAGGTCATGAGAACAACGTTATGTATAAGGAGAAGGGTATTCAATGTTTTCCTCTTTCTTTTATTATATGAGGTTACAGCGCAATTTTTACATAGTGTTTATTCAAACCGTCAAACTGAACAGTCGTTTTATGCTTTTTTGGTAATTCAAAGTCACGTTGTGATTTGTGATTTGGGTTTGGCATATACCGGAAGCAATTTAGCTCTTAATATGCCGATTGAAGCCACGGTATTTTTAGATCTTCATACATATATAATTGCAGTTACTATCAGAGTTACTATATAAAGACAATTTTTCAAAAGAAAAATCAATTTGATTGACGTCATTCGGTCCAATTCCGGGTGTACGTCGGCATGGAAATGGACAACGGTGACGCAATAGAATAAAAATATAGATAAAAAGATACAATACAGTCAAAATATCATATATAAAATTTCATTTGTTTGATATTTTTTCTTTCAAGAGACAGTTGTTACGATATATTATAATATAATTATTTCAACAAATAAAATACACAAATTTTGGCGCTGAATTGTGATCAAGTTGTAATATTCATTCAGTCGCAAAAAAATGTACAAATGTTTCACATTTTTGAACTATTTCCTGCTTTTATGCCAATTAAAGTTAATTTTAGGGAAACGCATTTGAACAAAAGTTTTTTTAACGGTTGAAAGCGGATTATAATTTGCAAAATATTGTCGAAACTATTTTTTGATGAGAACATTTCGCAACTTTAAAAAATATCACGTAAAAAGATCTCAAAATATCTATTTGAACTACATTTTTGGTTATTAAATACGTTTTGAAAGTATATGCATTTTTTTCGCTAGTATAAATTTCTATTTTCGGTTGAAAGTGTTTTCCGTTCAAGTATATCGTGCCAAAATAAAATTGTGTGACACTGGTTGTGAATAACATATCGTATGACGTCATGGTTTCTAGTACACTAGAGTGAGCAGCAAAACATGGCGACAAGCAAGAACTTCACTGCACTGACTCTCAATTATGGTGGATTTTCGTTACTTTAAAGACGAGCTTAAAAGCCTAAACACTGAACAACTATTATCTAAAGGATGTCACATGTAATTACAAAGTTTGGTGTCACTTTTGGTGCGTTTTTGCAAGCTTTTTGGACCGAAGTTCAGCCATAAACAACTTCAACGAAATTTGATTTTGACTCAAAGTTGAACCATATCGGCTTTGCAAGTGGCAACGGGTTAAAGAAACCTTCTTGTAGCGCTTACATTGGACGTTATTCTTCAAAACTTTGTTGTATAAACTTTGGGGATTCGTATAGTTCGAGATACAACGATGAATCGGCAAGAAAGGCTTGAAAGGACCATGTCAATGGCACAAAATAAAGGACTTCTCAATAATCCCGGCGAAAATAACTGTTTTTTGAATTCAGCCGTCCAGGTAAGCACAATACTTAAATCTTTACTAAAAGTTGAGCTATTGCTCAAGGTTATTTCATTCAGTATTCAAAGTTTTGGCCCCAATTAAAGAGTAGAAATGCAAGCTAATATTTTTGGAAAATTTTTACGCATGATTCACGCACAATACGATTATAAATCTCTTTTTGATGACTGACAAATCCCGGACGCGGTTTTTGAGAGCGATTTTTGCAATTCCTAAAGGACTAATTACGTGGAAACTTTGGTAATAATAAATTCAGGCTTCTAGTTTAATAATGGGTCCGAAATATTGTTGTTTAGGCTACCTATATTTTGTTTAATGCGTCGTTTTTTGTTCATAAATTGCATTGTTGTCTTCACGACTCCAATATTGGTATAAAAATACATCTTTTGAATATCGCGATTGGAATTATTAGTATTACATGTAAAATTTCCTGTTTGAATACTCTGAAATCAAGTGATTATGATGTTTTTAGAAGTATTATGCCCAGCATGGGTTGAGAGCTAAGAATTTCTTGACTTTGACAAACTCCACTCCATAGAATCTTTTCTGTGGCTCTTTAGAATGTCCGATTGAGCTCGGCTGCTCACAACAATAGCAATCGTTCAAGCATACGTCCTAAAGAATGCCACAAGTCAGCTATTGTATGCGGTTTTCCAAAGTTATTGCTTAATATTCCAACAAATAAAACACAAAACTATTTGCTCCTTTATGTGGAAAGGATTAGAAAACGATGTCATTGTCGAAATAAATTTCCTTGATCAAACGTTCGATTGAAACTCATGTCAATTTCAAAACTCATTCCCTTGATTAAACGTTCGAAATATTTAGAATTCTAATTTAGAGTAGAATAAAAACACCGGAAGTCTATAAATATTATTCAACTATGTTATATATTTAAGTTATAAACTCAAGCAGCATTTAAAATTGCATTTAAGCCCACACAGATATTTACTAAAATAACAAAAATCCAAATGTATCAATGTCGACAGCACAGTAGGAACGATGATCTGTTACACTCTAAATGCTGTAGCCACACCGCAACATTGTATACTAGATTAAAATCCCATGCTTTTTAGGTGAAACACAGCATAGAGGATCACAATTTAGACTTAGTAACTTGTTATTCTAGCTCTTATAGTGTCAGACTTTGTTTGTTTGTGGAGCATATTGCATTTTGAGAGTCTACTATCACTGTTGCCAAAATGCTTCACGTTTTTAGCGAGATCTTATCTAAATTGTGCTATCAACATTACATTAAAGTACAAGTTTAGTTGGAAATATGTTTTTAAAGCTACAGGGAAAAATAAGTCTATTTTACTCTAAAGAGATGTTTGGAATGTTATATTATTTCCTGCTTATATGGAGTATTCTTCACATTCAGGAAGCTTCAATTGATAACCTTTTCAAACAGATTTTCATCTAAACTTATATCTAACCAAGAGCTGGGTCAAATTGAAAGTTTTGTTACAAAATAATGAAGTGTATGTTACCATTTTGCCATGGAATTTTAGTTGTACAAAATTGTACTATACTACAAAAAAAAAATTATCAATGGAAGTTTTACAGTGAATTTCATTTTACAAAAAAAACATTTCATCCCAAAACCCCAAATGATCGCATAAATGTAATTAAGGTATTAAGTATACTAGTTCTCACTAGTTTCCATTGATAAGTATAAGCAAGCATGTGAGCATGTAAATAAGTATGTAAGCAAGTAAGGAAGTGATTGAGCTAGTAACTATGTGAGTAAGTAAGACCCGGCGTAGTCAATCGAACGTTACCGAACAAAAAACCAATCGAACACAATCGAACACCAATTATGATTCCAATTATGACACCGATTATGTTCGATTGCCTTATTGCTCGATTTCCGAACGTTCGATTGTGTTCGATTGCCTTATTGTTCGATTTCCAAACGTTCGATTGTGTTTGATTGCTAAAATTTTACTGTGAGTTTGATTGTGTCCGATTGCCGAACCAATCGACAATCAATCGAACGATTGATGTTTGATTGAGTTCGATTGCCGAACGTTCGATTGACTACGCCGGGGTAAGAACGGCGTAAGCAAGTATGTAAACAAGCAAGTGAGCAATGAAATAAGTGAATAAGTATGTAAGTAAGCAAGTAAGTCAGTAAGTGTGTAAGCAAGTGAGTAAGTAAGCACGTAAGTAAGTAGAAGTCAGCAAGTATAATATGTACTATAAAGTAAGAATGTACTAGTAACATCCATCTCAATGTACTCGAACAACATATTAAATTATGTTTTTCAGTGAAGAAGACTGAAAGAGACTGAAACACAGAGATATAAGTTAACCTAAACCTTGTACAAATTTAATTTAAACAAATGCATAATTCAGTTTTATTCAGACAAATATTTGTACATGAACATGCAGATCCTAACCTTTCCTCTTCCTATAAAACTACATGATTAAATTACAGGAAAATACCAAAGACATGTTTTTTCATGGTGTTTTGTTTGTGTTACTAGTTTGTTTAATAATCTATTTCCTCCTCTTCACCTTGATGTATAGTTAACTAATGGATTGGCTTAAATGACGTTTATATAACTCTAGCACCTCTTTCACACGTTGTTTGAAGTGTTGGTGATGGTCAGTGTTATTACAAGGCTATTTGACTTCCCTGCTTTTGTGTAAAGTCTGTAAATTATGCAATAAAAGTTCCAATAATGACAATATTGACTCAAATACAGCAAAGTAATATAATTATGATATTGCTAGAAACTATAAACAGTGATTTGCATGCTTTATATTTTCTTTAAATTATGCAGTTATAAAAGTTACAAGTCAATATTGACTAAAATACTACAATTTTAATTATAAAATTATTATAATATCAATTGATGTAAACAGTGTTTTGATTTTGTTTATTTTATATGAATTATGTTTTAAATAATTTACAAGTCGAGAATAAAATTTTAAGGGATTGCTTTGTTAAGATCTATAAATTATGCAAAAAAAGACTTGTTCAAGAATGAAAATATTGACAAAAATATGACAAATTGATAAATGACATTGTTAGGAATGATATGTAACATGATTTGCTTTATTCAAAATCTACAAATTATGCAATAAAACCTTAATTAAAACTTTTTCAAGAATGAAAATATTGATATAATTATGACAAATTGATACATGGTATTGTTAGAAATGGTGAAAATTGATTTGTTTTGATTTAAAATCCATAAATTATGCAATAAAAACTTGTTCTTGAAAGAATAACAACATTGATTTGATTATGACAAATAATAAAGGACATCGTCAGAAACGATGTTAAGTGATTTGCTTTGTTTTAAAATCTATAAATTATGCAGATATATAAAAGTTGAAGGAATGATGCAATAAACTGGCTTAAAATACTATACTTCAAAATAGAACATAATATTGTTAAAAATAATAAAAAAGATACAGTTCTTACCTGTTTGTATGTGTAAAAGGTATCAATAATACAAAAAAGTTGCAGAATTTAACTTGATTGATTGAGATACCTTGAAATAAAACTGCGTTATATGTTGTTGAAAATTATGAAAAGTGATTTGGTTTGTGAATAAATTAGGCTGCGTCGGTGTTTGATATAAATGATGTTAACTTAACTTTACTGACTTTTCGAGTTGTAGTCCTTTGTCGGAGTAAAAGTGGCAGCTTGAAACATCAGCAAAGTTAATTGTTACCTTTTTCGGTGTTACAAATTTCATTCTATTACCTATGGTTTATAATAGCTAATATTATACCAATACAGTCAAATTTGAAAGACATTAAACTTTATATTATTTATTACAATATTTGATATAAGTATTAATATTTTCTTGTTATTATCATAGGTTTTTTGGCACCTGGATGTGTTCAGAAGGAGTTTTCGTGAAATCAAAGGTCATTTCTGTATGGGAAAAACCTGCATTTTCTGTGCTTTGGAGAATATCTTTAAAGATTTCCAGTATAGTAATCACGATGCATTACCTCCAGACACACTTAGGATGGCAATGGCATCAACATTTAGGGTATGGAAATACTGTATTGATTTATGTTGGTGTGGTGGTGGTAGTGATGATGATGATTGTGGTTATGATGTTGGTGATGATGATGGCGATGATGATGAATATATATAAATGATGATGGTGATGGTATTGATGATGATGTTGGTGATGATGGTAATGGTGATGATGGTGATGATGCATGATGATGTTAAATTTAAGGATCATGATGAGGATGATGATGATGATGATGATGATGATGATGATAATTAATATTATGCAAACAATGAGGATGATAGGGATGATAATGATGATCGACATGGCTGTGATGATGATAATTATTATTGTGATGATGACAATGATGATGATTGTGATGATGCTGGTGATTATGATGATACGAACAATGGTGATGACGATACAGACAATGTTGGTTGTGTTTATTATGATAATGGTGATAGTGGTGGAAATTGTGATGGTGGTGATTGTGATGATGATACAAATGATAATGATGATGATTGTGATGATGTTGGTAATGGTGATGATAATGATGTTGGTGATGATGCTGATGACTTTGATAATGGCATTGTGATGATGATCTGATGATTGTGATGATGATAATGGTGATGATTGTGATGATGATAATGGTGATGATTGTGATGATGATAATGGTGATGATTGTGATGATGATAATGGTGATGATTGTGATGATGTTGGTAATGGTGATGACAATGATAATGATGTTGGTGATGATGCTGATAACCTTGATAATGACATTGTGATGATGATCTGATGATTGTGATGATGATAATGGTGATGATAATGGTGGTGATTGTGATGATGATGATAATGGTGATGATTGTGATGATGATGATAATGGTGATGATGATGGTGATGATTGTGATGATGATGGTAATGGTGATGATGATGATTGCAATGATTGTGATGATGATGATGATGATGATGATGATGTTGGTGATGATGATAATTATGATGATGCTAATAATGCCGATGATAATAATAGTGATGATGATTGTGCATGATGATGGCTATTATAATGTACTACTTACATTCTAGGATCAGAGAAAGTTTCAGCTTGGCGACATGGATGATGCTGCTGAATGCTTTGTAAGTACTTATGATTATGGTAATCTTGGCAATCGTTAATCTTGAAGAATTTTTATGATAATAAATTCTAAAATATCATTTTGTACTTTTCTACTTTCAGGAAAATATTCTTTCTCGTATGCATTTTCATCTTGTCATGAGTGAGCATGACGACGGCTGTAATGCACAGCACTGTATAACACATCAAAAGTTTGCCATGCAGTTGATTGAACAGGTAATATTATTACTGATATAAACTTTTTATATACTTATTTAATTCATACACTGAATCAAAATAATTTCACCAAATTTAAAAAAACGTTGTTCTTGACTGGCTAACTACATGTGAAAACTTTGTCCTATTCCAACGTGTACATTAGCCTGATAATAATAATATAATAATAATAACTTTTTTTGACGTACGTCTCAATCTTCTAGCTGGAGGCAGTGTGGCCTACTAATCAGTGAGACTCACTCACACTCACTACCTCTACGTTTAATATTTTGCATACAACTCGGCTCACATGTTCATTTTTGCTGAGGGAGGAAAACCGGATAACTTGGAGAAAAACGCTCATGGCATAGGAGAGAAGAACACATCTAACAAACTCAACTCACATATAATCCATGCCCGAGCTGGGACTCGAACCTAGCCAATCAAAAACAACAGGAGGAAGCTATATATATTCTGATTTGGTCTAAAGTATTGTGGTTTATATTAAACATTGAACACTCAATGTTCTTTAATACAGTTACTGTAATATTTTGTTGTTTATTTTCAGACTATATGTCCCTGTGGCGAGAGGTCAGAACCATTGCCGTTCTTTCAGACTGTACATTATGTATCAGCATCAGCATTATGGTAAGCATGTTAACTTCAATTATTGGTTTGAAAAGCACTAGAATTGAATGACCAATTGAGTGGTGTGAAGCAAGCATGCCGAAGGGTTACAATGTTAGCATTGATATATAGTTAATGAAGATATTTATTGTAGAAAATTCCATCTAGTGTGATGTTTGTTGTAGTTTAACTTTTGTAATGTGATGTGTTGTAATTTGAGGTTATGCGATGTGATGGTTTATGGGTTGCAATTTGCAATGGAAAGTGATGTGATTTGCTGTGTTGTGAGGCAGTGTGATGTGATTTGATGTGATGGAATAGGTTGCGGTATGCAATATTGAAAAGTGATGTGATGTGATGTGATGGGTTGCAATATGCAATAGAAAGTAATGTGACGTGATGCAATGCAATGTTATGTAGTCTGTATAGTATAAGTGCAGTGCAATATAATGTAATATGGTGTTTATATTGCACTTTTCACATTAGATCTCAATGATCTTTACAATTAATCATGGACTTACAGTTGTATTTGCAAAAATCTAATTAGTGTGAGAACTTTAATTCCTGTAATTACAATTTCTGTGATTAATTATATGTGATGTGTATTGTTTGTAGTATTGAAGCAAGGAAGAATGAAAAGCTCCTAAAGCGAGAGTATGACCACACTAAACACTTTGGTAATCTACTCAAACTGACTGGCCAAGACACTAAACTCTGTAATGTAAGTACCAATGAATATTATAATGTTAATGATAAATTTAAGGAATTATGTATAATATGTCAGTGGTTTTGCATATCAAAGACAATTTGGAAGATATTAATAGTGATGATGATGCTGGTGTTGTTGTTGGTGGTAATGATGATGATTATAATGATGATGGTAGTGGTGGTGGAAATGATGGTGATGATGATGGTGGTAGTGATAATATAATGCATTTTGATATTGATAATTATAAAAATGGTGTTAATAATGATGACAATGATAATGATGATATATATAGGTAGTATTAAATTTTGGCAAACAATGTTTTCTTTACAGGGTCAAGATTGTGGCCGTAGGATCCAAGTACAAAGACTATTGCTCAACAGCCCTGATATAAGTAAGTCTTCTTCATACCCTTGTCCGATCAGTTGTATTTAATAAACCAAGAATTCTTCACATCATTAGGAACTCAGGGTTCTTCTAATAATGAAACAAATACTAAAATTATTAATGGAAAGTAGAGAGTATAAACTAGTATAGGTTGCGTTGGTGTTTGATATAAACGATAGTAATAGAATCAAAGGTAAAAATGATAACTTAACTTTACTGATGTTTCAAGATTAAGCCCTTCGTCGAAGTAAAAGAAGGTCTAAAGCTCGAAACGTCAGTAAAGTTAAGTTAACATTTTTTATGGTGTTACAAATTTCATTATATTACATATCTTCTAAACTTATTGTTCTTTTTATACAGTAAGCATTGGTCTTAACTGGGACTCTGAGTCACCTGATGCAGAACATATAGCAGACGTATTGCAGTGTATTGGGACTACCTTAAAATTAAATCATGTAAGTTATGGGATCCCTGTGGAATTACAACACAGGAACCCCATGGTTTGTTTATTACACTACAAAAAATTATGGATAGTTATGGGATCCCTGTGGAATTAAAACACAGGAAACCCATCGTTTTTTTATTACTCTACAGGAAATTTATAGAAGATGAGAAGCTAGGAAGAAATTATAGAAAAGTTTTCCGATAACTATTATATCACATACAGGACATTTAGTTTTAATTTGCCTTTTAATTAAATTTTTGCGTTTGTTTCAGATTTTCCATCAAATTTCGTCCAAACATGCCCAACAAGCTACTTTAAACCTCGTTGGCATAGTAACGTACTACGGCAAACACTATTCGACGTTCTTCTTTCATAATAAACTAAAAACATGGGTATACTTTGATGACGCTAAAGTCAAAGAGGTTAGTATCTTGTAACCGTACCTCCCCTCCCTAGATTGTTTAGTAGTTGTTACGTCCCCCCTGAAGAGGTAAAAAAAATCCTATGCTTTCATCGTCGACATCGTCATCGTCATTATCATCACCTTTGTTGTGATTATCACTATTTTCATCATCATTATTACTATCATCATTGTCTTCATATATTGATAATCATCTGTATCATTATAATCATCATCGTCATCATATCCATTATTATTATTATCATCACTATCATCATCGTCATCATATTCATCATTATCATCATCACTATCATCATCGTCATCATATCCATTATTATTATCATCGCCATCATATCCATTATTATCATCATTATAATCATCGTCATCATATCCATTATTATTATCACCGTCATCATATCCATTATTATTATTATCATCACTATCATCATCGTCATCATATCCATTATTATTATCATTCAATTAACGTTGTCCATCTGGAATGGTTGATCTGAGACCGATAGGAATTGTGGGAGTTCATTAAATTTCAAATACATTGTTTTAATCACACTTGAATGGTGCTGAATTACAGATAACTGTATTTCAGAAGTAAGCATTAATATTCAAGTGTGATTATAATAGTGCATTTGCAGTTTAACGAGCTCCCACAATTCCCATCGGTCTCAGATCAACCATTCCAGATGGACAACGTTAATTGAAATAGGTGTATATAACTTGTGCCGTCTTAGTTTACTAATTCCTAGCATGTTTTGTTCTAGATTGGACCAGACTGGTCTGTCATACGTGAAAAATGTCGCCGCTGTCATTACCAACCGCTATTGCTTCTCTACGCCAATCCAAACGGAACACCAATAAACCCTGCTACAGCCCCCAAAGAAAAACTATTTATAAACCCATCCACCATAGTACGAAAAACTACCGAAATAAGCCCGACGAACCGGCGATTGAGCACCGAAGTAAGCCGACTCGATTACGAACGACGACGAAGAAACCGACCAAGTAGCCCTGAAAGTGGGCTTGTCGAAACCGACTCGGAAAGCAATATCAGTACTCTAAAGTCCGAATCGAAAAAGTCAAATTCTAATTCAAATATAGAGGGTTCGGACGATACCTTGAAAGCGAGGGACAGCAAAGAAAAAATTACGAAAGATAACGAAGGCGAGGATACTCTAAAAGCACAAGACCAATCGAGAGCACATCGGAAAGATATGGTTTCGTTAAAAGACGATAAGTCTCCGAAGTCACGCAGAAGTAAGTCATGTGACTGGCTTGACGAGGGCTCACGTCGTTCGAGTAAAATTAGGATCAGGAATCGGACTGGAAGTACTGGTTCGGATATGACGGAGACTTTGAAGCGTAAACACCGTGAAAAAAACGGTAAAAGTAAAAAAACTGGTTTGAGGAGGATCGGTAGTGCGATATTTCAAGCAATGAGGCCAGCCGTAGCAATATCTCATATGAAAACATCAAAGAAAAAGGCGAAAGATCGCGCGTCAATCACATCGACAGAGTCTAATGGAGAGTTGAGGTAAGTGTACTTATTTTCATTTTCTGTTGTTTTCGTTACTGTACGATAACGATAATGATGACGATAACCACAATGTTAACGATAAAGATAAAGATAGCGATAATAACAACGATAATGATAACGATAATAAAGAATGAGAATGATGATGACGATAATGATAACGATAACAATAACGATAATGATAACGATAACAATAACGATAATAATAACGATAAGGATAACGATAACGACAAAGATAACGATAGTGGTAATGATAACGATAATGATAACGATAATGATAACGATAATAATAACGATAAGGATAACGATAACGACAAAGATAACGATAGTGGTAATGATAACGATAATGATAACGATAATGATAACGATAATAATAACGATAAGGATAACGATAACGACAAAGATAACGATAGTGGTAATGATAACGATAATGATAACGATAATGATAATGATGACGATAATGATAGCGATAATGATAGCGATAATGATGACGATAATGATAATGATAACGATAATAATAACGATAAGGATAACGATAACGACAAATATAACGATAGTGGTAATGATAACGATAATGATAACGATAATGATAACGATAATGATAATGATGACGATAATGATAACGATAATGATAGCGATAATGATGACGATAATGATAACGATAATGATAGCGATAATGATAGCGATAATGATGACGATAATGATAACGATAATGATAGCGATAACGATAATGAAAAGATAATGATAACGATAATGATGACGATAATGATAACGATAATGATAGCGATAACGATAATGATAACTATAATGATAGCGATAATGATAGCGATAATGATAACGATAATGATAGCGATAATGATAGCGATAATGATGACGATAATGATAACGATAATGATAGCGATAATGATAGCGATAATGATGACGATAATGATAACGATAATGATAGCGATAACGATAATGAAAAGATAATGATAACGATGACGATAATGATAACGATAATGATAGCGATAACGATAATGATAACTATAATGATAGTGATAACGATAATGAAAACGATAACGATAACGATAATGATAGTGATGACGATAATGAAAACGATAATCACTGATAACGATAATGATAACGATAATGATAGCGATAATGATAGCGATAACGATAATGATAGTGATAACGATAATGATAACGATAATGATAACGATAACAATAATGAAAACGATAATGATAACGATAATGATAACGATAATGATAACGATAATGATAACGATAATGATAACGATAATGAAAACGATAATGAAAACGATAATGATAGCGATAACGATAATGATAACGATAATGATAGCGATAACGATAATGATAACGATAATGATAGCGATAACGATAATGAAAACGATAATGATAACGATAATGATAACGATAATGATAACGATAACGATAACGATAACGTTAGTGATATTGATAACGACGATGCATGTTAACGATAACGACAATGGCAGCTTACCTCACAAACATGTTCTCAATGTTCCACAGCCCAAGTTGTGAGACAAGCAAACAAGAAGGGTCAAGAACGAACGACCAAGCCCAACTGGATGACTATCTAAGATCACCTAGTCACGACAGTGGTATAGGATCAGCGACAGGATCGGTTAGCTCGTCAGACACTAACCATGGTGGTAGTGATGATGATATAGTGATGGTAGAGTATAGCCAGACACTGAGCGCAATGAGAAATGGAAATGGGATGAATGGGAAAACGAATGGGAGAAATAAGAAAGGTGAGTGGATGTAATAATGATGTTTTTGATGGTGATGGTGGTGATCAAAAGTAAATTATGGTAACCTTATTTAACGTCGGTAACTCGTGACAGTCATTGACTGATAAATTTGAGGACGACAGTGCGCTCATTTTACTCCCCTCTCTCCATCAGTGCTCCGTTTTAAGGGTATTTTAAGCTACTTAAAGCTACACGGAAAGGAAAGAAGTTGGGACAAGGATGCGAGGTCACTAGGAATCGAACTCGGGACCTCTCACACAGAATGCCTCGCACTAACCAACTGTGACATCCATGCTTCATTGATGATAATGATAATAATGATTTGATGAATGATGATGATGATGATGATGATGATGATGATGATGATGATGATGATGATGATGATGATGATGATGATGATGATGATGATGATGATGATGATGATGATGATGATGATGATGATGATGATGATGGTGGTGGTGGTGGTGGTGATGTTAATGAATCGTGGTATAGTGCTTGTGATGATGATGATGATGATGATGATGATTATGATATTGATAATGGTGATGATGATACTGGTAGCTAACACCTTGTACGGTATGTAGGTCTTCCAGGTCAGCAGCAGGAACGTTGTGCTTTCTTGCTGAAAGAAGCTGAGAGTCTGTTGGAACAGTCAAAGAAAGCCGACAAGGCTGGAGAATATCTCAACGCACTTGGCTATTGTACAGAAGCTACTAGTAAGTATTCTCTTTTTACAAGTTTTTCCTCCCTCCCCTCCCTTGTTACAATTTTATACACCAGCAACAGTCTTATCTCTTCTCAGTCATTTCAATAGGCAGTTAATCACAATTCCTCCCTCCCCTCCCACGTTACAATTATAACCATTTATAACCAGATCTAATCTATAGTCAGTCACTTTTACTAGTCTGCTAACCATCATGTATCTTCACTCAGAGTACTTTCACCGTGCCGCCGAAGTTGCCGGACCTGTAAGCAACAATGGCCGATACGCTCTCATCAAAGAAGAAGAATGCAAAAAAGAGAGCGATGTTTTACGAGAGAAGTTTGAAGCACAGTCGTATCGTAAGATTACTAGGTGAGTTTCTAGACTGTAGAGTTTATCTTTCGCATTGATTTAGGAGTTTCAAGTTATGTGGTGGCTTCAGGATTTTTTCACGGTAAAATTAGTAGCTTTGTCGCTTTGAAAGTAGTTTTAATTCCTTCAGAATAAAAACGACTTTTTCGGCATTAAAACGCATTATGCTAGGCTGAAAACTTTCGAAAAGGCCGATTAAGACTGTACGATTTTCGCCTACAACTATCGCATGCAACCTGTGCGCGCTTTGTACCAGTGAACAATTTGATGGATGTAGCTGTATTTTTCTTGTTTGAAAAAGAAAAAATAACGTTTTCCCGACTGAAATTGGTAATGTATTTTCGGTTTATCAAATTCTTGCATCAAAAACACTAATCACTTGAACAAGGTTTTAGATAAATGAATGCATGACCTGACCTATCCAAGGTTAAAACTTGACATCTATAATGCCGAAACTGTAAATTCCAAAACAGATTTAGATGTATTATTTTTTCTCAGGACGTGCCAAAAAAGGTGATTTTTATTGGTTGAATTTACAGCAAGATAGCAAATACAAAACAGGGCTTAAATTTCCACAAAAAGTTACGAATAAAATCGAGATGTTTTTAGGATAAATAAATGAATAATGCTAATTTGAAATTGTGGAAATTCGCGTACAATGTCAAGAGCTAGAATGGAGATATCCCTGATAAGACTGCTTCAATATTTGTTTTTTGGCGCACGAAATTATTGATAAAGCAATTGTAAAAACACAAAAACGAAAAAAACCTTTTTCTTTTTTTTTTAGCTTTTCCATTTATATAATTGTTATTTTACTCTCACGACTAAAACAGAAACATATAATTCGATATTTACAAGTATTTAAATTCACAATTACGCAATGAAAATATGTGTTACGAATGTTTCTATGTTTCCAACGATGCAATTTTTTACATTATTTGATAGATCACAGAAAGAGCGAAAGCTAGATATGTTTAACCTGATGTCGCGTGAATTTGTTTGTGTAAATTACGTTCTCATGCGTGAAACGAATATGCGTTAAAATATCGTTAAAATAAGTGATGACTCAACGTAACGCAGTAACGTATAGACAGGAACAACTTCGAACTTTTTTAAAAGTCGTTATCTGTAGTTTAATAGTTTTATATAGTTATGTAAATGGTGATGATTTCGCCGATCTCACTGGAAGCTTTTTGTGTAGTGAGTTTCTATTTGTGTTAGTTTATTAAGGGTGCGGTTGACCTCAAGTAATTAATGAAAGTGTAATGAGAAATAAAAAATGAATGAGTGAATGAATGAATGAATAAATGGATGGAAGTATGAATAGATGGATGAATGAATAGATCGTTAAATGGATATTTGAATGAATGGATAAATGAATAGATGAATAAATGGATAGATGGATAAATGAATAGATGGATGAATGGATGGATGAATGAATGGATGAATGAATGGATATGTGAATGAATGGATAAATGAATAGATGAATGAATGAATAGATGGATGAATGAATGGATGGATGAATGAATAGATGAATGAATGGGTAAATGAATAGATGAATGAATGGGTGAATGAATAGATGGATGGATGAATGAATGGATGGATGAATGAATGGATGAATGAATGGATATGTGAATGAATGGATAGATGGATGAATGAATAGATGGATGAATGAATGAATGGATGGATGAATGAATAGATGAATGAATGGGTAAATGAATAGATGAATGAATGGATAAATGAATGGATGGATGAATGAATGAATGAAAGGATAAATAATAAGATGAATGGCAAATAAAATAGATATATGAATGGATAAATAAATGAATAGATGGATGAATGGATAAATAAATGAATAGATGAATGAATGAATGAATAGATGAATGAATGGATAAATGAATAGGTGGATAAATGAATAGATAAATGAATGAATGGGTTTTCATTTCTTCATTTTAATTCTTACAAAGTTCTTTACTAAAAGTGCCTTTTTTACATTCCAGAAATCTGTCTCCAGAAGACAGGGTGCGTCAACAACAGTTACAGCAACAATTACGTCGTGACGAGATGATTATGAAAGAACAGGAGAAGAATCATGCACATCATGTAAGCATTCCTATTATTGATTTTAGTTGTTCTTTTGTAACATGCACTTATTTTTTTAACTTAATTTTTTTAACTTAATTTTTTTAACTTAATTTTTTAACTTAATTTTTTTAACTTAATTTTTTTAACTTAGTTTTATTAAATTTTTTATCTTGATTATATTTTAAGGTTTTCAATTTTTCTTCTACTCTTTGATTTTTCATTTCTTTAGCATTTTTGTCTTTTATTTCTTTTATATATTTATCCACAAACTAGCATTATTTCAGATGGTACATTGGTCCAACATTATTGCATAACTTTTTTTATTTTTTTTATTTTTTAATTAATTAATTATTTCCTATTTACATTTTGGTATGTACTACCCATTAGAGGTAGTACATTAGATGTATTATATATATATATCAACAATTTTCATTTTTATATTACATATTATTCTACAAATAAACAAGGAAAAAAATATAATCACATACACGTAACTAGACGTAACGTAACGTAACTTATTGCATAACTTGACTTTTCTTGTGTATCCTCTCCATCAATTGTTCATTCATTCAT
Organism: Metridium senile; assembly: GCA_949775045.1. Lineage (NCBI taxonomy): Eukaryota > Metazoa > Cnidaria > Anthozoa > Actiniaria > Metridiidae > Metridium > Metridium senile. Next base: position 10,328,270 of record OX459101.1, on the reverse strand, counting down.
TTTTCTTTAACCATTTATTCATTCAATTTCCTCCATGTTTTCAGTTTCTGTCAATTCCCTTCCATTTTTTTCCCTCTTCCTTCCTTTCACTCTCATTATTTCATTCATTCTGTTTCATTCTTTCATTTATTCAGTTGCTTCTCTTTACTAACTATTTTATTGTATTCAATTACAGGGAACATTACCACGCAACAGACCAACCTACAAACAAATCTACCCTCCACCATCCTCAGTCTCGACTAAGATAGAAGACGCAATATCCATCAAGTCTGATTCTCGACTTGCACGTTCCTTCCATCAACCAATGGCCACACTCCCAGCCAAACCAAAGCACAATAGCGGCCACTACTCAGGCAGATTGAGCTCCTCGTATGTCAGTGACAGAACCGCAGACGGCATTTGTACCCAAAAAATAAAACCTGACTCCCTATGTTACAATCCTAATCACTATGACAACATGGCTGGAAAAATGCAAGGATTAAACATCCGTCAGTCTAATGGTGATGTCGATTGGAGAAGAAGCGACCACTTCAATCCTTCAAGAAATTCTGATCGGCGCAGTTTATACGATAATGTAATAGAACCAGATATTCCTAAGAGAGCCCCGGAAAGACAAGTCTCTTCTACTAAAATCTACCTCCAGCCAACCAAAACTGACAGGGTGTCGAGAAGTTACGACCCTTCAAGGTATTCAAGCCAGGAGCCCGATCTGCTTAAGCAACCCAAAGTGTATTATCAAGGTGCTTCTGACAGCCGAGAGCAAAGTCTGAGATCAAGATCATATCCCCATAGTATTGAGTCATCGTTCTCCCGAGTACCTTACAATACTGCGCCAGCCAATCATCGACCTTCTCCACCCTCTTACAATTCATACCAGCAAACTAAGAGCATGATACATGACGCAGTTACATCAACGCCGTGGTACCAAGAAGATTCATATTCTGAACAATTCTTTGACAGTGCTTCTTCTCCATCCAATCTACGTGCTATATCCGCAAAGATGATACCAGATAAACTTGTCTGTGAGAGGTGCTGTCAGGTACCGATAAGCCGACAACAGCGCATTTGTGCAGGCTGTGAACAAGAGACATATGAACGGCACAAACAGCAACCCAATGCAACAGATATGTTATATTGATGGTCACGACTTATTTATAATAATTTTTCTTGGCAATGGACCTTTTTCACCAGGCAGTTAATCATATGCAAATACCGGGCATGCCTCACTCTGACTCAAGGTGTTTTTGTTCTATTAAGTCAAAGTAAGGCTTGCCAGGCATTTGCTTATAATAAACTGCTTTTTGAGAAAGCTCTTTATACACCAAATGACTGCAAATTTCAATAGCATTGTGTTTGACTAACTATATAGCATCATATACATGTAATCCCTTAGTTATTGAAATTTGTTTGCTTTGATTTCCCATTTTCTTAAGTCCAGGCTTAAAAAGTTGGGGATGGGCTTCCTGTTTTAACTTATTGTAATTAGAGTAGGACTGGTTCCCTCTTTAACTCACCTTAGCCTCCCTGATATATGCACCACAGGAAGCCCGAATTTCAAAATATAGATTGAAGGCTAAATGAATATATTTTGTAAATATTTGGTTTGTATGCCATATAAATTATCAATTTGAAGTCCATTTTCTCTGCAGCAACTAGTTTGCTTGACATTTAGAACACCTTTAGTCGAACTTTGATTAAAATCCAATTTCTCCTAAAGCTAAGGCTGTAGAAGAGAGAATAAAGACTTTGATCATGTAGTACACTGCACCAATAAGTGATATATTTTATAATAAAAATATTGTAGTCATAAATTCTGTAATATTATAACCATTCTCTTAAAGTATTTTTACATTTATAGAGTACAGCTAGTTTTAGAAGGTTGTCACAAAAATAGGAAGGAAATCCATTGTTAGATCATAACTTGGACCACAATGCATTATGGTTAGTTTTCAAACAGATCTTTAGAACCTGAATAATACGTTTTCATTTTATTCTGTTTTGAAATACAGTGGTACCTCTATTAAGTGGTCACCCTTGGGACTTTCCAAAGTGGCCGCTTAATGGAGGTTGGCCGCTCAATAGAGGTATAGAATAGGTATAGGAATAGATTTGGGACTTTTTATTGTGGCCGCCTAATAGAGGGTGACTGCTTAATGGGTGACTGCTTAATAGAGGTACCACTGTACATTTAGACAATATAATGCATTGCAAACATGTCTCATTTTGGGGAGGTTTTGTCCTACATTTCTGACAACCTTTTTAAAAATAGCTGTGCACACAAGTATACATTAGGAATGTAAGCATGATAAAGATTTTTTAGTACTTTATTTTTGTTAAACTGTAAATAATCCTCAAATATTTAGATAATCCATTTAGTAGTTTTTTAAATACACAGACCAGACCAAGTTACTAAGTAACTTATGAATCTTATTGTCACAAAGAATATTGTGTGAATTACACTAAAAACTTAATTTTACTTCAGTGAAAATGTTTCTACACTAGTAGCACAGGCATCCCAAGCTATGCATTTGTATGTTTTTTTAACAATATAATGAAAATTATATATAAAATGCAATAAAAATAAACATCTCTACCTATGTGTTGTGTTTTGGAACAACAGCTATAAATCGCTCAATATTGAAGCAAATGGCCTGAAACTTCACAGGAATGTAAAGAAAAACACAACACACAGAGATGCTTATTTTTATTGCATTTTATATATTTCGTTATATTGCTAAAAAACAAACAAATGCATAGCTTGGGCTACCTGTGTTAGTAAAGGAACGTTTACACTGTTTACTTTCTTCTACTGTAGAAGAGGGGAACTCATTTTATTCTCTCCTTTACTAACTGGAACTTCTCAATAGAGTTCAAACAACATATCTGAATTACAAAACAAAATACTGTAGTACAAAATAGTGCTATGTACATTAAATAGAGTACAAACACTTAAAGTGTGCAACATAAATACCACTAAATTATGCAAATTCTTTTGTTCTCTATTGTTTAATCAACACTATTTAGTGGTAAATAGTACAAAGTATTGCACACTTTTAGTGTTTGTACTCTAATTGAATTAGCAAAAATTGTACTATTTAGTATTTACTAATGTTTCATGGATATACTACTATTTGCACTCTACTGTCAGCCCTTCATGGATAATATTTTAAGTGTGTCCTATAGTTTCATTTTCTGCTCTTATCATTGTAGGAAAATGAAAAAACTGGCATGAGTGAGAAAAAAAAAACACACAACAAACAGACAATGAAACAGACCTATAAACAAAAATATAATCAAACAAGAAGAATACAAAATAAAGAATGAATATAACAAACAAACAACAAACCCAAAACTAATAAACAAAACAGAAAACAAACTGGGTTGAACTTGTTTAACTTTTTGAGTGAATTTTAATGAATGAAAAACGTGAGAATTTTTGTATTTATACAACCATACAGCAATATATTATTGTCAAATGATTGTAATTATGTCAATAAAGATCAACAAACAATTTATTGTTGTTTATTTGTCAATATGTACCTGGAGGTGCTTCATGTAATAGATCAAGTACAAGAAAGAGTGTTTCCTCCGTTATCCAAATACGGAGAGGTTAGTTTTAACCAACTTCAAAGTACTAGCTAGTATTTGGATAGAGGAGGAAACACTCTTTCAAGTGCTTGATTAATAATAGACCTCTTTACCTCCGTATACAAATTGCCCATTTCAGACCATGTGTCATTCCCTTGAGAATTGTTCTTTTATGATAAACATGTTATATCATTTACATGTGAAAGAATGAACTCCCAAGGGTAGCATCACATGATCTGAAATGGGACAACAAACAAGGAAGGTAAAGAGGTCTATTTTTGGAGAAATTCAAAGCAAAAGTTGGCCAGATTTTATGCTAATAAGATCACATATCCAAAGTCCTGATAAATTGTTAATGATCAGTTTGAGGAGAAATAATGAAATAGAAAATGTGTATGTTATAATGCATGAAGGGATTTAATGTCAGAACACGAGGAAACCATTGAGATAAGCACAATGCAAGGCAGAGTGGAGAGGGGGAATGGTGCAGTGTTGGGGGAGGAGTGGTTGGTTATTCCCTTTATCCAAGTGGTAGGGGTGATTAGCAGAGGTTTTGAAAACAACCCTTCAAAGGTACAACTGTGTGATGTTTCTCTTCACCCAGCAGTATAAATGGGTACCAGCAGCAATTGCTGGGGTAAACTTGGGAAAGGAGTGACGCCCCTCCCCTACCTTCAAGGTAGAAGCTACCAGAAGAGGAGCCATTAGGTTGCCTCTGACAGCGACTGCGGTCGACTACTTTACTTTACTTTTTTACAGTGTGATGTTCTTTTCTTACCAGCCCAGGTTGCTTCTCAAGTGTTCTGACAATCTTAAAGTGCTTTACAACTGCACACAGCATGTGAAATACAATTTATATATTTGATCAACATGCAAACATGCGTTCTGTGTGCTGTCATAAAAATGCACCTCAACCAATCAAAATGCATGATTTCTAATAGACATTTTATAATGGTTTTTATTGTTACTAATATATTATGTACAATGTTATTTACAAACTCAATGTCCATTCAATTCTTGGAGTTGCGTTATTCCTAGATCTGTCCATTTCTCATCTTGTTCTTTGAGGGACTCTAAGGCACCGTTATCTAGAATAGTGAACAGATACATCAAATATCATGGTCTGTGAGCACACCAGTCAGTAAAATAAGCACAAAAAAATGCATAAACATAAGGATTGTGGCATGAATTAGATTCACATAGCATTAGCGTTAAACAGTACAGCAGATGCTACACAGCACTAAGTCTGTAGTCCCTAGTCCTCTGAAGATGTGCAACTACATACATACGCTAAAATTATTTATGCTTGTGCCACCATGGAAATCAACTTTTAACAACAACATAATTTGAGTGCCTAGAATAGATTTTGTTACATAAAGTAACACTGATCAATTAATTTTGAATTTGGTTAATATAGTTACTGCAATTTTCAAAACCCATGTGAGGTTGGGTATCCAAATTACCATTACAACATATCAATATGCATTCCATATCATTAAAAATATATGGCAAGCCAAACGTGACAAAAGTATATTGATTTTGAAAACACCAAATGAAAGAAGAAATCACTATGTGAAATAAGAAATCACTATATGAAATATATAATTCACTATATGAGAAAGAAAACTTACATGACGAGAATATAAAATCACTAATTGAAAATAACGAGAAAAAAATCACCCAGTGACATGTTTTGAAATCACTAATTGACAATGACGAGAAAAATTCACCTAGTGAAATGTTTTGAAATCACTAATTGAAAATGACGAGAAAAATTCACCTAGTGAAATTTTTTGAAATCACTATCGTTTTCATGCTTGTCTGGCTCGGACTGTCTCTGGATCGTAATATAAACTACAACATATAGTTTATACTCGATCATAGTAGCTTACTGTAGCTCGTTGTAGCTTATTGTAGCTCCTTGTAATGTAGGTCATTGTAGCTCCTTGTAGGTCATTGTAGATCATTGTAGCTCATTGCACCTTACGATGCTTGAAGACAAATTCTAGAGCACAGTTCTTCAATTCCTTCCACAATTTCTCTCACATCTTGAGGACTTATAGTTATGTCCGGCCATTTTCTGTATCATATCGCTGACAAAGGTGCTCAAGGGCTCACAAAAGTCAAATGGATATTTGTGATTGCGAATCGATATTCTCGGGTAGTGATTTCAAAAAATTTCACTAGGTGAATTTTTCTAATTATTTTCAATTATTGATTTCAAAACATTTCACTAGGTGAATTTTTTTCGTTATTTTTAATTAACGATTTCATATTCTTGTCATGTAAGTTTTCTTTCTCATATAGTGAATTATATATTTCATATAGTGATTTCTTATTTCACATAGTGATTTCTTATTTCATTTGGTGTTTTCAAAATCAATATACATTTGTCATGTTTGGCTTGCCATAAAAATACATGTAATAATAATACATGACAATGCTTACTATCTGTATCATCGATTGGAGGTAGTTCGAATTCAGGTACAGCAATTTCTAGAATTAAGAACAAAACAAATTTTGTCAAAAGAAGACAGGTATAGCTTGACAAGTGCGCTAATCAATGTAAATAATAATGTATTTCAAAACTACCTGGCGTAGTCAAACGGTGATTGGAAATCCAATTGATGAGCTTTAATAAGATGGTCCTGAAGGGGTAAAATGGGAGCTGGGATTGGCCTTATTTTTAACTGGGAAAAATGGGATTGGATGCATTGGGACTGGGATTTACAAATAAAAGAACAATAGAAAATGGGAATGGGATTAAAAACTAGAGCAAAACTGATGGGATTGTGTGATTTTTGACTGGGATTTGGTCCAAATATAAACTGTGAAATGGGATTCGAACCATTTTATGACCAATCAATATATATAGTCACATAAAAGCCAGTCATCAATTGGTATATTGATTGGTAAAAGGTAGTATCGATTGTCAATAGTGTTGTTTGAATTTACAGATAATTCTTAGTCATTATGGTTTATCGATTGATCGATAAGGTCACACAATTTTGTTTCATTGACTAGTATAAATCGATTTCAAATTAATTGGTATCGATTGATATCGATAATCGGTTCATCGATTCAGTACGCCGGGAAAACTAGCATGGCTATAACAATGGGAACAAAAGAAACAGCTGTGCTTAGTCATGATTAGTGTTTAAAGGGTAGCTTCTTTTCTACGTAGAAAGAGAAGTAAACTTTAAATACAAAAACAGAAATCAAAATGGCGGACTAACTTATTTCTACCTTCGTTTGGTAGCTTCTCTTTCTTCCATTCATCATCAATCAGCTCAATAAGTCGTCCATTTCTGTTTCCATGCGATAGCTCACTATCCTGTTATACGTTGAAAGCAAAAATATAAGATAATGATATCTTAAAAGTGGAAAACATTTGAACGAAAAGAGAACTTTATTACCTTCGACATGTTTTTTGCCGCGCTTTATGAGAAACTAGTCAGGCGTTCTTAGTGCTAACACAGGAAGCCCACGATAAAAATTCAGTAAAATAAAAATAAATTTTAAATTTTGTTATTAACCTTTTATTTTTATTTTTGTTGTTGATTTTTCTGCTGTTTATTCTATTTTATCAATTATTTCTGTTTTTTTTTTTAAGAAAGCAAACAAATGAAAAATCTCACGATTTCGTTTGACAAAATGCCACAAAGTTAAAACCAAATAAAGCAATAATTTTTATTTTTTTTTATTTAAATATATATAACTTATAATGAATAAGAATTAATTGTTTTATAGAAAATTAACAAAAATCATAATACGCTTCAAGGATTACCCCACCCCTGGAAGTGCGTCATTTTACCTCATTTTACCTTACAATTATTTCCCCTGGGAGCCCCTCAGGTAACAAAAGTATCGCCCAACCGACAATTCAAAGCAACACAGACAATGGCGGACCAAGACTGTTCGAACTACGAAGTCGAACAACTAAAGTAAGTTTTAAGCATCTTTTACTGCTTATTTCTCTACTAAACTTCATTATATTATTTACCAAGGGTTGTAGTCTATGCAGGTCATTTTTAGTGTGAAATCGAGCGCTAATTTTGTATTTTCTTCGTCCTATTTCCTGGCTTCTTGTAACCTCTCGCTGCAAACAGATGTTTCAGCGTTTTCAAAAGGTTCGGATTTGGAACCCACTAGTTTTCCTTTCGATAGGATTGTGGTCAAATGTGGACTTTAAAGAAGTAAGGTATTCGTTTTAAGCTTTAACGACGTCTCAAACTAAATATTTTAAATAAATTGGCTGGATATTATTTAAATTGATAACATTATGCAATTTTCAAATTTCACACATAAATGAACACAAAGAAAAACCTCTCCTTGTTTTAAATTATCTTTACTATATAGTACATCTTTAATTCTTTTTCTCGAGAGGTTAAGAATTTACCACTAATCGAGATTATTTTATAATTTTCTCAAACAAAAATATGTTACTTTAAGCTAAAGTGATGTATATTAAACATTTATAACAATGTTATTCTTATGCGAGCTAATGCCAAATTATGTTGGCTGTCGATTTCAAGTGTTTGTATTAGTAAATGTTGATTTACTTATCTGTGCAATTGTCAAATCCTTATTTAATATTGACGGAAAAACATTAATTTGAGAAAACAATTGTGTAAGTAATATTGTACATATTCTGAACATTAAAAATTAATTTTATCATGTAAAATTTTATCATAAACTTAAGTGGAATTGACAATTGCAGTAGGATATTTCATAGTTTCATTGCCTCATTCATTTAAAAGATGCAATTATCTGCATGTGGCAATGCTGTGGTTTTAATTTTAACAATGGTGTACATTTTATGTTGTTTTGCTTTCACCATCCACATTATTTCACAGGGAGCCCACTCTCAGAGACTCACGTATGATCGGTTTACTCCACGGATGATCGGTTTACTCCACGTTGTACTCCACGTTTTCAATAGTGATAACAAATGAGACGCATGTGGTCCCCCAAGGGATTGTCTACTTGTTGGGGTCAGAGATGGTTCTAAGACCTATGCATAACTTGCCACCCTTGTCTGTATATAAGCCTTTAGGTATTCAACGGAATCTCATGTCATCCTGAAAATTTCGAAGAAATTTTCATATAGGGACATTAAATGATCATCCAAAACATGTATTATTGCAGAAAAATAGGAGACATTTGTTTTTTGAAGGAATTTTATTCAAGACAAAACTATCTAATTAATATTCAATCTTGACACACAAACGTGGAGTAAACCAATCATCTGAGTCTCTGAGAGTGGGCTCCCTGTGATTATTTCAGTTTTAATATTTTGCATATGATGAGGATGAGGCACTAAAGTATGTCCACTTTTACTATATATTATGTAGTTTAACGCATTGATTTAACCCTATTTTGGCAATCTGTTTATAGATCTTTTTACGGTTCATCTTCGGGAACCCAGGTGTAATCTTCTGTCGCATATGTATAATACATTTTAGTATATACATGATTCACAAGCTCATAAGAACGCGCGCTCTCATTGGCTAGCTATCTCGGAATCTGAGACCATATTCACTGCTCAAGCTCGGAATATTGCTTCTCGTCAAAATGGTGTCTCGTTTTGCAACAATTACCGATGAAGAAATTGAAAAAATTCAACAAACACAAAGAAAGCTACAAAGTTTGGTTTAAGTGTTTTTCAAGGTAAAACGGCATTTTAAACATAAAAAAATTGAATTCATAGAAAACGAGGTTCAACGTTCGTGCGCCTTGTCACGCTTTGTAATGTTATGCAATATAATTTATACAAAAAATTTTGTTTAATTTTTTTTTGTTCGGTTGTGAATCATGTATATACTAAAACAATTATTCACCTCAGGCTCAGTGATTATCAATGAATATTTGTAAATATTCATTGATAACCACTTCGCCTTCAGCGAATAATTGCTAAATAATGCTTGCTTATTATAAAATTCATGAATAATAAATGAGCACGTCTGTGATGAAGGTTGTATTTTAGATACAAAATCATCCTGATTTCCATAAGTTTTAACTTATATTTTCTCGATCAGATTTACTTTTATCTTTCAAGACAGTTTTAATAAAATATGAAAGAACTAACTTTGGACTTTAACCCTTTGACTCCTACGGCGCCAGAAACCGCCCGTAAAAAACGACCTTGCTTTGAAAAATTCTAACTTTTTTAAACAAGCCAAATTTTCCCAGCCGTTTGAATGTTAGTAAGCACTAGGAAGTTTTTCAAATTTTCATAGCATGTCAGTCAAAAGAAACAAGCAATTTTAGCACAAAAATTCCATATGAACTTTAGGAAAGTCAAAAATGACCGTTTTTGCCTTATTTTTCAATAGTGAAAATCATACTTTTTTGACCTTGGATTTTTTATCGAAAAAAATCGTTTTTAGACGAAAAGGCCGTTTTCACAACAAAATTCAGTCCTTGTGCTATAGCTATGGCAAGTTTTTTCACTTTTTTTCACTTCACGAACTGAGCTGCGGTCGTTTGATTACGGCCATTTTGATACGCACATGTTTTCAAGTATTTACGACTGCAAAGCATTGTGGGTAACCATGACAATTTGGCACATAGAGTACCCCCCACCGTCCTTTTATAATTTTTTTATAAGTCTAGGGTCACCTCGGTTTTCTGCCAAAATTTCGCGCTTGTGGCGTTCCTCTATCATTACAACTTCGATAAATAACCGCGGCAGGTCCGAGAATTTGCCTTTAGTCGAACTCCAAACCTAACTTTGTTCTAAGCCCGCCAAAACCGAATGAACCAAACATCGATCATTTTTTGCTGACAAAGTGAGATTCCTCGCTGATTTCTTCTAGAAAGTGAGCTATTTGCTACCTTGAAGCTTAATGATGCTCTTCCAGTAGTGACTAAAGGCAAAATATGACCCTAAAATTAACGAAATTCCGATTTAAGCCAACTTTGAGCCAGTGTAAATATCCAACAATGCTTTCAAACGATCTAAAAGTCATGTGGCCTGAGAACTTGAGCCCCTGAGATTACAAAACAGCAGCACTTTCCATGGTAACGCCAAATATGGAGTCAAGAAATCCTACGGATCGTTTATATCCAGAAAATCGCTCAAAAATGTCAAAAAAGCCCAGTAGTCAAAGGGTTAATAAGTACTACACGGTATACATTTACAATATTTTCGTCTCTTTGACTCGCCGTTGTATATTCCATACAGATCGGCCACTTACATTGTATGTAATGTTTACAACATGAGCGGTTGTGTTGTATCAGCAGATACAATCAATAGCCAAACGTGCGTGTTGTATAGCTGATACAACTCGAATGTTGTACACGACTTAAAATATTTTACCAAAATGTTCAAGATTTAAGTAAATCTCGCCGAGAAATGACAAGTTAAAACTTATGCAAATCAGGATATACAACACTAGTGTTGTATCAGATATTCACAACACTCGTCATGGTCATGATTTCTTTTGTACATGTCTCATTAATTATTCATGAGTTTTTAAATATTACTTATTAGTTCAATCTTATCTGTGTATTACTTATTGATTATTGACCTTTAGTATATTGTTGTTTGTAGTTGGTACCATGGTGAAATCACCAGACATCATGCCGAGGCATTACTTATGTCTAATGGAGTCGACGGCAGTTATTTATTGAGAGATAGCGCAACCTCTAAAGGAGAATACTCGTTATCATGCAGGTATAGATGATGATGATGATAGTGATGATAACTTTGATGATAGTGATGATGATGATAGTGATTATGATGTTGATGATTGATGATAGCAGTGAGCATGATGGTGATGAGAGTGATGATCAGGATAGTGAAGATGATGATAGTGATTATGATGATAGTGATGATGATGATAGTGATTATGATGATGATGTTAATGATAGCAGTGGTCATGATTGTAATCATGATGGAGATGACAGTGATGATCAGGATAGTGAAGATGATGATAGTGATAATGATGATAGTGATTATGATGATGATGTTAATGATAGCAGTGATCATGATGGTGATCATGATGGTGATGGCAGTGATGATCAGGATAGTGAAGATGATGATAGTGATGATGATGATAGTGATAATGATGATAGTGATTATGATGATGATGTTAATGATAGCAGTGATCATGATGGTGATCATGATGGTGATGACAGTGATGATCAGGATAGTGAAGATGATGATAGTGATGATGATGTTAATGATAGCAGTGATCATGATTGTGATGATGATGTTGATGATAGCAGTGATCATGATGGTGATCATGATGGTGATGACAGTGATGATCAGGATAGTGAAGATGATGATAGTGATGATGATGTTAATGATAGCAGTGATCATGATTGTGATGATGATGTTGATGATAGCAGTGATCATGATAATGGTGATAGTGATAATCAAGATAGTGAAGATGATGATAGTGATGACGATGTGATTATGATCACAGCAGTGATCATAATGATGATGATGATGATAATGACAATGATGATGACAACAATGATTTGACGGTGTTAACTAAATTTTTATAATTAAGATAAAAAATCATAATATCCAACATTTCCATATTGTCTTGCTTGGTAGGTGTGCAGATTCAGTCAAACATTTTCAAATAGGCAGAGATGCAAACCAGCAGTTTACATTTGGTATGGGCAAGTTTACAAGTCTGAATGAGTTTATCCAACATTTTGAAAACAAGCCACTGATTGGAGGAGACTCTGGTAAGTACAAGAAATATGGAAAAGTAAAAGTACTCTTTTTTAGCGTCGGTAGTTCCTTCAGCTAAAAGTAAGCTGGTCTCCCAGGAAGCCGATGGTGCACTCTTTTCCCCCTCTCTCCATCAATGCTCCGTTTTACGGGTATTTAAAGCTACTCAAAGCTACACTGAATGGAAAGAAGTCGAAATAAGTGTGAAGCCACTAGCATTTTATAAGCAATTTATCATATATGACCCTTTTTTATTTTTTTGCAAGCATCTCCATATGCCTTTTTGAGTGGGCCAGATGACTTTTTACGGCCTGCTCAACAAATCACGTATGGCCCGGGCATCATGTGACTTGTCTGCATGGTTTTGATTAGGGGTGTGCAAGCAGGAAATACAGTCAAATGATAATAGTGTAACTTATTATACACTTTATCTAAGTGTGTTAACTTTTTGTCCAAAAATGAAATGACCCGTATATTAAATGTGCCTTTCCATCTTTAGGTGTATTAACCCTTCTAAAGTACCCTTACCCTCGTAATGTTGATGAACCGGCATGTTATGAGAAAGTCAGAGTCCATGCGGAGTGGGGCAAAAACAGAGCAACTAGTGAAGACGCTTCAGAGGGAAATATTAGATCTGTAAGTTTTAACAGGTTGTTATGTATGTTTCCACCCAATTCAAAACCTCTGGGAATAAAAAGTTTTATCCCAAATATTTTCCACTTGATATCTTAATACTTACAGTGCTGCTAATTCAACCGGGGCCACCCCGAGTTTATTAGCCAATCACGTTTGAGCTTAAGAACAAAAGAACCAGACATAGACGATCCGTCGAGTCAATTCACATCTATAATTTGATTGGATGATAAGGAGACAAAGTAGATATCTTTTGTTCTTAAGCTCAAACGTGACTGGCTAATAAACTCGAGGTGGCCCCGGTTGAATTAGCAGCACTGTAAGACAACAAATCTTATTCCCAAAGGATTTGAAATCAAAAATTTACATAGCAACATGTTAGCAGTTTTATTCTATTGCTTCAAAAGTTATTATTAATTGTTATTATTAAAAATAACAGTTACTGTTATTAACACATATTTCAACTTGCTAGGTTCTTGTTCATTGCTGGTCCAATACATTTTTAATATGATTCATTGATTTAATGAATATCACTTCTTAACCTATTTGTTTGTATTTTTTGTACATAGTTTAGCTCCAAAGAAGGCTACCTAACAAAACTAGGAGGCACAATCAAGGTAAGATATCATTACTATTACAACAACTACAGTAATAATACTCAGTTGCTCCTTAATATTAGCCTGCATTCACGGCGATCTGTGTCCCGGCATCGCCGGTTACCTGACAGTGCGAATCACAAAACCGTGGGCACCTAAAAATATTTTAGAAATCATTTATTATTCGTTGAACAACTCACAAACAACTAAATCACAGCAAGAATTTTGACTGATGTACGTAGTATGATAAACTTTTTGTAGTTAGAGTTGTTTGTGAGTTGTTCAACAAACAATAAACGGTTTCTAAAATATTTCTGGGCCGGTGCCCATGGTTTTCCGATTCGCACTGTAATATTAACACCTAACACTTCCTTCCTTCCTTATTTACTTCCTTCCTTCCTTTATTCCTTCCTTCCTTCCTTATTTACTTACCTACTCACTTACTTACTTACTTACCTACTTACTTACTTACTCACATACATGTTTACTTACTTATTTACATAGTAAATAAATGAATGAAATATTAAGTACGTTAGTGAGTAAATTATACAGTCAGATCAATACAAATAATAATAATCAATTAAATAATTAACTAACTAACTAACTAACTAACTAGTACTGTAACGTATTAACTTATTAACTAACTTACTTAATATATTACTTACTGCTACATTATGCTAGCTAGTTCCTTAAATAGTTTCAGTATAATATTAAAGAATTATTAACTGAGCGTGAGGTCTGTACGGGAAAATATCAGACCAAGGTCTTGACAGTACGGAACGAGCGCAGCGAGGTCCGTACAAAAAAGACTGAGGTCTGATATTTTTCCGGACAGACCGAACAAGCGAGGTTAATAAATCGTTTATTATATGGCTTTTTTTCTTAGCGATGTACGAAATTTCAAATATTTTATTGCCGAATCTCTCATTGTTGAATGAATAAAAATACATTAAACACACACTAAACTGGCTAAAAAACACTTTGCTGCAGCTATGAAAAGGCAAAACTTTAACAAAATATTTATTGCAATATTTTACAAGCGGTTTTTTAATTTCCTGGTCTGAAAAAAATATGAAAATTGGACCGTTGTCATGGTAATGGTCTGATATGGGAAAATATCAGACCGGAAATCAGCCAATCAGAGCGCGCGTACTATCGTAGCCATATAATAATGATACAGATTAATTGCTAACAAACATTGAGATATAATGAGAATTAAAGTTATGACATTAATTTTAACTATTGACAAAGATAATATTAGAAATACTGTTACTAATAAAATGTAATATGCAATATGCTTGAAAATAAAATGAGAAAATTAAATAAGAATCAAAATTAATATTAAAAAATGATAAATAAAATATATTTCAAAACAACTATCACTGGCTTTATATTAAGTTTATTGTGTCTTTGTTGCTCCAACTTTGAACATGCATGCTTAAAATTTAGTGCATCTCGCTGTGATTTTTCTGCCGCCTGAATTTCAAGCATGTCGAAGCATGTCGAAGCTGCTTGCAAAAATGAACATGTGAACCATTAGTAGTGTGCAAAATATTAAACATAGAGGTAGTGAGTGTGTCAGTGAGTCTCACTGATTAGTAGGGTGCAGCTAGAAGATTGAGACGTTGAAAAAGTTAATTTTTTTTTTATAAAGTTGCTATTGAAATCACCCATCATACCATGTGACAAAATTGCTAGACGTGTAGCCCTGCCCTTTAATTATCATACTGTTGCCTGATTGTAATTAACTGTCATTTTTTAACTGATTATTATTTCATCTTTTCTTTTGTCTTCACATATAACTTGCACATTAATCCTTTGAAAATTAATGGATTACAATACATTACCATTCCATTAATGGGTTACTATTGCAAATACTATCAGAAAGTGAGTGCCATATTTTACATTATTAATTCACTATTAAACAATGTCAAAAGCATGCTTACCTGTAGAAAGAATAAACTTTGATTTTTTTACTTAACATTGAGCATTAATAATAATTTATTGTAATTTTTGGCATTTTTAATAATACTAAATTTATACTTTAATTAATAAAACACTTTAATTTCCAACTAAAATTTTGCATAAATCTTGTTAAACTATTTTATTTTTGGTGCAACTTGAATACAGTAATTATGCTTGAGTTTACTTTATTAATTCTTATCGCTGATAAAATTTTTGTTCGTTCTTGCCATAAGATTAATATATTTAAAAAATGTAAATGTAAACTAGCGAGTAAACTAGTATAGGCTGCGTCAGTGTTTGATATGTAGTGTTTACAACATGAGCGGCCGTGTTGTATCGCCGATACAACACGGACGCGAATGTTGTAAACTACTTAAAAAATGTCTAGGTTAGCTCTTTCATATTTTACCAAAATTTTCAAGATTAAAATAAATTTTGCCGTAAAATTACCAGTTAAAACTTATGCAAATCAGGATATACAACACTAGTGTTGTATCAGATTTACAACACTCGTCATGGTCATGATTTCTTTTGAAAATGTCTCATTAATTATTCATGAATTTTTTAAGAACAATTAAGGTAATAGAAGGAAATTTGTAACACTGTAAAAAATGTTGGCTTAACTTTGCTGATGTTTTGAGCTAACTCTTTTACTCCCACAAAGGGCTAAAGCTTGAAACGTTAGTAAAGTTTACGGTAGTCAACATTTTTTACGGTGCTAAAAATTTCATTATATTACCTATCGTTTAAAAAAATGTATATTTCTATTGAAAACACTGAGAAAAGTAATTCATTTTAAAAAGCATTAGTCAAGACATTGAAGTTAAACTCTACAATTAATTAAGCTATCCCAAGTTGAGCATCTTGCTAAGATCTGGTAAGATTGATCTAAGATCTTACTAAAACCTTGGCAAATAAATTTCTTGGAAGGATCTTGGGAAGATCTTAATTATATCTTGTCAAGAACTTGTTACATACCAAGATCTTGTAAGATCATGCCTGGATCTTGCCAAGATCTTATAAGATCCTGCCTGGATTGATCTTGCCAAGATCTTGTAAGATCATGCCTGGATCGATCTTGCCAATATCTTGTAAGATCATGCCTGGATTGATCTTGCCAAGATCTTGTAAGATCATTCCTGGATTGATCTTGTCTGGATCTTGTATTATCTTACATGGATCTTGGTAAGATGTTCAACCTGGGAGAAGCTTTTTTTGTATAGTTTCACAATTATTAATTGAAATATTTATTGTTAAAATGTTCATGTTGTGCCCTTACAGAACTGGAAAACAAGATGGTTTGTCTTATTTAGAAATGAACTCAAGTATTATAAGTCAAAAGGGGTAAGCAATCCATGTAATTAATGAAAACATTTTACTCATATATAATAGAATAGTGTCCTTCACAGTTCCCTGTGCATGCCATCTTGAAAGGTAGCCGGGCCTTTGCATCAAGGCAAGATGAACGTTAAGCTTGCAATAATAGAGACCTTTTAACACACTGAATGAAAACTATTCATGTTTCTTCATCATTGCAAGCTCAATGTTTGTCTCGCTTCTATTAAAAGGTGTAGCTACCTTTCAAGATGAAGTAATGAAATGTGAAGGGGACTATTGACATGTAGATCTACACCTATTTCAAAAAACGTCTGAGACTGAAATGAATTCTGGGGTGCGGCAGTTTTTTCTCATTAAAAATTCGTTTGCGTGCACTTTCTGGCTTCGGATATGGCGATGGTAAATATAAATCTGAAGGTGCTAAGCGCGAAAAAAAACCCAGGGCCAATTCATTTTGGTCTCAGATTGCAGATTCAGATCTCCTTCTGACAACGTTTTTTGAAATAGGAGTATACATCCAAAAATTAAGGAGTCACAACTGCCTTTAATTCCCATTTAATATGATAAAATTCACTGCTCTTTTTATTTTTAAATTCTCCCATTCAATGAACGATTTGCATTTGAAATTTCACTCACAGCGGATTTTGAAATCCCCATAGAATACTGTGACTCGGATTTGTAACATTACTTCAATGCAATCATTTTTAGTTGAATTCAATTTATTTGGATGCCATTCTATCCCATTCAATTCCATCCCATTCACTTTCCATTCAATGATTCCATTCCAGGATAGAGAAGCAATCAAAGTGCTTGATCTTGAACAATGTCATGAGGTTGCTAAAGAAGATTCTGTTGGTAAAGCTAACTGCTTTAGGTGAGAAAACATATCAAAAGTCACCTTTCACAGTTCCCTGCGCCATCTTGAAAATTAGTTGGCCTTTGCATTGAAGCGAGATGAACGTTGAGCTTGCAGTGATCAATAGTTTATAGAGACATTTTAACACCTTGTGGGACAATTATTCACGTGTCTATCATTGCAAACTCAACGTTTGTCTCGCTTCAATGCAAAGGCCCAGGTACCTTTCAACATGACGCAAGGAATTGTAAAGGGGACTATTGATTTTAATAATTAATGAAAATTTGGACAGAAAATACTGCTTCAATGGAGTGTGATGAGAGTATCTAGTACAGTTGTTGTAATAGATGTTTTCCACTAATAAGCCCCTCCCAGAGGGGGGCGGGGGGGGGGGGGGGGGGGGGAGAGGGGGGTAACATGCTCCATGATCCTTTGATCTTTTTGTATTTTCTCCCTTGTTCCCCATAAGTAAAATAACTTTCCCTAAATTGTTTTACCTTGTTCCCTTGATCCCCAAAACTATTGTTTTATCACATTTTGTTCCCTTGTTCCCTGAAAATAATTTGGCAGTATCCCTTGTTCCCTTAAAATAGATGCACTTGTTCCCTTGATCCCTAAAACCCCTGGGAGAGGCTCACTAATGTTTTTGATGATATTTCAATCAACAGGATAGTGATGCCGGCTAGAACATTTTATTGTTTTGCTAACTCATCACAAGAAGCTGAAGAGTGGATCACTATGTTAAAATGGAAACTGGTATGTCACTTGCTTATAAACTGTCAACATGTCAAACTTACCCAGCAAACAAGCTTAAGGCCTTTTACAAATTTGTGTATTTAGTTATTCATTTATCCATTCATTTATCCATTCATTCATTCATTCATTCATTCATTTATTTATCCATTCATTTGTCCATTCATTTATCCATTCATTTATTTATCCATTCATTCATTCATTCATTCATTTATCCATTCATTTATTTATTCCTTCATTTATCCATTCATTCATTTGTCCATTCATTTATTTATTCCTTCATTTATCCATTCATTCATTTATCTATTCATTTCTTCATTTATCCATTCATTCATTTGTCCATTCATTTATTTATTCCTTCATTTATCCATTCATTCATTCATTTATCTATTCATTTCTTCATTTATCCATTCATTCATTTGTCCATTCATTTATTTTGTTATTCATTCCTTCATTTATCCATTAATTTGTTCATTCATTCATTCATTCATTCATTCATTTATCCATTCATTTATTTATTCATTTATCCATTCATTCATTTATTCCTTCATTTATCCATTCATTTGTCCATTCATTCATTCATTTATCCATTCATTCATTTATCTATTCATTTATTCATTTATCCATTCATTCATTTGTCCATTCATTCATTTTGTTATTCATTCCTTCATTTATCCATTCTTTTGTCCATTCTTTCATTCAATTATTTATTGTCATTCATCAATTTATCCATTTTTTATTTATCGGTTCCTTCATTTGATTTCTTCAATCATTTATGCATTCATTTATTCAATCATTCATTGATTTATCCATTCAGTTATTTCTTCATTTGCTTATCCATTCTTTCAATTCATTCATTCATCCATTTATTCATCAATTCATTCATTTACCCATCCATCCCTTCAACTGATTGTTTTATGTACTATATTTTTGCAGGATAACTTGGCAACAAGCAAAAAAAGAACATCAACAGTCAGATGACACTACGCTAAATAACATACAATAGGCTGAGATGTACATAATACAATATATGAAATATATCTATAAATATCGGCTGATTTAATTGTAAAAAACAGCACAGATTTTAATCACAAAACAGAATGACGATATGATACGATAATGATATATATATGACTTGTATTTAAAATAGCAGAGGTTTGAGTTCAGTATGGTGAATACAAAGTATTTGTGTTGCTAACAATGTTTTTGTTTGTTTGTTTTTAAATAAAAATAACAAACATCATTTATCAGCTTTTAATGATTTAATTAGCATTGTGGTTTATTTATTTCAATTTTAAAGACTTCTTATTTTGGTGAGAATGACTATTCTAGCATCTAGTCCTGTTTCAAAATATGTGGAACGTCTGATATCTGAAATTTCCTTTTGCACTTCGTAATACTATTGAATGAAAAAGCAAACCTCCAAGTTGATATTCACAAGTTATATTCTAATTTTACATTTTACTACATAATACTAAAAGTTTGGCTTTTGTAGCTAGTTATTTTGTCTCAGATATCAGACCAACATTTTTGAAACAGGTTTTGTTATAAAGCAGTTTAAAATGATGTATTTGCATAATTTAATTTTCTTGTACCTATGATGGTTTCATGATGAGACCGAATCGTCGTGACTTTATAATTCCTTTAATTTTTATTATTAAAGGTATATGTCAACAAGATAAAAGCAAAAGTGTCTTTGTACTCAAAATAATGAAAAACGCTCACCAAAATAATATTTATTCACTATATATAATACCTGATGTAAAAGTTTTATTTGATGACTATTTAGTCTGTGACACTATAGAGTAGACGCACTAAATCCGTGACATATAACTATTACTAATTAGTACTATTTCATAAAAACATCCTTTGTTTTCTATTGTTTTATTATCACTATTTAGTACTAAAAATTAGTATTTGTTTTACGGATTAAGTGCGTCTACTCTATCATAACCATGCAGTAACATCTAATACAAAGAAAACAATACCTAAGTTGCAACTTTACTTGTCTTTGATATAAGATAAACTCTACATTGCACAATGTTATCTTATTTCATGAATATAATGATGATGCAGGCTGGGTTAAGTTGAGTTCCACAAAGGCATTTGTGATTGTTACATATGGGATGCAACAATAGCCGTAACATCACTGCCCCATGTAACAATCCCAAGTGCCATTGCAGAACTTAACTTGCTCCATCTAGTTGCATTTCGATTCTGCAATGTCTAATAAGAAAATCTGTTATGGACTATACTGGTAATAAAATGTTAAATTCACAGTCATTGAAATACAGTAACTATTGGATTATGAAAATGTGCTTTGGAAGCACAAATTGAGTGCAAGTTGCAATAAAAATACCACAGCTTTGGACATTTTGCCTTATTGCTAACAATAGCTGTTATTATAGTTGTAATGCAAATGATTTTGAACAATGGTTTCAGACCAAGTTTTTGTTTATGCCCTAGAGCTGTGATGTGATTCTTTGAAAACATTTGCATATACGGGGATGATCCGCTGAACAGGGTATGGTTTTTCGAGATTTCTGTCATAAACAGGGTATGGTTTTTTAAGTTTTCTGTCATGAACAGGATATTTGTTCCCCCATATTTCCCAATTTTCTTAGTATTTTTGTCATATTCAGGTATATTAATTAGGTAATACAATGAGCAGCGCGGTCTTTCGTCTTTCGGGAAATTCAGCACGTTTTCGCGGCATAAACAGGGTCATAAACAGGGTCCCATTTTTATCCCTTGTCATAAACAGGGTATACGAATTTGGTATTTTTCTGTCATAAACAGGGTCACCGTTTTAGGATCCCAGCGGAACAACCCTACCCAAATCCTAGCGGAGTACCCCCCCCCCCCCCCCCCCCCCGGGGTATACAAGACCCATAGTCATTTACCAGAATGCTTTGTGTTGTTTATTTTTATTTTGAGTGTTATTAATAATTCATTTGCAGTCGTATTACAAGAAAACAAATAAAACAAAATGCTAAAAGATTTAGTAAGATCGTAAATACCCAGTCCAGTTAAGTTCCTTGGAGATGGCGGAGCCCCCCTTTGAGTTGAGTTGGGTGACCAACTCATTAAAATTGGCCATCTCCTGGGTCGCTCGCTTTGCCTGCTCCACTGTTACGTGGAGGAGGCTGGCAATTTTTATCCATAGGTCTCTATAATACCGCCTGTTGGGAGTGGCGAATAGCATTTGCTTGGTTGCTGACATCATAAAAGATATTTAAGTGCCTGAATGTGCGATTTTCATGGTCCATGAAATTCAGTCTTGCACAATGCATGCTGGTAAAGCTCACGATGATCGCTCACAATCAACTAATCGCTGAAAATGATGCCAGTGATCGTCAGGGAATGCAAATTCGATCGCTCGATCCCTGAAAAGTGTTTCCATATAATCGCTGACGATCACTGGCATCATTTACAGCAATCCGGCGATGGTGAGCTATCGTATGGAAACTGGGCTTTAGTGACCATGGTTCTTTAATGAACTTGACGCTATTGTTCAGATATTCAAGTTGATTACAGGAAAGTTGGGGTAAAGATTGCCACTAAGTCTCCCTATTCTGACATTTCCCATGTACGCCATAGCACCAGCTGGTGGCTTTGCAACATCTATATCAATCCCTCGCACTCTCAGGCGTGCAAGACTAGCTTCTGTAACATCTCTACAGTCCTTAACGTCCAGTGATTCAAGCGCTGCACAGTATTCCCCGATTGCACGTATTGCGACATCAGTAATGCGCCAGCAGCTGGTAACCCCAAGGTGTTTAAGACATTGACATGATCTTGATATTGATCTTAAGCCATTGTTTGTAATTCCATAGCAACCGTTTAAGGCTATGTGCTGCAGGTGGCTTGAGAATGATGCTAGAGAGGTGACACAATAGTCTGTTATCTCCCAGCAACCACTCAAATCGATATATTCCAGCTCAGGACAGCACATCGAGAGGTTTACAATTCCATCAGTATCGACCCACCGGCATCCAGATAAAGATATCTTCTTTAAACTTCTACAATGCTCACCAACGACAAATAATACCAAATTCGTCGAGTTCAAAATTCCTGATATATCCAGTGTTAGTAATCTAGGACTTCGTTTCAATATTTTAATAAGTGAGTCTTGGTTTACTGTATCCTTGCAGTCTTTGAGTATCAAATGTTGTAAACTGTTGTTGTTTTGGACGATGGTTTTAAATGCTTCAGGGGGCATCAATGAGTTGCGTTTCGTCTTGGACGAAGCTTTTTCGGAACAGTTCAAAGATCGACAAGAATCGAAATAACATTGACACATTTTCTTGAACGTTTTACTCACTCTACGACACGAGAATATCTGTGATATTTCCAGATACTTGAAAATGTGTGAAAATACAATGTCTTCCCAAGGCAGATCGAAGAACACAGTTACAGAGCTTGTCGTTTCGTCGGCCATTTTGTTTTTTTTGTTTTGGTCGAAATATAATTTATAAATGATAATTTATGACACAGGGTGACCACAATTTGAGGCAAGAGACTGAAATGAACAAAACACGAGATTTAAAATGCAATTATTACTTTTAAGTAACAAAAAAAAAGCAGTAAAATGAGATATGCTGAGCGGTGAACATTTTGGACATCTAACACAAGTTTGAAAACGAAAACTCGAGAAAATACAAAATCCAGAGTAGTCCCCCCTCCCCCTCCCCGGAGGAAGCTATTTATAATTATGTAACTGATATAGCGTCATTTATAGCCTCCTCCGCAGGCAACCCTTTCCTTTTCCTCCCTTGGGATCCCTTTGTCATTTGACCGAGGGGGATTGGTCCCCGGCAAGAAATGAAGGGGTCTCAGTCCCTCCCGGTCACTCGAGACAGGAAGCCCAATAAGAGGGGAAAAAAGAAAAAAGGATCCCAAGGGAGGAAAAGGAAAGGGTTGCCTGCGGAGGAGGCTACGTCATTTACTGTCATTTATTGTTTACTGTTCAGATCTGTTCTGTAAATTGCTACTAAATTAAGCAGAAACGTGCCATTTCGACGAATTCGTCCACATATTTCCGCAATCCTAGAATAAAACTCCTTAAATTTTTACATTCGTGTAATGAGTTATCGCTAGCCCTTCAACAAACGTTACACACTCGATTGACTACGGTAATACTTCATGTAAAAAACACTTATTATGTATTATATCATTGTATGCTGTAAAAAAAAAATGACCACCGCGTCTGCTTCCTGAAAACAGTTGTATTATAAATGCTAACTTATACACCATGAAAAAGAGAGGCCGTTTAACTTCGATACATTTAACTCTGCACAAAATATCACAATAAATATTCCCATGAAGTACAGGCCTATTGATTTTCATCATATTTCGCAGTAAGATGACGTATGTGACGTCATTGTTCAAGAACTTTCGAAGTTGCTATCTGTTTACCCAGCGTGACACAATCACAACGTGACAGGCTACTAGTTGCATACCGTCTTGACCCATTGAAGTCTTTGTGAAGGCTTTAATTCAAGGACAAAGGGTTGAATTATCACATGTAGATGAATTCAAGTTTGTTTTGGTTATAAGAAGACGTAGATGAAATCTGGTTGAGTAGAAATTGCAGGTATTCTCTGTGCAAGTCAACTCTCTAGCAACTCTACTACAAGGTACCGGGAGATTTGATTCCGTCCACTTTATTTGACATTTTTAGAAATGAGTTAACCTAGGCGTGGAAAAGATAAGAAATAATCCGGCTCAATTTACATCCATTGATTTATTTTTCACAGTTATTTGCAAAGAATAGTGGATTTTATTTTCTGTTGCATTGTCGACCATCTTCTGTGCTATTAAACTTTCCGTGACTTGCTTGGCCTTGGAAAAATCTCAGAATTTGGCGGCTGAATTGAACTGTTGTACAAAAAAGCTACAATGTCTCGTGATAAGAATAATAACATTTATTTGAGAAGGTAAGTGAATTTTGTTTTATTCCAAACGTGAATCATTTTACTAGACATATTATATACGAGTAAAATTTTCATTGGATAAAAACTTGTAGTTCGCTTCGTCATTAACTCTGCCGCTGAAATACTTCTATTAAATTAAAATTCCATGGCATTATAACTAAGTGTTAGTTAATTCAGTATTCAGCTTTAAGTAATGATTAAATACCAAAGCAATGCTTTCATTATTTTTGTCACGTTTCAGCGTTTTGTCGAACTGCGCTGAAATTCGACAGACATATATTACATGTCATTCATTACAAGTCTGACCGAAGTCATGACATTGTAAAGTGTTGAAAACCCTATTGAGAGAGATAAGAGAAATACTTGTAATAAGCGCCTTAGATGTACTACAAATGTGTTCCGTATATTCCTAGGAATTTCGAATCACCCGGCGAGAATAAAATTGTCATAGTGTGCGCAAAAATGTAACATTAACTTATATATGTTTTTAATAATTAAATTAACCTTTGTGAAAAAGCATACACAAATATGGCATGATATTTATAGGTTTATTAAACATTCAATTTCATTTGAAATAGTTTCCGGAGCTAATAATTGCGGTAAAATTGCTATGGAGTCGGAACTTTTGGTACAAATTGTGCACATTCCTACACTAAATGATAATCAGTTGATTTGAATCATATTCCTGTTTAGATTAATTCATAGACATTCCGACGGATTAATCCTCAAACTCATTGAAAATACTTGAAACAAATTAGATAAAATCTTTCGTTTTGTTTATATTTATTCAGATAAAATCTTTGACTTTGTTTATATTTATTCGGTTGACATGTAGATACTGTGAAGTGTATTACAATGGGCTTTGTGTTGCTATGTATGTATATAGTACTTTGTGAATAGAGTAGTCACTTAGGGGCGAACCCACGCTTGATCATGGGTTCTCGGTTCCGCTTTGATTCATTTGCCTCGTGTTTGTATTTCTTATGAATATGCAATATTCGAGCTAGATACTATGAAAATCACTAGAGTAGTTAAATGTACGTTGAAAATTTGGCCTTGGGGGTGTGTCTTTTTGTATCACATGACCAATTTTGAGCAAAATGATTGGCCAGAAGCGATCACATGGTACAAAATTTTTTTTGGGGGGCATGATTACCAGTCTACTGATTTCTATAGTAAATTCATATGCATCGTTGTCGTGTGAACTATTATCATCAGGATCATTTTCGTTATTATAGTGATTATCATCATCATCATCGTCGTCATAACTATGATCATCATCATCATCATTATCAGCAGCAGTATCATAATCACCATTATATATCGTCATCATTATGATCATTATATTACCGCCATTCTTAACTTCGCCTGATTATTAGTATTGTCATCATCATCATCACCACCATCATTATTATCAGCAGCATCATAAACATATGTCGTCGTCATCTTTATTATTATATAACCGTCATTCTTATCTTAACCACCATCATTATCATCATCATCATCGTAATCACCATACACATCGTCATCATCATCATCATTATCATCATCATCATCATAGTCATCATCTTAATCAACGTAATCACCATAAACATCATCATAATCACCACCATCTGCTGCAGCATCATTATCACCATAATATGTCGTCATCTGTTCATTATATTATCGTCATTCTTATCATCGCCATGCTTATCATCTTCATCATCATCATGGTAATCACCATAACCATTGTCATCATCATCACCATCATCATCAGCAGCAGCATCATAATCACCATTATATATCGTCATCTGTTCATTATATTATCGTCATTCTTATCATCGCCATGCTTATCATCTTCATCATCATCATGGTAATCGCCATAACCATTGTCATCATCATCATCACCACCATCTGCTGCAGCATCATTATCACCATAATATGTCGTCATCTGTTCATTATATTATCGTCATTCTTATCATCGCCATGCTTATCATCTTCATCATCATCATGGTAATCACCATAACCATTGTCATCACCATCACCACCATCATCATCATCAGCATCATAATCACCATTATATATAGTCATTATATATTACCGTCATTCTTATCATCGCCATTATTATCATCATATCATATCATAGTTGTCATCGTCAGCAGCAGCAGCAGCAGCAGCAGCACCACCACCACCACCACCACCACCACCACCACCACCATCACCATCATCATCATTATCATCTTTAGAATCTTCATCATTATTGATCACTATATCATCGACCATCACGTCTTGTTATCCGTGTTGTACTAATGACCGGCAAGTTTACAGTGCGACTCCTGAAACCGGGGCCACCCAAACAAATGTCAAAATACATAGTTTTTGAGATCAAACAAAAACCTTGTATAGAGGGTTCTCACAGGCTAAGATGTTTCTTATTCAATCTTTATCTATTCCGTTCACAAATAATGAAAATTATTAGCATTTTAAGCAAAAAAGTCAAGTATTTGTAGAGATTCTATTGTTCATATTCTCGATCGTGATTGGATAATCATGTTTTGGTGGCCCCGGTTTCAGTAGTCGCACTGTAAGTCTTCTCAATTATACCCTGCGAGCAGAGGTTCCTTTCTCTTACCTAGAACGACGACGTCGTTCTAGGTAAGAGAAAGGAACCTCTGCTCGCAGGGTATCTCAATTAGGGACTGACCATTTGATATTTCAGTGATGGTTGGGTGGGTTAGATCCCCCAAAAAAATATCAAGCAAGCTCTCAATCCTGAGAAAATATCCTGCAACGTCAAATACGGCAAAGAATATCGAGCGCGCTTATAAAAAAAAAATATCGTGCCATACTTGAGGACGAAAAAATAACGAGCAAACTTAGAATTGGCCCATCTCACCATCAAATATCAAATGGTCCGTTCATTAGTAGAACATAGTCTATACATGCACTTGTGTCTGGCTAGATCACGCCGAGATCATTGAGACGTCGAAAATGTAGGCCTTGGTAATGGAGGACTGTCGTGCTGTTGACATATTGTATGTAATGTCCATATCTTTGAACAAACAGGTTGTGTGCACAGGCTTTGTTAATTGGAATATTTTGTTGACCGTCTTGAACCGCAAGGGTTAAAAAAGCACGAAAACAAGACGAATGTTATTCAGGGAACCTTTTAGTATAGACGTAAAAGATAGATATGATTTTTTTGCTTTTCAGAAATGTCTTGTACCGTATGTACTCGAATAAGCGCCGCCCCCGAATAGGCGTCACATTTTAACGCTATAATGTTACTCTAGAACAGCATTTTGGAAATAGATTTTTATCAAAAGCTATATTATTCAGTTCAAAGTAATTATATTTCACCCCATTAAGTTATCTCCCCCGCCAATATTGGCAGTTCTGATCAAGAGGGGACTGTGAGAGCGAGAAAAATTTAATAAGCGCCGCGGCGCATATTCGAGTAAACACGGTAGTCAAAATGGCATAATCGCTATCATATTTAAAGTGAATGTGATGACGATCATCGAGTACCAGCATACCCAATGAAAGTTTATTTAGCATTAGAAACAAGATTTAAAAGAGGAGGGGAGGTCCGCTAGTATTTGAGTATATAAAGGAATAAGTAAATGAACGAAGAAATGTTTACTAGCACACCCAATTAGTATATTTTTAGCATCAGAAAAAATATATAATAAAGATATGAAAGAGGAGGGGAGCTCCGTTAGTATTTGAGTGGATAAAGGAATGAATGAATGAATGAATGAGTAAATGAACGAAGGAATGTTTTATATTTTAGGACGAAGGAACGAATGTATGAATGGATGGATAGATTGATGAACGAACGAACGAACAAATGAATGAATGTTTGAATGAAAGAAAGAACGAACGAACGAATCAATCAATCAGTCAGTCAACGCCGGTACAAGCCATTTTAAAGGTTTGTTTGTTTTCCATATACAAAAGTAAATCGAAATACATAGATAAGCTATAGTAAATTCAGTAGAGGGTGTAAGAGAGACGACCCATTTTTCATTGTTTCTTTTAGTCGTTTCTGCCAGCAAAGATGCTTAATATTTAATACTTGACGCTGTTATTAATTACGAAGACTACTAGTAATTGAACTTTTTTCTCTCGCTTGCTATATAGTTAAGGATTCTTTTCTTGGCATCTATAATCCCTTAAAAACTCTTTTTTTAAACTGAGCCTATAAGATTAGAGGGACGAAAACACAAAAAACGGAAGAAAAGGAAAAAAGAATTAATTAATTAAAAAGAGGTCGGAAAAAATGATAAAAAAGTAGTTCAGTTTTTCTGATCAACTGTAAAATCAGCTTTTTAAAAACTCGAAATACTTAAAAAAGGAAAGAAAGAAAAGAAGAAGAAAGAAGGAAAACTTATACAAAAAACTAATAAAAACACTATAATTCAGTCGACTATTGATAGCCGATCCAAATTTTACCTACAATACCCTGCGAACTTTAGCACCTGTTGCACACACCCATTTACAACAGCAGGTGTGTATCAAAACAAAACATCAGTTTTTCGTTTCTTTAAGTTAAAACCCTGTAGAAGTTTCCCTTTTTACGTCGAGGATTCTAGAGAAAATCTTAAGTGTTTTGGGATTTTTAAAGTAACCATAAGTCTTTCCGCAAAGAAGATCGGTTTCAAGCCTCGTTCAGTTGCTTGTTATGCTTAGATGTGGTGTTTGCACATGCTTGTAAAACCCAACACTCTATTTTGTTATTTTTACAGGATTTTAATTGTTTAAAATTAGTTGGAAGAAAATGATTGATTTTCACGTTTAAATCGAAACTGTATTCATTTACAATTGAGTTCATTAGTGTTTTATCTCAAGATTATGCAAAAGAGCGGGAGAATCATCAGACGCGTCGCGTCCCAACTTTCCCGCCTTTTCCATATTCATGCCCATAGTTGATAGGCTACATGGAAATTGAATATCGACTACAACCGCGTCAAAATGGCAAATTGATAACTCACTGACGATTTTGTCTTATTAAAGTTGACATAGTTAATACAAAAATAGATGTAAATCGCTTCATGTTTTCCTAGTGGGAGCAAGCTTGTGATAAATTTCTCGAAAATGATAAGCGATGGCGACAAGCAGCCGCTTGTTATGTGCTTTGACGCGCATGCCAGAGATTAACGAACAGCGCATGTCCGTTTTGCATGTCTGCTGTTTTAATTGCCGTCAAAAAACATAACAACAAACATCAAGAAAGACTTGTTTCAAACGTTCAGCGTCCCTTTCGCTTTGTATTAGAGTTCAAAAGCCGTTTTTCAAAAGGCTTTATGTGAGCGTGTTGAGTTTTGGTATTGTCCTTTCACCTGACTGGCCTAGAATGTGAATAACTTACTGGAAATACTGACTCAGCCTTAATCAAGCCGGTCTGCGCCTTCTTACTGTCAAGTGTCAAGCGAGCGGGATTCATCGAAAAACGAAAGTAATCGTCGCTAAAAGAGGCCATCATGCTGGATATTCTCAAAGCTTTGAAGTCTTTACTTCATTCAAATTCTGCCAACTCGTATGTATTTTATAGCATTTTTAAATATTTCTCAAAAAATCTCTCTCCTATGATTTTCTTCTTCTAATATATATTAATCATAATATCGTATCTTTTCTATCTTTAATTATTTTCTGTTTATTTTTTCCTTTATTTCACAAATTGTTTATTCTCATGATCATGAATTTGAAGTTTTATATTGAATTTATTTTCAAATTTTAATCCTTAGTCGTTATTTTCTGGAAATTCCTAACCTTAAACTTCTTATTTCATTACAAAAATGTATCCTTTATTTCACAAATTGTATATTTTCATAATTTAATTTTTGAGTTTGAATATTGCTTAAATTGTGTCTTTTTTATTCAGACTTAACTAGCCCTTGAATTCATTATAAACCGCTTATTTTCTCCAATTTCTTTTCTTTTTCTTTATCATGTAATTCAAAAAGATTGTTTTCTATGTATATTTGAACCACAAATTTCTCGTTTGAATCTGCTCTTTGGAAAAAATTTGCAATGTCTTCAGTTTTTCTAAAAAATCTATTTCATTAAATTTCCGTCATAAATGTGTATTTTTAAAATTTCCCCTTCACATCCTAAACTTCCTCTCAAATTTTGAATCGAATATTGGTTGTTTTGCTTTTCTTCCCTTTTTTTTAGGAAAAATCTAAAATGGATCTTTCATTCTAGAACATTTCATCGCTAAGTGACGTACATGCACTTTAATCAACCAATTCACGATCAACCACTAGTATATTAAATCAGCTTTGTTTCTGCTTCTAATAATACCTTCAATAATCCTCTTCCGATAAAATTGTCTACAATTGTTATATAGTCTCTTGCTCTTGTTATTTTACAAAAGGGAAACTTTGTATGAAAATGAACAAAATTGAATTAGATGGAACGTGACCAAAAAACATCTCTCGTAGTTTTACTTGACCGGAAAGTAGAAAATTATCATTGATTATTGAAAAATTAATAAATCCAAAAGTAAACAAAGAAATTCCAGTGCACGGAATGATTGTTATACTTTAAAACTTTTATATTTTAGCGTTTTTCGGCTACGCCAATTTCGCTCAATTCTTGATTTAATAAGTAAATATCTGTGAATAAACTATGATATAATAATCTGTCAATAACAAGATAAATTAATAAGCTATAGTTCACGCAAAGATCAGAGTCACAGCTTCAAAGCATTTCAAGAGAAATCCCTTTAATGTCCTTTCATTTTCATTTGCAAATTTCGACAGTACAAATGTATACTTAAGCGTATATCAGCAGACAGCTTTCTAAATGAACATGCTCGATGTGGGTCTATTTTTATGACTCACTGCTTGAATAATTGAAAAATATCTCCGAAATTATGTAAACATTGGTTCTTTCATTTTAGATGATAGCGTTGGTATATTTTCCTCTTCTTTAAGCCCATAATTGTCCATTTTTTACGAAATGTTGAAATATTGTTCTTTTGTTGATTAATTTCTGTTTAGTCTATTTTTTTGCTCATATATAGGCCTTTCCATTTTCTCTCGTAGTTTTCTTTAATTCATTCTATACTTTCTTTTAGGCAAATGTCTTTTCAAACAATAGCATTTTATTTTATTTGAACCCATTTTTAATTATTTTTTTTCTTCACAAATTTGCAATAATGAATTTGCAATATTTTATTGTTCAATCGTACATTTTCATGTTTTTTTAAAAATCTAGAAACTGGTATTGCTCTTCTATATAATACCTTGTTCTATAAATATTTTCTTTATGTTTTTGAGTGCAACTTTAAAAACTCCCACACTATAATTCGTTGAGACTTCCTACACTTATTGTGTCACAATCCCTGCTATGTAAAATATTGAGACAAATTAATCATTTTTTTTTGATGTGCTCATCACTTGAAAAAGCAACTGTCTGACAACCGTAATCTTTACTGAGTTTCTGATTTCGACGTAATGTCATTTCTGTTACAAATTAGTTGTTCGTTCGTTTGTTCATTTATCCATATGTTCATTCATTTGTTCATTCGATCGTTCGATCGTTCATTTATTCATTCATTCATCTATCTATTCATTTATTCATTCATTCATCAATCCATCTATTCATCAATCCATTCATCAATCCATTCATTCGTTCGTTAGTTCATTGTTTCTACTGATTCTATTCTGTTCTATTCGGCTATTCCATTTCATTGCATTTCATTGCATTTCATTGCATTTCATTGCATTTCATTGCATTTCATTGCATTTCATTGCATTTCATTCTATTCTATTCTATTTAATTCCATTTCATTTAATTCCATTCTATTCCATTCTATTCTATTCTATTTAATTCCATTCCATTTCATTTAATTCCATTCTATTCCATTCTATTCTATTCGATTTGGTTTCATTCCATTTCATTTAATTCCATTCTATTCTATTCTATTTGATTTCATTCTATTCCATTCCATTCCATTCTATTCCATTCTATTCCATTCCATTCCATTCCATTCCATTCTATTCTATTCTATTCTATTCTATTCTATTCTATTCTATTCTATTCTATTCTATTCTATTCCATTCTTTTCCATTCTATTCTATTCCATTCTATTCCATTCCGTTTCATTCTATTCTATTCAAACAATAATTACATAAGCAAATGTAACCAACCGTATGACATAACAAGCTATTTGAAACGTTAATCCTCTGTATACTATAATATATTTATCTGTACTAGTTTATTCCTTGTCATGCTATCCGCTCCATAGCCTATAACAAAAAACAGGCGTCCTTTCTTTCTTCGCGGGAGAAATAGGAGCAAAATCCGCTCCAAAGCCTAGGAAAACTGACGTTCTTTCTCCTCTTTCTTTGAATTGCGGGAGAAATAGGAGCGAGAGAATGTCTGTTTTCTTAGGCTGTCCACTCCAAAACTCTTGTGCAATGAAGCAATCTCATCGGTGGATAACGATCGATCATGTATATGAATAGCACGCACGTTCTAGGATTGAAACATGACTTTCAAAATAGTGATTAAAAATGAATAAAACATTTGTTTTGGTGTTCGTAGTTCCTCCTAGTTGCACGAAAGCAAAATAATTTAATTCCCAATTTGTTGTTGTCACAGTACGTACGTAGCTCAATTGCTATAAATTTCTTCTGCTTATTACTTGTTTCTACCTTCCATTCATTCTGGTCATGAATTTTAGGATTATTTTTAATTGTCGCTATATAGAGAGAGTTAGAAGTGTTTCTTTAATGCACTAAAACCGTGCAAGCCTTGTCTAGTCGTAAAAAAGGATTTTCTCATGTCTTTCCGATCTATTAAAAGTCTGTTTATAGTTGCTTTGTTCGACGGTCCTAATGGCTTGCCAATAATTGCTATGATAGTACTAGTGTTGATTCTTGTATAGCGCACATCTCCTTGCTTTTTTGTCTTGTTAATGAACTTTTCTCTTTGCTTATAATTAATGGCTAGCGACATGTGCTTTAAAGTACACAAAGATTCCATTCCCGCCGAGGGCAAATTATATGTTTTTGCATTCAATTGTATACCGAACGCATTTCAATTTATTCTACAACTATTTAAAAAAGAATGTAGAATGTTATGCTTAATACTGAATGGTGCATTATATTGCGAGACCGAAATGCATTTGTGTCATGTAATATTGTTTAAAATAAAATATATAATAATTAGCTATTTTATTCTTAGTGCATTCCATTCAAAACAACATACGAGGTAGTTGTGGGGTGTAAATATCGCTGTCATATGCATTATTTATTACGAATCAATGAGACCCACAATGCCTATATTGGTCTTGGAATCATGCACTGTTTAGTATTCAACGTTTCTCGAAATGGATTAGTCACGTCATGTAGCATGGATTCAAGTCGAGGCTGAACTGGATGAATCTATGCATTCGCTGTATTTTATCCACTCCAGCCTCGACTTGAATCTATTGTTTCTTGATAAATGAAGCGAATTCGGGAAAGGTCTAGAAAAAAGAAAAGGAAAGAAGTGCGTAAATTGAACATGTGAAGAAGTACTTACAGCGCGACGCACCTTACCGTGGCCACCCAATTAAAGTTTTGTACTGTAAGTTAGCTTATCGTTCAAAAGTTTCTTTTTTTCAAATTATTTGCTACACCTTTTCAAATTTAAACATCCTGAGAGGTTTTTCAGACACTTATAAACTTCATTCTTGTCTTCGCTTTGAACATTTCAAAGTGTTTACCGTTTGACACTCGGCATGTCTTTTATATTAAGGTCAAATTCTCGCTTTCTGATTGGTTAACTTGTACAAAACTTTAATTAGGTGGCCACGGTAAGGCGCGTCGCGCTGTAATAAATCATCGATATTCATTGCGTAAGGTTATGTATTGGAGAAAGGGGCGACTTCAGTATTGTCATCATCATCATCATTGTGATTATAATTATATATATAATCGGCATCGTTATCGTTATTGCCATCTTCATCATCATCATCCCATCTTCAGCGCAGCATACATTATTCAGCATCCTCATCCTCATCCTCATCCTCATCCTCATCCTCATCATCATCTTATTGCAAGCATCATCATCATTGTGATTATCCGGTATCATTATCGTGTGCTGATCATCATCAGCAGCATCCATTATCATCACCATCGATAGCATGTGTTATCATAATCGTATTATTGTTGATATTGGCATATCATCATCATCATCATCATCATCATCGTCGTTGTCATTATCGACATCATCATCATAATCGTCATTAGCGTCATTATCACCATCATCATCATCATTATCATCGCCATCATCGTCACTATCCGCACTATCATCATCATCATTACTATCATCATCATTATCGATCTTCTCCATCATCAATATCATGATCACCATGATCATCACCATAATCATCATCATTATCATCATCCGTTATAGTCATCATCGTTCATTATCCCATTATAATCGTTATCATTATTGATATCGTCACTTCACGAGAATGATTCCTACTTGATATTCATGAGACTAGAGTTACAGCTGTATCACGCAATTGGCAAATTTCCTCCTAAATTTGGCTTTCGCATCCTGCTTTTTAAATTGGCAGAGGAAATAATGTCTGAATAGGAAAAATTGTTAATACTAAAAACTTGTCTAAACATCACAAATCGTTCCATTTATATTCATGGATTTTTTAATTGTGTCTTCTTTTCTGTCTCTTATATTTATTTAACTTTTCTAGATATAAAAAATATATATATATTTTTCAGTTCTTTGTTTGTTTGTCGTTTTACTTTCATTGCTTCTAAGTATTACGATATTCTTATATAATGTTCAAACATTTACCAATTTATTAATCAATACTTTAATATATTTTCTTTTGTTATTTGAATTTTTTCTCATAATTCATTATCTCATTCTTCCGAACCGGACCAATTTATTTCTCATTTATTTTCCCATTCATTTTCTCATGTATTTATTCATCTATCCAATAATTTATTATCATAACATTATACCAAACAACGTCACATGCCATAGTAAACCACATACCCTCCAAAACACGGTACTGTTAATTAACCCTTCTTAACTACAGACACCGAAACTGCATATATCGTCTATTAACATTATTATGCACTATTGTTGTGTATTCACAGCAAAATGCCATCGTCTTACCACGAGCATTGCGGAAAACCTGGCCCAAAAAGCAACGATTACATGCCACCAGCGGAAGCAAGAATGTTCAAGTCTCGGAGCGCTCCAAACTCGCCATGTTTAGAGCGAAAGCCTCTGTTTCCTCGGTCGCCTCGACTCAGTCGTTCTCCTAAGCTCACTCGAGCTGCTACTCTTTTGGCGGAGAAGCGCCTTGCAGACAAACTACGCGAAAATAAGAATCCACGGTTTGGCAAACTTGGCAGAAGCAAATCATTTGGGTCGTCAAAAAGTAAGTTTAAGAATTTTTTTCGCATTTCAATGGCTTTTCTCTTGCATTTAAATGGCTCACTCGAACGTTTAAAAGGTTTCAGAGGCTTTGAATTGGCTTTCTCGAGCGTTTAATTTTTTTTTTTTTTTGCATTCAGTTGGTTTTTCTAAAGCAGTTGGATGGTTTTGTCTGCGCGCTTTATTGGCATATGTCTGCACAATGAGTTACGATACATGACATTATGCTATCATTAACTTATTTATTTCCAACTTTTTTAATCCCCTTAAGAATCATCAAAGGCCTACAAATAGCTTTTTTCGCTCTCACGTGCCCTGATTTCTTTTATTTTTGGTTTATATAATGCTGTCAAAACACCTTTAAAATACGAAGGATTAGCTGGATTATCCGGTATTCTAATTCCCAACTTTCCAAATATCACAAAAGCATTTACAATACATTGTTATAAATACTTTAAATTTAAAACCGCTTATACTTTCTAGAAAAAAACGTTTTCGCATTTATACTGCGATTTTCCCTCGAAATTTAAGTTAAAAATTCTGGTCATACTTTCAAAACCTATAAATGAATATGTTGGATTGATTCTGCGGCATTCTTGGATAGTTTTGGAGGTATTAGAGTTTCTAAGTCTTGAAATTACAAAGAATAAGGGATTGTTTTAAGCAGTTGGAGATTTAAAATACCGGTTTGAAAAAACTGTTGGAAGCCTCTTGGAATCTTTTCAAAAACGTTTGAAAGCTGAACTACTTTCTCGATGAACTATCACTAATTTATCAGGGAAACTATCGATGTTCTTATGCCACTACCTTAGTTCGGAAATTGTTGGATTTAGGGTAAATTTGTTGGATAAACGGCCCGGGTTTTTTTTGTTTAAGTTTTTTGCGGTTTTGGTAATAAAGTAATTTTTTTTTCTGATATGTTTTGGGTTATTTCCAAATCTCAAAGTAAAGCATTCCTAATCCACAAAAAGTATTTAAAAAAATATTTTAATATTTCACGAAAGTTTGAAAATTGCGCTGTGAAATAAAAGTTTTATCAAATTTTCTACATTTTGAACAAATTGACTATCCCCTCCCCCTTTGAAATATTGCGTGACGTCACACGAGCTAAAGGTGCAAGACCAGCTACGCTACGCTGTGGTCGTGTCATGCGAGGTTTTTCGTTGAAGTGAGCTCGGTTAACCTTGAAATTTCTTCCCCAGCAATGAGCGAATGCCATAAATGTGGCAAGCCTGTCTTTTTTGGTAAGCTTCAGAAATTCCTTATGCAATTTTTGAGGGAATTTTGAACTTTTTCAAGCGAAAAACGCTAATAAATGTTGGCGTTGTTTTGAACGCGGGAAATGGCTTCGAAAGCCATGGAAGGTCCTAGAAAATTGAGCTCGTTTTGAGACTCTAGTGCTTAAGGCTTCAGCTAAATAGCTTATAATCTCACTGAATTGCTGATCTTTCTTTTTGTTTGATAGCTGAGCAAAGAAACTCTTTAGGAAAAGCTTGGCACCCGGCTTGCCTCAGATGCGAAGAATGTGGAAAGCGACTAAATCCCGGTCAACATTCAGAGGTTTGTGCTTTTTTCTACTCAAAACTCTACATTTCTTTGCCCACGAAAGCATTAAATTGTAATTTGTACTCTCCTCTATTAATGTTAAGATTAGAATAGTTATCTGGTACACATTAGGACACGAATTTGATGTTTTTGAATGATGTTTACATTTTGTGATCGACAAAACATTGATGGAATATGAATGAATAAATGATTTGAATCTGTTCATTGTATTTGGAAAATCAATCCAACCGCGGCAAAGTTTGCTTTTTTTATCTTTAATATAAAATCCTATATAAAAACTGTAAACCGCAACCGTTTATAACTATACGTG
Organism: Metridium senile; assembly: GCA_949775045.1. NCBI lineage: Eukaryota > Metazoa > Cnidaria > Anthozoa > Actiniaria > Metridiidae > Metridium > Metridium senile. The sequence goes on along the minus strand of OX459101.1, from coordinate 10,290,652 downwards.
TATATATAATTGTAATAATAATTCTCTTTGTTTGATGAGTTGAATATAATTAATATGAGCTTCATTTCCGTTATATTTTTTTCCCCTATAAAAGATTCAGCTTTCTTTTTATACAACACAGTTAGATTCGCGTTCTCAGATTGATATCTCCATCGTATTTCTAAATATTCAAAACAAAACATGTTTTTTAATCCGGTGTGAAAATTAACATAAAGTATATATAATTTCATTAGCTATATTTTGTCTACCAGAAAAATAATATAAAGTACAAATAAATATGTACATTAAATTTATCTACTAAAATTTGTTAATATTAAAATCGATCATAATATTGTGAAAAAATTAAATCGATATAACTTATATTGCAAATATATTATGTCTAGCTTGTCCATAATAAATTAAACTAATTATTTACATCTTTTAAAGTTTATACATATGAATCGTTTATAAATATTGACAACCTAAGATGCTTTTGAAGCGACTAATCCATTAAGTATATTCTAAATGACTGTTATTCAAAAGGTCAGAGTAATTATTTTGTTTTGCCAAAGGCCTGTTCATTGTCTGCTTTAAATTGTTTTATATTTCATTTGTTTATAATTAAATCTATGTTGGAATAGGTCTGTTTGGTTAACACTACTTTCTAAATTGTATAGATCTTGCCGACAAAAATTTAATCATTGCAATTGTATATAATGCGTGTGAAGTATATTTATTGTAGTATGTTCCATTTGTCTGTGTTTAAAGCTATAAACTTGACTAAGATCATGATGATATGTGAGTTGATATGCGACCTGCAACTGAGTTTAATACATTAATTACTACATTAATACGAAAAGTGACATGCGATTCTTTGTTTATTTGTAAAAATTATAATAGATTATAATAGAATAGAACAATGGAATGGGATGGAATAGAATAGAATAGAATGAGACAGAATAGAATAGAATATATAGAAGAATAGAATTGAATAAAATAAAATAGGATAGATTAGAATAGGATAGGATAGAATAGAATAGAATAAGATAGAATAGAATGAGATAGAATAGGATAGAATGTAAGAATAGAGTAGAATAGAATTGAATAGAATAGAATGAGATAGAATAGAATGAGATAAAATAGAATAGAAGAATAGAATAGATTATAATAGAAAAGAATAGAATGGAATAGAATAGATTAGAACAGAATAGAATAGAATGAGATAGAATACAATGAGATAGAATACAATTGACTATAAATTAACATACTGTTGTTAACTAGCTAGTAGGACCTAATATGATAAATACTTTTATGCAAATTATGTATAATTCTGGTAATCTCTGACTCTTGTGGTTAAAAATACCCATGACTCAATCTGTCTGTAGTTACTTTGTATGGTTGACTTCAGGCACATGGATCATGGAGGTTGAATTATTTCTTCTTCTTCAGAGGTCTATACCTCATGTTCTGTCGGCTTGGGTGGTAAGAAGATATATATTTTTTCCTTCCTTTAATAGCCTAAGGGTCTTTATTTTCATTCAAGCAACAAACAGATAAATGGGAAAATATTTATGTTAATTATTTCTTAGCGTTTGAACAATAAATCTAAATAGAAGAACTAGAAGAACTGTTCTATATAAAGATAATTCAATGTGTAATTCAAGGTTTGATTTTACACAATGTTTCTTCTTTTTAAGTGAACTAGCTATAAACAGATAAATATAATTTGTAATATTTTATGTTTAATAATTCTTATTGTTTGAACACAAAATCTATTGATAAAATAACTGTTTCATACGAAGAGAATTCATGTCTAATTCAGAGTTTCATTTTGCATAACATTTCTTCTTTTTACTGAAGCTTTAAAAGGATAAATGTAATATTATTTTATGTTTAATTTTAATTTCATAGCATTTGAACAATGAATCTAAATAGAATAACTATAATAACAGTTCCATATGATGAGAATTCAGTGTCTGGTTCAAAGTTTGATTTTACATATTAATGTTTTTTTTTAACTGAAGCTCTAAACAGATAAATGATAGTATTTTATGTTTAACGATTTCTTGTGTGTTTATAGAATAAATCTATTGATAGGATAACTGTTCCATTGAAGAGAATTCAATGTCTAATTCACAGTTTGATTTTATGCAATGTTTCTTCTTTTTACTGAAGCTATAAACAGATATTAAATGATAATATTTTATGTTGAATAATTTCTTAATGTTCGAACAAGAAATCTATTGATGAAATAACTGTTCCATATACAAAGAGAATTCAATGTCTAATTCACAGTTTTATTTTACTTCACTGTTACTTCACTGATATTAAATGATAATATTTTATGTTGAATAATTTCTTAATGTTCGAACAAGAAATCTATTGATGAAATAACTGTTCCATATACAAAGAGAATTCAATGTCTAATTCACAGTTTTATTTTACTTCACTGTTTTTCTTCTTTTTACTGAACCTATAAACAGATAAATGACAGTATTTTGATGTTTATCTATTTCTTAGTGTTCAAACAATAAATATCTTGATAAAATAACTGTTTCACGCTTAATTAATTCAATATCTTTAATTCAAAGTTTGATTTTACTCTTTAATTATTTTAACAATGTTTAACTTAAACTAAAAGCACAGATATTATATAAATTGGTTTCTATAGTTCTTCATTGAACAGCCTAAAATAATTGTAGCATATGAATTAGTTGTAGCTAGTAGACTATAGATAAAGCCCTTGACTTGTGGGTACCCATGTATACAATATTAATTCAGTGAGAAAAATATTGCTAATGATGTATATCCAAGAATCTTAGTTTGAAAATTAATCATAAGTTTAAATGTTGATTGTCTCTGTTTTTAGATGTGTATTTAATGATCTCTTCTGTTTTACTCTATTCTAATTTATTGTGGTCAGACGTTTGTCTGAAAGTGGTCAACCTCCAATATGCCATCGTGTTATTGTTTTCAAGCATGCAAGGAGTAATTTTTTTATCTTTGTCATATTAGATTGATTTATTATAGGATGGTGTTACTAGTCTTATTAAAATGATAAGGATAATATTGTAATATTTGACCTGTATATTTCAATGTATAGAATATAGATGATAACCATGTGTTATCAGATGTATGATCAGAAAAAAACATAAAGTCTAAACAAATACATTTGCCCAACTGGGAGGTTCTGATAAAATTGAAATCCCATCTGGACTGAAATTTCTTACTCTGATAACCATTAAAATGAAATTTGTAACACTGTAAAAAATGATACCTTACTTTATTGACATTTCAAGGGTTAAAAGAGATCTGAGTCAATGAATCTTAGTGATAAGATTTATGTATGTTTTCATAACCATTCTTTATTGTTGTTATTGTTTTCAGCACCGTGGTATACCATACTGTAATATACCATGTTATAGTTTTCTATTTGGTCCTGGCGGCTACGGGCATGGTGGTACTGAATCCCATAAATATCATGCCGAAGAGAAGTTCTCACAGGCAGAGATTGACGCTTTAAGGTATTCAAGAAATATAAAACAACTCATGTGTCTATATACTGTGATCTAAACACACAGGGAGCTGTAGGAGCAAGGATGGCACAGTTGGTTAGTGCGCATCATTCTGTGTGAGAGGTCCCAAGTTTGATTCCCAGTGACCTGCCATCTTTGTTTCGACTTCTCTCCTTTCCATGTAGCGTTAAGTAGCTTTAAATACCTGTAAAACGGACACTGATGGAGGGAGGGGAGTAAAATGAGCACATTTTATCAGTTTATCAGTCAATGACTGTCAATTACTTTACTCTTACTTTGTAGAGCAAGAGAGAAGTTCTAAAGGAACATGAGGCATAACTAAGTGTTTCTTTGACTTCTCAAATGCTCTTATTAACAGATCCCAGTGTTTATATCACACAAGCAGACATTTTTTATTCCTTTTGGTTCAAAACACGGTATTTGGAATGTTACGGAGTCTGAGGAAGACAAAACTTTTTCTTTACCTGTAGTTACTTAACTATAGAATATTTTACCATAATTGCATGTTAACATCACAGATACCTACCAGTACTACAGGCACATGAGAGTAAACAAATATACAAACATCTGTATCTTGGTCACAATAAAAAATGTTAAGTGTTACAGAAACCAAAATACTGTGTCTTGACCCTTTTTATAAAATATTTGTTAACTTTTTTGCTGAGCCAGTCTCTTTCCTCTTATATAAACATGGTAGCCAGCCAATCAGAGCTTGGTAGTATCTCAAATATTTTATTATTGGCAATATAAAACTCAAGAACATATTTAGAGGGCCGTATGTTAGATAACTTTTCGTGTTAATACATATTTTCCCTCGTAAAATAAAGTTTATTGTATTGTATATTGTAGATTCTTACATATGAGATTTCCAAGTATACCAGATTGTAATCAAGTACTCTTATCAAAATTTTAATCAAGATGTTTTTTTTAGGATTGATATTTTCCCAAGGTTACGGAATTATAACACTTATTATGAAAACCGCAAGGCATTGCAATTAGCTTGCAGAGAGGTAAATATGGACTGACATACCTTGTACAATCATTGATTCTTACATCCATTAATTGATGAGTTGATAAATAATTCATCCCCATGTTATATTTAATTAGGGGCGGACCATTAGATTTTTGAGGGGGGGTTGGGCAATTTTGTTTTGCACGATATTTTTTTCCCACTCTAAGTATGTGTACGAATTTTTTTGTCATCTTGCACGATCTTTTTTTTTTCAGAATATTTGCTGTGCTCAATTTTTTTCTCTTTAAGGCTGTGCTCGAATTTTTTTTTGGTATTTGCCCAACCCCCCCAAAAATCTAATGGTCCGTATATATATCTATATTCATTGTCTTTTCATTCATTTCTTTATTTCTTCATGATCATTTATGCAGTTACTCATTCATTCAGTTGATCATTTATTTATTCATTAGTTCATTAAATTAATCATTCATTTATTTAATCAATTGTCCACTCATTCATTTATTTCTTCATTCGTTCATTCATTTTATCAATTTATCACCCATCCATTCATTCATTAATTTTTTCATTCATTCAATCAATTATCTATTTATTTATTTATTTATCTATCTATCTATCTATCTATCTATCTATCTATCTATCTATCTATCTATCTATCTATCTATCTATCTATCTATCTATCTATCTATCTATCTATCTATCTATCTATTTATTTATTTACCTATTTATTAATTAATTAATTTATTAATCCATTAATTAATTCAATTCATAATCTATTTATTCATTCATTGAACCAACCATGCATCATCCCATTCTTTTATTTAGTCATCCATCCATCCATCCACCCATGCATCATCTATTCATTTATTTATAGATAGCCTCTATTTTGATAATAACCCTATAAATAACCACCCTACTATTTGTACCTTTCCCATAGGCCAATGGTCAGCTAATTATAGAGGGTGTACTACGTGTTTACTGGGGATTAAAGAACCCTGTGATTCTTGCCAGCCTTTCAGCAGCTGATTGGAAGCGCAAGAGAACTCTATTAGATACTCAGAACGCTATCACTAACAAAAGACAGGCTGTACTCAAAGAACGAAAAGAAAATGAGGTATAGTGTACTTACATATTGTTATTATTATAACTGTTTATGTTACTTTAAATAAAAGAGGAAGTAAATGGAATTGTGAAGTGAATGAATGAAAGGATGGATGGATGGATGGATGAAGAAAAGAATGAAGGGATGAATGAATAGATGAAGAAATGGATGAATGGATAAATGATTGGATGGATGGATGGATGGATAAAGAAAAGAATGAAGGAATGAATGGATGGATGGATGGATGAAGAAAAGAATGAAGGGATGAATGAAAGGATGGATGGATGAAGAAAAGAATGAAGGAATGAATGGATGGATGGATGGATGAAGAAAAGAATGAAGGGATGAATGAAAGGATGGATGGATGAAGAAAAGAATGAAGGGATGAATGAATGGATGAAGAAATGGATGAAGGGATGAATGAATGGATGAAGAAATGGATGAATGGATAAATGATTGAATGGATGGATGGATGGATGGATGGATGAAGAAAAGAATGAAGGGATGAATGAATATTCAAACTAAACTATTTGAGCAAGGTTTGAAAATTACCTAAAAAAGTCACTCATTTTTATTGTTTCCTCTTCATGATTGACAATCTAACATTATTGGATACACCCTTTCCGGAAAAGTTTATCACCCGTGAAAAGCACACAAGCTAGTGGCGCAAGGGATCATGGATCAGTTCAGAAACTAAATGTGCATTCGGAACGCCTTTCTTGTTGTTTGATAAGTCAAAAAGCACATTTCTCAATAATATATATTGACAAGTGTAGCAATGTGGCCATGGAATCCCTGCGTTCAAATAAAGTATACATAGGTAACCTATAATCCCATGCGCTACTAGCTTGTAGGCTTTTCACTTCACGGGTGACAAAGTATCTTAGAAAGGGTGTATATGAATGAATCAATCAATCAAATTAAATAAAGTGTTGTTATATCTTAACAGAGACTAGAAAGGCCAAGGACTAGTACCCTTGAGAGAATATTAGCACGAAGAAAATCAATAACTAATAAACACACTAGTGATGGGACAAATGTACAGAAAAGACCTATCTCTCCCCAAACCAGTATATCAACATCTACTAAGGTATAAAACAGCATATATCAACAATATTCATAGTAATAAACATACTATTGATAGTACAAATGTACAGAAAAGACCTATACATAGTACGTAGTGTAGCTATGGTAAGTTCGTTAGTGCACAGCTTTCGGAGTGAGAGGTTACAAGTTCGACCCCAGTGGCCTCACACTTGTTTCGACTTCTTTCCAGTCAGTGCAGCTTTGAGTAGCTTTAAATACCTGTAAAACGGAGCATTGATGGAGATGGTGGGGCGACAGAGTGCACTGTCGGCTTCCTGGGAGACCAGCTTACTTAGAACTAGCTGAAAGAACTACTGACGCTACATAATAGTACATTTTATCTCTCTCCAAACCACTATAGAAAGGTATAAAACAACATACATCAAGATCCACATGGAATGAATAAAGTTCAACATAAACTAACTTTAACATTTTAATTGTAGTCTTATAATGCATTATAACTTCATAACAGTTTCAATGTACAAATTCAAATGTTCCTGCGGTATTTAATAATAATTATTAATGTTTATTTCATAAACCAGACATCAAAGTCTAACAATAATAAATGATTATCAATAAATATCTTGTGTATGATTATGATTGTCAGGAATATTAAGCAATTAAAGTATTTGCAACTAGAGAATCTGAAAAACATTTGCAATTACTTTATTTGCTTAATATTCCATGATGATTTTGATTGTCACGGAATATTAAGCAATTAAAGTAATTGCAACTAGAGAATCTGAAAAACATTTGCAATTACTTTAATTGCTTAATATTCCACAATGATCATAAACATTTCATATATTCATATCAAATCTCTTTTAAACTAAACTGCATGACTAAAATATGCTTATAAATTCTGCTGTGTGTTGTAGAAAGAAGAGAGCATATTAATGTACCCTCAGCCGTTATTCGACACTGGAAACCTGTGGTTAAATGACGTCTATCCAAAGACTTCTCCCAATGAGAGTGTAAGCCAGCTCAGTAATCATTAAATAATTATTATTCTAATTTTAATCAATATTAATATTTATCTAAAATAATACCTAAAGACTTAAAGCAGTAGAGCGAAAAACACTAAAACCATGAAATAAAAACAAAATAGCTACTAACTAATAGTTTCTATTTAGTGACTATTTAGTCAGTATCACTCAACCAGCTGAAACATCAAATACAAAAGGAAACAATACCTCATTACAACTTTACTTGTCTTTTATAGTAACTAATAGTCGCTAAATAAGAACTATTAAACACTAACAATTTGATTTTGTTTCATGGATATAGTGTAAGCGCTCTACTTCAGGTTTACTACCAAATTCACTGAAATGTTTGCAGCCTAAAAATAACCATTGACTCATCTGATATTCGAAATAATTATTAAAAAAAACCCTTTATAATTATAATAAAAATGGTGGTTTATTGACATAATATCGAGTTTATAAAATGAATTACTATATAAAGACGTAAAAATGAGACTTAGTAAAGAAATAAATTGTTGACGTTTCGGAGCCATCACGCTCTATTATCAAATGTCAAAAATTTATTTCTTTACTATTTAGTCTCATTTTTACGTCTTTATGTGTTTCAAAATCATTACTTATAAGAATTATTATATGTTTACAAATATAAAATATGAAAACTATAAACTATATAGACTAAATATATAATATCTTTACTCTTATATAACATACATATCTAACCTTTTTTATGTACAGGTACATCAACAGCAAAGGACAACCTTTACACCACCACATGGAACTTCTACTAACCTAAGGTTGACTAGCAAGACAAAAGTCCTTGAAGTTATCAAGCTACTCTTTGCTAAATTCCAGGTAATTTGTACTCTGAACTTTGAACTGAATTCTTTGTATCATTAATGGGAAAACATGTGATGGGATGAATGAGGGAATAGATGAAAAAGTGGATGAGTGGATGAATAAATAAATGGATGGATGGATAAATGAACGAATGTATAAGTGAATAAATGTATGAATGAATGAATAGATGTTTGTGGCAAAGTGGTTTACCACGTGCCTCTACCACTGTGTTCCAGAATCAAGTCCGGCTGAATATGAATCAATAATTAGCAATATTGAATCAATGAATGAATGAATGAATGAATAGATGTTTGTGGCGTAGTGGTTTACCACGTGCCTCTACCACTGTGTTCCAGAATCAAGTCCCGGCTGAATATGAATCAATAATTAGCAATATTGAATCATTAAATTAATGAATAGATGAATTAAATGACAGTGGGACTACTGAAACCGGGGCCACCAAAACATTATTATCCAATCATGATTGAGAATATGAACAATAGAATCCCTACATATGGTTTTTTTATAATTTTCATTATATGTGAACAGAATAGATCAAGATTGAATAAGAAAGATAGATTTTGAAATTTGTTTGGGTGGCCCCGGTTTCAGTAGCCACACTGTAATGAAGTTATTGATGTATCATTGAATGAATGTATGCATTAAATATTCATCTTGTTTTGCAGATTACTAATAATCCAAAGAAATTTAAATTGTATGCTGTCTATGACAATGGATGTGAGTTAGTACTAATATGATGATGATGATAATGACATTGATATTGATGTCAATCATGATGATAATGATATTATTCATAAATTATGATCGTCAATATCATCATAAGCATCAATTATCATTACCATCATCAATATCATCATCATCAGTATCATTATCATCATAATCACCATCACCGTTACCATCATTTTTGTTCCTAGTATTCTCTCAAGTCTCAATAAACACAGCACACAGTGTGCGGTTGTTTGTCTAAACCCACAACTTGCTTTTATTATCACAACAGATCATAAATTGTCTTATATCAAGATGACATAATGAAAACTGATCTCAAACAATATTACTCAAATTAAACTTAAACCACAATGGTCTAACTGAACTACTTGTCAAACTACATTGTATATAGACCACTTTCATAAATACCATAATATGTTCTGGAAAATGATTTTTCAAGTAAACAGATATTTTAACATTTTAGCACTGTCAAATGAAAGAACCACCTGAAATAGGCATATTTGGAAGGTTTTGATGCTCTGACTAAAATACCAAAGAAGTTATGCTCAATGAAAAATGTAGAGATTTGTATGTAATTTTCTGCTGAGGCCTTTGATGCCTCGTTTTGGTGTTTTTCTGATTTTTCATACTCTTATAGCTTTTGGCAAATTTAATCGTTTGTTCTCAAACTTACACAAGATATTGTTATGGTGAATGTCTTAAAACCAATTTTATTAATTATGATGATTAGTCAATTAGCATAACTACCGTAGTATCCAGTGTTCTCGTCAATTTAAGAAACTATTTCTCTTTTTATTACCAACTCTTCACGATTGTTGTTGAGAAATACTACTCTAATAAGTTAAAACTATTATGGATGTTTATTTCAACAGCTACAAGAGCTCTTGAAGATGATGAAAAACCCTTACATTGTAGACTTCTGCTGGGGCCTAGTGAGGTAAATAAATAAAAATAATAAAATAAATCACTTTTTTAACGTCTCAATGTATTTAGCCAGTGGCTAATTGTGGAGACTCAGACTCACTACCTCTATGTTAAATATTTTAGCACACAACCCTGTTCACATATATACGGTTCGTATATATCTACGGTTTGTACACTAATCCTATAGGTGGACGTAAAGGTCATGTTGTGTTGTTCGCAAAGAGTAGGGGATTGTCTCCCGGGCACAATAGTCTGGTCTCGGAGGCATTTCATATACTAACCACACTCATGATTGTCAACTGCGTGGCAGAAATGTTCGCCTTCATATACTGTAGCAGTCCGTTAAGTCCTCCACATTTCTGATGTACACTGAGATGTCTGTTCTCAGTTTGTGTTATCACTGCTTAGGGTGAGACCGTTTACTTTTTTACTTTTTATATATATTTGAGACTTTTTAGTATATATGTTCCTTTTTGTCCAGTCTAGTCATTTGGTTGTATAGTCAATGACATTGTACATGCTGCTAAAGACAGCTAGTTGGACATGTTGCAGTGAACTGCTCTAATACAACTTACTGTTGATAATGATGATGAAGTGTGACTGGATATAAAAACAGATCTCTTCTGTTTTTTTGTTTGTAGTATGCTGCAAAAATATACATCATGGAAGCAAATGAATCAAACAATGTATCTGAAAAGGTATGTATCAATTTGCATGAAATAATGTTCATCTATTCATTCATCCATTAAACCAATTCTTCATCCATTTATTTATCTATTCATTCATCCATTCATTTGTCTATTCATTCATTCATTCGTTCATTCATTCATTCATTCATTCATTCATTTGTCTTTTCATTCATTCATCCATCCATTCATTTATCTATTCATTCATTCATCCATCCATTCATTTGTCTTTTCATTCATCCATTCATTCATTCATTTATCTATTTATTCATTCATCCATCCATTTATCTATTCATTTCTTTCATTCATTCATCCATTCATTTTTTGATTTATTCATTTACTCATCCGTTCATTTCTCTATCTATTCATCCATTGATATATTTCTCTATCCATTCATCCATTGATTTATCTATTCATTCATCCATTGATTTATTTCTCTATCCATTCATCCATCTGTTTATTCATTCATCCATTCATTTATCTATTCATTCATCCATTCATTTCTCTATCCATTCATCCATTGATATATTTCTCTATCCATTCATCCATTCATTTATCTATTCATTCATCCATTCATTTATTTCTCTATTCATTCATTCATCTGTTTATTCATTCATCCATTCATTTATCTATTCATTCATCCATTCATTTATATACTTATTCATCCATCTATCTATTCATTCATTTATCCATTCATTTCTCTATTCATCCATTCATTTCTCTATTCATTCATTCATCTGTTTATTCATTCATCCATTCATTTATCTATTCAATAATCCATTCATTTATATACTTATTCATCCATCTATCTATTCATTCATTTATCCATTCATTTCTCTATTCATTCATTCATCTGTTTATTCATTCATCCATTCATTTATCTATTCAATAATCCATTCATTTATATACTTATTCATCCATCTATCTATTCATTCATTTATCCATTCATTTATCTATTCATTCATCCATCTATCTATTCATTCATTCATCCATTCATTTATATACTCATTCATCCATCTATCTATTCATTCATTATCCATTCATTTCTCTATTCATTCATTCATTCATTTGTCCATCCAATTTTTCAATCACTATATTTATTTATTTACGTATACTTAGTGACTAATTATTTACTCCTAATTGAAATGTTATATCATAGATAATGTTAACCATTTCTTTATTTCTTCAGGTTGCCCAATATATCCACTTTGCCAATCCTGTACTATTAGGATTCTTGCAAAAATTCAAAGAAGAGGAAGAAAGAGAAGTTGACAAAATCAAAGAATGGTGAGTTCTTGAAAATCAATTCTGCTGTAGTTCCAGACACTTGCTACTGCGCATCATGCTCACACACATCTTGTTCAAGAAACAAATCAAAGCCAAATTATACCTTTTCTCAGCTTTTAAGCTTCAAACAAACTAGATAATGATATAGGGGAGTCTTGAAAGCGACTGGTGACCAGTCCAACTCGGCCAAAACAATAGAAATTTTGCATTTAAGGGACTTGTCAGAAATTAGCAGGGGGGGGGGGGGGGTGGAGTTTTGAAATGAAGTGATGAAAATTTCATGACCCTCCCAAAGTAAAGGATCATAATATCTTGACCCTACCCTATGTCACAGTGTCTTCTTTCGCACAATCCTCATTTTTGGTGGTTTATTATTTTGTGACCCTCCCTTTTTAGGTTCTTAAAAAGTGATGACCCTCCCCCAGTTTCCACCCCCCCCCTCCCCCCTGCTAATTTCTGACAAGTCCCTAATGTCGTTTTTCACTTATAGCACCTTAAAACCAACTATATTGTAATAATATTTTATTATTTATCTATTGAATATATGTCTTTTATTGCAGGTATTCACAATATAGGAAACAATTACAAAGCTTAATATCAGAAGTGTCCACTGCAGTGTAAATATGTATCAATTGGTAATCATGGTGTTCATAATGATGATGAACAGCCACACAGCCTTGTTTAGCCTTGTCACGCAACGCTGCCTCATGGGAGTATGGCGTGACAGAGCCAAACATGGCTGCTGGGAGGCTATAGTGGAGAGGACTATATTTAAAACTGGCAGTCTCCTATATAAGTCACACAATCTCACGGTTGTGTCATGCTCTTTAATTTGTGTTAGTGTCACACAATCTTGCATTAGTGTCACGCAACCTTCTGCAATATTGTCAATTTCGTACATCAGTCACACAATCTCTCATGGTTGTGTCACGCTCTTTCGTGTTAGTGTCACACAATCTTGCATTAGTGTCACACAACCTTCCGTGACTGTCATGCAATATTGGCAATCTTCTACATAAGTCACACAATCTCTCATGTTTGTGTCATGCACTTTTGTGTTAGTGTCACACAAATCTTGCATTAGTGTCACGGAACCTTTTGTGACACTGTCATGCAATATTGGCAATCTCGTACATCAGTCACACAATCTCTCATGGTTGTGTCACGCTCTTTCGTGTTAGTGTCACACAAATCTTGCATTAGTGTCACAGAACCTTTTGTGACACTGTCATGCAATATTGGCAATCTCGTACATCAGTCACACAATCTCTCATGGTTGTGTCACGCTCTTTGTGTTAGTGGCACATTATCTTGCATTAGTGTCATGCAACCTTCCTTTTCTTATAAATAGTTTTGTCACACAGTGTGTGACTTTGATTAGTCACAAAATACGTATACAGTGTGATGTCACAATATTTTGGCTCATAGTCACAAAATCGTCTAATTTGGCAAAGCATACATAATTACTTTAATTATTAACAAACTTCTATGTTAACAAATATTTACCAAAAAGTATTTTTCATTTTTATAAATGTAATTATTTCAGAGTTAAAAAAATCTATTTATTTGTAAAAATGTAAACGATATTTTAAATTTTGTTTAAATTTGCAAAAATGCATTTATTACTTGTCAAGGTATGTTATAGATGGGTTTCATGTCACGCAATCAAATTTATAACTTCAAAACTATGAACTCTACAATTTTGTGCTTTTGATATCGTTTATAGCTCCTCCAATAAAGTCTTGACAACAAATTTTATAGCTAATTTTGATCCAGAGATATCGGAAAAGCGATCTGCGTCACACAATAACAGTCACATGTTTTGAAGAGTCAATATTTCGTCAAATTTTAGTGTTTTCACATTCTGATACAAGCCCACATGATGATTAAGTAACAATCTTAGCAAATCAATCATATTTTGGTTATCATTTTAATATTTGCGAGTTTTTGCGGAACTCAATAATTTGGCGGCCATGTTGGTGTACCTCCGAGGTAGTGTCGGCGGCGCCATACATTTTACTGTAAGCAAGGCACAAATTGAATCGCGTATATTGTTGGCGGAAACTGTCGGCGATGAAATTTGGCAATTTAACATGGTTTGTAGTTCTCTTTCAGATAAACATAATGTCATTTTACTAGAGTGCATAGTTTTGAAATTAAAAAACTCATGACGTCACATGAAATCGATCTGCATGTCAAAGATCTAATATCTTACTGGTTACCATGGTAATGTAAATCAATTATTTGAAGCACAAGCTTCTATAATTTTCTATTTGATTTTATATGTTTGGGCTTCCTGTGGTAAAAGACACAGGTATCCCATATGAGATTATAAAAATGGTTCTTCAGTAGAAGCAATTGAAATATTTTGAATTAAATTTTTTTGAATGATTAAGTAGGATAGAATAGCAAACTAAAAATAACTGAAAAATGAAATTACAATGATAATAATAATATTGAAATAATAATAATAGTTAAGAGAATAAAAGTAAGATGAAATGCCAAGTTTATCGTACTTTTTAACAAAATACACCTATTTCTAAAATCATTGCGCAGCTGAAGCTGCAGTCCACACACTGAAGCTTGCAAAGGATGTCGGTAACATGAACAGAAGTTTTGATTTATTACGTATTTTTTAAAGAATATTTGTTTTATCATCCACCACTGCAACAACTTGTTATGGTGATATAATATAAACATGTACAACCAAAATATGTTATGAATACGTCGGTAACAAGAGAAGAAATACTGACATCTTTTGCAGGCTTCAAAGTGTGGACTCTTACTTTGATTGTGATAGAGTTTTGAAATAGGTGTAAAAGAGAGCCCCTCCCCTCCCCCCCTGTTTCGAGTTATCAACACCTTACAGTACCAATAATACTCCATAATCTATCACCGCTGTACTTTTTGACAAAAGGCGCATTTACACAGGCTAACCCTCGATTGGTTGTCAAAATATTCACAAACTTCAAGCAAAGAGGGTCCTGAACGGGGGGTCCGAATATTTCCCATTTTATATTTGGACCAAATCCCAGTCAAAAATCACAATCCCATCAGTTTTACTCAAGTTTCCAATCGCATTCCCATTTTCTATTGTTCTTTTATTTGTAAATCTCAGTCCCAGTGCATCCAATCCCATTTTCCCAGTCAAAAACAAGACCAATCCCAGCTCTCATTTTACCCCTTCAGGACCCTCAGCAAAGCACGAAAAAATGATTTGAATTTTCTCTGATTGAGGCTTTAGCTGTGCAAATGCACAGGGGGTGGGCAAAACGCTACGACGCATTTTTCAGTTGTTTTCTTTAATACATCAATTTGTTCAAAGCTTATTTTGGTTGCACGTGTTGTTGTTATATAACCGTAACAAGTAATTAATGATGCAAAAACACCTTGAAAAAACTTGTAATAAATCAACAATGTTCACATTACAGACATCCTTTACAGTCATAAGAGTACGTGTTGACTGAAGCTTGGCCTACAACAACGATTACACGTTATTTGCCAAAAAACATTTTTTTCGTGACTTTTACCTGTGTTGATTGAATCGTTTGAACAGTTTGAAACCTCAAGTCGATATTCACCACAGGGAGCCCGCACCAAATCGTACCACTAATGGCCCACCCATAGGCGTCAGTCTGAGTCGAACACTGGCACTTAACAAGCATTAGTCATTTCTTATTAGTTTTGCTATTATTGGTTAAAAATATAATTAATAGAATAAGGTTTTTAAGAGTAAAGATCGCTAGAAGTATAGTTTTAAATTGTTTTTTTTAAGAGTAAAGATATCTAGAAAGTAAAGTTTAAGTAATAACGTTTTCAGCAAGTTTTGTTAGAAATAAACAACCTCATTATATACTAATTTTTTAAGTAATGGAAAGAAAATAGAGCAAGATTAAAGAAGAAGAAAACATGGATGAATAAATGAAAAGAGGAAGAAAGAAAGAAGAGATATATAAAAAGAAATCAATAAAATACAATGAAAAGAACGGAATAAAGAAAAATGTAGGGAAAAGAAAAACAAAGCAAAAAGTTGAAAGAATGAATAAATGACGATTCAGAAATAATTACGATAAATATAAAATAAATACAATATCAACTACATATTTCGGTTTAGCTTCAACCATATGTTATTTTGGAACCTCACGATCGAATAAACTACCTCACGTGAATCAAACTGGAAAAAATAGTTATTTATTATGTTATAAGAGAACGTGTCTGCAGTTCCGGGCGACATTCAACCAATGTATAAACCACCTAGTGTTAATTTTCATTGAACTAATGAGTACACTGTGGACCGCTATCACTCAAGAACGACCTAAAGGCCATTAAATGCTTCGTTCATGCTGTGGCGCTATTGTTGCTCAGTCAAATCTTTTTGGACTTGATTGTATAGCCTGGGGGCCTTGGATATATATAGGGCTTGATTATCATGCCAGAATATGATATGGAAAGACTAAAGAGACACAGATATAATACAGACATATATAATGACATACGGACAGACAGACAGACAGACAGTGGAAAGAAGCCAACAAACAGCCCTGAGAAACAAACATATGGATAGAAAAACATGTCGATGGACAGGGAGAAATGGAAAAGCAGAGTTCTGAACACACAGACATATTGACATAATGACGTTAATATAACACAGAAAGACAGACAGAGACAGAGACAGATGTAGGTAGACAGCCCAGAGAAACAAAAAGGGACAGAAGAACATGTCGATGGACAGAGGGAAATGGAAAGGCAGATAGGCATTTGGATAGACAGACAAACAGCACAGAGAAACAAACATATGGACAAAAAAACTTGCCGATAGACAAGGAAGAATTGGCATCTGGACAGACAGACGTATGGACATATGACAGACAGACATATATTATGGACATATGACAGACAGACATATATTATGGACATATGACAGACACACATATATTATGGACATATGACAGACAGACATATATTATGGACATATGACAGACAGACATATATTATGGACATATGACAGACACATATATTATGGACATATGACAGACAGACATATATTATGGACATTTGACAGACAGACATTTATTATGGACATATGACAGACACACATATATTATGGACATATGACAGACACACATATATTATGGACATATGACAGACAGACATATATTATGGACATTTGACAGACAGACATATATTATGGACATATGACAGACAGACATATATTATGGACATATGACAGACAGACAGACATATATTATGGACATGTGACAGACAGACATATATTATGGACATGTGACAGACAGACATATATTATGGACATATGACAGACAGACATATATTATGGACATATGACAGACAGACATATATTATGGACATATGACAGACAGACATATATTATGGACATATGACAGACAGACATATATTATGGACATATGACAGACAGACATATATTATGGACATGTGACAGACAGACATATGACAGACAGACAGACATATATTATGGACAAATGCCGGACACAGAAACATTAATATTACACAGACATCAGGATGGACGGACAGAGGCATATCATATAAGGAAAGACAGACAGACATATGAATATAAGCTAGACAGACATTGATAGAACGGAAAACAGGCGAGTAATAAACTTATATGACAGATAGCGGCGCGGTGCATGGTCTCTTGACAGACCGCGATATACATTTGGAAGACAGATAGATAAATAGATGGATCGACAAAAAGAATCGAATGAAAAGATAAACTGCAAGCAACTTAAATAACTATTTTGTCTGGCTTAACTACCCTGCGTACGCATGCACGGCAATGTCAGGTATAAAAAATTCAAATTTCAAATTCCCGACGAGCAAAACTGATGACTTTTACCCGTCGCTCCCCCCCCCCCCCCCCCCCCCCTCCTCCACGAGTATAAAAGTGGTGACAGATTGAAATAGCTATCGCACTTGACAGCCCGACCCCCCTCCCCCCCCCCCCCCCCCCCGGAGTATAAAAGTGGTGACAGATTGAAATAGCTATCGCACTTGACAGCCCGACCCCCCCTCCCCCCCCCCCGAGTATAAAAGTGGTGACAGATTGAAATAGCTATCCCACTTGACAGCCCGACTAAGTTTCATGTTGACGTTGAAGAGCGCCAGACGCTTCTTTCAAATGTTTCAAAACATGTTTCAAAAGGGATTGATCGCCTGATATCCGAATCCGACATCTGAGACAAAGTCACTATCTTCAAATTGTGATATACTGAAAGCCGAACGACATGTAGTAAAATTAGAATACACTATTTCAAATATCGTTATCGCGGCAACTCGCATCAAGCCAAGACCGAAATGAATGCTGGTTTTGTACTACAGCGCATGGTACCTCTATTAAGCGGTTATCCTCGGGACTTTCCAAAGTGGCCGGTTAATAGAGGTTGTCCGATGAATAGAGGTATAGAATAGGTATATATAGGAATAGATTTAGGACTTTTTATTGTGATCGCCTAATAGAGGTTGTCCGATGAATAGAGGTATAGAATAGGTATAGGAATAGATTTAGGACTTTTTTATTGTGGCCGATTTAGCGCCTTTGGTACTAATAGTACCAGACACTAATTAGCATACGTGCATGTTTACCGTTATTAGAATTTCTAGGAGTTGCATGTGTTCAAAATATTACATTTTCTGAGTAAGAATAAAAAAAATAAGAACAATATTGCAGAAATAATGACAAATTAACACTGGTACTATCATCTGGTACTATATTAGTGCCAAATCTACCTTTGTGCCGATAAATCGGAAAACCCTATTCTAATACAATAATAAGCACGTTAAAATACAAACATTTTGTTATTAGTCTGAATTTATTATTAAAAAATTAAAATGTCTGGCATTCATTTCCATTCATTTCCGTATTGGCTTGATGCATGCTTATTGCCAATACCGCGCGCGACCTCGATTTTTGAAATAAGCAGATAAGCTTAAGTCTGAGTTCCGAACTGGAAGTGCGTCTTTTTGTATTCAATTACACAGTGCAGAAGTAAAACATTTAGATCTAGATTCAGATACATGTCCAGATGTCAAACCACAAACCTTTTTGAAAAAAATACGTTACATATATACGGCGAGACTCAATATAATCTGTCATAATCTAGCATTATATCCATGATTCATATCGGTCGGCATATTTTGCTCGCTCAACGTTCCCCTTCTTAATCTTTATCCTTGAAAACGATTTGTAAAGTTGAGCTTTATTGCGCCCAAATATAAAGAAAAAAAACTATTTTTTACTGGCTCCGACGAAGGGCTAGAGCTCGAATCGTCATTTTTGCGGTGTTACAAATTTCATTCTATTACCTATCGTTTATATCAAACACCGACGCAGCCTATACTAGTTTACTCGATAGTAATTTCCCGTTTATTTTTGATAATGATATGTCTTCAACAACAACCGATTGAAACTTCCTATCTTGTTTTTTTCCTAATTCATTGAAAACATATTGCTTAGACCAAACATTTAGCGTCTATAGAGCAATTATTCAAACCTTTCTTTTCATTTTTCATTTAACAGTAAAAATATTATTCTTTGGATCATTTCAAAAGGAATTGCGCTCGTTATGTTTGGCCGGAACGTGGACTAAATTACAGAAATCAGCGGGTCCTCTCGTTATTTTCATCAGCGGCTTTTTGTCTGTATTTGTGATCTAAAGCCAACAATAGAAAGACTAGAAAAGCAATCGGCACTTTTGAAAAGGAATTATTGACGATGCTATGAGAGTAGGTATATATATATAGCAAATTATCTTCAAAAGGCAAAAATATGCGCCACGTGAGCGATTATACACGAGCGAGTCGACCGCGCGAGCGCGCAGGGACTAATCGCTTCAGACATCAGATAAAGAAATTTTTTTCGCTAAGTTAATTGGTGTATGAGAAAAATTGATTGGTCAGTTTTGCGTTAATCTTTATGAAGATAAAACAATCCGCTAAAAGCGATAATATTGACTGCGTAGGTGTTTCTAAGGAAGCAATGGTATGACTAGGTTAGACTGAAATGATACCCTGGCGTTGTGAACCGGCGCGCATATATATTATTTCGTTGGCCGCAGTAACCGATAAGAATTAACCGAAACGTTAGTAAGTACCAATGTTAACAGTGCGAATCAAAAGTCCATGGGCACCTAGAAATATTTTAGAAATCGTTTATTGTTCGTTGAATAACGCAGAACAACTATATCACCGCAAGAAGTTTGACTGATGTGTAGTATGAAAAACGTTTTGGAGTTAGAGTTGTTTGTGAGTTGTTCAACGAACAATATAAACGATTTCTAAAATATTTCTGGGTGCCCACGGTTTTTCGATTCGCACTGTAACAAGGGTCGAGAAATTACTATTTTCTTACTAACGAATATAAACGGTCAGTTTCACTAGATATTGAAAAATAGAACAATTTTACAAGTATCAGTTAATGAAAACGTAAGATTAGGTTAAGATACCTCAGAAATAACGAAGCTAATTTAGCTGAGCAACTGTAATATAAGTATAATAATATAAGTAGCACTGTTTAACAAATGTTAAAAAATTACTATTTTCTATTATGAATCGTCATTTGCACTAGATATTGCAACCTCGTTCCCAGGGCCCTTTCCCTTTGTAAAATGTCAGTACCAAAATCTATTTTAGAATGTGTTATAAGTGGCCATTTCACGCTGGATACAATGTTCTAACTTGGCAAGATAGCGTCTAAAATGTCAGTACCAAAATCTATTTTAGAATGTCTTATAAGTGGCCATTTCACGCTGGATACAATGTTCTAACTTGGCAAGATAGAGTCTAAAATGTCAGTTTAGAATGTCTTATAAGTGGCCATTTTACGCTGGATACAACGTTCTAACTTGGCAATATAGCGTCTAAAATGTCAGTACCAAAATCTATTTTAGAATGTGTTATAAGTGGCCATTTCACGCTGGATACAATGTTCTAACTTGGCAAGATAGAGTCTAAAATGTCAGTACCAAAATCTATTTTAGAATGTCTTATAAGTGGCCATTTTACGCTGGCTAAAAATACAACGTTCTAACTTGGTAAATTAACCGCTTTTTATGACGCTATTAATGAATTCAATAAAGATATTCTCGGATTAAATCTTGCCGACAGTCGTCCATCCAAGGATTTGATTGGCTCATTTTCTCTTTGGCTAAAGCGACAATTTCTTGGCTGGTTTTCGCAATCGCTACTTATGCCCAACAGCCAATATTTGACTCACTCAAATTTTGGTCGAAACGCGGGAGACATAATGTTGGCGTCTTTAAAAACAGCTGGTATATGATATCGTTGGTCAGACAAATATCGCTTAGCACGTTCGTTTGCCGACGTAATGCATGCCGCTTTAATACGGTATATTGCATGGCTCGTTTGTCCTATTTTTTATGCCTTTATTTTTCTTCCTTGCATTTACTTTTTGTGTTTAAGTGTTTAAGTTTCCTTTTTTTTAATTTCACATTGCGATTCAGTGCGTTCGTCGGCCGACGTAATGCATTCCATTTTAATATACGGTGTATTTAATGGATTGTTTGTCCCACTTTCTCTTTTTATGCCTCTATCTTTCCTCCTTGCATTCACTTTTACTGGTAATCATTTTAGTCTCCTTTGTTCCATTCCACATTGAGATTCAGTGCGTTCGTAAGCGACGTGAATTTCCCGTTTTACTGTTTCGTTGTATTTCTGCATGGCTCGTTTGTCCAATTTTCTCTTGCTTTCATTTTTTCCTTTACATCCATTTGTTCTAGTTCATTGTTTTATTCTTTGTTGATCTCACATTGCGAATTCTATTCCGTCTTACAATTCGAGTCAATTTCGTTTCATTTTCCCAGTTTGAATTATTTTTTATTCCCCGCTTCCCTTTGATTCATTTCGTTTTAATTTCATTTAAACATCCCGTTTTAACTCAAAACTCTTTATAATATATTTGTTAATATATTTTTAACAATATTTAATACAATTAGAATATACTGAGACACTGTCTCAAACAGTCAGCAAGAACTACAACTTCGCACTATCTGACTCGATATCATCGTTTTAAAGCGGCATTGTCATGAATGTTGATCAATTCAATTGACTTATTTATTTAAGAAACGTCGTCACTTTAGTTATTGTTGAATTTCTTTAAAACTTTTATATCTCCGATATCATAATGAAGGCACGGTTAATCTAATACGAAGATTCTATGCTTGTGAAGAAGCTTGAAGACACCGCGTAAATTTAATACATAGATCAGTATTTCCCATAATTTAATACATTCCATAATATAATACACAGATATTTTCTATAATTTAATACATAGATATTTTTCATAATTTATTACATAGATATTTTCCATAATTTCATACATAGATATTTTCCATAATTTAATACATAGATCAGTATTTTCCATAATTTAATACATAGATATTTTCCATAATTGAATACATAGATCAGTGTTTTCCATAATTTCATACATAGATATTTTCCATAATTTAATACATAGATATTTTCCATAATTTAATACATAGATCAGTATTTTCCATAATTTCATACATAGATATTTTCCAAAATTTAATACATAGATATTTTCCATAATTTAATACACAGATATTTTCCATAATTTAATACACAGATATTTTCCATAAATAAACACGATATGTAGCCTTTAAAATGCTAAACTTGAAGTCAGGTGCCACGTTTGTGTAAATATATAATATTTTGTTTCGAAGTTCTCTGTTTTTATCAGTGTTGATATTGCGTGACCGAAATTTTGATATTTTTTTTTGAAATATTCAATGCGTTCTCAATTTAATGAATTTAATCTTCCACACCAGACACTGTCTGTATTACAATTGTATAATGCAGATTTGGGGTTAGCTCACGCGTTTTTGGGTAAATTATCACGAACTTCTCTGTTTTTATCAGTGTTGATATTGCGTGACCGAAATTTTGATTTTTTTTTTTGAAATATTCAATGCGTTCTCATTTTAATGAATTTAATCTTCCACACCAGACACTGTCTGTACTGTCTGTACTGTCTGTCTGTATAATGCAGATTTAGGGTTAGTTTACGCGTTTTGGGGTAAATTATCACGAAAGACCAGCTTTTCACCTGGATTCTCGTCGCAATAAATACTATTAAGCTAAGCGAAAATCTCTTAAGCTAAAGCGATTTTTAATTTGATAATTAATTAATGAGAAGAATTGCTATGATTTAAGCTGTTTTAATTATTTCATTCGCATTTGAGTATACTTTCTCACCGTAAACACAACACTGAACAACACCACATACACCAACAACATAAACAAAATAAATGAAAATATAAAAAAAAAATTAGACAAAACAATCACGTGTATAAAACACCATTTTACTGCAAAAACTATAAGGATTAAGATATCGTTAACGATGCTCATTTTACGGTGTATAAGTTATCCAGTATTTTTACTCCGACGATGCGATTTATTATTACGATATGTATAATAAGTTTAATCGATTTCGTAGTCTACTTGTTGTAGTCTTCATAAAACCAAGTTCTTAACAAACAAATAAACAAACAATTAAAAACAAACAAACAAACAAACAAACAAACAAACAAACAAACAAACAAACAAACAAACAAACAAACAAACAAACAAACAAACAAACAAACAAACAAACAAACAAACAAACAAACAAACAAACAAACAAACAAACAAACAAACAAACAAACAAACAAACGTTTCATGTTGATCGTCGATAGCTTTAGGTCACGTGTCAAGAGCGTGTAATATCGCGCCACTGTCTGGAGTAGAAATATAATAGATAGATAACGACTACTTAGAAGGTAACTGAAGTGACCGGCAAACCTACCTTCCGTACCACGTACTCGAAAATGCCGTATACACATCCCACATTCAACATACCGTATCCTAATCTCGTACCTTTAATCAATCTAATCCCGTACCATGATTCCAAATATCCTGCATACTTAATCCCTAAGCCTAATCCCGTATCTTCGCTAATGCCCGTATACACTCCGGCATTTGGAATATCGTCATTCCGCTTGTTTTACTAACCAACTTCATAAATCTCGTCAGACAACCATGTGACATCCAATTCACAGCCAATCACGAGGCGGCAAATGATTCTCAAATACTGGCATAAACAGTCAAGACGCCTCATATACAGTGGAACCCCGCCTTACGGCCATCCGCTTAATACGGCCATCCTGTTATTGCGGCCAGTTTTTAGGTCACGACGAAATTTTCTATAAAATTTACCCGCTGCCACTTTGGGCTGTCTCTTCGGTGGCCGGATTAACGGGGTTTCACTGTTTATGGCATGCAAACGACGAACCCGTATTTTGGGTATCTTCAGCATTTGACTAATACAGCTTAGCGCGCGCGCCAAGGCGTTTAATACACCGGAACAGCGCGCCAATCAGTAATGCGATGATTGCCACGATTAATCCAGCTGTTCAATCGATGCACGTTCGTTTGTTATTATTTATCTATGGTAGGCGGTTGGAGTTTATCTCTTGTTATCAGTCAGTAAGATTAATCTCTAGATCTAGTAGGGCACATCGGAGCGTCATTTGGCTCACTTTAAATAGACACGCGTCAAGATAACTCCACGACCAGGATTGAGATAGTAAGTTTATCTCAAGAATCATAATCCGCCTAGTTTATCCCTTTAACTCTTCCTTGCTTTTTTAAACATCAGACTTGAGTGGATAAGATTGACTCTCTTTGAAATCGCTTTTGAGAGTTCTATTACGTTAAATTTTATCATTAGTGTAAATGCTGCACGTCTGCTGAAACACATGCAACTTTTTTGTAATAAAGATTAATATTAATTCACTTAAATATGTTTTTTATCGATCCTTAGAGCGGAAATAATATCTCAAAGATTTATAGTTTAAAATGAGCATTTTTCTTTATAAAAAGGCACGAAGATCCTTTAGTTTTGCTGCGTATTTCAGAAATATTTTCACTTGAGCTTAAACAAATAAGACAATAGTTTCTAGATCTGTACTGAAACTGAAATTGCTACTTGTCATGAGTTTTGGCTTCGTTTTATGGCGTACTCAGATTTCAAGATTTTTGCGCTCCTACTTCTCAAAAGGGGCGCGCAATTCATTAATTCAAGTCTTTTTGTACAGCCAGCTAGAAAACTTGAACTTTTTGCGAACGAGTTAATTTTGGCATATTTCACGAATAATTTTGCCGGATGTTAGAAAAGACACTTGAATATTGAAAGGAAAAATCGAAAAAGTAAATTCGTTGTGTCGTTTGTCAGTGTACCGTTTTAGGAGTTGAACTTCTTCTCCTAGTAAGGAATTCTTTTGAAATTTAACACTTGCTTCCTAGTCAGTTTGTGTAGTTTTTACATTTTGTAAGAAACTCTTCGTTTATACTCAGAATGAAATGAGGAAGTCGTTAAAATTTCTCTAAAATTTCGGTTACATTTTAAAGTTGAACGTTGTCTTTTAATTTAAATTTAGATTTAATTTGTTTCGCAGTTTGCGCAGATTTTTTCTTTTTTTCCACCCAAATCCATGAGGAAGTCGTTCATATTTGCGTCTTTTTCGTTTTATACACGACTTTTGTACGTCGTTGCGTTAATGAGCTGCTAAGCCAATTAACGACAAGGACACTGCAGCCGCACAGCAAGCGATTAATTTAATCTGAAGTCTATAGGTGGCCTATCAACACGAATTAATAACACAACGACCAGTTTATAACAATACGACTGGTGGATTTTTGTAACTTCCTTCCTACGGTTTCTAATAGAGGTGTGATAGCGAATAATGGGAATGAAACCGGAAAGTTGTTAGAAAAGTGGAATTAATAAGAGTGAAAGGAAAAGAGGGGGGAAGTTGGCGAAAGTTAGGGAAGTTAATGGGAACAGGAAGATTGAAGTAGGGAAAAGATGATAGTAAGGAGGAAAAGAGAAAGAAGGGAAGAAAATGAAAGAAAGAAATGTGAAACGGAAGAAAGAAGAAATTGATTGAGGTGTGTGAGTTTTCAAAAACAAACAAACAAACAAATTAACAAACAAACAAACAAACAAACAAACAAACAAACAAACAAACAAACAAACAAACAAACAAACAAACAAACAAACAAACAAACAAACAAACAAACAAACAAACAAACAAACAAACAAACAAACAAACAAACAAACAAACAAACAAACAAACAAACAAACAAACAAACAAACAAACAAACAAACAAACAAACAAACAAACAAACAAACAAACAAACAAACAAACAAACAAACAAACAAACAAACAAACAAACAAACAAACAAACAAACAAACAAACAAACAAACAAACAAACAAACAAACAAACAAACAAACAAACAAACAAACAAACAAACAAACAAACAAACAAACAAACAAACAAACAATCTATTCAAAAAAACAAATAAAAAACAAACAAACAAACAAGCAAGCAAACAATCTATTCAAAAAAACAAAACAAACAAACAAACAAACAAACAAACAAACAAACAAACAAACAAACAAACAAACAAACAAACAAACAAACAAACAAACAAACAAACAAACAAACAAACAAACAAACGAACGAACGAACGAACGAACGAACAAACAAACAAACAAACAAACAAGCAAAAAAGCAAACAGACAGACAAAAGGAAATCACAAGACAAACGGAAAACAAAAGAGATACCCCCAAAAATGCCAGGGAAAAAAAACAGGAAATAAAATGGTCTCAAGTTGTTACAATTATTGTTGCAATTAAGGGAAAAGGCACAAAAGACAAAATATACATACAAAATAAACATCAAGGATAATTTGAAGCCATAACATGATAAAAATGTGGGCTTATTATCACAAACATTGAATTTTCCCATTTTAAAGTGAAGAAATGGAAAAAAGGACGAAAATATACATGAATAGAACGGCCCTTCAAGTTCTAAAGTCAAACATTTAATCTATTAGTGAAGTGGTGCGTATATTAAGAGACACGATGGTCGCCTTCAGGCCGCAGCTAAAAAGCCTTTCGTAATATCATAGCATAAAACCAGATCTTATGATTTAACGTCTGAATTAGAAATTGAATTGGCGTCGGCTGCTATATGTTGCATGTTTGATGGCTGATAGAAATGGAAATTAAATCACGAACATTATTCTTCAAGGGTATATTATGCAAAACACGATTCGAGAAAAAAAAAATGAGCGCATATGATTACGCGCGAATTATGCACGGGGAAAATATTTGTAACATATATTTTCAGTTTAATATATATGTACGTTTATATTTTTTTCTTAGAGAGAAACAAATTAAAGAGATTAATTGTCAGTATAGAAGAATATTTTGATCGTGAAATATCACAATTTGAAATTCCGTTTCTGAATATAATATGGCTTTTTTGTTCGCCATGTTTGCTGATCGAGAAAAAAAAATAAATATAAAAAAAAATTGCGAAATATTTTCCGTATTTAATAAAAAATTAACACATAATGACTATTGCACTTTCTTTTTAAATAAGCGCGTGTATGACCATGGCTACATCAAACAATATGTCTTTTCAGATGCTAGACGTTTAACGTCCTTAAGTTTTATTCCCATCGAAAACGTCAATTAATTATTTTGCTCATTTTGTAATTTTTTCGTGAGTAATGATTGAGAAAAAAAATGTAAAAAAAGACGAAATATTTTTCGTGTTTAATAGAAATTTAACACATAAGCTATTGCACTTTCTTTTTCTTTTTAAGGTGGCGCGTGCATGTGCACGGCTATAACAAACAATATGTCGGTTTAGATGCTAGAATTTTAACGTCCTTAAGTTTTATTCCCATTGAAAACGTCACTTAATTATTTTGCTCATTCTGTAATTTTTTCGTGAGTAATGACGCAGAGGAAAAAAAAAATATTTAAAATTTTGTTATGCGACGTTTTTACGACGTTTGCGTCGATTTTTATTTCTTCGTGTTAAAGAAAGAAAATGAAAAAAAAAAAAAATTGTCAGGATTAATTTTTTTTTTGAAGTGACGTTCTTCAAGGTTTAGCGACGCGTCTGCAATCGAGCGATAAATCTTCCATCATCATCAGATATTCAATCAATATTCAAGACCTGCAGTCGCAGTATTGGCCTGTCTAGGGGTGAAACTATTATCCAAATCGATGCTGAAAGGGAAATAAGAATACTTATCGCACTAAGACCCCGCAAAGATCACCACAAATGAAAACGAAAGGTTCGTTATTGACGAGCTTCCTTTTCGGTAGGCCTTTTAGAGCGTTTGGACAAAAGCAGCTCGCAGTGCGCTCAAATCTCTTCTATCTCTGATGACAGACATTGAAACCCTGAAGCGTGCTCAATCATCGCCACAACATCAACATAGAGAGAGTGTAATACTACCAACTTTGAACGGAATGATTGACACAACGGAAAGAACAAAAAATAAACAAAAAAAATGAGATATACGCGATTTCCCCTACAAAACGAGTTTCTCAAAAAGTTTTATCTTTGTATATAAAGCGCAATAATTTAGAGGAAAATCCCGAGACTTCTAGACTACCAACTTGGAACGGCCGGGGTGATTGACGCAACGGGAAGAACAAAAAATAAACAAAAAAATGGGATATACAAAACGAATTTCTCAGAAAATTTTATCGTTGTATTTAAAGCGCAATAATTTAGAAGAAAATCCCAGATTTTAATTTGTTCCCATTGCGCTCTCAACGTGTTCGTCAAGGTTTTCGAACGTGAAGCAGTATTTAACCTGTAGCGGCCTTTCGTCGTTCTGACCGGAAATATCTTGTTTTGCCACCACTCAGCAGATAGATAATCTTAGCGCACGTCGTTGGCATAGCAACACGTTAATCTGGGGCCAACGTCTCTCTGTATGGCAAATGATAACAAAAGAACGAGCTAAGACGCAGTGTAAATAATGTCACGGATCGCTAAAGATGTCAAAACAAAGCATCGAATCAAGGCTGTGCGACAGAAATCAAACAGCGAACTGGCGTTGGGTTTTTTCTTGTCTGTAGGTGGTCTTAAAGAGTCAACCTTGTGGCATACAAGTTTTTATTAGACAGAACCTATTTTTAATGGAACGGGTATTTTGATTTGCCTTTTTAAATGATTTTTTCGCGTTCTTGAGTGGCGCGCATACTGAAGAGCAATTTATGATATTCGGCTTAACATGGTATACACTTTAGTTTGTTTGGTCTTCAAACGAACGCGTTTCAGCGTATATTTTTTCTATGTACTCAAATGTTTTCGACGCTCGGCTTTGAAGAGGAAAATATCGTACGATTCGCGAGCGAAATGTTTTATTCGATAGGTTGTGCTAATGAGTTGCTAAAAATGAACGTTTTTCAACCATAGGTAGATTTAATAGACCACTTTGAACGACCACGGAGTCCTCTTATCTCGTTTCTTCAACCTCCAGACCTTACTAGTCGTCTAAATGTCTCCTACAAACCCCAAGCTATCCATTTCACAGCGTATAATCGCCGTGGCAATGATTTTGATTGTATAGAACACGCTTTTCACAAACCCTTCACACCAAAATAACCCGGTGCCAAAGATTTGCCGACAAATATAAATAGTTCGATGTTTTTGTCAATAGCGAAAACGAAACGGCTGGTCTTCAACGCCAGCTAGGCAAATACGTAAAGCTGAAACCGTAGAGTCTCTGGTCTTGAAAACGATCAAATAGGATTATAGGTACTCCGGCAAGTCGTCGCGAACAGCCCAACCATCTACCAACCGCCACGACAAGTGAGATTTTGAGTTTAGACTGCGGTTTACCTAATAAAATTTCTCTATTACCTTTGAAGTTTATACATATATAGGGATATAATTTTTTTTCTGTGCTCGCGCGAAATTGGTCACGCATTGACGACTTTTCGCGGTTCACGTGGGAGTCGTATTTGTGAAGTCGTTGAGTGCTAGATCCACCTCCCGAGCGCTCTGGTTGGCTGATGGGCTCGCTAGGTGCGATGTGTATGCGAACTCGCGTTCTACATCATCAACAGTCAGTTGTCTGGGACGCACTCGTGTTCTTATTAACGAAGGCTGTTAATTTTTTCACCGCACGAGCTGTGGCACGAAATAGAAATACTTGACCAAAATATATTTCGAGTGAGTAGATTTCGTTCGATCTGGGCTCTTTGGGAAGCTGTGATCGACGCAAATTCATGAGATCTCAAGTCACGGCTCGCTGGAGCTTGTTGAAGATTCGAAAGCTGCTCTCGATCGTAGATTAGTTCTCAAGAAAATGCCTGCGACAACGGAGAACGACTCGGAACAGACAGGGACATCGAAAAGGCAAGAAGCTAGGGAGAAACGGGCTAGTTCGCTTTCGGAGTACGACGATACAGTGCCACGAAAGAAGCGCCGTCGATGTGGAACATGCCAGCCGTGTACAAGGAAAGTCAATTGTGGAGATTGTAGTAATTGTGTGAACCGTAAGACCGGCCATCAAATATGCAAGTACCGAAAATGCGTCCAACTCAAAAAGGTGCCAAACTTTGAAATCAAGTGATGATATGTATTTATTTATACGTGTGTGTCGATGTGTACGAATTCGTAACATTGTTCGATTACTGAGAATAGAAGTATTCGACTTATATTGAAGAGAATTAAGTCGCAACAGTGTTTAATGTTTTTATTATCGTTTGTAATTCAGAAATCGTCGGGTTCTTCGACTCAAACTCGAGACAACTCAAGGCAGGAAATGTCCGAAGCAGGCTCGCCAGACGATTCAAGTCGCGTGAACTCTAGCAAACCGGTAAGTCACCGTGTTTCTATGCTTATAACTGTGGTTAATTGTACAAGCGAACTGAGCGATCGCGCTGTGTATCTAAAGTTCTACTTATTTTATGACTATCTAAGCCAGTTCGATTGCGGTTTTTGCACACAGGGCTCAGACACAGATGATGGCGATGGTGAAGTAAGCAACGATAAAAACGAGCCGGAATTGAAACCACAACCATCTCCCAAGCAGGAGATTTCAACAGACGAGCTTCAAACCAACTCAGAGACTCCTGAATGTGAACCGTGTGAAATGGAAGTTGCTTCAAACAATGATCTTCCTCCTTCAAACAGCCCCGAGGTAGCCACAGAAAAGACTTGTCGTGTAGAAACCGCGAAGGAAGAAATCGCTTTGACGCCGCCGAAGAACCCTGTTCCCTGCGGTGACGAGAACCCTGCGAGCCCTGTGTGTAGCTGTCAAGGTATGAATTGTTTTATTTTAATTACAGCGCCTATTCGCTAAGTTGCTCGCGCTTAAAATCCTACTCGTTCAATAATTGTACGTTAAATAACTCTGTCGGTAACCCCTACCACCGATTTCATCCAGCTCGAAGTTCGTTTTTCCATGTCAAGAACAACGCAACTTTGACTCTCCATAGCGTGAGAGCAGAGCCAGTCTTTTGTTTTAAGATTTAAATACATATAATTGGAGATTAGGCAAGCCTGCGACTAGGGAATATATTAGAATAATATCGTGGTTTATGAAGCGGCGGGTTTTCAAATCATTCGTGGTTATTCCATTCTACGAATCGCATTCTGAATAACTCAGGAAATAACTTCATTATGGAGTAAAAACCAAGACGATCGTGTTTTGAAAAGAGTTTAGTTATCTCAGTCATAACATGAATTCAAATGTCTTACTCTATGCGTGCGAGCTTTGATGCGCCCTGTCCAAATGTCATTAAAAATCGCGACGATCGAATCTCCGTTGCGCAAATTGAAGTCCTTTATTAGTTCCTAAGGCTAGTACTTTATAAATACAACTCTAAGTCCCCTAATCCCAACAGATCTGGATCATCCTTTCTATTTATCACGAGTTCGCTGATTGGTTCGGCGCTGGTGATCATGAGTCCATGATAAAGTGGATTTTTTTTTTCTCCTGTGCGCGCCAGAGCCGGACCATTCGATCTTGGTTTCCGGATATTGATTGATCTGTGAGCTGCAAAGGTGAAAGTTTTTAATGGTCATCGACACTATCACTGAACCACTTCGGGTTACTACGCGACAAACCCTTGATAATCTTTCCTAAATGATTGGAAACTAAATTCTTGGCATGTGGATCTTATATCGAAAGTTTCCATCTCTCAGGGCGTCGAGAAGTTTTTTTTGGCGTTTTGTCAGTTCGTAAACATTTCAGTAATAGAATATAGAAAGAGCGTTATTGTTACGTCTGATTGATAGCTGGAAACGGCCTCGCTGAGAATTGTCTGACATTCATTAACGCTTACCGCGAATCGTTGTAGCGACTAGCGTAACACTTCGTTATGTAGAAAAACACGTACAATTTTCTCGTCATTGTGACATTAACTCGAGCCTCCGTGTCCTACCGCACTGTTTCGTTCAAGCGCATCATCTCATCCTTCGAACGTATTCAAATCAAGCCGATTTATTAAGCGCTCTTTATTCACGTAGGCGTTTTGTAGGCGCTCGTAGAACTGTATAATCCATATTTTTCGAGTAAAGAAAACATATTTTGACATGGCAATTGCAGCGCCGGTTGTACTGGCTCGCTCGCGGACCGTGAATAAAACATATTTTTAACTCAAGCTGGTTTGTTTTTAATCTTTAGAAAGCGTGAGGTCGACGTTAAAAACAACAGGCAAAAAGCGCGTAAATTTGTCCTTATTTGCTTATGACGGTATTAAAGCGAACGGGCTGTTAGTGTACGTTTGTTCTAATTGATGCTATCGATTTAGCATATCACGGAAATCTCTGATTTGTCAAGACATTGTCTTTACGTGCACGACCAACGATAAAACAATCGAACGACGTGGTCCACTCGAAATTTGCAACCATTTCCACCTTAAAACTCTTCTCTTGAGAATTTCTCATTTTTCTCATTTTAAATTTCAGTTTTGTATTATTTGTATATTATTCAAATCGCTGTTATATAAGAAATTATTATTTTTTAGCATCAGTCTCATGTATTTCTGAATTTTTTCTTTTTTTACCCTCTTTTGCGCGATTTTCAAAATATCGTTTTTACTTCGATTAAGAATTTAGTCAGATCTTCTTTCACGGTGTTTAACTATAGGATATATAAAACAAAAATATATTATTGCATGTGTATTAAAATGAAACAGTGACATTTTCCCCCTATTTTATTGTTTTTGACCCCAACAATGCGTTAGCATATCGGAGCACTTAGGGTTTCCAGACATAAGTCTACATCGGCCTCTAGTCATTTTGTAAACAACTTGACGATTTTACGCCGCCGTATTCACACCTCAAGCAGAACGAGTTTTACTTGTTTACTTTACAGGAATAGTTATCCCTTGGACAAACAAAATAATATTTTACTGTTATCATTTTCAAGAGTTCAATTCACGATGAGTTGGGGAATATTTTCAATGTAAAATGATACCACTTTTTGATTTTTTTCCTTGGCTCGTGACATCTCTCCTTGTGTGGTCAAACGACGAACTTTGTCTTCACTCTCGAATTTAAAAACATAACAGGAGATTGCATGCGGAGCAACGAAGCTGAATACTTAAGATATGATCAATCTTTTTGATTTGAATATCTTTCCATCTACCATGATAAACAATGACCAGTTTACGAAAGATAAAATCTAGTTTTAGTAGCGCTAAAACACTTCAACGTGTAGGCTGTTGTGAGTGACTTTTTAGTTACCTCTGTTCTCTCGTGACGAGACTGATGTGAAGAAGTATTATTACATCACAGTTGGGGTCAGTTTGCGCTATTTTTCGTTGAAAACTTATGAATTATTTAAGTGAAGGGAACGTAAGCCCGAAGTCATTTTGATAGATACTTGTTTTGCATGGATATTATTATAATTTGTGCACGGGATGCGTCGGTCTTTTTCTGGGAACTATTAATGCGTAAATGGTAACTGATGCCTCGTTTACGACTCTTACTTGACTTTTCGTTCGTTAATCCTTTGGGGGTTAAAATGGTATATCGTTCACTGTAAAAATATAGTGTTTCTTACGTTGGTTTTGAGCTGTGTTAATTAAACCTGCCTTTATAACTCTTACTTTAATAATATACCTATTGAAATATGTTTCGGACACTATACCATTGTTGAATTAAGCAAACATGGTAACTATTTTGTTTATTTATTTTTGACAATTCACCACCCCAAAGAGCAATAAAATGTGTTACAAAGTAAAAAATAAAATTCTACAGTTTCTTGCATTTTCTTTGGATATTTTAACCAATTTAGAGTTGCATTTTGCATTATCCATTTCCCATTTCTATATTCTTTCGTTTTCTTTTCAATCCACTTAATCCTATTCCTTATTTAAATTTCTTTGTCTTGTTTTCATTTTTATTCTTTTCATTAATTTGCATTTTTTTATTCTTTTACTTTCTTTTTCTCTTTTTCATCGCATTTCATTTCTTTTTATCTCAGTCTCCCCTAAAGAAGATGGTCCTGATTATACCCAGCTGGGATATGGCCCAAATATGGAAGTCGTTAGGGCAATGTTGGAGAAGAGGTAGCTAGATCAGATTAATAAAATAATTGATAATAAAAATAATCACTTTTTTAACATCTCAATCTTCTAGCTGGACACCTGTGCCCTATTAATGGAGGAGTCTCAGACACACACTCACTACCTCTAAGTTAATTATTTTGCACACAACTGGGCTTACATGTTCGTTTCTGCGAAGGTAGGAAAACCGGATAACCCGGAGAAAAAACCCTTGTGGCATAGGAGAGAAGAACACATCAAACAAACTCAACACACATATAATCCATGCCCGAGCGGGGACTTGAACCTGGACCACAGTGGTGAGAGGCCAGTGCCCTCACCAATAGACCACCCATGCCACCCATGTGTGGTATTTATCTTATTAATGTTGGTATTTACTTTGAATGAAGGTTTGGAATTGAAGGGAAAGCCTTGCGCACTGAATTGGTGAGTATATATGTAGTTTTGAGAAAGGGTTACAAAGTAATGATAATGATATGTATCTTAACAATAAACCAGTTTCATGTTATCCATCACTGCTGTACTATTTGACAAAAGGCGCATTTGTACAGGGATAGCATCAATTCAGAGTAAATTCAAATGTGTTTTCTATTGTGCAAAGCGATACCATTTTTTTTGCTTTGCTTGGGATTTGTTAATCTTTTGATAACAAATCAAGGCTTTTGTTAAATAGTAGGGGTGGCGAATGGTACCCCAAAAAATTAAAAGTCTCGGGAAAAATGGCCATGTCTCGGAATCTCTATATGCTTAGTCTCTTAGTTTTTCATTCGCTTTTTTGCTTCCCGGAGTAGATTTTTAAAATGAAACAAGTCTAAGTCTCAGAATTTCAAACGTACGTCTCGGCGTCTCGGATTTACCATTCGCCACCCCTTATAGTACAGCGGTGCTAGATATTATTAAACTGGAGTATCATGAATATTATGTTGTTGTTTATAATAATGATGAATATTAATGAAATAATAAAAAAAGATATTACCACATGTAAGACTTACAAGTCCTGTTCTATTCAAGATAACATATACAAGCCGAGAAGGAAAGAATTCTCAAGGTTGTCCCATTGCTAGATGGGTAAGTACAGCACTTTATTGGCTTCCTGTTGGAATCACAACATTTTATTGGCTTTCTATTGGAATCCCAGCACTTTATAGGCTTTCTGTTTGTATCATGACAATAAAATAAAAATAAAATCACTTTTTTAATGTCTCAATCTTCTAGCTAGACACATACATGTGCCATACTAATCAGAGAAACCCTCACTATCTCTGCGTTAAACATTTTGCACACAACTCGGCAAAACTTATTTTTTGTGGATGGAGGAAAACCAGATAACCCGGAGAAAAACCCTTGAGGCATAGGAGAGAAGAACACATCAAACAAACTCAACTCATATGATCCATGCTGGAGTCCAGACTTGAACCTGGACCACAGCGGTGATAGACGCGTAGTAAACCACTAGGCCACCCATTTATTCATTTATACAAAAACAATATTAATACAATAAATGAATAGGCCATTTCACAGTTTCGTTCAGTGACCTCAAATGATAGTTCCAAGTCAAGGTTCGCGTTGCTGTGCATAGCAAAACATTCATTTATCATGCACAGCAACTCCAACCTTGACTTGGAACTATCATACCTGGTCACTGAATGGAGCCATGAAAAGGACAATTGCTATTGGTAACACAACACTGATTTTCTACCAGAATCATGATGGAATCATCCAGGGATTCTGGCATTATGCGGAGGAAAAATCAAAATTATGCGGATTTTTTTCGGAAGATTATGCGGAAGAAACGATAAATTATGCGGGATGACGTAATCGCTTAAAACTTAAAACAAAACTAATTACACTTACTTTAGCTCTACTATTTTGGTTCTTTTTTACACATAAATGTCATATCATTCGTTTTTTATCAATAATTCAAACTGAAACGTTCCGCCATCTTGGAAAACCGCCAAACAGCATGGGGCCTGGGCCTAGATACAGGAAGCCCAATACTATAGAAATAAAAACAAAATGGCGTCGCTTCGACGGCTGGTTCAGTGTAAGCCGTGAAAATGAACAATTTGTACTTCGTACGACTGTAACAAAATGGCAAAAAACTATTCAAGCAAGCAAGGGAGATAATTAATATATAAATATCTTTTGTTTTATCTATTTAATTTGTTTTTTTGGTGCTTTTATCTATTTTTTTTTTTTTGGCAAATTATGCGGGATTATGTGGAAAGTAGTCAATTATGCGGGTCCGCACCTCCGCATAATGCCAGAATCCCTGATCATCACACTTTAATGGCTTTTGAACTGAATCACTTCAATTTTGCATTTAGTGGTTTCCTATATAATTGGAGTTGACATTAGAATAAACGGTTTCCATTGTTACCACAATATTTCATTGTAAAAGAAATATCATCATCATCATCATCCTTCGGCCTCGGCCGAGAGTCCTCTCACAACAGACTTCCACACAGCCCTGTCAGCCATTACTGCCCTCAGGTCTTGGACCCCGATTCCAGTGTCTCTGGAAATGACAATATACAATATACAATATACAATATAAAATATACAATATACAATATACAAGATCTTTTTCTTTGAGGGTAGCTGGTTATTTTTATGTTTCAAAATAATCACATATGCATTTATACTAAAACAATCAATCTTCTTTGGATTATTATTATTTGACGTTGTCTGAGTGAATAATAGTTTAATTCTCCTAAGGCTAAATGAATGTTCGTTAATAATAACCTTGACTTTGCTCTGGCAAATACATATACTATTTATCAAAAAATGACTTTTTGAAATTTCATTGGTAATTTTGCAGGTTCTAAAAAGATCTGGCCCAGAGGAAAAAATCATGGCAGTATGCCGCAAACGAAATAATCATGACTGTCAAGCTCTATACCTGGTCACTGCTATTGTTATTTGGGAAAGTATTCCTACACAAGATGCTGATTCACTTTATAAACAACTGACTACAGTAATACCAGAAAACGCTCAACCAACACAAAGGAGATGCTGTTCTAACGACAGGTGATGATTGTGATGATGATGATTGTGATGATGATGATGGTGGTAATGGTGATGATTATGGTAATGATGATGATGGTAATGATGATGATGGTTATGGTGATGATGATTGTGATGTTGGTAATGATGATGATGGTAATGGTGATGATTATGGTAATGATGATGATGGTAAGGAT
Organism: Metridium senile; assembly: GCA_949775045.1. NCBI lineage: Eukaryota > Metazoa > Cnidaria > Anthozoa > Actiniaria > Metridiidae > Metridium > Metridium senile. Next base: position 10,252,859 of record OX459101.1, on the reverse strand, counting down.
GATGATGGTAAGGATGATGATGGTAATGATGATTGTAATGATGGTAATGATGATGATGGTAATGGTGATGATTATGGTAATGATGATGATGGTAATGATGATGATGGTAATGGTGATGATGGTAATGGTGATGAGGGTAAGGATGATGATGGTAAGGATGATGATGATTGTAATGATGGTAATGATGATGGAAATGATGATGATGGTAATGGTGATGATGGTGATGAGGGCGATGATGACCATGGTGGTAATGATGATAATGATATTCATGGTGATGATGGTAATGGTGATGACGGCGATTATGATGATGATGGTTGTAATGATGGTAATGATGGTGATGGTGGTAATGGTGATGATGGCGATGATGACCATGGTCGTAATGATGATAGTGATAATGATGATAATGATATTCATGGTGATGATGGTAATGGTGATGATGATAATGAAATGGATGATGATGATGATAATAATAGTCATGGTGATGATGATAAAAATGGTGATGATAATATTGATGATGGCAATAAGGATTATGGTGATGATGATGGTAATAATGATGATAACTGGGATGATGATGATGAAATAACTGATGGTAAAAATTATGATGATGGTCATGATGCATGATGATGATAATAATGATGATGATAATCATAACAATAGATCATTACAGTGGAAATCGAAAAACCGTGGGCACCGATAACTATTTCAGTAACCGTTTATTGTTCGTTGAACAATTTGAAACTACTCTCTAACAACACAAAGTTTATCTGTCTACAAATCAGTCAAACGTCTTGCATTTAGAGCATTGTTTCAGGTTGCTCAATTAACGATCACGATTTCTGAACTATTTACTGGATGCCCACAGTTTTTTGATTCGCGCTGTAGTAATTGGGTGATTGAAAAAAACTTTTGTTTTTCGTATGAAAACTATATTACTTCACCAAATTTGAAACGAATTCTTGATATAAACGAAAGTCTCTATTTCGTTTTTATGCGTTTTAATGTATTATCTGGTCTACGATCTCCCTGATAACCACTTAGTTGTTGTATGATCGGAAAAACCTTGTTCTCGTATCATTCGCATTATCAATCGCCCCGATAGTAATACAACCCCGAAAATCGATTCCTTATCGTGATCAATGTCATCTCTTTGCATCTTGTAAACCAATATAAGTGATTACAGTCATCTTAATGTGAAGACTTCATGAAAGGAATTTATTTTTGTCTTTCGTAATGTGTATAATTAATCAAGGGCGTTTTACGGACGACGCATTACGCATGACAATTACATGTGTATATCTATATATGCGGACCACTATTGAATCGAAGGCGCAAATTACAGCCAAAATTAAATTATGGCCGCTTACATTCACGAAGGCTAGTTAAAAAGATAATATATGTGTTTATACGGCGCATTTAAAAGTCATCTCAATGTAGTTTATTGCTAGCTAATTATAGCGCACTTCACAGCCAAAAGTTGATCATCAGATTCACACGCGAATTTGCGCGTTAAAAATATTAAATTCTTAATATTATTACTCTTATTATGACTATGAGCGCTACTTTGTAATGTGTTATGTGTACTTATATGGTGCATTTTAAATCATTACAATATTCTACAATGCGCTTTAGACAGCGACAGTATATATATACATATATATCAGAACACAATGTATATATATATGTAGAATAAAGTAGAAACCAATCCACCAACTTGTAACTATATAACTGTTTTATTGTACGTTTCGGCTATTCAGCCTTCTTCAGCAAACTGAATGATTTGCGCGCGCTATAATCTATAAAACACAACTGGAAACAACTGACGAAAATAACAAACAAATTTAAAACTACGAAACATCTAAAGGCCGATTTACACGATACCATTTAGACCTACGACTGTAGTATACGATTTGCCTACAACATGTAGTAGGTATCATTCACAAGCGCACGACTAGTCGTATACGATTAGTATACGCCATTGCTAAAATCGTGAGTGATTGGACGAAATACTAGTTCCAGTCCTAATATGGAACAAATCACGTCATTTTCCTACGACTAGTCGTAGGGTTTTGATCCTTGGCTCAAACTCCTACTACAAGTTGTAGGTCGCGTGCGTCAGTCGTAGGCAAGTCGTAGGGGCATTTACACGGCACGATTTGGAGCTCATTTGAGTCGTATACTACAAGTCGCACACGACAATCGTGTCGTGTAAATCGGCCTTAACGGAGAGCCTATAGAGCGTGCGTATGAGAAATGCACGCGCAAATAAACCTATAAGTATTGTGTTTCATAGATTGAGCTAAAACAAATCACCAAATTTGGCTGAAAAATTACATGTTACAAAACTCAACTCATATAAACATCATGAAACCGAAAATTAATTAAAGTATATAGAGCTAAATATAACTATAATACTATAAATAATCATTTGAAATTGATTCATTTGTAATTGATTTGTAATTTGTAATTAATTAATTTGTAATTGATTTGTAATTGATATATATATTGTGTTCTGATGTGATGCGATGTATTTTGTGATGTTATGTGAAGCGTTGTGATGCGTTTGCCTAATTTTCAGTTGGTAGTACACTTAGACTAAAGTCTAATTCCGTTTTGTAATGTTTGTTTTTCAGTAAATCCTGCGCATGTCAGGGGAAGGATGAAGAGACTTGTGGTGCGTCTTACTCCTTTGGGTGTTCTTGGAGCATGTTTTTCAACGGCTGCAAGTACGCGCGGACGAAAAGCCCGCGAAAATTCAAACTACTGGACACTGTCAAGGTAACACAATGAATTGTTTGAGTGCTCTATGTTATACGTACGAACAGATAATGAATTAAAGAAAAACAATCACGCAGAAAAATGGACAATAAATGAAAACAAATACACAAGCAGATAGACAAATCAGTTGGGAAGTGAACAAGGAAACAGTCAGTCAGTCAGACAAAATGCATCCAGGCAGATAAACAAACAGACAAACAAACAAATAGGCAAACAAATAGACAAAGAAACAATAAACGAACAAATAGACACACAAACAATTAAATAAGCATCCAGGCAGACGAACAGAGCGATCAATCACAACCACTTAAATCCTCTCTCTTATATCTGGCTATTAAACTGTCGTACATTCCATTAATTGTCTCTTGATTCCATCAATTCCTTCCTGTCCTTCAAAGTTAATCCCTTCGACTCTAGACATAACAGCCTAATCACTTTATCGGTCTCTTCAAGTCACGATAACGGCCTGTCTAACTAATATCTTCCTTTTGACTTGAGATTATCTTGAAAAACAATCCGTTTATCAAGTACTTAGCGATTGTCACTCTACCCCGAGGTTAGCTGTCTCGGCTATCGGTTTTATCGGAATAATATGGCAAATTGTAGTGAGGGGGAAATGGCTATCAAAGGGGGGACAAATACCTTTCTTTTGACTTGAGATCATCTTGAATGATAAAAAACAATCCGTTTATCAGGTACTTAGCGATTGACACTCTGCCCAGTGGTGGTTGGATCGGCCATCTTGGGATTTTTCAGTTTTATCGGGATATGGTAAATTGTAGTGAGGGGGTAATGGCTATTAAAGGGGGAGGCATGCAGAGGGCATGCTGAAAAAGTACACGAAAGTTGGGAGGTTACGCACACATACTCATTGTAATAAACAACTTATAATAAACTTTACTAAGTAGTCAGTTTGTTTTGTACAAAGTTGTTTATCGCCGCCATCTTGAATCTTACATGACCTTCAATCGCTTTATCGTGTATAAATGAATATTATTTCATTTCGTTTTCATTTCGTTCCCATTTCGTTCCCATTTCGTTTCGTTGATTTTACATAGCTCAATAAACAATACTGACTTTATATCTTAACTGTGAAGAGGACTATTGTAATAAACAATACTGACTTTATATCTTAACTGTGAAGGGGACTATTGTAATAAACAATACTGACTTTATATCTTAACTGTGAAGGGGACTATTGTAATAAACAATACTGACTTTATATCTTAACTTAACTGTGAAGGGGTTATTGTAATAAACAATACTGACTTTATATCTTAACTGTGCAGGGGACTATTGTAATAAACAATACTGACTCCATATCTTAACTGCAGGGGACTATTGTAATAAACATTACTGACTTTATATCTTAACTGTGAAGGGGTTATTGTAATAAACAATACTGACTTTATATCTTAGCTGTGAAGAGGACTATTGTAATAAACAATACTGACTTTATATCTTAACTGTGCAGGGGACTATTGTAATAAACAAGACTGACGGTTCAAATCCCGTTGAAGTGCCGAAATTGTTTTCGGTGTTCTATTATTGTAATGACATTAATTGCTTTATATTCTGCGACGATCATACTCATACACAATTTAATAACACCGGATCAGACCAACATATATCTAAACAATACTGACTTTATATCTTAACTGTGAAGGGGACTATACTGACTTTATCTTGTGATTCAGTGTTTTCTTTTAGTAACTGTAAAGCACAGGGACCCCTAATCAATCAATAATTATGAATAAAATAGATGAAAAACGCGCGCGCATGCAATTGTTTGTCTCTTGGGCTTCCTGTGTCGACTACTGCTCGTGATATCTGTTGGGCTTCCTGTGGCAGCCGTTGCTTGGTAACTTGTTCACCCCTTGTGATAATATATATGTCACATATTACTAAACTAGAGAGATTTGCCGAGAAAAGCTACGCGAGAAAAGTTTGTGAATTTTGCCATTCGTCAGCCATTTGTCACCAGGCAACGGCGGCCACAGGAAGCCCAACAGATATCACGAGCAGTAGTCGACACAGGAAGCCCAAGCGACGACGCATGCGCGCGCGTTTTTCATCTATTTTAAAATTTATTCATAATTATTGATTGATTAGGGGTCCCTGTGTGTAAAGCTTAAAAAACTGAAATTAAATGCCATCATTATTGTTGTGTTTACAGGAAGAAGAACTTGAGCAGACGATCCAAGAACTTGCGTCAAACGTGAGTCCTATTTACAAGCAAGCTGCACCAGAGGCTTTCAAAAATCAGGTCAGTATTAACCTTAACAATTTGATAAAATACAATAAATAAATAAATCACTTTTTAAACGTCTCAATCTTCTAGCTGGACACGTGTGCCCTACTAATTGGGGAGACTCAGACACATACTCCAGGGCCGTAGCACCCTCAAAATTATTGGGGGGGCCCACCCATTGTTTTCTGAAAATAGCCCTGAAAATAACTAACATTTAATACACTCAAATCATGGATTTTGAGGGGCTCGGGCCTCCCCGGCCCCTCCCCGTGCTACGGCCCTGCACTCACTACTTATACGTTAATTGTTTTGCACACAACTCGGCTCACGTGTATTTAATATAAACTTATTCTAAAAATCGTTGTCGTAGTTTGACGCAACAAGCAATTGGGTAGACTCAGACACACACTCACTACCTGTACGTTAATTATTTTGCACACAACTCGGCTCACATGTTCATTTAATATAAACTTATTCTAAAAATCGTAGTCGCAGCTTTAATCAACAAGCACCAAGCCAATGCTGGTTTTGTCTTGATAATGTATTGAAATCTTATTTTCAACAGAATTGATTGTAATACAATAACACTGAAACACTTGGAAATAGTACCTACATTTTGTTGTTATAATTAATTCTTTAGAAAATAGATCTAATTTCTATGCATTATAAATATAAAACCAGCATTCATTTCGGTCTTGGCTTGATGCTTGTTGCTAAAGCTGCGAAAACGTTTTTTGAAATACGCGTATCATCAGTTTTGTGCCATGTTTTTTTGCGTTCTTATATTGACTGTTTTTCGCTTCTGGATTTCCTGTGGTAGTTTTGACCGAGAGAGGTCGAGAATAATACTGCTTAGCATCGCTTATTTCACAACAAATATATGATTATTTTTCTAGATTAAAGATTCAAATGGGTTTGAATGTCGTATTGGAAAAGAATCAGACGAGAGGCCCTTCTCTAGTATTACCTTCTGTATGGACTTCTGTGCGCATGCGCATAAGGACAAAAGTAACATGGATGGAGGAGCGACAGTGGTGAGTAAGGAGAGTGTGACTAAATCGGTCGACTCTTTCTACGTGTAAATATAATAAATGAATAAATAAATCTTAAGTAATAAACCCTTGTGTATGCATTTAACTATAAGTAAAAAAACTATGGAGAATTAACGCTGGACGTCATTATTAAAATGATTTTAATTAATGCAAACATGGTATACAGGACGAAGCTTTCTTTCTTAGTTAAATGAATAAATAAATAGCTAAATAAATAATTGAATAAATACATTGATAAATAGATGAATAAATAAATAAACATAAGTGAATGAATGAATAAATGAAAAAAAAAAATTTAAATAATCAAACATATGATTTAACATGGGTAACTGTCTGGTTTTACCAAATAAGGCATTTCAGTACAAGTTCATCGTGTTCAATTGGATATCTCACAAATTCGTTGCTCTCACTCGTGTATGAGATATCGAATTGGAACACTCGAAGGTAAATTCCATATATCATGTCTTATTCTCCATTTCATTATCTGTATTTTGTTATTTTAAGGTTTGTACATTACTCAAGACTGGTGAAGATGCAGATATGGAGCAACTACACGTGCTACCCCATTACCAACTCCTTGACCGTGATGGACTGGTAGCCAAGCCCAATTACGTCATGCCATCTCATATGATGTCACCACCCGAAGGACTCTCAGTTGTGAGTGAACCTGTAACAAAGAAAGAAAAAGTGAAAGATAGCACATCAATGTCCTCAGAGGAACATAAGGAAACTACTTTGAAAAAAGAAAATTCTCCTCTCTCTGAGAACCAGAAAACTGCATACATGAATGGAGGATTTAATGGTTTCTATGGAGACAGGTTTCCTAGCAACGGTATGGCACGTCCGCCACCTTACGGGTATCCTAGCTCGGTAGTTCACCATCATCCTGCTTCGAATCATTTCATGAATGGCTTTTTGGGAAACCATTTCAACCCAAAGTCTGCTTTACCTTTCTACCCATACATGGGAAACAATCTATTTGTCAATCGACTACGTTCTCCGGATGTACGTTACGTCGATGAGAACCATATACCATACCTCTATAGTAACCATGGCAACCATTTTCAGCAGCATCCACTTTCAATGGAGGCCCCTCCAGACGATCACAAGGTACTATATCCTCCAAGTCCTTGGGGAGTTGTACCACACCCGGTGAAACCCTTCGAAGAACCAATGAGAAATGGAACTCAAGGAGGCGAGGGCACGAAGCCTAAAACTGTTATCCACCATTTCAGTGATGGTGGAGAATGTGGGAACCTCCCTTCTGATATTAAATACGTCGATGACAAGGATGTTCCTGTCATAAGAGCCAATAGTCCTAATGTGCAGTACGAGCAAGGACGCAGTGCTCCGGTCAAGCGCACATTAACTAACGGCAAGCCAGAAGCACCCACACCGCCCAAGAAGTTCTACAAATTTGACGAGGCCATGGGTGGAGTAGCGGTAGCTCTAACACACGGCTCGCTGCTTATTGAAGTAGCCAAGAAGGAGCTTCACGCGACCACACCGCTGAAGGATCCCAAACGTCGCTCACCTAAGAGAATCAGCATCGTGTTTTACCAACACAAACAGCTCAACACTCGATTTCATGGACTCGATGAGTGGGAGCAGAAAATGGCCAAGAAAGCAGCCGAGAAAGAAGCGGCCGAGAAGGAAGCGGCCGAGAAAGAAGCGGCTGCTGCTGCTGCTGCAGCTACTCCCTCTGCTGCGTCTGTCCCTCATGTCAACTACCTTGACATGTTGGCCGAGACGGCTTTGTCTCATCACGGTAACGTCACAGCTACTAACCCGCCGACAACATGGAAGGTTGCTGGTGGCGGAGCCAACGAACAGCACTCACAGTCTCACGATAAGCAACCTGAAAAGAACAACAATGTTATCTATCCAAATCCACCAAGTATTGAGAAGGCTTCACTACCGAGAGACCGAACTGAGTCAGTTTTTCCGTCTTTGTTACCAAGTAACAGTATCGATTTACTACAAAAAATGAACTCTGTAATGGACCCGAAACATGCGGGATTTCCTCGGGATCAGGTCCAAAAGTTGCGGGAACTTCGCGAGAGTGACATTGTCAGGCACCTACATGGCTGGCCACAGGAGCAACCAATGACGAATGGCGTGGCACCAAGGATTGAAAATGGCGGTATAAATCGTTCAGTTATAGAGGAGCAGCACTATCGTGACCGTCACGCACTCCTTTCTGAAACTACGGATAATGATAAGGATAGATTGCGTGACAATAAGCCCGTTAATGCGCATGTCCAGAACCGTCCCACTTCTAATTATAGTGTATCGAGGTTGCTAGGCAACGATACAGAAGAAAACAAAACTCCAAGTACACCGCGAACAACTACGTCGTCGTCATTTTGCATCAGTAGCATTCTTAGTAACAACACGAAACCCTCTGAACCAGAGCCAAAACCAAAACAAAAAGCTAACCCAGAGCGTCTTCCAGAACCCACAGCGAGACCCAGGTCACCTTTAGGCGCGACCAAATCTAACGGAGAAGTCCCAGATCCGCATAAGAGAGTTGGTCAGATTGCTTTACCACCTCAACAAGAGAAGCCCGCTTTTGCAGAACATGCAGCGCACCCTGCTCATTATGGTCCTTCTCATCCTCAATACCGTCAGGGACATTTTTGCGGTGGGCTCCCTGATAAACCATATTATGGTGCTGAACATAGAATGCCATTTGACTTACACTCAGATCACGGACATCCTATGGGATATAGTCCCTATAAATTTGGCGTTCCTTTTCCCACACAACCGACCTACTTCATGCCTTCGTTTCATCCACTTTTGGCAGCGAGTAATGGGCTTGCTTCAAATCTCGCTCTTGTAAACTCTAGGAACTACTTGTCAAGTCTCGCTAGTAACTATGCTGGTCATGGGAAGCGAATTGAAGGTGATGGACTACATACACCCATATCGACGGCGACGCGGAACGGACTGAGCTATCCAGTAGACAGTCTGATAACTGTTGCACCATATTCACAGACTTGTGTCACTGGTCATTATCAAAACTGGATGTAAAAGGGTTTGATTTAAATAATTATTAGAGTGGTTCGGAATTAGAGTGGTTTCATTAACCCGTGAAATAGAGCACCTATTCACTAGACCTTTCCCGAATTTGCTTCGATGTAGGCCTACTCTGGGTTATAAGATCGCTCAAAATCGCTTAAGATCGCCTTAGATTTTAGGAGCTTTTTGCTAAAATCGCCTAAAATTACGGCGATTTCAGGACCCGGTGTAGGCCTTTAGATGATCACATAGCAAAGGTTCCAAGTCGAGACTGAACTTGATTCTTTTATTTATAGTCAAGGCCAACCTCGACATGAGACCATTGTTTTGTGATCATCCAAGCGAATTTGGGAAGGGTCTATCGCTGTTATTCAACGAGAAACAACAAATACAAAGGGAACGACTTTACTACTTTACTTGTCTTTGATAGTGACTAATAGCCACTAAGCAAGAATTGTATTATACAGCAACAACTTGATTCTATCTCATGGATAATTGGTACACTTTAGTTCACGGGTTAATGAATGAATTAGGTTAGTGTTAGGTAATATATGTATGTATGTTTGTGTGTATATGTGTATAGGTTTTAGTTGTTTGTGTGAGATATATATAGGACATTTTAAGTACAAGTCATTATACATTTATGTCAATTAACGTTTCTCATCTGAAAATGGTGGATCTCAGACCGATAGGAATTATGGGAGTTCAAATGCATTGTTTCAATCATGCTTGATAGAATGGTGCTGTACTACAGGTAACAGTATTTCAGAAGTAAATATTAATATTCAAGCGTGATTATATCAAAAAATGCAATCAATTGCAATTTAATGACCTACCACAATTCCTATATAGGTCTCAGATCAACTATTTCCAGAGTAATCAATCTTAATTGAAGTAGGTGTGTGTTGTAATGTTTTAGGTTACAGCATATTTAAATGACTTGACTTTTAGTTCCCAACGTACACTATTTAACAAATAACTAGTTCAAAAAGGTTGTCTGGCAGAAACGATCGGTACAAGACTGCAAGGAGTTATGGGTATACATTAGTTTATACGAACTGAATAGATGTGCTTACAATCGTTATTATCCTCTTGTCAGGAATATAGATCGAATTGAAATATGCTGACCTGCTATTATTGTTGACTGGCTAGCCTCTTGTTCACGTTGGAAGAGTTTTCACATGTATGAGAGGCTAGTCAGTCAAGAACAATAGTTATTCAAATTGGTCACCATATTTTGATTCAGTGTATGAGAGGCTAGTCAGTCAAGAACAATAGTTATTCAAATTGATCGCCATTTTTCGATTCGATGTATGGAGATTATTGTTGAGATATTTAGTGTTGCTTACAATTATTACTCTCGTCAAGTACATGGAAATTTTAGTCGAGATAATCCATTGCTGCGAAATCATTTGAAAACTACGATCCACATTTTAAGAGTATATCCAGGCTTTTGCGTCTTGGAATAACGTATCACCTTTGACAACCTTTTTGAAAACGTTATGTAATTCACGGATTGCTATCCACGAGTTAAAAAACAAGATGCAAAGCAAATTTTAATGTTGTGTGTTTCCATGGTGATGTCAATCATTTTATTAGGTTTAGAATTTATTAGTTAGTATGTTATTATCAATACGCTTGGGCGAGGTGTGTACCAGAGTTCCCCTGAGGGGAAGTGACAGTAGCTTTTTCGCTGCATCAACAAGAGATAGTATCTAGATTGACGTGCTGATATTGTTTTTAGTTTTCCAATTTTTACAAATTCAATCACAACAATCAAGAACTCGGTGTATATTTCAAAAAGGAAAACGAGCCATTAAAGAAATGGTACCGTAATTTAGCCTTTCATGGCATACATTGCAGACTATTTCCAAAGGCTTTGTCATTCTCTCGGGAGCTACGAAATTTTTCCTAATGGTTCCTGTAGGGACCAAAACTTCGAAGTTTTCTGATGTTTCCCATACTCAAGTCGTATTATACTTCAGGGACCTTTACGGAAAATCACGATGTTTTAGCGACTAGTGATTGCCGAAAGCTTGACGAATGTCTGCGAAGAGAGTTTGATGTATGCCTCACTATTGTGAAGAACATTTGACGGAAAATCACGATGTTTTAGCGAGTGATTGCCGAAAGCTTGACGAAGTTTTTTTTGGAAATAGTTCGATGTATGCCTCACTTCATGACATTCAGATGCCATACTTGTAAAGAACCTTTTACGGAAAATCACGAAAATTTAGCGAGTGATTGCCGAAAGCTTGACGAGTGTTTCGGAGATAGTCTGATATTTGCCATTAGGGTGGTTTTAGTATTTTGTAGTTTTTAGCATTGAAACCATTCGTGCACTAAGCAAAAAGAAACCTCGCAGTGCGAGTTGCAAAAAAACTTTAATAATGATGATTTTGTAACTAGATCTAGTTGGAAAGAATATAGCTAGAAGAGAACCGAAATAAAAAGATAAGCTACAATTCAACATGTGCTTGAATTAGATTCTACATTACTGAGCTGTAAATACGTAGGTGATTATAGGAAATCGCGCGTGCTGATTGGTTCAAGAACTGTGAACCATTAAACAATTATTCGCCTGAGTTGAATAATCGTTTTAGTATAAATACAAAGGTGATTATTTCAAAAAAGAAAGAAGGGAACAGCATTGAAAGTGAAAATATTCTATTTTTTAAAAGCGCGACCGTCACTCGAAACTGAGTAAAAATTGTCTCGCATAATGACAAAAAAACGTGAAAATTTACTATGATACCTTTAAATAGCTTGACACCAAACTTTGTAGCTTCTTTAGTCGATTTTGGGACAGCATTTTCTTTAAAGTTGTCAATTTTTTATCTTCGCTAACAGTGACAAAACGACTACTGGCAGCCATTTTGTCCGAAAAGGTGATTATCGGCTGATAATCCGAGATAGCAAACCAATCAGAGTGCGCGATTTTGTATAATCCCCTTTATATTTATACTAATTCTCGATAATCACCTACATCTGATCGTTTCGCGCGCCTTTAGAAATAAGAAATAAATAGTTTTTCTTCTAAAGTGGCTGGTTATTTTTAATTTTTTACTGAAGCATTTATTCTCCTCAGGCTCGATGAATATCGGTGAATATTAACCTCGACTTTGCCTTGGTTATTATTCGTCTATATTTAATATTAAATTGTCACGCAACAAACCCTAGTTGTGAAAATCACATATATACACATTATATTCACTAACTTGTATTGGGGGACGTAAAAGAACTTCAAACTCCTCAGAAATTTGAATTTTATTCTACTTTCACTTTTGTTCCTTCCAATGTTTCGTTTTATTTTTTTTTATTTTTCTAAAAAAACCCGGAAAATAAACGTGAAAAAAATTCCCACAGATCATTGCGCGTAGTGCTTGGCGCGCACTTTCCAAATCGCAAAGTTTTCACACCTCAGGAATGACCATGTTTGAACTTCCCACAGAAATTCTGCATTTTAGCCGTAAAACTCAAGACTTTTAGAGAAATTTCATGACTTTTACATAAAGGTAAGTAGAACTTTAATATTTCTAAAATATCTAAGTATAATATTTGTCATATTCAGACTTAAATTTGCTTGCTCAAAGTTGGATTCTTACACAATTTCGCTTCGTTGTGAATTTGAAATTTTGTTGTGATTTTAGCTTCGTAAATTGCGCGCTTTCTCGTTTAAGTTATGTCAGTATTGAAAGTTATTTAGATTCAAATTTAATTTTTCAAATTAGAGTACGGGAATATGGAATTAATAATTCAGAAATCCTATGTTTGATTTGACTTAGTGAAAGTTGAAATTTCCGAGTTCTAATTCTTTCGAGGAATATATTGTGTGGCACAATTTAACATAAAAAATAACCACTTTAGTTTGATAGTATAGACCTTTTTGCCAAGAAAATTATGAAAGAAATCATGCAGAATATTTAATTCTGTTTTAGTAATTATAATAAGTATTTAAAAATAATCAATATTGTAGTTTTTGGCCATTTGGGGCACAGGTAGCCCAAACTCACTATTTGTATTTGTTAACTATAAAGTAGGCCTTTGGCTTGGTGAAACTATGTTTTATTCAAAGACAATGCATGTAACATTTTTATTTTTTAGTACTGATCATGACATTGCATATCTTTTTTTACAACAATAAATTTAAGGTTATTCACCGTTGTTATGATACAGATACATGAGAAAAAATATCATATGCCCTTGGCATGGATATGGGATCAGTAGAAAGTTTTTTGTTTGTCAATGACAATGCATGTAACATTTTTATTTTTTAGTACTGATCATGACATTGCATATCTTTTTTTACAACAATAATTTTAAGGTTATTCACCGTTGTTATGATACAGATACATGAGAAAAAATATCATATGCCCTTGGCATGGATATGGGATCAGTAGAAAGTTTTTTGTTTGTCTCACGAATGTCGATGCAAAATTTCGACTGCTACAAAACTGCTGAAGACTAGCAGTAGCGGTTGAAACACTGCAGTTTAAACTTTCAGCATTTGCGAGACAATTACAATTACAGTGGCGGATCCAGGATTTTCAAAGGGGGGGGGGGGGGGATTTTGGAAAGGGGGAGGGATTTTGGTTTTGGATATATAAAAACCCCAATAATGCTGGAGCTATCCCGGACGTAAGATATAACTGCTTAAAAAAAGAGGGGGGGGGGGGGGGGGGGGGGGGGGGGGGGAAGTCACCCAATTCCCCTCCCCTGGATCTGCCCCTGAATTAATTTTCTTAACATAAAAGTTTGCATATTTTTAAGCACAATAATAGTTGTAAGAGTGTAAATGAATATTTGCTAAAATGTAAACAAACTACAATTTTTATCTATTAAATTTATTTTTTTAACAATTCACCAAAGTGGGTAAAATTACAAATAGGACATGACGTCACCTACTAAGTAAAATTGTTTTGCATTACTTTATTAAAAATTGATATAATTAAATTTCTGTCACACTATGATAGCAATAAGCTAAGATCATTCAGACTTAGAAAGGTCATTATATAGATGGTACATGTCCTACACTACAAATCACTTGGTCCTTTATTTATAAAGAGCAAATTGTTTTAACTAAGTGCCTAAAAGAAAGAAACTATTTATAATTAAGTGCCTTATTTTTAAGGGACTTTCTATGTTCTGTCAAACTGAACACCTGGAACATCATGCATTTACCAGGAAAATATTGTATACTATTTGACACAATAAGAAGATTTACAACACTCGTCATGGTCATGGTTTCTTTTGAAAATATTTCATTAATTATTCATGACTTTTTACATTGGGACCTAGCAGCTATATATACTTAATATTTAAAATTCAACTTAAATGAACAATATCAATTTTTACAATGTGCATATTGCAACATTACTCTTAGAAAATAGTACTTTGTACTTTATCCATAAGCTCAGACTCCAAGATCTATTTAATAACTGCGTATACAATAAATTACTAGCTGAGACATTATTTGTGATGTGTGCCTTACATAATAAGTCACCTGAAACACTATTCCTGTGGGACATTTTTTACAGTGCCTAGGCCTCCACAATGAGGCACATGGAAAATATTTGTAAAAGACATTTTTGTGGTTACTCCGTTATAAGGAGTACCACTTTGTCATCACGCTGTGTAAGTCCGTCTGTAACAATAGAATGTGACGTCACAATAGATGACGTCTCTGCCCCAAGGCCTAGGTCGGTACGCGCAAATATAGGTACTTTTATGTACTTTTAGTCGTTATTTCTTTTAAAAACTTAATCGATTAAGGAGATCCTATTTCAAGTTTCATCTGCCGGATAATTGGAGGGCAAAATTCTTTTTTTTATAAAGACAAGGATATCTTGGCCGGAATGATCCGCCGTTAGCGAAGTCCTTTCACAGAAGATGTACCACGCCAGCAGAATTGCATTCGCTTCGGTATATTATCAAGCACTTTCAAACAGAAATCTTGAGTTTATATTCATTAATGTGCTATTTTTGTTCTTCATAATGTCAGAGAACGTGACTTCCTTCACGAAGCCTACAAAGCGAACACCATCAACAAGACATAAAAACATTCAGATCGGCCTGTCTGAAAACCACTCTCAACAGCCCAAATCGCCTCAAAAATTACACAAATTGCTTAAATAACTATCTATCTTTCTTGTTCTGACGTTGAATTTTCAAGAACAACTTCAAGTTTTCGAAGCATTCAAGTTTTCGAACTCTATATCCATTATTGCATACTCAAATCTTCGTAGCGGCGCTTTGGGGGAAGGGGACGGGATGAAATGTCAACACTTTGTAACACAGGCATCCCGGTACATAGAAATATATGTCGAACAGATTCATACAGCCCAAAATCCATCTTTATTTTCGTGACGTTTATTTCTCAAAAGGTTAATCTTGATAATAATGTTTCTGAGATTTAGTTTTCATTTTCTCAATAAAAACATTATGAAATTTGGGATAAGGACATTTCTCATTAAAATAACCTAAAATTAGTCATAAATGATTTACGTGCATATGTTTATTTTTGTGCACATTTTAAACATTTTGTAAACATTAATCAACCAATTTAGTTCCTCCTCACCCTCGGGACTTTCCAAAGTAGCCGGGTTGGCCGCAGAAAAGAGGTATAGAATAGGTATATAGGAATAGATTTGGAGCTTTTTATTCTGACCGCCTAATAGAGGGTGACCACTTAATGGGTGACCACTTAATAGAGGTACCACTGTATATGTATTGTGTATGATCTATGTATGATACATTATGAATAGCTGTTATTACAGTTATATGCAAATGATTTCAAACAATGGATTCAAATTGAGGCTTTCGGGCAAACCTATTGTTTTCGCCCGAAAGCCTCCACTTCAACCCATTGTTCAAAATCATTTGCATATAACTGTAATAACAGCTATTTCAATCCCTCAGAATCCCTTCTGTTCAGTAGCCCGAGTAATCGCTCACAGAGCGTCTAGTTTCCATTTAATCTAATTTTAGAGTAGGTCTATAATTATTATTCTATTTATTTTAACTTCTACTCTAAATTCAAAAGCCACTCGAATAGCATTGCAGCATTTCACTGCAGAAACTTATAGTATCATCATTTCTAACACTTAACTTAACTAAATGAGAGTAACCACATGAGCTCCTTGAGCTCCTTTAATTTATAGTGCCCTCCACAGGTACCTGGAATTTTTTTTGCAAGGGACATTTTGTATAGTATCTCTACACAATAAGGTACCTGGAAATTTTTTTTGTAAGGGACATTTTGTATAGTTGCCCTACATATACACAATAACGTATATGAGAAATTATTTTTAAGGGACATTTTGTATAGTGCTCTCCAGGTAACTGATATTTTTTTTTAAGAGACATTCTATAGAGTGGCTTACACAATATGGTACCAGGAGCCTTTTTATGAGTAGCTAACTCCAAATTTCATCAGTCAGATTTAGCATAAGATGGACTAAGTTCACCAGTCCTCATCATGCGCTGTTTGATAACATCTTTTGGAGTGATTTTCAAATCATATGCCCAGCCAAGCTTTGCAGCACAGTTTATCAAAGAGGTACTAAAGTTTAGAAAACGATGCTCACTTGCGGAATAATCCTGAGGAAACGTGTGGTGGAAGTTGTGATAACCTTCACCAACCGTCATGGACACTACAAAGAAGTTTTCAGAAGGATTGATGTTGATGTCATAAGGCTTGTTACCATAAAGATGCGCAAAACTGTTGACTGTCCAAGTAGCGTTGAGATCAAACACATACCGGAAGGCAAAGGCAGTGAAGTATGATAGCCATAAACTTTCTCCCCAGAGGTATGGGATGGCCGTTGGTAGAATCACACACAAAAATAGTGCTAGGGACTTGTAGTACCTAGAAACAATTTAAAAATAACATATAGATGGGTAATTTTCAACCTGATTTTGTAATACGTTTTTGTGATGAATATGATTTGTAAAATACAACAAAATAACACAAACAATAATGGTAATCATAACAACAATTAAATTAGTATTTTATGATAATTGTAACACAATCACAAATATCACTTAACAGTAATAATAATGGTGGTGCATGGTGATGATGAAGGTATCAATTAAGGGTAATGACGGTGTTGTTGTTGATGATGAGTTGATGATAATGTGATGGTGTTGATGAAGATGTTGATGATAATATGACGGTGTTGTTGTTGATGATGTTGATGATAATATGATGGTGTTGTTGTTGATGATGATGTTGATGATAATATGACGATAATGATGGTGTTGTTGTTGATGATGATGTTGATGATAATATGATGATAATGATGGTGTTGTTGTTGATGATGATGATGATGTTGATGATAATATGACGATAACGATGGTGTTGTTGATGATGGCGATGTTGATGATTTCAATGGTAATGATCTTGGTAATGATGATGATAATATTGATGATAATAGTAGTGTTGTTGATGGTAATGATGATCATGACAATGGTTATGATGATTAGCTACATTAAGATTGACGATGGTAGTGGTGATGGTGGTGATCTGTTGGTGATTGATGACAATGGTGATAACAATGATGATGATGATATGTGTTGGTGATGGTGCAGATAATTATGATGACAATGGTGATAACAATGATGATGATGATATGTGTTGGTGGTGGTGATAATTATGATGACAATGGTGATAACAATGATGATGATGTGTGTTGGTGGTGGTGATAATTATGATGACAATGGTGATAACAATGATGATGATGATATGTGTTGGTGGTGGTGATAATTATGATGACAATGGTGATAACAATGATGATGATGATATGTGTTGGTGGTGGTGATAATTATGATGACAATGGTGATAACAATGATGATGATGATATATGTTGGTGGTGGTGATAATTATGATGACAATGGTGATAACAATGATGATGATGATATGTGTTGGTGGTGGTGATAATTATGATGACAATGGTGATAACAATGATGATGATGATATGTGTTGGTGGTGGTGATAATTATGATGGCAATGGTGATAACAATGATGACAATGACTGGCTACCTTCTCTGAAACATAAGAATTTCATCAGCAAACAAGTCACTCAGGTCCAGTCCCTTCCCTTTAGTCTTAACATCAGGGTGTTTTTTCTGAAGAATCCATCCAACATGTGCAAAGAAGAAACCTCGCTTTGCATTATGGGGATCAGCATCAGTTTCAGAATACTTATGATGGACACGGTGATCACGGGCCCATTCCAAGATATCAGTTTGAGCAGCCATGCAGTTGCCAAGCATTAAAATAAGTCGTAGAATTGGTTTGGCTTTGAAGCTGCGATGTGCCCATAGTCTATGTGCTCCAATGGTGATTCCAGCGCCACCAAAAAAATGACAGAAAACTACCCACAACATTGTTAAAAACTTGAGACGAGGGAGAAGTATTAGTCCATACAGTGCCATCACATGGAGTAAAATCAGGAGCACGACATTGAACCAGACTCTTTCTTGTTGTTTCGACTTTCTTTGTTGGGGCTCTACTCTTGTAGAAGTCTTGGCCGAAGGGCTGCAGGTGTCTTTTACACTGGAGTCCAAATGAGGTTCCATTTTGAATGCTAGAAAAACATATTTGGATTATGCAAAATTCAAAGAGGGGTACATTTGAGAAATTACAGTGTTGCAGTGTTGATGAATATTCTTTGCTGTGTTGCGGTGAAAAAATTCTCAAAGTGTGGTGTTGTGGTGATGTATTATTTTATTTCTTAAAATGCATCTAAAAATCTCAATGCTTTTCTAATCTTATATATAGAAAACAATTCATAAATACCATTTATAAAGATATATATATTAAATATATAAAATATGTTGATAATATTATGATCATTTATGTGGTCTTTCATGATAATAATAGTACTAATAGTTGGATTCAAATTATAGTAGTAATGGTAAATTAAAAGATCTTTAAAGTTGATTACAAAGATGATAAGGTGATATTAACAAATGATCATAATGATCAAATTGTTTGATGACAATTAATAATGTTGTTAATAATGATGATATTGATGATCAGGATAGTATATAGCAGTGATAAATGCATGATGATAATTAGTAGTATAAATGAAAAAAATAAACCTTTTTGATTTTCTTTCTATGGCTATTGCAACAACAAATGTTAACCTTGATAAACATTTGCAAAATAATTAATTTACTGAAGGAATCCTCTGAAAAATATCAAGAGTTTCAACAATCCTAAAATCTAGAAATTTCTGCCTTTTCTATTATTCTATTTTCTAATATTATTCATTTTATCATGCATGGGCCACCATGATGATTGAAAAAATATGTTTTGAATCCCTTGGGTTCCCTTGCCCTTGCTTTCATGCGTTTCAGAACATTGTAAACAAAGGTTTCCGCTCTCTTGGGAATAGACATGACCGCCGTGTGATAAAAGCCCATATTCGTATTTCCTAGCATTGAAATTTTAATTATTTTTTTTACAAATATATTCTGTTGAAAAATATTCTTTGTCTTTTGATTATATATTCAGACGACGTCAAGCTGTGATACGTTAATTAGTGTGTCTCGTATATTCTAGGTACTCTTCGAATGCACTTGTAAACATGATTTGCACAATAAACAAATACAAAGTTAATATAAATTCTTTAAGGAACGCATGATGATAGCTGTAAATTCATTGTACAATTTTTGGATTTTATGTTTGCATTTCTAAATTATTATTAGACCGATCCAAGGTTATTGCCGCCATCTTGCAAGGGGTGCAAAACTACTGGGGCGATGGAGAATGTATGTGATTTTGGACCACTTTGAACGTACGTATTTTTCTTCCAATTCATTGGATTTTCAAAGTTAAAATTGTCTATCAAAGGTTTTGCATTTGTTTATAACATATCCAAATAATAGCGCTGGGGAACGAGCTACAGGCTCTGTAATCACTATTTTAGATCTACATACAAACACTTTGTTTCAGCGATATAGAATTACACAGTAAATATAGGGAGATTTGAAATCGCCGTTTTAATACGTACGTCTCACATAATTTAACAACCTTAGTTTGATCTCAGGTATAGCCATGCATAGTATCTTTGATATAAAATGTTTATATTGAACATTCGGCAATTTCCAGTGGAGTTATATAAGTTCAAAGTTACATACATTTACTGCTCGCCCCAGCAGTTCTGCAACCCCTACAAGATGCGGCAATAACCTTGTCTAGTGTTTCTAACATTTTAAAAAGAAATTAACTATTTTCTTCGATTGATAAATTGTAACATTATTCTATTATAACACTTGGAATAAAGTGTTCTAACATTTCCTCCAATGCACATTTGCTCTTTTATGATCAATATTAAGATGACAATGTGAGCTATGGTAATATAAAATCACTCAACCAAAAAAAGGGAGAGTCAACAGAAACTAAAATCAATTCTTTGAACGTGGATCCTTCGAGAACACAAGATCAGCGAAGTCTAAAAAAGACACTTGTTGAATGTTCAATAATTCTTTCGTTTGCTTAGTCTTAACTTTAATGAATATATAGTCAGTCAGCTGTACAAAAGATATGTGGCTCGAAATTAGCCCAGTTTCTTTTAAATTAAATCAAATATTTCAGTTTGTTTTTACCCAGTATTGTTCACTTACCTATTGGTGAGGATGGCAATAGAATCCTTTAAAGATTGCTGGTGTTTAGTAAAGAGCGTGCAGTTTGTGGCATACAGTCGCTATTTATCTACCATAGCATCAATATTACTATTATAAGGTTTGACATGCATTTTATGCAGACTGAATCATACAAAGGAGAATTTAACTCTCAATCAAACTGTAGAACTTTGTAAAAACTTTTGTTCTATTCTAAAACGCTTAGAATAATTATCTTTTTTGAACAATGCTGTCTCGAAAATTGTTTTATACATTTATTTTATGTGAAAATATAAGTGGTTTTAGAAATATATATTTCAAGTAGTGTGACTCTGATTCAGCCAATCTTGTCGAAGATCAACGTCACGCAAGGGATGGCGTGATTTTTTTTAAATATCATGCCATGTAATTTACAAACACTTTTCAAACTAACGGGAAACTAGTAAGTGGTTCTGAAATATTCAGTCAATTTTCTCACGGAATTCCTAAATATGCATTAATACTATAGATTGATTAGATTGAAATATAGAAAACAGTTACAATGAAAATGGATAAAGAGAGGGCTACTCTGACTGATCTTTCGGATGTTTACGTCAAAAAGCCGGTATCGTCCAAAACGTTTGTAAGTAGCACACTACTTCCTACGGATTATCACCTACCACGGACCGTTAAGAGTAATAACAGCAGCAATGACAACTAGAATAATGGCAACAACATCACTTACGTTTGACAAAACACACGTTTTCAGCAACAGCGGCAACAACAACAACAGCAGCAGCCCGGCACAACAGCAACAACAGCAGCAGCAACAACAACAACAGAAACAGCAGCAGCAACAAAAACAACGACAACAACAGCAGCAGCCTGGCACAACAGCAGTACCAGCAACAACAACAACAACAACAACAAGTACGCACTTACACGTACCATTTCAAAATGTTCGTATGGTTTTGTTTCCAATCGTTCGATTTCTCTCTAACATTCACACTTTTCTACTCCATCTAGTTGCAGTTCAAACTATGGTCAATTCAGTTTCAATTAATTTATTTTAATTTGCTGTACTTTTTCTTCAACAAATGCAATATACATACTAAATACATATCAAAATATTTACAAATGTTTTGAATATTTCAAGATTACTGTCATATCAAAATTTATCGATCTTTTGTATAACAAGAACCAAAAACCTACAAATATGTGAACACGGAATATCATAATATATTGAAATAAGTATATCAATAATTTAGAAATATACAACTGTAAATATCAATATAGTACCTGCAAAGGATGTCGGTACTATTAACATAATTTGCAATTTATTACACGTTTTTTAATAAATATTTGTTTCATTATAACAACATTTTGTTATAGTCATATAACACAAGTACGTACAACCAAAATATGTATGCTATGAATAAATCGATAACACGAGGAGAAATACCGACATCCTTTGCAAGCTTCAGAATGTGGACTGTAGCTTGATTGCGATAACGATATTTGAAATAGGTGTATCGAAAAGATCGTGGTTTGGAATCCCAAAAGTCAATTCAGCCAGAATTCTTAATATGTGTCCGTTATTTATGGAAAGATCATTTCATTTATATATTAATAGCAAGTTCATGTCTGAAGCTTGTTCATTTCCGAATTGTGTCAATATGCACTAGTCCATCTTGTTGGTATCGTGGTTTTGTATTTCATGATCAGGACCCAAATTTCTCAACTTGCCAGTTCTCATCATTCGCTTAACAACCACATCTTTGGGTATTGTCTTTCTATCGTACACCCAGCCAATCATCGCACAGAAATTAATAATCTTTGTCGTTAAATTTGACTTGGTGCCGAACTCACTGGTGGAGTAGTCCTGGGGAAAAGTGTGGTGGTAGTTATGGAAACCTTCTCCGCAGGAGACGTAAGCAACAAACTTGTTTTCAGCCGGGTTAATAGTGACGTCATATGGCTTGTCGCCTATCATGTGCGCAATGCTATTGACCGACCACGTTGCATGCAGAAGGCAGATGTAACGGAGAGCAAAAGCGGTGAAGTACGACAACCAGAGGCTTTCTCCCCAGAGAAATGGGACGATCGTTGGTACCACAACACACATTGTCAGTGAAATAGGCTTGAAGTATCTGTTGGGTAGAAGAATTTGTTAGTTGGTTGTGTTGGGAGTCGACTGATCAATAAGTCAGCCTATCAAAAGCCGGACAATAACAAGGAATGAATGAATGAATCAATCAATCAATCAATCAATCAATCAATCAATCGATCAATCAATCAATTAATCATTCAATTTAAATAATAAACAATGAACAAACCTTTTCTGAAACATTACAATTCCATCAGCATACAAGTCACTCAGGTCCAGTCCCTTTCCTTTGCTAACAACATCGGGATGTTTTTTCTGAAGAAGCCATCCCATATGAGCAAAGAAGAAACCTCGCTTTGCATTATGGGGATCAGCATCAGTCTCAGAATACTTATGATGAACGCGATGATCACGAGCCCACTCGAAGATATCATTCTGTGCTGCCATGCTGTTGGCAAGCATGAGAATAAATCTCAAGGGCCACTTTGCCTTGTAGCTTTTATGGGCCCAGAGCCTATGTGCTCCCATGGTAACGCCCATTCCTCCGTAAATGTAGCAAACAGCTACCCAAATCATTGTGGGGAACTTTATCTGTGGGAGTACCATCATGCCATAGAATGCCATTACATGGAGTATGATCATGAATATAACGTTTATCCATACTATCTTTACTTCTGTGCTTTTTTTCTCGATGGTGAGGTCTTTTGCTTCGTTTGTGGTTTGTACAGGTTGAATTGTGGTTCTTGCTGCACAAGGGGCCATCTTTTTGAGACTAAAAAAAGACTAAAAGTTAGAATAACCACAGTAGAAACCACAAAACTAACATAACATTACATATCAACATAAAATAACTTTACAATGACAGATCTTATGGTATGTCGAAAGAGTCGTTATATAATTCTTTAGTTTTTGAATTTCTAAACCTGGACATGATCTTACAGAAACGTTTTTTCTTTTTCAAAAACGATAGGTCAAAAACGAAAATGGTAAGAATCTGTATATTTTCTTGTTTCTTTTTACATAACCCGGCTGATTCCTTGTTCTTCACCCCTCCCCTCCCCTCCATTCTCTTCACTCCCCACCCCTCCCTTTCCTGCTCCACACCCCTCCCCTCCCTAACACTGTTATACTCTCTTTAATTATATCATAGATAATAAAGTCCCTTCTCTTAACTATGATCAATAAAATTGCTCAGTCAAATGCAAATGTTTTTCAAACAACGCATTCAAACAGGAGCCCAAAAATGACGACTCTTGGGCAAAAACGTGACACGAATGAATCCTTCCATATTCAGTCCAGACATGTCAGCTTATCATTGTCTGGACTGAATATCCCTAAGGCGGCGGTACATTGTTCATTGAGACTTTTTTGGGGAGGGGGAGGTATTAAAGATAAAAAGAAAGATAAGAACGAAACCACGCGTACGGATTCCATGTAACGTATTCATATTTTCTTATCGCCCCCATGATTAACCCCAGTTTCTCATTGCTAAAAATAGATATATAAAGTGTAAATTTTACTATTACGCAGTCAACTTGTACACTTGCTTCAATTTCATCATTTCTACCACATTAGAGTGCAAATAATATACCCGTGAAACAAGTAGTACTAATTAGTACTAAATAGGGCTAATTAAACAATAGAAAACAGTAGAATTAGCATAAAATATCACTATTTAGTACTATTTATGTTGCACGCTTTTAATGTTTGTTCTCTATTATCCGACTGTTTATAAACATTAAAATGGCCGAAATAATGTAAAGTTTACGAATATTGTGCATTTTATTCTGAAAGTCTACTCCGATAAGCCCCGTAGCAATCCACGTCTCCTTACAGTTATTTCTACCGTCTTTTTCAATTTTTCACATTATTATTAAACTGCTTATAAACATTAAAATGGCCGAAATAAATGTACGAAAATTGAGCATTTTATTCTAAAATGTTTGCTCCGAAATACAACCGTCTTTTTCATATTTACTAAATTGTTCAGTATCCTGTCGATTTTAACCAAATGCTTTGTCAAACTCAGTAAATTAGAATTTCACTGTAAATGTTTACTGAAAAGCGAACACTTTGAGTTCATTTCTCATTTATAAGTCTTCGGATCTATCCAGTCTCTGTACAACACTGTCATCCGACTTGTTAAAACGCCGAAAAAAAATAAGTTTACCCGAAGTAAAGCATTGTAAAACCATATTACTTAAATAATTCTAGAAATCTGTCAATTTTTCGAGCCATTTTACTCACCTTATATTCTTTTAAACTTTTCGTGAGAGAAAGCTGTCCTGTTGGCCTTGTTACTAGTCGAGACTGTTCGTTGTGAATAAATTTTCGCGCCAGATACTATATCAGGTACTTGTGACGGTCATTCAAGGTTACCGGAAGTCTCATGACGAACTTTGGCTTGTTAGTTTCTTAATATTTTAGCATTTTTCTGTATATATTTTAGCGAACTTTTTCTACCTATTGAACAGTAACTTAACATCAAGTAATCTTTGGAAAAAGGAAACAAAATGTCGTTGAAAGTAAAGAGTTGGGCTTGAATATTGAGCTTTGTTGCAGATTTACCTGAAATTCTCCCAAAATTATTATCACAAGGCTGGAAACACCAGCCAAGTCTGGTGATGTGTGAGCCAATCAGAAGGGTCCATTCAAACCGGAAGCCGCCGGTATGAAGGTTCTCAAGGTCGCTTCGCAAACAAGGCAAATTGAAAGCGAATTATATTCTAATTCGCTCACCCGCTCAACCGAATATAAATCATTTATCATTTAATACTACACAGACTTTAGGAGAGTGTCCACACGACGGCGCGTGCGTGCTTTATTGAACTCTGTATCCTGGTAACATTATATTTCACACATTGGTTAATATTATTAAACGACTAGATAATATACTAGTTCAAGCGAATGTAAATAAATAGTCGTGCAAAATTCAAGATATTACAAGAGTTGTGATGCAGGATAGCCATTTATAATGATTAACATAATAACCAGCTTGTTTTCCTATTAAGGCCACCTTCGTGGTTTCTATAATCTATCTTATCCCCCTTACATTTATTTATTTATTTTAAAATTTGCACGACGCAACAAGGCCGTTGAACGCGAATGACTTATTATGCAACTTCAACCCTTATATATTAGCGTCTATTAACTGAACCGTAACTCCCTAGAGTAACATCTTACATACATTCCAATATGCCTATGCGCTAGTTGGTAAACAATGCTAAATACATTGACTTTGACAGTATAGGCAAAGGGAGCCTGGCTTTTTGTCTTTTGTAGAACCGTGTGACATCTAAGGCAAAATACAAAACAAGCCTGTAAATTTGAAGAAATCAGTGGGAGAAAATCGTTGTATGTTCTATTTTTGCTTCTATTTTAAAGAGTTCGTTCAAGTAAAATAACATAGACTTCGTGACTAGAAGTCTTGACACAGTGCGGGTTTTCCCTGGCAGGAATCAATTAGCACATGTTTTAAATCCCCTTTAACACTTCGCTTATGACTGCGTTTAGTGCTGCGCGCCCATACTAAAAATAGATTTAATCGGCTTAGGACCCCCCGCATGGGTCGGACAAACACAGTGAGATATTACAAAGCTAAGTATGTGTTTAGCAACCAAATCGACAACTTTTTTCAATATTATGACTTTAAAATGGTCACAACCAAACGCTACTGTTAGGGGAATGTGCAATAGTTATTCCAGGTATCCCTAGAAGCTTCATCAGGCACTTAAAAAGCTGCAAGCAGAGGGGGAAAACGTTTTTTTGCCGCAGTGGCTATTCGTAAGTTCGTAAGTCCCGTACACGGACTTTTTATTTAGATTTTCACAGTGATTCTGTATTATTTCAGTAAAGAAGATACGATATACTTTTTTAGATGGAGTAAGCGATTATCGTAAGCTATGTTAAACTGATTCAGAGTAATTCTATGAGTCTGTACATAGTAGGCAAACGACTCATTTCGGGACACTTAGAATTTTGTTCAACTCGATCGTACACGACTGTAAACTGGTCACGCACTTAATATTAGGACTTCGATGACATTAATTACAACTTTAATAGTATTGTATACAATAAGAAAACGTGAAAAAGAGATATTTGTTTCGGACTGAGTTTGAAGAACTAAAATTTATTTATCATTTCGACGAAGTACGGCAAAGCGATTCAAAGACTCCTCGCGGACTTTAGTTTGCTATTCGTACATAGTTGAATAGATTTGGAATATCATGTGAAGGGAATACTCTCTAGCTTTTCTCAGGCGGTACAAGCACTGATTGCCCCCGAAATAAACTTCCATTTACTGGTAGTTGATCTGTGTCAGTTTTAGCCTTTAGCCATTTACAGCAGGCTAAACAACCCTTGTAGTGGGGTCTCTTAAGCAGTAATTTTGGCCGGATCGTGACAGAAGTGACAAAAGCACCAAATTTGGCACAGAGCTCCGTTTTGATGTCAGAAACAATTCCAGAAGGGGTGCCCAGTGATCCGAGCTCAGGGGGGTGCACTACAGCTCAAAAGGGGGGAGGGGAGGGGTCAAATCAGCTTAAAAATTGAAAAATGAGTTTTTATCGATCAAAGTGAACCAAATTCGATAGAACTACAATACATTAAATAAGAAGTGATTTAAAAAACAGATGCTGTATGATTCCTGTTCAGGGGGATGCACTACAGCTCCAAAGGGGGGAGGGGAGGGATCAAATCAGCTTAAAAATTGAAAAATGAGTTTTTATCGATCAAAGTGAACCAAATTCGATAGAACTATAATAAATTAAATAAGAAGTGATTTAAAAAAAGTTGATGCATGATTCCTGTTCAGGGGGATGCACTACAGCTCCAAAGGGGGGAGGGGAGGGGTCAAATCAGCTTAAAAATTGAAAAATGAGTTTTTATCGATCAAAGTGAACCAAATTCGATAGAACTATAATAAATTAAATAAGAAGTGATTTAAAAAAAGTTGATGCATGATTCCTGTTCAGGGGGATGCACTACAGCTCCAAAGGGGGGGAGGGGAGGGTCAACTCAGTTTTTTAAAGACCAAGAAGTTCTAAACGTTGTACATGATGGTATGATTTCACACAAAATTATCTCAGAAGGGGTTCCGTATTGTTTGATCACAGGGGGTGCAGCGCGGTACCAACTAGTCAAGTCTATTAGGTCGTGAGGATGGCTAGATAATGATACCTTTGGTGCTTGAAATGAAGTCAAACATTTACATTGCATTTACATTTGCAAAGTGGGGTACATGTAAGCTTTGCTTTTGCACACTTGCAACGATTACATGACCCTTTGCAGCAACACTTGATCAACTCGCTACAGGCCTTGGAAACTTCCAGGATTGTTATCCACTTTGGGACCCACACACCGTCCTCTTTTTTCCAGGAGAAATGCTCTGGAGAAGGTAGAACTTGCTGTGAATCTTGACTGGTGGTCCAAATTCCCGCTTGGTATATACTGCGGTTAACATGTTGTAGAAGGGCATCCTTTAATTAAGATGTAAAAACATATGTGTATAAATATGCAACAGGAAAACATACTTTTATAGAAAAAAAGGTTTACCTTTGTTGGGGGAAGCCTATCCATGGTGCAGTTGTTCTTGCAGAACAGCTCCATCCTCACCTTGTTGATGCATCCGTACTGGCTAAGCTTATCGTACAAGATAACGGCGAATCTTTCAATTCGAGTGAAATGGTCAGATGAGAGCGTTAGATGGTAGAACGGATTCTCGGCTAGAAATTGGAACGTTTGAGTCACATCAGGATATAGCTCCCACGCCTTCCAAGCACTTATTTTGCTCTTCCCGAAGAACGATGAAGTGGTATCACAGCCACTGAGTGCATGGAACACTGGCAGAGATCTAGACCGCGCTTCGCCAAGTCGAGAGTAAATGGCATTGATACTTATGAACTTGAAGTTCCGCCCCATCCCAAACGCAACCCAAAGATCAAGGTCAGGCTTGGACTCTTTCAGGAAGTAGAACTTTCCCACCAAGACAACAACCACATCTGTGTCGACTGTTCTGATAAGGACTGTTTTGACTTGCTCAGCTTGTATAGCATGATGGACGTGTACCACAATGCGTGTGTCAGCCTCTTCATGGGAACACACAGTCATAGGTCTCTCCGTCCCAATGGCGATTACATTTACTCCTAAAGAAATAGAAAGCGAGAAATTGCTTATGTATTTTAAAAATATATTTTATTTAAAAGTGTTTAAAATTGAATGGCATAAGAAATACCTGCAGTTGCATAAATCTCCTTTGCCTCTGGCCAGGGGTGCTCAGCAGCCTTAGCTGTTAGAAATGTAAACAACTCCTCTTTGTTGGCCGAGTCACGTAGGAACTGCAACCATTTCGTTGGAATCTTTGCGCCACCTGAGACCTTCCGTCGAATACCTTTCCCTCTCTTCTCACGTGTAGATTGTTTAAGACTATCAGAGACATAGGAATCCCAAACGATGTCGATACGCCTGCTGCTTTGGTTCTGGATGTAGGGAAGAAAAACGTTATCTGCGTAGTTGTCAAAGGTACTAACAGCTCCGGTCACTGGAAGGCAGTGTACAATGACGGCACCATCACAGACCTTGCAGTCAAACTCTGATGGAGGATCGGGCTGCTGACACTGTATGCACTTCAAGAGGTCGGACTTGGCACTCGGCAGGCGGAGGTTTCCAAATTCAGACAATGACGGTGGATACGACTGTACTTCGTGACTAAAGAACTCCTCAAGATTGGCATCACGGCTCTGCATGGCAATATATAACTGTGCGAAGAGGCTGACGTTGTTTTGAAGCGTCGCAATTTTCTTGGTCTGTTTAGACTTCTCACGGCTTGTGGATTTCCCGAAAAGAGGAAGGTTGTTCTTCTTAAGTGGGTTGTTAATCACTGTAGTTCGGTCCTGGATCACAGCCTTCATGAAATCCAAGTACTGG
Organism: Metridium senile; assembly: GCA_949775045.1. NCBI lineage: Eukaryota > Metazoa > Cnidaria > Anthozoa > Actiniaria > Metridiidae > Metridium > Metridium senile. The sequence goes on along the minus strand of OX459101.1, from coordinate 10,223,122 downwards.
TTCTTTCCAAGAGCCTCAAGGTTAAAGATAGCTGCGGCCACGGAATCATCCATGCAATCCCTGTTATCCAAGGTTACAAGTTCCGGGAAATTATCCAAGAAGGGGTTCCCCATGCGTCGAATGACGTCAACAAGGTTGTTCACTTGTTTCTTGAAGGTCTTTTGGAAGGTCAATCCTGTTTCGTGGTTTGCTTGATAAATGGAATCGTTGTCAGAGTCGGTCAGATACTGGTCCTCAAATTGATGTAACAGTCTTGCCATCTCTGGACCTGAGAGCATCCATCGTCTAAAAAGAAAGGGAAAACTGCCATGTCAAAACGCTAATCACGCACACATATAATTATGCGTGGGAAACCGAATGTATAATACAAGTGCGTATATTTAATAAATAGAAATTTGAAATTCAATACGAACCTGAAGGCGGTGGGATTTTCTGTCAAACCAACTGCACCACCAGAGCTTTTTACAACTTTATTCTCCTGCTCATGCGCCTGGTCAAATGGGATCGCTGAAAACTCGTTGCCCGACTTTGATAAAACCCAGTCTCCCTCTTCACGAAACTTTTTAGCGATGGTATCAGGTAGACTCTTCATGTCTCGGATGTGTATGGGGGTCCATCGAGCGTAGTTTATATGGTCCAGCGCAAAGAAGAAGGGAACAAGCTCCTCTAGGGCTTCTACATACAAATCGAAATTGCGTTGTCGATGTGCACGAACTACCAGTAAGACTAGCATCTCGTAGCGGAGGATTAGGTCCCAGAAAAAGAACGTTGGACTTGATTTCCTTGCCTTTTCCCACTCAAGTAGCGTTGGTTTTTCCTTACACTGGGAAAAAGCCTCCATTTTCAACTTATAAAGAGCCAAAATGGTGACCTGATGAGCGTGCCTGGAAATAAATAAATTGAGATTAGACATGCATCTAAGTCCTGTTTCCTTAATTTGCTAGATATGTTTTGTGTTGAAAAGACGTATTTGACTCAATGATTTTTTGAAATATGTGCTAGTTTGAGCTACGAAAATGTATGAAAAACATTAACACATTTCATTATTTTCTGTTGTTTGACTACACATAACAAATAAATAGTCACCAGCGTGATTGCGTTGTAGTTTAAAAATCAATACCTTGTTCTTTTAAGATGCGATGCCTTTAGAAATGAGTCAGCGACACCAGATGAAGCTACCTCAGCCTCTGTTAAGGCAGCAGTCCAGCCAGATCTGTCAAGCAAATCTCCAATAGTGCTCCAAAGTGTCATCTCTATATGGAGGCCTCCCATCATTACAACATGGGATTTCTCACCGTGCGAGGCCGGCCACCTCCATTGAACCATTTTAGCTATGGCGAATAGGGGCTGATCAACGGTAATTACTGGAACTTGATCAGGATTTAAAAACGTTATAGCCTTCTCTAGCACACTCATGCCATGTTTGACCATTGCTGGCGTTGCAGCTTTTTCATAGAAAAGGGGTAGTAGGGCTGTTGAGGCTAGAAGGTGATCTTCAGACTGTAGATTTGCAGCATGATATGCTGTCCAAGTAACAGCATCCCCCGGAGCAATAGATTCCTCGTCTAGCTTAGCAATGGAATGCTCAGACCACTCCTTTTCTTTCTTCTTTTCCTCTAGTATAACATTTGCTGGCTCCTGCATACGGGACTCTGGAACTACTATTTTACTAGTGTCTAACTCAACCGGAGGTACAACAGCATATTCCTCAAGAAGAGAATGCCCTGTTCCTTGTGGAGGTATGGTAATGGGAGGTCTTTTCTCGCCAGGGTTTGTTGTCGTTGCCAGCTGAAACATACTAATCCCAGTTCCATGAAATGATGAAGCTGCCGTTGTCGAACTAGGATTATGGTCCAAATTGTCCAAGGCACCTACCGTAAACACTCCCTTTCTCAAGCAGGCAGGCGCTACTATGCCTTCATCTATAAAACGTTCGCTTACTGAACCAGCAATCATATCTTCCAACTCTACAATCCTTTGATATGACACAGACATTCCAAGTTGATATAGCTTTGTTATTAATGACTTACTTCTAGTCATTGCATGTACCGTTATGCCAATATACAAAGGAAGAGGTGGCTCGCGTGCATTGCTGTGCCGTGTTTGACCTGTTTTAGACTTTTTTGAAGATTCTGCCTTTGTGTTGAAAAGAATAGTCTGGCAAACTGTTAAACATGGCTGCGATTCTTGTGCGTCAGCGTTTTCGATGTTTACCCCATAAAGCAACATAGACACTAGCGATTTTAAACTAGCAGGGACAGAACTTTCCTGGCAATCCTCTGAAAACTGTCCTGTAAACTTAAACTTGTCATGGCCAAATATATCTTTACGAATAATCGAAGAGGCTTTTGCAAGGATTGAGGCATCTTCTGAATAGTCTCTTTCCAGAACACCGTCTTTGATAAGTCTCTGTATAGCTCTCTTGAAAACTATAATTACACTTTTTCCATCACTTTGCTCTTGAGCCTCAGGAAAGGTTTCTAAAAGTGAAACCTTGAGTCTAGTTTTATTTATTTCTTTGTTTACTCCCAGTGTCTTAAGTCGATCAAGATACAAGGAGTGTAGCTCGCTGAGACGGAATATCAACTTGTCATCAGCAACCGATTTTTTTATGTGCTCAACAAGCTCAACATAGGCCTGTGATTCTTTGATTTTCTCTTCTTGTCCAAAGGATTCTTGTCGTTTCTTCGTTATGTGTTTTCTATGACGGTTTCGAAGATCCGTCAGGCATTTCAGGTGGTACTTTGCCTCCGCTGCAATTAGATCAACTCCTGATATCCTTGGCAACAGTGTCTCATCTTGAAGGTCAGTGATCATGTTACGAAGCTTATCATTCGTAGCTAACATAGTTACTTCGTGGAGCTGTTCGCCTTCGCCCTCACCACATAAAATACAGTGCTCTTTTTTATGAGAAGACCTACGAGTTTTCGATGGACGAACTTCTTCAGATTTGTCCTCTTCTTCTTGTTCTCTCTTCCTTAAACGAGTCGACCTGTGTTTTGCTTTATTAAGTTTTGAAGTGCTGAATTGCAAGTGGCATGATTTGTGCCAGGAAGCTTCTTTCTTGACCAGAACATCTACATCTATATCTTGTGGCAAACTAAGATTTGTAGGTAAAGCATCTATGTCAGAAAAGTCTGAAGCATTTTGTAAAAACAAGCTGTAAATAGATTTAACGTCTAGGGTGGCTCCATGAGATCTTGATGGACACCTGAGTTCTTCACATGTAGCTTTTTGACAAATAATACAAAGATTCCAAGACAATGACATGACTTATAGCAGAGCCTGCAATCGAAGATAACCATTGAGATCAATAACGATCAATATTCTAGGCTAAAACAAACAAACAAATATCAAAAAACTGATTCAAACCGAGCTAAAAGATTCATTAAAGATAGTTTTGCACAAAATGTCTTATATAACTGATAAATTCGAGTGAAATATTGATCAATACTTACAGCAATTGCAGACAAGTCAGGACGCCGCCATTTTGAATTGACAAACGGACGCGGGGGACTGGACACCAGTTATTTTCTGTATTTCTTAAAAATGCCTTAATTTTGAATGGCTTGTTATGATTTTTAATGCAAATAGAAGTTCTCGTAAACAATAACAGATATTTACAAAGTTTACATGCATTTTGATAGAATTAAGACTTTATTAAGTGAGAAAGATATATCTACCACAGGAAGCCCAACAAGAGATTTTTTGAGAAATTAAAATCCTCTCTTATCCGTGTTAATGGAATCTCCTCAATGGGCACCCCTTCTAATATTGTTACTACCCCTATTAGCTACAACTGTGCAAAGTTTGGCACTTTTGTCATTTCTGTCACGATCAAATGCTTAAGAGACCTGACTATTGACACTTGTGAGCAATTCACCCAGTTTACCGCTCTGTTTTAGGCCTCTACACTTGAGCCACCGCTTCAGTTGATCAACAGTGTATTCGCCTGCATTATTGGTAAATTTTGAGCCAGGAACGTTGTCTTCTTCAGTTAAAATAACTATTTTACTACGACCGAAACTGCTTGAAGTTTCCATGTATAAATTACTGTAAAAGTATACTAGTTCCGGTTTGAATGTCCGACCTCGCCATGGGGAGCAATTTATGTGACGTCATGGGCGCGCAGCGCTATTAATATTTCGGTTCATACGCCAGTCAGTTTATAAAAATACAAATGTCGAAGTTTTTGGACAGCGAAGTTTCGAATGCTACTGCTAGTAATGATTGGCCTGTATTAGGATGGCTTTTGGCGACATAAACTGGGCTAGAGAGAAGTCATGCCGCGCCAGTTGGTTGATAATGGTATAAATGGTATTAAGAAATTGTTATAAGACAGTTATTCGCAAAACTTACAAACCTATAGGAATCAAAAGCTAAAATCGGCAAAATATAAAACACGGTTACAGTAGTCTATTTAACATGTTTTTAAAACAATAAAGAATAAGGAAATGAACATAAATACATTATTGAAGGCATATACAAATATAATAACCATATATTAAAGGATTGTTAACCGAGCGTGAGGTCTGTACGGGAAAATATCAGACCGAGGTCTTGACAGTACGGATCGAGCGCAGCGAGGTCCGTACAAAAAAGGCCGAGGTCTGATATTTTTCCGGACAAATTGCAAATATTTCATCTTCAAATCTCTCATTATTGAATGAATAAGAATACATTAAACACACACTAAACTTGCTAAAAAACACTTTGCAGGTATGAAAAGGCAAAACTTCAACAAAATATTTATTGCAATACTTAACAAGTTATTTTTTAATTTCCCGGTCTGAAAAAAATATGAAAATTGGACTGTTGTCATGGTAACGGTCTGATATGGGAATATATCAGACCGGAAATCACAGCCAATCACAGCGCGCGTACTATCGTAGCCATATAATAATAATATCTTATTAACCGAGCGCGAGGGCCGTACGGGAAGGTATGGACCGAGTTTTTTTTTCACTGTCTTATTGCCAGAGCGTGTAGCGCGAGGGCCATAAAAAGTGGGGAAAAACGAGGTTCCAAAAATTTATAATAAATATATAGCAATTTTAGGGTGAAAAATTATAATAAAGAATAAATAGGAAACATAATATTACGACCTGTTCTTCTCCGTATTTTCTTGTGAACGTAAACTTCTCCTTTCTCAAAATCATCCGTCAAATAAGAATATAAAAAGGCAAAAATATTGCGAAAGAACTCTCACTTTTCCGGTCCGTACGGAAAAAGTACGGCCCGCTTATTGACCAATGAGATCGTGCGTTAATTATATCTTTGCTATATAATAAACCATATTAAATATACCATAGTTAATGCATGAGCGATAGGATACGTGAAGTTCGTGAACGAAGACATAATTTGCTTTAAAACTAATATAGAACTGATATACTAAAGTATGAGTAAATGAACTATTAACCTGTAGCTCTTCCTTTTATCGTCCTCGAGTTGTATTTTAAAAATGGCGCCTTCAATAAATTTAATTTTATACAGGCCTGAGTTTGTAATGATGAATTCTATTAAACTAAGCCTGGTCTCTCACATTCGCCCCTCGAAGCTATATCTACACTGGGTAGGAAGTCCTAACTCGGCTTTCGTGCTATGCTGTAAGAACTTTGCCATGTAATCATCCATATAAGGTAATGTGCCATGCAATGTTCTAGGGTGGGGTAAATTTAAAAATTTGGTACGTTCCAGGGTAGGGCACAAGTTTTCAATCACCACGGGATTATAATACTTGCAAAATTTTAGTGTAGCAAGAGCCAGCATTTTTATTTTTATTACATTATTTTACGCAATTGTAAAATGTCGAGTAGCTGTTGTTACTTTTAGAACTGCACATTTATTAGTATGTCTTTTTTTTTAGCAATTTTATAATAAAGAAAAATACATGAGATGAAAAATATGTTTTCCCAGATAACGTACTACAGAATGCAAATTTCGTTTTACAAAATAATTCAATACAGTGAGAAATTCTTGCTTCTAATTATAAGACCTATAAGAAAAGAATGATATCTAAGGCATTGTTCATAGAAGACAGTAAACAAAGCCTGGATCGGATGAACAATCAGTGCCTCTCACTCTTGCAAAATTTGCATTCTGTCCATTCGTAGCTAGATGATGATTATAGTTCATAACAGCAACAGCCACAACAACAGCAGTAACAGCCCAACAGTAGCAGCAACAACAGCAGACACAGCAATAGCAGCAACAAGAACCAAAACAACATCAACAACAACAGCCAACCAGTAGCACCAACAACAACAGTAACAATAACTGCAGCCACATCAATAGCAGCAACAGTAGCATCAACAACATCAGCAACAGCAGCAACAAGAACCAAACAACAGCAACAACAACAGCCCAACAGTAGCAACAACAACAACAGTAACAACTGCGACCACATCAATAGCAGCAACAGCAACAGTAGCAGCCACAACAACAGCAGGAGCCACAGCAACCACAACAGCAACACTAGCAAAAGCAACACCAACAGCAACAACAAAACAGCAGCATCAGCAACTTTAGGAGCAACAAGTACGCACTTACACGTACCATTTCAAAATGTTCGTATAGTTTTGTTTCTATTCGTTCGATTTCTCTCTAACATTCACACTTTTCTACTCCATCTAGTTGCAGTTCAAACTATGGTCAATTCAGTTTCAATTAATATATTTTAATTTGCTGTACTTTTTCTTCAACAAATGCAATATACAAACTAAATACATATCAAAATATTTACAAATGTTTTGAATATTTCATGGCTATCATGTTTTTTATAAACATACAATTCACAATAAATAGAATTGCCTTCGGTTTGTAATTGTATATGCCGATACAACACGGCATATGGAAAGTTTAATAGTGATTTATATATATATATATATATAGCAAGTTCATGTCCTAAGCTTGTTCATTTCTGAATTGAGTAAATATACACTAGTCCGTCTTCTTGGTATCGTCGTTTTGTATTTCATGATCAGAATCCAAATTTCTCAACTTGCCAGTTCTCATCATTCGCTTAACAACCACATCTTTGGGTATTGTCTTTCTATCGTACACCCAGCCAATCATCGCACAGAAATTAATAATCTTTGTCGTTAAATTTGACTTGGTGCCGAACTCACTGGTGGAGTAGTCCTGGGGAAAAGTGTGGTGGTAGTTATGGAAACCTTCTCCGCAGGAGACGTAAGCAACAAACTTGTTTTCAGCCGGGTTGATAGTGACGTCATATGGCTTGTCGCCTATCATGTGCGCAATACTATTGACCGACCATGTTGCATGCAGAAGGCAGATGTAACGGAGAGCAAAAGCGGTGAAGTACGACAACCAGAGACTTTCTCCCCAGAGAGATGGGACGATCGTTGGTACCACAACACACATTGTCAGTGAAATAGTCTTGAAGTATCTGGAATGAATTAATCACTTGTTAGGTATATCAATCGATCGCAAAATGACGCACAATGAATGGATTAATCAACTGATCAATCAATCAATCGATTAGTCTGCATGCGTCTGTCAATCAATTATCTAATTATTCAATCAATCAATCACTTAACCATTCAGTAAGTCAGTCAATGAGTAGATCGATCAAACAATCAGTCGGCCATCAGCCAATCAGAAATCTATCTAAATAAACAATAAACAAACCTTTTCTGAAACATGACAATTCTATCAGCATACAAGTCACTCAGGTCCAGTCCCTTTCCTTTGCTAATAACATCAGGATGTTTTTTCTGAAGAAGCCATCCCATATGAGCAAAGAAGAAACCTCGCTTTGCATTATGGGGATCAGCATCAGTCTCAGAATACTTATGATGAACGCGATGATCACGAGCCCACTCGAAGATATCATTCTGTGCTGCCATGCTGTTGGCAAGCATGAGAATAAATCTCAAGGGCCACTTTGCCTTGTAGCTTTTATGTGCCCAGAGCCTATGTGCTCCCATGGTAACGCCCATTCCTCCGTAAATGTAGCAAACAGCTACCCAAATCATTGTGGGGAACTTTATCTGTGGGAGTACCATCATGCCATAGAATGCCATTACATGGAGTATGATCATGAATATAACGTTTATCCATACTATCTTTACTTCTGTGCTTTTCTTCTCGATGGTGAGGTCTTTTGCTTCGTTTGTGGTTTGTATAGGTTGAATTGTGGTTCTTGCTGCACAAGGGGCCATCTTTTTGAGACAATAAAAAAAGACTAAAATTAACATAACACTATATATTAACATGAAATAACTTAACAATAACAGATTATATGGTATGTCGAAAGAGTCGTTATATAATTCTTCAGTTCTTGAATTCTAAACCTGGACATGATCTTACAGAAACGTCAAAAACGAAAATGTTACGACTGAATCTTAACTTTAAAAACTGTATATTTTTTTGTTTCTTTTTACATAACCCGGATAATTCCTTGTTCTTCACCCCTCCCCTCCCCTCCATTCTCTTCACTCCCTATCCCTCCCCTCCCTAACACTGTTATCCTCTCTTTAATTATATCATAGATAATAGAGTCCCTTCTCTTAACTATGATCAATAAAATTGCTCAGTCATATGCAAATGTTTTTCAAACAACGCATTCAAATGACGACTCTTGGGCAAAAACGTGACACGAATGAATCCATCCATATTCAGTCCAGACATGTCAGCTTATCATTGTCTGGACTGAATATCCCTAAGGCGGCGGTACATTGTTCATTGAGACGTTTTTTGGGAGGGGGAGGTATTAAAGATAAAAAGAGAGATAAGAACGAAACCACGCGTACGGATTCCATGTAACGTATTCATATTTTCTTATCGCCCCCATGATTAACCCCAGTTTCTCATTGCTAAAAATAGATATATAAAGTGTAAATTTTACTATTACGCAGTCAACTTGTACACTCACTTCAATTTCATCATTTCTACCATCTTTTGAAATTTACCACATTAGAGTGCAAATATTATACCCGTGAAACAAGTAGTACTAATTAGTACTAAATAGTGCTAATTAAACAATAGAAAACAGTAGAATTAGCATAAAATATCACTACTTAGTACTATTTGTTGCACGCTTTTAATGTTTTTGTTCTCTATTATTGAACTGCTTATATACATTAAAATGGCCGAAATAAATGTACAAAAAATTAAGCATTTCTTTCTGAAATGTTTGCTCCGAGATACAACTGCTCTGCACGCAGCGTGAATTTGCATCTTTATTTCTATCCGTCCGTCTTTTTCATATTTACTAAATTTACACCGATAAGTATTGTCTTTAAACGATATTGTTTGAAAACACATATGTTATGAATTATGTTCGTTTAGTGAATCAAGGCTTTTGCTATGGAACACTACGACAGATAAAGTCGCCTTTGCAGATCGTTTCTATGCAAATTAAGTTGATAAGTAGCAGGACTTTGAAACATTTCAAACTATTTTCATATTCCAAAATTCTCAAAAAATAAAATAAGGAACAATCCAAATGTTGGCGCAAAATATAGTTAAAGGTAAGAAAATATGTTTTTGCTTTGTTTTATCGAATTTTGTTTAGAATTACTTTGAAAACAATGCATTTCTACAACGTGTCACGAAATTGGGCCAGCTGTCACTGGGCACCTAGGTTGCCGTCGAAATATTCCTTTTATTTTATCAAATTAAAAGATTCGAAGAAAATATCCACATCATTATTTTACCTGATAAATTTGCCGTTGAATGACAAGATTTCAAAGACTTATTTTTTTCCGTAGCAAACATATTGTATTTACAAACTGCAGAACTCACAAACTGCAGAACTCACAAACTGAAGTGTCACGAAACTGGGCAACATACTATATCGTCATTTTGGGGAATAAAACAAACAAATACGCGACGAAAGAATAAAGCAATGTAAAGTAGCTAGTTCTAAGCAAAAGAACATTTCCTTTAAAATCGATTTCAGACTGTACTAGTTAGCCAGTGTAAAATGTTTTAAAAGGAAATTTTCTTTTGCTTAGAACTAGCTACTTTACATTGCTTTATTCTTTCGTCGCATATTTGTTAAAGTTCTAATATGTTTTATTCCCAAAAATGACGATAGTAAAAATAAACAATTACGTTAAATAAATGGATATAATTTCAGTAAAGTATAACGAACTAAGTCCTTTTTGATACAGTATAACACTGTAAAGAACGGAATTTAAAATAATATATTTTTTAATAAACACTTATAAACCGGTAGCCCTCACTTGGATGCTTATTTTTGTGTAACTATTTCATAACTGAATATTAACAATAATGTATCATATAGTAGCAGTATAGATAATTTTATTGTCACGATTTTTTTATGATTTAGTTCGGTGCCAGATTCCATATTTTCTTTTATCTGCCCTGGGTTCATTTGCGGGCCGGCTATGGGTTCATTTGCGGGCCTGGGGTCATTTGCGGGCCTGGGTTCATTTGCGGGCCTGTACAGTATTCTGTCGCTTTTAAACTAGTACTCTTGTAAACATTAAAATGGCCAAATGCTTGTTTATCAAACTCAGTAAATTAGCATTTCACTGTAATTGTTTATTCAAAAGCATTGAGGCGAACACTTTGCTCTAAGTCACGTAGAGGTCATTTCTCATTTATACGTCTTCGGAACTCCGAAAAAAAATAAGTTTACCCGAAGTAAAGCATTGTAAAACCATATTACTTAAATAATTCTAGAAATCTGTCAATTTTTCGAGCCATTTTACTCACCTTATATTCTTTTAAACTTTTCGTGAGAGAAAGCTGTCTTGTTGGACTTCTTACTAGTCGAGACTGTTCGTTGTGAATAAATTTTCTCGCGAGATACTATATCAGGTTCTTTTGACGGTCATTCAAGGTCACCGGAAGTCTCATGACGAACTTTGGCTTGTTAGTTTCTTAATATTTTAGCATTTTTCAGGTTATTTCTTAGCGAAATTGTTCTACTAATTGAACAGTAACTTTACATCAAGTAATCTTTGGAAAAAGGAGACCAAATGTCGTTGAAAGTAATGAATTAGGCTTGAATATTGAACTTCGTTGCAGATTTACCTGAAATTCTCCCAAAATAGTTATCACAAGGCGGGAAACACCAGCCAAGTCTGGTGATGTGTTATCCAATCAGAAGGGTCCATTCAAACCGGAAACCGCCGGTTGGAAGGTTCCTCAAGGTCGCTTTGCAAACAAGGCAAATTGAAAGCGAATGACTTTGACAGTATAGGCACAGGGAGCCTGGCTTTTTGTCTTTTGTTGAGCCGTGTGACATCTAAGGCAAAATAAACAAGCCTGTAAATTTGAAGAAATCAGTAGAGTACAAACATTAGAGTTGTTTTCATTAACCCGTGAAACAAAGTGTATTAGTTAAAGTGTGATAGTCAAAAAACAACAAAAGAACACAATGGAATTAAGGTGTATTAAAGAGTAATACACTAAAGTGTGTTTCACCGGTTAATGAAAACCACTCTAAGTGCGTGCAACATAATAACTACTAATTAAATAGTGATATTTTATGCTAATTCTATTGTTTTCTGTTGTTTAATAAGCACTATTTAGTACTAATTAGTACTACTTGTTTCACGGTTATATTGTTTGCACTCTAGGAGAAAATCGTTGTATGTTCTATTTTTGCTTCTATTTTAAAGAGTTCGTTCGTCTTGACACAGTGCGGGTTTTCTCTGGCAGGAATCAATTAGCACATGTCATAAACAGAAATCCCCTTTAACACTTCGCTTATGGCTGCGTTTATAAATTCGGAGATAATATTTCGGTTCATACGCCAGTCAGTTTATAAAAATACAAATGTCGAAGTTTTTGGACAGCGAAGTTTCGAATGCTATACTAGTTGCTAGTAATCATTGGCCTGTATTTAGGATGGCTTTTGGCGCCATAAACTTGGCTAGAGAGAATTCATACCGCGCCAGTTGGTTGATAATGGTATAAATGGTATATATCCACAATGAGAGTTGCTGTTATACGAGTTATTGTTATAAGACAGTTATTCGCAAAACTTACAAACTTATAGAAGCTACTCACCGTTCCACTATCAAAAACATCAACTTTTGGCGAAAGGGCTTTTTCTGTTTGTGCCCCGAAGCTTTGGAACTCTCTGCCAATCGAGATTAAGGAATCTTCCTCAGTTGAAATATTTACAACCGATTTCAGTGTTACGTTCATAGGCGGCTTTTTTTAGCGTGTACATTCGACATGATCATTCGACAGTCTGACTCGACTGAAGAAGAGAACAAAAACATTTTTATTTAACACCTAAATTATAGATTTAATTTATTTTTTTCTTTTTATTGATATGTACATACAAAGTTTTAAACATTTTTCTTCGTTCGTTTTCATAATTTTTTAATTGTTTTTCCATTTCCTATATATATATTTTTATCATGTAAAAAGCACAGAGTTTTAAATGCGTTTTTTAAGAAATAAAGTATTAATATTATTATTATTGTTGTTTATTTAAACTTCAGACTATGTTTTTACATACTATAAACAAATATTGCGGGCATAGGTAGCCTAAGCAAATATCTGTATGACTAAACTTACAAAGATGTACATGATTATTATTATTATTATTATTATTATTATTATTATTATTATTATTATTATTATTATTATTATTATTATTATTATTATTATTATTATTATTATTATTATTATTATTATTATTATTATTATTATTATTATTATTATTATTATTATTATTATTATTATTATTATTATTATTATTATTATGGGCACTGAGTGCAAGACTTACCATAAACGCTTAGCTGAATTATTATCGCTTAAGAAGGGAGAGAACTATGCTAATACGATGTCATGGGTTAGGGCCAAAGTTTCCTTTGCACTGATACGTTCTGCTTTGCTATGCCTTAGAGGATCAAGGTCAATAAGAAGAACTGTTGATACTACAAATGTAGACATCTCCCTCGATAACGCTATTGCCCGAATAAGCTAGACTTTTATTTATTTTTCTATCTTTTTATATTATTATTATTATTATCTGTATTATTTGTTTGTATTAGTTTGATCAGAATTAGATTTGTAATAGTGTATATATTTAGTTAAACATTCTTAGATGATCCTTTTTATAAATTGAATGCATTGTAATTTGTATATTTATATATAATCGAAATTGTAAATTTTTTAGATAGTTTTATATATTTTTATATTAATATTATATTATTATTAAAGTGATTATTATTATTATTATTATTATTATTATTATTATTATTATTATTATTATTATTATTATTATTATTATTATTATTATTATTATTATAGGAATCAAAAGCTAAAATCGGCAAAATATAAAACACAGTGACAATAGTCTATTGAACATGTTTTAAAACAATAAAGAATAAGGAAATAAAAATACATTGTTGAAGGCATATACAAATATAATAACCCTTAAATATACCATAGTTAATGGAGCCATTCTCTCGTCCTTCGAGTTCGGAAACCTTGTTTTTTTGGACAAAACGCAAAAAAACCGGCTTAATTTCTACCAGGCATATCAATAACATGTCTTTCGATGCAACTCAAATAATATTTTATCCAGAAACAACCGATCACCGGCCGATACAATTCAAAACTCAAACACAGTTGCTGTAACTATTCGCCATTTTGGGTCTTGATGTGCACTCACTCTCAGAGTCACATGATCAAGCATATATCACAACAATGAGTTGCCCCTTTGAAGTTTGCCGTGTTTCATAACCAGTCCCCTCCTCAAAAGTCTGGATCGATACTTCGTTTGGACTCCGCGGACTCTTGGTCCAGTCCAGTCCATGACAGTTTGGGTCCAGTCCAGCTTTTACAGTATGCCAACGCACTCTCTAGTAACCGTCAATAACATCAGTATGTTACATGATACTTCGGAACTCTCATACCACAGGAATCTCGATTAAGACAAGACAAAAAGCCCTGTGGTATAGGTGGACGTACAGTGACGTATTTTCTAAAAGTTATGCCAACCAATCATGCATCTGCAACAACAACAGCAGGAACAACAACAACGACATGATTCAACAACAACGCCAGCAATAACAGCAACAGCCACAACAACAGCAGCAGCAACAACATCAGCAATAGCAGCAACAAGAACCAAAACAACATCAACAACAACAGCCCAACAACAACAATAACAATAACTGCAGCCACATCAAAAGCAGCAACAGCATCAGTAGCAGCAACAACATCAGCAACAACAGCCACAACAACAGCAGGAGCCACAGCAACAACAACAGCAACACTAGCAAAAGCAACACCAACGTAACAGCAATAACAAAACAGCAGCATCAGCAACTTTAGGAGCGACAAGTACGCACTTATACGTACCATTTCAAAATGTGCGTATAGTTTTGTTTCTATTCGTTCGATTTCTCTCTAACATTCACGCTTTTCTACTCCATCTAGTTGCAGTTCAAACTATGGTCAATTCAGTTTCAATTACTTTATTTTAATTTGCTGTACTTTTTCTTCAACAAATGCAATATACAAACTAAATACATATCAAAATATTTACAAATGTTTTGAATATTTCAAGATTACTGTCATATAAAAATTTATCGATCTTTTGTATTACAAGCGTCTCATTACAAAATTTAATTTAATGATCACCAAAATTTATAAAGATACAATTCACAATAAATAGAATTGTATAACTAGAAGTTATTTTCTTGGAACTTATCAATATACACCTGTATAAATCATTACAAAACTCATGAATAATTAATGAGAAATTTACAAAAGAAATCATGACCATGACGCAGTGGCGGATCTAGTAATATTTTAGGGGGGGGGGGGGGGGATGTGAAGCGTATATTTTGGTATTTGTGCATTGTTCATATGTTACTCATATCAAATTAAACACAATAAAAAGCAGAAAACGGAGCAAAAATGGGGGGTGGCTAGCCACCATATTCACCACCCCTAGATCCGTCACTGTGACGAGTGTTGGTCAGTGTTGTATGTAAGAGTTAGTTCCCTCGCACGTCGGCTCTTAGCTATATACAGCCCGAGGGCCGCAGGCCCAAGGGCTGTATATAGCTAAGAGCCGACGTGCGAGGGAACTAACAACTGAAATTTAGTATCTAATTCATAAGGTTTTCTATTTCTACTTCTAGAATGAATACAAAATGAATGCATATCTTTGTTCTTGTTCACACAACAACAATCCCATTGGGACGATAGCTAACTGCTCATTGTTACTTTATTCCCAAAAGAAAACATTTGACAATGGCTTTTCAATTCTTTTCAAGTAAATGTTAACATGTTCAATTGTAGGGCTGTCCACAAGTTGCTCCAAAAAGTCAAAAAAGTTGCTCATAATTTTCCCAAAAGTTGCTCCAAAAAACAAAAAGTTGCTTAAAAGTCACTCAAAAATCTAAAAAATGCTCAAAAGTTGCTCGAAACGTTTTGACGTTTCTTATCAATTTGATGATTTCATAGCATACAATTTCGTTAGCTTGTGTTAACGTGTTAACATAAATCTAGAATATTTTCTTGGTATTTGTAGAAAAGTTTGTTTTGATTTTACAGCCGCTGACCACCTGGTTCGTATTTACAAATTATCACAGGAAGACCACTGCTTCACAAAGTTTATTCAAATACTGTAAAGCCTATTTTCAAACTGTATTTGAATCATTGGAGTAAAAAAAGACTGATAATTGGTTTGAATTCATGTAAAAATCAAAAAAAGAACAAAAGTTGCTCGAAAGTGAAAAAGTTGCTCGGAATTTGAAAAGTTGCTCGAAATCGGAAAAGTTGCCTAAAAGTTGCCGAGAAACTTGTGGACAGTCCTACTCAATTGCATATCCATGACTTGATTTTCCGTTCATTGCTTTCCATGAATCGAATTAGTAGCATAGTTGGGAAGTGAGGGGATTTCATTGCGGAAGGTGAAAGTGTTGTATATCATGATACGCGAGCGCTATCGGCTTGTGATTGTATATACACCTAATCCAAAAAACGTTGTCTGGTCCGCTGCACAGTCCTCGCGCCAAGACCGTGAAGGAAAACACAATGAATATTTTGATGAGAGTGATAAAACAAGAAAATAAAAGTAGGCACAACACTATTTCGTTGAAAAAAGTACCACACTTGAGTGTGAACATGCAAATAAATTAATTACTGATTAGATATAGCCAATATCTTTCACAGTCTTGGCGCGAGGACTGTGCGGCGGACCAGACAACGTTTTTTGGATTAGGTGTATATGCCTATACAACACAGCATATGGAAAGTTCTTTAGTGATTTATGTATAGTTTAGTAAACGAGCAGGAGTGTTTTATTCGCGCGTGGTTTAAATCCTGATAAAACACTCCTGCTCGTTTACTAAACGGCTTAAAAAAGTCCAACCTATATTTTGTGTGTGTTTTTTTTTTAATCATGGATTTATGAAAGTTTATTAGAGAAAATTCAGGTTAAGTTTATGTAAATTAGGGTGAATCTTTATCAGGATTTAGACCATTCGTCATGGTTACGATTTCTTTTGTAAATTTGGACAAAATAGTCTTTAATTATTCATGAATTTTTAGTGCCTACTATTAAGTAGTAGACACTATCGCTATCGATTGTGTAAGTAAAGTAAGTTAAGTAACTATTACGTAATCTAACCCAAGGGGCAATTTATCTAAGTTTGAAAGAATAGTGTGGCTTTTTCATCAAGAAAAAGTTCCACGAACGATTTAATAATTCTTGTGAATCATTTTGAATCACCGCAAACTGATGACCCTGGGAAGTACCCTAGGGAGTACCCATTCTTTCTCTCTTTCAAACTTAAAAAAAAAGACTGCGATTGCTTTCGGAAAAGTAGTAGGCACATGCGCTTTATAAGCGCCTTAATTTAAAGATACATAGCATCTGGGTAACTAGTGAGCTGCGCATAATGCTAACGACAATGGTACACTTCAAATAGAGTGCTCAACAAGACATGAGTCGAGAGCATAATATCTATCTATATATAGCAAGTTTATGCCTGAAGCTTGAATTTATGAATTTATGAATTGTGTAAATATACACTATTCCGTCTTCTTGGTATCGTCGTTTTGTATTTCATGATCAGAATCCAAATTTCTCAACTTGCCAGTTCTCATCATTCTCTTAACAATCACATCTTTGGGTATTTTCTTTCTATCGTACACCCAGCCAATCAGCGCACAGAAATTAATAATCTTTGTGGTTAAATTTGACTTGGTCCCGAACTCACTGGTAGAGTAGTCCTGGGGGAAAGTGTGGTGGTAGTTATGGAAACCTTCTCCGGAGGTGACGTAAGCAACAAACTTGTTTTCAACAGGGTTGATTGTGATGTCATATGGCTTGTCACCTATCATGTGCGCAATACTATTGACCGACCACGTCGCATGCAGAAAGCAGATGTAACGGAGAGCAAAAGCGGTGAAGTACGACAACCAGAGGCTTTCTCCCCAGAGAGATGGGACGATCGTTGGTACCACAACACACATTGTTAGTGAAATAGGCTTGAAGTATCTGTTGGGTGGAAGGATATGTTAGTTGGGTGTTGGGAGTCGACTGATCGATAAGTCAGCCAATCAAAATCTGGACAAGGAATGAATGAATGAATCAATTAATTAATCAATCAATCAATCAGTCAAATAATCAAGGAATCAATCATTTAATCAATCAATCAGTCTGTATATCAACCAATTAAGTGAATCATTCAGTCAAGGCAGTCAATCAATTAATTAACTAGTTAATAAATCAATCACTTAAATATCCAGTAAATCAATCAATCAATCAATCAATCAATCAATCAATCAGTCTGTTTATCAACCAATTTAGTGAATCATTCAGTCAAGGCAGTCGATCAATTAATTAACTAGTTAATAAATCAATCACTTAAATATCAGTAAGTAAGTAAATCAATCAATCAATCAATCAATTAATCAATCAATCAATCAATCAATTAATCATTAAATCAACCAATCAATTAATCAATCAATCAAGCAAGCAATTAATCAAGCAATCAAGCAATTAATCATTCACAATAAATAATAAACAATAAACAAACCTTTTCTGAAACATGACAATTCCATCAGCATACAAGTCACTCAGGTCCAGTCCCTTTCCTTTGCTAATAACATCAGGGTGCTTTTTCTGAAGAAGCCATCCCATATGAGCAAAGAAGAAACCTCGCTTTGCATTATGGGGATCAGCATCAGTCTCAGAATACTTATGATGAACGCGATGATCACGAGCCCACTCCAATATATCATTCTGTGATGCCATGCTGTTAGCAAGCATGAGAATAAATCTCAAGGGCCACTTTGCCTTGTAGCTTTTATGTGCCCAGAGCCTATGTGCTCCCATGGTAATACCCATTCCTCCATAGTAGTAGCAAAAAGCTACCCAAATCATTGTGGGGAACTTTAACTGTGGGAGTACCATCATGCCATAGAATGCCATTACATGGAGTGTGATCATGAATATAACGTTTATCCATACTATCTTTACTTCTGCGCTTTTCTTCTCGATGGTGAGGTCTTCTGCTTCGTTTGTGGTTGGTGCTGGTTGAATTGTGGTTCTTTCTGAACAAGAGGCCATCTTTTTGAGACAATAAAAAAAATGTTTTAAAAGTTAGAATAACCACAGTAGAAACCACAAAACTAACATAACCTTACATATAACTCCCATAAAATAACTTTACAATAACAGATCTTATGGCATTTCCAA
This sequence comes from Metridium senile, assembly GCA_949775045.1. Lineage (NCBI taxonomy): Eukaryota > Metazoa > Cnidaria > Anthozoa > Actiniaria > Metridiidae > Metridium > Metridium senile. The sequence goes on along the minus strand of OX459101.1, from coordinate 10,204,443 downwards.
AGAGTCGTTATATAATTCTTCAGTTTTTGAATTTCTAAGCCTGGACACGATCTTACAGAAACGTTTTACTTTTTCAAAAACGAGAGGTCAAAAACGAAAATGTTAAGAGAGACTGTCTCAGAAAACCGAGCAAAATCAAACAAAAGCGGCAGATATAAAAAAAAATCGATTTTCTTTTTTTTTTTTTGCATATCAATAGGCCATAGGGAGGTTAGAACTCTGGCAAAGTTTTTTTTCTTCAAAAACTATTTTCTTTTCGAGAAATTGAGGATTTTCTTTTTTCCGAGCACGACCAGAAAATTTATGCAAATCACCGCTTGAATATACGAACATAAACTTCGCTCCAGCATTTTATAAATAAAGTTCCAACTTAATATCTAAGATTATATCTTAAAAGCTCAGGTCTTTTACAATAATTCTGTATCAAAAATATTCAGTCAAAATTTGTAACTAGCTTACCAAGATATTTTTCTTTAAATATATGTAAAGATTTGGTTGGGTTCTTTTCAGTTTTTGAAAGTAGTAATGAAAGCTCAAACTTTGTCTAAATTTCGCAAGTGACGTCATTATTCCATATAAACAAGGAAGAATTTACTTGCTCACAACGATATATTTCCCAATATTAGCCTGAAAACTACTCTGGATGAAACAAATTATAACTTTATTTGCAGTTTTCATGTTGAAAAACTTGTATATGTAATTTAATCGAAATTCTGACTTCACAATATAATACTTAGTAAAAGGATTTGTCGTATATCGTCATTTCAATCTATTTTTAGACAGACATTAGATTGCACGGCTAGAACTTCGTCGAAATCGAATTTCACTTCAACGTCTTAAAAGGATCGTGAATTGTTAGTTTTGATCCTTTTTTTCGTATGGATAATCTATCTATTTCAGTAGTTGGCAGAACATGTATATATAGTTAACGGGTGGGATCATTAAAGCTATTAAAAATATCTGACAGTCTGTCTTGTTTATTTTCATACTTTCATGTCTAGCCATAATTGGTAAACCTTCGACGCTTGTTTTCTATTTCATACGGTATACCATGGCTGCAATATGACAAATCTGAACGTTTTGTGATTTCATTTCCATTTTCAAACGCGGTAAACGTTTTTTTTAAAGAATATTTGAGATCCTTTCATATATAATTGTCGCTTTTCATATCTGCCGCGTGGTGCTCGATTTTCCGAGACATTGCCTCGTAAGAATCTTAAGTTTAAAAACTGTATATTTTCTTATTTCTTTTTACATAACCCATCTACCAATGCAATGAATTTCAAACTGATGCCTTGTTCTTCACCCCTCCACTCCCCTCCATCCTTTACCCTCCCCTTTTTAAAGATAAAAGAAAGATAATATACATATAAGAACGAAACCACGCGTACGGGTTCCATGTGACGTGTTCTTATATGTATTATATGTTCTTTTATGTTCTTTTGCTTGTCAAAATGTTTGCAAAAACAAACAATGCTCACCACGTAGCTTTCAATTTTCTCTCAGTCGGTTATCGCATTCTGTCAGTGTTTTGGTCAATTTAGAATTCTAGATCTCGTACTATTTTGTTCGATAAATTACCATAATTAACAATTACCTATTAAGGACCGGGCAGATCGTGAAAAACTGGACCGCGCGCTAGCCAATCAAAGCGCGCGATTACTAGGATACTGGACCGAAAAAAAAATCACATTATTATCCGACTGCTTATAAACATTAAAATGGCACTGCTTGCCTCGAATAGCTATGCTAACTGCGGCAGTGAATATTTATAACTGTATTGTTAAAATGGAAATAAAATGATTGATTGAGTATAATTGTAAAGTTTACGAATATTGTGCATTTTATTCTGAAAGTCTACTCCGATAAGTACCGTAGAAATCCAAGACTCCTTACGGTTCAGACATCTTCATTTCTACCGTCTTTTGCAATTTATCACATTAGAGTGCAAATAATATACCCGTGAAACAAATAGTACTAATTATTAATAATCATAATCATAATCATAATAATCATAATCATAATCATAATCATAATAATAATAATAATAATAATAATAATAATAATAATAATAATAATAATAATAATAATAATAATAATAATAATAATAATAATTTTATTTCACAATAATTAAAATATATAAAAATTTACAACATGATATAATTTAAAAAAAAGATATTAATGACATTAACAATTGTTTGTGTATAATGTTTGAAATTTATAAAATTGAATACTATAAAAAGTTACTAAATTATTTACATGTATCAAATAGAAAAAATTATAGTTATTGTTGAATAGAAAAATATATATTATCTAAAAAAAAGAAAAAAAAAGAAATATTTAGAAAGATCTGATGGCTCCTTGGGCTGCATCAATATCAATGTCATTGTTTATAAAGTCATACGAAGCATGTCGTTTGGTCTGTCTTGATCCTCTTAAGCAAATAAGTGAAGATCTTTGGAGTGCAAATGATATTCTTGCACGAATCCATGAAATTGTTTTAGCATATTGTTCTCCTTTGCACATATATAATAATAATAATAATAATAATAATAATAATAATAATAATAATAATAATAATAATAATAATAATAATAATAATAATAATAATAATAATAATAATAATAATAATAATGTTTAATACTTATATTGCGCATTTTAACATGTTATATATGATCAAATGCGCATTACATTAAATGAAATACTATACACTATATATAAAACTACTTAAAAGATATATATATATATATATATATATATATATATACAAATTAGATAGTACTAATATTATAACATTTACATGTAGTTAAAAATAAAACAAAATGTGCATAGCCTTAATTTAAGAATATGATATATCGAAACTAAATAACTAAGTAATAGTAAAACAAGTAAAATAAAATAAAAAACTAAGTTAAGTTACTAAATGCTTCTCTAAAATAATGTGTCTTCAAAAGACTTTTAAACTTATTAAAATTGTTCTCTTTCCTAATAGAGTCAGGTAGATTGTTCCAGGTCTTAGGAGCAGCTGCTGTAAATGATCTGTCTCCAAGCGTGCGCTTAAACCTGCCTGTCGGGTCATGCAACACAATGCCAGCAGCTCTAGATCGCAAGTTATAGCGCGGACTCAATTTTATGCTTATGAGGTCGCTTAGATACGTTGGAGCTAAGTTGTTAATTATCTTGAAGGTAATAACAGCAATTTTATATAGAATTCTAAACCTTACTGGCAGCCAGTGTAGCGAGTATAAAACTGGCTATATATGACAATATCTAGGTGTAAAACCTATAAGTCGCTCTGCCGAATTTTGAAGACGCTGTAATTTAGAAAGATGCACAGCTGGTACCCTATACAAGAGTCCATTGCAGTAGTCAATACGCGCCATGATCACAGCCTGCACAAGCAATTTGGTGCTGTCATATGTCAAAAACTTCCTAATTTGTCTAATATTGAACAAATGATAAAACACTGATTAGTACTAAATAGTGCTAATTAAACAATAGAATTAGCATAAAATTGCACTAAATAGTCAGCTAACTATTTCACGGGTTTATTACTTGGAGTTGCACTCTATTATCCGACTGCTTATAAACATTAAAATGGCCGAAATAAATGTACGAAAATTGAGCATTTTATTCTAAAATGTAAATACAACTTCTGGGCCCAAGCAATTTGCATCTTTATTTCTATTCTTCCGTCTTTTTCATATTTACTAAATTGGCATAATGTCGCTTTTAAACTAGAGTAGACGCACTAAATCCGTGACATATAATTAGTACTAATTAGTACTATTTCATAACAAAATTCTTTGTTTTCTATTGTTTTATTATCACTATTTAGTACTTAAAATTAGTATTTGTTTCATGGATGAAGTGCGTCTACTCTAGTACTCTTTAAAACATTACAAATACATGTTTATCAAACTCAGTAAATTAGCATTTCACTGTAAATGTTGACTCAAAAGCACTGAGGCGAACACTTTGCTCTAAGTCTCGTAGAGTATATTTCACGTGGTATATAAATAATTGTCTAGAAATCTAGCATTTTTCGAGCCATTTTACTCACCTTATATTCTTTTAAACTTTTTGCGAGAGAAAGCTGTCTTGTTGGACTTGTTAATAGTCGAGACCGTTCGTTGTGAATAAATTTACCATGATTGTGATTGTGATATCAGGTGATTGTGACGGTCATTCGAGGTCAGCGTAAATCTCAAGACGAACTTTGGCTTGTTAGTTTCTTAACTATTTTAGCATTTTTCAGGATATTTTTTAACAAAATTTTTCTAGTAATTGAACAGCAACTTTACATAAAAGTAATCTTTGGAAAAAGGAGAAAAAATGTCATTGAAAGTAATGAATTAGGCTTGAATATTGAACTTCGTTGCAGATTTACCTGAAATTCTCCCAAAGTAGTTATCACAATGCGGGAATCACCAGCCAAGTCTGGTGATGTGTTTTAGCCAATCAGAAGGGTCTATTCAAACAAACGTTGAGTTTGGGTTTTTGTCGAGAGTCGAGAGTCGAGAGTACCAGGTCGAGAGTCCGAAATATACGAAATTGAGAAATTGCCAATATTGTTTTTAAGCGCACCAAGTCTAAAATAGTGGTAAAGCAAAAAAGGTATATTTTGTGAAGATCATAAAAATAATGTAATTGTTTAGATCTATTTTTTTATTTTTATTTTTTATTTTTTTTTAGATAAATTTTTTAACATACAACGACCTCATTCGCTTTTGCACAATCTGTTTGATGGCATGTACAGAACATGTACAGAAACTTGTCAATTTTTAATACCAATTATCAGTTGCCGAAAGCGAATAATATTAATAATAACAACAAAGCTCGATTGGGATAAGTAAGGGTTATCGGCCTGAAGCGAGGGGTTATCTGGTTATGAGATATATTCACTATTACAATGGTTTTCATTAGAGCCGTTTTCATGAACCCGCGAAACACTTTTTAGTGTATTACTTTTTAATGCACCTCAATTCCCTGATTTTGTTGACTATCCAGCACACTTTAGTTAAATGCACTTTGTTTCACGGGTAAATGAGAAAGAGCAACTCTAAATCCGTGAAACAAAGTGTGTTTATTAGAGTTTAAGAGTCCAATAAACACAATAGAAAACTTTAAATTAGAGTGTATATAATAGTTCTAAATACGCTAAAGTGCATGTGTTTCACAGGTTTATGAAACCACTCTATGTAATGCACTCTATGACGCAATCATAAATTTATGGATGTCCAGTTCCTGTAATTTTACCTGTTTTTATTAGTAATAAAGCTTTCATTTAACTTTTTAATTGTTTAATTTAATTTTTTTAAATAAAATTAATTTTTTTTTTGTTGTATTTTTACATTTCGCATATTTTGGACTCTCGACCTGGTACTCTCGACTCTCGACAAAAAAAAACAGACTCCTCAAGGTCGCCTCGTAAACAAGGAAATAAGGCAAATCGAAAGCGAATGACTTTGGCAGTATAGGCACAGGGAGCCCGGCTTTTTGTCTTTTGTAGAACCGTGTGACATCTAAGGCAAAATACAAAACAAGCATGTAACTTTGAAGAAATCAGTAGGAGAAAATCGTTGTATGTTCTATTTTTGCTTCTATTTTAAAGAGTTCGTCCAAGTAAAATAACATAGACTTCGTGACTAGAAGTCTTGACACAGTGCGGGTTTTCCCTGGCAGGAATCAATTAGCAGATGTCATAAATCCCCTTTAACACTTCGCTTTATATGACTGAGATAATATTTCGGTTCATACGCCAGTCGATTTATAAAAATACAAAAGTTTTTGGACAGCGAATTAAGTTTCGAATGCTACTGCTAGTAATCATTGGCCTGTATTAGGATGGCTTTTGGCGCCATAAACTGGGCTAGAGAGAATTCATACGCCAGTTGGTTGATAATGGTAATAATAGCCACAATGAGAGTTGCTGTTATACGAGTTATTGTTATAAGACAGTCATTCGCAAAACTTACAAACTTATAGGAATCAAAAGCTAAAATCGGCAAAATATAAAACACAGTGACATTAGAGTGCAAACAATATAACCGTGAAACAAGTATTACTAATTAGTACTAAATAATGCTAATTAAACAATAGATAACAATAAAACTAGCATAAAATATCAACAGCCACAACAACAGCAGAAACAACAACTGCAGCAACAGCAGCAACAGCCAGAACAACACCAACAACAACACAAGCTGCAGCCACAACAACAGCAGCAGCAGCAGCAACAACAGCAGCAACAACAGAAACAACAGCTGCAGCCACAGCCACAACAACAGCAGCAACAACAACAACAACACCAGCCACAACAACAGCAGCAGCAACAGCAGTAGCCACAACAACAGCAGCAACAACAGCCCAACAGTAGCTGCAACAAGAGCAGCAGCAATAACAATAACAGCAGCAGCAACTACATCAGCAACTGCAACAACAACAACAGCAGGAAAAACAACAACAACGCCAGCAATAACAGCAACAGCCACAACAACAGCAGTAACAGCCCAACAGTAGCAGCAACAACAGCAATAGCAACAACAACAACAGCAGCTCATCAGTTGCACCACAACAATAACAGCAACTGCAGCAGCAACAGCCTAACTTAGCAACAACAACGCCAGCAATAACATCAGCAGCAACAGCCACAACAACAGCAGTAACAGCCTAACAGTAACAGCAACAACAGCAGCTGCAGCCACAGCAATAGCAGCAACAACAACAGTAGTAACGACATCAGCAATAGCAGCAACAACAACCAAAACAACAGCATCAGCAACTTTAGGAGCAACAAGTACGCACTTACACGTACCATTTCAAAATGTGCATATAGTTTTGTTTCTATTCGTTCGATTTCTCTCTAACATTTACGCTTTCCTATTCCATCTAGTTGCAGTTCAAACTATGGTCAATTCAGTTTCAATTAATTTATTATAATTTGCTGTACTTTTTCTTCAACAAATGCAATATTGAAACTAAATACATATCAAAATATTTACAAATGTTTTAAATATTTCATGGCTATCATTTTATATCAAAATTAAGAGGCAGTCTCAGTAAAAGCGGACCGATGATTTCGGGTCATAAAATAGATTTCCTTCATACTTCACCTACAAAGTTCTTTTGGTTCACATGTATTCGAAAGCTTATTAGTTTTGGGAAATATTAAAAATTGAATTTTTTAGAAGCGATTTTTGATTCGGCCTCGGTGAGATCAAATTTAGCAATTGGCGAGACGAAAAATAGTGTATATTGAATAAAATAGTGTTTCAAACAAATTTTTTTCCCCAGCATTACATAACTTCTCAGCATTAATATGATGGTATTCACGTTAAAATTGATAGAGGTAAAAGCTTTAAACTGCACTTTAGTTAGGTCTATTTTTCGAGTATTGCTCAAGAATAAAAAAGTACCCTTCACAAAGTCGCTTATTTCTCGCAAGTCCCACATCAACTAACTGTGATTTGCACTTCAAAAATTTGCATACGTTGTCACGCAACTATCAATTGAAAACATTCAAATACCGCTAGCTTTAATAATTAATTGATTCATTTCGATTTATGGTTTAAATTCAAATTTTAATTAAAAGATTAGATTATTTGTATTTTACAGTCTAACCAGCTTTTTATAAAAAAGAAGGTGACTTCCGCTCAGGTTGTCAACGTCAGAGATCAACACCATCAGTCTTTCTCAAGACTACACTACTCCGGACGATCATGTCTCATCTACATCGATATATTATATAGTTGTATGTGTATCACATCTGTAACAACCTGAGCCATCTGGGACTAGTAGTTTATGGAGACACAATATATCCTTTGACATAATCAGCGTCACCACATCTTTACCTTTGACTGCTTTTCTCCCACCTCTGTGACCGAGGTATTGACAAGACCGTCGCTGTTTCCAGCATTTTTCTAGGTTGTGCCGATGTTTTGGACATATGTAGAGATTATCGACATTTATCTCCGCCAAGTCAAACAATCCAGCTCGCGCTAAAATTAGTTCACGTTCATTGACGCTTTCTGCTGACAAATGTACACATCTCATGTGAGTTTCAATCGAGTCATTACAATCTAAAAGGTGGAACAGCCCATGAAGTCCCCTTGAAGGAGAACAAACGGATGTGTAAAAAGCAAGACGACATGTTTTATACTCTAGCACATGGCAAACTTTGCGATTTTGTGTTTCGGCGAACCCATGCAATTCGCCAAAAATTAAAAACATTTAATTTTGACTGTCATTTTTAGTGTGTTGTCTAGACGGTCCTAGACAATTTGACAAATTGATCATCATCCCATCATTTTGTTATCCAGTTGCTCCACTAGCTATACGAACAATCTATTACGGCTATCTTAGGGTTATATGGAATGGGAGAAATAAAGCTAAATCACTAATCAATAAACATAGAAATATTCGAAACTCCGGTTATCCTAGACTCGATCAGCTGTGTGGAATAGAACTTTGGCCGTTTTTGAGCTTTTATTGGCTTTTTCTACGCTTTTTCTACGCTTTAAGACGAAAACAAACGTCTTTATGTTTTATCTTTATATTTTCTACTTAGATTAATAATATTTCTCACAAAAAAGAGCGGTTTGTTTAGTTTGATATTGGCGCCTAATTTGCATAATGACGCGCCATCTCATCGAAAATGAGTGCAAAAGAAGGCATTTGTTAACTACCAAAACAGTTAAAACCACAAGGTTTTTTTATATTCTTGTGTTTATTGTCCCTTTCGTATTACTTTGAAGTGCAAATCGCAGTTAGTTGATGTGGGACTTGCGAGAAATAAGCGACTTTGTGAAGGGTACTTTTTTAATCTTGAGCAATACTCGAAAAATAGACCTAACTAAAGTGCAGTTTAAAGCTTTTACCTTTAATCAATTTTAACGTGAATACCATCATATTAATGCTGAGAAGTTATTTAATGCTGGGAAAAAAGTTTGTTTGAAAAACTATCTTATTTTGAGAGCTAAGCTCTCTCCAATTGCTAAATTTGATCTCATTACTAAATTTAATTTAATGATCACCATATATTTATAAACATACAATTCACTAAATAGAATTGTATATCAGAAGTTCTTTTCTTGGAACTTATCAATATACACCTGTATAAATTATTCCAAAACTCATAAATAATTAATGAGAAATTTACATAAGAAATCATGACCATGAAGAGTGTTGTATATTTGATACAACACTAGACAAGTGTTGTATATCATGATACGTGCCTTCGGCTTGTGATTGTATATGCCTATACAACACGGCCACTCATGGTGTAAACATTACATATAAGCCTACAAAGGATGTCGGTAATGTGAACATAATTTTTGATTTATTACAAGTTTTTTCAATAAATATTTGTTTCATCTACTTTTTATGGAAAGATCATTTATATAAATCACTAATGAACAAATGATCTTTCCATAAAAAGTAGATGAAACAAATATTTGTTAAAAAAACTTGTATATATGTTATATTATATATATGATTCTGAAGATGAGGTTTGACCACCTGGTCCTCTGGGTAACTAGTGAGCTGCGCATAATGCTAACGACAATGGTCGACGTCGTGAGTCGAGGAGCATAATATCTATCTATATATAGCAAGTTTATGCCTGAAGCTTGAATTTATGAATTTCTGAATTGTGTAAATATACACTATTCCGTCTTCTTGGTATCGTCGTTTTGTATTTCATGATCAGAATCCAAATTTCTCAACTTGCCAGTTCTCATCATTCGCTTAACAACCACATCTTTGGGTATTGTCTTTCTTTCGGACACCCAGCCAATCAGCGCACAGAAATTAATAATCTTTGTGGTTAAATTTAACTTGGTCCCGAACTCACTGGTGGAGTAGTCCTGGGGAAAAGTGTGGTGGTAGTTATGGAAACCTTCTCCGGCGGTGACGTAAGTAACAAACTTGTTTTGAGCCGGGTTGATAGTGACGTCATATGGCTTGTCGCCTATCATGTGCGCAAGACTATTGACCGTCCATGTTGCATGCAGAAGACAGATGTAACGGAGAGCAAAAGCGGTGAAGTACGACAACCAGAGGCTTTCTCCCCAGAGAAATGGGACGATCGTTGGTACCACAACACACATTGTTAGTGAAATAGTCTTGAAGTATCTGGAATGAATTAATCACTTGTTAAGTATATCAATCGATCGCAAAATGACGCACAATGAATGGATTAATCAACTGATCAATCAATAAATCAATCGATTAGTCTGTCTGTCAATCAATTATCTAATTAGATTTGGTTGTAAAAGAGCCACCTAGTGGAACACCCAATAAACCATTATTATTGTTGACTCTTTATTGAAGCTGCTTGTTTTTTTACAACTTTGCGTGAATAAATCAGTTATTCCTGGGGTAAGCTTTATTTTTTAAGGGGTAGCAGTCTTTAGCTTTGGTCCTCAATCATTCCTTTGTCATTGTTCTTGTGTTGTTATGTATCATATTGGTAGAATGTTTTAGCTATCTCAGTGTTTTTGGGATATAATCCATTTTTGACTTTTCATAAGTAGATAATTTCCTTCTTCTTTTATTGTTGTTATTATTATTATTATCATCATCATCATCATCATCATTATCCTAGACTCGATCAGCTGTGTGGGATGTCATGCGCAAGTTAAAACACACGTCGGTATATTTATATCAACTACAGCAGACTACGGTACTCTCAAAAAAAACTTAATAACAGAATAGAATAAATAATAATTAATCAAACATTCAAAGAGTTTTTTCCCAAATTCCCAAATTAGTTTCATCTTAATTTTTTTTGTCTCTATTTATTCATATTCTTATTAACGGTACGACTTTTGGGCGTTTTGGTATCTGGTAATCTATCTAGCTTGCCCCCCGTTTTAATGTCGACAGTTTCTCACGGCCACCAAAAAAGTGACATTATATCGAGTGTCTGTATCAGAGTACGAGATATATTGGCCATATGCTGCATTTAATGGGTTTACAATGAAATATAAAATGAAATCATAGCTTTGTTGCGTGACAACGTATGCATATTTATAAGCTATGATCGTCGTTATTAATAGAACTTTGGCCGTTTTTGAGCTTTTATTGGCTTTTTCTACGCTTTAAGACGAAAACAAACGTCTTTATGTTTTATCTTTATATTTTCTACTTAGATTAATAATATTTCTCACAAAAAAGAGCGGTCTGTTTAGTTTGATATTGGCGCCTAATTTGCATAATGACGCGCCATCTCATCGAAAATGAGTGCAAAAGAAGGCATTTGTTAACTACCAAAACAATTAAAACCACAAGGTTTTTTTATATTCTTGTGTTTATTGGCCCTTTCGTATTACTTTGAAGTGCAAATCGCAGTTAGTTGATGTGGGACTTGCGAGAAATAAGCGACTTTGTGAAGGGTACTTTTTTAATCTTGAGCAATACTCGAAAAATAGACCTAACTAAAGTGCAGTTTCAAGCTTTTACCTTTAATCAATTTTAACGTGAATACCATCATATTAATGCTGAGAAGTTATTTAATGCTGGGAAAAAAGTTTGTTTGAAAAACTATCTTATTTTGAGAGCTAAGCTCTCTCCAATTGCTAAATTTGATCTCATTACTAAATTTAATTTAATGATCACCATATATTTATAAACATACAATTCACTAAATAGAATTGTATATCGGAAGTTCTTTTCTTGGAACTTATCAATATACACCTGTATAAATTATTCCAAAACTCATAAATAATTAATGAGAAATTTACATAAGAAATCATGACCATGAAGAGTGTTGTATATTTGATACAACACTAGACAAGTGTTGTATATCATGATACGTGCCTTCGGCTTGTGATTGTATATGCCTATACAACACGGCCACTCATGGTGTAAACATTACATATAAGCCTACAAAGGATGTCGGTAATGTGAACATAATTTTTGATTTATTACAAGTTTTTTCAATAAATATTTGTTTCATCTACTTTTTATGGAAAGATAATTTATATAAATCACTAATGAACAAATGATCTTTCCATAAAAAGTAGATGAAACAAATATTTATTAAAAAAACTTGTATATATGTTATATTATATATATGATTCTGAAGATGAGGTTTGACCACCTGGTCCTCTGGGTAACTAGTGAGCTGCGCATAATGCTAACGACAATGGTCGACGTCGTGAGTCGAGGAGCATAATATCTATCTATATATAGCAAGTTTATGCCTGAAGCTTGAATTTATGAATTGTGTAAATATACACTATTCCGTCTTGTTGGTATCGTCGTTTTGTATTTCATGATCAGAATCCAAATTTCTCAACTTGCCAGTTCTCATCATTCGCTTAACAATCACATCTTTGGGTATTGTCTTTCTTTCGGACACCCAGCCAATCAGCGCACAGAAATTAATAATCTTTGTGGTTAAATTTAACTTGGTCCCGAACTCACTGGTGGAGTAGTCCTGGGGAAAAGTGTGGTGGTAGTTATGGAAACCTTCTCCGACGGTGATGCAAGCAACAAACTTGTTTTCAGCCGGGTTGATAGTGACGTCATATGGCTTGTCGCCTATCATGTGCGCAATACTATTGACCGTCCATGTTGCATGCAGAAGACAGATGTAACGGAGAGCAAAAGCGGTAAAGTACGACAACCAGAGACTTTCTCCCCAGAGAGATGGGACGATCGTTGGTACCACAACACACATTGTCAGTGAAATAGTCTTGAAGTATCTGGAATGAATTAATCACTTGTTAAGTATATCAATCGATCGCAAAATGACGCACAATGAATGGATTAATCAACTGATCAATCAATCAATCAATCGATTAGTCTGTCTGTCAATCAATTATCAAATTAGATTTGGTTGTAAAAGAGCCACCTAGTGGAACACCCAATAAACCATTATTATTGTTGACTCTTTATTGAAGCTACTTGTTTTTCTATTTAAAACTTTGCGTGAATAAATCAGTTATTCCTAGGCTAAGCTGTATTTTTAAGGGGGAAGCAGTCTTTTGCTTTGGTCCTCAATCATTCCTTTGTCATTGTTCTTGTGTTGTTATGTATCGTATTGGTAGAATGTTTTAGCTATCTCAGTGTTTTGGGATATAATGAAACACGTACGTCGTATTATTATTATTATTATTATTATTATTATTATTATTATTATTATTATTATTATTATTATTATTATCATTATTATTATTATTATTACAAGCTAATACCGCAAAGGCTAATATAGAGGTTTGCTTCTTCATCTGGTTAGAGACACTCAAAACTCTCGTTAACGAGAGTTAAGACAGTTTTACACAGTTTCTGTTGAAAGTGTTAATTTGCTTTGGATAAGGACATTTTTAAAAGAATGTTCTGAAACTTATTTTCAATTAAAGCTTGAAGATTTATAAACTTTAAACCATGAGGAAAAAATTAGAATAAAGTATTACTAAATACATTACTAAAATGCTTATTGTTTTATTAATTGCTTTTGTTTACTAATTTATCGTGAGCATGCGGTCTCGAAACAAAAATATTTTTAATATGGCCTTTTCATCTATTAAATCAGTTGGAAGATTAATAAAAGCGATTTTGGAAAAAAAAATCCCGAGCAAACGTACAAATATTGCGTGACATTAAAGAATTAACATAAAATCGAGGCTATTAAAAACATCCCCCAACAGCACGGGGTCCCACTTGGGTACATTTGTAAACAAAACATCGGTTTGCTTCGGAAATAAGTCAAAAGTGCTGGAGTTACGCTAACAAACGACGTACAGAGCTAATAGATGCCTATGGGAATGTCTCTTCATATTGATAAAGGAGGTTAGTCATTACATATGCATTGAAATGTTCAAAATATGTCTAAGAACTACTAAAACTATAAAGTCGATTCATACACAGCCTGTTCGTATTGATAAACATTTCATTTTAAACTGTATTGCTGGTGCACAATTGCACCTAACGAACTTTTGTTATGTATACACCTACTTGCCAAAACATTGTCATACAACATTTGAACATTTGTAGTTTCAAGATTAGGAATAAATTGAAAGTACAAAAGAAAGAGTTTTGCTTCAATGATCTTCTTTTGTACTCTTAATTTATTCCTAATCCACTAAACTACAAATGTTCAAATGTTGTATGACAACGTTCTTGCAAGTAGGTGTATGTCAGTAGTTTCATTCCAGTAAGAAATTCGTTATCCGGTCTTTTGTTCTAATTTCGTTGGTTCTGCTCAAGTAGTATAAAGAGTGTATTTTTGTATAGTTCATTCGTGCACTGTTTAAAACCATCACAGAGCTACATCTTTTTGTAAGTATAGGCACTTCCTTCGTTTTTGAAGTCATAACCTTTATTAATGCTTGTAATTTTGTATTTTATTGTAACAACCTTGCCGAATTGTTGTATACCGATTACAATTCTAAGCTTGAGTTTTTCAATAAATCTATCACAAATAAATATCGAAGCCGTGCAGTGATATGTATGATTTGCTTTTTTTAACAGCCATCTTACATCAATTGTAACTGCATGATGGGTATCATTAAGCCTGAATGCAGGGATTCCACTTTCTAAAAAAAAAATTAGCCGGGTGATCTCACATGTGAAAGAGCCAGCGTGGGAGATCTTTGGGAATCAGCAATTTGATAAAATATCTCTCCCTAAGCCATATTTGGAAGTTATGACTTTACAAAAACATGACAAACTCAAAATTTTCTTAGTAGGTGAGAGTGGTGTGGCAAAAAAAAGGGTTATCCCCTTTCCATTTCCCAGCATGCAATGCGGGAGTAATAAGTATTTAGCCTTATAGAATAAAGGCAGTTTTAATTTAATAACAAACTACATATTGAAGATATCTGAATTTGTGCTAGATTTCCTGATTCCTTAGCATTAGTCGGTCACAAATATGAGTCGCGGGTTGTGAAAATGTTTTCAATGGATGGTGTTAAGGGGTATTTTAAGGTAATTCGTCCCCATTCCCCCTCCTAAAAGGTTTCTTTTAAAGCATCTTACAGGAGTCACAGGGAGATAGTTTCTTTGCCAAAGTATAGTTAGTCAACAAACCTATTGGGTCTACATGTTTCGGTCAAAATGTCGCTTCGGCATGATGCGAGCAAAGCCCGAAGAAAATTAGAAATTGGAATAACCCCCCCTGGAATTCTTTTTGAAGAGTAATAACCCACAAATTTGAACCCAGTATCCAAAATGACATAGGAATAGTCAGTTTTCTAATTTCTAGATATGTGGTAATATGCAAACATTAATTAATTATTTAATGATTGTATTATATCTATATTAGCCTTATAGAATTATCAATCAATCACTTAACCATTCAGTAAGTCAGTCAATGAGTAGATCGATCAATCAATCAGTCGGCCATCAGCCAATCAGAAATCAATCTAAATAAACTAACCTTTTCTGAAACATGACAATTCCATCAGCATACAAGTCACTCAGGTCCAGTCCCTTTCCTTTGCTAATAACATCAGGATGTTTTTTCTGAAGAAGCCATCCCATATGAGCAAAGAAGAAACCTCGCTTTGCATTATGGGGATCAGCATCAGTCTCAGAAAACTTATGATGAACGCGATGATCACGAACCCACTCGAAGATATCATTCTGTGCTGCCAGGCTGTTGGCAAGCATGAGAATAAATCTCATGGGCCACTTTGCCTTGTAGCTTTTATGGGCCCAGAGCCTATGTGCTCCCATGGTAATACCCATTCCTCCATAGTAGTAGCAAAAAGCTATCCAAATCATTGTGGGGAACTTTATCTGTGGGAGTACCATCATGCCATAGAATGCCATTACATGGAGTATGATCATGAATATAACGTTTATCCATACTATCTTTACTGCTGTGCTTTTCTTCTCGATGGTGAGGTCTTTTGCTTCGTTTGTGGTTGGTGCTGGTTGAATTGTGGTTCTTTCTGTACAAGAGGCCATCTATTTGAAAGAACAAAAAAACATTTAAAAGGTTTTAATACACAGCCGTGGAAATAATGTCGTTAAAAAGAGAGAATTTGGAAAGGAAGGACAGTGGAAAATCAATGAGTGTACATGGCTCAGCAATATATAAAAAAAATCAACCACATAAAATTTTATTAAAACAGTAATACTATTGTGGGAAAATGTCGTTATGTAACTTTAATAATTTCTGACGCGTCTATTTCTTATTTTCAATTTGCTTTTGTCCACTTTTTCTTTTTTTATTCAAAGAACAAGTTTATTTTTATTTTTTATTTATTGTTCTAAAGCATTCAAGTTTTATTAAGAAACACCAGGCTCTTCTATTCCGGCTTCAATGTTTTTGAATTTCGCTTGCCTATTTTGAGGTTATTGAGCGGAGGTTCAGTCGGCCGTGAAAATGTCTCGAATTGAAGTGATCGTATTCTGTGCCAAGGGAAAAGCAATCGTGTAAATACAAAAACATCGAAGTGAATTGAAGCGCTTGGTGTTTCTAAATGAAACTTGTATGCTTTAGAACAGCAAATACTCGAAGATTCCGTGAATTAATTGAAAAAAGTTCGACTTACCTTCAGATAGTATTTTGAGGTCATTGTTATGCAAGTTGCCAGTAATTTTACTGCACGCGGGAGTAATTTTACTGTGCTCAAATGGCCTTTAAACTCGCACGTACGCTAGCTCTATATTTGGTAGTGTTACCGGAAGTCAATTAGGCGACCAACGCGCAAAAAAAGCGATGTAAAAAAATAAGCGCTATGATTGGATGCAGATTGACGATTGACGATGATTGACGTACTTCCGGCGTTGACCGGAAGTCATTTTAAGAACACTGTGCATTTTCAGACATCGAGCTTTTCGCTCGATGTAATTACTTTACAATACCAGTTCTTAGGGTATTAGAAAGAGATGTTATCTATAATTCTTCATTTTTGAATTGAATTTCTAATACTGTACACGATTTCACTTATTTTCACGTTTCCCCCCCTCAAAACCTCGAGAAGAGGTCAAAAATGTTAAGAATCCTTACTTTAAAAACTGTGTATTTTCTTATTTCCTTTCACATAACCCAGCTACCAATGAATTTCAAACTGATGCCTTGTTGTTCACCACTCCCCTCCCCTTCTAGCTCTTCAATCCCCACTCTTCCCCTCCCTAACACTTTTATCTTCGCTTTCATTATATGAAGTTAAGTAGCTGTTATTACAGTCATATGCAAATGTTTTCAAACAATGTATTCAAGTGGATATTCTTAAGGGACCGTACGTTGTTCATTATATAGATTGTGTGGGGGAGGGGGAGGGAGTGGATTAGCACTCAAAAAATGTCATCTACAATATTCAAGATAACAAGAAAGATAATATATATAAGAACGAAAATAAACAGAACGATTGATATTTTCAAGATTACGCCTACGTGTATTTATATTTTCTTTTCGCCCACATGATTAACCCAAGGTTCTCATTGCTAAAAATAGACATGTCAGCAGCAGTGGACTCGTGCAGTTTCTACCGTCTTGCAATTTACCGGCACATTATTATTCGACTGTTTATTGTAAAATGGCCGTAATAATGTCAAATTAATTACGAAAATTATGCATTTTATTCTGAAAGTGTACACTGATAAGCATCGTTGAGATCCACGTATTCTTATGGTTCAATAAACATCTTCATTTCTACAATTGATCACATTATTATTCGACTGCTTATAAACATTAAAATGGCCGAAATAAATGTACGAAATTGAGCATTTTAATTTATCTGAAGTGATTGCTCCGATATAGAACCTGTGCACCCATGCAATTTGCATCTTCATTTTTATCCGTCCGTCTTTTTCATATTTACTAAATTGATATCCTGCCGCTTTAGAACATTACAATGGCCAAATACATGTTTATAGACTTTGAACAGTCCCTTCTTTTCCCTCCAGAGGGAAACGCATTTTTAAATTAAATTTAAGTTTTAACTTAGGCCCTGTCCACACGTAGCCGGGTATTTTTGAAAAAGGATATTTTTTATCCGTATTCAAAAATAACTGCGTATACGCTTCGAAAACAGAGCATGCGCACTTTGCGCTATCTTTGTTTACTACGCTCGCTTCACAATCCAACCGCTTTTTATACGGTTAATATGTCTAAACAGGCGAGTAAATCAAAGGGAAAAGGGAAGGCTGTATTCTACATATTATTATATTCTTTTAAAGGTCAAAATCGCCGTGGTTTTGCTGGCCGTCGGTTCTAAATCAGCGAAATTATCCTTAACATCTTTTGTCGCCTCCTTGTATAATTAGCTTGAATGTTTAAATAGGCAACTTGCGATTGTATGTAGGCTATAAAGTTTAAAACAAGCCCAAGAAGAAGTGAAACGTGAACAGCCTGATGTCATCGTATTCGAAAAGCTCCATTTTCGTTGTCCACACGTATACGATAAACCTCCGGCTAAAAAATCTACAGTCTGGAGAGCGTATTCGAAAACCTCCGTTTTCAAAAATACCCGGCGGCTACGCGGTGTGGACGGGGCCTTAAACTGTGAATTTACATGTTCTATTAAAGCACAGTAACGTCGAGTTCATTTTACGTCTTCGGATCTACAATACTGAGCCAGTCTCTGTACAACACTGTCATCCGACGCCGAACAAAAAGTAAAGCATGGGAAAACCATATTGCTTAAATAATTATAGAAATCTGGAAATTTTCGATCCATTTTTACTCACCGTATATTCTTTAAACTTTTCGTGACTCAAGCTATTGGACTTGTTAATAGTCGAGACTAGTTTGTTGTGAATAAATTTCGAGCTACTTACTATATTATGTACTTGTGACGGTCATTAAAGGTCACCGGAAGTCTCGTGACGAACATCGATTTGTATTTGTATTCATATTTTCAGCATTTTTCTGAATTTGTTTCGGCAAAATTGTTTTACTAATTCAGCAGTATACTTAAATAAAGTTATCTTGTAGGAAAAGGAGCCAAAATATAGTTGAAAGTAATGAGTTAGGCTTAAAAAATTGAACTTCATTGTTGATTTACTTCAAATTCTCCCAACATAGTTATGATAAGACGGGAATAACCAGATAATGTTTCAGCCAATCAGAAGGGTCCATTCAAACCGGAACAATTAATTCAAACCTGAACCGCCGGTTTGAAGGTTCCTGAAGGGCACCTTGGCAAACAAGACAAACTTGAAGCGAATTACTTTGGCAGTTTTCCACTAAAAACGGGTATTTTGAGATATTTAAATGACAGAAAATTTACATAACATCAACCTTGATTCTCATATTAAAGTACAACTTCAGTGGGTATTTCTGTTGAAATTGTATGACTGGTTCAATGAATTCAATTTAATAATAATTAATTAAAATTATAAAGATTGATAAAATTATAAATACAATTAAAAGTGAAACAATAACTTTAGTGTCAATGTATCAAACATCTCATTTTAGTGTTTTATTTTCTAATTTTGCCAAATCTTGAAACGGAAATCGAGTTCGGTGCGTGACAGAGATTCGTTATGATGTCGTCACAACTGTGCTCCGTTCACCTATAAAGCACAGCGCACGACCAATCACACCGCGCGTAGTATCTCAAATATATAATAAATAATTTAATATCTATATAGCGCAAATATATATGTACATATTCAAATGCGCTTGTATGAGAGTGAGGAAGTCACTGACGGTGGTCAGGGCCAGAGATTTGTTTACGTCCTCAGTGGTTCTTTTAATAACCATAGTAATTTAACCCCTTAAATTTTCATTATAAAAGGAAATATATATGTATAAAATATGCTCTAAAAATATATTTTCAGTATATATAGTACAATCTAAAATTCTGTAAAAAGGTGTAGCTTAAATGTTATGGTTAATTTGTCGTTCTATAAGATTGCTGCATAATTTTGAATTCAATATTGAGTATTGTGCTTGTGTTTTTCTTTAGTTATTACCTCATTGACGTGGAGGGTCACTTGAAAGTTCAAAGTACAAAATTCAGACTTCAAACTCCACTTCGACACGCTTGTACAATAGAGCGTAAATGTAACTGAAATGAGTATATGTGTAAAATAACATGCTAATTAGGTGTGCGTGTAGCCATAACACTATAATCTCTATTTTTTTGAAAATCATTGATAAAAGTGGTTAATTTGAGGGCGCAACTCACTGAAGCACTTTGCTACACCCACACCTCATTAGCATGTTATTATAAGTATAAGTGCCGGTTACAACACTTATACTTATTTGCATATTAAAAATGGGTTATACGAAAACGCTCTAAAATGTACTCTAAAAAGAGGGATTTTATGTCAGGCATATTTGTGGGCGAATTGAAAAGAACGTCTTTGAATGACAGAGGATTTCAGTTCCCCATACTTAAGAAATGCTCCATTATGTTGACCACAATCACGGCCATGAAATCCCTCTATTGCAGAAAGTTTATGGTACACATTTACACAAATATCTCATGAGATGCAAAACTCAAAATACTCAGTACATTTTTAAGGTGTTCCTTGCCTGTAATGATTGCCAAAATATATCTTTATTCCTTCTAAAACTCTTCTAAACTTAGCCTATGATGCAGCCATTTCCTGTACCTAGTTTACTCTCAGTGTTTTACTAATGCGAAAACATACTAGTCAGCAGTTTGACTTTTATCCTGATAAAGTGCAAGAGTTTGCTTATTAATCTGTTAATCCAGAACGATGGGTTTTCACAAACAATCATTTTCTTTAGGCAAAATGAATCGTTGACTTTATAATTGTTGTGTTGTCTCAGTTTCCATGTTTAGACCTGATACCATTTGTTTCCACTTGTTCAAAAAACCGGTAATTTCTCATGACAATAAACTGGTATTGTCTGATATTTAATAAACTGGTATTTCCGGATATTCCAACCTGAAAAACACCGGTTATTTCTCATGGCAATAAACTGGTATTGTCTGATATTTAATAAACTGGTATTTCCGGATATTCCAACCTGAAAAACACCGGTTATTTCTCATGGCAATAAACTGGTATTGCCTGATATTTAATAAACTGGTATTTAGCAATTATTCGCCGAAGGCGAAGTGGTTATCAATGAATATTTACCGAGCGGCGAAAATTAAACAAAACTTTTTGTATGAATTAAGAAATTTATTGCATAACATTACAAAGCGTGACAAGGCGCACGAACGTTGAACCTCGTTTTCTATGAATTCAATTTTTTTTATGTTTAAAATGCCGTTTTACCTTGAAAAACACTTAAACCAAACTTAGTAGCTTTCTTTGTGTTTTGTGGAATTGCGTTTTGTTGAATTTTTTCAATTTCTTCATCGGTAATTGATGCAAAACGAGACGCCATTTTGCCGAGAAGCAATATTCCGAGCTTGAGCAGTGAATATGGTCTCAGATTCCGAGATAGGTAGTCAATGAGAGCGCGCGTTCTTATGAGGTTGTGAATCATGTATATACTAATTCCGGATATTCCAACCTGAAAAACACCGATTATTTCTCATGGCAATAAACTGGTATTGCTTGATATTTAATAAACTTGTATTTCCGGATATTTCAACCTTCACTTGCAACTATGGACGATTTTGTATCAAGATTACGACACTTACACGGCGAAGGCAATCCAACCGGAATTCGGACTTCCTTTATATATTGGGCTTCCTTTGTCGAGAAAAAAGGAGATTAGGACTAGAGACGAAAAGCTGGAAGGAAAAAAAGGAAGGGGTTGCCTGCCATATATCGCAGGGTTCGGACACGCAGTCTCCACCTTGAGGAGATGCAAAGGCACCCCGGGTCCCCTAGTATAACAAATATCCTTTCCAGGCTAGGAGGAGGCTAGGTTGTGATTCTTCTTTGGCAATTTCTCATGAAATGTTAGCTTTATAAGATATTGAAATTCAATAACTTCTGAAAAGATTCCGTATCATTTTCAATTCATGGTACCTGCACAACTCGTTGTAAAATTAATTGATATTCTTTCTTCAAATAACTAAAATATTGATGAAATACAACACAATTTTTATGATCAATCAGCATTCAATAGAATATTATCATCAACCGTTATATTATAATCATATAAAGGTCAATATCATCATGATAGATTTTTCTTCATTTATTTATCATTATTGTTATTGTTATTATTATCGTTTTCGTTTTCACCATCGTTATCATCATAAAAATCACTATCAACTAAATCTTATGATTGTCATCATTATCATCATCATTATGATTACCATCTTCGTCATCATTACCATGATCATCCATGTTCATTGTCATCAGCACCATCATCAATATCATAATCTTTATCATCACCATGATGATCATCTATCATCATCATCCGGCATATCTCTTCATCGTCATCGTCATAATCATCACCATCATTCATGCATCTTCATCATCACCACTATCATCATTCTTCACCATGCATCATCAATTTTACCTTCATCATGCATCATCATTTTGACAATAGTAAACGTCTTGATGATTTGTTAATTATCCGTCATTAATATAAACAAATAATCATCATTTATCTATTAATTATTATTAAATGTTATTTTGTTCGAGATAAAAATGTTTTAACACTACTGATTACTATAATTATCTTACTTATCTAGCTAACTTTTATCCTATTGATAAAAGAATGTATAAAACAGTCTGTAAAACAAATTGAGTAGAAATATCAATTTGGCAAAAACTTGTAGAAAAGTTTTATAACAGCGATGGTTTGGATGAGACCAGTTGTTAGACTAATCGATGACGCGTTGCTTTTGATTGTTAAACTACTACTAGTTGTTGAACTTTTGACTGGTCCTTTGACTTCGACAGGCCTGCTTGAACGTGAGCGGTCCGCTGACCTGTAAAATAAATTTGATAGTGGGCGTGAGAACAAATCAAATAATGTGAAACATTTTGTTGCCTTTTTTCTCTAAATCTACATACAGTGTTTGGAGTTTGATGTTTCTGTCGATGTTTGTGTTGCTAGTGACGTCACGCCATATTTTCCCATCATCCTCTGAGTACTGTACTGGCAGGCCAGGCATTGAAGTGCGTACTTTGAGCTTGTTATGGTCAAAACTAAAAAAGAAATGAAAGTATAGAACAAAAATGAGAACTTTTACTCAATTGAATGAGCATTTTTAATCGTTTTTTGATAAAATCGTATCAGAAATACCGTATGCAATCTTGAAAACAATGCCATTACCATACTTTGATTAGCGCGCGAGATTTTTTTCTTTTTTTTTAACAGGTTGAGATTGCAACAGAACAATAGGCATATCTTTGATACGTAAAACGAACAATAAATTTATTCAAGCTTTAAAGACCTTGAGTAACAAGGTGCTTACAAACCTTGCCCCAGGGGGTGGTACATAGTACTTAACACCCATTTTATCCTGCCGTGCCAATTCACGATGTCCCAACGCGTTTGCAAACTTTCCCCAGTCTTCTGTCCTTTTCTTATTTCTTTCGCTCTCGTCTTTCAGGTCTTCCCATGGTGCTTTGTGCCAAGCACGCTCCGCCAAGGCCAACAGTCTTGGATAGATCATGCTATCCATTTGGTCAGCGGTACGCACAGTCTCAGTCCAAAGTGCCCCTGCCATTCCTTTCAAAGAAATCACGTCTTTTAGTAAGTACTTATTGCAAGTTGAATTGTAATCATGTTTGTTGTAATAATTGTTATTGAGTTGTACAAAGTTGTCGTTTGCATTTTGTTCATCCGAATTCATAAATAGCTTGAAGTAAAAGCAAGAAAAACCTAGCTATTTAAGAACTGAGAGAAGAGAGAATCTGATAATAACTAGACGCACTTAGTGCGTTTACTCAGGCTACTTCATAGAGAAGTAATTGATAGGTGGTTTACCTGTGGCATTATGTCATGTGTAATCTCGACACAACGATAGACCCATAGATAGAAAAGGTAAACCTCTAGACTCAGGCTCCCCTGCGGGGTAGTCCGAGTAATAATAATCTCTTCATTTTTGTGTCAATGCATTAGCTATAGTCAGCTAATTGGGGACACTGTAATAAAACTAAGTAAATAAATATGTGTATTTGCATAAAAAATATAAAATATGAAAATGGATAATATATGTATTTATAGAAAAGTCGCACTATCTTCATCATTGCACCTGTTTTATAAGGTATTTTCGGTAATATCGTTTTGACGATTCTTTCTACACATTTGCAAAAACTTATTTTTCCACTGAGATATTACATCTGTAAGTATAAGGCAAAACCTACCAACAATGTTCTGACTATTCAACACACATTTTTCCATTAAGATATTACAGCTGTAAGGCAAAACCTACCAACAATGTTCTGCTTTTCTTTCAATTCAACACACATGCCATCCTTAGCACAGAGCTCTGTTCTTGTTAGTCTCTCTCCGCTTCTCTTAGTCTCTACATTGGCAAATAGATCATCAGGTATAAACCCGAACGTCTTGCGGGTATCTGTAAAACGAGTAGCCCAGTAGTACCCACGCTCTTCTGGGTCAGGTTCGTACGGGTGATCGAAGTACAAATGAGTACCCTGGGCCATAACAACCTAGTTGTGATAATAAGAGAATATAAATTGAAAATAAATATATTGAATATTAAATTGATAGATAGATTATTCCTCTCTGATCATGAGACTATTGATCTTTGAGTATGAAATTTTGTTCATAGTAAAAACTAAAAAATGTTTATAAATTACAAGGAAATTATAATATAGTACTATGCCTTATTAAATTGATATAGTTTATTGCTCTTTGAGGCTATTTTACCTTGGAGAATGGAATTTTGTTTAAAGTAAACACTAAAAAATGTTTATGAACTAAAAGGTAATTATAATATAGTAGCATAGTATACACCTACTTGCAATAAGGTTGTCATACAAAATAGAACATTTGTCACAAAGAAAATAGAATATGTGTGATTTAGTGCGAAAGGAATTAATTAAAAGACAAAAGAGAGAGTTCAGCTTGAGTGATCTTCTTTTGTCTTTTAACCAATTCCTATCGTACTAATTCCTAATGTTCTATTTTCTTTATAACAAATGTATATTTTTGTATGACAACCTTATTGCAAGTAGGTGTATATAATAGTGTATTATTAGAGTATGGGGGCTAACACCGGTCGTTTCGATCCATCTATGGACTAAATGTAATGTAGTGCTGATATATAGCACATTTTGAATACGGATCAATGCGCTTTACGTGCAACAAATTAATCAAATGCACTGATCATGACCGAAATTTTTTCTTCGTCTTTCAATTATGGCGCACTATGCAGTCACGCGGTTCACAATCATATATTTGGAACTTGATGGCTGGTCTCACTTTTAACGGTGAAAGAATTAAGGAAAATTAAAAAAAAAAGTCGAAACAAGTTTAAAGCAACAGGAGAGCGAACTTGGGTCCTCTCGCTCCGAAAGCTGCGCAACTGAGCTACATTTGTTTCTACCAATAGTCTCCTTCATATGTCCCTGTGCCATTTTGAAAAGCAGTCGGGCCTTTGCATCGAAGCGAGATGTACATTGAGTTTGCAATAATAGAGACATGTGAATAATTATCCCTGAAGGTGTTAAAAGGTCTCTATCATTGCAAGGTCAACGTTCATCTCGCTTCGATGTAAAGGCCCGGCTATCTTTCAAGATGGCGGAGGGAATTGTGAAGGGAACTATTCTAGTTAACTCACCTTATAGCCAGCATTAGCCAGTTGATAGGCTCTCTTCCCATCTCCCCACTCCCAAATATTATTCCACGCATATGCATAGACGTCTTTATTGATTATAAAGCTTCTATCATACGGGATATTGCCTTTACCAAGCAGACCATCTTCCCATCCTGCTAGAGCCAAGCTGTACTTGTCGGTTATATTCGCTACACGTTGCACGAAATAGTCTTTCAGCTTATCAACGATATCACTTGCTGTGAAGTTAAGCCCTCTTTGGTCAGCTAGGTTTTTACAAGCGGTGGATTTCTTCCAGGCTCCGTGTGCTACCTATATTTAACCAAGAGAGGATAAATATATTTATAAGTTGTTATCATCAATATTATAAAAAATTCATGTACAATTTCATATATTCCATCTATCTTTTTATTATTATGAATCAGATATATATTTAGCATATATTTATAAGTTTTTATTATTTATTATTTACCATAGTAAGAGCAGTCCCTCTCTTCGAGGCTTATATGTTCTGGTTTGAGACCCGACTGCATCATCAATATTATAAATAATTCATGTACAATTTCATATATTCCATCTATGTTTCTTTTTATTATTATGAATTTCTATAATGCGCAATATAAGTTTAATAAATTATTATTTATTATTATTACCTCGTCGCCGCCGAAGTGATAGATGGTCAGCGGTTGTTTATCTTTGTGCATGTTCACGATTTCTTTCACTATGTGGTCGACAAATGTGTATGTTGAGTCAAGACAGGGGTTGATTGCGTCGTCTTTGAACATTTGTACGCTGAGGTACTCTGATGGGTCCCCTGGCTGGGTTAGTTGGTACTTCTCAGCACCTACTGAATCTCCTGTTTTGTTTAGCTTCCTTGATCTTGCTTCCATGGCTTGGATAATGAGAAAAATCATCATTTTAATGATAAATAATGTAATAGCAATGACAATGATGATCATTGTAAGTAATGATAATGAGAATAGGAATGAAAGAAAAGTCATGAGGGAAAAAGTCATTAATGATTAAATGATAATGATGCATGGTGGCAAGAACAAATATAATAATGATTATAATGATGATGAGTTATAATCGTGATCAGTGCTGATGCTGACCAAGATGTCAATGATGACGTAGGTGATGACCATCGGCATCTAAGACTTTACTTCATTCATTCTACACATCGCATGATGAAGACTAGCAGTAGCAGTCGAAACGTCGCTGTCCAAAACCTTCGTGATAAACCAATAATTTTCTACTTATGATATACTAGTCATATAATGCCACATGAATGCCATGACAACTATGATGATGATGATAATAAATGGCAATGACTGAAACCAAACCTTTAATAGCCGCGTAACCATGGCCGGGCATATCAAACTCAGGGATAACCTGGATGTGACGATCATTAGCGTATTGTAAGATGTCTTTATAATCATCCACGGAGTAGAAAGTTGGAGTGGTCGGTTCATCAGGGCCGGAGCCAAGATCTGTTTGAATGCATTTATCACCAGAAGGGTCATAACAGCGCTTTGAACCAACCTACAAAAGCCAAAGATTTTCAGTAACATTTTATTTTCATTCCAACCATGAAGATGGACGCTTTTTGGCTCAATGAGGTTAGAATTATGATTTTGATCTGTCTGAATATATTTATCATCAGAAGGGTTCAAACAGCGCTTTGAACCAACCTAAAAATATAACATTTTCATAACAACTTTTTCAATTGCGATCCAGAACATGGATGCCCTGGTGGTGTTTAGTGAAGTTAGAACTATGATTTGCCCATGTATTTATAAGGCCATGGACACTTTTGGATCTCATTAACATCATTGGTTGTTCAAGGTATCCAATTCCATACATGCGATCAAATCAGACTATCTGAATGGCTAGAAAAGGATTTTATGATGAGTTTGAGAAGTGTAGTTTCAAGATCTCAATTTAAGGCTGGTCCACACTAGCGACATATAAGCATAAGCAACTTTGCGCATTAGCCGCATTATTGTCTTTCCTCCTATTCGAGAAATGTTTCACTGAGTCTGCGTATGTTGCATTGCTTATGCTTTACTTATGTCTCGCTAGTGTGAACCAGGCTTAAAGGTGTATTAGAGCTTCTTAATGCTGTCCTAATGTCTATCATATACCGTTGTCAGTTCAGGCAGGCCAGGTATTTCTAGTCTCCATCCTTCGTCATCAGTTAAATGAAAGTGGAATTTGTTCAATTTGTACATTGCCATGACGTCAAGAAGACGTAAAACCGCTGATTTGGGCATGAAATTGCGGGCGACGTCCAAATGCATTCCACGATAACCATACCTTGGGGCGTCTTTGATTGTTACCTTGGGAACAGTATCTAAGCAACATAAACGTTAGTATTGATGAGATTTAATTGGTACTCCTGTCCGAACCAACCAACCAACCAACCAACGCCAACCAACCAACCAGCCAGCCAACGAAACAGACAAACAAACAAGCAAGCAAACAAGCAAGCAAACAAGCAAGCAAGCAAACAAGCAAACAAGCAAGCAAACAAGCAAGCAAACAAGCAAGCAAACAAATAAGAAAACAAATAAACAAGCAAACAAAACACCTAAACGACAAACAAATAAGCAAGCAAAATCAATTTGGGGGCTATATTAAATTGAGGCTTTTGTTCACGTGAAATACGCCGTCTATTTGTTTTGCTATAAAAGTTGTCCATTAAAATCTATACATCTATACTTACTGTCTTTGTCCGCGAGAGCTAGGAGGGACTGGACACCATAAAATACCCCTATACTTGTCTTGCCAATCAGAGTTATCTTTTGAGATGAAGTATCTATGGCAAGACTGTAGGCTTCATCACTTGTTGATTTGACTCCGTTTGCAGTGACGTCAGGGTCACCGACAGTAACTCGTATGATTTTGGTCGATTGCGATGGAGACGTGGTTACTAGTGTTGCCTTGAATTTATCTAAAATTTATAAACAAAAATTATAAGTTATTTTGAGACACCGAGTAAAACGTACACTACACTGGAACCAATTGGAGACCATGCAATCGGTACTTTTTGAAAGACAAACTGTTGTGACTTGGAAATGTTATTTCAGATCAACATAAGCACCATCATTATCATAATCATAGTCGTCATAATCATAATCATTTTATCATCACAATAATCAACATATATCATAGCTTCGATTCATAATCACAATAACCATCATTATCATCATAATCTATCATCATCTTCATCAGTATCATAGCCATCACTGACCCAGCTATATTAAATAAGTAAATCTCCAAAGCATCGCACCAACGTTTTCTAAAGCGACGATTTTATCGCCCCCGTTAAAAGAGTAACTTCAAAATTTCGTATCAAAGATATGCCTATTGTTCTGTTACAATCTCAACCTGTTAATCTCGCGCGCTAATCAAAATCTTTTGTTACTTCTCACCTACAATACCATATATGGTAATGGCATTATTTTCAAGATTGCATACGGTATTTCAGATAGGTACTTATTATTAAGTACATTAAAAATTAAACTAAAGTATTTGTATTTCAAGTTAATATTGTGCTCTACTTACTTGATAGTAGTTCAGCTTCCTTTTTAATCGCGTTGTCAGCGTAAACCTTCCATTCCTTGTCAATAGCAATCCTACTCTCCCTGTCTAAGCCTGCGATGTTTACCGGCTGCGGTATCAATATGGGAAACTCCTTCTTATCAATACTGTCTATTTCAACTTTATCGTAACGCACCATCGCTGTATAAGGATCAAAGACATCAGTCTTAAAACGTTTCCATTGCTCTTTAGTAACAAAAGGATCAACAAAACCCAGGCTTTCTCCTTTAGTACTTTCAATTGTCTTTGCCTTTAGACCTGGTGACGTTACATACCAATTTGGCATGACGTCAGTTCTCGCTACTTCCCAGTGATTCGCAATCCTATCGACCGTGAGTGCCGTCCCTGGTGACAAGTCTTTGAATTCTGACGTCGGGTAGAACTTATGGACGCAACCGTTGATGTGCTCGAACTGGATTGGTTGCTTGTCCATTGCTTTCTTCACCAGTCTAATGCCGCAGAAATACACTGCCCAGTCTCCTTTCTTTATGGGTGTTTTCCCATTGTTTGTTAATGTTATACGAGCTTTGAAAGTCAAAGGCGAGGCCAGGTTATCGACGACCTTGTACCGTATGTCAACGTTGGAAGCGATGTTGTCAATATCAGATTGGCTGAGAGAGTCTACTACATCTGTTAATAAAAAGACCGATATTGATATATTAAGAGTGATAGTCAGCA
Source organism: Metridium senile (assembly GCA_949775045.1). Lineage (NCBI taxonomy): Eukaryota > Metazoa > Cnidaria > Anthozoa > Actiniaria > Metridiidae > Metridium > Metridium senile. The sequence continues at coordinate 10,174,570 of OX459101.1, read as the reverse complement.
AAAAACAGACATTTTCGCAAATTCGTGGCAAGACTTGAAAATTAGATTTCGCTCATATTTTAACCATAGTTAGGCCCTGATGTAAGAAGAACTGCTATGTATTTAGTTTTGTAAAATACCGCTTAGTTTTCGAGATATTCGAAAAAATAGGTTTTCGGCTAAATTCGCTAATTTTCGACCGATAATTTATACCAGTTTTAAAAGCTTGTCGCAAGCAAACTAAATAATGTATCGTTGTTTAAAGACCACAGAATTATTAAATAGTATTTTAAGTAACATTTTGAAGGCTTTTATGAACTTTCATAAAATCCTTCTATTTTAAATAAATTTATTTTTAGGGGACACTTTTAACCTCTCTAAAAATAGGGTGAATATAATCAAAGTTTTTTCCATGTGCTACGCAAAAGTTTTACCAAAAAAACACCTCAAGGGTAAGTTTGAATAATGGCCTTTACGAAACAAGTAAAATTGGTTTGGGGAAATGTACTTTTCGTGTTGTATTACACTCTCGAAGTTGTAGAAAAGTTGTAAATTTCATGTATCGGCATGATTAATGTAATTTGCATATATTAAACTTATTTCGAATTTAAAGCGGCTTCGTGTTAACTTCCAAGAAAGAAAACGATTTTGAAGACTAACAAGAAGTTTATACTGCCATTTTAAAAGAAATGAAACGTATTATTAATAAAACAGGAACCAAGAAGTGATTTTATTCAAATCATATCCGTCCGTCAATTCTCTGCTCTCGAATCACATATTGTTATTTAAAAAAAAACAGCAGGAAAAATGCTATAAACATTAGGTTTCACTTGTAATTCTAACCTAGATGAAGTTTAGAAGCTGTTGTATTACTTATTATTAATACTATCATCGATGTTGTCAATATGTATTTTAACAATTGTACATTTTAATAGCGCTTGACCCGTATGAAAGTGACAAGTAATTGTTTGCTATTAGCCGCTTTGATTGTGTTCGCATCGTTGCCAACTTTATCGATCATATTTTGATAAAAAACGTGCTTAAAACAACATCATGATGGTCAAAAATCATAACCAGTGGAAAGACAAAAGAATAATCTGTCACATGAAGCAGATGAAGAGGAGTTGAAGTCATTTTCTGCAACTGAACAAGATATGTCGACACACCATCTTCGTCACAAGTAAGAACTAGCAACGGAGAAAATTTTCAAACTGATCATAACAAAATGACATCGGATCTTTGCTGGACATTGAGTTACATGGACATAATTAGTATAAATCAAACTACATGTTTTAATAGTACAAATAAATATTGTACTATTCTTACTCTGTTGTTTTAAGGCCTTTTAATTTTGTATCGGAATTAAACATGCACGGTATTACTCATTGAACTTCTCCTAGATATATTCCTAATTATATTCTGCTATACTTTATGATTCGGACGCTTTCTACACATGTTTTCAGTTGTTTCTAGCGTTTAATTCGTACGAAATACGACTATGTCGAAATCTAATTACGCATGCAAATTCAAAGGTCCCGTACGGTGGCCGAGAGAGGACACTGAAACTCGTAAATCAAAAGTCGTAAGTGGAAGTTCACTTGCCACTTTTGTATACCACTTGCGACTTCCCACTTGCGAGTTATCACTTGCGAGTTACCACTTACGGCTTTCCACTTGCAGCTTTCCACTTGCGACTTTCGACTTGCGAGTTACCACTTGCGAGTTACCACTTGCGAGTTTCCTTTTGACCACCCCTCCCCTCCCTACCCATACTTATATGACCGAGAGGAAACTGGATCGAGAACACAGCTACCAGGCCTTTAGTTCTTCCATCATGGCGGACGAAGGTGAAAGTAAGTTTTTCACACTTTTGCTTGTAATTCATGGAGTTTTGTGATCTTTTACTGAGAAATAATGTTTTTGAAGCTATTCTTAGATGTGTTAGAAGACTGGTAGGGCAAAATAAAACACAGGAAATAATCCTAAAATACCTTCAACGTGATTTCAATTTGAACTGGAGGTAAACTTTACAGTTTTAACAAAAGTATTAAGCTTAAATAAGCTTATTCAATTAGACTTATAAGCAAACTTTCATTACAATTAAGATATTGTTTAGTTTGCATGGCAAATCTGGAGTCTTAAATTGATATCCCTTCACGAAAATTTCAATTGTTGTCTGTATGGTATATAATTCTCCTACAAAGCGTCTATAGACATATCCGGCTGCCGGGTAAATAGGGGCAGTGGAAATTGAGCAAAAGTCCTTGGTTAGAGTTAGGTTTGAGTTAGGTTTAGCAATGAAATTAGTGATTTAGTATTGACTGCCGTAAATATAAAGATGTGATGGAAGCCATAATGGTATGTATGATATTTTGCTTTTATGTAAGCTTATTGATGTTGGGGAAATTTTGCTTGCTTTGCTAGTGTTAGAAATCACAACATTTTTCTAAAGGCAGCACCATTTTGAAAATTCTTCTTTATTGCCAGGGAAGGAAGTTTGACTGTTAATGGGGTGTATTATCACCGATCTTCATTGATTTAACATTTATTATAATTGTATATGATTATAGTAAATCTGTGAACAATGTCTAAATAGTTACTATGTATAATATTTTAATATTCAGAATTAATAAAAAGCTCTGTTTATTTTAATAGTGGCTATTAATCACTTCGACTATCAATCAACCCCATAATATGCGACCTTGGAGTGGGCAAGCTTGTGGATGCCACACACCAGACAAATGCAGGAGGAAATGCTGGAAGCATGGCATATCAACATAAAGAGCAAATTAATGGTGAGAAGCCAACACCAGCAGTTGATGTGTATTCTTTAGCCGTCATCATATTGGAAACGTATTCACGCCAAAAGGTCTGGAAGGGTATGACTGCAATTGAAGTTACGAAAGCTAAAATACTAGATAATAAATACCCCAACATTGATATGGATGAGGTTCCAGCTCAAGCGAAAGAAATTATCAATGTCTGCTTCCAAGATGCCAAGAAAAGACCATCATTCCTTTCACTACTACCTGTGGTGAAATCCTTGGATTGAAATCTTGAGACATGACAGTAATTATACATGGAGTCAGGACATCATATTTTTGACATTTCTTGTTCTTTGTTGTTGTTCTTCTCTAATTCTGTGTACTCAAGCATGTTAAGGACTGGGTTTTTCAGAATTTAAAAGAAATATATTTCTTGTTCGTGTTTACAAGTACAAAGCTGAAATTTGAATCAGAAATCATTTTTGGGCTGTTTTAAAGTTTATTTGTGAGAATGTTGATATAAATTGGTCACAGAAAACCAAAATTCAGGTTTGTATTCCATTATAGAAGTTTTGTAAGTTTCAAACAATCAAACATACATTTGCAAATTTTTGCTTCAGGAAAAAAGCAATAAAGAAAACCACCTTTGTTTGTGTTTTACTTATGTATTTTTTTCAAACTTACAAAACTTCTATAATGGAATACAAACCTGAAATTTGGTTTTCTGTTTACAATTGGGCTCTTCAAAGATTTAGGGGTGATGTTGATGTCAGAAAGTGGTCACATGACCATTAAGGCCAAAAAATAGAAAATTAAAAATGGGCCGGTTAGAAACATTTCCTTTAAAAGTAAAAACTATGTTAAAACATTGTATACATATACCTGTCAATCCTAATGCACTTCGTTTGGATTTCCTTCATTCTCTGATTTTGAGAATTTTTAATAATTGTTAATTTATTTAGCCTTTGGTCATTTGACCTGTTTTGCCTTATAACTCGCCTATCTTGTACAATGGACGGTTTCCAATGGACAATCAAACCAGGCGGATTTTGAAAGACCTTCACAATTGCATTATTTTCACATACTTTTTAATATTCTGGGAAAAAGTTTTGACAGGCCCATTTTAAATTTTCTTGGGTTTTTTTTTTTTTTTCCTTAATGGTCACGTGACCAATTTATATCAACATTCTCACAAATAAACTTTAAAACAGCCCAAAAATGATTTCTGATTCAAATTTCAGCTTTGTACTTGTAAACGCAAACAAGAAATATATTTCTTTTAAATTCTGAAAAACCCAGTCCTTAACATGCTTGAGTACACAGAATTAGAGAAGAACAACAACAAAGAACAAGAAATGTCAAAAATATCATGTCCTGACTCCATGTATAATTACTGTCATGTCTCAAGATTTCAATCCAAGGATTTCACCACAGGTAGTAGTGAAAGGAATGATGGTCTCTTCTTGGCATCTTGGAAGCAGACATTGATAATTTCTTTCGCTTGAGCTGGAACCTCATCCATATCAATGTTGGGGTATTTATTATCTAGTATTATAGCTTTCGTAACTTCAATTGCAGTCATACCCTTCCAGACCTTTTGGCGTGAATACGTTTCCAATATGATGACGGCTAAAGAATACACATCAACTGCTGGTGTTGGCTTCTCACCATTAATTTGCTCTTTATGTTGATATGCCATGCTTCCAGCATTTCCTCCTGCATTTGTCTGGTGTGTGGCATCCACAAACTTGCCCACTCCAAGGTCGCATATTATGGGGTTGATTGATAGTCGAAGTGATTAATAGCCACTATTAAAATAAACAGAGCTTTTTATTAATTCTGAATATTAAAATATTATACATAATAACTATTTAGACATTGTTCACAGATTTACTATAATCATATACAATTATAATAAATGTTAAATCAATGAAGATCGGTGATAATACACCCCATTAACAGTCAAATTTCCTTCCCTGGCAATAAAGAAGAACTTTCAAAATGGTGCTGCCTTTAGAAAAATGTTGTGATTTCTAACACTAGCAAAGCAAGCAAAAATTCCCCAAAATCAATAAGCTTACATAAAAGCAAAATATCATACATACCATTATGGCTTCCATCACATCTTTATATTTACGGCAGTCAATACTAAATCACTAATTTCATTGCTAAACCTAACTCAAACCTAACTCTAACCAAGGACTTTTGCTCAATTTCCACTGCCCCTATTTACCCGGCAGCCGGATATGTCTATAGACGCTTTGTAGGAGAATTATATACCATACAGACAACAATTGAAATTTTCGTGAAGGGATATCAATTTAAGACTCCAGATTTGCCATGCAAACTAAACAATATCTTAATTGTAATGAAAGTTTGCTTATAAGTCTTATTGAATAAGTTTATTTAAGCTTAATACTTTTGTTAAACCTGTAAAGTTTACCTCCAGTTCAAATTGAAATCGCGTTAAAGGTATTTTAGAATTATTTCCTGTGTTTTATTTTGCCCTACCAGTCTTCTAACACATCTAAGAATAGCTTCAAAAACATTATTTCTCAGTAAAAGATCACAAAACTCCATGAATTACAAGCAAAAGTGTGAAAAACTTACTTTCACCTTCGTCCGCCATGATGGAAGAACTAAAGGCCTGGTAGTTGTGTTCTCGATCCAGTTTCCTCTCGGTCATATAAGTATGGGTAGGGAGGGGAGGGGTGGTCAAAAGGAAACTCGCAAGTGGTAACTCGCAAGTGGTAACTCGCAAGTCGAAAGTCGCAAGTGGAAAGTAGCAAGTGGAAAGCCGTAAGTGGTAACTCGCAAGTGATAACCCGCAAGTGGGAAGTCGCAAGTGGTATAGGAAAGTGGCAAGTGAAATTCCACTTACGACTTTTGATTTACGAGTTTCAGTGTCCTCTCTCGGCCACTGTAGTCCCGCAACATCTTGCGTTACTCGTATTTAAAAGATACGCCACAAACGATAGTTTATAAGCTTAGTTTATTCATTTGTCAGAAATATTGCTAGTAAAAACGTTTAAAAACTATATATAGATGTGACAGGAGAAAGAAACAGCTAGAACTTACGTCCCAATTGAATATCCTACTCCTGGTTATATGTAAATATATAATGTATAAAAATACTATCAAATGCAGCAAAATATTTAGCTATTAAATCAAGAAATACTGTAAAAAAAATAAACGATTGGAAAAGATAACGTTTATTTTTGGTTTATTTTTGTGCACTTCGTCTAGATCTTTGAAAGCATTAGCGCGAGTTAATTAAAATTACTTGTCAATTTCATACGGCGTCAAGCGCTATTAAAATGTACAATTGTTAAAATACATTATGACAGCATCGATGATAGTATTAATATAATAAATAATACAACAGCTTCTAAACTTCATCTAGGTTAGAATTACAAGTGAAACCTAATGTTTATAGCATTTTTCCTGCTGTTTTTTTTTTTTTTAAATAACAATATGTGATTCGAGAGCAGAGAATTGACGGACGGATATGATTTGAATAAATTAAATCACTTCTAGGTTCCTGTTTTATTAATAATACGTATCATTTCTTTTAAATGGCAGTATAAACTTCTTGTTAGTCTTCAAAATCGTTTTCTTTCTTGGAAGTTAACACGAAGCCGCTTTAAATTCGAAATAAGTTTAATATATGCAAATTACATTAATCATGCCGATACATGAAATTTACAACTTTTCTACAACTTCGAGAGTGTAATACAACACGAAAAGTACATTTCCCCAAACCAATTTTACTTGTTTCGTAAAGGCCATTATTTAAACTTACCCTTGTGGTGTTTTTTTTTGGTAAAACTTTTGCGTAGCACATGGAAAAAACTTTGATTATATTCACCCTATTTTTAGAGAGGTTAAAAAAGTCCCCTAAAAATAAATTTATTTAAAATAGAAGGATTTTATGAAAGTTCATAAAAGCCTTCAAAATGTTACTTTAAATACTATTTAATAATTCTGTGGTCTTTAAACATCGATACATTATTTAGTTTGCTTGCGACAAGCTTTTAAAACTGGTATAAATTATCGGTCGAAAATTAGCGAATTTAGCCGAAAACCTATTTTTTCGAATATCTCGAAAACTAAGCGGTATTTTACAAAACTAAATACATAGCAGTTCTTCTTACATCAGGGCCTACCTATGGTTAAAATATGAGCGAAATCTAATTTTCAAGTCTTGCCGCGTTATATTTGATTTTTGCTGACTATCACTCTTAAGGGCGTTGTTGCTGCTAATGTTTCAAGAAATTCGCGAATCTTACACGATTTGGCAAAAACTTATTTAAAAATGAAGATGTCTTATGTTATTATTTTGTCTGTACCACAGGGATCCGATAATTGAAATATGGCAAGTTATATAAAAACTCGATAAAAGCACTGTTTTAACGCATTTATATATATAGGTGACCGTAGTGTTTACAAGTATAGGCATTGTGTTGCTAATCTATCAAACATTTTCACAATAGATTTGTTCCTTTTTCTTTGTTCTAATAACAATGGTTGGTTGGCAAAACCATAACAAACTACGTCGCTGTACGTCCACCTATATACATCTTTTCCGAGAAACGTTTTCATTTGTTAAGTCATACTCCTACAAGCTAATAATGCATGGGATTATGGGTAGACTTTGTCTACATTCAGACACACTTGTCAATTTGTTATTGACCTTTTTGACTTACGATAGAACATGAGATTTATTTCGTTTTCTATTGCGCTACTGTCTTGTAGGATCCTTTCTCATGAGTGAAAATGCTTCTCGTTCCAGATGATCAAAAAAAATAAAATAGAAAACGCGAGCGCGTGCTATGTGCCATTTTAAAAGTACGCGGGGGATCGCACAAAGTACTTCTTGAGTGTGCTTGAGTGCTTTATAACTGCTTATACAATAACTATTTGAAATCACGTATTTTGATTGGTTGAGGCGCGTGCTTTATGAGAGCCCACAGCACGCATGTTTGCATGTTGATCAATTTGTATTTTATAAAAGAAATAGAAAACTTGCTTTCTGTGCTGTATACAGTTATAAAGCACTTGGGGATTGTCAGAACACTTCGCGTCGTGCTTCTCTTAACACTTCTCTCGTGTTCTGACAGTCCCGCATGCTTTATACTACACACAGCACGCGCGCGCGTTTTCTATTCCTTCAATACAGCACATTAAATTTTTTTCATTTTTTTTATTAGCTAAAAATGACATATTTATCAACATGCAAACGCGCGTGCTGTGTGCCCTTATAAAGTACACACCTCGACCAATCAGAACGCGTGATTATTAATTGTCATTAACATTAATTCAGCATGTCACATATGCATAAATTAGCGAAACGGCTTGCCGACATTTTAATTTAAATACTTTTTAAATAAATACTTAGTTTCTGCATGTTCTTATTGACGCTCAATTCCATTGTTTTCAAATAGTGATCGAGTGTATTGTGTTATTCCGTCCCCCCTTTGTGTGGAACCTCAATAAAAAAAAAAAACTAATAAGAAGTGATGGTAGTAAATGCAGAGTATAGTGGTAGTGTTTGGAGTGTCCGGGTGAAGTGAACCACACGTGAAGGGAACATCACGGGAATGAGTGTTGTAGAAGTTTGAGTGGAGTAAACCTCATCGGAGAGCCCAGATAGCATAGGTAGTGTTGGCTGAAAATACTTAAAGTAATCAGCTAGTATAGTTCAGAGTTTAAGCTAACGGAAGAGCCCAGATCGGTTGAAGTGTGTAAAGCAAAACTCAAGAAAGATTCTGTGTTTGTATACACTGAGTTTAGTGTGAAAGAGTGAACATCACGAAAGTTCCCTGGGAGTTAGTCTTGAAAATACTGAGTGTAGTGGTATTGTGTATGGGGCGAACCTCACAGAAAAACACAGGCAGGTAGGGAGTATTGTTTGCCGTAAATACTGAAATGGTTGGAGTGAGCCACACGGAAAATTCTAGTAGTGACGATTGACGATTGACAATCAACGTACTAAATGTAGTGCAGAGAGAAACTCACAGAGAACCCTGATTGATTGAGATTCTATTAATAAAAGTGATATTTACTTATTTCATTTAAATGATTTTAAATAAGACTATAGTAACTTCTTAAACAAAAAGCAATTCCTAAGCGGTAATGTTTACAATATCGATAAATTTGCTTGAATGAACTCAGCGAGACTGTTTAATTGAGTTCGCTGATATGTGAACATTTACTGAATAAATACTTACTCGAGACAGCAATGAAGATGGAAGCCAAACCAACCAAAGTCCTAATTATCTTAACCATTGTGACTTCCTAGGAAGCCTTGTTTCTCATGCCTTTGTAATAAATTGTGGAATGTTTCAAGAACAAACATTAGTTTGATATCTGCTCCTCTAGAGGTCACGGTGATGACGTTCTTGTAAGGGAAAGATACTACTGGATCAAGGGAGCAATTGGACTTTGGGACTGTGGACTGAAAATATATGGTGATTCAAATCACGTTTGGTTACTGCGGTGATACCCCTCTGATACGAATGAACCTTAAATGTGTTTATTGCAGTAATGCTACTCTGGTATAAATGGACTTGGGGACTAGGGACTGAAAAAAAAATTGTGATCCAAGATCAAGTGTGGTTACTCCAGTGATGCCCCTCTGGTACATGAACAAATGGTGTACAAATGGATTTGGGGAAAGTTGAATTCAGAAACGGTGGAGTAAGCCAAACTCTCTCACTTATAAGTGCCTTCGTTACTCCGAAAGAGAATATTAAGATTCTTAATCAATAAAAAAGGAACCAAGAATAGGAATACTGTGACAGTACCTTTGTCACAGGTGGGTCCCTTGCGCCCCAACCCCAAAACAACCACGCTTTTGTTTTCACTTCTGAAATTAGCTTTATTCAAATAATTATATTCTATAACTAGACACGAATCTATGAAACGAACATAAGCTAATATATGACTAAACTTAATATTATCGTATAATTTACTAATATATAGTATAACCGACACTAGTGGCAGCTTAAGGCTTACCAATAAGAAATAACTCATTAACCAACTTAATCGATTACGTACTAATTAAAGCTTGTAAAGCTACCTATAAACTAGATATTAAATAAGCTAAATATTTAATGTTTACAGCCGCTTGAGCTAACGATACAAATGTAGTTCTACTAACGATCAGTTTTTTCTTTCAGTTCAGTTTCTTTGTTCATTACATTCACTTGAACTAACGAACACAATAATACGGCAAGCAGATACTTATCATTTACTGCAGTGTTTAGTGCTTTTCGCTAGTAGTAGGCCTTTTATTCAGTACAGTAGTAGGTTTGTCTCGTTTACTCGCAGACAGTACTTCTAGTATTCTGTCGAAGACTTTTCTTCACTTCTTTTCAGTTGTAGAGTAAAAACTGAGCTCCTACACGTTGATGAATATCTCTTATTCGTACTTGTTGTGTGGATCATCGATGCTAATCTTTCAGAGCTTAACGTTGAGTCCAGGACACGTAAACTTGTCACTCTTGTGGAAGGGTTCCACGGTATCTTGACTTAGTCTCTTCTAAAGTGAGTATTTAGATTTGAACTTCTTTTTTCTTACTCTGTGGTACGTCCCTGACGACTTCTTTGAGCTTTCGTCTAACTCTCTCGTATAACTCTGGTTGAAGTGTTTTTCCGTTCTGCTTGCCCCAAACTACTTATGCTTTCTTTACAATAATACAATAAGATTGCATTGATACAAAAAGAGTTACATAATCTAAAATACCAGTGAAACATAAACTAGATATCGAAACACACGGGAAAGTGACTTAATTTAACTTTATAAAATTTTTGGTATCTAACGCGCGCTCTGATTGGTTGCTGGCCATGTCTATATGAGAGAACAGAGAATGAAAATGACGAATGCTGTCGCAATACTGCGCGCGCGTTTACGAACATTCGGTAGAAAAGTTTTCTCTGCATTTTTTTGCGAAAAAATTTCATAAAAGAAATATAAAACGGCCGCTTGTGTCTATGTACTGTGATATGTATGTACTCAAGAAGCAAGAGAAACACTCGCTGCGCTCGTGTTTCTAAGCTTGCTTCTCTCGTGCTCTACATCTCCTAGCGTGTTTATATCACAGTACATAGACACGCGCGCCCTTTTATATTTCTTAAATAAAGGAAAAACAATAACAAACAGGACAATACGAAATAAACTATAATACTTATAAACGAAGGAATTTCGTGACAAATACATATTTATAAATGTCCTTATTTTACGTCGGTAACTCGTGAAGCTACACGGAAAGGAGAGAAGTGGAAACAAGGATGCAGAGGGAATTGAACTAGGACTTCTCAGTAGCACCAGTTTTTTATTTCAATATATTTACATTATACATAACAATATACATATATATATATATACATTTTTTCTATGGTCGACTGTGGATGTAATTCTGATAAGTTAACGCTTCACAATATAATTGTACTTTGATTGATTTATTCGATGGGAGTATGATGGTAGACGGAATGTATGTGAACAAGTTATTTTACAAAATTACTAAGATTAAGGGGACAAATAAGTCGATCAATTTCTATAGCTTTTTTCTTTAATGACCTGCCTCGAATATATGTAAAAACTCCATTGTGTTTGAATTTGAATACGAGGCCAATTAAATAGTCATAAACATAGGGAATCGCCATTTCGATTTGGTCTACTGTGCAAATTAACCAGCCGATTCTAAGAACTGATATTCTTTTTTTGAATGGATATGTGCAATTGCTTTCAGTGGATTCTTCGAGCTGTTGTTCTATTTTCTAACAAACGGATCGTGTTTGTTTTTATAAAATTAATGGATTGTGCATAATCTATCAGCAGATTCTTAAGACTTGACGAGCTGCATTGCGATACTCTTTCTTTCTTCCAAAATATATCAACGGATTTATAACAGCGGTTGCCATGCCAACGGTAGCCGCCCAGTGAATCAAGGGATTCGTATTTGCAAATGTCTCAAAGTCGGAGTGTTGAAGCATAGTATATCCCAGTGGAGCCCAAGAGATACTGAATACCGTGATGATTATGGCTATAGTCTTGGCTAACTTTCCCTCAACTACTTGCTGTCGAAGAGCGGTGTTGTTAGCTTCCGTGTTACTCGCTATAACTTTCTTTTGCTTCTTAATACCCCAGAACACCAAGACATAACATACAATTATGATAAGATAACATACTACCAAAATAGTAAAGGCTGCTTTGGCGAACAAATCTTGTGAGATCAACCTTTTCGTGATACAAACAAAACCAATGATTGCCGACATCCATATTAGCAATATGACTACTTTGATTTTTCGTGCGCTGACAAAATTTTTGTATGAAAAAGGAAGACGTATCATGAAGCATCTGTCCAAGCTCATAACTACAAGGTTACTGATCGAACCTGTGAACGTAGCAACGATTACTCCAGTGTTCCAAGGAATTGGTTTAGTTGGAGTCCCCAATGCACAAACACCGTTACTTCGAAATTGAAGAAATGAGACATGCAATGATACAGGTATCCCTAATAGACTTGTCACAAGGTCTGCAGCGCTGAGATTACAGAGAAGGAGAGTCGAGTTGGAAACCAGACGTGGGCTGAACCAGAATGTTAAACAAACAAGAAAGTTAAACACTGTCCCCAAGACGCTCAAACATATTCGTACAACTATCTCCGCCATTATTTCCTCGTTGTGACGTTTTGACATGCAAGAGAGATCACTCGACACATTCCATGAACTATTCTCCATTTTTTCAATAGTCTGTGCGTTTTATCAATAGTATATCGTTGATTGCTTGATATATCAAAGTTTACTACTTTAACACAATTATGAAATGAACCTGCACTGATTTACGTTTGAGTTTGAGTTCAGTGGCGCAAAATACACGATAGATACCTGTTCCAAGAAATCGCCCCAAAAAGTTTTGAAGAAGATTAAACTGAAATCTGTATTTTATATCTTATCACTTCAACGTCTGTGATTAAAATGAATCACTTTGTTGTCTGAAAGGACTTTAAAATCCAATTTCATTCAAAGCAAATCAAATCATGTGAGACGTGCACACCAGGTCAGCTGAGTTTGTACAAATGATCTTGACATACATGTTCACACACACCGACGTTCATTGGTGTTAAAACAATATTCATATGGAGGTGATATCGAAAAAACTGTCAACTTTCTCGATAACAGTGCGCGTAGGAAAGATATCAGATTTAGATGTAAAATCGCACCGTTGCTTGCTTAATTAGTTTTTTTTTAATTAACCATAGGTAATAATACATTTTTAGATTACTAATGCATATTGGATTTTTGATTTATTTGTTTAAGTTATTATTGAGTTTAACACATATTTTACATTTTTTTTTTATATATGTATAATATTGTAGATATAGTATTATTTCTTTTAGCTACACATAACAAAAATTATTATTATCATTATAGCATGGCATCAAAATTCCGCGCACTCTGATTGGTTGCTGACACATAATGACCGGGCAAGATATTTTTGTAATGACCGGTGATTATTTTTTCTCCGCTGGGCGGTGGCTGTTTTCTTTCGGCATACTAAAGGCTCAAAAATGTTGAAAAAGGCCGATTTACTCAATTTAAAGTCCTGTCAGCCATCATCATGATTTCATCTCCTTCATAAAGTATGACACAGACAAATTGATTCCTTCAACAGTTGACAGTGATTTCGATTAAAGATCTTATTATTGTTTGTCGAAAAATAAGCTTTCGTATACGCTCTTTTTCTTGATGTAAATTTCAACTCGTTTCAATATCCATCGTGGTTCACTTGTTTATGTCAGCCAAAATCCTTTATAAAACTCTTTTTTTGTTTCTTGACTTTCTTAGATGTTAAGATATAAACAAAACCCTTTGATCTTTCATTTGGAATGATATAAAGAAAGCTGTAGTAATTTTAATATTTTGGCATTAAAATTTAGACAGGTGAACTGAAGAATGAGAAGAAGTGAAAGAGAAGAAGTAATTTAATAAGTTTTATTTAAAGTTAACACAATCTATTTTTATATACAACTGTGTCGATGTCGACGCCATTGTTTACTAGATAAATAAAAGAATACTGCATGAAAGAGGCTAGAAGAAGTAATTTAATAAGTTTTATTTAAAGTTAACACAATCTGAGCTATTTTTATTTACAACTGTGCCGATGTCGACTCCATTGTTTACAAGATAAATAAAAGAATAAAATAGACGCCATTATTTATTATCTTTCTGCTTTTAGTATATTCCAATTGACACGACCACCTAAATAAAAACGGTTCATTTGACTATTCTCCATACTTCATCTCCGAGTTTCAGTATTTTTTTTTTGAGTGTTCGCGCGTTTTTGTTATTATTATTTTCATTATTATATTTTATTTTATTGAATAATTTCCAAACAATTTACATAAATAAATAAATGATACAGATACTTAAACTACACTACACTACACTACACTACACTACACTACACTACACTACACTACACTACACTACACTACACTACACTACACTACACTACACTACACTACACTACACTACACTGCACTGCACTGCACTGCACTGCACTGCACTGCACTGCACTGCACTGCACTGCACTGCACTGCACTGCACTGCACTGCACTGCACTGCACTGCACTGCACTGCACTGCACTGCACTGCACTGCACTGCACTGCACTGCACTACACTACACTGCACTGCACTGCACTGCACTGCACTGCACTACACTACACTACACTACACTACACTGTACTGCACTACACTGCACTACACTACACTGCACTACACTACATTAACTACACTACACTACACCACACCACACCACACCACACCACACCACACCACACTGAAATACACTACAATACATTACATTACATTATATTTACAGCAGAAGAAAGTAAGATATAATTTATAGGCATAAATAAATACATGAGTACATCTACACTTATATACGTGTATCACATATGCACGCATATATCCATCGTACGTACATGTATATATTTTCATTTTCTTAGTGCGTTTTATAAATACAAGGAAGGAGTTTGTTCCATTTATTGTAATGGTATGATAACTTGTTTCTATTTTTAGATCGAATCATCATATATCACCTTTCCCCGGGGCACTCCCTTTGTCCAAGTGTTAAGGGTGATCGGCGCTCCTTTTATTGTTGAAAATATTCCCTGTGCCTAGCCTCCTCCACAGGCGTCTCTCTGATCTAATTTGGATTTGGGTTTCCTGTGCTACTACCAGAGAGGGACTAGGCGCTAATTAGTTAGGTTGTTTCTCTTTGCCTCTCCCCCTCCCCCACTCGGGTTTTCTCCTCACCACAGGACGCCCGATGAAAAGAGATTTAAGATGCCTGTACCTACCTTTTAGGGTTCTGGCAGTTACGTAACATGACTCAGTATCTGTATGGGTCATTTTTACTCCACTTTGTTACTAAAAGTAAACCTAGCTTGCAAGAACAACGCATAGTTGTACCTTTTAGAGGTTGAAATCAACAAGAGCTCTTTTAATCTGTGTGTACCTTTTAGGCCGGGTCGTTTTTAAAACCTCCGCCGACCACCCCTACAACTTGGACAAAGTGACAATTAAAAGCAATAATTCGTTACCATTTCTTTTATTTGCTCTTCTTCGTTATGTAACTACGTAAGGAAACGGTTAGTTTAGGCTTGACAGTGTTGCTCTTTCTTATCAAAATACGACGAAATGCTTTCTTGAACTCTTTCATCCGTAATGCATATATCCATGGGTTACACGCAGAGTTAGCAAAAACAACAAAGTTGGCCCACAACCAGTATCTATAAACGAGCATCTTTTCACAGGAATCTTTGGTTGCAAGCTCGACCAAGGAGAATATAAAATTTGGTGTGAACATAATTACGAAGAACCCTGTTACAATACCTATTGTGACGGCCGTCTTTCGATTCCGTAAGGCTTCCGTCGTGTTGTGGGTGTTGGTGGCGGTTCTAATCAGCCTTACCTGCCTCCTTGCAGCTTTAAAGATGTGATAGTAGCTATACGCGATGACAAAGCCAGGTAGAATAACAGTGAATATTACACAACTGACCCAAAGTATTGAGGCTTGTTCAGTAGTTGTTATCATAACACTTGTAGATGCAAAAATAAACGATATAACCCACACGGTGCCTATGATAACACTACACTTTGATTTTGTCATTGTCTGTTCGTAGTGAAATACCGAGGTGACTGCTACGTATCTATCAATGCTCACTGCACAAAGGCTCAACGTTGTAGCCACCAGTGTCTGAACCCAGAGGAAGTTCTCTGCCCTATACAATGGGTGAGAACTGTTTACCCACTCTCTGGTAGTAGTTAGTGCAATATAGAGTGGGCTTATTACTAGCCCAGCACATAAATCTGCTAGAGCAAGCGAAACGATGAAGAAGTTCGATATAGTCTGTAGACCTGGTGTGGTGGCGATGGAAAACAGGACGATGGAATTTCCAATCAATGCCGAAAGTCCAGACAGCGTTTCCAAGAATACAAAAGCAATGTATTGGCGAAATGGAAGATTCGGGTCACAGTAGCTGTCGTTACTCATCTTGAATTTATGGTTACAATGGTATAAAAAATCAGAATTTTCTGTTTATTTACCCGATCGCACACCGATTTCCTGGAACGACTTCAGATCTTAAAACATTTGAAGAATTTCAGTTTAATTTCAGATCCAACACCGATTTCCTGGAACGTATTCTGATCTTAAAATTGAGAAATTTCAGCTCATTTATTTATTTTTCAGCTTATGATACCACAAATCTACCAGATGTCTACCAGATTTGTACCAGATGTGACGCACTCTGTGACGATGTGACGCATCCAAGCAATGAATTCGTTGTTGTCAGTCCAAACTCGCTTTTCAGCTTTTAAAAACGTTTTGGTACCGCAGATCTATGAACCTCAGACTGGGCACTTTTAATATACAGATGCGTAGTACCAACTTATATCCCAAAATTAGCACCAGATGAGCCAGAATAACTGTTAGATTATCCAGTTAAAAGTTAAATTCCGTGTCGCTATAGTCAACGTTCTCAGTGTACTTAAGCAACGTTCACCGACCAAATATGAAATGCAAGGATGAATACGTATTTTTTTAATGACAAATGGTTCCGACAACAACTCAATAATTGACTGTTATATTGTCATGGAGTTTACACATTGTTATTGCATGGCTTCATATATTGGTTTTCTCAACATGCATATGTTATGTTGACCGCTAAATTAACTCTCGGTTGTGTCAAGTGCTATGTTGTTGTTCGCCTTAAGACTATCTACAACATCGTAAGCGCCCCAGGAGAAAGTCCTATTCTTTTTTAGAATGGTGTGAAAACAGCGCCTGTTAGGCCCTCAACTGTGTTGGAATATTTATTTACCTTCGTTCTCACCTGTCTTACTTATTTGCTTTGTGGAAAGATCATTTCCGAATATTTGGTTCAACAAACAAAACCACAAGCCCGCAACTAACCGTTCTTACCACATCTAATAAATAAATCTTAGATTTTAAAATCAGTTGGAAGCTAGAAGTCCTTGGTCTTGTCAATGAATCGATGTTATGTTTAGCCCTGTAGTTTTGGATTGGCGTTTCCAAGATTCCAGCTCTTTCTATTTTCCAATTATTTTGAGTTATTTCGTTGTGATTCCATATTTCAATAGTCCTTGCTGGTATGCAGTTAGTTAACACAGTTTTAAGCGATAAGCAAACGAGATTAAATATGTTTTATGCCTATATATCAATCTAACTCTTTCTGAGACCTACTCCGGCTGATTTTAGGCGATTTTAGCATAAAGCTCCTAAAACCTAAGGTGATCTTAGGCGATTGTGAGCAATCTTGGGCGATATTTTGACCAGGAGAAGGCCTTTTCTGAACTTGATCCTGGTCTGTTGGTCTCTGTGAATTTAGTTCGTGTACAAGTAGGATCTTTCAGCATAGAGCTTTTTCACGAGAGATCACGAGGTAGATGCAACGGTTTTCTGTTGATGAGAATAAATTTAAGGGCATTCACTTTTGTCTTCAAACACAAAACGTTTTTCAATTGGTTATATTAAGACCATAGTATTTCTTCAGTACAACTCTGTAACTTTGTAGGACTAGGTTTCTCTGAGTGAGGTTAATTGAGTCTCTTCTGCTCAGTGGTTCTTGTAGCAGAATTTTAGAATGGTTCAGTTCTATTTGAGCTTCTTTCCAGGGTTCTCGATTCTTCCAAGACCGGTTTTATATGTCACTTTTTCGGAAAAGGTTTCTTTAAATAAGGGCAATCTACGTAAAAACTGTTGTTTGTCCTGTTTAAGTTTTTTTAACTCTGTCACTTTGTAGGACCAAGTTTCTCTGAGTGGGGTTAACAAACTGGAGTTTTTTCATATTCTTTTTAAGCTACATTCAATGAATCTTGGTTTGATGTATTTATTTGTTCAGTCTCATATAGAGCTTGTTTGCATAATACTCAAGTAAAATCTCACGTATAGAAAGTTTGACTGAACTGGGTTTTTTTTTTCATGTTGATTTTATATTTGTATTATTTAATAATTCTATTTTGCAAAAATGTAATTTTTTTTTCATTGTTTCAAATACAGATTTTTGTTCAGTTCAATTAACTGAACTGTTTTTTCATGTTGATCTTTTTTTATCTGTATTACATTTATATTTCTTGACTATTTTACAAAATTTAATTTGATATTTTTTCTTTGTTTTAAATATAGATTGTTTGTGCAGTTTAATTAACTGCACTGTTTTTTCATGTTGATCTTTTTTATCTATGTTATATTTATTGACTATTTTACAAAAAAGAATTTCATTGTTTCAAATATAGATTGTTTGTGCAATGCGTTATTTCATAATGACATTAAGGTATCATGGGGCAAAATGTTTGATGAAAATGGACACTTCTCGAAAAAAGTATGAAGTGATTATTTATTCAATGTCTTGTTGATCGTTTAGCAAAATCAAAATTGGTTTTGCGTTTTTTCTTCGCGAGGTATTGGTAAAAAAGATATTTTGATAGTTACTTACTTACTTATTAAACATTTTTCTGTACAAACGGTTCCCGTATATATGGCATATCGCCGTGGTTAAGAGTTTGGGCCTGCTTCGGTGCCCAACTTTTTGTTTTTTAACAGACCTGATAAGCTAGGTTTTGTGACGATTGGTTAAATATTGCGGGACTATCAACTTATTGATTTTGACTAGTCGGATTTCGTTAAAATAGCAATATCATTAAAACTAAATATTATTTATTGAAACCAATAATGAAAACGAAATATTTGTTTATTGAGCTTTAAGAATATATATACTTTAATAAATAAATATTCCTATATATATATTCTGATAATGAAGTTTTAATATGTTGATTATGTGATCCTTATATGCGTAGATTTATTTCAATAAGATTTAATCTACCATTTTGTCGTCCTTTCTAAGCTTGGATGTCAATAAATATTGAGAAATGAGCTTGAAATATTGAGTGATCACAGCGTTGGTCTCGCAATCCGGTGGTGCTGGGTTCGAGTCCCACTCTGGCCACTAGCTGAGACTTTATTTGTCCCGGTTTCGATTAGGTTAAATTCAGCCTCTCGACCATGTTTGTAAATAGCCAACTGATTTGCCTCCTTACCAGTTGGGATTTTTATGTAAGGGATATTTAGAACGGTCTAAATTAATATGCTCAGCATTGAGCGAATTTTATTTTATTTATGATAATTTAGGACTTAGGGTACAAAGTCCAAGGAGAAGCATTAGGGCGAAAGTCCTTACAATGGTGAATGACCTAAATGGTCTACACCTATTTCAATTAACGTTGTCCATCTGGAATGGTTGATCTGAGACCGATAGGAATTGTGGGAGCCCGTTAAGCTGCAAATGCACTATTATAATCACGCTTGTATATTAATGTTTACTTCTGAAATACTGTTATCTGTAATTCAGCACCATTCAAGTGTGATTAAAACAATGTATTTGGAATTTGATAGACTCCCACAATTCCTATCGGTCTCAGATCAACCATTCCAGTCAGGGACAACGTTAATTGAAATAGGTGTATAAATAAAGTTGAAAAACAGTTTTTACGATGAACATTATCACGTATTGTTTTTAGTCCCGAGAGTCTAAAATAGGGTCATAATTTTAAATATAGACCTCTAGCGACACATCCCTGTCAAAAACCAGTTCGAGTACCAGTCGAAAATGACTTTCCGTAAATTGCGGAGCGAAATATAACTGAAGAAATACACAAAAAGAATCACACATGTTATTAGATCTACCAAAATAAGGTTCTATTAAGGTTCAAAAGATAGTAAGACAGCGGATTCAGTGCGGTAAAACACTTATGGAATTGGCGAAAATTTCAAAGCAAATGATATCATATTTACTTGTTCCATAACAAACTAGACGCTCTTCTAGCGTGTACTCGATGGTCTAGATAAAGTAAGTCATATATAAATTAAATGAGAAAACAGATTTCGCTCTAATATAGAGGCATATGTTACGTCTACAAAACTATCCCGTTATGTAGTAAAGTTGTCAAAATTTCATTACGTTCTGTATTCGTTGTATTCGTAGCAAGCAATTCATTCATTCAGCGATAATCCCTGTGCCAGAGAAATCTTCGTTTGACTACAAGTACCAAAAAAAAGCAATAATAATAATAACCACATTTTATAACTCGATCGGCTACGCTCATCTATTTATAAAAATAGATTTGAACCTAACTCTAATCATCAAATATCGCCTCTTTTTTCCAATCAATCAATTTTGTCACTTTTCTTTGTTGAAGCCGACGTCGAGAATAACTTCCTAAACTGTAAAATTAAATAGATTGAGTAAACTTTCAATTACAGATTCTGATATCAATTGCAAAAAGAAAATTCATTTATTAAAAATTATTGTATTCATGCTCTTCCCTTTGTTCTAAATTGAAAAATATTGAGTAGGCTTTTCATTACAGATTTTAATATCAATCAAAAACAAAATGAATTTGTTATGAATGGTTAGTGCTCTTCTTTTTGCTCAATTAATATAAAAGTATTTTTAGAAATATTCCATTAAAAATCAACAAATCGATTTTTTTCTTAGGTTCCTCCGGCAGTGTAATAATTGAGAATATTTTTACCCACACTTGTTTTCCAATGGTAATTAATTCCTAACAATGTTTTTTAACTATTTTCAAGAAAGTTTACAAAAACACGCAGTAAAAGACAATTCGATGAAAAAGAAAAGATGGAATATTTTGATATTTTGTGTTTATTTCAATTTATCTTCTTGTTCATCTTCTAATAATTTTTTTTATTTTTATCTATTTCTAAGAAAACACAGCTTACCCTCAGTCTGTGTTTTTAATTAAAAAGCAAATCAAACAATCTTTTATTATAAGATGGCGGTAGTATTCATATTAAAGGGAGGTATGTTTGATGATTGGGCAAAGCGTTGGGACGTATTATCTTTTATTATAAGATGCCGACAGTATTCATATTAAAGCAGGGACCGCGGAGCACATTGTGTGAAAAAAATGATCGGACAAATTGTGAAAAAAAATTACAAATTGTTATTTTCATTTTTTTTTCGGAGCAAAAAGTGTGTGTGTAGGAGGGGGGTGGGGGGGATGCTGTCTCCGCGGTCCGATCCCTGCAAAGTAAGGCTTATTGGATAATTAGACGAGACGTTGTGACGTAATAATAAATAGTAATAATTTAATTCTTAGTGCACCACATATAAATCTCCATGTTCTTACAATTAATATGGAAAATAAACATCAACAAAGGTCAAAAGATATTAAATTGTAAATCTTGATTCCAAATACAGTGGAACCCCGCCTTACGGCCACCCACTTAATACGGACACCCCGTTATTACGGCCAGTTTTTTAGGTCCTGATGAAATGCATCCACATACATTTTCTATAAAATTTACCCGCTTAACACGGCCACCCAGCTAATACGGCCACCCAGCTAATACGGCCACTTTTGGCTGTCCCTTCAGTGGCCGGATTAACGGGGTTCCACTGTAGCTTCACTTGAATTATATTTATAGCAATAAAACTTGTCAAAAATACATATTTCTGCTTGCTCTTTCCAATCGTGGTGCTTATTTTTTAAGATTAGTTTCTATTTTTGTAAGTCATATTGGCACTTGGTCAATGGGTATTTGATATTGATTATTTATCATCGCACAGAATCCTATTGTCTTTTTGGACATTTACTTACGGCCCGTAAATTATTCAAAATAGACATAATTCGAATAAATTATCGACATTGATAGTTCTGATTGGTTGTTTAAACGACTGATTAGATGAAGTTCTGAACGGTTTACAGAATAATCATTTCACTTGTCCGACTTAAGCCGATTTATTACCGAGAACAAAGGGAGTAGGATTACTTAATTAGAGTTATTACAAATTGCAGCTTAACTTATTACACCGCATAACTTAAAGTGGCACATTGGGATTTGAACGTCAGTCGCAAGAGCCTTAGATAATGAGCTCAAATATTCAGCTTAAAAAAGAGAAGCTTATAAAAAAAGTTTTTGTAGAAGTAAAGGGTGCAAAATGTTGCTTGGATTACGATATTAATTTTGCACCCCCTACCTAAGTTTAACCTGTTATTAAAACCCACAAATTACAGTTGGAATATTGGCTCCCCATAAAAAATGCCTATTTTTGACAAATTTGAGCTCAAAAAAGAGAAGCTTAGTTATTGACATTATTAAACATTTGATAGTGCAAACGTTTAGTCAACATTTCATCTTTGATTTGCACCCCCTACCTAACTGAGATCACCTTTTAAAAACTTTTAACATGTATTTTATTACACGAAGTTGAGCAATTTTGACCTGTTTTCTTTGTAAATTACCTCATTAAATACGCTTCACCTGATTGAACTTCGCGCTCAAACAGCAGAAAAGACCCGGATGTGTCCGGGCATTCTGTGCGAAGTGCCGCCTTTGTAGTTTAGGTTATCCGGCCACTGAAGGGACAGCAAAAAGTGGCCGTATTAACGGGGTGGCCATATTAAGCGGGGTAAATTTTATAGAAAATGTATGGGCATGCATTTCATCGGGACCTAAAAAACTGGCCGCAATAACGGGGTGGTCGTATTAAGAGGGTGGCCGTAAGGCGGGTTCCACTGTATATTTCTTTTTCATTTAAAAGTCAACATAACTTGGGTTCAATATGTACAGCCGGCTAACGTCACAAACACGTCACAATTGAAGATTACATTATTAAAAACCTTTTAAAACTAGTATTCGCGTACAGTCGAAACAACAATAACACACAAGCTATAATCGACCTCCGTATCAGAAATACCGTATGCAATCTTGGAAACAATTCCATTACCATATAGGGTATTGTAGGTGAGAAGTAACACAAGACTTTTATTAGCGCGCGAGATTTTTTCTTTTTTTAACAGGTTGAGATTTCAACAGAACAATAGGCATATCTTTGATACGAAAGAGGTATCCAGTGTCAATGGTATGGTATAAATTACAAGCGGGTGAAAATTGACCAGATTATTTAAACAATGGTGGGCAATATTAACGTTTCAAGACGACAGCACCAAGTCGAAAAAATATTGAAAAATACTCTTGAGATTTTGTTGGCAGATGTTCAAATACCAATTATTTAACGTCTTATTTGTATCAAAAGGAAGCTAAATATATCTATATATAGAAATTTGGCGGGCGTCTTTTTATGTTATATATAGTTTAGCTCAGTAGACGGCGCAAAAACTAGTTATATAAAAGACACGATTATTGATTATATCATAGGAAAGTTCCCCTTCCTTGATGCAAATTATAGATATCGCTATGGTAGTCGACGCTTGACATCGATCGAGTTTCAAGACAGGTGCCTTTGTGTAATTATATCATAAAAAATAACCGTTCCTCTGGAAGTCTTTGATGCTTATCTATATAATTATAAGTTGTTCAAGCTACATTATTTTTTAATTATTATATGTTTATTTATAGAATATTGATTACAGATTGTAATCAGAAACGTTTCATTTCCTCGAAGATTTTGGGTGTTTATCATTCAGTGATCGAAAGAAAAAGACTGAGAGTTACTTCGTCGAGTTGAGATCAAGGAAAATTGGGTTTAACTTGCAGCAAAGTTACCATTAAACTGTATCCAGATCACAAACTCCTAGAAACATTGACGCATTTGATGACGCATTGGATGAAAGCCATAATCAACTTGCTGAGGGTATGTAGATAACGTGTAATAAGGTTCGCAACATTCACTCGTCAGAAAAGGAGACTCCTTGAAACATTGACGCATTTGAATAGCTTACAGTATAAGCACAGTATCTTGGGCAAAATTTGGACAAAAGGCATTATCAACGTGCTGCGGGTCTGTAGATAACGTGTAAAAAGGTTCGCAACGTCCACTGGTCATGAAAGCCAAACTCCTTTAGATATTGATGCATTTGAATAGCTTACAGCATAAGCACAGTATCTGAAGTAAAATTGGAACCAGAAAAAAGGTAAAAGATTGTTGTAGGCTTATAAAAGGCGGAAAGGGAAGAAACGGATCAGAGAGAATGAGGGAGAAAAACAGAAAACCACAAAATAAACTGTGAGAAATCACTGGAAGAAAATAGGGAGAAGGGCGAAATATCCAAAACCATTGGGGAGTTGTGAGAAAAACGCTGTAAATAAAAATAGGGAAATACAGTGGAACCCCGCCTAACGGCCACCCGCATAATACGGCCAACCCGTTATTGCTGCGGCCAGTTTTTTAGGCCCCGACGAAATGCATGCCCATACATTTTCTATAGAATTTACGCGCTTAATACGGCCACCCCGATACGGTCACTTTTGGCTGTCCCTTCGGTAGCCGGATTAACGGGATTCCACTGTATTTGAATGTGCGCTCCTCCCTCGGATTGCATCTAAATCGCCTTAATACATTAATATAAATAGAATGTTTCAATATCCCCATTTAAACGAGTATTTCTCTATCACTTGCATAGTTATTTAAGAAATTAAGTGGCATGGCTGGACAATGTCTATGCTTAAATACAAATATTATAGTGATGATTTGCTGAGCTCATACTTAGCTTTAACCTAAAATAATATCAAATCAACATCGTTTCTTTTATTTCCTCTTTACACAATCATGTAATATAACTTTTCTGATCCTTTTATACTTCGTGTGCGTGCGTATGTGTGTGTATTATTTCTTTAACCCAAACTCTAAATTTTAAAATATCTATATGCTATCTATCTAGGTTAGCCCTTGTGGTTGTTATAGATAGCCTGTACCTAAAGATCTGTAAAATTTTACCCAATATACATATGCACTTTGTAACTCATGGTACTGAATAAAATTGAATTGAATTGAATTGAATTGAATTATAATGCACTTTATAGGAATTAATACAATGGAATCCTGTTAATCTGGCCACTAAAGGGACAGCCAAAAGTGGGCGTATTAACAGGGTGGCCGTATTAAGCGGGTAAATTTTATAGAAAGTTTCTTCGAGCCAATTTGCATGAGAAATAATTGCAAATTGATGAGATAGAATGGTAATTAGACATTTTCGTTTCTGATCAGTATTTTTACAACGTCGAAATTGCATTAATGAATGGTGTTGTAGCATCTGTATTTTTACCACTCTGAATTTGGTAGCTTAAAAATGGATAAACGGCTTATCTCCTCTTGAACTTTGTCCAACTTTGCAATTGTTTTCCGTGTGTGCCAATTCATAATTTTCCAGTGTCTTAGGGATTATAGTCGAGCACGTCTATAACGAATCAATTTGTCAATTTGTCAATTTGGTGTACGCACTTGCGTTTAGGTTATAATTTTCGTTTCAAATGTTATATAACCATAGTATATATAGTCATTTCAAATAATCCCGGCCCTAATGTAGAAACTTGGTTTTGGGTTAGAACGCAGGTTCGATCTAATGTATGTCCATTTTTGAGTATTTTGAATTGGCTATAGTCCATCTAAAATCAACATAGTGGGCAATTTTTTAGTCCATAAAAAACGTCATTTTTTGTCATTTTGTCATTTTGAGTTTGTTAAAGTCCATCTAAAATCGACATTTTGGGTGACTTCTGGGTCTATAGTCCTGCTCTTAAAAGATGTCATTTTCACCCATTTGTGGTAATTTGAATGCGGTATAGCTAGCCATCAAAAATTGTAATTGTTGTCTATTTTGTGCAATTTGCATGGGCGATAGTCCATCCATTTATATTCCAATTTGATGATCATGGCGATTCATCCAGTAGCTTATATAACTTGTAATATATTAATTATTAATTTTGTCAGTCTACCTTAATTCCTGTTTCCTTTTTTTTATCTTTTCATGAAGTGCTTTAACTCACTTTCGTTTCTATTTCAGGAGCAATTTGCATGGATCAACACTTCAAAATTATAGATGCATATTTTTACAACCTACAATAATTTGTTTTGGATGCATAATTAAACTCTGTCAGTTTAATTCTCCTCAGTTTTGGTTGGAACCTATTTCTAATTTATCTTCTGCTTTGTAATTGGAGTCCACTTAAGTAATTTGAAATTGTTTTGGATTCATAATTCATGGTGGCGAGTCAGTTTGCTTCAATTTGGTGTCAGAGAGATTCATTATTTATTGTATGCTCTCCTCTTGTGGCTTCTTCACATTTGTCAATTTGGCTCACGCTACTTACTGGATGACTTTGTTTCAACTTATTGCACAAGGCAACTGGGCTCATTGCATCGGCTACGGTTACATCGCCGACTGTGCACGTTTGGTTGGCTTGTTGTTTTATAGGGATCTACGAATTCCTTCAAACCTCTGAACTCTGCTTATTAAGGACAGTACTTTAATTGTTCCAGATTCATTGCAGAAGCCGTTCGGTTTACTTATATTGACTACGGTGACGACTACGACTCCTTTACCAAGGATATTTGAATGTACTGCTTTGTCGTTTAAGGGTACTATATACGTAATCAAATATCTGAACTTCGAATAATTAACTACAATCAACACTTGAACGTCCAGATTCAAAATTATATTGGCTACCTGCCTCGACCTATCGATCAATTTTCTGTACGCGGACTTCGCCATTTGGCTAACTGATTATGGCGACGATTTGATCACTATTCGGTACTTGTACTTTACCAACTGAATGGGATACTTGCGTGTTTTGACGAACATTTCGGCGACGATTTGATCAATATTACGTTCTTGCGCTTGACCAACTGACTAATTGGCAAATACTTATAGGCGACATTTTGATAAATCTTTTGTATTTGATTTGCACTTTACAAACTGAAGGGAATATTTGTATTCGCTGACATTTATTGGCCACTTTTCGATCGATCTTTTGAACGTGCGATTCAAAACCGAAAGGGAATATTGGCTAACATTTCGACCACTATTTGATCAATATTCCGTATACTTGCTCTTTGTATTTGCTAACATTTTGACGACGTTTTGAACGACCCTCTACAGGTGTATTTCAGTCTCAATGGATGTGACTTCTAATTCCTCGTGCACTGCGAATCTAGTAGGAACTACTAAAACTCTATTTGTTGCCGTCAATGTCGTCTTTGGCATGGCCGCAATTATTAGCAATGTGATTGTAATTTTTGTAATCTGCGGAACAAAATTACGAAGATTGCCATCTAATTTGTTCATTCTTTCGCTTACAGTGGGTGATTTCTTAGTTGGATTGCTGATTAACCCATTGTATATTACTATAATATTTCTAAATGTCTGGATGGAAAACAATATACTGATGAAAATAGAAAACTACTTCTGGATCCAATCACTAACAGTAACGACGTTGAGTATGTGTGCGATAAGTATCGAACGATATGTTGCGATTTCGCGGCCGTTTAGGTACCCAGAAATCCTCACGAAAAGACGCTGTTATTTGTTGATAACATTGCTATGGTGCGTTTCTATATTTCTTGGACTTTCAAGTTTCCTAGTCAAAGAACATGCCTTGGGGCAGCTCTGGGTTGCCTGTTCATCGTTAGTTGTATTCGTACCTCTTGTAACGATGGCTTTTTTCTATTACAAGATTTTCCAAGAAGTTATGCGACATAAAAAAAGAATAAGACAAGATTCGATAGAGATTTCATCCTCGCGGCGAAAAAATCAAAAAGCTATTATAACAATCGCCATTATCGTTGGTGTATTTGTCATCTGCTTCACACCAAGTCTTGTGTTTTCAATCCTTACAATGGCACAAACTGATAAATGTCGCGAGAGAAAGATTTACCGTAGTTGGATCTGGGCGATATTTATTAATTTCAGTGGCTCGGCGATCAATCCTTGGATATATGCTCTCAGGACGCTTGATTTCCAGAGAGCCTTTACGCGTCTTTTTGGTTGTCGATTTGTCACCGAAAATGGTAAAAAATGGAGAGTACATTTAAGGCTCCGTCGTGGAGAATATATTGTGGATATCAGAAAAAGCGTTACCGAATATTCCCAGAGAAAAGCATGAAAAAAATAATTAGGCATAATAATAAGACAAATTTGCGGTTTTAAAAATATTCACACTTCAAATATATTCACAAGTCAAGAAAGAACCTACATTTACCTAAATGAAAAGAGGGCTCTTCACACTTGACACAAATAAAGAAATAGAAAACGAGGCAGCGTGCTCTATACTAGTTATAAAACACGAGGTAAATTTTACGAGAGAAGCCTTAGAATCAAAAAGAGTATTTTTAAATTCCCAAGTGCTCTATAAGCTCGATAGGACAATGCTGTCGTTTTTGTTTTTTACTTTTATAAAATTAAAACATTCAGGAGCTATAAAATAAAATAAAATCATTTTAGGTTTCCGTGCTCGGCTGAGTTATATATAGAGAACGTTTCTCAGCCAATCAGAGCGCGCGGTGTATTTCAATGAATGAATTTATAAAATATATGTATCAAAACTAT
Organism: Metridium senile; assembly: GCA_949775045.1. NCBI lineage: Eukaryota > Metazoa > Cnidaria > Anthozoa > Actiniaria > Metridiidae > Metridium > Metridium senile. The sequence goes on along the minus strand of OX459101.1, from coordinate 10,145,926 downwards.
GCATCAAAACTATGCATCAAAGCAATTTTATAAAGGACAGGATAGAACTGCTCGAATTTACAATTGTTTTACCACACCAATTGTCTCCGTAGTATTCATAGTAGTGCAGACCATTCATTGGTCTGAGCATTCATCAAAGAAGAGAATTTACGGAAACCTACCCCTATTTCACATACCCTAATGCGTCGACGCCTCCAGTTTGCCGGACACTGCTTAAGAGCAGAGAACGAGATCATATCAACTCTGCTGCAATGGAGCCAAAATATCCCGATCCGCAGTCGCAAAACAACATACCCCCAAATGGTATCAAGGGACACGGGCATAGAAGTCGGCGAACTGAGCCAGGCCATGAGAGATCGTGCTGTGTGACATAGCATTGTCGCCAACATCCCGGCCTCGGATGCCGAATAGTAGTAGTAGTAGTAGTATTCATACAATAAACACAAAGAAATAGACGACTTCCATAATTGGCCGCCACTAATTATCATAATTTTTAAAATTGATGTTTTAAGAAAAAGAAAGCTATCGTATGATAGGCACTCACCACTGAACAATAACTTGTGAAAGTTTGAGTAAAAACGATAAAAATTTGAAAGAAGCTATAAGAGTTTGAAAAATCAGAAAAACACCATTGCAAAACGAAGCATCAAAGGCCTTTGCAGAAAATTACATACAAATCTCTACATTTTTCATTGAGCATAACTTCTTTGGTATTTTAGCCAGAGCATCAAAATCTTCCAAACATACCTATTTCAGGTGGTTCTTTCATATGACATTGCATAAATTTTAAAATACTGATCTGATAACTTGAAAAATCATTTTCCGTCACATATTATGGTATTTATGAAAGTGGTCTATGTGTATTTAACAAAATGACATATTTGTTCGGTCGACGTAAAAACATTTTTCTATTTGCTTAATATTCTCTCGGTCAAATTAAATATATAAATATATTTTTGTATGTTTTTGAATCGCGCCAAAGCAGCACCTTATTATTTTGAAAGATAAAAGATGATCAACTTTTTAGAGCAGAATTGACGTACGTTTTCAAATGCGCTAGTCCTTTCTCTCCTCTTTCTGTGAGCTGCATTGAGTGCAAAATAATTAACGTAGAGGTAGTGAGTTTGTGTCTGAGTCTCCCCAATTAGCCACTGGCTAAATATATTGAGACGTTAAAAAAGTGATTCATTTATTTTATTTTATTTATTTCTCCGCGAAAATAACTTCCGCTGGGGGAGGCAGAGCGAAAGGACATCTGTTTTCTCGGGCTATGCAATCGTGCATGACAACAAGTGTGCATGGATGACTTGACGGACTGCTCCATATAACGCAGTTTCAGGCCCCCTGCCCCTGGCCGCAATAATGGGGTGGCCGTATTAAGCGGGTGGCCGTAAGGCGGTGTTCCACTGTAATATTCTATGCAAAAATAGAATAACAGGAACTCCTTGCAAGTTGATATTCACAAAGCTAGGTCTAAGTAGTTTTACCGATAGATTTAGGATTAGAAAGAAAGCAGACCTCCGGCTTTACGCCCTTATTCTTTTTTCTTCTCCATAATCCAAATATTATGCTTTATTATCCAACAGCCATAGACGAGTAAAAATATCGCAGGAGTAGGACTGCATCGAGTATTATTTTTAAATAATGTATATACATAAATTCACACACAACAATATAACTCACATATCCAGCGGTATTTTTACTCGTCTATCTAGCCCTGAAGTAAAACAATATTTTGCATTATAAAATAACAAAAACCTTTTGATTGGATAATAAATAACTTATTAAACAGTCCGTTAAACTGTCTAATAAGAAATATTTTTTTTGCTGTAAGAGCCTTTAAACCGAAAGTATGAATTTTCATGAAAGAAACTCATAAGAAGTTGTCTGTTGAAACGTTCAACACTATAACCAGGCTCCGGAATATTCAGATGTGCAAATTATGGGTTTTCATACCATATTTGATATTTGAAGCTCAAATTAAATCAAGATTAAAATTATTATTAATTTTGCAATTTTGAAAATTTGCGTATATTGAAAAAGGTTGTGCGTCTATCTAAGGAATATAAAATGGCTCGCGTGTATACCGCGCGTGTATACACGCTGGTAGCTATAGTTTGAAGGTTCAGGTTCCCAAAAAAATCATATGTTTCTCAATGCTTATAATTCCTGGATAATAGCCCTTATTTATTCGTTTCGATCAGTGGCCTCCTGGCGCAGTTTTGTCTTGCTAAAACGTGTGTGGTCTCTTTCATTAAGTGATGGTTCACAAGTTAAAGTTAATTTGCTCTTCACATCTCTAACCTTTTCTTCGTTGTCTTCGTTTCCCTTCGATCGATGGTAAAACGTGGCATATACGGTACAGGGTCTGAATGGGGTTAGATGTTAAAAATGGCTAAAAAAATTAACTGTTAACTGAGAATTCCGTTTTCTTATGATATCTGTTAGCTGATATTTCTTTGTTTTTAATTAAAAATTTGAAAATAAGTATTTTGTTGTTTTTAATTTAACTGATAACTGAGAAAATTGCTAAGATTTAGCTGTTAACTGATATTCAGACCCTGAAGGTTTATAGAGGCGTCATAAAGCAGTTTGAAAAAGATCACAATAAAGTATAATATTCGTTATATACATATGGGTTTATAAGATTCATTTAAACAGCAATACGACAAAACGACGACGTAGCTAATCGAACAGTTCGATAATCGAATTTAATCGAACGATTAAGTTCGATTATGACGGATAATCAGAAAAAATCGAACCGGATTTTTTTTGTGAGTGTTTGATTAAATTCGATTACCGAACATACTCGAACGATTTGTAAAACACGGACTCAGTCCAGTCCGTGTTTTCTGGGTCCAGTCCAGTCCGTGGTTTACAGGATGCCATTATGATCGTCGCGGAGAAAATGATCTCCGCGACGATCATAATCATACACATAACAATTAATAATACGTCACCTAAGTAAAACAGGTTTAGAACTTGTTTTACTGGTTTATAAGATCCGCGGCTGGATTCAAGTGGTTAAACAAATACAAGTTTAAGTTTTTGTACGGTTTTGTTTTCAAGAAAAGAGCTCAGGTGCATGGTCACGTATAACCTGAGTATCAGGCCTTCGGGGAGGGGGCGGGGAGGGACTAGGGGAGAGAGAAGAGGGAAAAGGAGGGCCTGACACAAAAGCCGTTTTTTCCTGTGTCAAACATTCAGAATATGAATGTTTTTCTGATTGGTCCATTGAACAATAGAACGGAAGTGAAACTCTAGACGCGAACTAATACGCGATCGAAGCGATCGAGGTTGCAATGTTATTTGGTTATTTATATGGTATATCTAGTATTCGTGTTCGAAAAAAAAAGCTTGTAATGAATCACAAAGAGTTCGATGATGCTCTCAAAGAAGCACTCGAGGTATTCCCTGGAATAACTCTCATAAGGAAGCAGGAGTTATGCCTTAAAACATCAGATCAAGAAGAAGGACGTCCTCGGTGTCCTTTCAACTGGGTATGGAATGAGCACATTTATCAGCTCTTGCCCAAAGTTTTGAGTAGCCATTGGTTTCAAAATACAGGGGAAATTAACGAAGTCAATGAAAATCATTGTCGTGAACTGATTCGAAAACAACAGACTAAACGATTGTGTGGTAGCGGCATTAAAGCCGCTACACTAGAAGACATGGACGAGATGGAGGCTAAAAACATCGAGGAGCTAGAGATTGCCTTCGGTAGCGCAGAACGATGGTTATCGCACAAATAGAGTCAGGCTTTGAAGTCGGGAAGTCTTCAAGACGTAAATTTTCTAGTACTTGATTTGTTTGTGTATTAAATTCAGCATTTTGCCTGATTCTGAGTATATATTTCAGTGTAAAGTTAAGCTTGTAGATTTAATATTTCAGCCTTCAGTTTTATAACTGGTATGAGATTATTTTATCCAGTAAATGTTTGCATTAAATGTTTCATTAGCGACATTGCTGCTCGTGTTTTGACATGACGACATGACAACCGGAAGCGATTTTGATTGGCTCCTCTGTAATATCATGCTGTGGGTCAAGCGAGGGGGCGGAATGGCTTAAATCGCGTTTCGTGTCAGGCTTTCCTTTTCTTCCCTCTCTCCCTTCTTTCTCTCCTTCTCCCCTCCCCTAGAGCCCGATACTCAGGTTAGGTCACGTACTCAACCAAGTCCGACCCACCTTTAAAAACAGGTTTAGAACTTGTTTTGCCGGTTTGTAAAGCCTCAGTGGTGATTTCAGTCAAGGGGTGGTACATTCATACGATAAATTGTGATATAAATACAGTTTATAATATATAGATATGGTAATATTTTTCAATTTAATAATAATACAGTTCGATAAATAGATAAAATAGATAATAAAAACGAAAACAAGAAAATATGAAACAATAAGCAAGAGCACATATACAGCCGATCTCGAAAAGGTTGTCCACCTGAAAAGACATATATACTAAAATAAATATCACGTGACTCATTTTATAATCACTTTCCGCGCATGTAGAAAGTCAGGTATTTCTAGCGTGGGAAGATACTGCTTAATTGAATTCACGTCCATATTACTTTCAAACACAACTGACTTTCTACACACGCAGAAAGTGAACTTATAATGAGTCACGTGCTATTTATTTTAGTATATATGTCTTTTCAGGTGGACAACCTTTTCGAGATCGGCTGTATATATATATATATATATATATATATATATATATATATATATATATATATATATACAGCCGATCTCGAAAAGGTTGTCCACCTGAAAAGACATATATACTAAAAGAAATATCACGTGACTCACTATATCTTCCCTTTCCGCGCGTGTAGAAAGTCAGGTTCTTCTAGCGAGGGAAGATACTGCTTGTTTGAATTCACTGCCATATTACTTTCAAACGCAACTGGCTTTCTACACGCGCGGAAAGTGAAGATATATAATGAGTCACGTGATATTTCTTTTAGTATATATGTCTTTTCAGGTGGACAACCTTTTCGAGATCGGCTGTATATATATATATATATATATATATATATATATAGTAGTTTGCAAAAATTGTGACCGTATCAAAGTATATCGGGTGCATTGTGGGTAATGTTTATTTATGCCTTTGAGTGCTTTTATGCGCTCTTGGTACTATCAGAACCATCCATAATACTTCAATGATGATTACTTCATGTCATTGAATGAATTCTGAAAAATATTGGAACGTTTTAAGGCAGAATTACCTACATATCTATATACCTATATACTTATATACTTATACGGTCAGAATTTTTGCAAATGACTGTATATATATATATATATATATATATATATATATATATATATATATATATATATATATATATATATATATATATATATATATATATATATATATATATATATATATATATATATATATATATATATATATATATATATATATATATATATATATATATATATATATATATGGGAGAATATAGTGTATTTACTCATGCTGCGTCCCAATCAAGATTATTTGCTCTTTATAATAGACTTGTCTTATTAAAACTAACATTTGACACTTGCTTAGAAGTGTTACGACACATCACTAGATGATTGAGTTTCACTATCCAAACAACAAACTTGCGAAAAAAGAAGCTGTTTGCTAATGTTCTTTTAAGAAACTTGTTGCTAACGTTCTTTTAAGAAACTCGTTTTGAGTGCTCAACTCGGACAGCATGTAAGAACAACATGTAAGAACAAGAATCACATTAATCAGATACTGTATTTTAAAGAAACTCTATTGGCTACTAATCTCAAACAAATCATAACCAGGCACATCGCACTCTTTCTTGCTAAGAAGCTCATCTGTAGTGCTCAACTCAGATATCAAGTATCGTGCATTATCAAAGGAGATTTCAGTTCCCAAAAGAACGAGGACATTTCCATGCTTTATAAAGCCACTTTACACTCTTTCTGTAAACTTTAATTTGTTTAAAGAAACTCTTTTTGAGCACTTCAACATGTACCGTATCAGAAGATCAAAAAAAAGTGTTCCAAAAGAAAAAATAAGATTATATTAATTTTACGTAATATAAGATTATAGTAATTTTACGTAATATAAGATTATATTAATTTTACGTAATATAAGATTATATTAATTTTACGTAATATAAGATTATATTAATTTTACGTAATATAAGATTATATTAAGTATACGTAATATAAGATTATATTAATTTTACGTAATATAAGATTTTCACGCCAGGTTGTTACTTGCAACTAATGAACTGGCATTATACCAGTCCAAACACAAATTGTTGAAAGCAAACTTTCTGACCATCTAAATCAGACAACAAAAAAGTTTTAAAATGAATGTACATACACTTAAAAAAAACATTAGTAAGAAAAGAATAACAAAAGAAAGAGTTGAGCTTGAGGGATCTTCTTTTGTCTTTTAATTAATTCATTTCACACTAAATTAGAAAAGTCAGGACGTTTTTGCAATTATGTGTATATATGTGTATATATGTGTTATGTATAGTTTAATAAACGAACAGGAGTAGTTTATCAGGATTTAAAACACCGTCACGGATCCGAATACGATTTCTTTTGTAAATTTCTCATGAATTATTAAGGAATTTTTGAACAAGTTTGAATGATAAAGTTATTGTGCCAAACTGCTCGATAAGAGATGAACAGGTGCAATACCGATAATAACTGCACCCATGTGTTATGTCACTAGATTATTTGCTTAAGGTGGGATGCTAGCTCTTAGTATTGACTATTTTTCAACAAGTTCGCGTCAGTAACTATCCGTTCAAACTTAACATTGTTTCTATATCCTTCTTATTATTTTCTTCATCAACATTATATATTACCACATAATCAGCTCATCAAACCCAGGTGTAGTCGTATGATATACCTACAATCATGTAAAAAAATTGTTAGGATATTAAAAAAAAAATGTTTTTGATGTTTTTGTTTGATTTAAAATATACAAAATATATCAATATAATTTGCAAACCCCCCTTCCGAAAAGCAATGTTGATCGGCATTTCAATTCAGGGCAACCGTTTCACATTTCCAAAACTCAACATTGATTCAGGGTAGAGGGGAAACGGAAAAATGTTATAGAAATCTTTTTCATGTAAAGAAAAACAAATAATGTCCCAAAGTAATATGAACAACATGATTGTAGGTAGTAGACTAGCATGTTTTTATTTTGTCACTGATGCGACTCTTCAGTTGAAATATTTTGCAATTCATTTTTAAAGGCTTGTCGGCACAGTAGCTTATATAAATTAATATATATTACAACAAGCGGTTTATGTCAATCAAATTTGCGGGTGTTGCACGACCTGCCGTGCAGCAAACTAACTATAGATAAAAAAACTAACAATCATATATTCAATTATTAACACGAATTGTATTTAGGGCATAGAACTGAACCAACTAGTTGATTAATATTCATCAAATGAACACCAAATATAAAGGTCTTGTTGTTGTTTAATTAAATAAAGGCTAAAATAATAAATCTGCATGACGTTTATTATGCATAATATAAGATATATAATTCATTTTCTAAATTTTGAAAATTACTTCTTAAATAATTGATTAAATAGCGACAAAATCTGAAAATTAATTAAAGTTTTGCAACCCTATATTGACATTGAAAAGGCAAATTTATTTAAGGAATTTCTGACTAAAAATTAATTATAAAAGTTTATTTTCGGTAAGTATCATCATTATCTTTTTCATTATCACCACCATCATCAGTTCCATCATCAACAGTTCCATCATCTTCAGTTCCATCATCATCAGTTCCATCATCATCTGTTCCATCATCATCTGATCCACCATCATCAGTTCCATCATCATCAGTTCCATCATTAACAGTTCCATCATCAACAGTTCCATCATCATCAGTTCCATCATGATCAGTTCCATCATCATCATCAGTTCCATCATCATCAGTTCCATCATCATCAGTTCCACCATCATCAGTTCCATCATCATCAGTTCCATCATCATCATCAGTTCCATCATCATCAGTTCCATCATCATCAGTTCCATCATCATCAGTTCCACCATCATCAGTTCCATCATCATCAGTTCCATCATCATCTGTTCCATCATCATCAGTTTCATCATCATCTGTTCCATCATCATCTGATCCATCATCATCATATTTTCCATCATCATCTGTTCCATCATCATCTGTTCCATCATCATCTGTTCCATCATCATCTGTTCCATCATCATCTGTTCCATCATCATCATATTTTCCATCATCATCTGTTCCATCATCATCTGTTCCATCATCATCTGTTCCATCATCATCAGTTCCATCATCATCATTACCATCACCATATTTTTCATCATCATCATCGGTTTCTTCACCAGCACCAGCACCAGCACCACCATCTTCATCTATCTCATTATTGTAAGCCGCCAACTGTCCGTACACATGCGCACGTAATCTATGTGAAATGCACCATATTTCATCATCATCATCATCATATTTTGAGTGTCCCACCATGATAATTAACAATCGCATTATTTTATTCATTATTATTGTCATCACTTTCTTCAATTTTCTTCACGACTTTCATTTTTATTATGACAGAATTTCTAAAATCAATATTCTGCAAACTTAGTCAAATGTTTACTTTGTAATGTCATGTCAACATTTGCCAATTCAAGAAGCTATGACGTCTTCCAGCCCTTACATGTTCTTAGAAAGTTGCTCTTTGAAAAAGCATTCGCGGTTACCAAATTATTATCGCTAACTAAAGCTCTGTAAGGCGTGTTAAGTTTTGAGAAGAAAATAACGACCAAATTAGAAAACTTGATTTCTTGAAGCCACTCTGCCAAGAAAAGGTAACTAGAAAGAAAGTGTGAACATTTTAGCTATATCTGCATTTAATCATTAATCATTACCCAACTTTTCAAGTAAAAGTAATAAAAGAGTTTGGAAAGTTTTGTGACAAATCTGGGCTCTTTCTCGCTTTATAATCCGCTGCATTATCTGTACTATCGTAGATAAGCAAGGAATAGGAATACGAAATAAGAGATTAGAGTTGAACTACATTTTATTAATCTACAGTCATTTTAACATGTACTGTTAACAACTTGAAATATTTTACGACCTAATAACTTTTTAATCATAAAACATTAGTTTTAACATTGTATTAATCTACAGTCATTTTAGCTAAAGCATCTACATTTTTAGAACAACTTGAAATATTCAGTACACGACTTGATAATTCGAAGTATTTTTCATCTAAAATAATTGCCTTTTTAATTATAAAACATCAGCTTTAACAATTTTGGTTTTTAACAGTAAACACCACTGGCTTTGAGCATTCAGGCGAAAAAGAGAGTTCATCTAAACAAACAAAAGGACATCGAAACTTTAAAAGATTTTCACCTATTCCAGCTGTTTTGTTTTTTAATCATAAAAAATTCTTATAAAAACTTTCAATTTTTAACAGAGTACACAAAGATGTACCGCAGGAGTCAAAGATATCAGATAATCTTTGGAAACAGTCGGCATCCCTTCCACGGAGAGACAACGAAACGAGAAGGCAAAGACAACACGATAGTAAGCGACATATAATCATTAAAGCAGCTTTCATTCTTAGTCAATAATATTAAGGTAGACTTTCGAAATTGTAGCGGAAATAACAACTAGGACAGTAACTAATCACGTGATTTTATTCATTGGTTTGAAGCACCATTATGCAAAATGACATCTGCCGACACCAACATAGAATCGATTGATGCATTGATTAAAATATGTGTTCAAGAATTGCCTGTGATTAAATTGTAAAACACCACCTGATTGGAAGGTAACACAGATTGGTACTGCATCTCTTCGAACCGGATCAGCTACTTAAACAACAAGAGTGGTAAAGCATTCGAACAGGCAACCATCTCGAAGCAAATTCGCCTTCTCCATTATGTGGTGGAAATTTTAATTATATCAAAAAGACTTGGAATCTGTGATTGACCACTTGAGAAGACGCTTGGCAACTTAATTCAGAAGTGATGGAAAGCGCTAAATTGTTTCTACGGTAAATGAGACTTTTGCTTTATTGTGTGGCTTGTGGCTTTTTATTTTAATAATAGCAAAGGAACGAATTACAGTCGACGCTAGACAACTGAAAACTTAACGACTTAATCAACGAGCTAGTTTATGGATGATTGTTGCGGTATACCTCAAAAAACGCAAGACAAGTAATCAGTATCGACCGAGTTATTCTTGCTAATTGAATGTCAGATTTGCTTGATCTCCACTGAATAACAACTGGTAGACTATATATACTGATATCATATTAACGGACACTGAAACGGAAATTGATTGAAAGGCTTCAAAACCTCTTGACAAGACAAGAGGAGAAAAAGGATTGACAATAGCATCTATACAGTTTGTGACTGATAATCATTTGAAATCAATCCGATATTTAAGTGTTTTGTGATCTATGTGAATTGCGAAAGACATCAACGAAGTTGAAATTGGAGCAATTAACCTGAAATGGACCATATTCGAAAAGGATGTACAGGTGTATCAAAATGGGTATACGTTTGTAATCGGAACTAAGCAGTACTGTCCTGTTTTGTTCACATTACTGCACTGTTGCTTGGGAAATCATAAAGTAGTTTTCTCAGCCATTATTTTGTGATCACAACCCACTATACTGGCTGTACGTGTTGATTGAATAATTTAAATTGGTCAACAATACTGATTAGAAATTTAAAATCGGTGACAAACATTTGATTAAAGAAGCACTAGAGTTGACAAAATCTAAGATCGATTTAGCATCGCATCCAAACTGGTCAATTCTTTGGCGATGGAAGACAATTTGTACTGATTTTCACGTGAACCTGTTGGTTGGATTTCTTCAGTAATCTTCAGTAATCTGTGTACATTGACAAATTGGAATATATTACTGGTTTTTATAACCCTTTCCAAGGAGGTGTTAAAATATCTTTATTGGACGATATTTAACAAACATAAGTCAGTAGTTGTCATTGGTTTAGAGATGAAAACCTGATGGGTCAAAACTTTTTCAAGAGTTGCTTGTCAAAGGGAAAGTTGTATTGAATCAGCAGTTTGCTGCTCTTTTGCTTGGTGTACACTGTACTGTTCACAAAATAATTTTTAATTTGAGTTGTTATTATAGAAAGCGGCGCAAAGTGGACCACACTCTGAAAGCCTATTTTAATTATTTTGATAAAATCTACTAACAGTACAGTGTTATTTGCCTGGGCCTAATTCCAGAAATAACTTTTAAGTTATAGTTAAATGGTTGCAAAAAGAATTGGAGATTTGAATTGGTGTTTTATTTAATCTAAAAACAGCACAGTGGAACTGAAATGTCTTAAATCGACGGCTGTTTTTGAAGACTTCAGTTGGTAATTGGACAATTCCTAAAGGTAAATAATACCAGCTTCCGAATCACACTCTTATTTACTTAAAGCAACACAACTTTCTGAGCTTTATGGGACTTGATAATTCCAGAAATAATTTAGCAATTTGGAATTGGTATTTGGTAAACGTACATAATTTAGCAACTTTTATATAGTGACAATTTTAATCTACATACGTGAAGAGAATAAGTATAAAATAACCATTATTATTTTCTTCTTTTCTCGCTTGGCATGTAGTTGCCATACCAACAAAACATTTCCTGGAATATCATAAGCGATTTGGAAATTAGTGTCAGCGAGATCTTCAAATTGCTCGACAGCTGACAAGACGCTAGAAAATGGTTAACGGAACTACAACAGTGGTCAATGTAACTGATTGCTCATGGCTACCCATACAAGAGGAAAAGATTATTTACATAGCATTTAGCATCGTATTCTCTTGTTTCACTATTGTTAGTAATTGTATGTTTCTTCTAGCAGTAGCTAAGTCGCCGAATTTACAAACAGTGTCCAACTTCTTCCTTTGTTCGCTTTCACTAGCCGATCTTTCAGCTGGTTTGTTTGTCTTTCCCCTTTACACATGCATCGTTCTTCTTGGAGTATCTCCAAGTGGACTATGGCTGTCAAAAGTTGAAAAGTTTGTATGGATTCAGACGCTCGTGGCCTCGACGTTCAGCCTAGCGTTAGTGAGTATAGACCGTTACGTAGCTGTCCTCTACCCGTTAAAATACTATACGATGGTGACAGAGGAACGTTGCTTCCGTAGTATAATCTTAGTATGGATTCTGTCAATAGTGTTTGGCTTTCCAGCTCCCTTTTTGAATGAATCAGGAGTGGCGATAATATGGGCAGTTGGTGGAGTCATCGCAGTGATTTTCCCATTTGCAGTCATAAGTTTCTGTTACTTCTATATATTTAAAGCTGTTCGACAACAATCCAGTAACGTACATACTCACGAAGCTGCAATGACCTCTCAGTCAGTAAATGGCATGAACGGTGAAATTTCCGAATCTACTCGACGTATTAATCCAAGAAGACATCAGAAGGCAGCTTTTACAACGGCCATTATAGTTGGATTGTTTGTATTACTTTTTACTCCAAATTTTATCTTCGCCTTTTTATATGCCATGGCGGACAAAGGGTCATGTGACCAAATCAACATACTTCATCCGTGGCTGTGGGGGGTCCTAGTGGCGTACAGTGGGTCCTTCGTGAACCCATGGATCTATGGACTACGGACTAAGGACTTTAAGAATGTTCTAAAACAAATGGTTAAGTGCATTTGAGAACCCGAAACTGAGTCATTTGAAAACCCTTGGTTCTATGGACTACGGATTAAGGACTTTAAGAACGTGCTAAAACAGATGGTTAATTGCATTTGAGGAACCGAAACTGAGTCGTTTGAAAACCCCTGGATGTATGGACTACGGACTACAGTTTTTAAGAACGTGCTAGCTGATAATTAGTTAAATACCTTTTTAGGAACCGAAACTGAGTCGTTTGAAAACCCCTGGATCTATGGACAAAAGACTAAGGACTTTAAGAACGTGCTAAAACAAATGGTTAAGTGTATTTGAGAAACCGAAACTGATTCGTTTGAAAACCCTGGATCTATGGACTACGGACTGAAAATATTTAGCAATTAAAACAAAGCAAAATCATATAATTGAGTAGTAATTTTGTGTCATTTAGTTCGTATCAAAGACACCGTATGCAATCTTGAAAACAATGCCATTACCATATATGGTATTGTAGGTGAGAAGTAACAAAAGGCTTTGATTAGCGCGCGAGATTATTTTCTTTTTTTTAACAGGTTGAGATTGCAACAGAACAATAGGTATATCTTTGATACCTGGAAATGCGGGTATACAGTCAATTCAAAAAACATTGTCGTCAATAGGCTTCAAGTCTACGCGACTAGACCGAAAGGTAGCATGGGTAGAAATCACCGAAGCGGTGAATTATTCATATAATAATTATATAATATATATAATAATATATATAATAATTAGTTGATTGAGTGGGCGTGGTATTGCATATTAGATATTGTGCGCATTTATCCGCTTCGGTGATTTTTTACCCATGCTACCTTTCGGTCTAGTCACGTAGACTTGAAGCCTATTGAAGACAATGTTTTTGAATTGACTGTATACAAATACCCTTATTGCTAGAATGTTGTCTAATGAAAAAATACATTAGTAATTTAGTAAGAAAGGAATAACAAAAGAAAGAGTTCAGCTTGAGTGATCTTCGAATTCTTTTGTTAAGCAATTAATTCCCTATTAAATTACAAAGGTTCATGCAACTTATTGTATATATATATATCAAAAAAATAATTTATTCTGACCAAATGCCTGTCTAAAAAAAAAACATAAAATAAATATTTTATTTGTTAAAGCAGTCTATATATTTATATACAGCTGACGGTCTATCTCACTTACTACATTAGTCTATATTTACAAGCACATGACATTCAAACTATCAATATCTATTACTATTGATCTCTCTGCACTGATTTCTGTATTTCGGTCTGTCTGTCCGTCTGTATATCTTTCTGTCTGTCCGTATATCTCTAGATTTATCGGGCTGTTTGTTTTTGTATTAAGTGGTTTTCATTAAAGTATCTTGCCAAATAAAACAGCTATAATGTCATGAATGTTAGAAATTATTTTTCGTAATATTTACTCAACAATTTTAATAGTTTCAATAGTTTATTATAGTTTATAACATAGATACATTCTAACACGCGCTATGATTGGTTAAAAAACAGTGGTTTATCAGAGTTTAAACCACGCTTCTCTGTAGTCAGTGACTTTGAAAGAAAACTTGCCGAAGTTCGAGAGAAAGAAAGCAAAGAAAGACGAGACGTTTTTGAAACGAAAACATCGTTTTAATTCATCACTTTGCTATTATATTCTTACACAAATAATAGTAAATGTCAATGTAATGTCAAGTAAATATGATTTCTAGATCATTAAAAACTCACATGAACTTCAAATAATAGACAAAACTATCTAACTTTCTCTGGATTCGCTTTCAAATGTTCAGGTTATGACTGGCAAATTAAAATAGTCCATATTTCAACTTTATTATCAAAGAAAGGACGGCAAATCAAAAAACAGCTCATAGAAGAATAAATTTCGAGTTGATTATTTGTGATAAATGTCTTTTTGTGGCTAAATTGTTTTTTTTTTTTGTCATAAAATAGCTTCATATTAATCCTACCGTGAATCTTCGCTAGCCTGAGTAGCGGCCTCGTGGTTGCCTCATTTCATGTCATTTCGATAATGAAACCCAAACAGAATAGCATCTGTTTCGCTATTCCTTAGCAGAGAAGCAGGTTCTTGAGCTTGACTGTGAGGGTTTGTCTTCGTTTTCCTGTTTTCTAGCTCCATTTTGTGTTTTTTTCCCAAGGTAAATTTGTCGACCTTTTTTCAGTCTAATCGATCGATGGCTATTTTGTTTCTCTTGTCGCTGTGTCTTGATCATTTTCTCGTGTTTTCAGAGTATAAACCACGGCTGAGCCTAGTTAACCTGGCTTATTACAACCACGTGCACCAAACCGAAGGAATTATAAAAAATACCACAATTTATTTATTTATATCCTAAGTTGTATGGCTTATTTCGAGGACTAAACAAACTCCAAAGCGTATAATTGCAGTTCTTAGATTTAAATAATAATACATACAATTCAAACAAAACGTTTTTTTATTTCTTCTATTAAAAGGAAAACAAGTAAAAAGCGCAAAACCAAAACCTGCCATTTATAGCGTGACATGCAAACAGTCGATGTGTTAATTGTTCAACTGTAAATATAAATATAGTTGTCACGTTCTATTTTGATTTAATTGATTCAAAAATTCCTATTGCATTTTTAAGGAAAGAGGAATACACAATCAAATATCCATTTGTTCAGAGCGGTTTTCTTAAATCATTTCTAATTATTTTCGACTTTTATCTCGATCTCCTGCGCATTTTCAATTATTTGCCCTATTACCCAGTCTATTTTGAAATCGCTTCAAGCGTGTTTCTCCCACATCCCTGTGGGTTCCTCTTCCTTCTTATTTCTATGGTAGAACATGTTTGAAAATGGCCGCCAAAATCTATAGCAGAAAATGGTTGGAAATCGCTTAGGTTCAAATTATTGTGTTGATGATTGTGCTACAATCGAAACTTCAATCGTTTGCATAATAAATGACCCATCCCAACCCCATCCCCCATAAGAATATTGATCAGAGGTGTATTCGTCGATCTATCGTTTTTCATGCAAATTTCAAGACCCAAATAGATCAACATTGCTTAAGGGAAGCAGAACAAGATGTTGCAAATGGCAAAGTTAATTTTGCATAGGTTTGTAGACCGAGAAATAACAAACCGGTACCACTGACTGGTGTATTATTGTAACGTTCTGACCTCTAAGGGCATACAGAAACAAATCCATTGTTATGCAAATCAAGATTGATCAGTTCATGTGTAAAGCGTCGTTCAAAAGGAGCAAGTCGAAGTTTCATCATGTTCGCTTGGTTTAGAAACCATGCACTACCTTGAACTTAATTATCCAAGAACCAAGGGTCGGTGGATCACTTAAATGTATGTCTTAAAGCCGAGTGATAAGACGTCTGTTGTTCAGAAATAATCAAGTTTACTTGTGCCAAAGCGGAAGCAACTAATGGCCTCGTTGTTGTAAAGAACTCAGACAAAATATCGTCGCTATCACGCTAACTCTCAAATTAAGTCCATGATCCATGATGCCACCAGTTGTGCAGATATCTCCTGCGTTAGATAAGGAGTTTAGGAATTTCACTGCGAGTTTGACCGAAGACGAAGCAGCAATAATTCTGGATGATTTAAAAGAACAGTATCACGATCCATATTCTCTCAAAAAGGTTGATTTATTGGGGACATTTCAAGAACTGTTCCGAAGTGGCAAAATCACTGAAAATGATCTCGGTCTACTTAGAATTACGGCCAAGAAATCTCAGAACAAAAATAAAATAATATCTTCCCTCGATAACTTCCAACGTTCACTGCCTTCCAGGAATGAAGCTTTAGTTGGTCGCAGCAATGATAAACAAGAGCTCCTCAAGTTATTATCTGACCAAAATATCCATGGAATAAATCTGCACGGGATTTCAGGAGTTGGAAAAACCACAATTGCAAAGGAAATTGCGAAAGAGTTTGCAAAGGAATCATGTAGAGAGTTTATTTTTGACTTGAGAGAAGTAAAAGATATTGGCACTGCATATTTGTATATCCTCTATCAGTTAGGCATGACTTCTATTTCTAGGAACGCTCAAGAAATGAAAGATGAGAGTTACCTTCGAGCAGTAGAAAGGAATCAAATATTGGAATGTTTGAGAAAAAAGTGCACGGAGTCAAAAATGTTCTTACTCTTTGATAATGTCGAGGCAGAGATCATTGAAGGTCACAAAGATGAATTTAACAGATTCCTAAATGCCCTTACTGAATCAGAGGCGTGCAAAACTGGAATGCTCAAAATTATCCTCACTTCATTAAATAATGTCCTCACTTCATTATTTGAAATTCCCGCTAGCTCGGTCAGAAATCATTGCGTTCAACCACTACCGATTTCGACTTCTAAGGAGTTCATTTGTAGAAGGTCAAAGCTTGATTTTTACGGTGAAGCTTTCACTGTGATTGACGAAGAAGACATAGCACTGTCCAGAATTGCTGAATACTGCCGGACAATTCCCTACTTTCTTGAGGGTGCAGAGCAAATGTTGAGAAATGGTTTCATCACTGCAGTTCAACTTTTACAGAAGATTGAGACACAGAAAGAGAAGGAAGTGCCGGACAATTATCTCATAAGTGGAGCTTTATTCCAGTCCATTTCTACAGACAACCTAAAGAAACTTGCTGTAAAACTTTGCGTCTTCCAAAAGTCTTTTTCGGCACTAGAGGCTACAAAAATTGCTGAGTTGAAATCAGATTATGATGGTCAGTTAGATCTGAAGTACCTTACCACTCATCGGGTGATTACAAAAGTCGTGACTAATGACGGGAAAACAGAATACGACGTTCACAGTTTGTTTAAGGAATTTGTTGCATCGTACCTGAAAGTAAAGTTCACAGTATACCAGGAAGCGTACCGAAGAGCAGAATTGAAGTTTGGGGAACACTTTGTTAATAAACTGCTTGTACTTGCTGAACAGTTAGACAATGATTTTGCAGGGATGTTTCGAGAAATTCAGAAAGAGAAAGTTAATTTTGAAGTTGCACTCCAATTAACCTTCCGCAGAGAAGAAGTTTTGGGAAAACTTCTTCAGTCTCATGAAAGAATTTGCCATGTTACAATACTACTAGAATCTTTAAAGAACATCAAGGAAAGGAAGGCATTATTCAAGACCTGGGCAGATGCACTAGAACAAAAAGGTACCCCATGCAGCTATCATTATGTTTATTTACATTTATATTTAATGTAGTGGTAGTGTGTTGCAGTGTATATCAAAGTACATCGTCACCACCACCATGTATTAACATCATTATCATCATCATCGTTATGTATAATCATCATCATATTGATCACCACTATCTTTTACATCATGATGTATCCTTATCACTATAATATCGTCACCATCATCATCATGAATCATCATATCATAAATACATATCATCAAAGTTGTCGTCATTATCATGATCACCGTGATAATGTATTGTTTTTTTTTGTAATTTAGACCTGAATGGACACACCGTGGATAAATAAAGGCACCTTCATTTCATCTTTATTCTATAACAATTATTGCAGTTTGATAATTTATATATATTGTTTTGCATGTTGCTCTACTTCGTTCTCAAGGAGACCTACTAACCAGTGCTCATATGAGGTGCTGGGAATCCATTCAGCTAGCCGATATTGAAGGGACGGCGCCATCAGAGGAAATATTACATCATGCTGAACTATGCTTGCATGATCCCAAGGCATCCCTCAATCCTGAACAGTTTACTGCTGTAAAAGGTTTGCTTCTTTACTGTAAAGGGAAGCTTAACTACATGAAAAGTGTTTATTTAAAAAAAGATAAAGCTGCAAAGTCGAAGTTGCTGGAGAAGACTCTTCACCAATATTATGAAGGTGCATTGGCAATCCATCAGAATATCTATGGGGACCATATCATGACAGTCAGGACACTCAACGGCATTGGCAATTGCTACATGGAGCTTGAACATCCTGAAAAAGCAAAAGGGTATTATATGGAGGCTCTGCAAATGAAGTTGAAACTGACCAATGAGAGTGAACAACACAGCGAAATTCCTACATTTTATAACCAGCTCTCTCAAGTTTATCAAAAGCTTGGGGACAAAGAGAACGAAAGATTTTCATTTAAACAGTTGCTTTTTGGTTTGAAAAGTTCTCAAGCAAAACATTACTACACAGAAGCAGTTTCAAATGTGAAGAAAGCCATAGAATTGAATAAAGACCTCGGTTTAGACGATACACTCAGCACTGCAACGTTTAACAGAAATTTGGCGAATATTCTCATCCCGCTTGAAAAACACAACGAAGCACTGGGCTGTGCTGAACGAGCTTACGAGCTTAGAAATAAACTTCTTGGTAATCACCCTGAAACAGTAAGAGTTCTTTATCTCATGGGAGTCATAAATGAATGGAGAAAAGACTCTCTTGCTGCTTTACTGAACTATGAAGCTGCATTCCAGATGGAAGAGTTATTACCAATAGAAAACCATAGCGTTAGATTAGTGGATATTTGTGACCAACTGGAAAAAATGTGCAAAAAGTATAACAAGAAACAACTTCAAGAATACAGAACTAGGATAAAACAACTGAAGGTGAGAAATGGAATATGGAATTTGTAAAACAAGCTAAGGGTTGTGTTGCGTGAGAACTCTCACTTTTAATAGGGCGGGGTGTTGGTCGACAATTTATAAACATGACGCAATGTATAAAATCATCCTCGGGATCCTCAGGAATGATTGACACAATATCACCACTGCACAGAAGATGGGTGTGTCAACATATTACTTTTGCCATTTATTATTTTTTGCAGGATGAGCACCAACAACAACAAGAGTTGCTAGAACAACACGAGCAACAACGACAACAACAGGAACAACAACTTGTTGAACAGCAGGATGAACACCAACAAGAACAAGAGTTGCTGGAGCTGCAACAACAACAACAACAACAGGCGCAGCAACATGTTGAACAGCAGGATGAGCACCAACAACAACAAGAGTTGCTGGAACAACACCAACAACAGACGCAGCAGAATGATCTGGAGGAGGAGCAGTATCAGCCTCAGCAGCAACAAGAACAAACATTTTCATTGTAAGTATAATGTGGCTGGTGTTTTAAACAGCTTTCATATGGCCAACCCGACATCACTCCTTAAAAATATTGGGGCCATGTGAAAAATCTCCCGTTATAGTCCAGTTTTGAGTCGTGGCTCCCGTATTGAATCGAACGAGCATGCATACTACATAAGATGCATATTATACATAAGATGACGATGCATATTATAAAAGCACGTAAGTTATGTGCAAACTTGAAAAAGCCCTTTTTGATAAGAAAATACAATACCAATAAAAAGACATTGTAAAGCTTTTGAATGCATCATTCATAGATGAGTGTCAAAACGTTTTTGTTCTAACAATGTACAGTTGATGAATTAATTCCCCTTCTAACGCAGAGATGAAAATGGTGGGTCCTACGATTTCTCAAGTGCTAGTCTGCACCTTCTATTTCCTCCTGATGCTGTGGACGAGAAAACTAACTTAACAGTTAAACAGTTGTCCAAAGATACCTTACCCTCCCCTGCTAGGGAACTGGATGGTGTTGTTAGCTCTATAATTCAATTCGAGCCGGCTAATTTGGTTTTTGAAAAGCCAGTTGTTGCCACACTTCTGCATTATGGTCCAACACGAACAGCTCACTATGTAAACGTTGCTATGGCTTTCAACGGGAGTACAAACACATGGGAAAGAATACAAGGTAAACGAGAGAAATGAGGATAATTTCTAATTTGCCAAAAGGTAAAATCAGTTATAAAATAAGCTGCAGCACTTGAAATTGTTTTGTTTTGTTTTGTTCCTTCATCAGCTGAGACCATGTAGAATCTATACTGAGAATATTTTTGGGGAGCTTCATAACCACTACATGTACAAATAACTACAATCAAACCCTAGAAACAATTTGAAGGCTCCTTACAATCTAATTGGACTGCAATCAAAAAATTTGTTCAGACATTTTTTTTTGTATAATATAAGAACCTACCGCTTGAAACAAATACAGTTTATGTCATTCACAAGATAAAACTCTTCGTCTTCTTTCACGTTAAATTTGACCAATAAACCATTTTCAGTCATGTTTTTTGTTTGATTTCATTCCATAAAAGAATCTTCCTCTTCAAAACATTCTACATCAAGTTCTATACAAGTGCAGCTTACCAAACTGACTGCTTTAACAGTAGTTACTAGGCTCATCACGGATACATTTGAGGTCCCGGTCAGTGGGTGTGAAGTCAGATCGTCGGTGTGTCATGACGTCACACTCCGATTTCCTGCTGGAGCTGTAGACAAATCGACAAAAGGATCGTTGAGGGTTCGTAAAAAACAAAATTGTTTTCATAAATATACTTACTTAATTACTTGCTTATTTACGTACTTGCGTACTTACATACTTACGTTCTTACTAACTTATTATCTCTTCATGATTTATTATTGTTATTTAAATTACTTACTTACCTAATTACTTACCTACTTACTAAATTATTATTTTATCGTTATTTATTATTATTGTTATTAAATACTTACTTACTTACCTACTTACGTATGACTTACTTACATGCTTGTAAAACGTACTCATGTACTTACTTACTTAAAGGGATGCATCATATGTATTCTTGTTCTGTATTGTATATTCTTGTTCTGTATCTATAACATGTTATATAACAAGGTCTGATTTTTTTAATCAATTTTAAGGTTCTTCCAATGCCTGATGTAATACCAATGGACATACCGAACGTACAATTTTCTCCAATAGTCGTAGTCGATGGCTTGGAACAAACAGCTATTGTTGAACACGTTTTACTAACTTTACCTAATCCTGCTATTTGTCCCACGGGACGTGAAAGGGTTGCGGGACAAGTTCATGTGCTGCGCCACGAGGGTATAGAGTGGAAGGATATTACTGAAACAGTAGAATACGTTGAAAAAACATCAACGATAGAGCTTCGAGTCAAGCATTTTTCCAAGTATGTTTGTTGTTATAAGTTGATGATGATGATGATAAATTAATCAATATTCCCCTTCACAGTTCCCTGCGCCATCTTGAGATGTAGCCGGCCGGGTTTTGCATTGAAACAAGACAAACGTTGAGCTTGCAATGATAGAGAGATGTGAATAATTGTCCAGCAAGGTGTTAAAAGGTATCTATCATTTCAAGCTCGCTTCGAGGCAAGGCTAACATGCATTTAAGATAGAGCAGGGACCTGTGAAGGGGTCTATTAGCTATTTGTCTCCTGCTGTGGATTATTATATCATTGTATTCCTACAGATTAGAGAAAGATAGTGGTTGGTTGGTTGGTTGACTGATTGATTGATTGATTGATTGATTGTTGATTGATTGATTGATTGATTGATTGATTGTTGATTGATTGATTGATTGATTGATTGATTGATTGATTGATTGATTGATTGATTGATAGGTCGGTGCTGGATGGCTGGATGGTGTTGGTGTTGGCTGGTTCTTTGGTTCTTTGCGTGGTTGGATGGTTGGTTGGTTGGCAGGCTGGTGTTGACAGAATAATTGCCTGCGGTCTTGCTTGCTTTTTTGGTGGTATTGGAAGGTTGGTGTTGGCTGGTTAGGTTGCTTTTGGCTAGGTGGTTGCTTGGCTAGTCGGTTGGTTGTTTGGTTCGTTGTCATCATTTACCATCCTCATTGATATCATCATTACAGTATTATGTGATTTTGATTATTTTGGCCAATACTTATTTGTGATGATTTACAATGACTATATTGTGTTTTCAAGGATTTGGTTGTGTGCTGGAATAGGCTTAGCAACAATGCCAGCAGTCCTTTGTCTTTACGAAATGTTGAAATATGGACAAATGCAAGTTATTTATTTGGCGTACAAACTCAAGAACTTCATTCCTTGTAAAGAGTTCTTGAAAATTCTCTTGGTTATGGCCAACGATGTGAGACAGGTGGCAGGTA
The DNA here is from genome assembly GCA_949775045.1 of Metridium senile. Classification (NCBI taxonomy): domain Eukaryota; kingdom Metazoa; phylum Cnidaria; class Anthozoa; order Actiniaria; family Metridiidae; genus Metridium; species Metridium senile. The sequence goes on along the minus strand of OX459101.1, from coordinate 10,123,332 downwards.
ATAGTATGTAAATATTGCTATCAACTGACCCACCGAGAACTGACACACCCGCACCCAGGTTATTAAGACTATTTGATAAATCTCTATTTTTAACAACTTTTTTTAGTACCAACAGCCTATGAAGAAGTATCGCGAAACACTGCAGATGTCTACATGTATCCAAATGCTACAGCCTTGACAATCGTACGAGGGGGGTTCGAGATAGATGGAAATAGCATAAAGCTTAGGTAAGTTTTGCTAATACTCGCAATGTACAACTAATAGCTTTTTGTATACACAAGAAGGCGGACCAATCGTCTGGATGGACAAAAATTGTCTTATTACGGGACAAGTTCTCTGGTGTGGAAACGGGAAGAACACCATTTGAGACGAAAACGTTGTCTGACATTAAATTAACAAATTTAAGGACATTTTTTCTGTCCTCTAGTGTGACATTTCTTGTCACTATATATTAAACGAATACTGTATCATTAACATAATCTTGTTTTGAAGGCTTAAAGAAGATCAACCTTGCTATAAAGAGTTAATATTAAAAAAGAAAATTTGTCATGGTGGTAGCGAAGACAAGCTCATCATAGCGTTTTACTATGACACGAAGGAACAAACTAACAATCTTATTGCCGAACTCACTGTCCATGCGATTCAACTCGGGCTTCCACGTGCACCTCAGGTAAGAAATAAACGGCTGGCTGGTGATTTTTGACTTTGCTGAACTTTAAATAAAGTTTTTGTGCTACAATTGCTGGTTCTTGTGACTGCAAGATTTGCTATGAAAATTTGAAGAACTTTTGCTTTATCAACCAAACGGCGGGGTAAATTTGATTTGCTTGAGTTAAGAAATTTGCAATTTATTAAAAGCAGGATCGTATTTTACGGGCGGTTTCGGGAACTGTAGGAGTCAAAGGGTTAAAGTTATTTTTTGGGGGGTTAAATATTATGTCAGTTTTCCATTAAAATCCGAATTTTCAATTTTTACCCACAGACTGAGGAAAGTGAAAGAGAAACTGTCGGTAAGATAATGTATAAAAGGAAAAGTTACCTTTTGCCATTAATTTTTCATAGCTGGTAATCCATTTACCATATGGTTTACATAATTACCTGGTGATACTCTGTTCTTAGTTATTATTAACACTGTAGCCTGCATAGCTGGCCCTGGGGGATTTGGGAGAGAGGCGGAGGGATTGGGGAGAGGAGGGGAGGGGTGGGGAAGAGAAGGAAAGGAGGGCCTGCCCGCAAGGCCATGTATTTTACATGCTTACGGTCGCTGGCGACCGTAAACGCTGATTGGCTCATTCTTGACAAATGATTGACATATATTGGGATAGGTCATGACGAAAACCAGAACACACTTTCATTCAGCTTCTTTGCTTGTAAACATGGTAAATGTTTATATATAGTTTTGGTAGTGAACGTCGAGTATTACTCAACTTTCAATTAAGTAACGTAAATTCTTTTGGCCTGACGACAGCCGAACTATCCGATGAAGCGGTATGCTGTTATGATATTAGGTCCAGCGAGATTTCTCGACGAGCTGAAACTCTTTCAATGTTCCTCAATCTAAGCTACATTTATTTCCACACTTTGTTCCAAGCTAGAGTGGAATAATATAGTTATCATTTGAAGATGAAACATCGGACTTATCAGCTTTCTTGGTGAATGATTCGAACTGGTTTATTGTTGTATCACATGCAGCCGTTGATTATGCCAAGGTTCGAATTACAACCGTCTCTGTGTTCTATAAGTCGCTCGTAAAACCTGACTTTATTTTTACTTGAATTAAAAGCAATTATCCCATGTCGTTTTTTGAATGTTAGATTTTCTATGAGGGTAATTGTTTTCACAAGAAATGGCGTATTCAAAGTTAAACTACCAACGTACAAACAAGGCCAGTTAGTATCAAGCTGAGAAGTTCTTGTAAGCCCTTACTTCCGGTGCGCTATTTTAAGTAGTGGGCGGTTAACTAAATAAGACAGCCTTGCGGGCAGGCTCTCCCTTCCTTCTCCCCCGCCCCCAAAACCCACTCCCCGCCCCTCTCCCCCTTTCCCCAAGAGAGCCAGGCTACGCAGGCTATTAACACTGCAGCTTTATGTTTTGGTGAAGATGCGTAGCCTGAGGTTCACATTTCAATTTGTGTTTTTTAGACCTAAACACCAAAGATGCTTTTTTCGTAAAGAATGGAGTGCTTATTGTTATTGAAATCGAGACATTCCACTCTGTGACTAAAGATCATAATAGAGAAGTGAATGAGCTTCCTGAACGAAAAGGATCTACGAATGATGTCCAAGTACTTATGAACACGTTCCATAAATTGAATTTTAAATTGAATTTGATCCGGAACAAGACAAAAAGTCATATACTTGACTCTCTGAAAACAAAAGTAGGAGAGGCAACTAAATATGACTGTTGTGCTGTATGCGTTATGAGTCATGGAGAGTCAGACGGTGTTTTTGACATTGATGGGGAGATAATCAAGGAAAGTGAAATAACAAACATAATTAAAGACAGCTTTCTTGGAAAACCAAAGCTACTATTTTTCCAAGCATGTCGCATATATACCAAAAACGAAACTGAAAGCATCGAGGTGAGCATTAAGGAACAGAAAGCTTCATTTAAAAAGCATTCACATGAAGAAAGTGCGGGTAACATGTCAGAAGAATTTGTATCAAAGTCGACTCCAGAACACGATCAACTCGCCAAATCAGAATGTTCAGAAAGACGGACTTCTATTGGTGTAAGTGCTGCTAGTATGTCAAATGAAAGGACATCAAAACAGGATCCAGGACCTCATCAACCTTCAAAACAGGAAGCTGAAAAAAACAGGAGTAAATCAACAATCGATTCAAATGCAGGCAATGGGAAAGGAATTTCTTCGGAGGATGCTATTCTGCGAGATTCTGAAATGCTAATAGCCTATCCATGTTCGCAAGGACAAGAAGCATTTAGAGATGAAATGTCTGGCTCAATTTTTATCCAACATTTGTGCGAAGTGTTTCAAGAGAATTACACTAGTATGGATATTGTGAGCATGTTAACTAAGGTCAAGAGAGTTGTAATTCAAAGAAAGATCCAGGTTTGCGTATCTACATCATCTCTTACAAAAGAAATTTACTTTACACCGGAGCAGCAGAAGCAAACATAAAAGTGGTGTGGTATATAGATAACTACCCGCTCTACAAACGTGTAGATTAGGGCTCGATCAGGCGCGGATACAAGGGAGGGAGATGTTACTTGGGTGACTATTAACTTCCCCTTTTAGAGTATTCAAGTTTACATCAATTATTATTTATTTATCTGGTTTGTTTTTGCGAGAAAAAAATATTTAAACTTAAAGACATGTGATACATTTACAAGAAAAAATGTGTGACATTCAGATATTTAGAAAAATTCAATATGCGACAATTTAATGAGACGTATGGACACATTTTTTTGTTTCTTCTGCGCAAAGGAATTGCTAGAACCCATTAGACCTCTTGTTAGTGCCTTGGAAGGTTGACATGATAATAATAATAATAACAATAACAATAAAAAAAAAAAAAAAAAAAAAAATAATAATAATAATAATAATAATAATAATAATAATAATAATAATAATAATAATAATAATAATAATAATAATAATAATAATAATAATAATAATAATAATAATAATAACCATTCACCACAACCAGTAACAGAAAACGACCAAGTTAAAATACTGTGGGACTTTAATGTGTACACGGATAGAAAAATAACAGCAAGAAGACCTGATATTATAGTTATCAACAAAACAGAAAAGAAGGTCCAACTAATTGATATTGCTGTACCAGCGGACCACAGGGTTAATGAGAAAGAAAAGGAGAAGATCGACAAGTACCAAGATCTAAGAATAGAGTTAGAAAGGCTTTGGAAAAAGAAAACAATGACAATACCAATTGTTATAGGTTCGTTAGGGGCCATTTCAAAGCAATTCAAAAACCACTTGAATAGGCTAGATTTAGAAAAGATCAGCATCATAGACATTCAGAAATCTGTACTTCTAGGGACAGCTCACATATTAAGAAAAGTGCTTCAGCTCTCAGGATCGGGTTAGATCTTGGGCTGAAATAAGCTACCAGCAACATTTATTGTAAATGATTGTTTGTGAAATAAAGGAAATAATAATAATAATAATAATAATAATAATAATAATAATAATAATAATAATAATAATAATAATAATAATAATAATAATAATAATAATAATAATAATAATAATAATAATAATAATAATAATAATAATAATAATAAAAATAACGATAATAATAATAGCTTTTATTTATACACGATAATTTTACAAATAAAAACTATTATTATTATTATTATGATGAGGTGTATTTTGGTTTAAAAAAGGTGGAGGAGGTCATTATATTCTACTTTGATGCATGTTTTACCAACATACACCTATTCCTAAAAACATTGTCACTCCTTGAAGCAACAAGCATCAAGCCAAGACTGAAATGAATGCTGGTTTTGTGCTGGTGATGTATTGAAATCAGAACTGTTATCAATAGAATCTATTTTAATACAATAAAAGTAATTTTGCTATTAGTTCTCAACATGTCTGGTTCAATGTATTTAAACAAGCACAAAACCTTAAATGGCTTGAAGCTTGTTGCTTACAAGCTGCGACAACATTTTTTGAAACGATATGTGTATATAACACAACATAGACAACATAGAAAGATTGCCCTATTATTCCGGTTGGAATTTCCGGAAAATCAACCAGAACATTTTGTTTTGATAACGAAGTTGAGCAATAAAAAACTATTTTTTAAGAACATTTTTAATGAAGACGACGTTTCGACGTTAGCATTAAAAATTAAGTAAAAAGTTTAGCATTAATATAGTCACTTTGCACATTTAAGGTATAGGTTTGTGCTTCCTAATAAGGAGCATCTCGTATACCAGGCAACTAAATTTGTTACTGCATTTCTTTAAGACACGAAATTGTTCATTCTTAACGCTAAACGTTTTACTTAATTTTTTCATTTTCATTTTATTGTTTATACGTTTTTCATATTGTAATGTTGTTGGCTTTTGTATTGTATTTCTTGTCACTTTTCTTTGTTTATATTGTTCTTGACATATTTGTAATTAGCTGTCTTTGTTTCAATACTTGCATATTGAACCAGTTGAACCATGGGGAATTAGCGCTCAATAAAATATAATTTATTATTATTATTATATATATTGTAAAATATTTTATTCATTCATTTAGGCTTGATAATGACGTTATGCTAACGTCGAAACATCGTCTTTATTAAACATGTTCTTAAAAAATAGTTTTTTTCTCGCTCAACTTCGTTATCAACTTATATAGTAAGCCACTATTGATAAACATTTTCTTTTAACAAATTGCGGAAAGCACCCCTAATCAACACATTTAATTATAGACACAATAACTGTTTGGGGTGTTTTCAATTATTATCAGTAATTTGTTCAAACCCATACAAGGTACAGTAACAGTGAGCGACTGTACGTTAAATACAATTTTCTCGTTACATCGATTTAACATTTATTTTTGGCATCACTCGAAGATGCAGCGAAGGCATATATGACATCAATATCTTGAATATAATATTTTATAGTTAAAGCATGCACATGAATCATATTTACACTTTCAAGAATGTTGTACGATAGTTAGCAAACTCTCACTTTTAAACAAAGCGTTGTTAATTATATAAATTCAGATGCAATGCAATCAGTTGCTAAATAGCTTGTGGACAAGATGAAGGAAAATATTGAGGTATTGACACATTTGAAACAAAGGTTTCTTTAATTGGCCAATACCAAAACGAGTAAAGACTGGGTACTAGTTTGCCTAATGTAAATAAGAAACAGCCTCATAAAAAGGCCTAAAAATAGAAGGAAATGTATGGTCTTTCCGTCCAATCCATACATTCCTTTCTAATTTGAATGGCTGTTACTCACTTAATATCCAACCAAAAGCACCAAATTTCTTTTCTTTTCAGAAGGCTCATTTCTTAATTACATTAATTAGGCAAACTAGTACCAAGTCATCTACTCGTTTTGGTATTGGCCAATAAGACATGATGTTCTATAATACGTGGAAATAAAATAAGAAAAACACAATGAATAATTTGTCTTCGTTGTGCTAGTGTGTTTGTTAATATGGAATTACAAATACGGATTCAAAAAGCTTTGTGATTTTTAGTAGTATCGGATTCGCTGAAACGAGTCAGAGATAATTTATTCCTATTTGGTAAGTTGAAAACTTTTATTTCAGTTTTAGGACAACGTTTGTACAATTAGGTGCATACGTAAAGACAATGTTATTTATTATGTTGTACATTACTACGGCCATCTAGGAACAATATTGCGACCTGGATAAGAGAGGTCACAAAATGCAAGATTTACTCAAATACAAGTATATATACAGGTGTGCAGATTTATAACAATTGCTTTACTTGCATTACATTACATCATATCGCCAATTTAATTTGTATGGCTTAAGGGACCGGTCATTATTTACAGGGGGGGGGGGGGGGGGGGGGGGTGGGCAAACATTTTTGTGCACTAAAATGGGGCCCAAAAAAATTGTATAATAGCAATAACACTGTGTTTATCACAGTGATATGAAAAAGCTTATAACAAGATCATAACAAAAAATAACAAGATATTCCATTTTTTTCACAGTCATTCAGTATCATTATTTTCATCTTCAACTTCACTGCATTCACTACTGTCACTCTTGTCACTCCATTGAGCAACGCATTCATCAGGATTTGAAACTTGGCTAGTCTCTGGAAAGTTGGGATGATAATCTTAGATTACATGGATTGCTTTTTCAGTGAACATGCCTTTTTGAAACAATAATTGAAGATGTTTCATTTGTTTACTTGATAAAACTGCCACCAAATAGGGGGGAGGGGGTGGGGCAAAACAAATTGTGTAGGCCCAAAAACAATTGTTCCAAATTCAAATCATTGTTATCAATCACTGTGGGGGCTGTTGTGTTGGATATAGCACTGCGGATTTTCTCAAGGCGTTGGGATGCTCTTTTTTTCCTTTGTTCTGTTGGTTTTTGTTGTGTTTTCTTTTTGGGCTCTTATTTTGTTCTTATTGATATTGATACCTTTGAACATATCATGGCAAAGCTAAAGTTTGTTCTTAAGCTTTTCGCCAGCCCCTGACACTTTTTCCTATATTTCGATAAGATTTCCAATGATTTTTCATCATAATCTTTTGAGCATTGGTGACCAGCAATTAGCTTTTTCCCATCTTTTAAAAAGTGTTCCTTGAAGGTTTCTATTAAGGTTTCCAATGCCTTTTGAACATCATTTTGAAGACAGTCTATTTCAAGAAGGTTATTCTTTATAACAATCCTGTCAGATGGGACTAAAGTATAGTCATCATTAAGATATTTTCCTGCAGCAGCAGGATTTTTGGGGTTTAGCAGAACAGAACTTGGACATAGATTGATAATAACGTGGTAAAACAGCATTCATAAAAACAGCTCTAGGTGTAGTTGCATTTGGAATATTTCCTCCGTTTTAACTATCCTCTCCCCTATTGATGTGTTGGTACGAATACCTGCTTTTGGGCGTGTGTTTTTACATTGACCTAATCCTCAACCATGCACAAACTACTACCTATCTTCTAATCTAGCTGCCTTCTACATTCCCCTCACAGTTTTTTATCACTTCCATCATTACCACCACTACCGTTTTTTATTTATCTTTTTATTTATTCATTTATACATTGATTGATTTTTTTTCTGATCAGTTTCACATCTATCTATCCATTCATTTAATTGTCCATACAACTATTCCTTTCTTTCTTTCTTTCTTTTTTTCTTTATTCATTCATGTATTTATTCATTTTCGATTTCTATATTTATCAATTTACTTGTTTATTTTTTTCTCCATCCATTTTTGCATCTATCTTTTTAGTTATTCATTCATCCATCCATTGATTTAAGTATTTATTTATTTTTCAGCCATCAATCAATCCATCCATCTATTTATTTATTTATTTATCTATTTCATTCTCTCTCTTACATTTATCCATTCCTCACTCATTTTCTATTCACTATTCATCATTCATTCTTCATCCTTCATCCATCATTCCTTATTCATCCATCATCCACCACTCATTCCTCATTTCTTCATTTACCCTTTTACTTCATTTTTCTATCCGTATTGCACACATGTGTTTGCACTCTATTTTTCAAGTGAAAAAATAAATAAATCCATATTTGTTTTGCATAATTTTCATAAATACTTGATAGAGTATGTAACATTTTACTGCATTTATTATTCTGGAAGTCTTAGGGAGAGGGGGGGGCACTAAATTTGGAGTTCTCTATAAAGGGGGACCAAAAAAAATTGAGCATAACATTTCTCATTTCCACCAGCGAAAGTTGTTTTTTTTAGCCAAGTTTTCGCTTATAATTTCAATCAAAAACGCCAAAGATGAGTAAAAATTTCAAACTTTTAACTTCTACTTTCTATAGGAAGAAGAAATACACTGAAACTAGTACTGCAATGAACATGTTCAAAGCTGCAAGTTTTCCAATGAATCACAAACCATTAGCTATTAGTTTTTCTTATTATTATTATGTTTGTATTTTAATTTAGTGAGTTTAGTTTGAAGCTTGCAAACTACCCGTGAAATTGAAAATATAGCTCATTAATACCTATTTTGAAATTGTCTGGCTGTTAAGTTTATGTTCCACAACTCTAGAACAGTAACTTGATTATTAAAAATGTTATCTTTGATTGCCGTTCAAGCCGTGATCATGAAAACAGCGACTATAATAAAACTAAGCAAGCGAATCGAAGCGAAAGAAAATGATCGCTTTTCCCGCCGAGTTTCAGGATAAAAATTGCTCTTTTTTCAGTAAAGCAAAACTCGTGTATTAGCAAATTAATCATTTGCTTTTAAACTCTTTGAAGTTAAAATTACTTGCTTTGGTCGATTTATCTTTGTAATGCTCGGAAAATATTGAGAAAACCTACCAAAAGTTATCAAGTGGGTGGTCAGTTCAGCTTTCTGTAGCTGAATCCATTGACGTCGATCCATTGCCGAATTCCATGTGTAAAGTCCTTACTTCTTCATTGATAGCTTTAGTCTCTATCTATTGTTTAGATTTGAATTAGCTTCTAATGCTAATTTACGGCTATCCAAGCAACAAAACAATGACGATAAACATGTAAAACGTAAACATTAATTGTTGATCTGAAACTTTTCTCTGTGAGTTGGTTATTGATTGTTGATCCATTGATTGGGCTTTCAGACTCACTGTGTAATGTTTGTGTACTACGTTTCGACGCCATTCTGGTCGTCTTCTTCAGGTACTGCAGGTACTGCAGGTACTGATCTCGTTTTTGGTCTTATTGTTATTAAAAGTGGTTTCCAATAATCAATGTCTGTATGAATATTCAATAGTTTTTTGTTGTTGTTCTGTGTCTTGACGCTCTCAAGGGACTCTAGACATTTTCTTTTTTCGCTGTGTGTTTCTTGTGTTATCACTTTGCTTTTGTAAAACCGAATCGGCTGAGAAACGAATGAATACTGGAGACGGAGGACTCGCAAGACATAACCAGACATGTCCACATACTATTCAATGGGACAAAAGCAAAGTGATAACACAAGAAACACACAGCGAAAAAAGAAAATTCCTAGAGTCCCTTGAGAGCTCCAAGACAACAACAAAAAACTATTGAATATTCATGCAGACATTGATTATTGGAAACCACTTTTAATAACAATAAGACCAAAAACGAGATCAGTACCTGAAGAAGACGACCAGAATAGCGTCGAAACGTAGTACACAAAGATTACACAGTGAGTCTGAAAGCCCAATCAATGGATCAACAATCAAACGTAAACATGTTTGTCGGATGCGACCGAGCATGTGAAGCAAGACTCACTCTGCTATCTGTCTATCTTGTAATGAAACTTGATCAGCATGAATTACTGCACGTGATATATTACCGAGTGTTGATTGGTTCGGAAGATTACTTATTGTTACGTACATATATATTACGTACACATAGCAAAATTGCTCTGAAGCAGTAGCTACAACTAGTCGAAGTGTCATCGCATTAGCTTTATTTAGAAGCCTTGAGCTACTCTGAACTGAGTTATCCATGAACCAAGAGTTCCAATGGGTGTTATGTATGTCTCAAAGCCGGCTGATAAGACATCTGTTGCTCAGAAAGAATCAAGTTTACTTGTACCAAAGCGGAAGCAACTAATGGCCTCGTTGTTGTAAAGACCTCGGACAAAATATCGTCGCTATCATGCTTACTCTCTAGTTTCGTTTTGGTCACGGAGTCCACGATGCCACCAGTTGTGCAGATATCTCCTGCGTTAGATAAGGAGTTTAGGAATTTCACTGAGAGCTTGAACAAAGATGAAGCAGCAATAATTCTCGCTGATTTAAAAGAACGGCATCACGATCCCAATTCTCTCAAAGAGGTTGATTTATTGGGGACATTTCAAGAACTGTTCCGAAGTGGCAAAATCACTGAAAATGATCTTGATATACTTAGAATTACGGCAAAGAAATCTCAGAACAAAAATAAAATAATATCTTCCCTCGATAACTTTCAACGTTCACTGCCTTCCAGGAATGATGCTTTAGTTGCTCGCAGCAATGATAAACAAGAGCTCCTCAAGTTATTATCTGACCAAAATATCCATGGAATAAATTTGCACGGGATTTCAGGAGTTGGAAAAACCACAATTGCTAAGGAAATAGCGAAAGAGTTTGCAAATAATTCCTGGGAAGAGTTAACTTTTGACTTGAGAGAAGTGAAAGATATTGACACTGCATATTTATATATCCTTTATCAGTTAGGCATGACTGGTAACAACAGAAACGAGGTTAATGAAATGGAAGACGAGACTTGCCTTCGTAAAGTGGAAAGAAATCAAATATTGGATTGCTTAAGAAAAAGGTGCACGAAGTCAAAAATCTTCTTAGTCTTTGATAATGTCGAGGCCGAGATCATTGAAGATCACAAAGATGAATTTAATAGATTCCTTAATGATATTACGAAATCAGAAGCGTGCAAAAATGGAATGCTCAAAATTATCCTCACTTCATTGTCTGAAATTCCTGTTAGCTCAATCAGAAATCATTGCGTTAAACCACTACCGATTCCAGCCTCTAAGGAGTTCATTTGTAGAAAGTCAAAGTCTGATTTTTATGGTGAAGATTTCACTGAGGTTAATGAAGACGCAGCACTGTCCAGAATTGCTGAATACTGCCAGAACATCCCCTTCTTTCTTGAGGGTGCAGAGCAAATGTTGAGAAATGGCTTTTTAACTCCAGTTCAACTTTTACAGCAGATTGACACACAGATAGAGATGGGAGTACCGGATAAGTATCTCATAAGTGGAGCTATATTCCAGTCAATTCCAACAGACAACCTTAAGAAACTTGCTGTAAAAGTTTGCGTTTTCCCAAAGTATTTTTCTGCATCGGAAACAAAAAAAATTGCTGAGTTGAAATCAGATTATGATGGTGAGTTAGATCTGGAGTACCTAACCAATCATCGGGTGATTACAAAAGTTGTGACTGATGAGGGGAAAACAGAATACGACGTTCACAGTTTGTTTAAAGAATTTGCAGCATCTTACCTGAAAGTGAAGTTCACAGAATACCAGGAAGCGTATAGTAGAGCAGAATTGATGTTTGGCCACCATTTTGTTGAAAAACTGCTTTCACTGGCTGATAAGTTAGACAAAGATTTTGCAGGCATTTCTCAAGAAATTCAGGAAGAGAAATTCAATTTTGAAGTAGCACTTCAATTAACTTTACGCAAAGAAGAGCTTTTGGTAAGACTCATTCAGTCTCATGAAAGAATTCCACGTGTTACAATACTACTAGAATATTTAAAAAGCATCAAGGAAAGGAAGGCATTATTCAAGACCTGGGCAGATGCTCTTGAGCAAAAAGGTACCACTAGCTATCATTATGTTTATTTACATTTATATTTAATGTAGTACTAGTGTGTTGCAGTGTATATTAAAGTACATCGTCACCACCACCATCATATATGCATGTATTATCATTATCATCATTATGAATAATCATCATCTTGATCACCACTATCATTTACATAATCATGTGTCCTTACCACTATAATCGTCACCATCATCATCATAAATCATCATCGTAAAATACATCATCATGTCATCATCATGATCATCATGATCATGCACTGCATCATCTTCATTTTTATCTTCAGTATTTGATTATTTTTATGTATATTTTTCATAATTTGATGTTACTCTAATTTGTTCTCAAGGAGACCTACGAACTAGTGCTTATATAAGATGCTGGGAATATATTCAGGTAGCCGAGATAGAAGGGACAGTACCATCAGATATACTACATCGTGCTGAAGTATGCTTTCAGGATTACAGAACTGTAGTGTATATTGGACGGCCGTGTTATCGGCTTGCTGTTGTCAAAGGTTTACTTCATTACTGTAAAGGGAAGCTAAACTACATGCAAAGTGTTTATTTAAATAGAGGTCAAGATGTAAATTTTCAGTTGCTGAAGAAGGCTCTCCAAAATTACAAAGATGCATTGGAAATCCATCAGAATAACTATGGGAACCATATCATGACTGCCAAGACACTAAACGGCATTGGTAATTGCTACATGGAGCTTGGACATTCTGAAAAAGCAAAAGGGTATTATATCAAGGCACTGCAAATGAAGTTGACATTGAACTATGGGATTGAAAAACACATCGAACTTCCTACATGTTATAACCAACTCTCTCAAGCTTATCAAAAACTTGGGGACAAGGAAAAAGGAAAACAAAACGATTATTATTATCATTATGAAAAAGCAGTTTTATGTTTGAAGGAAGCCATACGATTGAATGAAGACCTCGGTTTAGTTGATACACTCAGCACTTCAACTTTTAACAGAAACTTGTCAAATAGTCTTATCGTGCTTGAAAGGTATGACGAAGCATTGGTTTGTGCTGAAAAATGTTACGAGCTTAGAAATAAACTACTTGGTGATCACCCTGAAACTGTAAGAATTCTTTATCTCATGGGAGTCATAAACGAATGCAGAAAATATTATCCTGCTGCTTTACTGAGCTACGAAGCTTCATTTAAGATGGAAGAGTTATTGCCAATAGGAAATCATAGTGCTATGTTAGTGGGTATTTGTGACCGACTCGAAAATATGTGCAAAACGTGCAATGACAACAAAAAACTTCAAGAATACAGACCTAGAATAAAACAACTAAAGGTGAGAAATGGAATATGGAATTTGTAAAACAAGCTAAGGGTTGTGTTGCGTGAGAACTCTTACTTTTAAAAGGGCGGGGATGTTGTTCGAGAATTTATAAAGATGACACAATGTATAAAATCATCCTCGGGATCCTCAGAAATGATTGACACAATATCACCACTGTACACAAGATGAGTGTGTCAACATATTACTTTTCACGAACATGATTTTGTGTTGTAATTTGCTCATGAATTAAAACTAATAGGTTTTACAATAATATTTGCATCACTTGGATTTTTTACCATTTCAATTGATTTGTTCCTGCATAATTTCTTGTTGCAACAGGAACAACAACATGTTCAACAGCAGGATGAGCACCAACAAGAACAAGAACAACAAGAACAAGAGTTGCTGGAACAACACCAACAACAGGCGCAGCAGGATGATCTGGAGGAGGAGCATTATCAGCCTCAGCAGCAACAAGAACAAACATTTTCCTTGTAAGTATAATGTGGCTGGAGTTTTTTAAAAACAGCTTTCAACCCAACATCACTCCGTCAAAATATTGGCGCCATGTGATTGATTAAATTCAATTAACGTTTTTGAGAAAAATCTCCCGTTATAATCCACTAATAAAGTTTCGAGTCGTGGCTCCCGTATTGAATCCAACGAGCATGCGTAATATAAGATGCATGTTTTTGTTTGTTTGTATTGTTTGTTTCTTACAATGTATAGTTGATGAATTAATTATCCTTCTAACGCAGAGATGAAAATGGTGGATCCTACGATTTCTCAAGTGCTGGTCTTCACCTTCAAGTTACTCCTGATGCTGTGAACGAGAAAACTAACTTAACAGTTAAACAGTTGTCCAAAGATACCTTACCCTCCCCTGCTAGGGAACTGGATGGTGTTGTTAGCTCTATAATTCAATTCGAGCCGGCTAATGTGGTTTTTAAAAAGCCAGTTGTTGCCACACTCCTGCATTATGGCCCTACACGAACAGCTCACTATGAAACCGTTGCTATGGTTTTCAACGAGAGTACAAACACATGGGAAAAAGTGGAAGGTGTTTATTTGTTTTCCTTTTCACTTATTTGCTTGATTAGTTCTCTATTTACTTTTCTTTTTATTATTATTTCCATTTGTTTAGTTAGTATTTTTTTTTTTTTTTATTCACTATTTTTTTAAATTATATTTCTTTATTAATTTCGGCAAAGTCTACTACTGATCAATAAGAGTACTTTATGAGTTCATGAAACTACAGAGTATAAAAAAGCAAAAAATAAATTAAAGGAGAAATATAGAAACCAGGGAAAATAGAGAAATAGGAGATTAAGGAAAGGAAAGTAAAACTTAAAAACTACAATAAACTTTAGGTTTTCATATTATTTCATTCACACGATAAAACTAAAAACTCTTCGTCTTCTTTCAAGTTAAATTTGACCAATAAACCATTCTATTTTCAGTTATATTTTTTGCTTGATTTCATTCCAGACATAAAAGAATCTTCCGCTTCAACCAAGTCTAGATCAAGTTTTATGCAAGTGCAGATGACCAAACTGACTGCTTTAACAGTAGTTACCAGGCTCATCACGGATACATTTGAGGTCCCGGTCAGCGGGTGTGTAGTAAGGTCATCGGTGTGTCATGACGTCACACTCCGATTTCCTGCAGGAACTGTTGACAAATCGACAAAAGGATCGTTGAGGGTTCGTACAAAACAAAATTGTTTTCATAAATAGACTTACTTACTTGCTTATTTACTTACTTGCGTACTTACTTTTTACTTATACTTCACAGTATGCATACCATTATATTACTGTTCTGTAGCCTACATTATACACTTAATGACTGGTCCCGAGGGAAATAGTTAGTTTTGTTTCCCGAGACCCGAGGCTCCGGCCGAGGGAAACATTGAGATTCGAGGGAAACAAAACTAACTGGTTGTTTCCCGAGACCCGAGGCTCCGGCCGAGGGAAACATTGAGATTCGAGGGAAACAAAACTAACTGGTTTCCCGAGGGATCAGTCATTAAGCGTTTTGTTATATCATTTTAGACAAGTCTATTAAGAAAATTTGAATTTTTATTCATTGCGCTTGGTACTTGTATCCCGGTCGGGATACAGTTAGATTTAACTAGTATTACGTGAGCATCTATCAACCAATGAGAATGCTCGTTATATAATCAAAATGATGAGCTATATAACAATTGATTATATATAACTTTTCCATTTTTTTAATTTTTAGGTCCTTCCAATGCCTGATGTAATACCTGATGTAATACCAATGGACTTACCGAACGTACACGTTTCTCCAATAGTCGTAGTCGATGGCTTTGAACAAACAGCTTTCACTGAAGACGTTTTATTAACTTTACCTAATCCTGCTATTTGTCCCGCGGGACATAAAAGGGTTGCGGGACAAGTTCATGTGCTGCGCCACGAGGGTATAGAGTGGAAGGAAATTACTGAAACAGTAGAATACGTTGAAAAAAAATCAACGATAGAGCTTCGAGTGAGGCACTTTTCCAAGTATGTATATTTTAATGAGTTAACTCTATTTAATATGTTAAAGGTTTTTGTCTTCTGTTTGGTTACATATGGCTTATTCAATTAAAACTATCGCTGAGAAAAACTAGTCTTAAGCCAGGCTGGCTGGCTGGCAAACTTATTAGTCATATCATTTTGTGTTTTTAAGGTTGTGGTTAATATGTAGTGGTACAGACGTTCATCTGGGACATCATTTAGAACAATCTATCAAACCAGCAATTGGACCAGCAATTGAAAGTCTAATCAAGTAAGTAGGTGGTTTTGTTTTTGATAGCTTTCATATGGTCAATTCAATATTGTGCTTACATACTGACCTGACGTGATTGATGAAATTCAACTAAGACTTTTATAGCCGAAATCTTTGCATCGCGACCAAAAAATGGTTCATTTCATTTTGATTTTGAGACATTTTTTTTATCCATCAATCAATCCATTGTTGCATTGGTTTGCAAGCTGCTTGGTTGGTTGGTTGATGTTGTGTGATGTTTGCTAGCTTGTCATCCCCATCCACATTGAAATCATCATTTTTGACACAATACTTACTAGTGATATTATTTTTTTGTTTTTAAGGTTGAACAAAGCAGAATCATTTTCATTAATGTTATATGCATCTGATATGTACAATCGCTTGAAAGCTGGACCCAAACAAGTTATTGTTTTAGCGTACATATTCAAGGGCCTCGCTCCCCGTAAAGATTGCTCGACAATTCTCTTGGTTATGGCCAACGATGTGAGACATGTGTTAGGTAATAGTATGCAAAGATTGCTAACAATACCCCCCCCCCCCCCCCCCCCCCCCACACACACACAGATTATAGAGACTGTAGAGGCTGTAAGTTCAGTCTGTTGTATACATTTTTGTTCTAGTTTGTTTATTTTTAGCAACTTGTTCTTTAGTGCCAACAAACTACGAAGAATTAGCGCGAATCACTGTCGACATGTATCCAAATGCTACAGTCTTGACAATGGTACAAGGTGGTTTCGAGATACATGGAAAAAGCGTAAAGCTTACGTAAGTTTTGCTGATTACTTGTGAACACTTTTCTCCCCTCTTCCACCACAAATAAACTCATTAAGGTAGTTCGGGACCCAGCCTTTATTTTAAAGTTTTTTTGCATTAAAGTTCTCGACATGCTCTTACTTTTCGCAGTAGTTTTTTGCCAAAAGGATTTTCTTGAGTAAAACATGGCAAATAATATGTTTGTTAGGAAAGTGCCTTTTGCAAATGCTTGTTAAAAAGATTTTTATCGGGAAAATATAATAAATAGGGTTGTTTTTTTTTTCAAATCCCGACAATTTTTGTCACAAAAAATGACCAAAATGGGCCCAGTCTAACGCCCTTATCTCCGAAACGAGTCAGTACCGTGACCCATTATTTTAATTTTAGTTTTGAACTTTATTTAGTTTGCTCTTTTTACATAAAAGTTTCAAAAAGATCTAACGAAGGAATCCATTACGCCCGAACTACCTTAACAACCACCTATCAAAAAACTACCAACCAACTCATTCACAATCCAACCGACAACAACATGACCAGCCAAGCAGCCTACAATCTTGTCATTACTAGCTAATAGCCCTACCAACCCAATATCCGATCAACAAAGCCAGACCAGCACTCTATACTACCATCCACACATCCCATCAGTCAATAAACAAACGAAAAGTGGAAACGGGACGAACACCATTTGAGACGAAAACGTTGTCTGAATTTGTTGAATTCACATTAGATTAACAAATTTACGGACAATTTGTCCATTCTGTTCAAAAACGCCAATCTTACAAGCAATCTATCCATACAAGCAATCAACCTACTTATTCACAACCCTACAATTCAACTGACTTACTAACAAACTCACCTAAACAACTCACAACAATCCAACCACTAACCAGATATTAACCTCTTTAAGTTCCTTGTTTGTTGTCCCATTTCAGATCACGTGATGCTACCCTTGGGAATTGATTACTATCGAAATCACTAGAGTGGTAAAATCCTTGTTTAAAATTCTGTCTCGTTTTTGTAGCATGTGATCGCTTCTGGCCAATCATTTTGCTCAAAATTGGTCATGTGGTACAAAACAAAACACCCCCCCAAGGCCACATTTTCAACTGACATTTAATCACTAGTGATTTTCATAGTATTTTAGATGTAAATGATATAACACGTTCATATCGTTCATCATAAAAGAACAATTCTCAAGGGAATGTCACGTGGTCTGAAAAGGGCAATTTGCATACGGAGGTAAAGAGGTCTATTCACAAGTTATCCATCTCACCTTGAAACACAATTGTGTTATCACAAGTATGAGGGACTAGTAATAAAGTTCAGAACAGCTTAACAGTCATTCAAAATGGTATCGATATATTGTTTCATTATATAATAAACGAATACTATATCTTTAACTAAACAAATCATTAATAATTCATGACCATTTTGTCCAATCCGATGCTCCTCTCTGGTCACAAGGAAAGCATTGTATATCGCATAATCTACGTTTGAAACGCGGAGGGATTATAGTGTAGAATAGAAGAACAGATGAATGCAAATGAACATGAAGCATTATATAATGGCACATGCGTCATTATATAATGCTTCATGTCCATAATTCAGATAGTACCCTCCCCCCTCCAATCCCCCATCTCTACTGACGAGTAAACATCAGACTTAATAATTTACTTACTCGAACCGAGACCTTCTGCTTGGTTTTATCCGCGCTTTAAGCCATTATACTACTCAATCAATCGTTGAAAAGTTTGCAACGAAATGTCATCAAGTTTGTTAACATTCAAATTGGTTAGCATTCCTCTATTGTTACTTTACATGAATTCCCAAATGCAAACAACCTTCCTTTTTCCTTGTTTCATCGATATTGGACAAAATGGTCATGAATTACTACTGAGTTTTTTAAGTCATTCAAAAAACTCGCAGCACGTGTTTTATCATTGGGCTTCGCCCTCGGGATTTTATACCTGATAAAACACTGCTGCTCGTTTTTTAAATAGTACATAATCTTGTTTTGAAGGCTTAACGGAGATAAACCTTGCTATGAAGAGTTAAAATGCAAAAAGAAAAAGATATATCAGGGTGCTAGTGAAGACAAGCTCATTATAGCTTTTTACTATGACACGGAGGAAAAAACTAAAAATGTTATTGGCGAACTCACTGTCGATGCGATTCATCTTGGGATTCCACCTAAGGTAAGAAATAAAGATGTTATACGGAAAAGCTCATTTGCCATCCAACGAGTTTTCCTAACAAATGTTAAAAATATTCAGTGTTATATATATTTAATGATTTTTCTCTAATTATCAATTTATGATTTGAATCTTTGCTATTTATAATATTAAAAAACTCACTAATAATTCAGTCATGACCATTTTGTCCAATCCGATGCTTCTCTCTGGTCACGAGGAAAGCATTGTATACCGCATAATCTACGTTTGAAACGCGGAGGGATTTAAATGCGGCCCAATTGCAAGGGAATGATGGTGTAGAATAGAAGAATAATGGAATGCAAATGAACATGAAGCATTATATAATGGCACATGTGTCATTATATAATGCTTCATGTCCATAATTCAGATAGAGTGCACGCTAAATAAGCGTGAAACAATTCCTTACTATTTAGCGCCTAATTAACAATTAGACCCGAAGCCTGAATGGGCTACGGATCAATAGCCCACGAGGCCGAGTCTTCGAGGCCAAGTGGGCTATCGACCCGTAGCCCATGAGGGCGAGAGGTCTAATTGTTTTAGTATCCAACAACTTATAGGTCAAACTTTGCCATATTTTGAAAGAAAAATAATATTTCAATCGTTTTATTTTGACAAAATGACAGATAATCGAAAGTGAAAATACCGAGCGCGCGCTCAATGACGTGTGACGGCAAGTGAAAATGTATTCAAAACACATCGAAGTTTTTCCGATTTTCTCCCTATATACTTTAATTTTAACGGCTGAAAATAGCATGCTTTTAGTGTTAAAACTACTAAACATTTTAGAAAGACGGAGGAATTAAGAAAAGTTCCAAGCTGAAAGTTTAAAAATCTGGCGTTCTCAATCGATCAAACTGAAGAATCGTGTGATGTCAAAATTCATTCACAAAACATCAAAATTATATGTGCTTTTTTGTCATTTTATTGCTCGTATTTGTAATTTACGATTCAAAGAAAAGCATTATATTCAGTACTAAGCCGTTTTTGAAGAAATAGAAGAATCAAGAAACTTTTTCAATAGTTTACAAAACCGGCGCTTTCCCCAACCATGGGCTATCACCCAATAGCCCATGGTTGAGTAGCCAATGAGAGCGCGCGATTTGTGATAGACCATAAGTTGTTGGATACTAATTAAGCAATAGAAGCCAGTTCCTATGACTCTACCGGTGAAATAGAGCACGCGGGATGTTGGGAGAAACACGAGAAAAGTTATAAAATCACGAGCTGAAAGCGAGTGATTTTATAACTTTTTCGAGTGTTTCTAACAACATCCCAAGTGCTCTATTTCACTGGTAGAGTCATAGGAACTGGCTTCTATTGCTTTTATAATATAGCAATGCAGGTTTTCCCGTAAAAACGTAGTTTTATTTGCTGATTAAAATTGTAATTCTCAAAACTAACACCAGTGCCCAATGAACCAATCACAATCAGTGTACTATTGAGCAATCTTGACCAAAAGGGACCATGTTGCTGTTCACTTTCTTCCCGGGTTATTTTTGCTAGCTAAAAAGAAGGAATTTTACTTAAAAAACCGTTAAAATATAGCTTTGGCTGATTTCTGTGCCTAAAAACAAAAACCTTTAGCTGAACTCTTGCATGAGACTGACATATATACAGCAATTCAAGCGAATTTGAACTTTATTTGAGTGGTGAAAGCCGAGCCGACTGACAGCAATTTATTCACTGAGAGAAAAAAAAACAGTTTGAACAAGACAAGCTTGTTGTGTACAACGTTTTCAAGTTAAAAAGAACAAAGACCACATCTACAAGATTGCTTAGGCTGCTGAAAGTATGTATTTATTTATTTACAAACGTTTGCAGGTTTAAAGTTGATCAGTTTCTGTTTTTATTTTGACGAGACAATTGAAAGATAATTGTAAATCTGCCTTTTTGTCTTTGTTCACATTGCGTGTTTTCAAACGTGGTTTATTTATAAGAATAAAAAAAACAAGAAAACACATATATAATTCTGTACTTGATTGTGTGTTTGTTTGTTTTAAAACAAAATATAATATTTTGCCGTCGATAAATTCAACATGTAACTTATTTGTTCAAGATTAATCAAGTTCAATTGCAAAAAAATCTCACTTCTTCACTATGAAATTATCTTAAAAATTATCTTCATATTTCAAGGATAAACTGAAGTAAAAAGTATTGCCACTTTGAAACGCTGTTTTCCTTTTGTTTTTGTTTGCTTTGATCAAATTCAACGTTTGACTTCCAACTTTACAGTTTGTCTAAAGGCGGCGTATTTTCAAAACCATGTCTATGATTTTTGTCGCGTTTGAATGTCATTGCACCGTAGGCTTTAGGGTTTTATAGGTTAATAGAAAGGTCATAAGATGGGAAGTCTTTTTACATTTTAATAACCGATTTTAGTAAATGTAGTGGCTTACAGAAATAGTCTTATTAAAATTGTGAGCTGTCAATCAAAAACCATGTCTCTACCGGTGAAATAGAGCATAGCTGTTTTGAGTGAATAAACCAATCAGAGCTTACGTACTATCTAAGCTATATTATAATAATATTTAGTTATCAACTATAAAGTTATCAACAAACTAAGAATTCACTCGGGCCCAAACTAAAGGTGCAAACTAAAACAAAAGGTGCCATGCAATGAAGCCATTGTATGTACATTTAATGTTTCTACATAAATCATCTAAAAAAGGATAAAAAGACACAAGAACTCATCTATGATGCGAAAATAAAGCTAATATATCGCCACAAGACGCAAACAAAATCGTTTTCTAACAACTTTACTGTTCGAGCTCTAAAAATGACAAAGCTAAAATATAAGCAATAAGGCGCAAATAAAATCATTTCTGACTACTTTATTGGAAGCTTACGAAGTTAAAATGGCACATGTGTCATTATATAATGCTTCATGTCCATAATTCAGTTATTATCTTTCCCCTCATATCTACTGACGAGTAAACATCAGACTTGAGTGCCAATGCCATGATTCAAGCCGAGATATTCTGCTTGGTTGTATCCGCGCTTTATGTCATTATACTACTCAATCAATCGATGAAAAGTTTGCAACGAAATGTCATCAAGTTCGTTAGCATTCAAGTTCGTTAACATTCCGCCTCTATTATTAGGCCTCGTCTACACGAATCCGATCAGGTTGAAACCGCATATAAATATTTGCGTCCACACGAATCCGCGTATCCGGAGGATTCAAGTAAAAGTATGCGGTTTCGGTGACCGGATTCACTGGATTCGTGTGGACGATAGGCCGATTCGCATCAAAAAGTATGCGGTTTCAAAAGTATCCGGATCCGTGTAGACGGGGTCTTACTGTAGATCAATTCCCAAATGCAAACAACCTTCCGTTTTCTTTTGTTTCATCGATATTGGACAAAATGGTCATGAATTACTAATGAGTTTTTTAAGTCATTCAAAAAACTCGCAGCACGTGTTTCATTGGGCTTCGCCCTCGGGATCGGATTTTATACCTGATAAAACACTGCTGCTCGTTTTTTAAAATAGTACATAATAATAATGATGTTCTTAGCTACACATTACCCGAAGTCTCAATGCATTTGCAAAGTGAAATAAAATAATTGAAATAAGAAAATGACTATAGATATATATGGAAATTGTAAAGAAATTAAAACTAAATCGTATCTAAATTTGCCCCTTACAGCACAAGGCGCAAAAGTATGACCACATTTAATGTATTTGCATACTTCTATGCACAGGAGTTTGTACTTTAAACAGACACATTTGATGTGAAGTTGTCTGATACTACCAAATAAGGCGTGTAAAAACTTGTTTCGCAGCATAAAGTCTGTGCATAGAAGTATGCGAATATATTAAAAGTGGTCATACTTTTGCGCCTCACGCTGTAATCGTATTGTTTATTTGTCATTGTTTGACGTCGAAATACGTGGAGTCATTATCGAATCTCCCTGCCAGTGGCTAATGTTTATTTTTTCGACACAGTCACACTCACGGCTAACCCTGATTAGGGGTAAAATCCCCTCAGCACTAAAGATCCTTCTGTCCTGAAATCAGCAAAATGTTCATGGATCTCGAGTCAGACCTCACGAAATCATAGATATTGAGCGATTTTCAACGACAATTTTCCTTCAGATTATCTGTTAGCCGGGCCTTCTTTTGTAAAACTCAATCTGATTGGACGACTCTATTCCATGGTTACCAGTCCTCCAATCAGAATGAGTTTTACAAAAGAAGGCCCGGCTACGAAGTTCTCGGTGTCCGTTAAGCGCGGCTCACAGATCATCTGAAGGAAAATTGTCGTTGAAAATCGCTCAATATCTATGATTTCGTGAGGTCTGACCCGAGATCCATAAACATTTTGCTGGTTTCTGGACAGAAGGATCATTAATCTATGGTGCTGAGGGGATTTTGAAGGCAAAGGAAGGATTAAAATGATTTTTTCGACCATCGAAGACAAGCGATCTCGATCACGAGTGACCAGCCTTTCCATATTTTTAAAAGTACAGGTGGGCAAAAATTAGGGAAAAATGCTCTAAAACGTTCAAAAACCACCCAGAATGACACCAAATAAGTTTAACAAGAACACAGGATTGAAATATGTTCACATTTATTTTAATAAAAAATATCGATTTTTTTCCTCACATGTCTCTACTGTAAAAGTGCATTCCTTGGGCTGCCTGTGCTTGTGCCAAAGCGGAAGCAACGAATGGCCTCGAGCTCGTTGTTGTAGATAACTTAGACAAAATATTGTCTCTATCACGCTTAGTCTGCAGTTTCGTTTTGGTCTACGATGCCACCAGTAGCTAGTTGTGCAGATATCTCCTGCGTTAGATAAGGAGTTCAGGAATTTCACTGAGAGCTTGAACGAAGATGAAGCAGCAATAATTCTCGCTGATTAAAAGAACGGCATCACGATCCCGGTTATCTCAAAAAGGTTGATTTATTAGGGGCATTTTAAGAACTGTTCCGAAGTGGCAAAATCACTGATTGAAGATGAACTCGGTCTAGCTACTTAAAATTACGGCCGAGAAATCTCAAAACCAAAAGAAAATAATATCTTTCCTCGATGACTTCCAACGTTCACAGCCTTCCAGGAATGAAGCTTTTGTTGGTCGCAGTACTGAAGAACAAGAGCTCTTTTAACTTAAGGAACGTATAACAGAATAACGTGATAATTGATCAAAAATCGGTTACAAGTAACATCTATCTTGTAATCTCCGACTGACATGGAACTTTGTGAACAGACCTATATGAAACATTGAAACTTGGGTTTATTTACAATGAAATAGTAAGGAATAGACTACAGTATGTGTGTACAAATCCGGACAGTGTGCAAATCCGGACACTTTGGCATTTAAGCGTTAAAAAAGAGATCGAATTTGTTTAAAAATGAAAACAACATTATAGAATTAAGCATTTGTATGTATTCTATTGTTTATAAGAAGTTTTTGTGACAATCGAGATATTTTCAGCTAGGAAAAAGAGCGATTTGTCATCGCATATGAATATGCAAATTCGCAATAAGTCCGTTTTTAACGCGCTCCGAATTACATGTTAAACTTAAAATGGTGATTTTTCTGCAGATTCAAATGATAACGCCAAAATAATTAGTACGTTTTCAATTGCAATGTTTTATCTTGTGTGAAAAGAAGAGCTTTTAATATTTTTAAATAAGTGTAGGAGACGGTTTTAGAAATACTACTAAAATCCACTAAGGTATGTGCAATTCCGGACGATAAAATAAACAAGATTAGCAATCACCCGTAACTTTGAATTGTAGGTTAAAATGTCGCTTAAAAATATACAATTCAACTGCAGGTTGATTTTGCAAACAAAAGTTATCTTTTGGATAGTTTAATCACCATGCACTATTCATTTATAGGACATTTATATTCATTTGCAGAATCCAGCGCACGAAAGCAATTACTCATGTGTGAAATACTTTAGTGCTCAAACGTATTAATTAAGCAACGTAATTCATGATTTAATTAACACAAATTTATGCTTTAATCTCAAATTTGACTGTGGAAATGGAAAATCTATCATAAGCATTCGAAAATTAGGAAATAACTTCAAAGAATTGATTAAACAGAACCTACTTTAATAGTGTCCGGCTTTGCACACAACTGTCCGGAATTGCACCACTCAAACTACTTTACAAATATATCCATAACATTGTCAAAAATCACTAAAATTGACCAATACTTTATATAAATCTTTATCAGAAGTTACCTCATCTCCAGGGAAAATATATTTCCTAAACAAAGCATTTAACGAATGATATGGCAATTTATTTAAAAACCGTCCGGAATTGCACACACATACTGTATATATTCAGATTTCGGAAATGTATGCCTTAATGGGGTTTAGATTTTGCGCTATATGCCGGAATTGAATGCACATCAGTCGCTATGGGTAGCCTGATACCTTAATGGTACAGTGAAACCCTCTTAATACCGGACAGTTCTGGGACCAGGAAGCATGTCCGGTTTAGCGGGGGTTCCGGTTTACTGACGTTTTCTTTGAAATGTTAAGTTTTCATAAGAAAATTCATTAAATGTTTCTTAACAACAACACCATAATATAAACACTCAATAAGCAGTTTAATCGACGACGTTTTACAGGTGGACTAATCGTGTTATAGTTAATAGATAATTGTTTGCTTGTTTGCATTTTATTAAGCATTAAATTTCATCTATTGCTGTTTATAGGTACTTGTCATTAAAGGGTAAACTCATTTAACTTTAAGTAATATAATGAAATTTGTAACACCGTAAACAATGTTGACTTAACTTTACTGACGTTTCGAGCTTTAGCCCTTCGTCGGAGTAAAAGCATTTAACCTTACACCTCTAAGTGGTATTAATGCCTTTTGTTTTAACTCACTCGTTGAATGCGCATATAAGTAATTACCGCTTATTATAATAACCTTTGTTTTGCCTATTGTTCTACCTTTTGTTCCATTCACACAATGGTTTAAAGAGGTTAATTCTTTTGTTTGTTTTTGTTTGGGACTGTAATTATTGTCCGGTTTTCGGAGTTTTTTTTACAAAGCATATATGTAGAAAAACTTGCGACCAAAAGACACGTCCGGTTTAGAGAGGATTCCGGTTGATTGAGGGTCCAGTATAAAGGGGTTTCACTGCCACCTTTGTCTTTAGCAAGATATTTAGGGTTAGTTTTAACATTAAATTTAACAGTAGCAAATTGCTGATTTCAACCCTCAAAAGCCATCCCTGTATGCCATGTGAAAATTTCAAATGTTTGAAATAAAGAAATTTCATTGATAATAATATAATAATGTATATTATTTCTTTAGAGATATCAACGGCACCATCGACAGCAACTAGAACGAAAGTTGCATGAGCAACATCAACTCCAAAAACAGAAGGAACATGACGGCAAGAATGACGACGAGGAACAACAGTTTCTTGAACAACAATTACCACAGAAGAAACAACATCAACAAGAGCAAACACTACCCTTGTAAGTGCATGGTTTAGTTTTTGATAGCTTTCATAGTCAACACACAATATATTGTTCTTACATACTGACTGGCATGACATGATTGATAAAATTCAACTAACCAGAACATGGTGAATGAGAGATGGTGAATTTCATTTTGACTTTGAGTCAGTTTTTCAGATCCATCAATCAGTATAAATCAACCTATATATAAGTGGATAATTGGCAGACCAGAAACAAAACTTTTAAATTTTTAACTTAAAGAAATAAGTCTCTCACCATTGTAGTTGTCCATATTCAAAGGTTTTGAATTCAGTGAGCATGCATAATATACGATTACGATGCATGTTAGCTAGGACACATAACCCTTTTTGCTAAAAATACACCAATGCCAATAATGTGTACAGCTATGTGACATGTCGTCTCCTTTGCCATGTTTTTTTTGTTTCTGTTTGTTGTTGTTGTTGTTGTTGTTGTTGTTGCAAGTTTGTTTGATTGTCCAACAGCTTTTTTTCCCTAAAAATGTATAGTTGAAAAATGGTATTCTTTTTCTATCGCAGAAATGAAATTGTGCAACTTGGGCTTCCATCTCGGGTAAGAAAGATAGATATTACGAAAACGCCTGCCTGCCATGTGAAAATTTCAAATGTTTGAAATAAAGAAATTTCATTGATAATAATATAATAATGTATATTATTTCTTTAGAGATATCAACGGCACCATCGACAGCAACTAGAACGAAAGTTGCATGAGCAACATCAACTCCAAAAACAGAAGGAACAAGACGACAAGAATGACGACGAGGAACAACAGTTTCTTGAACAACAATTACCACAGAAGAAACAACATCAACAAGAGCAAACACTACCCTTGTAAGTGCATGGTTTAGTTTTTGATAGCTTTCATAGTCAACACACAATATATTGTTCTTACATACTGACTGGCATGACATGATTGATAAAATTCAACTAACCAGAACATGGTGAATGAGAGATGGTGATTTCATTTTGACTTTGAGTCAGTTTTTCAGATCCATCAATCAGTATAAATCAACCTATATATAAGTGGATAATTGGCAGACCAGAAACAAAACTTTTAAATTTTTAACTTAAAGAAATAAGTCTCTCACCATTGTAGTTGTCCATATTCAAAGGTTTTGAATTCAGTGAGCATGGATAATATACGATTACGATGCATGTTAGCTAGGACACATAACCCTTTTTGCTAAAAATACACCAATGCCAATAATGTGTACATTTATTTGTTTTATGTGACATGTCGTCTCCTTTGCCATGTTTTTTTGTTTCTGTTTGTTTTTGTTTTTGTTGTTGTTGTTGTTGTTGTTGTTGTTGTACGTTTGTTTGATTGTCCAAAAGTTGTTTTTTTTCTGAAAATGTATAGTTGAAAAACGGTATTATTTTTCTAATGTAACGCAGAAATGAAATTGGTGGATCCTACGATTTCTCACGTGCTGGTCTTCACCTTCATATTCCTCCTAATGCTGTGAACGAGGAAACTAACTATGACATCCCTTTTGCCATGCATGTTTTTGTTTGTTTGTATTGTTTGTTTCTTACAATGTATAGTTGATGAATTAATTATCCTTCTAACGCATGCAGAGATGAAAATGGTGGATCCTACGATTTCTCAAGTGCTGGTCTTCACCTTCAAGTTCCTCCTGATGCTGTGAACGAGAAAACTAACTTAACAGTTAAACAGTTGTCCAAAGATACCTTACCCTCCCCTGCTAGGGAACTGGATGGTGTTGTTAGCTCTATAATTCAATTCGAGCCGGCTAATTTGGTTTTTGAAAAGCCAGTTGTTGCCACACTGTTGCATTATGGTTCTACACGAACAGCCCATTATGCAACCGTTGCTATGGTTTTCAACGATGGTACAAACACATGGGAAAAAGTGGAAGGTGTTTATTTGTTTTCCTTTTCATTTATTTGCTTGATTAATTATTTATTTACTTTTATGTTTATTTATTTTCTCTTCATTTTCTGTTGGTTTTGTTTTTTTATTCACTTGATTTTTTAAATTATATGTCTTTATTGTTTTTGGGAAGGTCTCCTGATCAATTAGAGAACTTTACGAGTTCTTCTCAAACTTATTAATAATTCATGAGGTAATCAGCCAACCAGGTGTCCCGAATTAGATCACATGATGAACTTTGAAACCCCGGAAAGTCCGCTCCAAAGTACTTTGAAATCATTTCAAAGTCCGCTCCAAAGTACTTTGAAATCATTTCAAAGTACTCCGTACTTGGAAATGATTTAATATACTTTGGTAACGCTTTATATAGTGACACTTGAAATATTAGACCAGAAAAACATAGTTCCTTATTTAACTTTACTTTTTAAAGGATTAAAAGACTCTTGAAATATTTGCATGGTAACCAGTACCGAGACTCCAACTTCTAACCACTAACTTACTAATTCCTATTGCTTACCATTAATCCACAAGCTAATTCGTTGAACAGAACGGAATGTTTTAAACTGTTATAGAAATTATCCATGCATGCATAACTATCAGATAATAGTTTATTGAGCTTATAATAAAATGGCTAAAAGTCTATAGACGAAGATTCCTCCCAAATAATTATTGAGTTTGAGAAGTCGGCTGCGCCTCGGACTGGAACTAATTGCGCGGACTTGAAATCCCGTCCAGTCCTCATTGTCGGACTTTAAACATTACTTCTAAAACTCATGAGTAATTAATGAAGAGAAAACAAAGAAAAATCACTAGCATGAAGGAGTTTGAAATCTGATGAAACACTTGAATAAAATTAAGCCAACTTCGCTTTGAATTTCTCCAATAATTACTCGTGCCCAGGCCTATGGCCGGCACGAGTCTTAAGCAACGCGTTATTTTATTTTTATTTTTTATAGTCCATGTCAGAAGTTGTACTTCGGAAACTCCGAAGATGTTACGAAGTTGTCGATTAACCGCAAAACAAGCCATAAATCGCTCAATATTGAAGTAAATGTCCTCAAACTTCACAGAAATGCAAAGATAAACACTACACACAGGAAGATACATCTAATTTGTCCCTTGTCAAGTCCCTTGTCAAGTCCCTTGTCAAGGAAAAATTGCTCGTGTAAACGCTGCTTAACATTATTACCGGTTACCCGGTAGTTTTCATAATGGCCCTCAGATAAGAATCCCACCCGACCCTCAGATAAGAATCCCAACTGGCAAGGAGGCAAACCAGTTGGCTATTTACAAGCATGGTTGAAAGACTGAATTTGACCTAATCGAAATCGGGACAAATACAGTCTCAGCTAGTGGACAGAGCGGGGACTCGAACCCAGCGCCACCGGATTGCGAGACCGACGCTCTGCCCACTCGACCATGCTACCACCTATATAAAATATTGAGCCAGTGGAGGAAAAAGGCGAAAAACTTGAGAGAAAGGTCGACCAAAACCCACAAAAATTTGCAAATTTGCAAATAGTTGGCGAGCATTGGTTGTTTTTGCATACATTTTAATAAGCAAAAATTGAGAAAATCAAATCAAATTGCAAAAACTTCAGAGAGAATACACAAAAGGGTTTTATTTTAATTCTCTAAAGAATATAAAGCTCAGCTCGTTCACATACCTCGATAATAGATGAAAACAATAGTTTTAGTTTTTATCTTTCCTTGTAAACAACACGGCGGTGAGTTGAGCTAATCTTTTGCTGAGAGATATCGTTGCTTTTCAGTTACTTTTAAAAAGCTGTAAAATTCACGATAAGTCTTTTTTACAAAGTTAACAACGTTTTTGAAGTCAGGAAGTGTTCTTGCCTTTCTTTTTCTCATGCGAAAAAGATCATCATGCTTTCATCTTCTTCATTAAGTACGACACAGATAGATTAATTCCTTCAACAGTTGACGGTAATTTCGTTTAAAGTTCTTATTATTGTTTATCGAAAAATAAGCGCTTTCAAAGGCTCTTTTGCTCGATGCAAACGTCCACAAGACGAATCGAATTTCAACTCCTTTCAACATCCATCCGTTTTTGTTTCTTGTATTTTCTAAGTGAAATGATATATGTTTGTTACCCTGCAAGCACATTCTCCTTTACATTCTTCCTTGTTTAAAGCAACAAGAATACTACCGGTATGCCTTTCATGAAAAAGGGGTGTTACTACCATCCCAAACTGGCCTATCAGTATGGGTGGGTGGGTAGGGTGTACACCCTATCTCAGAACAATTACCTAAGAAATTTACACAGTTCTATACAGGACAGTTCTATAAAGAACCAGTTTTTAGAAATCAAAGTCCAAACGAAAGTCCAGTCCAGGTTTAACATGCCACTCTAGGTCAACAGTCTAAGACCTACGCCACATAACACTTCAGGGCACGAGTCCACCCTGCCAATAGGGTCTAGTTTGATTAGTAATATCCAACACTCGAAATTGTGATTCATCAGGTTCTCAAACACCGAAAAAAGGGGCCCCAAAAAACATTTTTTTCAATACATTTTTCGGTGTTTGAAAACCTGATGAAACACTCTTTCTCGTGTTTGATATATTACATAAAAACAGAGTATAAAAATGAAAGAATGAAAGGGAGAAATAAAAAAAAAACTAGGAAAAATAGAGAAACAGGAGCTTAAGACAAGGAAAGTAACAATTAAAAACTACAATAAGCTTTAGGTTTTCATAACATCTCATTCACAAGATAAAACTCTTCGTCTTCTTTCAAGTTAAATTTGACCAATAAACCATTCTATTTTCAGTCATCTTTTTTGTTTGATCTCATTCCAGACATAAAAGAATCTTCAACCAACTCTAGATCAAGTTTTATACAAGTGCAGCTGACCAAGCTGACTGCTTTAACAGTAGTTACCAGGCTTACCACGGATACATTTGAGGTCCCGGTCAGCGGGTGTGTAGTCACATCGTCGGTGTGTCATGACGTCACACTCCGATTTCCAGCAGGAGCTGTAGACAAATCAACAAAAGGATCGTTGAGGGTTCGTACAAAACAAAATTATTTTCATATACTTACTTACTTACTTACTTGTATATTTACTTACTTGCGTACTTACTTACTCACTTACGTACTTCCTGTACGGTATGCATACTAATATATTGCTGTTCTGTAGCATACATTTGATTATATATAACTTTTTTTTTTAATTTTAGGTTCTTCCAATGTCTGATGTAATGCAAATGGACAGATCAGACATACAATTTTCTCCAATAGTCGTAGTCGATGGCTTTGAACAAACAGCTTTCACTGAAGACGTTTTATTAACTTTACCTAATCCTGCTATTTCTCCTGCGGGACATGAAAGGGTTGCAGGACAAGTTCGTGTGCTAAGCCAAGAGGGACTAGAGTGGAAGGACATTACTGAAACAGTAGAATACGTTGAAGGCACATCAACGATAGAGCTTCGAGTGAGGCATTTTTTCAAGTATGTATGTACAGTTGTAAAACCTAGTGAGTTATTTATTATCCCAGAAACTCAGTTGTATCTGTCACTTTAAAATACCCATGTTGCCTAACAAATCATCAAAAATATAGCTAATTTTTAATGAAACAGAAAACCTTAACTATTGATGACAGAAAAGTAAAACTTGCTACTCTATAAAGTACAGCTGTCAGTACGTGTCACACCAAGCAAGGAGGTACATTTTTCTTTTAAGCCGTTTCCATGGTAACAATATGTTTCGGAGCAAAAATTGCCAACTTTGAATATACTGTAATATTTCTAGGTTTGAAAATCAATATCTCAAATGTTCCCTTTGAAAATGGCAAAAATGGCAAAAAGTCAACTTAATCTATGTCTAATTACAAAAACCAGAAAAAAATTTGCAGGTACTTGTTAACCTTAACTTATATGACGGGTTTGCTCAACCCTACTATATCAATATCACAAGATTTTTGTCTTCTACATTGTTATGTATGGCTTATTCGATCAAAACTATCACTGCAAAAAAACTAATCTTAACCGAAAAAGGTCACTGGATTTTAAATCTTTCATGAGTGTTCAAGCTGCCTAAACTGTATTTTGCGTTCAGCTAGAGGTTTAATGTCTGTTTTCCTGAGCAACACTTGCAAACACACGTTGGATGTTTCACTTGCCATGATTTTTGATGGGATATATCCCAAGATCCTTTTCGGTCTCAAAATTAGCATTTAAGGGTTTTTATTGATAGCGTTAAATGAATTAGCTATATATTATCACTGATTGTCCGTCGACTGAATGGCTTAGTCAGTGGTTAAGCGCTAGACTGCCAGACCACAAACTATGGCTGGCTGGCTGGCTGGCTGGCTGGCTGGCTGGCTGGCTGGCTGGCTGGCTGGCTGGCTGGCTGGCTGGCTGGCTGGCTGGCTGGCTGGCTGGCTGGAATACATGTTGTGATATTTTATTTTATGTTTTTAAGGTTGTGGTTAATATGTACAGACGTTCTTCTGGAATATCATGTGGAACAATCAATTGAACAATCATGTAAAGAAATAATCAAGTAAGTGGTTTTGCTAGCTTTCATATGGTCAACTAACTATAGTTCTTACATACTGACCTGACATGATTGACAAAATTCAACTAGGGCTTTTATAGCCGAAATCTGTGCATCGCGACCACAAAATGGTGAATTTTATTTTTATTTTGAGTCAGTTTTTCTTATCCATCAATCAATTGTTGTATTCTCAAGTATGTTAAGGCCTGGTTCTAGCCAGTGTTTCACGAAAAAACGTTTTCACTTACTGGAAGGGAGATATAAGGGAATTTTATGCAAAAAACATTGGTCACGTGACCTGTTTTACAAAATATCTCCCTAACAGTAAGTGATAACCAAACTCTCCAAGTACAGTTCGGTGGAGACTTTGGTGAGAAGTACATTTAATGTATAAGTTTGTTTTACCTATTCAAACTCGCGACCGCATTTTCAAATGAAAAACGAAATCCCTTATCCATCTTAACTGGTCACGTGACCGCCCCTTAGTCAAAATTAAAACTTTAGGAACAGCAACATCCCGAGATCTATCAATAGACCAATTTAAAAAAAAATCAGATGAGTTTTGTGGCAATGACAAATAAAAACGTTTTTTCGTGAAACACTGGCTAGAACCAGGCCTTAACATACTTGAGTTGGTTGGCAAGCTGGTTGGTTGGTTGGTTGGTTGGTTGATGTTTAATATGTGATGTTTGCTGGCTGACTATTCACATTGAAATCATTATTTTTGACACAATACTTATTCTAATCAGGAGAACTTTACTTATACAATTTAATATGAAAACAAGCGAGAAGAAATTACAACCTTTCGTTGTCATCGCGACAACATTCTCAAGTAAATGATGGTGGAAATAGAAAAAATATTTCAGTATAGTGGTGGACAATGGATAATAATACAATAAGTTAAATAAACAGTTTCGCTTGAATTGAGTCCGACTGGACATTCAAGCGTGTCTTAAATTTACGAATTAATAACATTTCGTAAATCAGGCAGTCTAGTTTATTCAAGCATTTTTTCAGGACGGTGAAACCGCTCTGAAATTTCTTCTCGCTTGTTTTCAAATTAAAGAATACTTATTAGTGATATTATTTTGTGTTTTTAAGATGGGGCAGAGCAAAACTATTAGCACCGCTGATGCCATATCAATTTGCTATCTACAATATGTTAAAGGCTGGACCCAAACAAGTTATTTTTTTAGCGTTCAAATTCAAGGACCTCACTCCCCGTAAAGATCGCTTCAAAATTCTCTTGTGTATGGCCAACGATGTGAGACATGTGTTAGGTAATTGTATGTTAAGATTGCTAACATCTAGACTTGCTGTAAGTTCAATTTGTTCTTATACATTTTTGTTCTAAATTCCTTATCTTTAGAAACTTTTCCGTCAGAGGCATCACCCTTCGAAGAAGTAGCGCGAATCACTGGAGATGTCGACATGTATCCAAATGCTACAGTCTTGACAATGGTACAAGGGGGTTTCGAGATAGATGGAAAAAGCGTAAAGCTTACGTAAGTTTTGCTAATACTCGTGAACACTCGTGAACCGATGTACAATTGGTAGCCTTTTTACACTAGAAGACGAACAAATAGTTTGGAGGGAAAAAATGTCTTATGACGGACAAGTTCTCTGATGTGGAAACGGGACGAACACCATTTGAGACGAAAACCTTGTCTGATTTTGTTGGATCATATTCACGGACAATTTGGTCGTCTTCTAGTATGAAAAAGGCGAATCTAACAAGCAATCTATCATGCATACAATCGGCAATCAATCTACTCATTCACCACCCTATTAATCCGACTAACTTATTAACAAACTTACCGAAGCAACTCACACCAATCCAACCACTAACCAGATATCAATAGACCTCTTTACCTTCCTTGTTTGTTTTGAAGGCTTAAAGAAAATCGACCTTGCTATAAATGGTTAAAATTAATAAAGAAAAAAAAGTGTCATGGTGGTAATGAAGACAAGCTCACCATAGCTTTGTACTATGACACGAAGATAAAAGCTGAAAATGTTATTGGCGAACTCACTGTCGATGCGATTCATCTTGGGATTCCACCTAAGGTAAGAAATAAAGATGTTATACGGAAAAGCTCATTTGCCATCCAACGAGCTTTCCTAACAAATGTTAAAAATATTCAGTGTTATATATATTTAATGATTTTTCTCTAGTTATCAATTTATGATTTGAATCTTTGCTATTTATAATATTAAAAAAACTCACTAATAATTCAGTCACGACCATTTTATCCAATCCGATGCTCCTCTCTGGTCACGAGGAAAGCATTGTATACCGCATAATCTACGTTTGAAACGCGGAGAGGTTTGAATGCGGCCCAAGGGCATGATGGTGTAGAGTAGAAGAACAATGGAATGCAAATGAATGAAGTATTATATAATGCTTCATGTCCATAATTCAGGCCTCTTCTACACGAATCCGATCCGGCTGAAACCGCATAGAAATATTTGCGTCCACACGAATCCTGTTGATCCTACACGGATCCGGATACTTTTGAAACCGCATACTTTTTGATGCGAATCGGCCTATCGTCCACACGAATCCAGTGAATCGGTCACCGAAACCGCATACTTTTACTTGAATCCTCCGGATACGCGGATTCGTGTGGACGCAAATATTTCTATGCGGTTTCAGCCGGATCGGATTCGTGTAGACGAGGCCTCAGGCCTCAGGCCTCTTCTACACGAATCCGAACCGGCTGAAACCGCATAGACAGGCCTCTTCTATACGAATCCGATCCGGCTGAAACCGCATAGAAATATTTGCGTCCACACGAATCCTGTTGATCGTTTCCTATTCAAAAGTATGCGGTTTCGGTGCCCGGACTCACTGGATTCGTGTGGACGATAGGCCGATTCGCATCAAAAAGTATGCGGTTTCAAAAGTATTCGGATCCGTGTAGACGGGGTCTAAAGTTATCAACAAACTAAGAATTCACTCGGGCATAAACTACAGGTGCAAACTAAAACAAAAGGTGCAAATGAAGCCATTGTATGTACATTTTATTTTTCTACATAATTCATCTAAAAAAGGATAAAAGACACAAGAACGCATATATGCTGCGACAATATAGCTATATAGCTAAGACGCAAATAAAATCGTTTACTAACAACTTTATTGTTCGAGCTCTAAAAATGACACAAACCTCTGACAAAGCTAAAATATAAGCAATAAGGCGCAAATAAAATCATTTCTGACTACTTTATTGGAAGCTTACGAAGTTAAAAAGGCACATGTGTCATTATATAATGCTTCATGTTCATAATTCAGTTATTATCTTTCCCCTCATATCTACTGACGAGTAAACATCAGACTTAGAAATAATTTCATTTTACATTTTTGGCGAAAAAAAGTATTTTAGTGCCAATGCCATGATTCGAACCGAGATATTCTGCTTGGTTGTATCCGCGCTGTAAGTCATTATACTACTCAATCAATCGATGAAAAGTTTGCAACGAAATGTCATCAAGTTTGTTAGCATTAAAGTTGGTTAACATTCAGCCTCTATTATTACTGTAGATCAATTCCCAAATGCAAACAACCTTCAGTTTTCTTTTGTTTCATCGATATTGGACAAAATGGTCATGAATTACTAATGAGTATTTTAAGTCATTCAAAAAACTCGCAGTACTTGTTTTATCATTGGGCTTTGCCCTCGGGATATAAAACACTGCTGCTCGTTTTTTAAATAGTACATTATAATAATGATGTTCTTAGCTACACATTACACGAAGTCTCAATGCATTTACAAAGTGAAATAAAATAAAATGACTATAGATATATATGGAAATTCTAAAGAATTTAAAACTAAATCGTATTTAAATTTGCCCCTTAATGATATTGTTTATTTGTCATTGTTTGACGTCGAAATACAGGGAGTCGTTATCGAATCTCCATAGCTAGTGGCTCATGTTTAATTTTCACACTCACACTCACTAACAATGATTTTGGGTATATGCACCCTTCAGCAGGATGAACAAGAACAAGAGTTGCTAGAACAACACAAGCAACAAAGACAACAACAGGTATTTTTTCGTATTTATTTAATTTTTGCCATCTTTTAAAAATATCTAATTATATTTTATGTATTATATTGAAAACATGGTTATATTGGCGAGGCGATTTGATGGGAAGCCACAAGGCTTATGTAGGTATCAAATCTCCTCATCACAATTTTCAATTTGAACATAAAGTATGTCACGGTGTCATGGTAGGTTACATTGAGGTCTTACATTCGATAATATATAGAGGATATTACATGGGCGCGAGGAGATACGAATTTTATCTTCGAGTGTTCAATTGATATCTCACAAGTGAGCGCAGCGAACGAGTGAGATATCTTAATTGAACACGAGAAGATAAAATTCATATCTCCAAGCGCCCATGTAATGTTCTGTTTATTATATAGATATCAATGAAATACCAGGATTTATTTTCTTCCGCCGTGGTTTGTTTTGGTCGGGATTCCCGCTGTTTGTGTCATTTCCTTCGTAAGACTGTTTAACTTTGTTTAAGCGTCGTTTACACGAGCAATTTTTCCTTGACAAGTATCCTTGACAATTTTCATTGCTCGTGTAAACGATCAGCAAGTTTTCCTTGACAATTTTAAATTGACAAGGTTTCCTTGCTCGTGTAGATGATGAACAAGTTTTCCTTGACAAGTTTAGGTTGTGCCTGCAATGCCTTGCAATCAGCGGAGTACTAACAAAATATTGGTTCCAGTCCCTTGTCGAGTAAGAAACAAAATGGCGTTTACTTTGACTGATCGTGCGAAAAAACTGGGAACTAATCTCATTAAAACTCCTTGCCACATTTTCCTTGTTGTCCGTCTACACGAGCAAATTTCATCCTTGACAATTTTTCCTTGTCAAGGAAAAATTGTTCATTTTACTCCATCTACACGAGCAATTTTTCCTTGTCAAGGAAAAGTTGTCAAGGAAAAATTGCACGTGTAAACGCCGCTTTACTTCCATCGATTGAGCTTTAAACCATTTTGAATCCTTTTCCAATAACTCACTTTGTGATTTAAAGTAATTTACAGCCAGATAGAAGAACGACTCGACTCGGGTCGGGTCATGATCAAACATAGTTTGTCGTCGCTTTCGTTCAAGAAGTTCAACAGAAACGGCAGCTTTGTTGGCGTACATTAATTCACAGTTTGACCTGGCGTTGATTCCGTGGATTTTCTCCAGTTCTAGTTTTTGTTTTGTTTTTGATATTCCATTCCTTTGCTGTCTTTCTTTAAAACGACATCTTCTAAGCATAATTATCTTTGCTCTGTGCATCCACGTAGACCAAAGTGAATCATGTTGTTTAGCCAAACTGTGTTCTGCAAAGCTTGTGGTGAGCTTATTCCGACCAATTTTTTATCAAATGAAATCTCAATTTTTTTTCTTCCTGCCTCTTGCTTACTATCTGTAGTCTCTGTTCCTACTATTTCTGTTGTTAAGAGATATATCAAATATCAAACTCAGGAAGCAGTTCAAAGTTCTCGTTCTAAGTTGAATGAAAAGTGAAAAGAAACCGCAAAGTAAGAAAGTAGTCATGGCAACTGTGATATCTTCACATGTTAAAGATACGAAGTTTTCGACACCGGATAAAACCTGGTATTCCATTGATATCTATATAATAAAATGATATATGTAGTATTAACATGTATTTAGTATTAAAAAAATGTATTTTTTAACTTATTGATAAATGATTTAAGACTTATACAATTTTTAATATCATTATCTAGCCTGTTGAAAAAAATTGGTCCTTGGTGAGTCAACGAGAACAACAACCTGTTGAACCGCAGGATGAGCACGAACAACAACAAGAGTTGCTGGAACAACACGAGCAAGAAGAACAACAACAGGAACAACAACATGTTGAACAGCAGGATGAACACCAACAACAACAAGAGTTGCTAGAACAACACGAGCAACAAGGACAACAACAGGAACAACAACAACATGTTGAACAGCAGGATGAACACCAACAACAACAAGAGTTGATAGAACAACACCAGCAACAAGGACAACAACAGGAACAACAACATGTTGAACAGCAGGATGAACACCAACAACAACAAGAGTTGATAGAACAACACCAGCAACAAGGACAACAACAGGAACAACAACATGTTGAACAGCAGGATGAACACCAACAACAACAAGAGTTGATAGAACAACACCAGCAACAAGGACAACAACAGGAACAACAACATGTTGAACAGCAGGATGAACACCAACAACAACAAGAGTTGATAGAACAACACGAGCAAGAAGAACAAAAACAGGAACAACAACATGTTGAACAGCAGGATGAACACCAACAACAACAAGAGTTGCTAGAACAACACCAGCAACAAGGACAGGAACAGGAACAACAACACGTTGAACAGCAGGATGAACACCAACAACAACAAGAGTTGCTGGAGCAACACGAGCAACAAGGACAACAACAGGAACCACAACATGTTGAACAGCAGGATGAACATAAACAACAACAAGAGTTGCAACAACAACAACAGGCGCAGCAGGAGGAGCTGGAGGAGGAGCAGTATCAACCTCAGCAACAACAAGAACTAACATTTTCCTTGTAAGTATAATGTGGCTGGAGTTTTTTAAAAACAGCTTTCATATGGTCAACCCAACATCACTCCGTCAAAATATTGGCGCCATGTGATTGATTAAATTCAATTAAAGTTATAGTCCAGTTTCGAGTCGTGGCTCCCATATTGAATCCAACGACCATGCGTAATAAAGTGCAAACGTGAAACAGCCCATTTTGCCAAAAAAATACAGTGTCAATAAAAAAACTATGTAAAGCTTTTCAATGCGTCTGTTTGATGACATCCCTTTTGCCATACATGTTTTTGTTTTTTGTTCGTTTGTATTGTTTGTTTCTAACAATGTACAGTTGATGAATTAATTACCCTTCTAACGCAGAGATGAAAATGGTGGATCCTACGATTTCTCAAGTGCTGGTCTATACCTTCAATTTCCTCCTGATGCTGTGAACGAGAAAACTAACTTCACTTTTAAACAGTTGTCCAAAGATACCTTACCCTCCCCTGCTAGGGAACTGGATGGTGTTGTTAGCTCTATAATTCAATTCGAGCCGACTAATTTGGTTTTTGAAAAGCCAGTTGTTGCCACACTGTGGCATAATGGTCCTACACGAACAGCTCACTATGTAAACGTAGCTATGGCTTTCAACGAGAGTACAAACACATGGGAAAGAATTCGAATGCAAGGTAAATAAGAGAAATGAGAATAATTTCTAATTTGCCAAAAGGTAAAATCAGTTATAAAATAAGCTGCAGCACTCAAATTGTTTTGTTTTGGTACTTCATCAGCGGAGGCCATGTAGCTAGAATCTATACTGAGAATATTTTTTTGGGAGCGTCATAAGCAAGAAACAAACCCTAGAAACAATTTGAAGGCTTCTTACAATATGAATTGGAATGCAATCAGTAAAAAAAAATGTTTAGACATCTTTTTCTGTTTGAATTATTTCTAGAAATATAAGAACCTTCCGCTTCAAACAAATACAGTTTATATCATTCACAAGATAAAACTCTTCGTCTTCTTTCACGTTAAATTTGACCAATAAACCATTTTCAGTCATGTTTTTTGTTTGATTTCATTCCATAAAAGAATCTTCCTCTTCAAAAAATTCTACATCAATTTCTATACAAGTGCAGCTGACCAAACTGACTGCTTTAACAGTAGTTGCCAGGCTCATCACGGATACATTTGAGGTCCTGGTCAGTGGGTGTGAAGTCAGATCTTCGGTGTGCCATGACGTCACACTCCGATTTCCTGCAGGAGCTGTAGACAAATCGACAAATGGATCGTTGAGGGTTCGTACAAAACAAAATTGTTTTCATAAATATACTTACTTACTTGCTTATTTACTTACTTGCGTATTATCTCATCATGATTTATTATTATTATTATTTATTATTTAGATTACTTACTTACCTACTTACTAAATTATTATTTTATCGTTATTTATTATTATTGTTATTAAATACTTTTGTTATTACCTACTTACGTATGACATACTTACATGCTTGTAAAACGTACTCATGTGCTTACTTACTTAAAGTATGCATTATATATATTCTTGTTC
The DNA here is from genome assembly GCA_949775045.1 of Metridium senile. Taxonomy (NCBI): domain Eukaryota; kingdom Metazoa; phylum Cnidaria; class Anthozoa; order Actiniaria; family Metridiidae; genus Metridium; species Metridium senile. The sequence goes on along the minus strand of OX459101.1, from coordinate 10,082,292 downwards.
TGTATTATATATTTTTGTTCTGTATCTAGGTAATGTATTTGCGACCAGACCTGCATACGAATTCACCAAAGTTGTTAGCCTAGAGCCCGTGCATTTTTGTAATGCGGTATTGTATAAAAATATAAATAAAACGAAGGGAAAGCCCCCAGCTCGCCGTTCATTCACCCAACATTCGCATGTATTTCGAGATTTTTTTTATTTTCATAAAAACAGTACGTGTCGAAGGTATTTGAATATATTGAAAGAAGAAAATAAACAACGGATTAATAGTGCAATGTTCATGTGAAACTTCTTTGCACCTTGATTTAATATAAACATGCTTTTTCAAAGGGAATTTAATCGAGCTCCTTTCACTGATTGTCAGGCATCCAAAACTTGTCAGAGCTGGATAGCTGGCATCACTTGCTCTTCTAGAAGAAACGAGAATTAAGGAAAAATATTAAGAATGGCTTTTCTTGAGATATTTTGGACTTGGACGACGATTCAATAAACTTTTGAAGTCTTGAAGTTGACCGTCGTCCCTAATGGCTTCTAAACCTATGCAAAACCCGCACTGACCAATTATCATTTCGAGGAAGGGGAGCCTCGACGTATTAAAAAACGTTTATTTGATGCTTTACATTTTCAAGAATGATTTTATTCTATATTGACGATAATTGTTATATCATGTTGTAAATATATATATCTTATTAGACAGTTTGATGTGTAATATGGCTGGATATTTTACGAGTGAAATGCTGTATTTTGACGAGCCTCCGGGCGAGTCAAAATGCAAGTTAACGAGTAAAATATCCAACCATATTACACATCCAACTGTTTAATAAGTTATTTATTATCCAATCAAAAGGTTTTTGTTCTTTTATAAAGCAAAATATTGTTTTACTTGAGGGCTAGATAGACGAGTAAAAATATCGCTTGATATTTTTACTCGATCCAGTCCTACTCCTGCGATATTTCTACTTGTCTATGACTAATTGGATAATAATGTTGTATATTGATTTTTAAAAGTTTTTTGAGTTTTAGTTTCGATTTTTCTGACCGAAAAAAATATTTCGTACCCTACTCTACTGAGACAGTTTTTGGTGCGCAATTTTTTCCTGTCATGGGCTATGCTAACAACTTGAGCTTGTTAGCTTCGCGCTGATTGGCTAGTTACATTTTCTTGTATCATCTAGATATAGAACAAGGTCTGAATTTTTTTTTTTAATCAATTTTAAGGTTCTTCCAATGCCTGATGTAATACCAATGGACATACCGAACGTACAATTTTCTCCTATAGTCGTAGTCGATGGCTTGGAACAAACAGCTTTCACTAAAGACGTTTTATTAACTTTACCTAATCCTGCTATTTCTCCCGTGGGACATGAAAGGGTTGAGGGAAAAATTCATGTGCTGCGCCACGAGGGTATAGAGTGGAAGGACATTACTGAAACAGTAGAATACGTTGAAAAAACATCAACGATAGAGCTTCGAGTCAAGCATTTCTCCATGTATGTTTGTTGTTATTAGTTGATGATCTTTAATCAATAGTCCTTTTCACAGTTCCCTACGCCATCTTAAAAGGTAACCGGGCCTTTGCATCGAAGCGTGACAAACGTTCAGCTTGCGATGATAGAGACATGTGAATAATTGTCCTGCAAGGTGTTAAAAGGTCTCTATCATTGCAAGCTCGCTTGGAGGCCCGGATACCGTTCAAGATGGCGCAGGGACATGTGAAGGAGACTATTAACGTTTTGTCTCCTGGTTTGGATTATTATATCATTGTATTCCTATAGATTAGAGAAAGATAGTGGTTGATTGATTGATTGATTGATTGATTGATTGATAGGTCGGTTACTAGCAGGATGATTGGTTGGCTGGATGGTTGTTTGGTTTGTGTTGGCTGATTGGTTGGTTGATCGATTGCTTTGTTGGCAGGCTAGTATTGGCTGGTTCATGATTGCCTGCGTTCTTGCTTGCAATGTTAGTTGGTGGTATTGGCAGGTTGGTGTTGGTTGCATAGTTTTTTGCATAGTTGGTTCGCTGGTTTGTCGTCATTTGCCATCCTCATTGAAATAATTATTTAAGTATTATGTGATTTTTATTATTTTGGCCAATACTTATTTGTGATGATTGAATTTGACTATTTTGTGTTTTTAAGCTTCTGGGCGTATGTGGCGAATGTGGCGAAAGCAACAATGGCGCCATTCCGTTATCTTTACAATCTGTTGAAAGCTGGACCAAAACAAGTGATTTGTTTAGCGTACAAATTCAAGGACCTCATTCCCCGTGAAGAATTCATTAAAATCCTCTTGGTTATGGCCAACGATGTGAGACAGATTATTGATAATTGCTGTAAGTTCAATCTGTTTTATACATTTTTGTTCTAGTTTGTTTATTTTTAGCAACTTTTTCTTTAGTACCAACAACCTACGAAGAATTATCGCGAAACACTGGAGATGTCGACATGTATCCAAATGCTACAGTCTTGACATTAGTACAAGGTGGTTTCGAGATAGATGGAAAAAGCATAAAGCTTAGGTAAGTTTTGCTTATTACTCGTGAACACTTTCTTCCCCTCTTGAACCACAAACAAACTCATTAACAGCCAACTAACCTATGAAAAACAAACAGCCAAGCAACCAGTCAAACAACTCATTCACAAACCAACAGACTAATATAGCCTTCCAACCGACCAGATAACTCAAAACTAACCAGCCAAGCAGCCTACAATTGCAATCTTGTTATAACAAGCTAATAACCCTACCAACCCAATATCGATACGACCAACAAACCAATCAATCATCTATTAAACTAACCCAACAAAAAACTTGATAACCAGCCACACTGCTATCAACTACTATCTTACGACTCAAAAATCGATCCAGACCAGCACTCTATACTACCATCCACACATCAACATTCAAGGCCCGAGCAAACGCACGCAACATTGTTGGCCAACATTGTTGCGATACAGTTTGTTGAACACGAGAACTAAAGAAATGTTGGATGAGTTTCATCCAACATCATCCAACAGGGTGTTTAAACGGGCCCAACATGTTGGAGCAACCATGTTGGTCCAACAATGTTGCGTGCGTTTGCACGGGCCTTTATCAGTCAATAAACAAACGAAAAGTTGAACCAATGTATAATTAATAGCCTTTTCACACTAATTAAAGACGGACAAACGTCTCAGTTCAGAAGCGACAAGTCCTCTAGTGTGGAAACGGGACGAACACATTTCGAGACGACAACGTTGTCTGAATTTGTTGGATTGACGTTAGACGAACAAATTTACAAATTACAAATTTAGTTTTTTGGTCGTCATCACGTTTCACGAATCGGTATTTATGCAACATAGTATTCACGTATAACAACTAAATTGTTCGTTATTTTTACGAATCACGCGTAACCCCTTGGCCACACTCCTAATATAACGAATACTGTATCATTAACATAATCTTGTTTTGAAGGCTTAAAGAAGATCAACCTTGCTATAAAGAGTTAATATTAAAAAAGAAAAGTAGTTGTCATGGTGATAGCGAAGACAAGCTCATTATTGCGTTTTACTATGAAACGAAGGAACAAACGTCTAACAATCTTATTAGCCAACTTACTATCGATGCGATGCATCTTGGGTTTCCACCTCAGGTAAGAAATAAAGATGTTATACGGAAGAGCTCATTTGCCATCTAATGAAAAATTTTTCCTAAATTGCTGGCTAAATTGCTGGCTGGCTGGCTGGCTGGCTGGCTGGCTGGCTGGCTGGCTGGCTGGCTGGCTGGCTGGCTGGCTGGCTGGCTGGCTGGCTGGCTGGCTGGCTGGCTGGCTGGCTGGCTGGCTGGCTGGCTGGCTGGCTGGCTGGCTGGCTGGCTGGCATCTGTTTCAAGGTATTTGGAGTCCCATGATGAAACACGAAGCAAGAGTTTTTGATCTGGCTTTTCAAACAAATCAATAATTCATTTTGAACTTTTTCTCAAATAATTAGTGACAACCTATGAGGAAAACATCAATAAAATATGACAGCAAACCAAAGCTGTCAATGCATTCATTATTAATAGCTTAGTTGGTAATGCACTAGAATTTCCCGCCATAGATTCCCGGTTCGAGTCACAGTACGTCCAAGATAAAACAAAAAATTAAATTAAAATGTTAGACAAATAGTTAGGTAAATAGGTAAATAAACAGGTAAGACAGGTAAAAAAGGAGGAAGCGGTGGAGAATAAAGAAAAAAATGAAGTGTACTGCAATGAATGAGAGTTGCTTTTATGCTTATTTATACAATGTCTTGATCTGTGTTTGATCGGTGTATCAAGACCTATGCACGTGACTGAAATACAAAGTTGTAATTGGTCCCTGAGATAATGAATTATTAATGAGTTTGAGAAGTGCGGTTTCGAGCGCTATAGAAGTCAGTGGCCGGTTGTACGAAGCCTGAATAGTGCTATCCAGCGGATAAATCCTTATCCAGCGGATAAAATCTATAAAAAACCTATGCAGTGGATAACTTTTATCCGCGGATAACTTTATCCACCCTTCGTACAACCGGCCCCAGAGGGTTAAAGTTATCATATTTTTTTGGTTGAATGTTATGTAAATTTCCCATGAAATATCTAAATATTCATTTTTTTTCCACAGCGAAAAGAAATTCCAGGTAAGATAATGTACAAAAGGAATAGTTACCTTTTGCAATATATTTCTTCATAGCTGGTAAACCATCGAGAATCATGTATTGCTTACGAATTATTGTAACCTGTATAAACAATAGAATACATATTTAAATTTATTCCGAATCGAGATTATCACTGTGCAAATATATACGCCTTTTATCAATTTGTACAGCGGTGCTTGATAATAAGAAACTGGAGTATTTCGGGTTCCTCCTCTGACTCAACGTTTGAATTTGTTATTTTAGGCCCCAACAGAGAAGGTGCTTTTCTAGTAAAGAAAGGAATTCTTGTTATTATTGAAATAACCAAGCTCAAATCTCTGAATGATATCGATGCAACTGAACGTGAAGGCTCCGAGAAAGATGTCCAAGCACTTGAAAACACATTCCGCAACGTTTTTCATTTTCGAGTTGAATACATCCGTAACAAGACAAAAAAAGATATCCTAGATGAGTTGGAGAGAATAGTAGGAGAGGCAACTGAATATGACTGTTGCGCTGTATGTGTTTTGAGTCATGGAGAGTCAGGCGGTTTTTTTGACATTAATTGGGAAAAAATTAAGGAAAGTGAAATAACAAACATACTTAAAGACAACCTTCTTGGAAAACCAAAGCTACTATTTTTCCAAGCATGTCGCACACATCCCCAAAACAAAACTGAAAATAAAGAGGTAAACAATGAAGTAGCAACGTCAGAAAAAGCGTTATCGGACCCAGATACAAATATTCTGCGAGACTCTGATCTGCTGATAGCCTATCCATGTGCTGATGGACAAACAGCCTGCAGAGATCCAAGTTTTGGCTCACCTTTTATCGTACTTTTGTGCGAAGTCTTTGGCGACAAATACACTACTATGGATATTCTGAGCATGTTAACTGTGGTCAACATTGAGTTAAAAAAACACAAACAGCAGATTTGCGGAGCTACAACATATCTATCAAAACATTATTACTTTACGAGCTAAGATGAAAATGGCTGTGTTATCTAGATAATATTGCAACCAGGATGCGATAGTTCACAAGATAGACATATAATACAACACACTCTATTACACAACAACACATTAATCAACATCACACCACCACTCAATGCATCACATCACATCACATCACATTACACATTTCATCACTTCACATCACATCACACCACCACTCAATGCATCACATCACATCACATCACATTAGACATCACATCACACCACCACTCAATGCATCACATCACATCACATTACACATGCATCACATCACCACATCACATCACATTATAACTGAACACATCACATCACACCACGCACATCACATCACGTCACACACACACACATCACGTCACAGAGCACATCACGTCACATCAATGTAAAATGCGTGGATACCTGTATAATGTGTTTCCATTTTGTGGTGACCTACCACATCCATTTTTAACCACAACCTATTACAAAAGTGTTGGCACGACTGTGATAAAACTTTTAACACTGCTGTAATTCTATTACTCCACCCCCTAACAATGTTGAGGAGGGAGTCATTGTTTGGTGCTTATGTGGTTGACCTATCAACGTGCTATCATTTCACACCAACATTGATGTGGGGGGAAGATAAATTGTTTTTATACTTAAAATGAATAGAGTAGACACTAAAAATAAATTGAATACTAACATCATGCCAACTACTCTTGGCAAAGATTGTACATGTACCTACCTGTACAATTTTAAAATTTTTTAAATTTCTTAAATTTTTTAAAGAACCCATTAGCTTTTATCATAATCATGTATATTTATACTCTCTGGTGTTGCTGGAAAATAAAATCATGAATAGAATAGAGGTAACACAGCTTACTTAATTTTAATTTTACTTAATTATTGACATCCAATACTTGTTTATTATCTGGTGTTGCTGGAAAATAAAATCATGAATAGAATAGAGGTAACACAGCTTACTTAATTTTACTTAATTATTGACATCAAATACTTGTTTATTCTCTGGTGTTGCTGGATGAAATTAAAATTATAGATATAATAGAGGTAACACAGCTTACTTAATTTTACTTAATTATTGACATCCAATACTTGTTTATTCTCTGGTGTTGCTGGATGAAAGTAAAATTATAGATATAATAAAGGTAACACAGCTTACTTAATTTTAATTTTACTTAATTATTGACATCCAATACTTGTTTATTATCTGGTGTTGCTGGAAAATAAAATTATAGATATAATAGAGGTTACACAGCTTACTTAATTTTACTTAATTATTGACATCAAATACTTGTTTATTATCTGGTGTTGCTGGAAAATAAAATTATAGATATAATAGAGGTTACACAGCTTACTTAATTTTACTTAATTATTGACATCAAATACTTGTTTATTATCTGGTGTTGCTTGAAAATAAAATTATAGATAGAATAGAGGTTACACAGCTTACTTAATTTTACTTAATTATTGACATCAAATACTTGTTTATTATCTGGTGTTGCTGGAAAATAAAATTATAGATGTAATAGAGGTTACACAGCTTACTTAATTTGACTTAATTATTGACATCAAATACTTGTTTATTCTCTGGTGTTGCTGGATGAAATTATAATTATAGATGTAATAGAGGTAACACAGATTACTTAATTTTAATTTTACTTAATTATTGACATCCAATACTTGTTTATTATCTGGTGTTGCTGGAAAATAAAATCATGAATAGAATAGAGGTAACACAGCTTACTTAATTTTAATTTTACTTAATTATTGACATCCAATACTTGTTTATTATCTGGTGTTGCTGGATGAAAGTAAAATTATATATATAATTAAGGTAACACAGCTTACTTAATTTTACTTAATTATTGACATCAAATACTTGTTTATTCTCTGGTGTTGCTGGATGAAATTAAAATTATAGATATAATAGAGGTAACACAGCTTACTTAATTTTACTTAATTATTGACATCCAATACTTGTTTATTCTCTGGTGTTGCTGGATGAAAGTAAAATTATAGATATAATAAAGGTAACACAGCTTACTTAATTTTAATTTTACTTAATTATTGACATCCAATACTTGTTTATTATCTGGTGTTGCTGGAAAATAAAATTATAGATATAATAGAGGTTACACAGCTTACTTAATTTTACTTAATTATTGACATCCAATACTTGTTTATTATCTGGTGTTGCTGGAAAATAAAATTATAGATATAATAGAGGTTACACAGCTTACTTAATTTTACTTAATTATTGACATCAAATACTTGTTTATTATCTGGTGTTGCTTGAAAATAAAATTATAGATAGAATAGAGGTTACACAGCTTACTTAATTTTACTTAATTATTGACATCAAATACTTGTTTATTATCTGGTGTTGCTGGAAAATAAAATTATAGATGTAATAGAGGTTACACAGCTTACTTAATTTGACTTAATTATTGACATCAAATACTTGTTTATTCTCTGGTGTTGCTGGATGAAATTATAATTATAGATGTAATAGAGGTAACACAGATTACTTAATTTTAATTTTACTTAATTATTGACATCCAATACTTGTTTATTATCTGGTGTTGCTGGAAAATAAAATCATGAATAGAATAGAGGTAACACAGCTTACTTAATTTTAATTTTACTTAATTATTGACATCCAATACTTGTTTATTATCTGGTGTTGCTGGATGAAAGTAAAATTATATATATAATTAAGGTAACACAGCTTACTTAATTTTAATTTTACTTAATTATTGACATCCAATACTTGTTTATTATCTGGTGTTGCTGGAAAATAAAATCATGAATAGAATAGAGGTAACACAGCTTACTTAATTTTAATTTTACTTAATTATTGACATCCAATACTTGTTTATTATCTGGTGTTGCTGGATGAAAGTAAAATTATAGATATAATAAAGGTAACACAGCTTACTTAATTTTAATTTTACTTAATTATTGACATCCAATACTTGTTTATTCTCTGGTGTTGCTGGAAAATAAAATTATAGATATAATAATAGATATAATAGAGGTTACATTACTTACATGTCCAAAATAAATAATTATTGACATTACATCTTGGAATGAGTCAGCTTTAGTAAATATTGATCTAGTTTGGAGTTGATCGGCTCTTAGTAATGAATATACAAGTGTATACTTTATAAAGATACATGATAAAATACTAGCATGATCCACGTTCTTATTTACGAAATTGCGACAGCGAAACTTGAAAAAAATCTCAGGTCTTCATTTGCAACGAGATTCGAACCCATGACCTATTAACCTATTTCAGAAAGGTTTTCTTTTTTAGCGAATTGCCATTGCACGACCGAAAGGAATTGTGGTTACGCAAGCATGGCTTTATAATAATACCTTTATTTCCAGAGGGACAAACACCTATTGAACTTTATATGTTAATCATGCAGACCCTCAAAAAGCCCTCCTTGATAACGGTATAAAGTATACACCTATTTCAAAAAGGTTGTCTTTGTGAATTTCCATTGCACGACCGAAAGGAATTGTGTTTACAACCTATGCGAGTGTTTTTTCTGGGTTGCCAAGCACAGTTAATTCAAGCTCTTATTCAATAACTTGTGTTGGAATGCATCATGCAGTAAATTCGTTTCCTTCGAAACCAGAGACATGAATAATCAATCAAAGACTCACAAGTCAATTCGGTCGTGCAACCGCTATTTGCTATTCACTCGGACAACCGTTCTTAAACAGGTGTATGATTTAATTTAGATTAACGCATTACAGACATCAGTATCGTCAGTATATGGCTGTGCATGGCCACACTCCAAAGCGGAAAATTTCGTTTTCATTCAGTTTTTAGGCTAAGTTGTGATTATTTTCACAGGGACCCCTAATCCATCAATAATTCCTTGTAAAATCAGCAAAAAAAAATTAATTATACTTCTTCTATTGTACAGTCTTCGATTGCGCGCGCGCGTTGTCGATGAAAAAAAATGGGATTGCTTGGGCTTCCTGTGGCGTTTGTTCAAATAGTTTGCGTTTTCTCGCGCGCCGTCGGTTTTACGAGATGGCGTGCGTGAAAAAGGCTAGCGCAAGCAAGAAATCAGCGTGTGCTGCACGCTTGCAATGGCTACCTGATGGCTAGCCAATATTATTGTGTATCTTGAATAGTTGTAAGGTGATGTTACACGGGACAACTCGCAACAACAACTTTCCGCGCAACAATGTTGCGCGGAAAATTGTTCTCGCGTAAAGCATGTCAAACGAGACAACTTTTAACGCAACATTTGCTGACAACAGGGTGTTACACGGATCAACTTTTAGCGCAACGTCGTAATGGCAACATCGGTTTAGTAACTAGTCTTCGCGCGGCCACATTTGAAAACAAAGATGGCGGTCGAGCAGTGGGCTAGCTCTTCGTCGTAATGCAAACTTTGTTTTGATGCTGTTATTGGCCAATAGTTTTGTAGATGACAACGAAGAACAACCAAAGAAGAAATCCAGAGCTGTGTGGACAAGGGAATGGCTTAAAAGGCGCGAGAAAAGAGGGGCTTTTCACCAACTCGTACCGTTGTTAACAAGCTTATGTTGCGCAGAAAATTGACGGCGCGCGTGCTACACGGATCAACTTGCAACAAATTCGTCATATTTTGTTGCAGGTTTTTGATGGTCGTTCAAAAACTCGCAACATGTTGCAGCAACAAAAAATCGCTAACAGTTGTGACCACGCGCCATGTTACACGAGACAACTTTCCGCGCAACATATGTTGCGCGGAAAGTTGTTGTTGCGAGTTGTCCCGTGTAACATCATAGGCAGCCCAACTTTAACAAATTGCACATGGTTTTGAGTTGTCTGTCCTCTTATTGACACACTCTTGACGTCATAAAATGTTCAAAACTCAAGTGGAACCACGAGCGTAGCGAGGGGTTGCACTGCAAAGTTTTGAACATTTTATGACGTTAAGAGTGTGTCAATAAGAGGACAGACAACGAAAAATCCATGTGCAATTTGTTTTTTACAACACAAACCAAAATAAATGTACAAAAAATAAAATGTAAGTTAACGGCCGAAAAATGACGAATTTGTCACGCATCGAACTCAATGGTTTCTCTTGAAGCTACGGAAAATCTCACAATTTACGAAAATGATCTTTTTTTCAGCCGGAAAAAAAGAAATAAGCCTATTTTCATACATAAATATAGTGTACTGTTTGTCTTTGGAGAGCTAAGTGAAGTTAAACATGTACAAGAACGTCAAACATGGCCGATTAGCTGGGTTCAGGTTTCACCCTTTCAAACAAATTGCATAAAAAAGCATAAAAACTGATCATATAGAAGATTACACAATACTCGATATGTCTAACCTTTGTATAACATTCTAAGCTTTTCAAATCAGTCCTGAAAGAATGGTATTGTTCATCCAAAATGTAATTTTGAGCAGCCACGTTTTTGTTGAAAAGACTACCGATTTGATTGTAAGTGAAAATTTGTCAAAAAGACTGAAAAAGCCATAGAATTAAAACTACAACAACTCTATGACAGCATAGTTACATTTATTAAAATTTTCTACTTACAGAAAAGTAATTTCCATTGATAATTTATCCATAAACTTGTTTTTAAAATCGTTTTTTGATGAAAAAACTTTGTCGCTGACAAACTTTCCCTCAATTCTGCTCGAGTGTTGTGTGACATGATGACGTGAGCACAGTGTGTCTGTCCTCTTATTGATCACGGTAAATTAACCAATCAGCGCGCGAGAATTCACACAAGTGTTGTAAAAACTCCTTTCGAGGATTTTTTATTTTTCAATAAATTAAAGATTCAATGGAAAAAAATGCGCGCGACTATTTTGGTTTCTTCGTTTGGCGCGCGCTTGTAGTCTTTGGGTTTCCTGTGGCGCGCTTGTAGATTATGGGGTTCCTGTGGTCAATCCCGCGGGAGACAAGTATATATTGTGACAAGGTATGAAACACGGTCACGTGATGGATCACAATTTCGCTACTATCTCATCACCTAAAAGACGAATTAATGATTTTTCTACTAATATGTAAACAAATCATCTATCTCCAGATAACTTACCAGTTTGAGTCTTCAATTTTTATTATATGACGAGAATTTCCTCTTGGACGCTCAAACTCGCGATGGATCGATGTGTGCCCCAGGAGCAGGTAGGAATTTGGTCTGCGCATGCGTGAATTTGGTCCTCAAAATAAAGAAAAAGGCGCGAATTGCTTACATTCGAAAGATTTGACGAGGTGTTCTAAGGCTGGCCATAGAAATGCAAAAAAAACTGTTCAATCCGAGTTTTTTTTAATCTTTTTGAGGATCTTAGATATTTGTTATTTCTTTGCAAGTAAAACGATGGCTATTTTCTTTGAATAAGTTGTTTTTTAATCAATGAAATTGCCGTCTTTCGACATTGAACCGTTGACAACGCTGGTCTTCGAAGGAACTGTCACTAGATTAACCTACTAGTACTTCAAAAATATCCAGTATCAGAACCATTAAGAAAGATTTTTTCAATTACTTGTTGATTGTGTACCAGTTTCAAGCACTAAACTTTCACAGGCTTTCTACATTGTCATTGGTTTTTGGCTTATCTTTCTTGATGATGAAATTGCACCGCCGATCTGCACTGGAGCTGAATATGTGGCATTATAAAGGGAGGAGAAAGGTGAGTTAATGCATTGTATTTAGGGTTAATATATGCTTTTCACTAAATGAGAAAACTTGAAATTGTCGATGTATTTGTGAAGAGAACGACATGTCATTGTAAACCTTTTTTGTGTGAGGTAAATATTGTGCAACAACGTATTTACGCTTATAGTTCAAAATCTAGACGAACTCTCCATTTTCTATTTGCCTTTAAATTAGTGCTTATTCATTGGCCTATAAATTGATAATAATTAAAATATTGTGGAAATTCGCTTTCATATGAATAATCAATTTCGATTGACACACACACACAAATTTTCAAAAAAAGAGTGTGTTTGAGTTACGGCAGAAAATTACAGTTGCTGGAGGAGATATGTTTTATCAATTCGTGTACATATTCTTTAAGCTTCCACCACTTATAGTCAACAAAAATTAGTTCATTTAACCTTTATATGTGAGGTTTGTTTTTTCTTGAAATGTTTGGAAGTTTTTTTGTTCAATTTTGCATAAAATGTGTTTACATTTATGAGCCGTTTGCAAAAAATCTAGCCGAACTCTCCATCGCCAAATGCACATGAATATAATTTTAATGCCTAATATAATCAAACACTGCTTGAAAAAAATGATAAAACATTCGCTTTCTCATTGATTTTTTGGTCGTAAAACATACGTTGAAATGTTTTGCTTTTGATCACTTTTCGGCGAAAGACAGACTGAAGTAGAACGGAGATTTTGAACTTGCATAATATTAGCTAAAGTCAAAACCTTAACACTGAATATGTTTAATAGTTTTATTTAGTTGAAAAGCATAATAAAATGACAAATACAATACGTTTACTGGCCTTTTTTTTCCTTCAAAGTGATCCATTCAGCTCAAGTGTAGACAGGCAGATAGTCAGGACACTATACTTCCAGCAAGGATAAAAGCAGCATCAAAGACACTTTAACCATTTCCAATTTAGAGTCTTGAAAGGTAACATGTACAGAATCAACTTGTAATTGAAGAAATCTTTCTTAATGGTTCAAATATCAGATATTTTGAAGTGCCACACGTAAACTTGTAAACAGTTTCGCCGAAGGCCAAGTGTTGTCAACGACTCGATGATTAAAAAAACGATTCTTTTGATTAAAATATCACTTCTTACAAGAAAATAGTATTCATAATACTTGCTGTGAAATAACAAATATTTAAGATCCAAATGAACAAAATAAAACTCGGATTGAACGGTATTTTTTACGTTTTCATGGACAAATTTTGAACACCTTGTCAAATCTTTCGAATGTAAGCCATTCGCGCCTTTTTCGTTATTTTGGGCACCAAATTCACGCATGCGCAGACCAAATTCCCACCTGCTTGCCCCAGGTAGCTGGGACACTTTTTCGTGAAGCGCTCGGGATTTTTCATTCGTTTGACATTCGTAGGACATTCGTAGAGGTTTCGAGGAAGTCGTGAACTGTCGTGAATGCACGAATTTTTCCGAAATCTTGGCGAATTTTCGGAATATTTTTACCTAAAACTAAATACTTCGTCCGTCGTAAAAGCTTTTTTTTAGGGATTTTCTTACACATAATGGCCGAAATTACTTTAAACACCGAGCAAAGGAGGTAAAGCTGGTACGGGGAAAACAATGTAGTTTGCAAGCTAATGCGGAAACGATCGAGTTTGTCGTCAATAACATGTTTGTTGGCCGGTTCTTGTTGGGAAATCCCCGATGCTTTTGGTCGTAATAATGAAGGATTTATTGACTAACAAACAAATCTAGACATCCTTTAACCTCAAGAAGATGATATTTACTCACTACTGACATCGACATTATGTGGCTGGTTTGAGTTGAGGATTGCTTGGACATTTTTCAATCAAGTAAAATTCACGGCTAAATTCGGACGAACAGAAATCGCCATGATAGTCAGGTAATCCTGCTTTGAACAAAAATGCATTGATGAATACTTAAGATATTGACTATAGTTATATCGTAAAGCATCTGTTTTTGCAAGCTTATTTATTCAAGTGAATAATTTGTGTCCTAAACTTGTCCGTTGGATGCCTTGTCATTCGCTGGGTTTGCATTGTTTAGAAATGTGAAATTGAACTTCACTTTCTTCACTGAACAGATATCTTACTTTATCCTTTGACATCAATAACCTAATTAGGCTGCTTTTTTGTACTCTTTTTAATTCAAAAACAAAACTGTCAAATATATACTTTTTTGATCTTTTTTCGCTCTTATTCAACAATAAAAGTGACTTTTAGAACTGACCTGTTCTGTTTATGTGATGCATTGAGTGTTTTTGTTGTTTTTGCTTTGTTTATACCAGCTTTTTAACAAAAAGAAAATATTTACTCGACATTTTGAACGCCATTTTTAAAAAGTGAACAGGTAGCAAACACAACTTTTTCGCTGTTCCTCCGTCTATTTGTTTTGTTTTGTTTTGTGTTTTGTTGTAAAGTCTAAAGACGTCATTCTATTTAATTTCGGAGACTGTTCGACCTACTCTACGAATGTCAAACGAATGAAAAATCCCGAGCGCTTCACGAAAAAGTGTCCCAGCTACCTGGGGCACACATCGATCCATCACGTGACCCGTGTTTCATGCCTTGTCACAATATACAAGGTACCTGACCCTGCTGACCATCCATTCCGCGGGATTGACCACAGGAACCCCATAATCTACAAGCGCGCCACAGGAAACCCAAAGACTACAAGCGCGCGCCAAACGAAGAAACCAAAATAGTCGCGCGCATTTTTTTCCATTGAATCTTTATTGAAAAATAAAAAATCCTCGAAAGGAGTAGTTGGGCTGCCTATGGTAACATCACCTTAAAGTAGAGGCGAGAGGTAGCTAGCTAGCTAGCTGGAAGCGCGCGCAGACCACAGGAAGCCCAATACTTGTCAGCTAGACGACGAAGGCCAATTTTTTTCATCAACAACGCGCGCGCGCAATCGAAGACCGTACAATTAGCAATTTTACAACACTTGTGTGAATTCTCGCGCGCTGATTGGTTGATTTACAGTGGTAAATAAGAGTCCAGACAACGATGATCACGTCATCATGTCACACAACACTCGTGCGGATTTGAGGGAAAGTTTGTCATCCACAAAGTTTTTTCGTCAAAAAAGGATTTTAAAAAGAAGTTTATGGATAAACTATCAATGGAAATTACTTTTCTGTAAGTAGCAAATTGTAATAAATGTAACTATGCTGTCATGGAGCTGTTGTCGTTTTAATTTTATGCGTTTTTTCAGTATTTTCGACAAATCTTCACTTACAATCAAATCGGTAGTCTTTTCAACAAAAAATGTGCTCAAAATTACATTTTGACGAACAATACCATTCGTTCAGGACTGATTTGAAAAGCTTAGAATGTTGTACAAAGGTTAGACATATCCGGTATTGTGTAATCTTCTATATGATCTGTTTTTATTAATTTAAAATGCAATTTGTTTGAAAGTGTGAAATTTGAACCAAGCTAATCGGCCGTGTTTGACGTTCTTGTGCTTTTACTTTTCTAACTTCACTTAACAGTCTCTCAAGACAAACTGTGCACTGTATTTCTGTATGAAAATAAGCTTATTTGTTTTTTTTCGGCTGAAAAAAGATCATTTTCGTGATTTTCCGTAGCTTGAAGAGAAACCATTGATTTCGATGCGTGACAAATTCGTCATTTTTCGTCCGTTAACTGACATTTTACTTTTTGTACATTTAGTTTGGTTTGTGTTGTAAAAAACAAATCGAATGTGGTTTAGCGTTGTCTGTACTCTTATCGACAACGATATTCGTCATGACAGTGGTCAAAATTTGTTGCTGACTCACTCCGCTGCGCGTCGTGAGTCCACAACATTTTGACCACTGTCATGACGAATATCGTTGTCGATAAGAGTACAGACAACGCTAAACCACATTCGATTTGCTAATTATTCGCCGAAGGAGAAGTGGTTATCAATGAATATTAACCGAGCGGCGAGTATAATGAATATTTTATTATATAATGAATATAATGAATAATGAATATTTTATTGTGAAATTTACAAGGAATTATTGATGGATTAGGGGTCCCTGTGTTATTTTCCTGAGGTTTTCTTCTCTTCAATGACCTTGATCATATTTTGACGAATAAATGTATGTACTTGAATTTTGATGGATTAAACATTGTTCATGGTTCAACTGCCAATCTTGAAAATCCTTCAATAAACTGTGCCGAGGGAAGCGATTTTAAGACAGTTTTCATAACAAACAAAGTCGCTTCTTTATCAATTTTTTTAAATTGCTGTAGTCTTTTAATATTCTTCCACGAATTTCTTAATCTTTTGGAATCAGTCTTTTGCTTTTCTTTAGTATAATTTCTTTGTCTTTGTGTTCTTCAAGTTTATGTTCTTCTTCGGTCAAAACTCTCTTTATGTTCTTCGAAGTTCATCGTTCTCCGTTGATATTTTGTATTAATGAAAGCTCTGCTATTAGCAAGTAGCTAGTAGTTTGTTGTTGTTTAATTTGTTTGACTTTTTTGTCGATAAAAGAACAACTTTGCTTTGTTGATCTAGTGCTATTTAATTTGGCGCGCGCGTCACTTTCGTCTAAGTTCGGACGTCGGACATACGTCGGACGTCGGACATACGCTTGGGATTTCTGTGTGAAAACCATTTAAAATCGACTCGATGCATTACTATTTTTTAAGTATGGTGCTCCGCTATAAATTGTCGAGTGCACAAAACGGCTATTTATTATTTCTTTTTTGAATAACTCTTTGAAATTGAAATGCAATGATTAAAGTTTGGCAACCGAGAGCAATATACCGCTACATAGGCTTATCATAGTTCAGTGATTTATAATTGCTATGAGCTCAGTATCTGACTGTTTGAAAGAATATCGCCTGTATACTTTGAAAATTATCATAAATGTTCTTTATTTATCTAGATTTATTGTATTCATTCATTCATTTATTCATTCATTCGCCCATAAAGTTTTTGTTTGTTTGTTTGTATATTTATTTATTAATTAATTTGAATTGATTAATTCATTCATTCATTTTATAGGGTGATAAATAGACGAATAAATAAATAAACGATCGTAAAAAATGTAATGTAAACGAGATACAAATACATGTTTTGAATTAAAATTTACATCGAATTTTTGCATTTTTGTAATGTATTTATTTATCATTGTAATTATTTTATTATTATTAAATATATTATTATTTTATACATATATATTTATAAGTCCGAATCCGAGTCCGAGTCCGAGTCCGAGTCCGAGTCCGAGTCCGAGTCCGAGTCCGAGTCCTGGTTTTACAACATGCCTGTGGGTAGGGAGTGTTCCTTGGCGTGACGAGAACCCAGGGGTTAAATTCTATGATTAATTATCGAGTGTTGATTGATGCCAAATAGAGTACTGAAGTGAATACGTCACCTATTGTCAGTTGTCAAGGAAACTTGTTCCAAACTAAAGTCGATCAACCGTATTTCTTTTGTTCCTCTATAGAAATGTGTGCTGAAAAGTTACTGTTTGGTAGTTTGGAACCGGAATCCATGGCAACTGACGTCACACTTTACCGCTCTATATTAATTAGTTACGTCTAGAACATTCCTTGCAAGCGTCTGCTCCGATGCAGTAGCTACAACTAATATTAGCTTTATCTAGAAGCCTTGAGCTACTCTGAACTGAATTATCCATGAACCAAGAGTTCCAATGGGTGTTAAATAAGATGTATGTCTCAAAGCCGGCTGATAAGACATCTGTTGCTTAGAAAGAATCAAGTTTACTTGTGCCAAAGCGTAAGCAACTAATGGCCTCGTTGTTGTAAAGACCTCGAACAAAATATCGTCGCTATCATGCTTACTCTCTAGTTTCGTTTTGGTCACGGAGTCCACGATGCCACCAGTTGTGCAGATATCTCCTGCGTTAGATAAGGAGTTTAGAAATTTCACTGAGAGCTTGAACGAAGATGAAGCAGCAATAATTCTCGCTGGTTTAAAAGAACGGCATCACGATCCCAATTCTCTCAAAGAGGTTGATTTATTGGGGACATTACTTGAACTGTTTCGAAGTGGCAAAATCACTGAAGATGATCTCGGTCTACTTAAAATTACTGCTAAGCAATCTCAAAACCAAAAGAAAATATTATCTTCCCTCGATAACTTCCAACGATCACTGCCTTCGAGGAATGAAGCTTTTGTTGGTCGCAGCAATGATAAACAAGAGCTCCTCAAGTTATTATCTGACCAAAATATCCATGGAATAAATCTGCACGGGATTTCAGGAGTTGGAAAAACCACAATTGCTAAGGAAATTGTCAAAGAGTTTGCAAAAGATTCCTGTAAAGAGTTAACTTTTGACTTGAGGGAAGTGAAAGATATTGACACTGCGTATTTGTACATACTTTATCAGTTAGGCCGGCCTGTTGACAATAGAAACGAGGTCAATGAAACTGAAGACGAGAATTGCCTTCGTAAAGTGGAAAGAAATCAAATATTAGAATGCTTGAGCAAAAGGTGCACGAAGTCAAAAATGTTCTTACTCTTTGATAATGTCGAGGCCAAGATCATTAAAGGCTACAAAGATGAATTTTACAGATTCCTTAATGCCCTTACTGAATCAGAGGCGTGCAAAAATGGAATGCTCAAAATTATCCTCACCTCATTGTTTGAAATTCCTGTTAGCTCAATCAAAAATCATTGCGTTCAACCACTACCGATTCCAGCCTCTAAGGAGTTCATTTATAGAAGGTCAAAGCTTGATTTGTACGGTGAAGCTTTCACTGAGGTTGATGAAGACGCAGCACTGTCCAGAATTGCTGAACACTGCCAGAACATCCCCTTCTTTCTTGAGGGTGCAGAGCAAATGTTGAGAAATGGCTTTTTAACTCCAGTTCAACTTTTACAGACGATTGAGACACAGAAAGAGATGGGAGTAACGGATAAGTATCTCATAAGTGGAGCTATATTCCAGTCAATTCCAACAGACAACCTTAAGAAACTTGCTGTAAAAGTTTGCGTTTTCCCAAAGTATTTTTCTGCATCGGAAACAAAAAAAATTGCTGAGTTGAAATCAGATTATGATGGTGAGTTAGATCTGGAGTACCTAACCAATCATCGGGTGATTACAAAAGTTGTGACTAATGAGGGGAAAACAGAATACGACGTTCACAGTTTGTTTAAAGAATTTGCAGCATCTTACCTGAAAGTGAAGTTCACAGAATACGAGGAAGCGTATACTAGAGCAGAATTGATGTTTGGCCACCATTTTGTTGAAAAACTGCTTTTACTGGCTGATAAGTTAGACAAAGATTTTGCAGGGAAGTCTCAAGAAATTCAGAAAGAGAAATTCAATTTTGAAGTTGCACTTCAATTAACTTTACGCGAAGAAGAAATTTTTGAAAAACTCATTCGGTCTCAAGAAAGAATTCTCCGTGTTACAATACTACTAGAATTTTTAAAGACCATCAAGGAAAGGAAGGCATTATTCAAGACCTGGGCAGATGCTTTAGAGAAAAAAGGTACCACTAGCTATCATTATGTTCATTTACATTTATATTTAATGTAGTTTGTTGCAGTGTATATTAAAGTACATCGTCACCACCACCATCATGTATTATCATTATCATCATTATGAATAATCATCATCTTGATCACCACTATTATTTACATAATCATGTGTCCTTATCACTATAATCGTCACCATCATCATCATCGTTAAATACATCATCATGTCATCATCAATCTCATGCATCATCATCTTCATTTTATCTCTCTCCAGTATTTGATTATTTTTTATGTATATTTTTCATAATTTGATGTTACTCTAATTTGTTCTCAAGGAGACCTCCTAACTAGTACTTATATACGATGCTGGGAAACTATTCAGATATCCGACATGGAAGAGATAGGGCCATCAAAGATAATAGTAAATCGTGCTGAACAACGCTTTCAGGATCACAGTGATTCCCACAAACCTGAAGGGAAGTTGTTTACTGCTGTCAAAGGTTTACTTCCTTACTGTAAAGGGGAGCTAAACTACATGCAAAGTGTTTATTCAAATAGAGGTCAAGATGCAAAGTCTCAGTTGCGCATGCTGAAGAAGGCCCACCAATGTTATAAAAATGCATTGGAAATCCATCAGAAGATCTATGGGGACCATATCATGACGGTCAAGACACTAAACGGCATTGGTAATTGCAACATGGAACTTGGACATCCTGAAGAAGCAAAAGGGTTCTACACGCAGGCACTGGAAATGAAGTTGACACTGACCTATGAGAGTAAAAAACACATCGAATTTCCTACATTTTATAACCAGCTCTCTCAAGCTTATCAAAAACTTGGGGACAAGAAAAAGGAAAAGCAAAAAGATTATTATGAAAAAGCAGTTTCACATTTGAAGGAAGCCATAAAATTGAATGAAGACCTCGGTTTAGATGATACACTCAGCACTGCAACTTTTAACAGAAACTTGGCAAATAGTCTTATCGTGCTTGCAAGGTATGACGAAGCACTGGTTTGTGCTAAAAAATGTTACGAACTTAGAAATACACTTCTTGGTGTTCATCCTGAAACTGTAAGAATTCTTTATCTCATTGGAATGATAAATCAATCGAAAGCAGACGTCCATGATGCAATACTGAACTATGAAGATGCGTTCCAAATGGATAAGTTATTACCAAAAGAAAACCAAAGTCTTATGGTAGGGGAAATTTGTGACAGACTGGAAGCACTGGAAAAGATAAAAGAACTGCAGGAGGTTAGAAATGATTTTTAAAATTTATCATGTGGAATTCTCATTTATCCCACATCATATAAAATACAGCCAATCAGAATGCTTGAAATCCGTTGTATATTCGGCGGTACTCAACTGCCTCTTCACATGAGACTTTGAAAGTTCTCTATTTTATATCATGCTATGTTTCCTCGTGACATACTATGAATATTCCACTTGTCACAAAATGTATTTTCTATGCATACACACTTGCCTGATGGCAAAAAGGATTTTCATTGGAACATCTCTTTGATAGAGGTAACTGAGAATCAACAAGTAATTTTCTAATAGGAATATATATTTTTTAACTTTTTTTCAAAAGTTAGTAGTGCAATATGATTTTTTTAGCATCGCGACTTGTATTTTACGAGGTTCAGAAAATTCGAATTTTTGTCCATTTTTCATTCAAAAATCAGTTGCTTTTTCGAAATTTTACATCAAAACCATTTTTTAACATTTTCTTAATAATTGCAGTTGTAAGAAAATTGGGGTTTCCGGGCGTTTTAAAAAGTTATCGCGTGGTAAACTTTGCCGCCGAAGATCATCATAAGACAATTTCTTTCCGGTCCCCTCCCTACTAAGTAAAGAAATTCGTCATCATAAGTGCATTGTGGGACTGTTTTTATAAAAAAACCGCTACCGTCGCGTCTACCATCGTTAGATGTTTTTTTATTTGTATTTTGTCATCTTTAGAGGTAAGATAGCGCGTTAAAATGGAAAATTATGTAGATGTGCATTAGCCTGCGCAGTGCAATAGTAGGCCCCGTCCTTAACAGTAGCAAATTGCTGATTTCAACCCCTCAAAAGCCATCCCTGCCATGTGAAAATATCAAATGTTTGAAATAAAGAAATTTCATTGATAATTATATAATAATGTATGTTATTTCTTTAGAGATATCAAAAGCACGATCAACAGCAACTAGAAGTCGAAAAGTTGCATGACTGGCAATATCAACCCAAAAAACAGTTTCTTGAACTACAATTACCACAACAGGAACAACATCAACAAGAGCAAACACTATCCTTGTAAGTGGTTTAGTTTTTGATAGCTTTCATATGGTCAACACAATATATATTGTTCTAACATACTGACTGGCCTGACATGATTGATAAAATTCAACTAAGGCCTTCATAACCGAAATATTTGCATCGCGACCAGAACAGGGTGAGTTTCATTTTGAATTTGAGTCAGTTTTTCTGATCCATCAATCAGTTTAAATCAACCTTTGAGTGGATAATTGGAAAGTTTTTAGCTTAAAGAAATTGTCCAGAAGTTGTACAGATTCAAAGGTTTTGAATTCAGTGAGTATGAATCAACTCAAGATATAATATAATATAATATACGTTTACGATGCATGTTAGCTAGGTCACATAACCCTTTTTGCTAAAAAATCCACCAATGCCAATGATGTATACAGCTATTTGTTTGATCTGACATGTCGTCTCCTTTACCATGTTTTTTTGTTTCTGTTTGTTGTTGTTGTTGTTGTTGTTGTTGTTGTTGTTGTTGTTGTTGTTGTTGTTGTCAGTTTGTTTGGTTGTCCAACAGCTTTTTTTCCCTAAAAATGTATAGTTGAAAAATGGAATTCTTTTTCTGAATGCAGAAATGAAATTGGCGGGTCCTATGATTTCTCAAGTGCTGGTCTACACCTTCTAGTTCTTCCTGATGCAATAAACGAGAAAACTAACTTAACAGTTAAACAGTTGTCCAAAGATACCTTACCCTCCCCTGCTAGGGAACTGGATGGTGTTGTTAGCTCTATAATTCAATTCGAGCCGGCTAATTTGGTTTTTGAAAAGCCAGTTGTTGCCACACTGTTGCATCAGGATAATGGCCCTACACGAACAGCTCACTATGTAAACGTTGCTATGGTTTTCAACGAGAGTACAAACACATGGGAAAAAGTGGAAGGTGTGTATTTGTTTTCATTTTCATTTATTTGCTTGATTAGTTTTCTATTTACTTTTATGTTTGTTTCTTTTCCTTCCATTTTTTTGCCAAGTTAGTATTTTGTTTTTGTTTGTTTGTTTGTTTATTCACTTGATTTTTAAAACTATTTGTCTTTATTGTTCTCGGCAAAATACTGATCAATTATTTTATGAGCTCATGAAAACAGAGTTAAAAATATTGAAAAGAAAAGAAAAATGAAAGGGAGAAATATAGAAACCATTGAAAATAAAGAAACAGAGCTTAAAGTGCAAAAACTACAATTACCTTTATGCCGTATTTCATTTCAATATAATTATTTCATATTATTTTATAAAACTCTTCGTCTTCTTTCAAGTTAAATTTGTCAAATAAACCACTATATTTTCAGTCATCTTTTTGTTTTAATTTCTTTCTAGAAATAAAAGAAACTTCCCCTTCAAACAACTCTACATTAAGCGTACAAGTGCAGCTGACCAAACTGACTGCGTTAACAGTAGTTACCAGGCTCATCACGGATACATTTGAGGTCCCGGTCAGTGGGTGTGTAGTCGGATCGTCGGTGTGTCATGACGTCACACTCCGATTTCCTGCAGGAGCTGTAGACAAATCGACAAAAGGATCGTTGAGGGTTCGTACAAAACAAAATTGTTTTCATAAATATACATACTTACTTACTTGCTTATTTACGTACTTGCGTACTTGTGTTACTTTTAACTTACTTCACTGTATGCTGTTCTGTAGCATACAATTTAATTGATTATATATAACTTTTATTTTCAATTTTTAGGTCCTTCCAATGCCTGATGTAATGCCAATGGACATACCGAACGTGCAGTTTTCTCCAATAGTCGTAGTCGATGGCTTTGAACAAACAGCTTTCCCTGAAGTAGTTCAATTAACTTTACCTAATCCGGCTATTTGTCCCGCGGGACATGAAAGGGTTGCGGGACAAATTCATGTGCTGCGCCACGAAGGTGAAGAGTGGAAGGACATTAGTGAAACAGTAGAATACGTTGAAGGCACATCAACGATAGAGCTTCGAGTGAGGCACTTTTCCAAGTATGTATATTTTAATGAGTTGACTCTGTTTAATATGTTAAAGATTGTGTCTTCTGCATTGTAACGTATGGCTTATTCAATTAAAACTATCGCTGAAAAACCTTATCTTAACCGAAAGAGGTCAGGGGATTTTAAGTCTTTCATGAGTGTTCAAGATGCATGCCTAATGTCTGTTTTCAACACTTGCAAACGCACGTTCACTTGAATGTTTCACTTGCCATGTTGCTTTAATGGGATATATCCCAAGATCTTTTTCGGTCTCATGATTAGCCTTTTAAAAAGCTTTTTTTTTCTTAGCGACAGCATTAATTGAGCTAGCTACATATTTTCAAGGATTATCCGTCGACCAGATGGCTTAGTTGATTAAGTGACGGACTACAGTACCTGGAGGGTAGGGGTTCGCGTCCCGGCCGGACCAATACTAAGAAGGTGCTGCCTTTGTGATTCTAGTGGTTTGTCATCACTTCCATCCAGTGCACATTAATATCATCATTCTTTGCACAATACTTTTAAGTGATGTTATTTTGTGTTATAACATCAACCAAACAACTCGCTAACATTAACCCACTAACCAAGTAGCTTGCCAACCAACCAGCCAGCCAACAGGCCAAAATAAAAAACCCTAATGTGATGTTTGCTAGCCAAGATATTGATGTCATCATTTGTGTCACAATAGAACGATTTCGCGTAAGCTGCTTGTTTAATGCAAATGAGTATGTGAGGTAAAATAGCATGCTAATGAAGTGGAAACTCGTGGATGCAAGATAAACAAATGATCGCACGTTAATCAGCTTTATTTGACGAATTTAAAGATACAAATAACAAGTATGGTATTTTTAGTCCTGAGTTTATAGCTTCATTGACGAACAACACATTCAGAGGGTAGAGAGTTAAATACATGTATTTCTCTAACATTTGTTCGTTAGCTTACTTAATAACAAAACAAAAACGAGATATGTACTATATTTATGACTAACTTAAATGTTTTCAAAAAGTCTAACACGTCTTTCGGCCAGGAACGCTGCTAGTTCAATACAGACGGGCATAAGCCACCGCGGATGTCTCCAAATGCTTGAGATAGCCCGGTATGTTTTCATTTCCTTGAAAACGTGTTCAACTTTTATTCTCCTACGTGATAAGTAACGGTGTAACGGTTAAATCGACGAGCTCGCCTTCTGTCTCTCCTATTTAATCCTCGCATTTGTTGAGCTCTGACTGCCGTAAGAAGGAGATGGGCGCCAGGATAAGCTTTATCAGCAAGTATTTTTGCCCTGTTCGGAAGGCTTAAAGGATGTCCAGGTCCTATCGGTGTCATTAGGCGATATGATGTCGCATCGTGGGTGCTTTCAAAAAAAAAAACAGCCTGTACAAAGCGCAAATGTCCGTTGTTATCTATAATTAATTGCGTATTGAAGCAGTGGTAGTGACGATGTCCATTGTAGAAGGGTCGTTGAGGCTCAGTTAAAGGTCTGTATATTTCGTGTGGGGTGCTGTCGATGGCGCCCACAACATTTGGGAACTCGGACCAATTGCCCATTAAATAAGCCCATTCAGCATTATTTGGCCACCTGATCTGATTGTGGAAGTATCGCCACAGCCGAGGTATGATTTTGTAAACGATTCTCGTGATACTTGTCGGGTCGATGTCAAACATAAGTGCAAGGGTATCCACGTGTGGGTATTTTCTCAGCCACATAAGAACAAGTAAGATCTGATTGTGTAAACTCAACATTTGTCGTCGAATTCGTTGCCGTTGATGTCCATAAATATTAAGAGCAAACAATGCTTGGGATGTATCTGCCACTAGTTGCAAAAATGATTCTCTAGTCTCGCCGGTGTTTTTTCAGAATAACCAAGATTGTGCAGAAACTTGCGCAAATACGTCTCGTCCTTGAAACTGATGGCCGTGAAAACCCGGTAGTAAACGCTGCTGTAAAGTACTACAGTGCATGACTTGAGGTGGTGGTTGCATAGCCACTAAAAGTAGCAAAAAAGATAACATTTCTATCAAAACGGCACGTAGTTGTAACAAATCCATGCTTTATTACACGTGCGAAACTTGAATAATTTATGCAAAAGTTTTGATTGTACTCATAAGAAATTAGCACGGGCTTTCACATTTTTGCGTGCATTTCTTCTCACAGTCTATTGCAATAACTGCCATCTCGTGCTCCTTTTAGTTCTATATTCTTTCCGTTTAATGGCTAGTAACCAAACTATCAGCGCTGAAGGTAAGAATTCAATATTTGAGTTAGTCAGTTTTTTAATTGAATTAATTTAGTACGATAAATGCTTAAAAATAAGCCTATTTATAAAACTATGAATCTTTACACGTGTTCTCGACAGACATGGGACGGAGATTCAACATCGGAGAAAATGAAAGACAGTTCGTGCTAGAGTGCCAAAATTTTGCGATGGAAAAGGGATGGAAGGAGGTCTTAGCCATTGTACGACAGCGTGTTATTGACAAAGGACTGCCTCAAAGAGTCGTGCAAATATACTTAGAGGCCCCGGGACAACGCACAATAAACAGAATAAAGAACGTTTTAAAGAAACAACTAGCCAGTTCTTCTGCGCCGTCTACATCCACCTCCAAACTCATACAACAAGGCAACCAAATGCCGCTAATGCAATATGCCGCTAAGGGAACTCCAGCTGAAAGACAGACTAGAAGTAAGCTAGCTGATGAATTCACCTTGCCCAGCTCAGATAGTGATTCAGATGACTTAGAAACGTCTGAGCCAAAGAATAAGAAGAGGAAAACTGACCGAGAGGTAGCCAGAGAAGCACAGGAATCGCACAAAGAAATGTGTACCAAGGCTATGGAAACGATGGAACGCGTTAATCTTTTACTTACAAGCGTACAATCACAAATTAACAATAGCAAATAAGCTAATTCATGTATTAGCTCATGTTCTATCAGGGTTTTTTTCCTTGGCTATTTGTATTTGTTTAAGTTAGTCATAAATATAGTACATATCTCGTTTCTGTTTTGTTATTTTGTAAGCTAACGGACAAATGCTAGAGAAATACATGTATTTAATTCTCTACTCTCTAAACATGTCACGGTTCGTCAAAGAAGCTGTATGAACTCAGAACTAAAAGTACTATAAAATTCTTGTTATTCGTATTAAATCCATCAAATAAATCTGATAAACGTGTAACTTCAGTGTTCACTTTATTTGCGATCATTTATTTATCTTGCATCCACGAGTTTCCACCTCATTAGCATACTATTTTACCTCACACACTCATTTGCATTAATAAAGCAGCTTATGCGAAATCGTTCTAATACTTATTAGTGATATTATTTTGTGTTTTTAAGGTTTTGGATAATATGGAGTGAGGTAGCAGCAGTAGTAATGTCTTATGTCCATCCTTTCTACAATCTGTTGACATCTGGACCCAAACAAGTGAATTTTTTAGCGTACACTGAGTTCAAGAACCTCAAATCCCATAAAGATTTCTTTAAAATTCTCTTGGTGATGGCCCACGATGTGAGAAACGTGAAAGGTAATAGTATTAAAGATTGCTAACAACGGACCGACAACTCACCCACCCACCCACCCAGATTATTGAGACTTGCTGTAAGTTCAATCTTTTCTACCGACGCCATCTTTATTCAAATTTCTTTTTTTTACAACATTTCCTTTAGTTGAACCACAGCACGAAGAAGTAGCGCGAGATACAGGAGATATCGTCATGTATC
This sequence comes from Metridium senile, assembly GCA_949775045.1. Lineage (NCBI taxonomy): Eukaryota > Metazoa > Cnidaria > Anthozoa > Actiniaria > Metridiidae > Metridium > Metridium senile. The sequence continues at coordinate 10,054,597 of OX459101.1, read as the reverse complement.
CAAATACTTCAGCCTATACAAAAGCACAAGGGGGGTTCATATGCAAAGAAGACAAAATGCTTACGTAAGTTTTGATTATGAAATCATGTGTATTTCCTGACCCGCCCACACCCATAGTTTGTTGCTCAATCCCATATCACAATCCGAATCCAGGTTATCTATTAAACAAGCGATATATCATTCAACTAATTAGTGTATGCGAGACAGCATGAAAAGTCAAATTTACGCAGCCGTAATGATGATGTAAAGATGCCGTAAAGAAGACATATACGCGCATTTACGACCATCTTTACAGTGACGTATATTTCGTCTTTACGCTGTCTTTACGCCTAGTCGTAAATATTGTACATCTAGAATATACGGTCTTTACGCCTGGCGTATATATGCCGTAAATATGATATATAAGCCCAAAAACGTCTTCGTATAGAACGTATATCCATTATTTACGCGTTAAAACGTTGTCGGATAAATGTTGTAAATGCAAAACATACGCGAGAAAACGCTGTCGAAATGATTTTTTAACATAACTTGTAAATTTCTCGCACGCTGATTGGCTGAGAGCCATTGTCGATTACAGTCCAGACCTGCCTGTGCTCACGACAACTGTGCGCGAGCGGATTAAACGGTTTTTTCAAACTTTTTTTTAGTTGTTTTTCGCTTATTGATGGTTAAAAAAAAAAACAAATCGAAGTCAGCGTACTTGCAATAAAAACGCGGGAAACGATATCGTAAAGATTGTGTACTGGCCATAAAAACGCAAGAAAACGATATATAAATGATTGCGTAAAAGTCAATGAGAACGATTGAATAAATTCGATGAAAACGCAATAGATGTCGACAATATTGCCTAATTAATCCACAAAAACAACGCAGCATGTAAATGCGCACTACAATAACCATATAACATGCCCAATACCAATTATTTTAAATTTCAAATATTTATTAAAAATGTCTTATAATATATACAGTAATATACAAAGTAACAAGTTGCAAATTTAATACTAGAGCAAATGCAGTTAAACCATGAAATAATATTTTTATAAGTAAATTATCACAAATGGTCACTATTTAGTGACTAATTGTTGCTACAGTTCACCCAGAATAAATAATAAAACAAAGAATAATGAGGTGTCTTGTGTATTACTCTTTTGGTTGTAATACTCTATTTGTTAGTACTTTCTTAGATTGCATTTCATGGTTTAACTGCATTTGCTCTATACCTATATAATTATATACTGTAGTAAAATTAGAATATTATAAATATAGCTATGTAAATAATAAATTATATTCTGTAAAAACTAGTGTTTTTTTTGATGCAGCATTATTTGCAGTTTTCTTTTGTCTAAATCGTTTCTAAATTGGTATTAAAACATTCAAATATCATCTCAGCAACTCACCCGTGTCTTATACAAGTTATATTTTATAAACACGAAGCAATTCCTGGTGAAACATACAATTTACTGGACATAAAACCGTGTTAAAACAAAGCTACTTTTTTGCGGTATTTTCATAGCATTTAACGGCAATGTATTATCGAACAAGTTATAACCAAGTCTAAATAACCATTCAAACACTAGAAAGAAGTAATGTAAACCTTCTATTAATCAGTCTTCTTATTTAGTATGTGACCTAGTCATTTATCCTAGTTACGGCCAATTTTAACTTTGCCTTGGTAATCTTTCGCTCCGTTGTCTTGTTCCCGGTCTTGTTCTCCTTGTTATCGGCCTTGAGTGTTCATATCCTTCCAGTACAGCGCTTAAATCATAGATTTAGCTCTTCCCTTTTGACTGTTCTTATGCTAAACAGCTTCTGTATACGACTAACGATAATTAGAATAACTAAATGTGCTTATTTAGAATAGAAAAATAACCTTTACCAAGCGCCTAAAATCTGTTGTTGTCTAAACGCTTGCCCAAGCGGATTATTCAAATTTGGCACAACCTGAATACTCGCGCGTGATTATTCAATGGACTTTCGACCACAAAATACTGATATCCTATTGGTAGATTGATCTAGCCCACAAATAGCAGAACGATATATAATGTTCGTTGAAATATATAAGTACGAATACACCAATTCGTGTTTCAAGATACATATAATATATTAATATCGCCGTTTGTTAAGACAAATGCGCCAAAGTGATAATGTCTACGTTTTCAGAATGACTGAGTTTTAACTTATCGTTAACGTTAATACACGAGCTTTGATACGGTTGCAACATATACAATTTGATTTTACTTGCATTATCTTTTGTGATTTATATTCAAAGTATATTTTATAGATAGTGAATAACTTTAATCCAATAAAGTGTGCTTTGCACATCATTTACTGTGGATTAATCTTTTTTTTTAAACTTTACGTTTAGAAACGGTACACGCGTTAAGGTGCGTATACTTTTTAAAACTTTACGTTTAAAAACGTCACTTAACGCGTCTTTACGATCTTAAAGCTATCTTTACAGACTCGCGTAATGGTGCGTATATTGTTTGAGATCTTTACGCATAAAAACGTCACTTAACGCGTCTTTACGATCTTAACGCTATCTTTACAGACATGCGTAATGGTGCGTATATTTTTTTAGATCTTTACGCATAAAAACGCGTTTCGTAAAGCTCTGTAAATGCGACTTTTCATGCTTTTTATGCTAGCTACTTAAATTGCAATTGGTCTCCATATTTTAATTCAATGCCGGTATTGAACGAATAGTATCACCAACATGATCTTGTTTTCAAGGTTCAATGAAAATATACCTTGCTTTAAAGAGTTGGAAGTGAAAAAAGATGGTTGTACTGAAGACGATCTCGTCATAGAGTTTTATCCCACGAAGGACAAAACTGGGAACCATATTGGGAAACTGACTGTGTACTGTGAGGATAATGAAAAAGAAACTCAAGGTAAGATAGTGTCTAAAAGGAAGACACACGTAACATTAGCAAATCGAATGTGGTTTAGCGTTGTCTGTACTCTTATCGACAACGATATTCGTCATGACAGTGGTCAAAATGTTGTGGACTCACGACGCGTCATTTTGACCACTGTCATGACGAATATCGTTGTCGATAAGAGTACATACAACGCTAAACCACATTCGATTTGTTTTTTTGTTTTTACAACACAAACCCAAATAAATGTACAAAAAGTAAAATGTCAGTTAACGGACGAAAAATGACGAATTTGTCAGGCATCGAACTGAAAATTGTCTCTTCAAGATACGGGAAATCACACAATTTACGAAAATGATCTATTTTCAACCGGAAAAACAAAACAAATAAGCTTATTTTTATACAGAAATTCAGTAAACTGTTTGTCTTGAGAGACTGCTAAGTAATGTTTACAACATGAGCGGTTGTGTTGTATCGGCAGATACAATCGCAAGCCGAAGGCGCGCGATTGCATCGCCGATACAACACGGACGCGAATGTTGTAAACGACTTAAAAAATGTCTAGGTTAGCTCTTTCATATTTTACCAAAATTTTCAAGATTAAAATAAATTTTGCCGTAAAATTACCAGTTAAAACTTATGCAAATCAGGATATACAACAAATGTCTCATTAATTATTCATGAATTTTTTAAGTGAAGTTAAAAAAGTAAAAGTACAAGAACATCAAACACGGCCGATTAGCTGGGTTCAGGTTTCATCCTTTAAAAAAAATATACATTAAAACTGATCATATATATAGATTACTTCATGGGTAGGGCACGCGTACGGCATTTTCGCACGCGTTGGTGATATATCGATGTATCAGAATCGAACGAGCATATTTAACAGTTATTCCACGAAATCGACATGAGCTGATAGCCAACGAGTCGTATGAGCCTAGTAGTAGGGAGCCAATCAGAGCGCGAGATTGCTCATATCTAGTGAGTGTGGATATAATAACGATTGATATGCGACATCACCGCATATCAATACCTAATATGTCTAACCTTTGTACAGCATTCTAAGCTTTTCAAATCAGTCCTGAACGAATGGTATTGTTCGTCAAAAATGTAATTTGGAGCACGTTTTTGTTGAAAAGACTACAGAATTGATTGTAAGTGAAGATTTGTCGAAAAGACTGAAAAAACGCATAACATTATAAAACGACAACAACTCCATGACAGCATAGTTACATTTATTACAATTTGCTACTTACAGAAAAGTAATTTCCATTATGGTTTATCCATAAACTTGTTTTTAAAATCTTTTTGGTGAAAAGGTTTTGTGTCGATGACACTGCTTTCCCTCAATTCCGCACGAGTGTTGTGTGACATGATGACGTAAGCACAGTGTGTCTGTCCTCTTATTTACAACGGTAAATCAACCAATCAGCGCGCGAGAATTCATACAAGTGTTGTAAAATTTGAATTTGATTTTTTAGGTCTCGACACTGATGCTTTTGTCCTAAAGAATGGTGTGTTTATTACTATTGAAATAATAAGATACACCATAGCTGATGATGATAAACAACGAAAAGGCTCCGAGAAAGATGTCGACGCACTTGTAAACACATTCTGCAAAACTTTCAATTTTCAACTTAAACAAATCCGTGATAAGACAAGAGAAGAAGTACTAGCTGATTTGGAGACAATAGTAGGAGAGGCTACTGAATATGACTGTTGCGCTGTATGCGTTATGAGTCATGGAGAGTTAGACAGTGTTGCCGACACTGAATGTAAGAAGATCAAGGAACAGCAAATAACAAGCATAGTTCAAAAGAGCGCTAAATTTAGTGGAAAACCAAAACTATTTTTTTTCGAAGCATGTCGCGTCGTACCTCCCCCAAGCATGGAAGCTGCAGGAAGCAGTACTGAGGGACAAGGGATTCCAGATTCAACTCCCCCGGATGACGCTAGTTTGCGAGAAACACTGATAGCCTATGCATGTTCGAAAGGACAAAAAGCAACGCGACACAAAATGGATGGCTCACATTTTATCCAAAATTTGTGTACAGTGTTTCAAGAGAATTACATTAATACGGATATTGCGAGAATGTTGACTAAGGTACACAACGATGTTATGAAAACCGGAAAGCGCCAGGTTTGCGAATATAAATCATCTCTCTCAAAACTGATTTACTTTAAACCCGAACAAAAATGAAAATGGTTGTGATAAAATATTACGACTAGAATAAGAGAGGTCACGAGATAGACAAAGAATACGATCGAGAATGCAACACATCACATCTTATCATATCACATCTAGTATTAAATGTCCCAAGGCTCAACATTTGGAACACTTATGTGGAACATCTTTAAAATGATTTACCAAGGCAAATTGTGGAGGCAAATATATCTATGTATGCCGATGGACACCAAAAATAAAGGCTAATGAATCATGTAAAAGTTTCGAAGAGAAGCTTATCGAAAACGGAGAAAGGATGGCAAAATGGTATATGGACAATAATGCTACAAGTAAACTTTGAATGATTCCAATGCATGGTGTTAGGACATAAGAATAAAGTAAGGACAGTGGACATTAATTTAGAAGGTGAAAACACAGAACAATGGCTCAATCAAACAAAATACTAGGGGTCAGTCTTGATAAACAATTAAATTTTAGTCAACACATAAGTGAAATATGCCCTGGGGGAGAACTCCCGTTGTCCAAGTAGTAGGGGTGATCGTAGATGTGTAAAAGGACTAGTTAGCAGGTCGGGGTTTTAACATCAGACAAATCACATCATCAATCATTTATCATTTTATCTTTTCTTGTGTATTGTATATTTTTTTACGTTACTTTATTGAAATAAATAGTGTAGAGACTACATAAACTATCATATATGTTGAAAATAAATAACTGTACTTAATTATAAATATTGAATCTTCGAATGAGTCAAATTAAGTCAATATTGATTATTAAAAAAGAATCATTTATTTAACGTCTCAACCTTCTATAGCCAGACACAAATGGAGACTTACACTCAGACTCAATAACGGCCCGGGCAAACCTTCAACATTTGCTTCAACATCCGTTCGATTTTTTTGAATGGCAATGTTTAAACGCTTTCAACATTGTTAAAACAAATTGAATCGGTGTTGAGTTGATGTTGAAAGAGTTTAAAACCGTTTCAACATTGCCATTCAACAAAATTGAACGGATAATAAAACAAATGTTGAAGCCGTTTGCCCGGGCACTATTTCTACGTTAAAATATTTTGGCGCAAAACTCTGCTCACATCTTTACAGTTGTGCATGGTTAGTATACACCTATTTTCACTACTCAAATTCCGCGAAATATTGGCATGCGTTAAGTCCAGCATCTTCATCTCCCGGGAACATGTTGTGTACCCTGTTTGGCATTTGCACATGCGCTATTTGCGTATTTAAAGCTTTGAGTTTAGGAGCATTTTCTATCATTGACACACACGGGTCACCTAGAGTTTTCGACCCACCCTCCTCCCCTTCGGCGACGAACTATCTTGTAACACGCTCATCTCCTCGCTGCTTCGCTGCTCGCTCATTAGCTTCGGGCCAGTCCTATTTCTCCCATAACTTAACCACTCCCAGCTTTGAGCGGTCACTTAGGAGTGAAAATGGTTTACTATTTCAATTAACGTTGTCCATCTGGAATGGTTGATCTGAGCCGGACCGATAGGAATTGTGGGAGCTCGTTAAACTGCACATACACTATTATAATCACGCTCGAATATTAATGTTTACTTCTGAAATACTATTATCCATTATTCAGCACCATTCAAGTGTGATTAAAACAACACATTTGGAATTTAATGAGCTCCTACAATTCCTATCGGTCTCAGATCAACCATTCCAGATGGACAATGTTAATTGAAATAGGTAAATAATTATCTCTTTTTATCTGAATCTGAGACATAATAAGTAACTTTTGATATACTGAATAATAATTTGAATAATTTTTTAACAATTACTCACCGAAGCCGAAGTAAGCACCGGTCAATATAATAACCAAGACTATTATTCACCGATATTCACTGAGCCTGAAGTGGATAATTGCTTTAGTACAATTCAAAAAGTAATTAAAATAACCAGCCTTTTTTAAAGGTGTATTTCTTATTTCTAAAAGCGCGCGAAACGCGAATTTCTCGACCAATCACCGCGCACGATTTTCTATAATCACTTGTGTGTTTATACTAATAGAATATAAGTTATGGATTACAGTTTAGAAGCGCTTTTTCATTTAATTACGAAGTTCAAATTTTAAATGATCTAGATTCTGACTTTCAACCTTTTTAAACTATTCAATTTCCTTTTCTAACCATGCGTTGCTTCTTCTGTGATCTTTACTTCTGACATCTTTATGGCAATGTATTCCATTTGGTGCTGATAATCGTTTCTCGTTTTCTTCAATCTGAAAGCTCACATTACTTGCGGCGATCGTTTGATAATTTTGCTCCAATAAAGTGACGTCACTAACTACGCTTACTCGGTTCAAACCAAACGAATTCCGTCCAAAAAATTGCGTTCCGTTCAACACTGACAACCGTTCGTGATCCTCTGCGAAACCTCTCTTGTTGAGTACAACTTTAGGTTCTTTATTAAGCCGACAGATTTTGATGAACCCTTCCCGGTAGTTTGAGCTCTGGAAAGCGTAGAGAATAGGGTTTAGGAAAGAAGAGCAGGTCACCAAGAACTCGACAACTTTAAGAATAATGATATACGAATTTTGATTCTTTATTAAAGTTTTTCTATGGGAAAGAGCGAGAAACGAGATGACTATACCGTAAGGAAGGTAACACAAGTAAAACGCCATAGTCACTGATATTAATAACTTCGCAAGTTTTTTCTTTGACTTTTCATCTTCCTCGCCCTGGCTTTGCCCAATAATCGTACCCTGAAAAAATATACCTCTAATAATTTGAAGATACGAAAACCCGATGATGATGAAAGGCAGGACCCCTACGAACATGACAGTGCATAAAACATGCACTTTGAGTCCTGTGACAGCCTCCAGGCTGTATGGACATATACAGCGACGATAGTGAACATCATAACGCACCACAATAAAATCTGGCAAGTTTATCAACAATGCTAGAACCCATATCACTGCAATAACATACTTGACATATTCAGGTTGGATTCTCAATTTTGTAGCTTTCATTGGTTTCACCAGAGCATGATATCTCTCTACTGCTACTGTCGATAGAGTAAATACAGACGCAGCTATGGCAACGCTTATGATAGCATTCCCTGTGAATATTTTACATATATAATCACCCAAGGTTCCCTTTGGGTGGATAGGATAGAAAGCAAAACTGTACGTTCTTGGATTCCATAGAAGGGCTATAATATCTGATAACGCCAAATTGACGAGAAGAAAATTCGTTGTCGTTTGCATCGAACTAGTTTTCTTTACCACAGCAACTACTAGTACGTTCCCAACTAGTCCAAGGGAGACTATTATCCCGTACAGAACACCAAATATAATGTCAAAGTTTTGAATCTGAAAGCGCTTGAAATCAGGCTCTGTTTGGTTGGTGTTGGTAGCTGAATATATCGTTGAGTTATCCATTGGTGTACAGTGTGTACGAAGTTACTTGCTTTAGCGTTTGTAAAGCTGACGGTCTGTGGAGCAAAGAGAAATGAAGTTAACGAACACAGACGTACCAATGCCGATAAATACAAAGACTAGATCAAGTGATGTATTTCATCTTCTAGCTTCCAAGGTACCATTGGTGCTAATCTTTAAACTGAGTCAGCAATAATGCTTTTGGTATTTTACAATTTTTAATAGTTCTTGATAGTAATGTCGGTGTTCGCATCAACTCACCCACTGACTTTTGATATGATGAGCTCCTATCATCGATTTTGATATTTCTTGATTTTGATACTGAATGTGTAAACTCTTGTCGGAGGTGGTTTCAATAACTTACAGTTGCTTTCTCAATCTTCTCCTATTTGTACACGAAGTTATTAACTTTACTGTTCCCATTCAGTGTCGATGAACTCCTATATTAAGTATCATCAGCAATAAAAATCTGACGTCCTAAACCTCAGTAAGTACCAATGTTTTTACTGTGTTTACGTTCTACTCAGACGGAGACCAATGTCCGAAACATAAATAAAACCCACTATTTTTACGTCTTTTTTAAATCAGTTGATCGGCCAAGAAGAGAACAAGTGAAGCGTCAGTAAGTTTTTTCCCAGCATAAGCGTCCGACAAAAGACTATAACGTCGACACAGGTCACTAGCGTTGTTCACATTAAGTTGTTCACATGCATTCATCGAACGTTTGAAACGTTATTATTTACCATAATATATTTCCGTGTACCGCGATGGACTAACTGCCAGTGTTACCGATATCTATACGATTCTAATTCTGACCACGAAACGTCGTTAGTAATTTAATTACCGATGTTTATCTTGAGAATAGCGTCCAAAACGTCAATATAAAAACGCCATCTATTTGTACGTAATGTCAGTAGAAACACCGGTACTGTTTTACTTGGGTTGCCTTTTTACTCCAGTTGCTAACCAAGAAACACCATCGCAATTAAGCCGCACTAGTTGACGGCCAATTATCGATAACGCAGCTTTAACCCGGAACAGAAGACAGCAAAGTGGTTACTTGAGAAAGATTCACATTTTCTTGCTGTAAATATCAAACTACGCGTTTTTTGGAATTGCTTTTCACTATATAAGCCGAATTAGTTTGACGGCCAATTATCGACAATGCAGCTTTAACCAAACAGAAGACGGTGAAGTAGTGACTTGAGAAAGATTCACATTTTCTAAATTACGCGTTATATATATTTATATTTATATATATTTAAATATATTTGGAACTGATTGATCACCGACAACGACTTAGTGATGAAAATTTTGCCTAAGAAAGAGATATTATATTTTCAATTAAGTGGTTTCTGTTCTCTTTCCCTTGCAATGAAAGGTATATTTACCAATTAAGTCAGTAGCTGTTTTTACAACACAAAGTTTTCGTTTGGGCTAATGTCACCAACCGCCAAGCTGTATAGTACAAGTTGCAGAATGTTTGTGAAGCTGATAGTCCACTGCCCACCTCCTATTATCAACATTTGCATTTTACAAAACACGTGAAAAGTTAAACCTTTCTATCCGTTTGCAAATTAAAGTAATCCGAATATTGTTCACCAGAGACGACTTAAGCAATTATTACATCGAAAATAAATATACGGTTTTTTAAATATCGTAAAGGTTGGGTTCTTTGATGAGGAATTGTATTTTAAGAGTCGACATCTATTTTATCATTGTACTTTTTCGATTGTTATGATTACATATAATATAGCGAAAACTAAATTATGAAATGTAAACACTTACTTACGAAAGGAAATAATAAATGGCAAGTTCTGTCGAAAAAATACTTGAAAAAAATGACATTTCCAGACAAATAAAACTTTCGATACCAAATTTCTCCAATTTTCTTTGATTACAATTATTCACTTTCTTTCTCTTATAAGCTAACTGCTTAATCCTCTACAATAATTTAAGACAGACCATTTAAAAATCAAATTAAAAATACTGTTTTTTCCGGATTAATTATCACCCACAAAATAAATGAAAATCGTTATTTGTACAGCGGTCAAATTGTTTCCACGTGCGTAGGCGATGCCATGGAAACTAGCAGCTCCACCAATCAGCTGGTAGCATTACGTTCGCTTGCTTTGCTAATAATCTATAAAATAAAGATAAGAAATATGTTAAGGTAACAAAGTTTTATTATAATAAATGTGGTTCTTTGGTAGCGTTTTCAATACACTAAATTTTACTACAAACAAAGACAGCACGCGAATCAAGCCAGCGCACCTTTTTCAACATGGTAAAGTTTTCTGCGCGCACCGTGTTCAACTAGCCTCTCAACTATATTTGCCGGAGCGCAATATTGGAATAAAATGAGCTTTCAGCAGAAATGTATATATACAGTCATTTCAAAAAACGTTGTCCTAGCTTTATTTATTATTGTCCTATTTCAAAGTGGTAAAGTTTTCTGTGCGCACCGTGGTCAACTTAGTCTACTTCGCTGCCGTTTTTAGTGTCGTCACGCAACGTTCTCTCCCCACAACGACACTCAAAACGGCTGCGAAAGAGACTATTGTCAACTGGCTTCTCAACTATTTGCACACTGAAGTGTAGTTGCCGGATAGCATTGTTGGAACAAAATGAGCTTTCAGCAGAAATGTATATACAAAAAAACGTTGTCCTTGCTTTAGCAACAAGCATCAAGCCAAGACCGAAATGAATGCTGGTTTTATATTTATAATGTATAGAAATTAGATTTATTTTCTGAAGAACTAACAACAAAATGTAGGTACTTTTTCCAAGTGTTTCAGTGTTATTGTATTACAATCATTTCTGTTGAAAACAAGATTTCAATACATTATCAACACAAAACCAGCATTCATTTCGGTCTTGGCAGCTTGGTGCTGGTTGCTTAAGCTACGATAATGTTTTTTGAAATAAGTGTATAAAATAGATATCGTTAAACCAAAAATTGGTCAAATTTTGTCAGATTGTTATACGTCTTGAGTTTCAGTACTGAGCAAAAAGGCTTAGAGCCAAAAACGTCAATTTGGTTGTTCAGTGTAAAAACGATTTTATCAGCTTTTTAACCAATAAAATACATCGATCACTTGTTCTACTTGCATAAAGTATCTTTCACCAATCTGGAAGCTCTAGAGTATTTTAATACTGACAAGTCTAAATCATTTTCAGTACAGTAAAAAACGAATGCTCCTTTTATACACTTGAAGCTATACACTTTAAATAAATGAAAACCTCTTTGGCATTTCAATCGTTTACAAGCAAATAATACATATGTTTTTTAATCAATTTAATTTTTAGCTAATGAAGATGAAATGTTTTCTAAACTGATCCGGCAAATTTAGTGAAGATGATAATGAATAATGCATTTCATCAGGCTTATTTATCAGCTTTTTTCCCGAACTTTGTGATTATGATATTGAATAATTAAACTGCAACAACATTATATTTTCAGATGAAATTATTTATAATCCAAAGAAATAGACTTTTTCAGCTTGAATATTTTTAAATTACAATATATAGAAAACTTGTCACTGATTGAACATTAGATAATAAAGAGCTTTTTCCCAATCTCTGTTTTAATTTAGTTTCCGGTTTATCTCAGAATGTCATATAAACTTGTCGTCAAACACTAAAAGCATAGACAAATTGTACGTCCCAGATTTATAGATAATCAATATCATCGTCATGGTCACTCAATAACTGTTTGTATATCGAACTCAATCAACTCTAAATCAACCAGAATTTTAAGGCCTAAAATGTCTAGAAAACGAATTCTAGGGAAATTAAAAAACAAATATCATTAATCATGACAAAGGTATTATTAATTGTCGGGCTACACTAGCTATGAAAACATGCAGACCGGGAAAAAAACAGAATACAGTTGAAATTTATCATTCGTGTATGTTTAGTATTTTATTGTTTCGTTTTTGTCACTATGCGCAGTTGATGTATTTTCTTCTACACCGCAAAAAGGAAGTATTGCTCTCGTTTCCGTCGTTTATATATTAAAATATATATTGGCTTACTGATGTTTTAACACAGTAAAATTAAATCAAAATTGTAATTTGTTGTGGTATACAAATTTGTCGCTTTTGTACTGAAAAATAATACACAAAATGCTGTATAAAAATTAGTTGTTTTTGTATTATAAACAAGCAATTGCAAGTGTTACTGACGTTTTTGTAATAAGATAACTCGAACTATAAGAAAAATTGAAGAAAAATGTAAAATTAGAAGAATAAAGGAAATGTTGTTCCCTTGCCCTGCCCTCCCCTGCTCTCCCCTGCCCTCCCCTCCCCTCCCCTCCCCTCCCCAAATCCTCTGCATGAAAACTGAAGAAGTGGCTATTTACTTGTCGATATTGCACACATTCACACACATTCATTCATGTACTCGCTATATTTCAGCATATTCTTTAGCGCGTGCTAAAAATGTATTGCTTCAGTGATGTTTACCCATACTCCCTCTTGGGCTAGTCGCGGAGCCGGTCAGCGACAATGTTTTTTCCTGAAATGACTGTATACGAATTGTGCTCAAGATCGTGCGACTTCCTATACTAATCTGACTTGTTGTGTATCGTACAAAAGTGCAAGCAGATAGTACTTGTTGTTAGACAACCTGTTTAAACGACCTGTCTCTTTGTTTGTAGTTCTGTCCTTATATGTATTCAAATATTTAATTATTCAATCGCATCCGTCAAGAGATTGTTATATTCCGTTTAAAAGATATTTAAAACTGATTTTGAAAAATACAAATATGTCCAATGCAGCAGTTTACAGATTTTATTATTTTACATTTGGTTTTGATCATAACATTATGAAAATACGATAATTGATATTCAATGTTTTAATTAGTCGGTAAATTGAATAAGTCGCATAATAATTGCCGTTATATATTATCAATTTGTTTTTTATTTTATTTCTATGTGTAATTATATTTTCTTATAATCTGATAACTCGACTGTCGATATGTCGTTATGTGGATAAGTCATAATTGCCGTTATATATTATCAATTCGTTAAATTTTATCTAGTGTTTTTATTTATTTATTTATTTTTTTTCATTTTTTTTTATATTTCTTATATCCCGATAACTTGACTGTCTAGCCTCGTTTTCACGTCGGAATACAATGGAGTTTTTCAAATGTATGCGAGGCTAGCCATTCAAAAACAAAAGGTATATTGGTATATTAAGAAATGCACCTACTATTTGTTCAGTTGTTTACCTAGCTATCTATAATTTAATTCTTCATAATTTGTTAAGTTGCCTCTAACACTTTCACAATTTTTTTTTATTATTTCTTTCAATTGCTGCATGCTCATTTAAACTATTTTAAACTATTTTTTCTCATTCGCATCGTTAATGTTTATGCTACTAAAACCCTCATTATTTTCTCCAGTTTCCCCCACTTTCGTATGAATATTCACTGACTTCATTGTCGGCCGTGTTCGTAGAGAAACTACATCTTCACGACTTTCACAACCAATTCTCCTCGTTGTAAGAGCTAGAGAAGTCTGCCTCACTTCATTAGAACCGCAACAGCAAGCGTTCCTAAAACCATTTCTATAGTTCGAACTCTGAAACGCGTACAGAATCGGGTTTAAAGTACAGCTACAGACGAGCAAAAACTCACAAACTTTCAGTAATAAATTATGTGTTTCGTAGTTCATTATTATGACATTTCGTTCTTGAATGAGTAGATATACGAAGAATGTTCCATAAGGGATATAACAGACGTAGAAGGCCGCTGTCACGGACAGTAACAGTCTGGCTAGCCTTTTTTTACTCTCCAAGTCGTGTTGGTTCGTCGTTTGTGAGCATATTTCCTTAGTGAAGAACATGCCTCGTAGAATTTGAACATAGCAATAGGCTAGTATGACAAACGGAACCATCCCTATAAAGATGACTGTACAAGCTACATGAACTGTTGACTGTTTTACCAACTCGAGGCCAAACGGGCAGACACACTTAAGAAACTGCTCACTGTACTTATTCTTGATAAAGTCAGGTATATTAACAACTAGTGACATCGCCCATATTACAGCTATAACATATCGAACATTCTCCAAGGTGACAACGAAACGACGATAAAGAGGACGAAGCAGTGCCCTGTATCGTTCTAAAGCAAGAACGGTAAGAGTTGCACTTGATACGGTCATAGAAATCCCAACTATGGCATTACCAGTGAGAAACTTGCACAGTATATCACCCCACACCCCAGTAGGGTGGTCTAGGGTTATGGCAAGTACATAGCCATTTCTAGGACAGGTGACCAAAGTAAGAATGTCAGCTGTGGCCAAGTTAACAAGTAGTAGATTCGTTGTTGTGTACATAGAACGTGTTTTTCGAACGACGGTTATGACCAGCGCATTACCTAGGGAGAAACAATAGTATACACTTGTTTTAAAAAACGTCGCAGCGTTACAGCGCGACGCGCAAAATTATGACCACATTTAATGTATTCGCATACTTCTATTCACGGGAGTTTGTACTTTAAACAGACACATTTGATGTGAAGTTGTCTGATTTTACCGAATAAGGCGTGTAAAAACTCGTTTCGCAGCATAAAGTCCGTGCATAGAAGTATGCGAATGTATTAAAAGTGGTCATACTTTTGCGCGTCGCGCTGTAAGCATCAAACCAAGACCGAAATGAATGCTGGTTTTTGTGCTGCAAATATATTGAAATCAGACTTGTTTCCTAACTGAAGAATTCGCACTAATAACAAAATGTGAGCATCAGTTCAAGTGCTTGTTACTGTCTTACAATCAATTCTGTAGACAACAAGTATATTAATTTCAACTATATTACCAGCAAAAAAAAAAAACATTCATTTCGGTCTTGGCTTGATGCTTGTTACCACTACCTAACAATAACCTATTCTAATTTAAATTCTTATAAAATATTGTAATTATTTCATGAAAGGTAGAAATAAAAATGTTGTTGTTGTTGCTGTTGTTGCATAAAGCTGCAACAACGTTTTCTGAAATAGGTGGTATATTTCAAAAGTACATTAGAAACGAGGAACGAAGATTGTGATCGATAATAAGATTCTCTTAATCTGATTCCAAAAAGGTTGTTGGTCTGATATCTGACGTCTGCCACCAAGTGACTAAAGCGCAAATGTTGACATACTAAAAGACAAATGCGAGAAAACGACAAAAACAACTTTTATTCGTCTTTCTTCTATTTAAATTTCAATTGCTCTATATAAACTATAAAACTGCATGGATGTCTTTACATTCTCAGCAAATTAACATTGACAATTGAGGCCCGTGTGTTATTGAGGTAGATGATCATAGGACTGAGAAAGCGACAAAAACAACTTTTATTCGTCTTTCTTCTATTTGAATTCCAATTTCTCGATATAAACTATAAAAGTGCTTGGATGTCTTAGTTTAGACTCTCAGCAAATTTGACAGTGATAAATTAACAATGACAAAGAGGCCCGGTGTGTTATTGAGGGATATGATCATAGGAGAAAGCGACAAAACAACTTTTATTCACTTTCTCTCACTTTACTGAGGAACAATTACAAAAACAAAAAGGAATTCGAAATAATTAAAAATGAGATTTCCTTTTTACTGCATCCCCTCGATATAAAATTCAATGGACGTGTTTGAAATCTCAACAATTTAAAATGTTATCCTTAAAACATTATAAAGACGGTTCTATGTATGTGTTATGATTGAGGAACAAATGACAAAAACAATAAGGAATTCGAAATTAAAAATAACTTTTTCTTTTCCACATTCCTTACATTTATACCATATAAAACATATCAAATTTATCGGAAATTTAGAATTTATAAGTTGTTTATATACATTGAGTAAATCTTTCGTGACAAGTTCTTACCTGTTAACCCAATTACTTGGACAACAAGATACAGGCCAGAAAATACAATATCAACACGTCTGATAGAGTATTTCTGGAACTCCAATCCAGACACATTCCCATCCATGTTAACTGTGTTACCTTCCGTATTGAAGAAACCTTTAACTTCTCAGCGGATAATTCACCGTGGCAAATTTTTACTCGAAATGTTGTAGAACTTTAAATAATTAATAATAATCTTTTCAATATAAAGACTATATTTAATAGTCTTATTACATTTGCAGAAATTTCAACTTCTCGAATTGTTTTCTTCGCGCTTTCAAGTACCTTCAAGCCATTGAGAAATTAAGCCTCTTTTTGCAAGGAAGAAAATGTTTTTTGAGAAACGAAACAGCCCTTTGGTTTGGCGATTTCCGACCCAGTGGCTAGTCAATTATTAAAGAAACTAAACGCCTGAATCACTGAAAATTACTGAAAATAATTTTGTTCTTGTTTTTTTTTAGCAATAAACGAGATAATTATCTTCTCTCAGAGATTAGAAGAATGACTTTACAGATGAAAACAAATTCTCAGTTTGGGAATAACCCGCTCATCAGTGTTAAGTGTGAGTTGAGTAATCACGTTGAGATGTAAACACAACACAGGCGACGAGGATGGGCTCAATAGTTGAACTTGTACTATTTCCACGTCGTTAAAAGGAGAAACAGCTTTATCTATTCCTTAAGACAAATACTCTCTGAGCATAAGAGCTATGGCAAAACAAAACCGCTTCCTAGGATTAGTACGCAAATTCTCCAGTAATATTTAAAGCTGTATCCAAATTCTCGATCGTTGCCTAGAAGAAATCAGATCGAAAATAAATTAAAACTCTTCCTTTGCTGTGACGATTTCCCGAGGCTCTGAATCAAATGTTGTAGAATTTCATCCTCTGAAGTGCGCAGATCACATCAGTTGAAGATCGTTGGAGAATATTGGGGACAGAAATGAGTGATCATGCAATTCCTCAAAGTTTTTCATCAGTCAGACAATTAATGTAGAATTTGAACTCAAACAAGTGCTCCATTACCGTTTGAATATTTACCACATAAACGTAGTCTAGTATTGAGAGATGCTGAACACAAAACTGCTCTTTGCCTTGGTGGAAATATCCAGTGTGCTTCAAACCGTACGTTGTTCCTTTTCAAATTCTGGTATGTAATCGAAGAAACGGGTATTTAAGGCCGGCGCAAAGGAGGTCAATATCGTTGACAATATTATGACATATAGAAACAGTGAAGTATCAGTTTCGTCATCAAAGATTTTAAAGACAGTATACTGACAGGTATTAAGAATAGTATCAGTTTCGTCATCAAATCCAGACGCACTAATCGCATCAATGTGGACTTCCCTTCTTTGATGGAAGGCGCGTAAAACAACTAACATTTAATAAGCTTTGAATTGAAAAGAGAAAGAATGAATAGAACCTAAGAAAATAATGAGATTGAATATATTAAATGTGCTGGCTGAAGAGTATGGCTTAAAATAGAATGATCAGGTTATAATAATATATAGTGAAGATGATGATATGATTATGATGATATGGATATCCAAGGAGACGATGGCGAATTTCGCAGATGATGGCACTGGTGATGGCGTTGGTGACAGTGTTGTTGGGTGATGATGGGTATGATTGTAGTGGTAGTGATGCTGGTAATGATGCTGGTGATATGATAGTGATGATGATAATGGTAGTGATGATGTTGATTATGATGATGGTGGTGGTGATGGTGGTTACCGTGATGTTGATGATGGCCATGGTGGTGATTATGATGATGGTGATGATAATAATGGTTGTTTGGTAATATTGATAGTTATTATAATCAGGTGGTGGTGGTTGCGATATTGTTGATGGCATTGGTGCTGATTATGATGATGAAAGATGATAGTGATGATAATTATGGTTGTTGTGACGACAATAGTAATGATTATAATCAGGTTAATGGTTGCAATGATAATACTAATTGTTCAAACATTGTGCAACGAATACTTAAACAATTGATATCTTCCCCTGGTTCAATTAACAGACAGATAGATTACATAAAAAAATGACTGATCGATTGAACAACCACACTCCAGTTCTTCACTCATTGTATCAACATTGCGCCGTTTGGGAGGACATATTTCCGTAGTTTACTCAATAAAGCACGCGAAATTATGACGCTCATATTGAAACTAAACTGACACGCACTTATAGTGCGAATCACAAAACCGTGGGCACCTAGAAATATTTTAAAAATCGTTTCATGTTCTTTGAACAACTCAGAAATTACTATATCACGCCAAGACGTTTGACTGATGTGTAGTATGATAAACTTTTTGTAGTTAGAGTTGTTTGTGAGTTGCTGTACGAACAATAAACGATTTCTAAAATATTCCTGGGTGCCCACGGTTTTTCGATTCGCACTGTAATGGAACAAACATATCAAAATTTCGTATCATATTATCGAATGACGTATTTTTCTATAATATATAGGCTGGTGAATTATTGCTTTTGATCTGTTTAAGCATCAATTAATTTTAAAACAAAGAAATCGTAAAATGAAAAAATATTTCAAGTTCAATAATAATGGGATTTCATGGCAGCCATTTTGTGGGCAAGTACAAAAGAAAGTTTTTGAATGATAAATGATTTCAGTTTATTTGAGAGAAAATCTCCATTGTTTTGACCACAAACATGGGTAAATTCAATTAATACTGATACTGTATACTGATATGATGTTATTGCTAAAGACTTAATAAAGATTTGAGGTTCTCGCTTTTTGTAATATATTTAATTATCATAAATGGAAACTAGCGAGTAAACTAGTATAGGCTGTGTCGGTGTTTGATACAAACAATAGGTAATATAATGAAATTTGTAACACCGTAAAAATATTGACTTAACTTTACTTTACTTACGTTTCGAGCTTTAGCCCTTCGTCGGGGTAGTACTCCGATATAAAAGGGCTTTAGCTTTAGCTCGAAACGTCAGTAAAGTTAAGTCAACATTTTTTACGGTGTTACAAATTTCATTATATCACCTATATCATCATAGTTTTCTTTCTCCGTAATATTCTTTAATTGTTTCCATATTTTTCTCCATTGAATAATTAAACAGCTGAATATACTAGCTTTTATATGAGTTTTCTATTTTCGATTGTTTGGCGAATAAACATGTAGAATGTTTATTCGTAATGTTTAATATCTTCCTTTATAACACAGAGCTAGTGCCGATACCGATTGGAATTACGCAATCTAAATTAACTAAACGATATGGAAAGGTAAACAAATTAATGAGAAATTGAGAACCGCGAAGATAAAATTAACATATGAATAAAAGCGCTGTGCCAATTCAATTACGAGTTTTATGAGCACACTTTAGGGAATTTAATTGAACTTTCGCAGGGAGATTTTCCGGAGCATTTCTTCTAGATAAAAGATATGATGAGTAAGAAAAGGATTCATAAAAACTGTGGGGCTTCGCTGACTCCTTGTCTAACTGCATGGTATTGTTTTATCTATTCCTTTAAATCACCGGCAAAGTTGAATGTTTATTAATTTTCCTTTCCTTTCCTTTCCTTTCCTCTCCTTTCCTTTCCTTTCCTTTCCTTTCCTTTCCTTTCCTTTCCTTTCCTTTCCTTTCCTTTCCTTTCCTTTCCTTTCCTTTCCTTTCCTTTCCTTTCCATTTTCTAACTTATTGTTCATCTTTCTTCCAATTTTCTTCCTTTCTGTTGGCATTCTTTCTTTTTCTTTTATTCCTTCTTGATCTTTTCGCTTTCATTTCTTTTCCTTCCTTTTTTCTTCCATTCATTTCACTTTTCCTTATTTTCCTTTCTTCAGTTTAAGTTTCTATTCTTCTCTCATTTTTCTTTACCTTCAATTTCATTTTTTCTTTTAATTTCCTTTCCATGTAAATATACCTATTAGTCTTGTCGTAAACCTAAGTAGTACTTTAGGGTATGACGTGTCTCATTCTTTCATGGTCAACAGAAGGACCCATATATCAGGAAGGTTTTACAAACTATATATCAGGCCAATATAAAATCACCTACACTCAACAATGGCTGAGTGAGATAGCTACTTCATGTAGGCGGTCATATAATGATCTTTAAATGGCTATGCTAGCAGTTCAGTTTACACCTTTGCTGTATATAGTGAAGATCGTTGCATCGCATTTCACTTTTCCCTGTTTTATTTTTTAAGTTGCTATTCTTCTCTCATTTTTCTTTACTTCAATTTTATTCCTTCTTTTAATTTCCTTTCCATATAAAGATAAACTACCTATTGTCTTGTCGTAAACCTAAGTACTACTTTAGGGTATGACGCGTGTCTCATTCTTTCATGGTCAACAGAAGGTCCCATATATCAGGAAGGTTTTACAAACTATATATCAGATCAAAAATGGCAGTGTCAGAGTGAGGTAACTAATCTCCTTCACAGGCATCTCTCGGTAGGAGTCTGGGAACTAAGAAACAAACAAATGAATACGAACACAGCGGTCAAACGACTACGCATGCGCGAAAAAACAAGTAAAATGATCCAGCACACAAATCTGACATTCGTACGGACTTTTATAAAAAACGATGGAGTGTATTGACGACTTTCATCGCTTTTTTCTCATAATTTAAACAAAAATACAAAAGTATAGACTCATGGTAGCTTTAAAATATAACAAAAGTTATGTACACGAAACTTCAAGCTTATATATTCAGGGAATTTCTTATAAATCGACCTCAAACAGTGTAGTCCGCAATTTCAAATGTTTACAATGGTAAATTTACCGCTGTGAAAATTTTGCAACGCATGCGTAGTCGTTTGACCGGTGTGTTATGAACACTAGGGGTGAGGGGTGCAGTCTCTCACGGTCAAAAGACCGTTACAAAGGAAGCCCAAGTTTAGAGATAAAAGAGCTGCCTGCAGACGAGGCTTACCAGTACAATAGTGTTCTCAGTGTCCTAACGGTCAGACCGTTACAAAGGAAGCCCAAATTAAGAAAAAGGAGTTGCTTGCGGAGGAGGCTAGTACTTCATGTAGGCAGTCACACAATGGTCACTTTGCTACCTTCGCTGTATACTGTGAAAATCGTTGCATCGCGATTTGCAAATTGTCAATTTAAATTTAATTCTGTTTTTTTCTTATCCGTCAATCATGAGTTGGAGCTTACATCAAATTAACCAATTAAATTACAAGTTTACGTATAAGCTCCGCCTCCAAAGTTGATTGACGTAAAGGAAAAGACTGATAATCCCACCGAAGAGTTTGAAATAGCGGCTTACGATGCAGAGATTGTTACACAAAGATATTTAAACCTGCAGTAAACAAGCAAATTAAAAGTAATGCGAAATAAATTGTGATTACGCATATCAACCAACAAAAATACCACAGGTTTTGTCTCTACTCTTTGACGATTACCTACAATCAACACAGCCCATGGTAAGGCAAGGAATGCATGTATCAACAAACAATAAAATTACGACAGGTTTTGTCTCTACTCTTTGACTAATTTACCTACAATCAACACAGCCCATGGTAAGGCAAGGAATGCATGTATCAACAAACAATAAAATTACGACAGGTTTTGTCTCTACTCTTTGACGATTACCTACAATCAACACAGCCCATGGTAAGGCAAGGAATGCATGTATCAACAAACAATAAAATTACGACAGGTTTTGTCTCTACTAAGTTTGACTAATTTACCTACAATCAACACAGCCCATGGTAAGGCAAGGAATGCATGTATCAACAAACAATAAAATTACGACAGGTTTTGTCTCTACTAAGTTTGACTAATTTACCTACAATCAACACAGCCCATGGTAAGGCAAGGAATGCATGTATCAACAAACAATAAAATTACGACAGGTTTTGTCTCTACTAAGTTTGACTAATTTACCTACAATCAACACAGCCCATGGTAAGGCAAGGAATGCATGTATCAACAAACAATAAAATTACGACAGGTTTTGTCTCTACTCTTTGACTAATTTACCTACAATCAACACAGCCCATGGTAAGGCAAGGAATGCATGTATCAACAAACAATAAAATTACGACAGGTTTTGTCTCTACTCTTTGACTAATTTACCTACAATCAACACAGCCCATGGTAAGGCAAGGAATGCATGTATCAACAAACAAAATTACGACAGGTTTTGTCTCTACTCTTTGACTAATTTACCTACAATCAACACAGCCCATGGTAAGGCAAGGAATGCATGTATCAACAAACAATAAAAATACCACAGGTTTTGTCTCTACTCTTTGACTAATTTACCTACAATCAACACAGCCCATGGTAAGGCAAGGAATGCATGTATCAACAAACAAAATTACGACAGGTTTTGTCTCTACTCTTTGACTAATTTACCTACAATCAACACAGCCCATGGTAAGGCAAGGAATGCATGTATCAACAAACAATAAAAATACCACAGGTTTTGTCTCTACTCTTTGACTATTATAACTACAATCAACACAACCCATGGTAAGGCAAGGAATGCATGTATCAACCAACAATAAAAATACCACAGGTTTTGTCCCTACTCTTTGACTAATTTACCTACAATCAACACAACCCATGGTAAGGGAAGGAATGCATGTATCAACCAACAATAGAAATACCACAGGTTTTGTCTCTACTCTTTGACTAATTAATTTACCTACAACAATTAGTACAGCCCATGGTAACTAAGGCAAGGAATGTATTTATAAAAACCAGTAATAATACCACAGATTTTGCCTTTACTCTTTGACTAATTTACCTACAATCAACAAGCCCATGGTAAGGCAAGGAATGTCAAATAAAATAAAAATAGTTGTTGTTTCTTGTTTAATTTATTCACCTACTATTTAATTGAGGCTAGGACTCAGCAACATATGTTGATGCCATTCTATATTTGTGATGTGCTAGTCCATTAAAATATATGAATTTAAACCAATATAAAAATGAAGTTGGAGATTAATATAAATTCTTGCTGTGGTAAATGACGCAGGAAAAACTGCTGTCCATACTGGATCGTTAAAGTTGATATTGGAAATGTTTACTGTTAATTGAAGAAATATATATTTGATATAAATATGACTATATGGACACGTCAATCTAAGTTTATTTATATTGTTTTAATATTATTAATGTTTTTGAATGGAATATATGATATTTTTGTGTAAATTATATTTACACCCAATTGCAAGAAGGTTGTCCATACTTTTGTCATTTAGTGGGAAAGGAATTAATTAAAAGACAAAAAAAGATCACTCAAGCTGCACTCTTTCTTTTGTTATTCCTGTCTTACTAAATTACTAATGTTCTTTTATCATGTGACAACCTTCTTGCAACTAGGTGTATACTTATTATGTAATGTTTAATAAACAAGCAGGAGTGTTTTATCATGATTTAAAACCACGCGGCGAAGCCAAGTGGTTTTAAACCTGATAAAACATGATCTGCGAGTTTATTGAACGACTTCAAAAACTCCAACCTATATTTTGTGTTTTTGTAAAAAAAATCAAGGATTTGTGAAAGTTTATTAGAGAAAATTAAGGTTAAAGTTTATGTAAATTAGGGTGAATCTATAACTTCAGTTAAAACACTCGTCACGGTTACGATTTCTTTTGAAAATTTCTCATGAATTATTAATGAGTTTTTGAATGCTAAATATAGTTTATAGCCTTACATTAATACCCAATGTTTAGTTCGATAAAGTGTATGTCACATGGTCTATAACTGTCTAGTACGTACATATAACCATCATATTGACAATATCAAAATCATATCCCTTTGCAGTAATGTACTGACTTAAAAAATTAAAAAATAGTGACGTCATCTCCAATAAGAACGAATGGAGCCCAGTACTTTGGGTGGCTGTATTTCTTTTCTCGTATCAGCTCTTTCATGGATTCATTCAGGCTCACACTTGCACTCATACCTTTTCTTAGATGCATATAGAAACCTGCCATAAAATCCATTGTGGCTTCGTCATCGATGGCCCATAATGATGCTACCACAGCACGGACTCCTGCTGCTAGAAAAGCACGAGCCATACCTACTACTCCTTCAGCCCGGATTTCTCCACGGCCACTGTGACAGCAACTCAAAACCACAAGCTTGGCGCACACCCCAATTTCTTGGACTTCCTGCATAGTCAAGATGTAGTCTTTCTCCTCTGGGATGGCTTTGGGTTGTGTAGAAATTCCTGGCGCTAAAGCTATTTCTCCAGTGATATCGTCACCATGAGCTGCAATGTGGATGACAGCTGCATCTTGTTGGAGTTTTTCTTTGACTGCGTCTTTAGTGGCATCAATCCCTATAAATGGTGAGACACCAAGAATTGAACTGACCACCCTAGCTTCCATCTCTGCATTTGGTATGCTTGAAAACGTTTCCTTTTCTCCACGAAACATGACTTCACCAACAAGAGGATTCCCGATTACCAAAGCGCCTTTCTTGCTGTGGTAGTCGTCTGGGCATTCTTTCAGAACCTTTAAAGTTGTCAAAGATGGTGCTAGTCGGATGCGCTTGGTTTCACAGAGAAAACGTCCCGTTTGTGGATCCCGTAGAGCTGCAAAGGGAACCAGGTTCAGAGGTCCATCAGGTATAATGATAACTTCTTCTTGAGTAAGGTGTTCTTGGACGGGTGTTATCAATTGTTTAAAGAGTTCCTTTAACGGTTCTTTGCAATTAATGTCATTATGTTGATCAGATCCAATCGATGTTGATTCAGGCGGGTTTCTTGAGCTGCTTGAATACTCACTGTTCTGCTTTAATGTCATTTTTACAATACTATTACTTAGCTGTGATTGATCGTCAACTCCTTTACTGTAGCTTGGCTCCTGTTTTCCAAGAGATCTGTCTTCACAGTTGGCTGCCATTTGTCTGACATGCATGGATTGATATGCTGAGTCAGCCAGTTGATAGATATATTCTTTCGTGTTCTTCTTTGTGGTAATGTTTTGCTGCATATCGTTGTGTGCATATATCAGTGGTCGTTGCTGCGATAAGACCCACAAATGTTCACTTTCATATATGAAAGAATAGAACAATAGACTGCTCTCTTTGGGCAAGAGCACAGTCAAATCACTTTCATTCAGTGGTTTTCTTATTGACATGTTTTCGACGAATACTTGCTGTTGATGCATGCCATACTTGCAAACTAGAGTGTCCACAAGAGCACATGCTCGACCGCGCTCACAAACTACAAGTGCTTCTGTTGTACGATCTGTCTCGATAAGAAGTAATGCAAGATCATTATATATTCTAACATACGTGTCTACAATTGACATTTTAAACTCTTGTTTCTCTCTGAGATCATCAAACACTTCTTCATAGTACTGAAGACTCTCTCTGAAGTATTGTTCTGATGTTTTGAGGTTTCGGGCAGACTGTACGTGGTCGTTACATAGTTTCTGTTTTTGAGACAAACGGATATAGATCCGTCCAATATCATACCGGCAAACTGCCTCATTTTCTTTGTCTCCTGTATCAGTAAAAATCTTTAGGCTTTTTTCATAAAAGCGAATGGCTTCATCCACCATACCAAAGTGATTGCAAGTTCCCCCAAGGTCTGAATAACAATTACCAATATAGTTAAAACTATTAATCCTAAATGCGAAAAATAAAGCTTTCTGGTGACTTGAAATGGCCTGAGTTATTTTGCCGATTTTACAGAAACAACTACCTAAATATCGAAAGTAATCTATTTCTCCACGCTTGTTTCCGGTTCGAATGGCAAGAATAATGCTTTCCCAACGGCATTCTCTCGCTAAGTCGTAGTTTTTGGATTCGTAGTATACCGATGAAAGGTTTTGGTAAGCACTTATTTCATTGGATATTTCGCCATTATCTTTAACTATATTAAGACACTTTTTTAAAAACTCGGCGGCTTCCTGATGTTTGCCAACCCTCACAAAGAGAACACCGAGATTGTTGTACGCGGCACCATTGTTGTTTTCAAAGCCCTGCTCAGAGTTTAGCTTCATGCTGGTTTGAAAACATCTGATTGCATCATAATGTTTGCCTAATGTCATGAATAAAAATCCTAAGTTATTATTTGAACTCGCCTCTGATAGTTTGTCACCCTCTTGTGTTGAAATTTCTAACTCTTTGAAGCAATATTCAAAGGCTGGGTCAACTTTTCCTCTTTTTCTAAGAGCATTTGCAATACATCCATATGCTTTGCCTTCGGTATTAAAATCACCAGTTTCTTTAGCAATTTTGGCACCGTTCTCAGCATACATAGTTGCCTTGTCAAAATCATGAATCTCCATATAGCAGACAGATAAGCTACAAAATGTCTGACCCTCTTCCTTTCTATATCCAACTTGTTTAGTGTATGTAAGATATCGTTCATGATAATCTATAGCCTCTTTTACTCTACCTAACGGTGCTAGTGCATCACCCAATACTCGGTATGTCATTTGCTTTTCTTCTGTAGCGTTCATTTGGTCAGCAATTTCTAGAGCACGCTCAGCATAATCCAAAGCCTTTTGGAATTGTCTTTGTTGATAATGGAGTTTTGACAGAATATCATTGCAGCTCCACTCCTCCCACTCTCCAATCTGTTTAGCAATGGTCAAAGCTTTATCAAGATATTCTTTGGCCTCCTGAAATCTGTGGAGGTGCATAAGACTGTCACCAAGCCCATAGCAAACTTTTCTCTCCATTTCTTTCTCCATTAGTTTAAGGCTGATAATGGTAGAGAAACTTTGTTCATAATTCATAACTGCTTCAGAGTACTTATCCATCATTCGATAACATTCACCCAAGTTGTAATAAATACAAGATTGTGCAGCCGTTTCCTGGTTGCCTTTCGCTTGAAACATAGTAAGACTTTGCTCATAATTCATTACTGCTTTAGAGTACTTATCCAGCTTTCGATAACATATACCCAAGCAGCTATAACATTGTGCAATCATTTCCTGGTTATCTTTCTCTTTGAACATACTTAGACTTTGTTCATAATTTAAAGCTGCTTCAGAGTACCTATCCAGCATTCGATAACATTCACCCAAGTCGTAATAATTAAAACATTGTGCAGCAATTTCCTGATCACCACTCTCTTGAAACATACTAAGACTTTTTTTGTAATTCATAACTGCTTCAGAGTACTTATCCAGCTTTTGATAACACATACCCAAAGAGAAATGACATCGTGCAACCATTTGCTGGTCACCTTTCTTTTTGAATATATTAAGACTTTGTTCAAAATTCATAACTGCTTCAGAGTACTTATCCAGCCTTTCATAACATATACCCAAGAGGTAATAACATTGTAAAATCATTTCCTGGTCAACTTTTTCTTGCCAATTGATATACATAAGACTGTTCTTGAAACAGTTAATGGCTTCCCAATACGTGCCTGATGTCATACACCTCATACCAAGCTTAAAGCCAAACAAAGCCATTGCCTCCATACTTGCAATTGTCTATTATATCAAAGCTTTGTTATTATTCCATGTTATGGAGGAGCAGTTGTTCAAGTGATGTCATTATAGCAAACGTTTTATTGGGTGGTATTCACATCAAATTGATGGCTACCCAGTTGTTTTGTGGTGATCGTCATCCATCAGCCCATCAGTCTTTTTAGTTTACAATATTTGATCTAGAAGAAAAACATAGATAAATTATATTTGTTACATTCCACGTAATACGTGTAGATATTTTATGAGGGACAAGGTGAAATGCGAGATACCGAGTATGAATATGAAGCGGGAAAATTAAAGTAACGGACATGGCCAATCAGAAAGTGATCGAAAATGTAGGTGGGAAAGAATAAAATATCATTTAATTGACAGGTTTAAATGACCAAAATACCAACAATTAGAATATTTGATTTTCAAATAAAATACAGACTCAGATTTGAAACTTTACTTCAAACAAAGACGGCATATTTGACATAAGTGGACTGTAACTAATTCCAAATTCCTTTCTTTGAAAATATAAATAATAAAGGAACGTTGTTCAAATGTTCTGTTTAGATACTAAAATATTGACATTGATTCAAGAACTATATCAATGCAGTGATATTATTTATAAACCTGACTGATGAACAAACTGGAGGCAAAACTGAAGTACGAGTTTTCGTCTATCGATCTGCATTTAGCTCACGAACTGAGGCCTGTTTGATAGAGTTTTGACATATCCAAATGTGTATTTTTATAGTATATCGAAGTAATAAACTCAATATAAAAAATTGATATGTGTTTAAGCTCACCAGCCAACGTTTACGATAAAAACAAATTTCAGATTCGCTAATTGTGTTTTATATTGTAAACAAAACGCCGATTATATCGGTTATCTTGAAAACAAACTTGATGTAAAAAAGTTTATAAAGAAAATACAGTCGATCAAACAGAAATAGTTGAAAAGTTCAATCGTATCAACAAGAACTGTTGCATTTAAACAACCTCAATCAATGTTGATCATTAAACTGAACAATTGATATGATATCATCATCGGAATTACCACTTGTTGCAATTAAATAAGTTTTGTAAACTTTTCACTATAGAACGTATTGTCTTACTTACCAAAGTCTATCCACCATCGTCTATAAAATTCATCTTTATTCAGTTCATTCCGTTCAAGCTTTAGAAGCCCACTGAAGTCATGATATGTTAATTTAGAGATTAATTTTCACTTTCGCTCTAGAAACACCAGGGATTCTAACTAATCTTTTGTGACGCAAACATTTCTGCTCAGCAACCGAGCAAGGGTTGAAATTTGTTTATTATACGTTGTTCCTAGTTTACTCAAAATACCACGCGAAATTATAACGCTCATATCATAACAAAACTGACACGCACTAAATGAAACATACAATTCCAAATTTTTAGACTTTTTTAATCGACAATTTTTCTATTATAAAGGCTGGTGAATAAAGGCTTTTGATCCTTTTAAGTATCAATTAATTTTAAAACAAAGAAAACGTAAAATGAAAAAAATATTTCAAGTTTAATAATAATGGGATTTTCATGAAGATTTTGAATGATAAATGTTTTCAGTTTATTTGTGAGAAAAGCTCCATTGTTTGACCACAAACATGGGTAAATTCAGTTAACAATACTGTACTGATATGATGTTATTGCTAAAGATTTAATAAAGATTCGAGATTCTTGCTTTTTGTAATAAGTAATATCAAAACTAAAACTCAGAAAACGTTTAAAAATCAATATGCAACAATATTTACAACATGATATAACCATTATCGTCAATAAAATAAAATCATTCTTGAAAATGTAAAGCATCAAATAAACTTTTTTTAATACGTCGTGGCCTCCCTCCCTCGAAAGGATAATTGGTCAGTGCGGGTTTTGCATGTCAACTTCTCGAAGTTCATTCGAATCGTCGTTCAAGTCCAAAATATCTCAAGAGAAGCCATTCTAAATCTTTTTCGTTAGTTCTCGTTTCTTCTAGAAGAACAAGTGATGTCAGCTGTGCAGCTCTGAAAAGTCGAAACGAGTCGAAACAAAATTCGCAGTTATAAACACGACTCTGCGAACCATGGCGAAAGGAGGTCGACGAAAAAGCATGTATATATTATATTATATCAAGGTGCAGAGAAGTTTCACATGAACATTGCACTCTTATATAATCCGTTGTATATTTTCTTCTTTCAATATATTCAAAGACCTTCGACACGTACTGTTTTATGAAAATAAATCAATATCGAAATACATGCGAATGTTGGTTGAATGAACGGCGAGCTGGGGGTTTTCCCTTCGTTTTATTTATTTGTTCAAATTTCCTCCCGCCAGTAAGCGCGCTTATTACATGATTACATCGGTTTTCATTGTTACTTTTAGGGCTTTATATCGCGTATTACCCTGTTCATTATCAATTCAAGGGCTTTATACAGATATTGCCCCCATTTGAGGGCAATATCTATATATTGCCCTTGAATACTAATGTATATTGCCCTTGAATACTAATGTATATTGCCCTTGAATACCAATGACCTAATCCCTACTTTATATGTAACGTTAAACTTAGAAATGTTCTAGTTGCGAACATTTAACGGATAAAAAAATCGTCTGATAGAGTGACCCTTTCGAGGATCGAACCCCGAACCCTTTGCTTACAAATCCTGACCCTAACACTTTATGCTAACTGTCCGATCGATGTCAGTTAGTGAGAAGAAAACGTATTCATTTGTTCGTTACCAGTCCGGGATGATACCAGAACTGGAAGAAACGAAAACAATAGGTTTACGTCATTCTACGTCACCGATCAAAACATTGGACCCAGGTCCCGATAAAACTTCGCTCACGGACATTGGGCAATTCAACATGGCGGACAGATGGGGGAAAGGTTTTGTGAACAGTCCTGCGTTCAAATCTGGCCTTAAACTTGTTAAACATGCTTTTATTAGAGTCGAAAGTACGAAAGGAAGTTTGATTGCATAAACTAATCCCTATTAATGGTTTATTTTACAACTATCGCATGATAATATTGTCAGTATCTCGGCCAAACATTCGATTCGGATTTCTGACGACCTTTCTTTTACCACGAGTGCTGCACTAAGGATACTCAAGAATAAAACTTCTGGGTAAACTATTATTTGTACTTGTATAGTTTCTTGATTGAACGTTTTTATCTAATTTGTAGTACATGAATTATTTACACCACATGCAATGTTTTGGCAATGTCATCGATATACACTGTTTCTGACAAAGCCACCCAAAAGTTAGGGAGTTATAATACTATTATGCTTTTTTTTTGGCTTGTTTAAACTTTGCTATTTTACAGTTCCACACAATATGACGCCTTACAACAATTTGTGTAGCTTTTGGCAATATCCTCAAAATCTTATGATTTTATTCAGTATTCGTTTGAAAACATTATTCTAGTTTTCTCACTCAGTTTTTTTTAGCACTTTTTAGCACATTTTTACTGTGTTGATTAGACATTATATTGTAATTCACCAATTGATAAATGCTTGTTATGGTTATTATGTCCATATTAATAAGTTAATAATAATCAATAAGACAGGAATAAATATTTTATTAACAGTTTGTTTTAATTATTAAATGAAGCATCAAATATGTTACATGTATTGAAAAATAGTGAATTGTATATGTCATTTTAACAGTTACTGTTCTTCAGTGTTACCTGTGTAAGAAACCAATAAGTTTCAAATACTAAATGCAGTGTGACAAAACATACCAAGGATATATCAGATATTTAATTTTTACAGTGTTATAGTACAATTTACATTTCTCCCCTTCATCCTTCTGTTTATTATTGGTGTCACAAATCAGTAGTTTGACTACTTTGGGAAGTTTACGAGTGCAATCCCTTCAAATAATTGTATTTCCTGTGTCGAATTAAAATTTTGAAAACAATTTCATCTGCTAAATCCACAATTTGGGATTATGCGACAAGGGCCTAACACATCTTCACAAGACAAATTGCTTTCCACACTTTTTAAGTTGGCTTTAAAAGTTGGGTTGCTGTTTATTATCTTCTGTTGGGGTATTCCAGTTCCACAATTACCACATATTCTAGTGTACTAGTTCTAGTTTCAATTCTACTTCTCTTCTTTGCTGAGATACAACTTCTACAAGGCATGCATGGAGGACAGTCTTGTGGTTCCTGAAATTATAATAAATCTGAACTAATTTTTCATACAACAAAATAAACTATTAAAGAATTAGAAAGAAAAA
Organism: Metridium senile; assembly: GCA_949775045.1. Lineage (NCBI taxonomy): Eukaryota > Metazoa > Cnidaria > Anthozoa > Actiniaria > Metridiidae > Metridium > Metridium senile. Next base: position 10,022,606 of record OX459101.1, on the reverse strand, counting down.
CATGATTTCAATCACAGTATACAGGCGAACTAGCACATAAATTACAAATCTTGGTACATAAGCAAAATTTGACCTGCACTAGTATCAGGCTGAACCGGCTAAAGCAAAACTATACACATAGTGCACATATTTTTACACTAAAGAAATGGTTGGGTATATATTACCTTGTCAAATGCATGATATTAATTATCAAAAAGATTCTAAGACTGAGACTTTTAACCCAAATGTTTAAATCTTTATAAATTAAGTTTGGAGAAAACACAACAACAACCATTCCTAAACACAAAATAAATTTCTGCGATATGACATAAATTGGCTAATTTAAAATACAAATTTGCAGTATTTACTTTTGCCATTATTATCAATTCACCATTGTAATTATTATTATTATTTCAGTTTTGTATAGTATTTATTATATTAATTATGTATAAATAATATCAAAAAGGTTTTATCTTTTCTGTTGTGAATATACTGGATGGAATATTCTGTATATAGTTACAATTGAAATGTAAAAAAAACTATAAACAGTCAGAGACAAAGCAAATTGTATAATTGAACAAGCATTTTTTGTTGTTGTATTGTTATCATTATTGTTGTTGTTATTATATTAAACGTCAGCTATATTCCTGTTTAAATGAGCAAATGAGCCATCTAATGTCTATATTTATCATTGATTATTGTCTGCATTTACGTATTACACAAATACAAGTAAATGAATACAAGACTTACCTTAGAGACAAATCTGTAGATCATTCTGTGTCAATGGCAGCTTAACATATGCGATATACTAAAGTTAATTCAATACAAAGTAACTTCAAATTCAGAAATCAATACAAAACATCAAGATTGAAAATAAAAACAGCCTTTGGCGTGACGCCTTCCACTAGCATATACAGCGGCGAAGAGCAAAGAATACATATCTAACTTTGACGATGCGTTCACTTTTTTGAGAGGTTGTTCACCTCGTAAAAACCACACTCGTGCATTCTTTGACTTCACAACTATCAAGGAAAATTATTCGTTTTCTTCTAAAAATCCGCTAAAATGAGTAAATTTTATGTTTTTTTTCAAGTACTTGCACGATAAACTATCCAAGATGGCGAAGTTCCTTGAAAAAAAAGTCGATAAAACTTGCTAAAATCACGCATAAAACTCGTAATTCTTTCACTCAGCTAAGAATAAACTTCTCTAAGACCAAAGTCCCGGATGATAAGTAAAACAGGATAGTACAAGGCTTGTTATTGGACGAAAATGTTCGGGTTAGCGAAGTTTCGCGCTTTACCCGCTGAGACAATAGAATGATGACGTCATCCTTTCTTCCAGTTCTGGTATCATCCCGGACTGGTTACAGTTCATTAGTATTGTAGTGTACAATAAAACTAAAAGCCCATTGTTTGGATTGTATTCTCATGGGAAACCAAAAAAATATTCAGCTTGATGATGCCCTTTGGGACATGAAGTTGTGTGAAAACCTATTCAATCATGTAATAAGTCATGCACTAAAAATAAAAAGAAATAATTCAAGAATCTTCTGAAGAATATATTTGTCGTCTTGAAAACGACTTGCATCGATAAAAGTATATGGCGTAAAAACCCAAATGTTGCATACAAAATTTAAAAATACAAGGCCTTTTTGGAAAACCTCTGTAAATCATGTAATAAGTCAGATAAATACCTCGAACGTCGGCAATAAGCCTATAAAGGCTTTTATACGGCTTATTGCCTCCGTTCTCGGTATTTATCTCTTACATACACCTAATTCAAAAAAGGTTGACGGGGCGAACGGCGATTGGCGATTGAAATTCCTATTGTGGACTGTGGACAATTAATACGAATTTCAATCGCCAATCGCCGTTCGCCCCGTCAACCTTTTTTGAATTAGGTGTATGATATCTGTGATATGGTTGATCAATGTCGTGAATTGGTTGAATAATTAGGACCTTGATAAATGTTTACTACAGAGTCTCTGAGTAAAAACAAGAGGTTTAAATGACCAAAATACCAACAATTAGAATATTTGATTTTCAAATAAAATACAGACTCAGATTTGAAACTTTACTGCCCACAAAGACGGCATATTTGACATAAGTGGACTGTAACTAATTCCAAATTCCTTTCTTTGAAAATATAAATAATAAAGGAACGTTGTTCAAATGTTCTGTTTAGATACTAAAATATTGACATTGATTCAAGAACTATATCAATGCAGTGATATTATTTATAAACCTGACTGATGAACAAACTGGAGGCAAAACTGAAGTACGAGTTTTCGTCTATCGATCTGCATTTAGCTCACGAACTGAGGCCTGTTTGATAGAGTTTTGACATATCCAAATGTGTATTTTTATAGTATATCGAAGTAATAAACTCAATATAAAAAAATTGATATGTGTGTAAGCTCACCAGCCAACGTTTACGATAAAAACAAATTTCAGATTCGCTAATTGTGTTTTATATTGTAAACAAAACGCCGATTATCAGCGGTTATCTTGAAAACAAACTTGATATAAAAATGTTTATAAAGAAAATACAGTCGATGAAACAGAAATAGTTGAAAAATTCAATCGTATCAACAAGAACTGTTGCATTTAAACAACCTCAATCAATGTTGATCATTAAACTGAACAATTGATATGATATCATCATCGGAATTACCACTTGTTGCAATTAAATAAGCTTTGTAAACTTTTCACTATAGAACGTATTGTCTTACTTACCAAAGTCTATCCACCATCGTCTATAAAATTCATCTTTATTCAGTTCATTCCGTTCAAGCTTTAGAAGCCCACTGAAGTCATGATATGTTAATTTAGAGATTAATTTTCACTTTCGCTCTAGAAACACCAGGGATTCTAACTAATCTTTTGTGACGCAAACATTTCTGCTCAGCAACCGAGCAAGGGTTGAAATTTGTTTATTATACGTTGTTCCTAGTTTACTCAAAATACCACGCGAAATTATAACGCTCATATCATAACAAAACTGACACGCACTAAATGAAACATACAATTCCAAATTTTTAGACTTTTTTAATCGACAATTTTTCTATTATAAAGGCTGGTGAATAAAGGCTTTTGATCCTTTTAAGTATCAATTAATTTTAAAACAAAGAAATCGTAAAATGAAAAAATATTTCAAGTTCAATAATAATGGGATTTCATGGCAGCTATGTTTATGGGCAAGTACAAAAGAAAGATTTTGAATGATAAATGATTTCAGTTTATTTGTGAAAAAAAGCTCCATTGTTTTGACCACAAACATGGGTAAATTCAGTTAACAATACTGTACTGATATGATGTTATTGCTAAAGATTTAATAAAGATTCGAGATTCTTGCTTTTTGTAATAAGTAATATCAAAACTAAAACTCAGAAAACGTTTAAAAATCAATATGCAACAATATTTACAACATGATATAACCATTATCGTCAATAAAATAAAATCATTCTTGAAAATGTAAAGCATCAAATAAACTTTTTTTAATACGTCGTGGCCTCCCTCCCTCGAAAGGATAATTGGTCAGTGCGGGTTTTGCATGTCAACTTCTCGAAGTTCATTCGAATCGTCGTTCAAGTCCAAAATATCTCAAGAGAAGCCATTCTAAATCTTTTTCGTTAGTTCTCGTTTCTTCTAGAAGAACAAGTGATGTCAGCTGTGCAGCTCTGAAAAGTCGAAACGAGTCGAAACAAAATTCGCAGTTATAAACACGACTCTGCGAACCATGGCGAAAGGAGGTCGACGAAAAAGCATGTATATATTATATTATATCAAGGTGCAGAGAAGTTTCACATGAACATTGCACTCTTATATAATCCGTTGTATATTTTCTTCTTTCAATATATTCAAAGACCTTCGACACGTACTGTTTTATGAAAATAAATCAATATCGAAATACATGCGAATGTTGGTTGAATGAACGGCGAGCTGGGGGTTTTCCCTTCGTTTTATTTATTTGTTCAAATTTCCTCCCGCCAGTAAGCGCGCATACACCTAATTCAAAAAAGGTTGACGGGGCGAACGGCGATTGGCGATTGAAATTCCTATTGTCCACGACTGTGGACAATTAATACGAATTTCAATCGCCAATCGCCGTTCGCCCCGTCAACCTTTTTTGAATTAGGTGTATGATATCTGTGATATGGTTGATCAATGTCGTGAATTGGTTGAATAATTAGGACCTTGATAAATGTTTACTACAGAGTCTCTGAGTAAAAACAAGAGGTTTAAATGACCAAAATACCAACAATTAGAATATTTGATTTTCAAATAAAATACAGACTCAGATTTGAAACTTTACTGCCCACAAAGACGGCATATTTGACATAAGTGGACTGTAACTAATTCCAAATTCCTTTCTTTGAAAATATAAATAATAAAGGAACGTTGTTCAAATGTTCTGTTTAGATACTAAAATATTGACATTGATTCAAGAACTATATCAATGCAGTGATATTATTTATAAACCTGACTGATGAACAAACTGGAGGCAAAACTGAAGTACGAGTTTTCGTCTATCGATCTGCATTTAGCTCACGAACTGAGGCCTGTTTGATAGAGTTTTGACATATCCAAATGTGTATTTTTATAGTATATCGAAGTAATAAACTCAATATAAAAAATTGATATGTGTGTAAGCTCACCAGCCAACGTTTACGATAAAAACAAATTTCAGATTCGCTAATTGTGTTTTATATTGTAAACAAAACGCCGATTATCAGCGGTTATCTTGAAAACAAACTTGATGTAAAAAAGTTTATAAAGAAAATACAGTCGATGAAACAGAAATAGTTGAAAAATTCAATCGTATCAACAAGAACTGTTGCATTTAAACAACCTCAATCAATGTTGATCATTAAACTGAACAATTGATATGATATCATCATCGGAATTACCACTTGTTGCAATTAAATAATTTTGTAAACTTTTCACTATAGAACGTATTGTCTTACTTACCAAAGTCTATCCACCATCGTCTATAAAATTCATCTTTATTCAGTTCATTCCGTTCAAGCTTTAGAAGCCCACTGAAGTCATGATATGTTAATTTAGAGATTAATTTTCACTTTCGCTCTAGAAACACCAGGGATTCTAACTAATCTTTTGTGACGCAAACATTTCTGCTCAGCAACCGAGCAAGACGAGATATGACAGGAATTGGGAGGGGAAGGTAGGGTTGAAATTTGTTTATTATACGTTGTTCCTAGTTTACTCAAAATACCACGCGAAATTATAACGCTCATATCATAACAAAACTGACACGCACTAAATGAAACATACAATTCCAAATTTTTAGACTTTTTTAATCGACAATTTTTCTATTATAAAGGCTGGTGAATAAAGGCTTTTGATCCTGTTAAGTATCAATTAATTTTAAAACAAAGAAATCGTAAAATGAAAAAATATTTCAAGTTCAATAATAATGGGATTTCATGGCAGCTATGTTTATGGGCAAGTACAAAAGAAAGATTTTGAATGATAAATGATTTCAGTTTATTTGTGAGAAAAGCTCCATTGTTTTGACCACAAACATGGGTAAATGCAGTTAACAATACTGTACTGATATGATGTTATTGCTAAAGATTTAATAAAGATTCGAGATTCTTGCTTTTTGTAATAAGTAATATCAAAACTAAAACTCAGAAAACGTTTAAAAATCAATATGCAACAATATTTACAACATGATATAACTATTATCGTCAATAAAATAAAATCATTCTTGAAAATGTAAAGCATCAAATAAACTTTTTTTAATACGTCGTGGCCCCCCTCCCTCGAAAGGATAATTGGTCAGTGCGGGTTTTGCATGTCAACTTCTCGAAGTTCATTCGAATCGTCGTTCAAGTCCAAAATATCTCAAGAGAAGCCATTCTAAATCTTTTTCGTTAGTTCTCGTTTCTTCTAGAAGAACAAGTGATGTCAGCTGTGCAGCTCTGAAAAGTCGAAACGAGTCGAAACAAAATTCGCAGTTATAAACACGACTCTGCGAACCATGGCGAAAGGAGGTCGACGAAAAAGCATGTATATATTATATTATATCAAGGTGCAGAGAAGTTTCACATGAACATTGCACTCTTATATAATCCGTTGTATATTTTCTTCTTTCAATATATTCAAAGACCTTCGACACGTACTGTTTTATGAAAATAAATCAATATCGAAATACATGCGAATGTTGGTTGAATGAACGGCGAGCTGGGGGTTTTCCCTTCGTTTTATTTATTTGTTCAAATTTCCTCCCGCCAGTAAGCGCGCATACACCTAATTCAAAAAAGGTTGACGGGGCGAACGGCGATTGGCGATTGAAATTCCTATTGTCCACGACTGTGGACAATTAATACGAATTTCAATCGCCAATCGCCGTTCGCCCCGTCAACCTTTTTTGAATTAGGTGTATGATATCTGTGATATGGTTGATCAATGTCGTGAATTGGTTGAATAATTAGGACCTTGATAAATGTTTACTACAGAGTCTCTGAGTAAAAACAAGAGGTTTAAATGACCAAAATACCAACAATTAGAATATTTGATTTTCAAATAAAATACAGACTCAGATTTGAAACTTTACTGCCCACAAAGACGGCATATTTGACATAAGTGGACTGTAACTAATTCCAAATTCCTTTCTTTGAAAATATAAATAATAAAGGAACGTTGTTCAAATGTTCTGTTTAGATACTAAAATATTGACATTGATTCAAGAACTATATCAATGCAGTGATATTATTTATAAACCTGACTGATGAACAAACTGGAGGCAAAACTGAAGTACGAGTTTTCGTCTATCGATCTGCATTTAGCTCACGAACTGAGGCCTGTTTGATAGAGTTTTGACATATCCAAATGTGTATTTTTATAGTATATCGAAGTAATAAACTCAATATAAAAAATTGATATGTGTGTAAGCTCACCAGCCAACGTTTACGATAAAAACAAATTTCAGATTCGCTAATTGTGTTTTATATTGTAAACAAAACGCCGATTATCAGCGGTTATCTTGAAAACAAACTTGATGTAAAAAAGTTTATAAAGAAAATACAGTCGATGAAACAGAAATAGTTGAAAAATTCAATCGTATCAACAAGAACTGTTGCATTTAAACAACCTCAATCAATGTTGATCATTAAACTGAACAATTGATATGATATCATCATCGGAATTACCACTTGTTGCAATTAAATAATTTTGTAAACTTTTCACTATAGAACGTATTGTCTTACTTACCAAAGTCTATCCACCATCGTCTATAAAATTCATCTTTATTCAGTTCATTCCGTTCAAGCTTTAGAAGCCCACTGAAGTCATGATATGTTAATTTAGAGATTAATTTTCACTTTCGCTCTAGAAACACCAGGGATTCTAACTAATCTTTTGTGACGCAAACATTTCTGCTCAGCAACCGAGCAAGACGAGATATGACAGGAATTGGGAGGGGAAGGTAGGGTTGAAATTTGTTTATTATACGTTGTTCCTAGTTTACTCAAAATACCACGCGAAATTATAACGCTCATATCATAACAAAACTGACACGCACTAAATGAAACATACAATTCCAAATTTTTAGACTTTTTTAATCGACAATTTTTCTATTATAAAGGCTGGTGAATAAAGGCTTTTGATCCTGTTAAGTATCAATTAATTTTAAAACAAAGAAATCGTAAAATGAAAAAATATTTCAAGTTCAATAATAATGGGATTTCATGGCAGCTATGTTTATGGGCAAGTACAAAAGAAAGATTTTGAATGATAAATGATTTCAGTTTATTTGTGAGAAAAGCTCCATTGTTTTGACCACAAACATGGGTAAATGCAGTTAACAATACTGTACTGATATGATGTTATTGCTAAAGATTTAATAAAGATTCGAGATTCTTGCTTTTTGTAATAAGTAATATCAAAACTAAAACTCAGAAAACGTTTAAAAATCAATATGCAACAATATTTACAACATGATATAACTATTATCGTCAATAAAATAAAATCATTCTTGAAAATGTAAAGCATCAAATAAACTTTTTTTAATACGTCGTGGCCCCCCTCCCTCGAAAGGATAATTGGTCAGTGCGGGTTTTGCATGTCAACTTCTCGAAGTTCATTGAATCGTCGTTCAAGTCCAAAATATCTCAAGAGAAGCCATTCTAAATCTTTTTCGTTAGTTCTCGTTTCTTCTAGAAGAACAAGTGGTGCCAGCTGTGCAGCCCTGAAAAGTCGAAACGAGTCGAAACAAAATTCGCAGTTATAAACACAACTCTGCGAACCATGGCGAAAGGAGGTCGACGAAAAAGCATGTATATATTATATTATATCAAGGTGCAGAGAAGTTTCACATGAACATTGCACTCTTATATAATCCGTTGTATATTTTCTTCTTTCAATATATTCAAAGACCTTCGACACATACTGTTTTATGAAAATAAAACAATATCGAAATACATGCGAATGTTGGTTGAATGAACGGCGAGCTGGGGGTTTTCCCTTCGTTTTATTTATGTTTATATACAATGCCACATTACAAAAATGCACGGGCTCAAGGCTAACAACTTTGGTGAATTCGTATGCAGGCCTGGTCGCAAATACATTACCTAGAACATTATAAGTTATATTTAGATGAGCTAGTATACACATAGGCTCAGATTTCAGCCGTTGGGGTTTCGTGCGCCCGCGATACTCTCCCCACTAACGGCTGGGCGCATCGGCTTGGCATTGTTTTTCTCAGCCAATCAGCGATTTGCCCCTCGAAAATCGAGGGGCATAATATTAATAAATTAAAATTCATCGTGAACATTATGGCGGATAAGAGTGACTTCGAAAGTGCTTGTTCAAATGCTTTGAAATCGTTTGGTTTCGAGAAATCTAAGGATATTCAACGAAGGAATAAGTAAAAGGCAAAGATGTTTTTGTTTATCTACTGACTGGCTCAGGAAAATCATTGATTTTCCAAACAGCGCCGCTTGTTTTCGACCATGGAAGGGTCGAGCGGATCCATTGTTTTGGTTATTTTACCTATTTTCTCTCTCATGAGAGACGAAGAGAACTTCTTAACATCCAAAGACATTAAGACTGCCTTGATAGGCCAAGAAGAGGATGGCGAATCAGTAATACGCTAAACAACTACGAAGTTTTCATTTTAAATTACGGCGGTGATTGTAAGTTGTCATTTGTATCGAAACTCGTAATTATCGTCTTTATTACTTGATTTTTTTTCTCAATAAACCTAAAATACACAGCTATATTCTTAGAATAACTACACTTAAATCCAAAATGTTTACTTTCAAAATTAAAACTGGTTTATTATTCGCGGTTGTAACATATACTCAAGCGGCTCTATAAACGAGTCAACAATGTGACTAATGTGTATCGAAACGACTCTAGCTGTAATCATCGTCTTTATTGCTTGATTTTTTTCTCGATAAACCTTAAATACACAGCTATATTCTTTGAATAACTACATTTAAATCCAAAATGTTTACTTTCAAAATTAAAACTGGTTTATTATGCGCGGTTGTAACATATACTCAAGCGGCTCTCTTAACGAGTCAACAATGTGTATCGAAACGACTCTAGCTAAAATTTTCTTCTTTATTGTTTGATTATTCTCAAAATCCTATAAAAATGGACTATATACTTGGAATAAACAAAACGTTTACCATTGAAATAGCTTTTGCGCTGATTTGTCTCGATCGTTCTTATGACAAATAACATACCCGATGGAATTGCTAAATGATATGCAGGTTTGAATTCGATAAAATACTTTTTGACAATCAGGCCGTTGGAAAGTTTATTTACATTAGCTTACATTTCAACAAATTTTATTTCCGTTTCCGTTTTTTTATGCTATTAGCATAATTACGTCACGGACATGCGCGACACGTTTCGAAGCCGATGCGCCCAGCCGTTACGGGGGAGAGTATCGCGGGCGCACGAAACCCCAACGGCTGAAATCTGAGCCTAGTATACACACAACAAATATATATATTACAATACAATAAATAGTAATAATAATAATACAATAAATATATTAATTTACATAGATTTATAAAGAACGAAGGAAGTATAGACCTTGAATTTTAAATAAGATTAGGAGAGAAATATTTATTTAAGTTATTTTACCAAAGGATTTAAATTTCTGTTTCGAGGAATTTTGGAGTTCTAACAAAAATATTTTGAGTTTCTTTGCAAAAGACTGATGAGCATTAATTTGTTTTAAAGGTAGTGGCAGTTCTTTCCATAAATCTGCTGCCATTGCAGCAATTGATTGTTTACCAATATTGGTTCTGAATTTCATTTTTCATTTTACGAGCTAAATAGTCGTTTTTCTTTCACGGTCAAATGAAAATCACTCTACTAAAGTTGTAATATTGTTTTCTCGGCTTTTGTATGTAATGTTTATAACATGAGCGACCGTGTTGAATCGGCATACACCTATTTCAAAAATCGTTGTCGCAGCCGAAGCTACAGTCCACACTCTACAGCATGCAAAGGATGTCGGTTTACATGGACATAATTTGTGATTTATTGCACGTACGCGTTTTTAAAAGAAATATTTGTATTTATATCTACCACTTCAACATCTCGTTGTGGTCATATAACACAAACACGTACAACCAAAATATACTATATGAATATATCGATAACAAGAGAAGAAATACCGACATCCTTTGCAGGCTTCAGAGTGTGAACTGTGGCTTTGTTTGCGACAACGATTTTTGAAATAGGTGTATACAATCACAAGCCGAAGGCACGTGATTGTATAGCCGATACAATCAAACACCGAGAAACGGATGAAAAAAGCACCGTAGGCAGAGTGCTTTCATATCCATTTCGATGTGTTTGGAGCCCCTGATCAAACACGAAGCACGAGTTTTTGATCTGGCTTCTCAAACAAATCACTAAATAAAACATTTTGTACTTTTTCACAAATAATTAGTATCAAGCTATGAGCAAAACATCAATAAAATATAACATCAACCCAAAACTATCAACGAGTTCGTTATTAGCTTAGTTGGTAATACACTAGAATTGCAAGCCAAAAGTTCTCGGTTCGAGTCACATGACGTCCAAAATAAAATAAAAATAAAAAATAAAATGTTAGGCAAATAGGTAGGTAGGTACGTAAATAAAAAGGAAAAACAAGTAAAAAAGGAGAAAGCGGTGGAGAATAAAGGGAAAAAGGAGAGTGAATTATAATGGAAATATGAATGAGAAATTACTTTTAAGGTAATTTATACAGTGTCTTGATCAGTGTCTTGATCAGTGTTTCAGGTCGGTGTATCAAGACCTATGCACGTGACTGAAATACAAAGTTATAATTGGTCCCTGAGATAATGAATTATTAATGAGTTTGAGAAGAAATAGCAGATGAACTGCTAGCCACTATAGATTTTCCTGAATTAAGTGCGCATTACGTTTCAACTTTGGATGAGTAATTAAATAGTTATGTAACATGAACCATAATTGTGAATTAAATTAATTTTGAGTTTACTTGGTATAGTTTATCACTCTTAATGTTGGCTAGATACAAGCAGTAGTGATTGTATCTAATTCACATTTCAGATACAAGTCACTAGTGGTTGAATCTAATTTACATGTTCATTGTTTTAACCCCTGTTTTCCCTGACGATTATTCAAATTAACCCTCCCCGTGTTTTTAAGTTTGTATATGCTTTACCAGGATACTTTGTTCATGTGACCTGATTTCTCATATCGGATTGGCTGGAAAGCTAATGAATTATGAATGAATTTTACAATTAATGTTTCTTGTTTAGAGTGATAGTGACTAAATAATGATTAATAGAAACTATTACGGTAAGTAGGTATTTTGTCTTTATCTCATGGTTTTAGTGTTTTAGCTCTAATTATTTATTTATTTATTTATTCACTTCCTCCTTAAAAATACAATATAATACAAAAAACAAAATACTAAAATGAGTATTACTAAATTTTTTTACATGAAGTGGTGAGGGATTACACAGCAGAGCGAGGCTCAAGATTAAGTGTGCCAGGAAAAAGTGTGCTAAATTAAATTATAGGAACTGTAAATGCAGCTGCTCAAATAATGCTTCCAAAACAACGAAACTCATTAAAAAGTATCTGTTTTCTATTGACACGAGTTGAATCATGCATTGACATTACACTCGAAATTAAGGTCGGAAATTAAGGATATAGTCGGCCCAATATCCAATATGGCCATAATCGTCTTTTTGAAAAAAACAAAAACAAAACAAAAACAAACAAAAAAATCATAAAATTAGCATCATCTTAAGAAACAGCAAGGTGAAATATGTATTTTTGGAGAGATTTCATTTGTATGTACTGTCGGTTTCCTTGCTAGCCTCGTTATGGTGTTTCTTTTTTACACTTTTGAAATTCTTATAACTTCTCCGCAGGAATTTAATATTTTTGTCTCATACATTTTTTGATGCCATTCAAATTTATAATTTTGATATTTGATTTGAATTAAAACCAATATGATAATGGCGCCCATATTGGCGGTCTATATGTACATCCAAAAGAGGGATTTCATGGCAGCCATGTTTGTGGTCAAAACAATTAATGAAGCTTTTTTTCTCAAGGGAATTGAAATCCTTTGTGATTCAAAAACTTTCTTTTGTACTTGCTCACAAAAAAATACTCAAAGAAATTATACTGGCATCAAAAACTCTAATGACCTATAATCTACATGTTTAATTTGCTTTATTTAGTGTTACATAGTATCGACGAAAAATGTCAATAACTTTGACACTTCTTACAAACACGGCGCCAATGAAACCAGTTTTCTTTCTTGGAAAGAGCGTAGTTTGCAATTGTTTACTCAAATAGAACACATTCAAGGATCAATATAAACACTTCTTAAAACGAACCTACGGTAATCTTTGCCATTTTGCACAATGTTGGGCAACTTTGCACATAATGCTCTACTCCTTCTGTTCTTATTCGGCCATGTACAGATACATAGTTGCTTTAAACTCTTCTTTGATAAAGATTGTATTAAGGGTAGAGCATTAAGTGGTAACGTAGTCAAGATATTTAAGGACTTTCCCAACCCAAATCCAGCAGCATGTTTCAGTAAATGTGCACATGATTGTCGATGTGAGTCGTTTCAATTTCAAACTAGTTCCGGAAGGAACTCAGTTTGCGAACTCAATGGATTTCCTTTCAACACTTCAGTAAAAATGATGAACAAGGAAAACTACACGTTTTGTAATATGACAACGAAAGATGACACTTCCAAGGTAAGAAAATAAAAATTCATAGACAATCTTCACCAAATTAAAAGCGTCATTTTTGGGCCATTTTTGAGCATTTTGCAAAAGCATTATTTTGGGTCACGCGTTTCAGCATTTTGCATAGGCTATAATACACCAAAAATTGTCATTTGGGGCCATTTTTGAGCGTGTTGCATGGACTATAACCCGCCAAATTAATATCGTACCTTTAGACCATTTTTGGGCATATGCCACAAAAATCGTAATTTTGGTCTTTTTTTAGCATTTTGCACCAAAGATCGTCATTTTTGGCCATTTTCTATATTTTTGTGAAACGTTCAATAAAAAATCTGGGTGAAACGTTGAGTAAAAAAAAATCGACGTGAAACGTTCAGTAAAAAATCCTGGTGTAATTTTCAGTAAAAAAAATCGACGTGAAACGTTCAGTAAAAATGACGATTTTTGATGGGTTATAATCTGTGTGAAACGCTGAGTAAAAATCGACGTGAAACTTTCAGTAAAAAATCTGGGTGAGACTGGTTGAGTAAAAAAAAAACGACGTGAAACGTTCAGTAAAAAATCTGGGTGAGACTGGTTGAGTAAAAAAAAAATCGACGTGAAACGTTCAGTAAAAAATCTGGGTGAGACTGGTTGAGTAAAAAAAAAATCGACGTGAAACGTTCAGTAAAAAATCTGGGTGAGACTGGTTGAGTAAAAAAAAAATCGACGTGAAACTTTCAGTAAAAAATCTGGGTGAAGTTCTCAATAAAAAAAATCGACGTGAAACGTTCAGTAAAAAAAAAATCGACCTGAAACGTTCAGTAAAAAAAAAATCGACCTGAAACGTTCAGGAAAAAACTCGACCTCAAACGTTCAGTAAAAATAAAATCGACCTGAAACGTTCTGTAAAAATAAAATCGACCTGAAACGTTCAGGAAAAAAAATATCGACCTGAAACGTTCAGTAAAAAAAATCGACCTGAAACGTTCAGTAAAAATAAAATCGACCTGAAACGTTCTGTAAAAAAAATCGACCTGAAACGTTCAGTAAAAAAAATCGACCTGAAACGTTCAGTAAAAAAAAAATCGACCTGAAACGTTCAGTAAAAAAAATCGACCTGAAACGTTCAGTAAAAAAAATCGACCTGAAACGTTCAGTAAAAAAAATCGACCTGAAACGTTCAGTAAAAAAAAAATCGACCTGAAACGTTCAGTAAAAAAAATCGACCTGAAACGTTCAGTAAAAATAAAATCGACCTGAAACGTTCAGTAAAAAAAATCGACCTGAAACGTTCAGTAAAAAAAATCGACCTGAAACGTTCAGTAAAATAAATCGACCTGAAACGTTCAGTAAAAAAAAAATCAACCTGAAACGTTCAGTAAAAAAAATCGACCTGAAACGTTCAGTGAAAATAAAATCGACCTGAAACGTTCAGTAAAAAAAATCGACCTGGGACGTTCAGTAAAAAATCTTGATGAAATTTTCAATAAAAAAAAATCGACGTGAAACGTTCAGTAAAAAATCTGGGTGAAATTTTCAATAAATAAAATCGACGTGAAACGTTCAGTAAAAAAAAAATCGACCTGAAACGTTCAGTAAAAAAAAAATCGACCTGAAACGTTCAGGAAAAAACTCGACCTGAAACGTTCAGTAAAAAAAAAATCGACCTGAAACGTTCAGTAAAAAAAATCGACCTGAAACGTTCAGTAAAAAAAATCGACCTGAAACGTTCAGTAAAAAAAAATCGACCTGAAACGTTCAGTAAAAAAAATATCGACCTGAAACGTTCAGTAAAAAAAATCGACCTGAAACGTTCAGTAAAAAAAATCGACCTGAAACGTTCAGTAAAAAAAAAATCGACCTGAAACGTTCAGTAAAAAAAATCGACCTGAAACGTTCAGTAAAAAAAATCGACCTGAAACGTTCAGTAAAAAAAAATCGACCTGAAACGTTCAGTAAAAAAAATATCGACCTGAAACGTTCAGTAAAAAAAATCGACCTGAAACGTTCAGTAAAAAAAATCGACCTGAAACGTTCAGTAAAAAAAATCGACCTGAAACGTTCAGGAAAAAAAAAATCGACCTGAAACGTTCAGTAAAAAAAATCGACCTGAAACGTTGAGTAAAAAAAATCGACCTGAAACGTTCAGTAAAAAAAATCGACCTGAAACGTTCAGTAAAAAAAAAATCGACCTGAAACGTTCAGTAAAAAAAATCGACCTGAAACGTTCAGTAAAAATAAAATCGACCTGAAACGTTCAGTAAAAAAAATCGACCTGAAACGTTCAGTAAAAAAAATCGACCTGGGACGTTCAGTAAAAAATCTTGATGAAATTTTCAATAAAAAAAAATCGACGTGAAACGTTCAGTAAAAAATCTGGGTGAAATTTTCAATAAATAAAATCGACGTGAAACGTTCAGTAAAAAAAAAATCGACCTGAAACGTTCAGTAAAAAAAAAATCGACCTGAAACGTTCAGGAAAAAACTCGACCTGAAACGTTCAGTAAAAAAAAAATCGACCTGAAACGTTCAGTAAAAAAAATCGACCTGAAACGTTCAGTAAAAAAAATCGACCTGAAACGTTCAGTAAAAAAAAATCGACCTGAAACGTTCAGTAAAAAAAATATCGACCTGAAACGTTCAGTAAAAAAAATCGACCTGAAACGTTCAGTAAAAAAAATCGACCTGAAACGTTGAGTAAAAAAAATCGACCTGAAACGTTCAGTAAAAAAAATCGACCTGAAACGTTCAGTAAAAAAAAAATCGACCTGAAACGTTCAGTAAAAATAAAATCGACCTGAAACGTTCAGTAAAAAAAATCGACCTGAAACGTTCAGTAAAAAAAATCGACCTGAAACGTTCAGTAAAAAAAAAATCGACCTGAAACGTTCAGTAAAAAAAATCGACCTGAAACGTTCAGTAAAAATAAAATCGACCTGAAACGTTCTGTAAAAATAAAATCGACCTGAAACGTTCAGTAAAAAAAATCGACCTGAAACGTTCAGTAAAAAAAATCGACCTGAAACGTTCAGTAAAAAAAAAATCGACCTGAAACGTTCAGTAAAAAAAATCGACCTGAAACGTTCAGTAAAAAAAATCGACCTGAAACGTTCAGTAAAAAAAAATCGACCTGAAACGTTCAGTAAAAAAAATATCGACCTGAAACGTTCAGTAAAAAAAATCGACCTGAAACGTTCAGTAAAAATAAAATCGACCTGAAACGTTCTGTAAAAAAAATCGACCTGAAACGTTCAGTAAAAAAAATCGACCTGAAACGTTCAGTAAAAAAAAAATCGACCTGAAACGTTCAGTAAAAAAAATCGACCTGAAACGTTCAGTAAAAAAAATCGACCTGAAACGTTCAGTAAAAAAAATCGACCTGAAACGTTCAGTAAAAAAAAAATCGACCTGAAACGTTCAGTAAAAAAAATCGACCTGAAACGTTCAGTAAAAATAAAATCGACCTGAAACGTTCAGTAAAAAATCTGGGTGAAGTTCTCAATAAAAAAAATCGGCGTGAAACGTTCAGTAAAAAATCTTGGTGATTAAATGTTCAAGTAAAAAAAATCGACGTGAAACGTTCAGTAAAAATGACGATTTTTGATGGGTTATAATCTGGGTGAAAAATCCACGTGAAAAGTTCAGTAAAAAAATTTGGTGAAATTTTCAATAAAAAAATCGACCTGAAACGTTCAGTAAAAAAAAAATCGACCTGAAACGTTCAGGAAAAAACTCGACCTCAAACGTTCAGTAAAAATAAAATCGACCTGAAACGTTCTGTAAAAATAAAATCGACCTGAAACGTTCAGTAAAAAAAATCGACCTGAAACGTTCAGTAAAAAAACTCGACCTGAAACGTTCAGTAAAAATAAAATCGACCTGAAACGTTCTGTAAAAATAAAATCGACCTGAAACGTTCAGTAAAAAAAATCGACCTGAAACGTTCAGTAAAAAAAAAATCGACCTGAAACGTTCAGTAAAAAAAATCGACCTGAAACGTTCAGTGAAAATAAAATCGACCTGAAACGTTCAGTAAAAAAAATCGACCTGGGACGTTCAGTAAAAAATCTTGATGAAATTTTCAATAAAAAAAAATCGACGTGAAACGTTCAGTAAAAAATCTGGGTGAAATTTTCAATAAATAAAATCGACGTGAAACGTTCAGTAAAAAAAAATCGACCTGAAACGTTCAGTAAAAAAAAAATCGACCTGAAACGTTCTGTAAAAATAAAATCGACCTGAAACGTTCAGTAAAAAAAATCGACCTGAAACGTTCAGTAAAAATAAAATCGACCTGAAACGTTCAGTAAAAAAAATCGACCTGAAAGGTTCAGTAAAAATAATCGACCTGAAACGTTCAGTAAAAAAATTCGACCTGAAACGTTCAGTGAAAATAAAATCGACCTGAAACGTTCAGTAAAAAAAATCGACCTGAAACGTTCAGTAAAAATAAAATCGACCTGAAACGTTCAGTAATTAAAAATCGACCTGAAACGTTCAGTAAAAAAAATCGACCTGAAATGTTCAGTAAAAATAAAATCGACGTGAAACGTTCAGTAAAAATGACGATTTTTGATGGGTTATAATCTGGGTGAAAAATCCACGTGAAACGTTCAGTAAAAAATCTTGGTGAAATGTTCAATAAAAAAAATCGACGTGAAACGTTCAATAAAAAATCTGGGTGAAATTTTCAGTAAAAAAAATCGACGTGAAACGTTCAGTAGAAAATCTGGGTGAAATTTTCAATAAATAAAATCGACGTGAAACGTTCAGTAAAAAATCTGGGTGAAATTTTCAATAAATAAAATCGACGTGAAACGTTCAGTAGAAAATCTTGGTGAACTTTTCAATAAAACAAATCGACGTGAAACGTTCAGTAAAAATTCTTGGTGAAATGTTCAATAAAAAAATTCGACGTGAAACGTTCAGTAAAAATGACGATTTTTGACTATGCAAAATGCTCAAAAATAACGATTTTTCATGGGTTATAGCACATGCAAAATGCTCGAAAATTACGGTTTTTGATGGGTCATAGTTAGTTAAATAAATACAACAAAAATGTTTTGTATCTTTATTTAAGGCGTGTCATTGTGAGCAAGGATGTTGCAAAGATGTTACCAATCCTTGCAGGGCTGGAGGCGGTAGGTGTATCATTGGTTGCGGTCAACATCAACCGAGGTACAAGTGTATATGCAAAGATGGCGAGGTTGGAACCAAGTGCACTCCAACACCAAATAGTTGCCTGGAAGTACTAAGGCTGGATCCTTATGCAAAATCTGGATATCATACTATTCACCTTAATTCAAGCAAAAACATCAAGTACGGAAACGATGACGTGAAATATACATGTAGTGAAACCACTCTATACAGCGAAGGGACCACAGATAGCCCAAGTTCACTGTTAGTGTTGATTTACTAATTAAAAGAATATATGGGTACTTTTTAACCTTACATAAGGCAGGGAGAAAGTAACTTCACCTGAACGAAATGGGCTGAAATTAACTCAGAGGATTATAGAGATCAACAAGAAGACTCTGTAAGAGTTTTGTTGCAGTTTATTAAATTTTAAGAGGTTTAAAAGTACCCATATATCCTTTAGTAAATCAATATTTTGAGCTTGGGCTACCTGTTGTGGGACCAGGAATAATGTCCTGAGTAGCTGGGGTTTCCAGTGTGAAAATTTGGTATCAAAATATATGTTTAGAGAGAATTCAGTTTTTTGTAGGTCCTGTATAGAGGGGTTCAACTATGTTTTAAACATTGTATGATAATATTCTCAAGACAAGTCTCGAGATTTTTAGCTTTAGATTGAAATCCGTTAAAAAAGGTTGTTAGTCAATGTGTGAGTTACATAGACACATAGTGCCTTAATTATACTAACGTGTATTTATCTAACACCTATTTTAGAGCTGTTCTCATAAACTCGTGAAACAAAGTGAATTAGTCTAATAGCTATTTCACTGGTTTAGTGCCTTCACTCTAATAAGGTGTATTAGTCTAATATCTATTTCAATGGTTTAATGCATATTTCACTGGTTTAGTACCTTCACTCTACTAAGGTGTATTAGTCTAATATCTATTTCACTGGTTTAGTGCCTTCACTCTAATAAGGTGTATTAGTCTAATATCTATTTCACTGGTTTAGTACCTTCACTTTACTACGGTGTACTAGTCTAATATCTATTTCACTAATTCCCTGCCTTCGTCCTAATAATTTAAACGGACAAGCAAAAAAGATAACAAGGAGGCAAATGTTCTTTCGTTTTCTCTAGGACCCAGGTCTACTGTGACTTCGATAACAAAAAGGCCTGGACTCTAGTCGAAGCATTCAAACATTCCCTTAAAGTAACCTTCAATGTACCATTCACCATAGACAAACCACTACAAAATGCTGGTGACATCCTCTCTGAATACAGAATGTCATTAAAGTGGATGCAATCGGTTAAATCTCATTCAAGTATGTGGCGTGCTACTTGTAACTACAAACCAAACGTTGCCGAGGACAGGATCGACTATGTCGAGACTACGTAAGTGTTGTCATAGAAATGCTTGTTATGGTAATAGGGTGTGGTAGATAGTGTAAGTCTAGCGGAGCTTATAGTTTGTGACAGACCGATTGACCGTCCAGCTTACCACAAACCAACGAACCAGCCACGTAAACAACCGACCGACCGACCGACCGACCGACCGATTGACCGTCCAACTATTAACCACAAACCAACGAACCAGACACGTAAACAACCAATCGACTTACCCAACCAACATACTCTACCGACCAACTGACCAACCGAACAACCAGCCAACCAACCGATCAACCGTCCAGCTAACCACAAACCAACGAACCAGCCACGTAAACAACCAATCGACTTACCCAACCAACATACTCTACCGACCAACTGACCAACCAACCGACCAACCAACCGACCAACCAAACAACCGACCAACCAGCTAACCACAAACCAACGAACCAGCCACGTAAACAACAAACCTACCCAACCAATTACCGACCGACCGCCGACAAAAACAAACAATGTGACATAACTCTGTGGTATGAAATTTTCCTCATCAGATTCCAGAACATCGACTTGCTGTCCAAACTGGTGTCTGGCTGTCACAAAGTGAACTACATCAACATTAACAAATATCAATGCCAACAGTGTACCACGTGGTTCTCCCAAGGACCCAATCATGGACCTTATTTTTCTCCCAAATATGGCGAAAAAAATGGATGTATGTTCCAACCCTCTCCTGATCAGCCATTGGATTCAAACGTATTTGGAAATTACACTCAACTATACGGCCCTTTCCGCTGTACTCTTAGACATGATTCCACGACTTTGTTCTGGTTTGGGGGGACAGTGTAGATAACGCAATCCAGTTTTGGTCAGTTATGATCAAATTTGTTGGGTTATGATGATCGTTTGTTTATTTGTTTAGCCTACAAAGGATGTCGGTATTTCTTCTCTTCTTATCGATTTATTCACAGCATAATTTGGTTGTACATGTTTGTGTTATATGACCAAAACAAGTTGTTGTAGTGGTAGATGATGAAACAAATAGTTCTTTGAAAAAACGTCTAATAAATCTCAAATTATGTTGATATTACCGACATCCTTAGCAGGCTTCAGGCTGTAACTTTTATTGCGACAACGATTATTGAATTAGGTGTATATCAAAGACAAATAACGTTGTAATGAGGTATTGTTAGAGTAGACGCACTTAATCCGTGAAACAAATACTAATTTTTAGTACTAAATAGTGATAATAAAACAATAGAAAACAAAGAATTTTTTTATGAAATAGTACTAATTAGTACTAATTATATGTCACGGATTTAGTGCGTCTACTCTAGCTTTTAATTTTTCTAATTTAGTAGTGATTATTTAGAAAGAAATTATAACTTAGTTGGTATTTTGTTTTTAGTTGTTTTCGCTCTATTTGTATATTAAGAAACTAATCAAAAGTGTCATATTATTTCGTTTTTTCAAACATTTAAGTTAAGTATTAATTTCTGATTTTATTTGTTTATAGTAACCCAATGGTAAAAAACACATTGTTAATTTACCCGTAAAAAATTATCATATTTAGATCATGTTTTTGGATTTAATATATCTAAGGTTCTCATTTACCAAATGTTATCATTATATTTACAATCATATTGATTAGGTTTATTTAATTTGTTCACTTTAATGCATAAATTCATATTCCTTTTCAAGTTATTCTATGATTGATAATTAATATTTATCAATTTATTGATTTTAGTATTATTACAAATCATGCGAAACTGTTTTATTTAGCGAGCGTGACCTCCATGTTATGACGTCATGGCTATCAATAGATACTTTGTAATGAGATGATGTAACATTGTCAATCGAATTTGAAATAAAGTTTGACTGTATATACCGACTCTCTTGTAATAATTTCATCAGTTTTAGTCAACTCTTACTCGAAATAACTATAATGAAAATAACATCGATAAACAGCAATCCAAAAGGAATTCAAAACCGCACAAATGGGTGCACAAATACGACAGACCAAAACTTCTTCACGAACTGAAAAAAATAATTTCACGAATGAAATCGAGAAGAGATCACACAAATCGCTAGCAAAAACGAGGGCTTCGCCTCTCGATTCTCAAGTCTACATTGGAAATAACTTTGTAGTTCGAATTGGGGATATTTTTCGCTTTCGAAAAAGCCTAATATCATCTCGAAATGGTGGAATTGTGTCGATGGAGCTTGACCAACTCGCAATGTTTACATCCATGAATCTCTCGCCCGGGTCAATTCGAATGGCTCTCACTCCCAATGCCGGCGGTAGTTCCATCAAAAGCGAAGTCCTCAGCTTTGAAATGCTTCACAGATGCTTCAACGCAGCTTTGGATAAAACCGAGATGGAAATAGAGTATTTTCCCTACGGGGGAGCACTAACTGACTACACTTGTAGAATCTTCGGTTTGAAAGTTGGAGTTTCTGTGACTAGAGCTATGAA
This sequence comes from Metridium senile, assembly GCA_949775045.1. Lineage (NCBI taxonomy): Eukaryota > Metazoa > Cnidaria > Anthozoa > Actiniaria > Metridiidae > Metridium > Metridium senile. The sequence continues at coordinate 10,000,414 of OX459101.1, read as the reverse complement.
ATTCCGAGGCAAGTTTACCCTAGAAGACGCTAAAGTTCTGCTTTATAAAAAGCTAACTGGAGTTCAGAATTCTACGAGGAATAGTCTAGATAAATGGTACAAACAAGTGCTGCATGTTTGGGCTCCATCGACTAAAGAAGCGAAAGTTATCGTTCGTGGCTTTCGTCGTCTCCCAAAGTATATCAGAGGAAACACAGTCGTCCTGGTAACCGTTGGCAAAAACTCAAAAGACATTTTTTGATATTTTGCTGTATTTTAAAGACACTTTAATTTTTATACGATTAACTTATCATTCAACTGGCTTTTTTTAAATACTTTTTTTATCGTTCACAATCAACTTTATTTCATTTTATTTTTTATTGCTAATCGTCATTTTTTTAGTTCTTTTACATGTAATTTATTGGCTAACTAACCAACAGAGAATAATAATCAAGTTTTTTTTTAAAAAAGCATTTAGATTTAAAAGTTATTTGTTATTTTAAAAAGTGTATTTTGTACTAAATATAATTTTCATTTATAAAACACAACTAATAATTTTTGTAAAATATGTAAATAGTAAAAAATCACCAAGTATCCCAGAATGACATTAAAAATGTTTATTCACATTAAAACCACATTATAATTTATTATATTACTATTTTGATTGTATAATTACTATCTATTTTTGGTTGTTATAACAAATGGTTATAGAAAGAATTAATGTCCATTTTACAAGTATCGCAGGGATATTCCTTAGTAAGAAATGGTTTATACCTGAGGAATTAATAAATATATATAAATGATAGACCAATAAAAGATTATAACTATAACAACAAAAGTGATAAAAAGATATTACAATGATTATGGATGATGGCGATGATGATGACAAAAGATGGGCTGGTGATGATGATAATGACAAGAGATAATGATGATAAAAGATGATGATGATCATTACGACAATGGCAGGGGTGATCATAGATGGTGATGATGATGATGACAAAAGATGATGATGATTATTAGGACAATGGCAGGAGTGATCATAAATAGTGATGATGATGATGATAAAAGATGATGATGATCATTAGGACAATGGCAGGGGTGATCATAAATAGTGATGATGATGATGATAAAAGATGATGATGATCATTAGGACAATGGCAGGGGTGATCACAGATGGTGATGATGATGATGATGATAAAGATGATGATGATCATTAGGACAATGGCAGGGGTGATCATAGATGGTGATGATGATGATGATAAAGATGATGATGATCATTAGGACAATAGCAGGAGTGATCATAGATGGTGATGATGATGATGATAAAGATGATGATGATCATTAGGACAATGGCAGGGGTGATCACAGATGGTGATGATGATGATGATGATAAAGATGATGATGATCATTAGGACAATAGCAGGAGTGATCATAGATGGTGATGATGATGATGATAAAGATGATGATGATCATTAGGACAATGGCAGGGGTGATCACAGATGGTGATGATGATGATGATGATAAAGATGATGATGATCATTAGGACAATGGCAGGGGTGATCATAGATGGTGATGATGATGATAAAGATGATGATGATCATTAGAACAATGGCAGGGGTCATCATAGATGGTGATGATGATGATGATAAAAGATGATGATGATCATTAGGACAATGGCAGGGGTCATCATAGATGGTGATGATGATGATGATAAAGATGATGATGATCATTAGAACAATGGCAGGGGTCATCATAGATGGTGATGATGATGATAATAAAGATGATGATGATCATTAGGACAATGGCAGGGGTCATCATAGATGGTGATGATGATGATAAAGATGATGATGATCATTAGGACAATGGCAGGGGTGATCATAGATGGTGATGATGATAAAGATGATAAAGATGATGATGATCATTAGGACAATGGCAGGGGTGAACATAGATGGGGATGATGATCACAGATGGTGGTGGTGACTGTTGCAGATGGTAACAGTGATGATAACACTGATGGATGATGATGATGATGATGACAAGAGATGGTGGTGATAACAATGATTAAGGATGGTATCAGTGGTGATCTTAGATGTTGGTCGTAAGTGATGATGATAGTGAAAATGATGATGGCGATGATTATTATCGATGGTGATGATGATGATAGATGGTGGTGGCAACTTTTGAAGATGATAGTGATGATGATGACAGTGATGGGTGATGATGATGGTTAGGACAATGGCAGTGGTGATTATAGATGATGATGATCATGAAAGATGGTGGTGGTGATTGTTGAAGATGATGAAAACAGTGATGAAAACAGTGATGAAAACAGTGATCAATGATGATGATGATTAGGATAATGGCAGTGGTGATCATACAAAATGTTGATGATGATGATCGTCATAGATAGTAATGGTGACTGTTGAAGATGATAATGTAAATGATGGTTAGTGATTGTTAGTGATTTCTATACTAATAGTGAAAATATAATTATATATATGTCAAACTAAAAGATACATGTACAGTGTAGTTAATTTACTAATAAATTATCAATACTGCTATTACAACCTACCAGTAATTTACAGCTACATTCCTTGGCTTATCTTTGTTGGGATAGGACTGGACCTCATGCCACCAGAATGATGGCATGTACAATACATCCCCTTCATCTATAGTACAGTTCATTGCCTTTACATCTCTGAACTTTGGAAACCTGAAATAATAAATATTAATTTAAATTATAAATTAAACATATCTGTTTGGGCATGAAGTTTAAGAATAAATAATGGGAGATTCGGACTCACACTTTCAGCCCTACATCAAACAGTGTAACAAATTTAGATACAGTAAAACCCTGTGTATAAGAACCTAAAATTTAAGAACCTGTCAGGCTGAAATTTTCATTTTTTTTTTTTTTTTTGGAAAAAAAAGAGCCATGTGCAAAAGCATTGCCCTGTATGTAAATAAAATAGGAAGAAAGGTGTTGTGATGATGAAGTGAGTGATGCTAATAGAACCTAGATAGCCTGATTTCAAGTTAAGCACCATTTATATAAGAGCCTGTTCAGGCTGACTTGGAAAAATCTAGGTTCTCATACACAGGGTTTTACTGTATTTAAACAAGAAGGGAACTATCCCCCCCTCCATTCCCCTGACAAGAAAGAAGAAGGGTAAAGAAAAAAAAGGACAAATTAGAAAATTAAACATTTATAATACAAAATGAGGGAAGGAAATGTACATGCACCATGAAAATAACAACAACAAACAAGCAAACAATAAACAAAAAGGAAAAATTCTAAATAAAAAAAGATGAATAGATGAAAAAATGGAAATGACAAGACATGTTAGGTAAAAAGTGAAAATGGGGAAAAATAGATAAGAAATAGCCAAATTTTCTTTATGAGTACCAATAATACATACCTTTGATAATCAGGTTTCAGTATATTTACTGGAGACATGACCATCGATGTACTATCCATGAGCTTCTTACGTCTGAATTTCATACTGTTTGGTTCGTAGCCCAAGACAGCTTCTTGGATATGTGCTTCATAGAGTTGAGTATTATCATGAGGTTCATATAGCAGTACTTGTTTCTTGCCACTTACCTATATACACAAACAATAAGGTATACTTGAATTTCACTCAGTAATTATTGTATAGAGCGGTTCTCATTAACCTGTGAAACACACTTTAGTGTATTTACTCTTTATTGCACCTTTATTCCATTGTATTTTGTTGCTGTTATTTGACACTTCAACTTTAACACTTTAACTAAATAAAAACAATTTGTTTCACAGGTTAATGAGATCAGCTTTAACAAACACAAATATTATTGATATTATTATTATTATTACTGTTTTCAATAGTTTTTTTTTGGTTATCATATGATACATATATGACTGTACACTATTTTTTGATAAGCATTTCCCATGCTATCAGAAAATAGATTATTTTTAAAACTTTAAGGTTATCATGTGTGTATATTTTCATTATTCTCCTTGGGATCCATGAATATAAGTGATCAGTGCATGCCTGTAATTTCTGATAAAGAACTCAGTCTCTAACCCCTAAATAATAACCTTAACTTTTTTCTGGATTTTGTATTTGTTTCCTCAATGTTTACTTGTCTTTTGTGGTTAATTTCTATTATAAAATAACTATTTGAAATCCCGTATTTTGATTGGTTGAGGCGCGTGCTTTATGAGAGCACACAGCACACGCGTTTGCATGTTGATCAATTTGTATCTTATAAAAGAAATAAAAAACTTGCTTTCTGTGCTGTATGCATTTATAAAGCACTTGGGGATTGTCAGGACACTCGAGAAATGTTCTCTTAACACTTCTCTCGTGTTCTGACAACCCCGCATGCTTTATAACTGCACACAGCATGCGCGCACGTTTTCTATTCCTTCAACTAATAATTGTAGTTGCTAGTTAAGCTATGAAGGCAAGTGAACATTGAGGAATAGTAATAACCATGAAAAGTCAAGATAGTTCTTAATTATTAACTGATATTTGGTGGTATGATTTCATTCTCAAAAAAATTTATAATTTATAGACCGAATCAAAATATGGCGTACTCTTATTGTTCTTGACTGTCTAGCCTTGTGTTCACGTTGGAAAACAATAGAGTTCTCACATGTATGCAAGGCTGGGCAGTCAAGAAGAATTGTTATTCAAATTGGCCGTCATATATTTCGATTTGGTGTATAACAGTCACCCTTTGTACCTGGCAAAGAAAATTGTCAAAAGGATCAAAATGAAGTTTTCCCAGAGTATTCCCATTACTCAACCAGATATTTAGATGTTGTCGTTTCAGAAAACCAGATATGAATGGCATTTCTTTGACATCATTTTCCAGCTCTGGCAAATGTGCAGGTATTGAAGAATATTCCAAATATGCTGAAATATTGTCTCCTTTGTTTGTTGGCGTAACTGTCTGGTTTAACAAATTCATAAATTTTGCAAATTTCATTTCCAGGAATGCTGGACGCACAACTACAAGATCTGGAAATGGCAACTTGTCTTTGACTTCTTTTGGAAGTTTGAATGTTTTGAAGTCTTCGAAACTTGAAGCTTTTTCACAACCTTCATATTCTGAATTAGGAGCAAAGGCAACGCGGACTTTGTTTTTACCAAATTTTGAGATGAGGAAATCATTTGTCCATTTTGACAATGCAGGCCAACTTTTCATGGCGTCTGTAATAATAGAAATGTTTATTTGAGTATCAATTGAAGTAAGAATGACTCTAGTTTGTTAAATACTCAAGTTTCAAGTTCCTCACTGCTCAGGCTTAAACTTCATAGCATGTGATTACTTTGTTAATAGAGTAGTTTCACATTTTCATTTCATGTTCATTTTTATATGCTCATGAGGTCGTTGACAAGAAATATAACAAATTCATGTGCAAACATTGTTACAATAAAAACACAATTACTTTCTTAAAAAAATCAATAAATAAGTTAAGTTAGAAATAAGTACAGAATGCATCGCTGGCTTACATAAAGATTGTGTTGTTAAGTTTGTTTAATAACAAAATTAAAAATGAAGAACACGCTTTCTATTAACAAAATATACACATGAATTTGTCATATTTCTTGTCAACAGCTTCATTAGCATATAAGAAACAAATTAGCATACAAGAACCAGCTTATTTGAAACTACTCTAATAAGTATGGCCCATGGTAAGATAGGGAATGCAAACATCAACATGAATAGAAATACCACAGGTTTATTCTTTACTCTTTGGTTAATTTACCCAGGGTTGGGACTGGGAGATAAAAGTACCGGGTGTGCTTGTGGGGAATTTTCAAAAACACCCATAAAAGATACCATCTTTTAAAGAGGGGGACATTGGGGGGCCTCGAACACTGCAACACGGCAAAAAAAAACGTTCAACACTGCAACACAGCAAAAACAAAAATAAAAAAAAATAACGGAACACCATCACCGCAATTTTTTTTAAAGTCACGTGATATACAAAACTTTAAATGAAAAAGTAAATTCAAGTACATGGCTTTTAATGCAATTTTGAATTACTAGAAAACTGATACTACAGCAGTAAGCTAAAGTGAAAGGTAAAAATAGCATATTGCAACAATGCAGGACCTCTTAGACCGATGACCACCAATAAGCTAAGCAAACAAACTTCTGTTTCACCGGACACCGCACATAAAATAATGTAAACACCACACATCGGAAGGTTTGTCATCACTGCAACACCACAATTTTTGAGCCTGGTTCACCGCAACACCGCATTAAAAAAAGGCCAACACTGCAACACTGGAAACCCCCATGTCCCCCTCTTTAAAAAGGGTGTGACATGAACAATTTTTAGCCCCTAAGAGATACCACATACAATCTTAAGATGAAAAAAAGTGCTGAGTTTCCCCCCCCTATCTACACAATTGAGGCACAGCCTGATAAATGAAGAACTTGAAAATGGTATATATATAAATGTTTCAAAAACCATTGTTGCAATCAAACCTACAGTCAATACTCTTGAAGCATGCAAAGGATGTCAGCATTTCTTCTCTTGTTATCGATTTATTCATAGCTAGAATATTTTGGTTTCAAGTGTTGGTATTGTATGACAATAACAACCAAGCCGTTGCAGGGTTAGATGTCAAATTAAATATTTCTTGAAAAAAGTTGTGAAAAACCAACAAATTATGTTCATATAGCAAACATCCTTTGCAGGCTTCAGAGTGTGCACTGTATACGTACTCCAGTTATATGTTATCTAGCACTGCTGTTCTATTTGACAAAAGGCGCACTACACAGGTTAGTCTTTGATTTGTTGTAAAAATATTTACCAATTCCAAGGAAAATACTACTGCTAAACAATATAAAACACATTTAAATTTACTCTGCATCAAGATTATCCCTGTGAAAATGTACCTTTTGTTAAATTATACAGTGGTGCTAGATAACACAAAACTGGAGTATATTTGTGAGACACTAACATCAACAGTCTTCACACATACTCAAAATGATTGAGGCATAACCTACCTGTTATTATAACTGGTTTAGATCGAAAGAGATACTTATGAATAAACTCCTCTTGAGTCGGCATACTTATTCGTTCACAATCGGCTCCGATATTCACCGGTCCATTATGGCCAATCCTGATTTTACCCTCACTTTGTTCGCCATTGTTTACACTGAACAAATTCTGTAAAATTAAATCTCTCATACGACCAGCATGGTTTAACGATCCTTGAATGTCTCTGTAAGTGTTACATTGTTCGTTTAAAAATTGGAGAATCAAGTCTGTATTCAAAGATCCTTTGTAAAATTCTTTCTTCAGTGTGTTTCTTCGTAATGGCTGCAACAGGCATTTTCTATCGACAATTTTCTTCGGATAAAGCGTTAAATGATTCTTTCCTTCTTCAGCTATAGCTATTATGTTGGCTTTATAGTCCTCTTGCTTGTTTAGGTAACTTTTCTCTGGTTTTAAAACCCCAATTTTGACGCTGGTTTCGTTTGCAAAAACTTTGGTGAGGTTTTGCAATATGGGGAAAATCTCTGAATTGTTTGAGGAAGAAGTCAGAAGGAGGCATGATTTTGTCGTTAAATCTGAAATTTCCTCCAGTGTGTATTCGTGGATCTCATTTCCTTGGATAATGGTTGAAAAAATTGTAAATAAGAGAAAATATACAAACATAATGCTGAACCAACCTGAATGAATGAGTCACGTTAAAGTGTGCTACCGCTGACAGCTGGTGATTGTCGACTCATCACCACAGGGATACCAAACGAGACGAGAAAACATTTTCTTTTCTTTTTCATTTATCTTTCTTTCTTTCTATATTTCTCTGTTTGTTTGTTTCTTTATTTTTTTTCTTTCTCTTTCTTTTTTCTTCCTTCCTTTCGTTCTTTTTTCCCTTTCGTTCTTTTTTCTTTCTTTCTTTCTTTCTTTCTTTCTTCCTTCCTTTCGTTCTTTCGTTCTCTTTCTTTCTTTCTTCTCTCGAAAGACTTGGCAACCCCTTCAAAAGTTACCGACATTGAAATTAGTATTATTATTATTTGAATTCTTATAAAGAAAAGCCGAATTATTTATTTGATTTTATTAAAAATCCACGAGCTAAAAATGAAGCTCCATAACAAAAAAAAAATGTTGACAATGTTTTTACAATGAAATGAAATGTGAAACACCGTTAAAACTTTACTGACGCTACTCCGACGAAGGGCTAAAGCTCGAAACGTCAGTAAAGTTAATTAAGTCAACATTTTTTACGGTGTTGCAAATTTCATTTTATTACCTATCGTTTATATCACCGATGCATACTAGTTTACTCGCTAGTTTCCATTCATATTTATATATATTATATATATTATATATTTTTTTATAGCTTTTTTTATTATAATGATTGCATGGCGACTAGCATTTCAAATTGTGAATTTCAATTGATTTTGATCGAATTCACGATGCAGCGATTTTGGCGCTGTAAGTAGGTTTTGTTTTCATTCGCAGCAAGTTCCTTGACGTTTGTTTTTAGTTACAAAAACAACATTTAAAGCACGTTTTGTTGTTAACTTGTATAGACTTGTTTTACTCAGCATGAAGTGCTTTAGTTAATTCCTTTAAATATTTATTACCACAATTCATCTAGAAACACAAGCTACAATCATGTGCAAAATTGTTGGGACATTGTCACATTTTTATGAGCGTTTTTGTTTGAGTTTTAAAAAACATACAAAATATATCGATTTGATTTGCAAACCCCCTTACCCCCTGAGCAATGTTGATTGGTCTTTCAAAAGACAACCGTTTCACATTCCCAAAACTCAACATGCATTGACACTGGGGAGAGGAGAAACGGAAAAATGATGTTGAAATATTTTTCATGTAAAAAAAAAACAGATAATGTCCCAAGGTATTTTGCACATGATTGTAGTGTTTTCATAACGAACATTTGGACAATATCTGCATGTGAGAAAAACATTGAATTATTAAATAAAGAAATAGAGAACGAGAGCACGTGCGGTTTGCAGTTATATAATGCAAGTGAGGATTGACAGCTCCATCATTTAACCAATTTAATGAACTCCTATTTGTACCTGTTCTAATTTATCTTTAGCTTCTTAGTTATTTGTTAGAGTCAGTACCTAGTATTCTTTTAAATCTATCAATTTTGTAGTATTCTTTTAAATTTATCAATTTTTAGTATATCATTTTGTAAAGCATTGTTGTTCACAGTGTTGTTGACAGAACATGAGAGAAGTATTAAGAGAAGCACGACGCGAAGCAGAGTGTTTCTCAACACTACTTTCGTGTTTTGACAATCCCCAAGTGCTTTATTACTGCATACAGCACAGATTGTTTCTATTTCTTTTATAAAAACAAATTGACATATTTGATCAACATGCAAACGCACGTGCTGTGTGCTCTCATAAAGCACGCGCCTAAGCCAATCAGAGTGCGTTGTTTCTAATAGTTATTTTATAACACGCTCTATCTAGATCGTTCGGTATATGGAATTGAGATAATGTATTTGTGCCTAGAGCTCTTCAAACAAGACGCTACAAGAAAGAATGTGACATTTTCAATATGAGAGTCACAAAAACTTTGACTGCCATTGCTTGGGTACTTTTCAGTTTTTGGAGTCCCGTGAATGGCCAGAATGCAGAAATCATCACATTCAACGCAGCCAACATGAGTCTTATGAGAGATGCCGAAACGGGCCTTAATTTTGTAGGATTTGTGAAAATCCAGGACAAATATTTAAATGCAACAAAAATTAAAACCGTTTTTGTTAAAACGTATGGCAGGTGCTCAAGGGAATGCGCTGGAGAAAACAAATGCGTCTCTTTCAACTTTGCCAAATCACCAAATCCAAGCGGAGACTACCAATGCGAACTACTTTCAACAGACAAGTACAACAATCCCGAACAATTCCAAAACAGCACTGATTTCAACCATTATTTCATAGAGGTGAGAAAATAGTAATTAAAAAAACAAGATAAAAAATAAGATAAAATATACAAACATAATGCTGAATCAACCTGAATGAGTGAGTCACGTTAACTTCCACAATCCCGAACAATTTTTGAATAACTTTTCAAAACTATTTTATCAATTCTGATGGTGATCTTTCGAGGAAAATAATATATGTATTTTCTGGTCATAACTTTGTTTATTTAATCCGTTTTCGCTCACCGGAGTGGAGTCGGTGCCGAGGTGTCAGATAACGCACCAACGAGTACGTTCCAAGCGTTCTATATTAACTTTGTCCTTAATGCCGGTCACACGGGCGATTTTTGGGGCGATTTGAGGTGCGATTTTTGCAGCGATGCAACGGCGATGCAATCGCGCGTGTGAACAACCGGTGCCGGATTTTACTGCGATTTTGGAAATTCGCGTCGCCGCGATTTCGCAGGTATTTTGAACATGTTCAAAGTTCAGTGCGATTCAGCAGCAATTTATTTTAGAAAACTGCGAAAATTAGAATTAGTGGTCCCCGGCCACAGAGGGATGCTTTCCGTCGGTCATGGAAAGTTGAAGAAGATATTTTAATTGTAGAATGGAGCAAAAATGATTTTCTCTTCAAAAATGTCGCAGAAAAGTCGCAACAAATGTTTACAAAAGCCGCAGTAAAATCTCAGGTTGTTCACACGCGCGATCAGTAAATCGCCGTAAAAATCGCTGCAAAAATCGCATCTCAAATCGCCGCAAAAAAACGCTTGTGTGAACCGGTTTTAGTATAACAGCTTTCAGTAATCCGTATCCATGTCTATTTTGTTCTACTTATTGTATGTCGAAATCATCTCTTGTAAATTATTTTGAGGTATTAGCATGCAAGGCTACTATACAAGTAATTCAAAAAAGGTTGACGGGGCGAACGGCGATTGGTGATTGCACGACCGAAAGGGACTGTGGGTAATATGAATTTCTTCTTATTCCATTCTAAATTACCCATATTCAGCGATGACCTTAGATGGGTGTCTCGAAGGTTTCGCTGAACGGTGGAGGCATTGTTTGGGTAATTTAGAAACGAATAAGAAGGAAAACGTATTACCCATAGTTCCTTTCGGTCGTGCAATCGCCAATCACCAATCGCCAATCGCTGTTCGCCCGACAAACTTTTTTGAATAAGCTAGGTGTATACAATATTAATGGACAGGGCTTTGAAGAACAAAGTGAATACATACTAATGCTAATAAATTTTGTTTTAGAACAAGTGCAAGCCGTCAGTATGCCACAACAACGGGGTATGCATTCCAATATACGCCAACGAGTCATACATATGCACATGTACGGGATGCTTCGTAGGAGAACACTGTGAAGTTCCGAGTCATAAAGGTAAGCTCCTATAAATCTATTAATAATAATAATAATAATAATAATAATAATAATAATAATAATAATAATAATAATAATAATAATAATAATAATAATAATAATAATAATAATAATAATAATAATAATAATAATAATATAATAATCACTTTAATAATAATATAATATTAATATAAAAATATATAAAACTATCTAAAAAATTTACAATTTCGATTATATATAAATATACAAATTACAATGCATTCAATTTATAAAAAGGATCATCTAAGAATGTTCTGATCAAACTTATACAAACAAATAATACAGATCAGAATAATAATAATATAAAAAGATATAAAAATAAATAAAAGTCTAGCTTATTCGGGCAATAGCGTTATCGAGGGAAATGTCTACATTTGTAGTATCAACAGTTCTTCTTATTGACCTTGATCCTCTAAGGCATAGCAAAGCAGAGCGTATCAGTGCAAAGGAAACTTTGGCCCTAACCCATGACATCGTATTAGCATAGTTCTCTCCCTTCTTAATCGATATTAATTCAGCTAAGCGTTTATGGTAAGTCTTGCACTCAGTGCCCATTCCACCTGTTGTACTGAACACTAAAGGCGTAAACGTTCCTTGCTCCACCTCCATGACCCTGTTGGCATATTTGCGTTTCTTCTCATTCTCATGCTGCCTGTAGACTTGCTCAGGTGTCTGCTCACGGTAGGAGTCTGCATAAGGGTGGCATACCCGGACATCAAAGTATACAGACCTCTGTCGCTCCCAGAAACCTTTGGCGTGGATGTCAAGACGGGCGTCGGGGGATCTGTTCGCACCCCTGTTCAAAGTCTCTCCGGTTATCTGCTGAAGAACCGGCTCCACCTCTACATCCTTGCACACTGTGCTCAACAGCTCTGCTTCCAGATCACGAAGCTCATTGTGACGTTGTATCACGAAGCCGCCCCTCCTACAGATCATCGCATGGTCGACATCAAATATATCTCCACAGATGCACGTCTTCGGTATGTCGGAGATTTCCCAATTATATCTCATCTTGATGGCGTCTCTAAATTCTCGTTTGTTTAGATCGTAACCCAGATCTTTTATGGGTATTACAGTTAACCAGCTCGAAGCGCCTTTTTCCGACGTTAGTTCTAACGCTCTCAGAGATCTCGGTGTTAGATTGTTCTTGACCATCTCTTGTGTCTCCTTTAGAAGCTCGTTTTTCCTAGCTCCTGCCTGTAGTTTAGCAGAGCGCATATCTGCCTCATCTGGAGGTTGATGGTTTTGAGTCACAATGCGTTTTACCAGGGGTTCAGTGATGGTAACTGAGGCCTGGTATTCTAGAGATGACGATTCAGTTGGATTTGCGATACCCAGTCCGCCCATACGTACTGGGAGTGCAAGCAAGCCACGTTCGTCTGTAGTAACTTGATGCTCTGTGATGGCGGGAATCAGAACTTCAGTTAACGCACGCTCAAGTGGCTCAAGCAAGTCGGTAATATCAGGAAGTGTCCTTAAAAAATAGGTCCAGCGGTGACGTAGACCAGCGGTAAAGGCAGCGTAACTCGCCTGAGGTTGGGATATGGCGAACTCTGCAAGCTTGCTGATTTGGCGAACCCAGTCCTCAACTTTCTCTTCAACATATTCCTCTAGGAAAGACCTGGATCCGAGGACTGCTCCAAGGTGCTTGTGGCCTTCAGAAGTGATGTTGATCGCAGTATCACCAAACACCTTTCTTGCAGCGTTCTCTCTCTCGGGCTTGGTGATTAACCAGCATTTCTTCGCGTTAGGGAAGTATCCTAATGCTGGTCCACTTTTGGAAAGATCGTCCCACCACTTTTTGACGTCATCAAGCGAGCCACTTCCGGTTGCGTCATCCGCGAACCAGCACTGTTTGGTTGAGCTTGATAGTTGTAATCGTGTGATAAGTGGCTGAAGACTAATGGCGTACAGGCTCATAGCGAGCGGATCACCCTGCGTGGTGCCTTCAACAGATCGTAATTCTTGCCCGCCGAGAACAAAAAGCCGAGCGGGTTGTCTGTAGGTATTAATTGCATACGTAGCTACGGTTGGGCATAACACTCTGATATTGTGTAATGCTGCGGATCTGTTCAGAGCATTAAAAGCATTAGAGGCGTCGAACAGTAGGACGGCATCTGTTTCATCTGCTTCAAAGATGTTGCGCATTGCATGAATTGCAGCTTCGTTTCCACTTTTTAGCCCAGCGCATACTTGAAGTGAGCCACTTGCGTCGATGACATCAGATTTAGTTACTCTTGTCACGCACTTCCCAATAATCCTACGAAGGACTTCGCCAACTCCGATTGGTCGGACCGCGCCCTCTCCTTTGTCGAGTGGTATTAAGCGGTTAGATAATAATGCCTCGATACTGCTGGGATCAATGTACTCCGTACATAATCTTCTGGCCATTACAGCGACAGCGTTACAAAGATCTGCGCTTGACCTCTTGAAGGATTTGCAGGCAAGCAGTCTCCTAAATCCATTTGCATCTACCCCTGAGGGTAATAATAATAATATAATATAATATATATAATATAATATAATAATAATAATAATAATAATAATAATAATAATAATAATAATAATAATAATAATAATAATAATAATAATAATAATAATAATAATAATAATAATAATAATAATAATTTCCTGAAAGTCGAGCTTCCCATTAGATACAAGGAATAGCAACATATGTTATGAGCCCCTTATGATCTGCCTATGTTTCACTGTTGTAGGTGAGATGGACGAATCCTAACTAGTCAAATAACAGCTTCGTCCACTTACAACTCTCACCTTTTACCCCACTTCGGTCGCTTAAACACAGTGATTCTTGGAGGGGCATGGGGGCCGAGTGTAAAGCAGGCTGGCCAATATCTTCAGATAGATATGGGTGCTAAGTTGATGATCTATAAAGTCGCCAGTCAAGCAAGACCTAAGCATTTGGCTTCCCAATACGTAACCTCGTATTATTTGCAGTATAGCGAAGATGATGCTGTGTGGACTGACTACAAAGAAAACGCTTCTAAAATGGTGAGTTTTCTGCCTTTTCAAGACTCCGCGAACCATTTGCTTTCACGGTAGTTTTCTCAAGTACGCACTTAGAATACCCTGAGGGAAAGGAGGGAGAAAAGGCGGGAGGGAGGAGAGGGTGAGAGGAGGAGGGAGAGGATGGGGAGAGTATGGGGAGAGGAAGGGGAAAGGAGGGAGAGAGAGGAGGGAGAGAGGAGGGAGAGAGGAGGGAGAGAGGAGGGAGAGAAGAGGGAGAGAGGAGGGAGAGAGGAAGGAGAGAAGAGGGAGAGAGGAGGGTGAGAGGAGGGTGAGAGGAGGGAGAGAGGAGGGAGAGATGAGGGAGAGAGGAGGGAGAGAGGAGGGAGAGAGGAGGGAGAGAGGAGGGAGAGAGGAGGGAGAGGAGGGAGAGAGGAGGGAGAGAGGAGGGAGAGAGGAGGGAGAGAGGAGGGAGAAGGGGTCTCCTCTTTTCCAATTGGTAGGGGTAGAGTCCGAACATATTTCTAGCGAACGTCAGAAAGTTGAAGTATTTTTATATGATTACTCAAAAGTATGCGGTATAACTAATTTTTCATATTTTGGCCCATTCAGATTTTTCCAGGAAATGTTGACTTTACTTCAGTGGTTTACCACGAGCTGCAATTTCCCTTCCTGGCCAGATACGTGCGCTTTGTCGTTCAAACATGGTTTAATTTTCCAGCAATGAGAGTTGAACTGTATTCTTGTGAATAAAATCTACTCATGATTTCTGACCAAGTCTCCTCTACCACCCAAATTTCACTATACATTAATCGCTTGATTATCAGTTTTTTACTAGTAGAGATTGTTTATGTTTCGATTCGGTGTTCCTCGTATTTATTGTATAAGTCATGCCCGGCCACTTAGCGAAGAACGTCCCAGCCCCAAAATTTAACAAAAAAAGCCATCTATGAGCCAAACATTTTCGTGTCTAAATTTATTTCCAGCCCCTGAAAACTTAAAAAAGAACTATTAATCTACTACATTTGATAGAAATCTGTTTCATTTCATATGCACTTTAAGACATACCTACTCGAATTTAATAGCTCTTTCCAGAGATGACGTCACGATGATGCATTATGGGATTGAAATGCAGACAAGCCCAGCCCAAAATAATATATAAATATGTTGAAACAATGTTTTTTTGTCTTGTTTCTAATTAATGAAAAAACTATGGTTTTACGACTGATATTGATCAATTCTTCTTTTCCTTGTAATTGAGACCTTTTTTACAAAGTTTGTCCGCATTTCCATCCCACAAGGCTTTGCAATATCTATTTTAGTAACCGTGAAAAATATAATGCTATTGCACTTGAATTTTCTTTTTTTGAAACATGCACGGTAGTAAAATTCTTTATTTTTAAAACCATCCTGATATGTTTAATTTAGAACTTTTATGTTAATAGATTTTATCATACATAATAAAATATTCACCTGATATGCCGTGTGTTTTTTTAGTGCTGATTTCTAAGTAAGCGGTTTCTCGATTATATTTCTGATATCTTCCAATTCTAAATTAATTAACTAAAATCATTTCATTCAGAATTTTATTTAATTAGTTAGATGAAATAAGAAAGGTTAACGACAAAAAAGTGAAAAAAGAAAGAAAAAAGATGAAGAATGAAAATATTAAATAAAAAAAGGAAAAGGAAATGATTTTTTTTAAAGAATTTAAAGAATAGAAATAGGGACAGAAAGAACTCGGGGGGAGGGGGTTGGGCTGAATGGGCAAAGTAAAGTTCAAATAAAGAGAATAAAATGTGTTTTATTGATTTAGTAAAAAATACTGCATTGAGAGCGTGATAAGACCCAATTGTCAATATAACAATAATGAAGAAATCTATATACAAAAGAGCAAAATAATATATACGGACATATGGACAAGAATTATAAAATTAATTTGTCCGCACACATAAATGAAAAACATTCTATTTGGTTGCGTAAAACTCTGAAATGAAAGAATTAAAACACTCGAAGTATTGTTTCTATAATTCTTAAAATTCTGACATTATATTATATTGGATTTAGTTTCCTCCGTTTCTATTAGAGTTGTTCTCATTAACCCGTAACCAAAGTGTATTAGTTAGCCGGTGTCATAGTCAAATAACTACCAAAGAACAGAATGGAATTAAGTTGCATTAAGGAGGCTCGGTTCCCTTCGCAAACTTGACGACCTCTCATTTTTACCGTCCATATCTTTTGATTCAATGAACAACAAGATATGAAACTATGCAAGCAAATACACATTGCTTTGAACTTTATCCAAATATAAAGTTTGTTTACATCGGAGCGTCCATAGCAACGAAAATGCGACCACCCGGAATTTACAAAACTTTTTTTTAAAATAAAAACAAAACAGCCGCTGCAAAGAGAAGGTAAATATACCCAAGTTCAGAATTTCATTTGACCGCCCCCTCGAGAGGTGAAGTATGCCAAGGGTACCGAGCCTCCTTAACAAGTAATACACTGAAGTTCCACGGGTTAATAAGGACAACGCTATAACTATGTACAATAATTAGGTATTTTATTGGGAAATTGAAGGCATAGAATAGGAAAAGCACTTTTTATGCATCCTAGTTTTTCACTGACACGCCATTGGTCATACAGCGTGCTATATATTGAATATTATAGACCCTATTGTGTGAATGAAAATAAAGGCCGCATCCATCAAAACGGAATATGGGAACTAATAGTCCCCTTCACAGTTCCCTGCGCCATCTTGAAAGGTAGCCGGGCCTTTGCATCGATGCGAGACGAACGTTGAGCTTGCAATGATTGAGACCTTTTACAGTGCGACTACTGAAACCGGGGCCACCAAAACATTATGATCCAATCACGATCGAGAATATGAACAATAGAATCTCTACAAATGTTTGATTTTGTTGCTTAAAATGCTAAACATTTCCATTATATGTGAACGAAATAGATCAAGATTGAGTAAGAAACATCTTAGCTTGTGAGAACCTGGTACAAGGTTTTTGTTTGATCTCAAAAAATATATATTTTGAAATTTGATTGGGTGGCCCCGGTTTCAGTAGCCTGCGTTTACATCCGGTTTATTCCCCGTAATAACGAACATATTCGTGTTCTGAGACCCCCAGCGAATAGCAGGAAAATATATAATAGATGCTGATTGGCTGTTGACCTTTCAAATTCTAACGAGTCCTCCCATTGGTTCGATTTGTAAACGGGAAAGACTGAGGCGAGTAATCGAACCAATGGGAGGACTCGTTAGAATTTGAAAGGTCAACAGCCAATCAGCATCTATTATGTATTTTCCTGCTATTCGCTGGGGGTCTCAGAACACGAATATGTTCGTTATTTCGCAGACGGTTATAATTACGGGGAATAAACCGGATGTAACGCAGGCTACGGTTTCAGTAGTCGCACTGTAATACCTTGCGCGACAATTATTCACGTGTCTCTATCATTGCCAGCACGACGTTTGTCTCGCTTCGATGCAAAGGCCCGGCTACCTTTCAAGATGGCGCAGGGAAACTGTGAATGAGACTATTGGAATAACTATTGTTCTAAACTGACTAGCCTCTCATACACTAAATAGAAAGAAATACGGCAACTAATTTGTATAACTATTGTTTTGGACTGACCAGTCCTCTAATACACTGAATCAAAATATGATCACTCTGTCTTGAAAGCGGTTTCAACATTGTCAACACCATTGTTTGTCAAGCTTTTTTCCTAAAGATAGGTACGCGTAAATGCGATCATTGGATATAAACATCTCCCTTTCAGTAAGGGGGTCCAACCGGCCTTTCATTCAAGATTACCATGGATACCAATGATCCTATGATTGTTTCTTAAAGTTTTTCCAGGAAATTATAGGTCGACGATAATGTAAAAGAGTGATATTACTCTAGCCCTTTAGGGATCCAATCATTTTCATTCAAAATTACCATGGCTACCAAAAATCCTATGATTGTTTCTTAATGTGTTTCCATGAAAATACAGGTAGACGTTAACGTGAAGGAGTGGCGGGATATTACTCCACCTCCTTTAGGGATCCAATCTTTTTCATCCAAAATCACCATGGCTTGACCACGCCTAACTGTCTACAACGTGAACCCCTTTGATAGTTTATCGAAGCATTGTTTGCAAACCCGTGCTGGTTTGTAGATCTTTAGACGTTGAATTGAAGACTCGTATTTACTGCACCTGGTAATACAGAAACATGGCAGTTGATCAGTTTGTCCCGTTGCTTGCGGGATACGGGACGTGAAGATAACGTATCATGAATGAGTGATTGGTTTGTCCCGATGCGGGATTGTTGCGGGACACGGGACGTGAAGATAACGTATCACAAATAAGTGACCGGTTTGTCCCCATGCGGGATTGTTGCGGGACACTGGGACGTGAAGACAACGTATCACAAATAAGTGACCGGTTTTTCCCGATGCGGGATTGTTGCGGAATACGGGAATTGAACATAACGAATCATGTATAAGTAGACGGTTTATCCCGTTGCGGGATTGTTGCGGGATACGGACGTAGCTTACTTATATGAAATGCGAATGGATGGTTAATAGATGACATATGACAAAGTATCTCGTACAATTTTTATCCCATAGTTTGTTTGTCACGGTGTGCGGGATATAAGAAACGCAGGTAAAGCGTAAGAGAAATTGTTGATTCGTCCCGAATTCAAATTCAAACTAAAAATCATTACATTGCGTGGCCAATAGTCCTTATTACACGCTAACTAAACTAAACGATGGCATATTTGGAAAGTAATTTTTTGAAATAACTATAGATAAAACACTTACTTGGCACAGAACAATTTACCACAGTCTCGACAGTGATGACGTCTTTCAACGACCGTGAACCTAACGCCGCATTGTGCACAAGCCTCCGCGCCTTCATCCTTGATCCAGTGGTCAGCGGGCATACGTCCTAATATGAAGACAGACAGACCAATTTTAGTCTTTGAACGATTCAGACAACTTATTGCCTGCGTCACACCCATACTTTTTCTAAGTTCTCCAAACGCCCGCTATTAAAGCAGGTTATGCTAGTACAGATGGTCCTTTTGAAATGTGGTAGCAGTGCTTATATAGCGCATTTCACATACGTCTCTGAATGCTGGCACTCACACTTACTACCTCTACATTAAATATTTTTCATACATCACTCCTCATATGTTGATTTTTGAGGGGGGGGGGGGGGGGGGGGGGGGGGGGGAGATGATTACCCGGTGAAAGACCCTCGTGGCATATATAGCGACTTTCCCATACGTCTCAATGCGCTCTATTTTTAAATACTATATTTTAGTTAGTATAGATGGCTCTTTTATAATGGAGTAATGTGGAGCTTATGAAGCGCATTGCCCATACGTCTCAATGCGCTCTATTTTTAAATATTAGGTTTGTAGATACGGTGTTTTTGTAATGTGGAAGTGGTGCTTATCCATTCGCCCCAATGCGCTCAGTTTACGATACTATGTATATATTGCTTACCAGCAGCGTCAGTGACAGACCAGCTGTATATTCGACCTCTACCATCACCTACGAACAGCTTACGATGGTCTCTGGAAAATAGATAATCACCATTAAACATACATCTACATATGGGGGGCCTTGCAAAAGGGGTTACCTATCACTGCAAGACTTGGACATAAAATAACCATTAAATTCTACTCTATTCTATTCTATTCTATTTTCTGCTATTCAATTCAATTCAATTCAATTCTATCATATCATATCCTATTCCATTCCATTCCATTCTACTCTTTATTTTATTTTATTCCATTCTATTTTATTCAGTTCCATTCTATACTACTCTATTCCATTCTATTCAATTCCATTTTATTCTATGCTATACTATTCCATTCTATTCTACTCTATTCCATTCCATTCTATACCATTCTATCCAATTCTATTCTATCATCTATGCTATTCCATTCCATTCCGTTCTATGTTATTCTATTCTATTCTACTTCATTCCATTCTATTCCATTCCATTCTATGCTATTCTATTCCATTTCATCCCATCCTATTCCTTTCTATTCTATTCCATTCTATGCTATTCCATTCTATGCTATTCCATTCTATCATATCCTATCCTATTCCATTCTATTCCATTCTACTCCATTCCATTCTACTCCATTCCATTCTATTATTTTATTCCATTCCATTCCAATCCATTCTTTCATATCCTATTCCATTCCATTCTATCATATCCTATTCCATTCTATTCCATTCTACTCCATTCCATTCCATTCTATTCCATTCTACTCCATTCCATTCTATTATTTTATTCCATTCCATTCCATTCTAATCCATTCTTTCATATCCTATTCCATTCCATTCTATCATATCCTATTCCATTCTATTCCATTCTTTACCATTCTACTCCATTCCATTCTATTCCATTCTACTCCATTCCATTCCATTCCATTCCATTCCATTCTATTCTATCAGGTTTGACTTACTTGGATATCAGTAGAGCGGTCACCGCAGCGGGTGCAACGTTATCTTCTCTACTAAACGACGTGTGCATCGTTAGCTTGTGTCGTAATGTCAAACGACGGCGCCAAACTGAAAACACATACAAAATATATCAATGGTATTCGAGATAATAGTTTTACGTAACGGAAGTAACGGATGCGCTAACGTACAAAACACGACAGAGAAAATTATTTATTTGATGTTTTTAACGTATCGCCCAGTAAGCCCAAGCTTACGTTAAGTAACGTTATACAACGGAGAAAAATAAATCTTCAAGCTTTGGATTGTAAGTAACGTAGGGGAGAAACGTAACCACGTAACTTTCAGTATACTCTGACGTAAGACAAACTTTGAATCGTAACGTAGGGGAGAACGTAACTTCACGTAACCTTCAGAATACTCAGACGTAAGACAAACTTTTAATCGTTTACGTAACCACGTAACGTGTCTTTTTGATACAATGTTTCAAAAGAGAATACAAATCAGTACCTGGTTTAATTTCTTTGGCTCCTGAGTCTACTCTTTTGTCGTTTTCAATTATCACATACTCTTCATCAAGATTAGACGAAGATTGGCTGACTTGAGACAACTTTGGTTCTCTCTTAGGGACCTCTGTGTCTTCTTCCCCTTCAGGGGTAGGCATGGGATCTGCTTTGTCATCATCAGACATCATTTGTTGATTGTCACTTTCTGAATTTTCTTTCGAGATAGACTCTTCTGGAATATCTGGAAGTGGATCTGGAGTTGGGACTTCGGACTTGTCTTGCGTTTCCTTGTGCTTGTTTTTGTCCGTTGTGCACTCTTCTACTGGAGGCAACTCACTGAATGATTTTTTGTATTTTCTTGTGTTTTCAGCCTCGTTGTAGAACTCAATGCACCACATCTTATGAAATAATACAATTGTTAGTTTGAAACCCAAATAGAACATTCAAAATATTGATACAAATGGACAAACGAAGAAATGGAAGCCTTACCCTGACAACACCGTCAAGAGATCCTGTGAGAATCACATTTTCTTCGTCCCAGTCTGACAACTAAATGAATGAATGAATAAATAAATGAACGAATGAATAAATAAATGAATGAATGGATAAAAAATGAATGAATGAATGAATGAATAAATGAATGAATGAATAAATAAATGAAAAATATATAAATGAATGGATAAAAAATGAATGATTAAAAGAATGAAAGAAAAAAACGAACGAATAAAAAAAGGAATAAATAAAAAAGGAATGAATGAAGAATAAATGAAAGAATAAGAAAATAATAGAATGAATGAATAAATGAAAAATATATAAATGAATGGATAAAAAATGAATGAATAAAAAAAAACAATGAATGAATAAATGAATAAATAAAAAAGAAATGAATGAAGAATAGATGAAAGAATGAGAAAATAATAGAATGAATGAATGAATAAATGAATGAACAAATGAATGGATGAATAGATGGATAGATGGACGAATAAACGAATGAATGGATTGATGGACAAAAAAGAAATGAACGAACGAACAAACGAATATATGGATGAACAAACGAATAAAAGAATGGATGACTGACTAAATGAACGAGCAAATAAAGGAATAAGAAAACGAATGAATAACATTTAAAATAATACATTTGAACATGTAACTTACCTCAGACATAGCACAGCACTGTATATGATTGTTAGTTTGTAGAGATGTGTTTCCTTTAACGATCAGCTGTCCATTCACAGACCATACATACAGATATGTACCAGCACATGTCGTTATATCACCCTATCAACAATCAATGGATTTTATTGTACTCAGTATTTTTGTTCCTACTGCATTCTGGGAATGCGTAGCCACTATGTCGTCGCCCTGTAAGTAAGTAACATTTCCCGCAGGAAGCCCAGCCACCTTTAGACGTTTTTCGTTTTTTTTTTTTTTACTTTTATGCTTCTTTCAATAGCAGTAGCCACATGCAGTCTTAGTCTGCGTATTTTTATCAATGATAGTGCTTTGATTGGTTAACCACAGAAGCTCCAAACAATGACTACTCACTCACAATAGACTTGAGCATTGGAAAGTATTAGTTATTCAACAGCGGAAAATGATTTTGTAATAATCGTAACAACACTTTTGTCAAAGGTTGTATGTTCAATAATTATTGTTCTGGTCTTATTAGCCTCACTTGCATGTGCAAACCACACGGGTTATAGAACGTTATCCCAGGATAAGTACTTCAAAATGTTTATTTTTTATGTTCCTTGAGTACGTGCAACAAGTCATGTAAGGTAACATGGACGTTTTAATTAACATCTCGGACAAGTCGAGACTCCTCTGGAGGGTTTACAACTTACCGTTAGTTCATTGATGGCTATAGCGGTGATAGGAGCAGCGTGATCTGACAGCTGTCGCACGTAACTCAGTTTACTCAAATCCCAGATAATGCACGTTTGGTCCTACAAGGATATCGCATGAGAGAGAATAAGAACAATGATGTAATCAATACAAACACAACAGTTAAGGTGAATCGATTTACTCAATTCCCATCTCATACACGTTTGATCGTACAAACATCGCATTTATAGATAGGCAATTGGTATTTGATAACAGTGTGGGTTAAATCCCCCAAAAATATTAAGCAAGGTCTCGATCCTGAAAAAAGTATTAGCTTACCTCTGAGCCACTGACGATGAGTTGGTAGCACGTTGACACAGCTAGACACGTGACAGAGGACTGGTGACCATACAACACCTGACATAAACGCAAATAAAATGATATGGAGATATTGTTGTAAATTGTAAAATAACTGAATGAATTGTAAATGTATTATAGACATAATAATAAAGATATTAAAAAAAAAAGAATAACATGGAATATATATCTATATAGTCGTAGCCTGGTCGTAGCCTGGTCGTAGCCTGGTCGTAGCCTGGTCGTAGCCTGGTCGTAGACTGGTCGTAGCCCGGTCGAAGTCTGGTCGTATCAAAAGTTTGGAAACATTTCATATTATTGTGAGCGTTTGCTGCTTGACTATCCTAGGCTATCCTTATCGGGAGAGAGATTCTTATTGGGCTAGAGATTCTTAAAACACACACGACCTCATGAGCTTATAAAAGCATGCTCAGAACGGACACGTGTGAAAAACGCACTGCGCACGCTCGGAAGTAAGGCGGGAAATTCGAAGACGCGTCGTGTTTACAATAAAACCATTGGGGATTTACCGGCGTTTGGTAAATTTTTAAAGTTAAGGCCGTTAGTGGAAAGTTAGTGCTTATTTTTTCCTAACAAATTACATTAGTTGTTTTCTTTCCCTGGTCAAATAATACAAGAGAAATTCGCAAAATACCTAACATGAAAACTTTCGTAAAAATCTCCAGCTACTTTTTTATTCTGCTTACGCATGCGCCGTGCGTTTTTCATCCGTGTCTGCTGAGAGAAGAGTTTAGAGTTCGGCTGAAGTTCGGGCAACCTTCGTGTATTCGGAGACTACAGTCGTTCGCGACATACAAAAACGAGGAAATAAGCCCATTTTAATACTCGCTCGGCTACGCCCGATTAGCTCTATTATAGTAGAAGCCTCGCCTCAAATGCACAAGCAGTAGTGTTACCAAAGGGATCCCATAAAGTGTTGCTTACCTCATGAAGTAGTAACTGAGGCTTTTTGCCAGCACCTTTGACGATGTCCCACACACAGACCAACTGAACAAACAAAACAATAACATTTTTTAACGTATAATATAATTTTTTTTGTTGTGCACGATATTCCTTTTCAAGGTTAAAGCTGTGCTAACTCTTTGATGTAGTATTAGATTGAGTCATTGTCAATTAAGGAGTTACTTACAGAACTAAGGCCTCCAGTGATCAGGGTGCGAGAGTCAGGGCAAGCGGCACAGACGACTTGACCAATGTGAAAGTTCTCGTAGACATTCATACCCTGGAACAAAATAAAATCAGTAACAGTGAACAGTAACCACAAAAACAACAACAACAACAACAACAAATAAACATGCAAAAAAAATAAACAAACAAAACAACACACAAAGAAACAAACAAAGAAACAAGCAAACAACAACAACAACAAAATAACCCAAATCATAGAAAAATAAACAAACAAACGACTGGATGTGCAACCATTGGGAATATGAGGCAAAAGAGCCGAATATATGGAAAAAGTAGATGAATAAATGGATGTTCTATTTGAGAAATGAATAGATAAATGAATGAATATGAAAAAGAACAAACCAACGAATAAGTTTATGTCCTTATGAATGAATAAGTGGGCACAAACCTTGTCCGTTTCGTAGTATCCAATACGCATGCTCAAATCACCAAATCCCCACGCAATGCAGCGATTGTAGTTGGGAGGTATAAGCAGCTAGATCAACAAAAACAAAATAAATAAGATTAAAGATAAATATATATAGTAATTTAACCGCATCTTCTTTGACAATGCATTGCTGGTGTTTGTTGTACCTTGTTTCTTTCTACAGCTGCTAATAGTCCTCGTTCAGATTGGTAAATGAGTCCAACAGGGCCTTTTAGTTCTGTAAAGTTTAAACAAATCATAAAGATGTGAATGACAAGGCATAATTGATAGAAAGGAAAGAGATTGGGAAAGGTCGGAAAGGTGAATGTGAATGTGAATGACAGGTAGCCAGGCAACAAGGAGGGAGATATATTAAGAAGTAAGACAATATGGCAGAAAGAAAGCTGTCCTGTCTACAGCCGTCCCCACACCTCCCTCTGCGGGGAGAAACGTTTTTCCCGACAGGGGAATGAGGGGGGTGGGGGCAGAAAAGGAGGGAGCAATATCATGAAGTAAAACAACATCACGAGAAGAAAGCAAGCCTGTGAACA
Source organism: Metridium senile (assembly GCA_949775045.1). Taxonomy (NCBI): domain Eukaryota; kingdom Metazoa; phylum Cnidaria; class Anthozoa; order Actiniaria; family Metridiidae; genus Metridium; species Metridium senile. Next base: position 9,974,813 of record OX459101.1, on the reverse strand, counting down.
GCCATTCCCATCCCTCCCCCTGCACGGAGAGAAACGTTTTCCCCCGAAAGGGGCAGGGATGAGAAGGAAGAGAAGGGATTTGATGGAGCAAGTCGACTAAAGGTCAAAGTGAATAAAGGAGGGTGACTATATTTCTTTAAGTACCTTTAACGGGTTGTACAGATGGTACTAGGTTAGGTAGATTGTGAAAGAACAGTCTGTCAATGTTTTCGTGAGTACATTGGTGGGCCTCAGAGCAGGGAAAACCTGTGAGGAGGGGGAGGGGGTATATATTCGGCGAGTAATTATTAATTAGCAGGGAGCAAAGAAGGGTAATAAGTATATTTTTGTATGTACCTTTAACTGGTTGTACAGATGGTACTAGGTTAGGTAGATTGTGAAAGAACAGTCTGTCAATGTTAACGCTACTAGCTGCCCCTTGTTGTAGGTCAGGCTCTACTACACGGAACACTTTCTTGGGCGGATGAGGCTTCTTGAACAACTATAATATAAAAAAAAAAAAAAATATTATATATCATTCAAGGCTAATACATGTATGTTTGTTTATTTAGACATTAGACTCCATTTAGTGACACATAGTTCAACATGAAATTGAATCTAAAACTGGAGACGTTTCGTTTCCACAAGCGTCGCAACATTTGGGTAAATCACTAACAGAAACTTTTTACTGTGCAAACTTCATGCCATCAACTGGAATACTATATATCAGTGAACATTCATATCAATCAACTATTAAAGTAGGGTCAGTACGACTGATTGTCTTTGTTTAAGGACATTAGTGTATATGTATCTGCATGTATCACTACACTCACTAACCTGCACCGGAGGGACGTAAAAGAACTATTGAGGACGTAACAAACCCTGGTCGTAACTACGCTCAATGTCTGGCTCATACTATTACATACTAACTACTAATTTCTCATGATTGTAAACCGTCAGCGGTCTGTACAAATGAATAATTGTAAAGCGCATTGAGGCGTATGTGAAATACGCTATATATACACCTATTTCAAAAATCGTTGTCGCAGCCGGAGCTTCAGTCCACACTCTAAAGCATGCAAAGGATGTCGGTTACATGGCCATAATTTGTGATCTTTTACACGTTTTTGAAAGAAATCTTTATATTTATATCTACAACAACAACAACTTGTTATGATCATATAACACAAACACGTACAACCAAAATATGCTATGAATAAATCGATAAAAAGAGAAGAAATACCGACATCCTTTGCATGCTTCAGAGTGTGGACTGTGGCTTTGTTTGCGACAACGATGTTTGAAATAGGTGTATATATAAGGACCACATTACATGTAAACCCAAAATTAAACGTATGTAAGTTACACTAAAGGCTACAAAGTCTACAAACCTGCTTAGGTGTCTGTCCAAAGTTATTGATGAATCCAATAGTAGCTGATTTCTTGACCTGGTCGTCGATGCCGTGAATATCTACATTTCCTTCGTAAAACAAGTGATGGAAGACATTGAATGATTCTACAGCACCAGGTCCTTGTTGTCTGCAGCCGAAGATGAGATCAATCCATTCGTGAAGGCGGGCACTTACATAGTCACACTCTAATGCCTGAAACAAACAATTTTGCTATGCAATTAACCTCGCGTGATTGTGTTTTAGAAAGTGAATGGTGCAGAAATAAATAGATGAGTAAATGAAAAATAAATGAATGAATGAATAAATGAATCAAAAAATGAATGAATAAATGAATTAAGGAATGAATGAATGGATGAATGAATGAATGAATGAATAAGTGCAGGAATAAATAAATGAGTAAATGAAGCAATGAATGAATGAATGAATGAATGAATGAATGAATGAATGAATGAATCAAAAAATTAATGAATGCATGAATATGGAAGGAATCATAAAATCAATGAATGAATAAATGAATCAATCAAGAAATAAACGAAGGAATGAATAAATGAATGAATATGGAATGAATCAAGAAATGAATTAATGAACGAAGAAATAAATGAAGGAACGAATGAATGTATGAATGAATAAAAGAAATCGTACATTGATGTAATGACCAAGTGGAAGCACTGGAAATACCAGTGAGGCAACATGGATTGAACTTAAAAGAATAGCTGTTCTTATAGTTACATGCAAATGATTTCGAACAATGGATTTAAGTTGAGGCTTTCGGGACAAGTTTTTGCCCAAGAGTCGTGACTCGAATCCATTGTTTGGAAACCTTTGCATGTAGTTGTAATAACAGCTGTTACAGCCGTTCTCAGTCACACGTGCCAGTTCACTATAAACCATTGCTGTCTAGACTTGATTTTGGTGGGCGTCAATCAACGATGTTTCCAAGGAAACTCAGCCTTGTCCGTTGCCGAACGGCGATAAATAAGCATTATACGAATAAATTGTTTAAATTAGATCTTATTTTGATAGAATTGATTCTTCTATTTGTCTTTAGTTTATCAAACCTTATCGTCCTAGAATACTCGGAAATCAATATTGGAGAGATTAAAATCGATTTAACCCATTTTACGGGCAGAAACTCTACTTAACGAGTTAATCTGATCTGTAAGACATTTTCAGGTACGTTTTGCCTGGGCAATCCAGTTGATGGACGTCCACCAAAATCAAGTTTAGACGTCAAAGTTTTATATAGTGAACAGGCACGTGTGACTGAGAACGGCTGTAAAACCGTAGTTTGAGTGGGTATTTGTAGAAAGGACGTACCTTTCTGTGAAGACGAATGAATTCTCTTGGTTCTCCTTTAGCCCAGGGCGGTAGCAGGACATCTCCTAGTGGTTCTCCACTTTGTTTTGTACCTTAAACAACGACAAGGAAAAGCGAGTTATGCAAGTTGTCAAATCTTAATGTACAAGGAAAACAGAAATGGTATAGAACTTTGTCGCGAAGCAGCAAATCATATGCAAATGATCGGTAAGCTTCACTTTGACTGAATAAAACAAAAGCACCATGAATCAGAGAGAGGTTTGCCGGGCATATGCATATGATTAGATACTTCGTGAGAAAGGTACATTATATTAAGATCAGACATTATGAAGACTGATGAAGATGATGATGATGACCGACAATGATGATGGTGAAGATAATGATAATGGTCATAACGATGACGTTGATGACCGACAACGATGATGATGATGATGATGATGATGATGATGATGATGATAATGGTGATAACGAAGATGACCATAAATGATGATGATAGTGTAATCATGGTAATGGTGATAACGATGGTGATGATGACCAACAATGATGATGATGATGATGTCGATAATTACGATGGTGACCAACAGTGATGATGATAATGGTGATGATAATAATAATGATGACAAAGACGATGACCAACGTAACGATGATGACAATGATAATGGTGACAACGACGATGACGGTACCAACGTAACGATGATGATGATGATAATGATGATGATGATGATGATGATGATGATGATGATGGTGATGATGATGATGATAATAACGATGATGACCAACAACGATGATGATGGTGGTTAAAATGATAATGGTAACGATAAAATTGATTTTTCTTCTTCTTTCTCTTAACCTACCAAGATCAAAGTTGTTGTGGTTAGTAAGAAACTCTGGTAAGTAGAAGAACTCTGGGATAAGCTCCTTGACGTCGTGGATGTTAGTCTTTGAAGCTGATAGCCAACTATCTTTTACAGAATGGAACAGTCGATCAGGAAGATCGAAATGCCCTCCCTATCAAATATAAACACAGTTTTATTATAGGCTTATCACTATAGGCTGATCACTATCATCATTAACTCCATCATAATCATAAGCATGGTCATCACCATCATCATTTTGACATCATTATCATTAACAATATCTTTATCATCATTATCAACATCATTATCATCACCAACACCATCACCATAATCATCATAAGCATGAATTATTATTATTATCAACCGGCATTATCATCATCATCTTTATCATATCATAGCATGGACATTATCATCATCATCATCGTTTTGTCATCATTATCATCACCATAATCATCATTATTAACATCATCATATTTATCATATCATAGCATGGATACCATCATCATCATCACCACCACCACCATCATCACCACCATCATCAACACCACCACCACCACCACCACCATCATGGTCACCATCATCATCATTATGAACATCATCATTATCATCTTTATCATATCATGGATATCATTATCATCACCATGGTTTTCATCATTATTACTATCACTTTCAAAAGCACCAGAAGCATTTTTTACTATCATTGTTATTCCACCTAGGCTCAGACCTCAGCCGTGGTGGCTTCGTGCGCCCGCGATACTCTGAGCCTATATTCCACCATGATTATCATTAGCATCACCAAACCCATCATCTGCAACATTTCACTATTACCGTCATCATCTCACATGACAAGGTGCCCCTTAGAGTATTTCTATTCAGTGTCAGCCCACTCTTTCATAGCATTGTTAATGTCAGCGGGAGAGAGCTGGTTTGCTATTCAACTATTTACCTGTAATCGTAGGAAGTGTTGACTGAAAGGCTCCATTCTGATAAGATACGAAGCGACGATCATTGCAGACGAGTAGTGGGTGCCGTAATGATATGGAGGTGTCTCGCCTGTCAATCATCAAAAGACATTAGGTAAATCTAACATAAATGATAATTATGATATTTATTTATATAGCAGATTCAACATTGCGTTTTCAAATGTGCTTTCAAATAGTAAATGGCCTGTTCTATCTGTTAATTATAATCATGGCTGTTTTTAGTGAATGCTGAAAGACTCTTATGCCGGGAAACACCACTACTCTTTGTGAACAGCAAGACATGACCTTTAACGTCCATATTATATAGAATAAGCGAGAAGGGACCTTGATCTACTTGTTTAACAGCAAGGCTTGTCGTATAAAAACGCTTACAAATACATGTTTATTATTAATAATTACTCTACTTCCTTTAGTTAACTGCAATACGTATTTAGGCCTGTATAAAAACGTTTACACATACATGCATGTTTATTAAAATCACTATATTTTAATTGATACAGGATGGGGCGGGATCTTTTTCCTTAACTGCAATGCGTATTTAGGCTTGTATAAAAACGCTTATAAATACATGTTTATTAAAATCACTATATTTTTAATGGACACGGGACGCAATGCGTATTTAGGCTTGTATAAAAACGCTTATAAACATATGTTTATTAAAACCACTATATTTTTAATGGACACGGGACGCAATGCGTATTTAGGCTTGTATAAAAACGATTATAAATACATGTTTATTAAAATCACTACATTTTTAATCGATACGGGACGCAATGTGTATTTAGGCTTGTATGAAAACACTTATAAATACATGTTTATTAAAATCACTACATTTTTAATCGATACGGGACGCAATGTGTATTTAGGCTTGTATGAAAACACTTATAAATACATGTTAATAAAAACCACTATATTTTTAATGGACACGGGATGGGACGTGATCTACTTTCTTAACTGCAATGCGTATTTATGCTTGTCGCATAAAAATATGTATAAATACATTAATTGGTACCCACCTGTGGGGTCGTCCCATTCTCGGTATCTCTTCTTAAGGTGTTCAAGTCTGGACGGACCTTGAGCACCCATGGGCTTGGAGAAGTCTCGAAATGTCATTGAACTTGTTAGATCGAGCTCCTAAAATAAACACAAAACCAAAACATACATAAAAATACATTGAATTCGAGCAACATTTCATCTACAATAGACACTTCTCTTATTCTCTTTCCTGATCAAGAAACAATAGATTGAAGTCGAGGCTGGAGTAGATAAAATACAGTGAATGTTTAGATTCATCTCCTTCTGCCTCGACAGTTTCGTCGTCACTCTACATATTCGGGAACGTTCAATACTCCAGGTTCACGTTATCACTGCCGTACAACTTAACAAAAGGCTCATTTGCACAGGGATAATCTCGATTTAGAGTAAATTTAAATGTGTTTTCTATTGTTTAGGGGTAGTACTTTCCCGTGCTTGGCTTGGGATTTGTGAATATTTTTACAACAAATACAGGCTTAGCCTGTGTTAACGCGCCTTCTGTCAAATAGAACAGCGGTGCTAGATAACGTGAAACTGGAGTATTGGTCGAGAAGTACAGAATATGAAAGAAACTGGAGACTAGTGTCCATACCTCTGCTTCATAATCGGCCAATATCCATGGGAAGACTGGGTACTGCATAAGATCATTGTATGATCTTCCCGCCAGAGTATTCAAATGCATAAGGTATTGGAAGTTGGTAATCTCGCCACGCTGATCAGAACAAAAGAAAAAGACATACAACGTTACGTTAAATACAAGAAGTATCCTACGCACGTCCCAGTTTTGCCGTCACGCGCTGCGTGACAAGGAAGCGTTGTGTGACGACACAAACTGGTGCGGATACTCCTTATAAGTATTTAAATGTAGAAATAAAGATACTTGAAGTAATATATTCAGTATGAGCGGCCGATCTGTATGAGATTTACATCACTCGTCATCGACATGATTTCTTTTGTCAAATTCTCATTAATTATGCATGATTTTTAAGTTGAAGTAAATGATTATATCAGTATAGTTTTAGTTTACCTCCCATCGTTGAGTGACAGAGCGTTCTCCCATCAAGGTGTTGATTAACCCAACGCTAGAAGAAATAGAATAAAACATTATATATTCGTTGACAAAAAGAGCAGAAAGCTAAAAAAGTCCCCTTCACAGTTCCCTGCGCCACCTTGAATGGTGGCCAGGCCTTTTGATTTAAGCAAGAAGAATGTTGAGCTTGCAATGATAGAGACACGTGAATAATTGTCCGGGAAGGCCAGTTAAAAGGTTTCTATCATTGCAAGCTCAACGTTTGTCTCGCTTCGATGTAGAGGCCCGCTACCTTTTAAGATGGGTCAGGGAATGTGAAGGGGAGTATTCACCAAGGAAGATTGGGGCAGGTTGGTCGTAGCCGTATTTGCCTTTGTGATTGGGATGAGCGCTGTGCTATATAAGTGAACAGAGCGTTAATTGTGATGACATCTTCTGATGCGGCTGCTTTTTATTTTTGGCTTTTCACAAAAAAGGCCAGAAATTTCAAACTTAAATTCAATATTTTATATTTATTTTTTACATTTTACAAAGCCTCAAAAAGAAGCACAATGCCAATCACTGGAGCAGATTAACAAAGACGTTTTTGCAAATGTGTCGGCTGTCCAAGGGACGTAGAGGATAGGTAATAATAGACTTAACTTACCCAGTTTCGACGTCTGTGTCTCTCTTCATGCCAGATATCGATTCTTCAGGACTGACCAGCTGTGTTGAAGCAGTTGTCAATAACCTTAATAAAGACAGATAAAATATAATTACTGTCAGTTTTACAGCTTACAAGTGTTAGTGGTGAAAGTTTAAAATGTAGAAACGATTGTCATGTTCACATACAGCAACATGTTGTACTTTGAGGGTGGCCAGAGGGGGGGGGGGGGGGTCGTCTAAATTGTTCGTTATTTTCACGAATCACGCACTTATTTTAGCCTAAATCAGGAGGGGGGAGGGGGTCGTCTAAATTGTTCGTTATTTTCACGAATCACGCACTTATTTTAGCCTAAATCAGGAGGGGGGAGGGGGTCGTCTAAATTGTTCGTTATTTTCACGAATCACGCACTTATTTTAGCCTAAATCAGGAGGGGGGAGGGGGTCGTCTAAATTGTTCGTTATTTTCACGAATCACGCACTTATTTTAGCCTAAATCAGGAGGGGGGAGGGGGTCGTCTAAATTGTTCGTTATTTTCACGAATCACGCACTTATTTTAGCCTAAATCACGCATCACGCGTTACCTCTTGGCCACCCTTTTGTACGTTTGGACGTTTTTTCAAGACTTACTTTTCGTAAACTTTGTTTCTCACAGACTTGGGAAAGACGAGGAAGTGGTTTCGACCATCACTAGAAAAGACTTCTAGAGCAGTTTGCTAAGAAGAAAATAAATAAAAATAGATAAATATAATATAATAATAATAACTGATAATAAAAATAATATCAAAGGTTCCATGTTTTGGCAAATCATAAATGATAAAAATATAATATTGACACAAAATGTATTATTTGCTATAAATGAGAACAATTGGCAATATATTCCATATCAGATCAATAGTTATTCCTATTTACTAGTTCGTAGCTCTTTTTCTCTCTCTTTTATTCAAAATGTTTTATATGTATTTATATAAAAAAAAAATCTGTAAGACACAACTTATATGTAAAATATTTAAAAATTATTGTACAAAAAGAAGTTTCTTACTAGTAAAGAAAAAAAATAAAAGAAAAAAAGTTATTATTATTATACTGTTATTATTACCTGGAGTAGATATCGTCTTTTATGGACCTCGCGAACATCGTCATATGCCCATTTACTGCACCTGAAGTGGAAAAGATTGGATGAATGAATGACTACATGGCTTAATAAATACATAAATGAATGAATGAATCGATGAATGAACGAACGAATGAATGGATGGGTAAATAAATGAGCATATGGAAGTTTGGCTAATTGAAAGGATAAGAAAACATATGGTAAAAAAAATACAAGTTAAGGTAAGAGAGGCGTGATATACTTACATTCTTTCCTTCGTGTATGACTTGGTAATATCGTGAGAACTTCGAGGAATGATTGGATCATGTGTTCTGGAACAAATAATCATTTGTTGAAACTACAACTGAACGAAGGGGGATACAGTAACAAATCATCAGAATTTGAATTTTCCCATCAATACTCCAGTTTCATGTTATCTATCACCGCTGTACTATTTGACAAAAGGCGCATTTGCACAGGCTATGCCTCGATTTGTTGTCAAAATATTCACAATCCCAAGCAAGGCACGAAAAAATGTTATCGCTTAACAATAGAAAACACAGGTAATATAATGAAATTTGTAACACCGTAAAAAGTGTTGACTTAACTTTACTGACGTTTCGAGCTTTAGCCCTTTGTTGGAGTGAAAGGGAATAAAAAACACATTTGTACAGCGGTCTTACAGATAACATGAAACTGGTCAATTGTGAAAAGGTGATGATGATGGTGTATTGCGATGTTAATCGGGTGATAATGATAATTGTGATAATGATGAGTTATGATAATAGTCATAAGCGACAACAATAATGGAAGTGATTGTGATGCTGATGACAATGATGTTAATACTAGAAATTATAATAAGGTCTTTATGATGCTGATGACAATGATGGGAATAATGGTAATGACGATGATGATAATGATGCTCATGATTACGATGATAATGATGCTGATGATAACGATAGGAATAATGGTAATGGTGATGATAGTGTTTATGATGATGATGATAATGATGCTGATGATAACGATAGGAAGAATGGTAATGATGATGATAGTGTTTATGATGATGATGATGATAATGATGCTGATGATAACGATAGGAATGATGGTAATGATGATGATAGTGTTTATGATGATGATGATAATGATGCTGATGATAACGATAGGAATAATGGTAATGATGATGATAGTGTTGATGATGATGATGATAATGATTCTGATGATAACGATAGGAATGATGGTAATGGTAATGATAGTGTTTATGATGATGATGATAATGATGCTGATGATAACGATAGGAATAATGGTAATGATAATGATAGTGTTTATGATGATGATGATAATGATAACGATAGGAATAATGGTAATGGTAATGATAGTGTTTATGATGATGATGATAATGATAACGATAGGAATAATGGTAATGGTGATGATAGTGTTTATGATGATGATGATAATGATGCTGATGATAACGATAGGAATAATGGTAATGGTGATGATAGTGTTTATGATGATGATGAAAATGATGCTGATGATAACGATAGGAATAATGGTAATGATGATGATAGTGTTTATGATGATTATGATGCTGATGACAATAATGTTAATAATAGAAATCATTATTATGATGGTCATTATGATGCTGATGATAATGGTGTATATAATGGAAATGATGACGATGATGACTATGAAAGTGATAATAATGATGGTGATACTGCCGATAATAATAGCTAATGATTATAGAAAAAAACAACAGACTACAACCAAAACACAGAGAGATAACATTGACAGTAGATAGTAAGGTAGGCTCACCCCGGAGGTAGAGAATCAATATCCTTAATCTCTTTGGTTGACAGAAGTGTCACGCCATCTACAACATAGAAGAACTTTTGACCAAACAAGAATAGCCCTTCAGCTGTATCCAGTCCTTGTACTCTTGCACACCGGTACATGGATCGTATCTAGAACACAATGGATACTAGATATTATACACCTACTAGAAGGGGAATATTAGGAATAATGGACCCTGAACAGGATACAAAATATTGTCTAGGCAACACAGGGTTTAGTTTTACTCTTGCACATCGGTACATGGATCGTATCTAGAACACAATGGATACTAGATATTATACATCTACTAGAAGGGGAATATTAGGAATAATGGACCCTGAACAGGATACAAAATATTGTCTAGGCAACACAGGGTTTAGTTTTTCTCTTGCACATCGGTACATCGGTACATGGATCGTATCTAGAACGCAATGGATACTAGATATTATACATCTACTAGAAGGGGAATATTAGGAATAATGGACCCTGAACAGGATACAAAATATTGTCTAGGCAACACAGGGTTTAGTTTTACTCTTGCACACCGGTACATGGATCGTATCTAGAACACAATGGATACTAGATATTAGTATAAACCTACTAGTGGTCTATCACGTATCCTGCATTCTGATTGGCTACTCTACTAATGGTCTATTGAAGAAATAGAAAACGAGGCAGCGTGCTCTGTTGAGTTATAGAGCACGCGGGGATTTTCTTAAAATTCCCAAGTGCTCTATAACTCAACAGAGCACTGCTGCCGAGTTTTCTATTTCTTTTATAAAATATTCAGTAGTTAAAATCAAACAAATCGACGCTCCGTGCACTGTTGAGTTATAGAGAACGCTTCTCAGCCAATCAGAGCGCGCGATATAAATCAAATATTTTATAATGAGTGATAGACCACTAGTAGCGAAAAGGGCCGGTTTTGTAAACTTTGAAAACGTTTCTTGTTTCTTCTATTTCTTGTAATAGCTTAGTACTAAATGTAATGCTTTTCCTTAAATCATAAATTGCAAATACGAGCAAGAAAATGACAAAAAAGCACATAATTTTGATGTTTTGTGAATGAATTTTGACTTGAAGAGAGCGCGCTACTGACGACACACACGATTCTTCAGTTTGATTGAGAAAGCCAGATTAAACAACTTTTCTTGGACTTTTCTTTATTCCTCCGTTGTTCAAATATGTATAGTAGTTTTAGCTGTAAAAATATGCTATTTCAGCCGTTAAAACAAAAGTCTTGAGGAAGAAAATGACTAAAACTGTGGAGAATTTCGATGTGTTTTGAATACATTTTCACTTGCCGTCACGCGTCATTGAGCGCGCGCTCGGTATTTTCACTTTCGATTATCTGTCATTTTTTCAAAATAAAACAAATTGAAATGTTATTTTTCTTTCAAAATATGGCAAAGTTTGACCTACTAGTTGGTTTATACTAAAACAATTAGACCTCTCGCCCTCATGGTCCACGAGTCAATAGCCCACTTGGCCTCGAAGACTCGGCCTCTTGGGCTATTGACTCGTAGACCATTCGGGCTGCGGGTCTAATTGTTAATTACACATCTACTAGAAGGGAAATATTAGGAATAATGGACCCTGAACAGGATACAAAATATTGTCTAGGCAACACAGGGTTTAGTTTTTCTCTTGCACATCGGTACATGGATCGTATCTAGAACGCAATGGATACTAGATATTATACATCTACTAGAAGGGGAATATTAGGAATAATGGACCCTGAACAGGATACAAAATATTGTCTAGGCAACACAGGGTTTAGTTTTACTCTTGCACACCGGTACATGGATCGTATCTAGAACACAATGGATACTAGATATTAGTATAAACCTACTAGTGGTCTATCACGTATCCTGCATTCTGATTGGCTACTCTACTAATGGTCTATTGAGTGATAGACCACTAGTAGCGAAAAGGGCCGGTTTTGTAAACTTTGAAAACGTTTCTTGTTTCTTCTATTTCTTGTAATAGCTTAGTACTAAATGTAATGCTTTTCCTTAAATCATAAATTGCAAATACGAGCAAGAAAATGACAAAAAAGCACATAATTTTGATGTTTTGTGAATGAATTTTGACTTGAAGAGAGCGCGCTACTGACGACACACACGATTCTTCAGTTTGATTGAGAAAGCCAGATTAAACAACTTTTCTTGGACTTTTCTTTATTCCTCCGTTGTTCAAATATGTATAGTAGTTTTAGCTGTAAAAATATGCTATTTCAGCCGTTAAAACAAAAGTCTTGAGGAAGAAAATGACTAAAACTGTGGAGAATTTCGATGTGTTTTGAATACATTTTCACTTGCCGTCACGCGTCATTGAGCGCGCGCTCGGTATTTTCACTTTCGATTATCTGTCATTTTTTCAAAATAAAACAAATTGAAATGTTATTTTTCTTTCAAAATATGGCAAAGTTTGACCTACTAGTTGGTTTATACTAAAACAATTAGACCTCTCGCCCTCATGGTCCACGAGTCAATAGCCCACTTGGCCTCGAAGACTCGGCCTCTTGGGCTATTGACTCGTAGACCATTCGGGCTGCGGGTCTAATTGTTAATTACACATCTACTAGAAGGGAAATATTAGGAATAATGGACCCTGAACAGGATACAAAATATTGTCTAGGCAACACAGGGTTTAGTTTTTCTCTTGCACATCGGTACATGGATCGTATCTAGAACGCAATGGATACTTAACAATTAGACCCGAAGCCCAAATGGGCTACGGGTCAATAGCCCACGAGGCCGAGTCTTCGAGGCCAAGTGGGCTATTGATCCGTGGCCCATGAGGGCGAGAGGTCTAATTGTTTTAGTATCCAACAACTTATAGGTCAAACTTTGCCATATTTTGAAAGAAAAATAACATTTCAATCGTTTTATTTTGACAAAATGACAGAAAATACCGAGCGCGCGCTCAATGACGTGTGACGGCAAAATGTATTCAAAACACATCGAAATTCTCCACTGTTTTTGCCATTTTCTCCCTCAATATTTTAATTTTAACGGCTGAAAATAGCATGCTTTTAGTATTAAAACTACTATACATTTTAGAACGACGGAGGAATTAAGAAAAGTTCTAAGCTGAAAGTTTAAAAATCTGGCTTTCTCAATCGATCAAACTGAAGAATCGCCTGATGGCGTCAGTAGCGCGCGCTCTTCAAGTCAAAATTCATTCACAAAACATCAAAATTATGTGCTTTTTTGTCATTTTCTTGCTCGTATTTGTAATTTACGATTCAAAGAAAAGCATTATATTCAGTACTAAGCCGTTTTTGAAGAAATAGAAGAATCAAGAAACTTTTTCAATAGTTCACAAAACCGGCGCTTTCCCCAACCATGGGCTATCACCCAATATCCCATGGTTGAGTAGCCAATGAGAGCGCGCGATTTGTGATAGACCATAAGTTGTTGGATACTAATAGATATTATACATCTACTAGAAGGGGAATATTAGGAATAATGGACTCTGAACAGGTTACAAAATAATGTCTAGGCAACACAGGGTTTAGTTTTACTCTTGCACATCGGTACATGGATCGTATCTAGAACACAATGGATACTAGATATTATACATCTACTAGAAGGGGAATATTAGGAATAATGGACTCTGAACAGGATACAAAATAATGTCTAGGCAACACAGGGTTTAGTTTTACTCTTGCACATCGGTACATGGATCGTATCTAGAACACAATGGATACTAGATATTATACATCTACTAGAAGGGAAATATTAGGAATAATGGACTCTGAACAGGATACAAAATAATGTCTAGGCAACACAGGGTTTAGTTTTACTCTTGCACATCGGTACATGGATCGTATCTAGAACGCAATGGATACTAGATATTATACATCTACTAGAAGGGGAATATTAGGAATAATGGACTCTGAACAGGCTTCAAAATACTGTCTGGCGAACACAGGGTTCAGCTAACAACGAATACAATAGTTTTTTTTTATTTGATTCGAGACAATGCACCCTCTGCACGAAGTAATAAACCTAAAACAGTTTCCGACTACAACTTTTCACGGAAGGAAAATTCCCCATAGCACCTAGGGTTGCTAGGTTTGGTTTAGAATTGGTGGTGAGGTCGTAAAAAAACTGAATCGAGCCACCTTAAATGGCTTTTTTAAGGTCAAAATCACAAATACTTTATGTATGAAAGTTACAGTGCGACTACTAAAAACGGGGCAACCAAAACATAATTATCCAATCACGATCGAGAATATGAACAATAGAATCTCTTCAAATATTTGATTTTTTCAGTTAAAATGCTAATAATTTTCATTATATGTAAACGAAATAAATCAAGATTTAAAAAAGAAACATCTTAGCCTGTGAGAACCCTCTACAAGCTATTTGTTCGATCTCAAAAATAATTATTTTGAAATTTTTTTGGGTGGCCCCGGTTTCAGTAGTCGCATTGTAATTATAATTTCCATAACAAAACGATCATATATTTCATCTGTTCTACCTTTTCTCCTGCCTCAAGTAGTTTGACAATTGTCTGGTTGTCAACCTGTAGATTTAATAAATAAAAAATTAAATAAATAAATAAATAAATAAATAAATAAATAAATAAATAAATAAATAAATAAATAAATAAATAAATAAATAAATGAATAAATAAATAAATAAATAAATAAATAAATAGATAAATAAATAAATAAATGTGTCCGTAGCATTTCTAAACGATCAAATTTTTAAAGAAACCCTCAAAATATATATATTTACTTATTCATAGAGGATGTTACACAGTGGTGCGAAGATATGAATTTTCTTTTCTTTTTTTATTATCCATATAATAAAATAAAATATTTCACGCGACTTTTGGTATTTGGGTACCCTGTGTCGACAAGGTCACGCAAGGCTGCTTCGTCACGCATAACAAATAAAAGATATCAACATGGCCGCCATGTTGACATCGAGTGAAGAAGACGGCGAATTATTTCACTTTCCTGTGATTGTAGCTGAGAAAATAGCGAGATTTTTGAATGGATTTGACCTTATTAATCTCAGCTACACTAGTAAATACTGGCATCAGATCGCCATGACGAACAGTGTCTGGAAAAGTTTAGTACGGAGACGCTTTGGAGAAAATTCGCTTGATAAACTCGATCCGATTACTACTGACTTCAAACGACTGTATTTCAGACTTGGCGCAACTAAAAGAAGCGTTTCAAAGAGTTCTTACATAATGAACTTGCAGGGGAGATATTTAGCTAAAGAAGTTGACGCAAACAGCTACGACGGCGAAGTTTTGCATCTCAAAGAAGTTTGCTGGCTTCAAGTAAACGACACATTCCCTAGTGTTTTACCAGGAAGATATTTATTGCAATACCGTATGAAATTAGACGGTGTATATGTGAATGGCGACCCTATTGAATACCGAGCTAAAGTAGAAGAGGGCTACGGTACAAGTGTATGTTCAAAGTGGAGCGAACAGCGACTTAAACGGACTGAAAACAGCCATGGTTCTGGAACTTGGTTCATAGCTGAAATGGGTGAACTAAAAATTGACAAGATGTGTGACGTTAATGTTGAGATATACGGAAGAGTTGATTACTGGTGTGGAGGAATAGTCTGGGATACTGTAGAATTGAAATGTTTGATGAATAGCAGAGAAAAACCGTCGGGTATCAAGTCCAAACGTAATGCTTCAGCGAAAGGAAGGGAAAACTCTCCGTCTTCTAAGAAAGGAAACGGTACAAGGAAGAACAGAACCTGTTTGACGTCTTGATAAACATAATGTTGAAGACACACTGAATTAATAAATAAATATGTTTTTTTCGTAGCCATTGTGAAGCGACACGGGTGGAAAACTCACTGCGCATGTTCGGTTTTACTTTCGAACAATCCAACAGACTAGCTGAAGATTTTACGAATGGTTTCATGTTATGTATTATGCGAATTTCTCTTGTATTATTTGACCAGGGAAAGAAAATGTAATGTGTTAGAAAAAAATAAGCTCTAAATTTCCAATGATTAAAAGGATAAATAAATATGTTTTTTTCGTAGCCATTGTGAAGCGACACGGGTGGAAAACTCACTGCGCATGTTCGGTTTTACTTTCGAACAATCCAACAGACTAGCTGAAGATTTTACGAATGGTTTCATGTTATGTATTATGCGAATTTCTCTTGTATTATTTGACCAGGGAAAGAAAATGTAATGTGTTAGAAAAAAATAAGCTCTAAATTTCCAATGATTAAAAGGGGGGGGGGGGGGGGGGGGGGGGGGTACTCCGCTACGATTTGGGTAGGGGTGTTCCGCTGGGATCCTAAAACGGTTACCCTGTTTATGACAGAAAAAAACAAATTCTTATACCCTGTTTATAACAAGTGATAAAAATGGGACCCTGTTTATGACAGTTTAGGACCATGTTTATGCCGCGAAAACGTGCTGAATTTCCCGAAAGACGAAAAACCGCGCTGCTCATCATATTACCTAATTACTATACCTGATTATGACAAAAAAAATAAGGAAATTGGGAAATGGGGTAAATATATACCCTGTTCATGACAGAAAACTAAAAAAACCATACCCTGTTTATGACAGAAAGCTCGAAAAACCATACCCTGTTCAGCGGATCATCCCCGTATAGTAAATATATGGGAGTACCCCCCCCCGGGGTCTACGAATTTCCCGCCTAACTCCCGCATATGCGCAGTGCGTTTCACCCGTGTCCTTGTATAGCTACAATCATGTGCAAAACACGGCCTTTCATTTTATAAATACTACATAAACGATAATAAAATCTATTACCTCCGAGTCTTCGTTTGTCTCTGTGACGAAGCTTGTTTCGGTAGACAAGGCACGCGTGGGTGCAACCTTTGATTTCTCGGTTACTGTAATAAGACTTTCCATTAGTAAGATATGGATAATAAAGATAACAATAAATCAAGAGACAGAGGAACGAACAAACAAACAAAACAAACAAACAACAAAATAACATTTGGATTTATACTAAATGGAAACTAGCGAGTATTACTAAACGAGTAAAGGCTGCATCGATGTTTGTTATAAACTATATGGCGTTTCGAGCCTTAGCCTATGCAGCCGCTCCTTTGTATCGTCACGCAATACGAGTCTGCGTGACGACACAAAGGAGCGGCTGCATAAGAGACTAGCCTTAGCTCTATACTAGTTTACTCGCTAGTTTTCATGTTCATTAAAGCGCCATTTATGGAAGAAGCGCTATATAAGAAATAAATTATTATTATTATTATTCATTTATACGTCCAAATGTTGGAAGATTACTTTACCTTCACTTTGCAGTAGGGCTTCTATTGGTCCAATGCCTGGTAAAGCTGGTCCACGCAGTAGATGGTATTGCTTACTGTCAAAACTGATTGCCTTCTTATGCCGTGCATGTTTCTAAATGATAGTAATTTATACACTCAGCACCATACATACATTACACTACGTGTCTCTACGTTATTTACTCGAACAGTGAACATTTGACTTTTTCATGTTATTTTTTTCTGAAACTCCTGAGTTTAAGGCTCTCGGGGATGGGGAAGGGGAAGAGAGGAAGGCCTGGTCCTCAGGCTAAACCTTCTACTACTTCAAAATCTCTACTACAGTGGTACCTCTATTTAGCGGTCACCCTCGGGACTTTCAAGAGTGGCCGCTTAATAAAGGTTGGCCGCTGAATAGAGGTATAGAATAGGTATAGGAATACATTTGGGACTTTTTATTGTGGCCGCCTAATAGAGGGTGACCGCTTAATGGGTGACCGCTTAATAGAGGTACCACTGTACTTCAAAACAAAGGGATCTTCTCTTTTTCTCCTGTGGAGCTGTAGTCCCTCCATGTCCCTCTCTCGGTGGGTCATAAGAGACAAGAAGCCAGACAAAGGCACTAGCAATCGTGACATGGGACAGCGACGCCATTGGTCTGTCACGAAACGAGTAGAGGACTGGGAACTTTGATTATGAGGTTCATTTCTTAAGTACATTAATTAGGGAATCTAGTACCCAGTCCTTTACTCGTTTCGTTACAGGCCAATTTCGTAAGCTTACTTGTCCATGTCGCATCCAATGTAACAATCGCATTTCAACACAGCGGTCAAACGACAACGCATGCGCGAAAATACAAGTACAATGATCCTGCACAAACAAATCCAATCTCGTCCCCATTCGCCGCTAGCTCTTACTGCGCATGTTCAGGCTCGACGAGCTATCTTGGCTCTGGCATACTCAAAACCGGAAACCCAGAATCTGGGTATTTTTGCACTGCGCATGTTTGATTAAAATCCTTCAACCTGATTGGTTGTTGATTGGTTGCTACGTCGCAATAGGAGGTTAATGATAGAATTTCTGTGGGAATATTCGTATTCAGAAGTATATACCGAATATTCGTCTTCGCAGAAGTTATTGATAACAGAATGAAATCACATTTTATGTTAAATTATAAATATACATTTAATTATATAATATCTTGATCGAACCACTGGTAGAAAATGCTTTTATAGGCTTAAAGAATTAGAAAGGATTTTGATGAAAATATAGCGAGTCAGTGGCCGCAAGTTTAAGTAAAATCACAGTCATTATTTACGGGTCAATGATTACACATTTCAAGTCAAGAAAAATATCAGATCACGCGAAGAATTCTGAGAAATATAGGTATGACAACAGTTCTTAATGATTAACTTTCCTTACCCCGTATTCAGGTTGTCTATATTAGTAATGTTCTGATATATTTGCGGTTTCGTTGGGAATCGACCGTTATTTTTGAACTTCCAGTTCATCGCTTTGTTTTCTCTAAGGACCATTCATGTGGCCGGATTCAGTTGGGTAAGCCAGAGCCAAGATAGCTCGTCGAGAATGCGCAGTAAGAGCTAGCGGCGAATGGGGACGAGATTGAAACAAATCTGACATTCGTACGGACTTTCATCGCTTTTTTCTTAAAATGTAAACTAAAACACAATTTAAAGTGTCAATTAATGGTAGCTTCACAATATATTCAGGTAATTTCTTATAAATCGACTTCAAGCACAGTAGCTTACAATGGCAAATCTACTGCTGTGAAATGTTTGCCACGCATGCGTAGTCGTTTGACCGCTGTGTTTCGCCTTTGTGGAATTTAACTGGCCCCAGGCCTTGGCCGCATTTCGGATTCTGCATTGGCGAATCACATTTCATGATCGGTAGTAATTTTCTTTGCAAGTAAAGGCCCAGGCAAATGGTTTCAACATTTGCTTTAACATCCGTTCGATTTTGTTGAATGGCAATGTTTAAACGCTTATAAACTTTTTCAAAATTGTTGAAACGTGTTGAATGGATGGTGAATTGATGTTGAAAGAGTTTAAAAGCGTTTAAACATTGCCATTCAACAAAATCGAACGGATGTTGAAGCAAATGTTGAAACCGTTTGTCCGGGCCTTAAGAAATGGTTTGTAATCGATTCTCAACTACGATATAATAATACCTGGCTTTGTTCGAGCTTGAAGTCAAACGGGTAATTAACGTAAAACAGTTCGTTACGGCACATCTTCTTGCGCATTCGATGTGGACCTACAACGAAACAACGAATAAATACAACTGTACAAAATATCCATTTTAAAATTTATAAAGATTCTTCAACGTGGATATGAGATAAATAGCGAAGCAATCAAAGTGTGTCAATCCATAGAAAATATATTTTATTCACCTTCAACCAAGTCTAAAGTCCACTTGTCTAAACTTGATCCTATGGGGGGTCCCCAGAGGCCTCTTTCTCTTGTAAGATCACGCTCTATTAGTGTCCAATCCTCCGCAATCGATTTTGAAATGAGCTGGTAATTCTATAATAGATAAAAGGTAAACGTTTGAAACATTTGACAACCTTTTAGAAAAAGCTGTAAGCACTCCATACCTGTTGGTGGTTCTTATATTGTAGTCGTACCCAGTCCTTCACGACCTTGATGTGCTTGGGTGTCCATAGAAACGATTCCTTGGCAAGACCTTTAACGTCACGATTGTCTTTCTTGGTTCGTCGTGATGTTAGACGAGAAACTGTACGTCGCTTTGGTTTCTAGATTTTGAAATCATAGAGTTCTGGTTATAAGCATTAAAACAACTACAACACGAACTACAGCAACAACAACAGCAGCAGCAACAACAACAACAACAACAGCAGCAACAACAACAGCAACAAGAGAAACAGCAACACCAACTACAGCAACAACAACGGCAGAAGCAACAACAGCAGCAACAACAGCAGAAGAAACTACAACAGCAGCAACAACAGCAACAATAACAACAGCAACAACAGCAGCAACAACAACAATATCATCATCATACACACAACATCAGTGCAAATAAACGATTAGCTTTCTGCACTTCTTTGTATAATAACTTTTCACACATTAATTCAACAACACCATTAAGGCAAGAGACTTAACTCCCATAGTCTCTCTCTCCACCCAGGTGTATTAGTGAGTATATAGAGAGACATTAAGGGGGAACCTGCGATGAACTAGTATCCCATCAATATTTTTATAGAAATACTCCTAGTTGAAAATATTTGTTCGGGCATATATTCGAATTAAGAAATTGATGACGAGAAGCCATTTTTAAAATATTTTTACTGGTAGATATTTCGGTCATCATTGTAATAATCAATGTAGTTCTGATGATGGTCATCGGATGATGACCGAAATATCTACTAGTAAAAATGTTTAAAAAATGGCTTCTCGTCATCAATTTCTTAATACTCCTAGTCATTTCATGCTAAAGAAACTGGAGTTAAGCGCCGGCATCGATACGTTAGAAAGTTGGATTGTTTTACCTGTTGTCCTAGTGCTTCTGCTTTGTGTTTTTCTTCCAAAGTTACGAAGTAAACCCATTGCTTCATTGCAGTATCTCCAATAAGTGGCCTACAAACGAGGGACGGTACGTCAATAAATAGAAGGCCAATACTAACGGTAGGAAGAAAGGTGTTTTTGAATACAGTAGCTGTTATTATGGATGCATGCATGCAAATGAGATATTCTTTTGTTTTAAGAATCACAGAAGTAAGGCTATACAATGCTTGTTTTCTCATTTACATGCATCCGTTATAACAGCTATTCAATCAGTTTGATTTTTTTTAAATTTTAAATTTAAAATGTTTTGGGGCAGGGGCACGGTCCCCGTATACGTTTTGAAATTAATTGTCGAAATATATAGAAAAAGAAAATATCAAAAATATAATTTAACAAGTAACATAAAGAATACAAAAAGAGAGAGGGTTTGGGTTATGGTTTTATTCTAGATGCAAATAACCCCCCCCCCCCCCCCCCCCACACACACACATATGCCCCTGCCCATACGCCAAAAATATACCTGACAGACTTGAGATCCAAGTTGAGGTTTGAACTGCTTCCAACAGGCCTACAATAGATGCATCAGCATTAGAGCTTTGAATGATTATCACTCTGTCAAATTATCATGGAGTGTAAGGGCAACAAGTCACACAGTAATTGTACGAGAGTGATTTTCATATGACCGTGAAAGAATTGGCAAACTAATAGTTGTTACTACACTCTAAGTCTATTGTTTTCTTTTGTTCTTTACCAACAAGTACGAACTAAATAGTCCTCTTTCTTTCACGGTCAAATTAAAATAGTCGATCTCACTTATATAAGTAGATGGAAAGTAATTAGGGCAGCGATGCTAGTTAACGCAATAGAAAAACAACAACTCCAAAAACCTCCAAAACGAACAACAATTACAAAAGACAAAAACATTTTAAACAAACACACCACAATTACGAATAGAGCAGCAGCAACAACAACAACTACAACAACTAAATGAATAAACCAAAGCATACAGACCAACAACTGCAACACTGAACAACAATTACAAAAGACAACTAAAATTCAAACAACAGCAACCACAATAACGAATAGAGCAACAACAACAACAACAATAACAACTACAACAACTAAATGAATAAACCAAAGCATACAGACCAACAACTGCAACAACAGCAATTTCCAAAATCAACACCTACAAAAGACAACTAAAACGACACACAACAAACAAAATAAACAGCAACATCTGAATACATCAACACACAGCTAATAAAGACAACATATCAATTGTACTTGATCGATGCCTGTATTCTGATAATGCGGCCCCTTCTTCACCAAGAACACATTACTTACATGCGATCCATGTGCGGGCTGTAGGATGTGAAACTTGGCTTTGGTAGTTCTATTTTGAAAGTATCATCTATCGCCTGAGAACAAAATCACAGTGGTTAGAGAACAGAAGAATAAAGGATGAAAGAAAGAAGGGATGAATGAAGGGAGGTGGGAAAGAGTAAGGAAGGAACGTAGGAAAGACAAGAAAAGAAGGAAAGAAAGAAGGGAAGGAGGAAGAAGAAAGGACGATGAAGAAAAGAGGATGAAAAAAAGAGGATGAAGAAAGGAGGATGAAGAAAGGATGAAGAAAGGAGGACGAAGAAAGGAGGATGAAGAGAGGATGAAGAAAAGAGGATGAAGAAAGGAGGATGAAGAAAGGATGAAGAAAAGAGGATGAAGAAAGGAGGATAAAGAAAGGATGAAGAAAAGAGGATGAAGCAAGGAGGATGAAGAAAGGATGAAGAAAGGAGGACGAAGAAAGGAGGATGAAGAGAGGATGAAGAAAAGAGGATGAAGAAAGGAGGATGAAGAAAGGATGAATAAAAGAGGATGAAGAAAGGAGGATGAAGAAAGGAGGATGAAGAAAGGAGGATGAAGAAAGGAGGATGAAGAAAGGAGGATGAAGAAAGGAGGACGAAGAAAGGAGGATGAAGAGAGGATGAAGAGAGGATGAAGAAAGGAGGATGAAGAAAGGAGGATGAAGAAAGGATGAAGAAAGGATGAAGAAAGGAGGATGAAGAAAGGAGGATGAAGAGAGTATGAAGAAAAGAGGATGAAGAAAGGAGGATGAAGAATGGAGGATGAAGAAAGGAGAATAAAGAAAGGAGGATGAAGAAAGGAGGATGAAGAAAACAGGATGAAGAAAACAGGATGAAGAAAACAGGATGAAGAAAGGAGGATGAAGAAAGGATGATGAAGAAAAGAGGATTAAGGAAGGAGGATGAAGGAAAGAGGATGAAGAAAGGAGGATGAAGAAAGGGGGATGGAGGTTGAAGGAAGGAGGAAGATGTATAGCGGAAGAAGGATGAAGGAAGTAGGATGAAGGAATGGGGATGAAGGAGGAAAAACGAAAGGGGAAGAAGGAAGGAGAAAGAAAGAGGAAAGATAAAAGAAGGAAAGAAAGGAGAGATCGAACAACAAAAAATGATGTAATTGTATTTGACATACGTCTCTCTTATTTTGTAAAAAGATGTCCCAGACTCTCTCTGCTGCAGCCTCCAGTAACCGTCTACAACTGGATTCCTCTTCTACAGCTTCATTGAAATCGCTGACCTGTGCCTGGCCTTCAAAGACATGTTCGTCTGCAAACGCTAATAAAACAAAATAATATGTTATTTAGTAAAAATAGAAAATAATCAGGGTTTCTGAGACAATAGCCTGCCCAACCTGGTCTGCGCTTAGAGACAGGGGAGGAGGGTTAGTATCTCCACTTTACTCCCTCTATACTCTTTCTCATGAAGAACAGAAGGAATGTGGGAAGGGAAGAAGAAAGGGATTAAGGGAGAGAGAAAGGGAGGGAGAGAGGGAGGGAGGGAGTATAAAAGGCATTAAACCAACAAATTAATAAATCAGCTCATATCAATTTTCAAAGCACTTTCCAATCACATATTTGAACTTCATTTTTCAATATTTGTTGGCAGTTACCTTGTGCTATAGCTGAGCGGTCCATCTCCTCCTTGATCGGTGTACTAGTGACTGGTAACTGTTCCATGGTTCTAGTTCTTTGTGTGCCCATAACAAGCAGCCAATGGCACATACCAGCGATAAACTCAGGCTCGTTGTTACCAGGTGAGAAGATGATCTTGTGGTTGGTGGTCAGGATGTGCAGGAACTCAAGGAGACTAGTTTGATCTGGTGAAAACAATAATACTTTTTCATTGATTCATTGTATAGTAGCCTGCATAACTGGCGTTCTTGTGGAGTTTTTTTGTGTGGAAAAATCGGGTTTTGGGGTACCTGCGTTGAACGAGTGAGACCCCATGTTTCTCGCGGGTATCAAGACAGCACAGGAAACCCAAAATCCGCTCTTTAATCCTATTACTTATTACACTATTATTCAATCTCTTTAATCTTTTACTCCGACTAAGGGCTAAAGCTCGAAACATCAGTTAAGTTAAGTCAACATTTTTTACGGTCTTACAAATTTCATTATATTACCTATCGTTTATATCAAACACCGACGCAGCCTATACTAGTATATTTATACCTATCGTTTATATATACACCGACGCAGCCTATACTAGTTTACTCGCTAGTTTCCATCACTCGTTTTTTTAAATTACTGATTCTGGAGGGAAAAGAAGGACTACTCGTAGTCTATAATCTATTACTTACCAGTAAGTCTTGCCAATGGTCTTGATAATTGGTATAGTATAGTCCTATTCAGTGAATGATATATCCCATCCATAGAAACAGATTGACCTTTAACAGCCTCCATAATTTTAGTAATGAAGTTGAATACAACTTTATAACTAAGTTTAAAGTTTCCTGAAAAAGTAATTTGACATTTACAAAATTGTTATTATCACCATCAAGCTTTCTTTCGTCTATCTTTATCATTATAAAATATTTGATTTAAATCGCGCGCTCTGATTGGCTGAGAAGCGTTCTCTATAACTCAACAGTGCACGGAGCGTCGATTTGTTTGATTGTAACTACTGAATATTTTATAAAAGAAATAGAAAACTCGGCGGTCAGTTTCCGCGGGCAGCTATCATAGCATTATGCCCGAGATTTAACTGCTCTATTGTTTTTATAATTCAACGACAAAATTTTCCGAAGCGGACGAAAAGCTCAGCGGACACTATGCGCTGATAGTATTCCTCCGCGGCGGGCACTATCACGTCACGTGATCGCCCCTCGACCAATGAGAGCGGAAGAAAATTTGTTGTTGAATTATAACGAGTCATAGAGCACTTGTGAGTTTTAAGAAGACTCAAGAAGCGCTCTAACGCTTCTATCGTCTTCTTAAAATCCCCACGTGCTCTATAACTCGACAGAGCACTGCTGCTTCGTTTTCTATTTCTTCATCGACACTGAAATCATCATCAACATCAACAATCACCAATCACCAATCATAGACATTATTAAAATCATCATCAACATCAACAATCACCAATCATAGACATTATTAAAATCATCATCAACATCAACAATCACCAATCATAGACATTATTAAAATCATCATCAACATCAACAATCACCAATCATAGAGATTATTGAAATCATCATCAACAATCACCAATCATAGACATTATTAAAATCATCATCAACATCAACAATCACCAATCATAGACATTATTGAAATCATCATCAACATCAACAATCACCAATCATAGACATTATTAAAATCATCATCAACATCAACAATCACCAATCATAGACATTATTAAAATCATCATCAACATCACCAATCACCAATCATAGACATTATTAAAATCATCATCAACATCACCAATCACCAATCATAGACATTATTAAAATCATCATCAACATCAACAATCACCAATCATAGACATTATTAAAATCATCATCATATCAACAATCACCAATCATAGACATTATTAAAATCATCATCATATCAACAATCACCAATCATAGACATTATTAAAATCATCATCATATCAACAATCACCAATCATAGACATTATTAAAATCATCATCATATCAACAATCACCAATCATAGATAGTATTAAAATCATCATCAACATCAACAATCACCAATCATAGAGATTATTAAAATCATCATCATATCAACAATCACCAATCATAGAGATTATTAAAATCATCATCATATCATACCATAATTATCATCAACATTAGTCACTATGATTATCATGGTAATGTCAATAACATCGTAATTATTACCATGATTATAATTACCATATAACTTTTTCATCATCATCATCGTCATCATCATCATCATCATCTCCAACATCTTTCCCACACCCAACACTATCATGATGTTAATGATGAGAAGATGATTATAATTTTATCATCATCGTCATCATCATTATCATCATCATCATCATCTACAACACCTTTTCCAGCACCATCAACCTCACCATCATCATGATTACCATCACATCAAATTTAAATAATCCGTTTCTACCAACTAAACGATTTTGCAAACCCACTTCTTAACGATTCTTTGCCATTTTTACCCTCTTTTGATTTTCGTTTTAACTAAACCTATACCAAAATACTCTACCCCATGTCTAACAGCTTACCTATCCAAAGCTTGTCAACAACTTTAGAAGCGAACGTAAATGCATTTGATACAATCTTGGCATGATTGCCGTGGCCCGCAGACGGGTTGGCCAGCAGATTTCCACCAAGAAAGTACTCCATCTGAGCGGAGACAACTTCAGTTTGGAACTCGGCTTGTTGTGGCTGAAGACACGTTTGTGGGTAGGCCTTTAAAGATAAAAACGGATCATTAAAAAATTTGATGAGGGAGAAAGGATAGGGGTGGGGAAAGGGGAGAGGCAATTGTAAGTTCGCTCAATTTTTTCCTCCACCTTCAAGTGGTGTGCGATATATATATATTTTTTGACGTTTTTGACGTTGCACGATATTTGCTTTTAAGGATCGAGACTTTCCTCGATATTTTTTGGGGGATCTCATCACTATCGTCATCTTTCGGCCATTCTGGTCGAGATTGAGGCACCACTCCGCCCCACACTTTCCGGTCCAGCATTGCATTGGAAATGTAAACCCACCCCCATCAATTTGGGTCATTTTACAAGAAACTTTCAGATCAAAAGATATGTCCTGTTTAGAATGAGATTTTCTTAAGAGTTTCGTATGGAGGGGTTCCACTGTAATCTTAATAATATTATTACTGTATCATTACATACCTCTAGAATGATGTCGATGACTCCAAGACTTTTGCTTGACGATGTGCATGTCAGACTGTCAGTCACTATCAGTGTCAAGAACTCGAGTATAAATCTCCTTGCAGGGTGGGTGATAAGGAGAGTCTTGTCTTTGGCGAATACCAGCTCAGTTGATGTCTCTCCTTCTCCCTCACTATCAGACATTACCTGGCAAAGAAATATACTACTTGTTAATAAAGGGCTTACTGGTTTAGCTTTAATGGTAAAGTTTATCTGCAAGACTTTTGAAAAGCAATAGGCTAAGAAGTGTTGTGTGCTAACATATTTAATGTAGGGGTAGTGGGTGTGAGTGTGCTGAATATATACTAATACTATTAGCCACTGACTAGGCTACCTCTTAACAGGGCTGTATTTGGACAAACATTGACAAACAAATATGGTCTACCGAAATTCCTACCTCTTGGGACCTAAGTAGTCTTCTTCTTTTAGGAAACAAGACAGCGACAAGGTTTTCTAGGAATTCTTGTTTGTTCTCAGTACAAACTGCACTAAATTGAGCTACATTACGGTACAAGAACATCAAGAACTGGATGAGAGTGACGGGATATTCACGTAGCCATGATCCTTCTTCAGTGTTCTCCCATTCCTAGTATATCAATGATGAATGATTAATAACATTTGTATTTTACTTTATAAAATATTTGATTTAAATCGCGCGCTCTAATTGGCTGAGAAGCGTGCTCTATCTATCTGTCCTTTCACAGCACTAAACAGTGTGGTAATTTGAGGGAGGGGAGGACTGGACTTTGTCGTTGTTGCTTGTGTTACAATCATTGCTGTTACAATCATTAGTGTTGTTGTTGGTGTTGTTGTTGTTACTATAGTTGTTGTTAGTGTTGTTGTTACTGTAGTTGTTGTTACTGTAGTTGTTGTTACTGTAGTTGTTGTTACTGTAGTTGTTGTTAGTGTTGTTGTTACTGTAGTTGTTACTGTAGTTGTTGTTAATGTAGTTGTTGTTGTTATTGTTACTGTAGTTGTTGTTACTGTAGTTGTTGTTAATGTAGTTGTTGTTATTGTTATTGTTACTGTAGTTGTTGTTACTGTAGTTGTTGTAGTTGTTGTTACTGTAGTTGTTGTTACTGTAGTTGTTGTTAGTGTTGTTGTTACTGTAGTTGTTACTGTAGTTGTTGTTGTTGTAGTTGTTGTTATTGTTATTGTTAATGTAGTTGTTGTTATTGTTATTGTTACTGTAGTTGTTGTTACTGTAGTTGTTGTTGTTGTTGTTACTGTAGTTGGTGTTGTTGTTACTGTAGTTGCTTTGTTGTTATAGCTGTTATTGCTTTTGCTCAGTATTGATTTTTTTATATCTATTGTTGCTATTGTTATGTGCTGCTGCCAATTGTTTTCATTGCTATTGCTATTGTTCTTATTGTTGTGCTATGGACTGCTATTACATTATTGTAATAGTAAACCTTGTTATTGTTGTAGTAAGCCTTTACCTCATTAACCATGATCCTTGCCATTGATAGAAGTACAATAGCAGCTTCAGGGCAGTAGATGGTATGTGCAGTAGGATCACGTGGACTAGGTAGTGCAGTCTTGACTCCCGTTGACGTTGACGACCAGAACACCGAGTAGAGGTTATGCCAGTCAAATTGTACGCCTGCATACACATCTGAAAATAGACAGCGGTTATCTCCCAAAACAGCAAATACATATTGAAAAGAGAGATAGAGTAATAGACCAAAACAGCTAATGCGTTGCTACGTACGTTTCCACCCAATTCAAATAGGGAATAATATTTTTTGTTTTTCAAACAAAAGTTTTTATTCCCAGAGGTTTTGAATAGACCTCTTTACCTCCGTATGAAAATTTCCCATTTCAGACCACGTGTCATTCCCTTGAGAATTGTTATTTTATGATGAACGTGTTATATCATTTACATGTGAAAGTAACAACTCCCAAGGGTAGCATCACGTGATCTGAAATGGGACAACAAACAAGGAAGGTAAAGAGGTCTATTGGGTGGAAACGTACATATCAACGCGTTAGCCGATTAGGTCTATGCTTGAGTAGTTGCGTGACACTTGTTTTGTACCCACCTGACACAGGGTGACCTAATAACAAGGCGATCACTAAGTGATAGATTTCCGGTACGTCTACGTGTCTTGGAAGAAGACTAGATAGCATTGCAAACCCTGGCACGTTACACACTTCTTTACACATTTCGTAGTTTTCAGAACATTCGGAAACGGCCCCAACATTGAACCCTGTGGAACAACGCAGTATGTTATCTAAATATTTTGATTATTATCATGATAAAAAATGAATAAATGACTAAATAAATGAACAAACAAATGAATGAATAAGAAAATGAATAAGAAAATGAATGAATATATTAATGCTGGTGAATTCAAATTGGAGACCGAGATTGTTGAAGTGGAATTGAAAGTGTATTGTTTGAATAAAATCCCAACCACTCCAGTCCACTTCTATGATCTACGATCTATGTTTCGCACACGACAACCCTTTTTCATGAGATGTACACATGTGGCAATTCATACATACCGGCTACAACGTATGGCGTTTTAATCATCATCCTCTCCGTGCCCGTCAACCAGCCACCATTACAAACACCTTCTTTAAATCTCTCTAAAGCAGTCTGGCCACCCAGCATGGTGACCAGGATACGAGTGGCACGGACAACTGTTGTCTTGTGGATGTGAGGATGAATGAACAACATCAACCAGTCATAACCAAGAGTTTCTTGCAGTGCATCTGAAAACCTTTAAAAGGATACAAAAAGGTTTTAAGGAGAACATCATGTATGAAAACTAAAATGACAAGAAGATGTTCATTATATCAAGTGATGATCAAGTTAAATAACTGGTCTACAACATGTGGCACTGATATTGACGACGGTTAAATGAAAAGTTGAAGAGAGTACGGTTTGCGCTACACAGGGAGAGGTATTGGTGATCACGATGATGACGAGGGACATGATTGATTATATCAAGTGATGATCAAGTTAAATAACTGGCCTACAACATGTGGCACTGATATTGACGACGGTTAAATGGGGGTCCTGAAGGGGTAAAATGGGAGCTGGGATTGGCCTTATTTTTGACTGGGAAAATGGGATTGGATGCATTCGGACTGGGATTTACAAATAAAAGTACAATAGAAAATGGGAATGGGATTGAAAACTTGAGCAAAACTGATGGGATTTTAAGATTTTTGACTGGGATTTGGCCAAAACATAAACTGGGAAATGGGATTCGGAGAATCCCTCCCCCCCCCCCCCCCCCCCCTTTAGGACCCTCTTAAATGAAAAGTTGAAAAGAGTGTGGCTTCCGAAAGAGCAACGCTACACAGGGAGAAGTATTGGTGATCTCGATGATGACGAGGGACATGATGTAGATGTTTGTATATTACAAAGACAGGCGTTTCAAGCAATCCCCAGGGTCACGAATATAAAGGAAACAAGTTATACCTGTGATCTAACGATCCTCCTTCTCCACAAATAAGACACAATATCAGCTCTAGTAAGACATTTCTAAGTCTTATCCTCTTGGGAGTAACACGGTCATTGTTGTCTGCAATACCGCCATCATTCTCTTCTCCCTTGCCATTTAGTTTGTCATCGTTCAGGTTAATCTCGTTTTCATTGACATGGTGGCTTGAAATGGTGGAAGCAAGAAATTGTCCAAACCTTTAATGGCATAAAAAAGAGATTAACAATACAACATAACATTGTATGTCATAGAACGTGCAAAGTTCAGGTTTACACTCATGAGTAATTTGTGTCAAAACATGAACGAGCGTGGCCTCTCTCTTATGACGTTTTTATATACTTTGTTTTACGCATTTTTGACAACAACAACAGCTAAACAGCAGCAGCTACAACAAGAACATCAACAACAGCGGCAACAACAGCAACAAAATGCCACAATAACTGCAGCGGCAACAACAACGACTAGCTGCAGAAACGAAACGTCTACTGCTTCAGCCAAAAAGAATTAGAATCAAATATAAAATACAAGAAAGCGTTTGACAGTGAAAGCATTACAAGAATCATAAAGTGCTTCACCATTTCCATCTAACGGTCTTTACCTGATAAGGTTCTTTCCTTCATTGATGTTACTTAGCAACACTGACAGCACGCTGGCGATGGTGTGTGCAGTAGAATCTGACACTGTTTCGTCTTGAAGCGTGAAGAGTAGTTTAGGTACCAGCCCTAACTGTTGCATAAGATCCGCGTTGACCTGGGACTCACTGCAAGTAACAGAATTTTAAATCATTCAATAAGGTACAGCGTACTATCACAATGTAATAGTTGGTGGAAGATTCTTAACGCATTGTTTTCTTTTTTTCTTCTTCAACTTGTAAGCTAAATTGTACAAACTAAACTTGACTACACTTACTTTCCAGGACCAAGCAGTTCTAAGAAATGTGCATAGAGAGATCGTTCCAGGTCTCCAGGACCGTCGTGCCAAACCTATATGCAAATGAATGTTAAATAACAGACCTTAAATAGCATCATTGCCATCACTATCCTAATTACCATAATCACCATCATCGTCATCGTCATAATCACCATCATTACTATCATCAATATTATCATAATCACTATCGTCATTTGATCACCAACATTATTAGTAATTTCATCATCATCACCATTAGAACTTCTGTCACAATCAACTAACATAATAATCATCATCATAATTGCCTCATCATACTTCATCATCACCGTCATCATCTTCGCCGTCAAATTCATTAGCAACATAACCTACAACAACAACAACAACAACAACAACAACAGCAGCAGCAGCAGCAGCAACTGACTCATCAGGTATGCTGTAGCAACCAATCGTGTATAAATAAACATTATCATCATTATTATTATTATCGTCATCATCATAATCATCATCATCATCATTATCGTCATCATCATCATTATCGTCATCATCATCATTATCGTCATCATCATAATCATCATTATTATTAATAATAACGCAGACAACAACAGCAGCAGCAACAACAGACTCATCAGCTATGCTATAGAAACCAATCGTGTATAAATAAACATCATCATAATCATCATTATTATCATCATCATTTAGTAATAACGCAGACAACAACAGCAGCAGCAACAACAGACTCATCAGCTATGCTATAGAAACCAATCATGTATAAATAAACATCATCATAATCATCATCATTATCATCATCATTATTATTAATAATAACGCAGACAACAACAGCAGCAGCAGCAACAACAGACTCATCAGCTATGCTATAGAAACCAATCATGTATAAATAAACATCATCATAATCATCATCATTATCATCATCATTATTATTAATAATAACGCAGACAACAACAGCAGCAGCAGCAACAACAGACTCATCAGCTATGCTGTAGAAACCAATCGTGTATTAATAAACATCATCATCATCATTATTATTACATCACAACGCGCCTTACTGTGGCCACCCAATTAAAGTTTTGTACAAGTTAGCTTTAGCGTTCAAAAGTTTCTCTTTTCAAATTATTTGCTAAAACTTTTTAAATTCAAACATACTGGGAGGTTTTTCAGACACTTATAAACTTCATTCTTGTCTTCGCTTTGAACATTTCAAAGTGTTTACCTTTCGACACTCAGCGTGTCTTTTTTTTTAAGGTCAAATTCTCGCTTTCTGATTGGTTAACTTGTACAAAACTTTAATTAGGTGGCCACGGTAAGGTGCATCGCGCTGTAATAGTGCGGACAACAATAGCTGATCAAGATAGGATTGCATTGTGTTTGCCATACCTCAAGATCACATAGAAGATCCCTGAATGCCAACACATTAGGTATTATAGTAGATTCACGGTCACTGTCCACTGTACCAACCAACGCGAACGTCAAGTGAAGGATATGGGTGTTAAGAAGATGTTTCTTCTTGCGTAGTAACAGTGCAAGGATCTATAAGGATGGAAAAACACAACAAGGAAATGTTTACTCTGAAAAGGTAATACGACAGCCTGTCAGCAAAGCGATAAAAATAACGAAATGGAAACAGGCAGACAGAAAAATAAACGGACAGACAGACAGACAGTCAGACAGACAAGAAAGCATACATGCAATAATACAGAGATGAACAAACAATCAGGCAAATATGCAAACAGATATGCAAATAAACAAACATTGCAATAATTAAATACACAAAAAGACAAAAAAAAAAACAAAGGCAAAACAAGCAAACACAAAAAAACTTACCAAAACAAACAGCAAAGAAACAAAGAAACAAGAAAACAAACAACCGAGCAAACAAACAAACAAACAAAACAAATATACAAACAAACGAGCAAACAAACAAACAAGCAAACAAATAAATATACAAACAAATAAATATACAAACAAATAAATATACAAACAAGCAAATATACAAACAAACAAGCAAACAAACAAGAAAACAAGCCATCCAACGATCAAACAAACTAACTAACAAACAAACGAACAACCAAACAAACAACCAAACAACCAAACAAACAACCAAACAAACAAACGAACAACCAAACGGAAAAACAACCAAAAAAACGAACAAACAAACGAGCCATCAAACAAGAAAACGAGCCATCAAACAAACAAACGAGCAAACAAACTAACAAACAAAAACAAACAAACGAACAAAAAAAAACTACCGAACAAACAAACAAACAAACAAACAAACAAGCAAAAAAACGGGAAAAAACCCCGAACAAACAAATGAGCAAACAAACAAACAAAAAGCCTAAATAGATAAGAATCAAGTAGTTAATGATGAGGAATGACGATCATAACCATCACTTACCTGGTAACCCCTGGTCCTGTCCATATCTCGTCTACACGATGGGTTACTCCTCAATACACAGCTCAATGCTTTAACCGAAGCATACAACGCTTCTATGTCCGTCGCCATAGCAACAAGACCTAGTAGACACGATACACCGCCAATACATTCAATCAGTTTAGTGACAGGGTTAGGGCAGAAGGTCCTCAAGCCTGAACAACCAATGAGAATCGCTCCTATTGTACGGGATGAGCCCAGTAGGTGTGCAGCGGTGTTGTGGATAAGTCGTACTGGTGTGGAGTTATCGTGGGTATTGAGAACAAGCTATGTAAGGAATGGGAATCATCATTGTTAGTACCATCACACTAATGAAGGGTAAGTATTATTTGTTTGTTTGAGAAAGAAGAAAATGGTATATATAAAACAAAATAGAGAAGAAATCAATGCAGAAAGGAGTGAAGGAAATAAAATAGGATGGAAGGAAGGAAGGAAGAAAGGAAGGAAGGAAGGAAGGAACCCTTACCTCTTTAGCAATGGTTCGTGTGTCTAGCCTCCTAAAGTGTTTTCTTATCTTAGCCATAGATAGAACAGACTTAGCATGGGCGTGGATACCAAACATGACCTTTTCCCCAGAGACTAATGGTTCTGCGTTTTCCATTGAATGCTGTGAATAATGAGAAATTACAGTCTACATCGAATTAGGATTGATAAAAATATTAAGAAAATACATATACACAAAATATTTACAAAATAGAAAGTACCAATAAAAAATATATAAATTATTCATTCATTCAGTCAGTAGGTCCGTAAGCCAGCCAGCCAGCCAGTAGGTCCGTAAGTCAGTCAGCTAGCCAGTCAATCATACAGTCAGTCAGTCATTCCATCAGTCAGCCATCCAGTCAGTTATATAGTCAGTCAGTCTGTAAGTCCATAAGCATAACTCACCAAAGACTCTCCTTCGGCACAAGGGGACTGGAAACTGCCTACATAATTAGGTCCCAGTAGGAACATTTTCATTGCTGTACCAGGCTGTAAGGGTTCCTCAATAAGATGTGTAGGGCCTAATTTCCACATCAAACGAGAGCACCTTCTTTGGGTTGGTTGTGTTCCTATGTATGCAACAATGTAAGGTGCCACCATGGCCGTGGAGGCGTCTGGACTTGCTAATCCAGCTTGGACGTATTTGAGCTGAAATAAAGATGCTGTTTGTTAGACTTCTTGCAAAAAGTACAGGTTTACATGCACTCATGATAAATTTGTGTCAAATCATGAACAAGCGTGTTTACAATTAAATATTGTCTTTACACAGCCAGACAAACAAACAGACAGGCCAACCATAGTCTATTAACTATGGGCCAACAAACAGACAAAAAACAAGGGTAAACGAACAGATATAGGCCAACAAACAAGCGACCAAACAAAAACAAAACAAAATAGCCAATAAACAAACAGAAAGTAAGAGACAGCTAAACTAACACAGATGGACACAGATATGATGGACACACACAACAAATAAGAGAAGAAAATCACAACAAAAATATTATAACTATCTTTACCTTAGTAGTAGCAACATGCTGTCCATCGACAAACAAGGTTGCAGTGCTGTTACGAATCAAAGCCTTATTAAGAACAACAACCACGTGATGCCAACGCCCTTCCTCCAACAGTAGGTCACTAAGGAACCTCGCCTCTGTGTGTTCACGTTGAGTCTGGTCACTAGTCTTGTCGATGTCATCATTAGCTGACTCTTCTGTTCGTACCTTTACAAACCAATAATTACGTTACATCTAACCACAACAACAACAACAATATTTGTTTATTTTCTCATATATATATATATATATATATATATATATATATATATATATATATATATATATATATATATATATATATATATATATATATATACGGTGGCCCACAACTGTCACATCAAATACAAATCGCTCACATCAAATACAAATCGCTCACATCAAATACAAATCGCTCACATCAAATACAAATCCCTCACATCAAATACAAATCGCTCACATCAAGTACAAATCGCTCACATCAAATACAAATCGCTCACATCAAATACAAATCGCTCACATCAAATACAAATTGCTCACATCAAATACAAATTGTTCACATCAAATACAAATTGCGGTATGTACTTCATGGCTGAATGCAATATAAACGACAAGTATAGTACTTATACTAGTTTATGGTACTACTATATACAGCCATCCTTAACCATCCCTAGTCATCCCTAGCCATCACTTACCATCCTTTACCATCTCTAGCCATCCCTATCCATCCCTATCCATCCTTATCCATCCCCTATAGCCATCCATTACCATCCCTAGCCATCCCTAGCCATCCTTTACCATCCCTTGCCATCCCTAGCTATCCCGAGCCATCCTTATCCATCCCTAGCCATCCTTATCCATCCCTAGCCATCATTTACCATCCCTAGCCATCCCTAGCCATCCTTATCCAAAAGGGGTATTAAAATGGCAAATTTCTGCCAAGAGGTTCTTAATCCACTAGGTTCTTAACTGCCGTTACGGTGTTTACTGTATTGAAAGAAAGCCATTTTTTGCTATGGTTGTTTATCGTTGTCAAAACAGTTATTGTCATAAAAACGCTAAATAATTAGCATAAAAGTAGATTTAAAGCAATACCATTTTCATACCAATCGAAGCATCTTCCAAATTGAGTTGATTGACAGATCTGACATTTTAAGACTTTATAACACGTGATGGTCGTGGTCAATCGAAAAACAAAGACCATCCCTGTGTATGTCTGTGTAGCATGGCATAAGTTTAACCCTAATCAGAGTCATCTCACATTTTCCCCTCGGCCTCAAGGGAAAGGTCTAGAAATAAACAAACACAACTATCCTATACAGTTTTTCGCGTATCTGTCCTTGTTTTTTGAATTAAAAATTTAATGATTTTCTGTGTTTTTTTTTTATTACTATTTCCAAAAATCATTCCCCAACACCCAACCCCCCCCCCCCCCCTCCCCCCTCCCCCCTCCCCCTATTTTCTAGGATGGCAGATGGCAGATGGTAAAGGATAGTATGTGATGGCTAGGGATGACTAGGGATGGTTAAGGATGGCTGTATATAGTAGTACCATAAACTAGTATAAGTACTATACTTGTCGTCTATATGGCATTCAGCCATGAAGTACATACCGCAATTTGTATTTGATGTGAGCAATTTGTATTTGATGTGAGCAATTTGTATTTGATGTCAGCAATTTGTATTTGATGTGAGCGATTTGTATTTGATGTGAGCGATTTGTATTTGATGTGAGCGATTTGTATTTGATGTGAGCGATTTGTATTTGATGTGAGCGATTTGTATTTGATGTGAGCGATTTGTATTTGATGTGAGCGATTTGTATTTGATGTGAGCGATTTGTATTTGATGTGACAGTTGTGGGCCACCGTATATATATATATATAATATTAATTTTACAATTCATTAGAGTACAAAAACTAAAAGTGTGCAATACTATAGTGTTGATTAAACAATAGAGAACAATATAATTAGCATAATTTAGCAGTATTTAGTGGTAATTATGTTGCACACTTTTAGTGTTTGTACTCTAAGAAATATCAAGTAACAATTATGGTAGAGTACAAATACTAAAAGTGTGCAATACTTTGTACTATTTACCACTAAATAGTGTTGATTAAACAATAGAAAACAAAATAAT
This sequence comes from Metridium senile, assembly GCA_949775045.1. Lineage (NCBI taxonomy): Eukaryota > Metazoa > Cnidaria > Anthozoa > Actiniaria > Metridiidae > Metridium > Metridium senile. The sequence goes on along the minus strand of OX459101.1, from coordinate 9,937,143 downwards.
TTGCATAATTTAGCAGTATTTAGTGGTATTTATGTTGCACACTTTTAGTGTTTGTACTCTAACAAAAATATTTACAGTTTATACTTCTTTACTTAAATAATTAAATGAGACACAGGACTAGGTGAACATTTCTGTTTTTTAGTTAGCCCCCAGAATGATATACTTACCTGTTTCAATAGTCCCCTTCAGTTACTGCACCACCCTGAAAGGTAGTTGGACCTTTGCATCGTAGCGAGACGAACGTTGAGATTGAAATGATAGAGACATGTAAATTATTGTACGCCAAGGTGTTTACATCGTGTTTGCAACGCTTCGATGCAAAGGCCCAGCTACCCTTCATATCAAGATGACGCAGGAAACTGTGAAGGGGACTATTCTCATTTATTTATTTAGTCATTCATTTCTTTTACACACTCGTTTGTTTATTTATTCACTGTTTAATAAGCCAATATCACCAACAGCATCATTGTCTCCATCATCACCATCGTCATCATTATCCTCACCTTTGTTAACATCGTAACCATCATCATCACGATCAAAATCATTATCACCATCACCATTAACCCAAGTAATTATAACAATAAATTCATGAATAATCAATGAGATAGATACAAAATCGTCCGGATTTGTATAAGTTTTTAAAACTTGAATTTTCTCGACCAGATTTACTTTTATCTTGACAATTTTAGTAAAATATGAAAAAACTAACATTGGAATTTGAATCATAAGTTCAATACAATATTTGCGTTCGATCTTTATGAGATATTCTCTATATATCGCATACAGATTGACCTTTCATATTGTATATATTACTTACCACTAGCATTTTGTCCTTGGCTGAAATACTCAGCGACAAACATGGTGAGTTCTGCTGCTTTCCATCACCACTACGAAACTGTCTTGCAATAGTCAGTAGTCTAACAGGGTGTGGGTCCTCTGACGGACTACTAAATCTATCCACACATACCCATGAAGTGAAGGTTAGGCCAGCTTGTGGAGGGAACAGACGCTCTCCTGTACCAATACCAGGAACAGCGCTCACTACTACAGAGTTACCGACAACAGAACCGACGGATGAAAAACCTGGAATAAGATGGAGAGAAAATATTTTTAAAAGTGATTGTTGATAACGTGTCATGATAATACAGATTATCATCAATATATTTGGCCCAATAACAAACTACCCTAGCGGGCGAAAATAAATTTTGGCGGGCCACAAATCATACCGCATCTGCCGTTTCAGAAAATTTCTTTTGAAACTTGACCCAATATATTGATGATAATGGGAACAAGATAACTTTTGTAGGGCATATTCTCGCTCCGCTCGGGCACCAGATAAACATTATGCCCTCTAAAAGTCATGTTATTGTCCTATTACGGTAAGGATAATGAAGAAATATAAAACGCGTGCGCAGTTTGTGTGCCGTTATAAAGCATACGGCGATTGTCAGAACAGGAGAGAGCAAGGCACGCATATTATGTCAGTCACACGGAAACTGCTCTAAATGCACAGCACTGCAAGTACATTTTCTATTTCTTTTATAAAATACAATGATGATAATGATCATGATGTTGATAATTCATATAATAGATGTTTCATATTTAGCTCATGATGTTGAAAACGATAATAATAATGATGATGATGATGATGATGTTTATAATAATAATAATAATGATGATGAAGATGATGTTTCATATTTAGATCATGATGTTGAAAACGATAATAATAATGATAATGATGATGATGATGTAAACTTATAAAAATAAAGATGATAATAATGATGATGAAGATGTTTCATATTTAGATCATGATGTTGAAAACGATAATAATAATGATAATGATGATGATGATGTAAACTTATAAAAATAAAGATGATAATAATGATGATGAAGATGATGTTTCATATTTAGATCATGATGTTGAAAACGATAATAATAATGATAATGATGATGATGATGTAAACTTATAAAAATAAAGATGATAATAATGATGATGAAGATGATGTTTCATATTTAGATCATGATGTTGAAAACGATAATAATAATGATAATGATGATGATGTAAACTTATAAAAATAAAGATGATAATAATGATGATGAAGATGATGTTTCATATTTAGATCATGATGTTGAAAACGATAATAATAATGATAATGATGATGATGATGTAAACTTATAAAAATAAAGATGATAATAATGATGATGAAGATGTTTCATATTTAGATCATCATGTTGATACCGATAACAATGATGATGACGATGATGATATTCATAAAAATAATGATGATGAAGACGATGTTGATAAAAATAATAATGATAATAATGATTAAATTGATAAAAATAATGATGATGATGATTCAGATGATCATCATGTTGATACCGATAACAATGATGATGACGATGATGATATTCATAAAAATAATGATGATGAAGACGATGTTGATAAAAATAATAATGATAATAATGATTAAATTGATAAAAATAATGATGATGATGATTCATAAAATTATTTAGATGTTGATGATGTTGGTAACGATCGATAATAATGGTGGTGATAGTACAGTCGAACCGCGTTAATCCAGCCACTGAAGGGACAGCCCAAAGTGGTCCTATTGGCCAGTAACAAAACGAGTAATGGACTGGGTACTAGTTTTCCTAATTGATGTAATAAGCGGGTAAATTTTATAGAAAATGTATGGGCATGTATTTCGTCGGGACCTAAAAAACTGGCCGCAATAACGGGATGGCTGTATTAAGCTGTAATTATGATGACAACATAAATAAGAAATTCACAGTAAATATTGATTGCTACAAAAGCTATCAAAAAGACACTTCTATCTCACCTGGCAACGCTTGTGGTGCTATAGCAGGTAGAAACAAACAACCAAACCCATCTACACTCATGTTAAACTCGACAAATGACGGACAATACAACACTCCATGAGCACGTGCATCACGAGGTGTAGTCATGGAAACAAGGCACTTAATGCGGGTCAACGGGACAGGCTTACTTTTCGGGGTCTCAGGATCAACCTCAACGTCTTGGCATTCGCTAGTGGTGTGCTCCAGTGATGGTTCATCACTGATAGGTTGTAGATCAGGTTCTTGTGCACAGTGCAAGCTTAGCTGCTGGCTGATATCTTCAACACTCATTTCAGCAGCTTTGTGCTGGCCGCCTTCTTTCATTTCAGAACTATTCTCCAAGGACGTTATGCTACTTTGGGAGGACCTCCTTGATATATCGATCTCTAGACCTAACGAATCTTTGAAACTTTCGGATAACGTTGTATTTTGGGTTGGAGCTTCTTCCTGATCTTGCAATGAAATCTGTGATAGATTATTAGGAATTGATGAGTGCTGTGATTGGCTGTTTGGAATTTCTGAGGCTTTTGATTGGCTAGTTGCAATTTCCAAGCCCTGTGATTGGATTGTTGGAATTTCTGAGTTCTGTGATTGGCTAGTTGGAATTTCCAAGCTCTGTGATTGGCTACTTGAGATTTCCGAGCTTGGTAATTGGCTTTCTGATGTTTGTGATTGAATACTTGGGGTTGCCTGTGGTTTGTCGTTAATCTCGCGTTCTTCTTGTCTTGCTTGTACGGTATCTATAGAAGGGTTTCCAGAAACATCAACAATAACAAGATCATCACCCTGGTCAATGGTTGAAACCTCTTGTTGACTGTCTAAGTCAGTGTCAATGTCAACACCATCAACTACGGTTGATATCTCTCCATCTGCAGCCGCCTGAACTGGCATTGTACCGCCAAATACTTTACTACTATCAAAAGGATTATCATGATGCAGATGGTCTCTTTTTCGAGGGGGTCGTTTAGGGGGTGGATCTTCATCGGGGGACGTCTGGCCCCCACCAGGGGAGGACTCAGATGAACTATTACTATCATCTACCTTAGCTTCAGTCTCTTTTTCATCCCCTCCCTCCCCTACTAAAATCTCAAAATCGCGATCTTCTTCAGAATCTGATTCTTCTCCGTAGCTTGAATCGGGGCTGGGTTGTATCATGTTCATCATCGGGTCCCTGAAGGATAGATTACTAGAACGTTTCTCAAGGGATCCCCCTCTAGTGAGTGACTCAGTTCGTCCTCTTGTTGAAGAGTCGGACAGTTTTCTTGTGATAGCGTCTGATAGTTTTCGCATCGATCTTTCTTCTGATGCAGGAGTTTCTGTTTTTGTTTTAATGGTTTCAGATGTTGTGGTTGTGTTCACTGGTGCACCATCTTCTTCATCTAGATGGGGTTCCTGTGTTGGATTGGGTTCTTCATCGGGTGGTATAAGAGCACTGCACAAGAGTGGACTACCAAGACGAAGAAAATCCCTACAAATGTGAATAAAATGTGAGCAAATCTTACGCTTTACTTGGATAAGTGAGTAAGTCATTTTTGCAGTGAGTAACAGTGGATGCATTGAGTTACTCAGTTTCTCAGTGACTGCATTCATTCTTTACCAGCTACTAGAGTAACCACTACTCAGTCGTTTTTAGATGCATCAATTTACTCAGTTATTTGGGTAAATACTTAGTCGCTTTTGCAATGAGTTAAGGATATACAGGACACTATCGGGACGTTTTTTTAAAACGCTCTTAACGCGTTTAATTTACATCAATTTCCTTACAAAGTATACATTTCCTGAAAGCTCAAATGATAAAGATTACATATTTAGTTGAAGTTTTAGATAAAACGTATTAGTTTTGGAGAAATTGGGCATATAGTAAGAGAGTGTTGTCTTAGCGCGAGATGTTTATTTGCAGAAGTGTTAATGTGAACAGATCAAATTTTTTGACCTTATTGAACTATCAAAGTGTGCCTGCGATTTGTCTTTTGGCGGTTTGTTAATTTTTTATTGATTTTTTAAGTTCAACCTACATATTTTTCAGTGCATTCTATAGTAAATGGCTAATATCTGACGAAAGAAAACGAAAAAGAACAAACGCAGGCACACTTTGAAACTTGAGATATGTTTGAGTCATCATAACGATTTTCGCGTTAATTGGTCGAAAAATCTCTGCAAATATACCTTTTAAAGTTGTACATTTTATCAAATTCTACTACTGAGAAATTTGTAGTTTTGTTTTAATAGGATTAAAAGATTATTTACTCGATGTTGACAAGTTTTAGGCTTTGTAAGTCAATATGCGTCACGTAAGAAATGTGATCCTTGACTGATCGTAACATGACTAAGATGATCTAGAACTCTAAAAACTAGTAGAATGATGAATTATCAAAATAAATATCAAAAACTTTGTATGTTGTTGCAGTTTAGTTTGGTTTTAGCTTACTCTGTTCAGTTTGTTTTCGCTGTAACAACATGATACCATGTGGTCGTGACCTCTAAGATAACAAATTTTGACAGCTCCTGTCAAAATTCCAACGCATTCATTAGACTATCAAAAATGCTTTTTCATTTATATCTTCTTTGCAAAAAATATTTTTGAACTCAATTTTTTATAAGGTTGTGGATTTCAATCTGTTGTTTGATTTAGTTTGTTTTTGAAAAACGTGTACTTTGAGGTGAATTGTGTCCTGTATATCCTTAATTTACTCTGTTATTTGAGTAGCTACTACTCAGTTGTTTTTGTTTTTTATGTGCGTGATAAGTGTAGATGCATTGATTTACTCAGATATTTGAGTTTCCACTGATCAAGCGTTTTTGAGGGCAGCGAGTAACTGTGAATTTTGTTGTACTCAGAAAGTATTATGCAGTGCAGATTGAAGTATTTATTGTATAAATGATCACCTTAGTACTGTAGGAGAGAGTGCTTGTGAAGCCAGCCTCTCAAACATTCTCTGTAATGGAGCATTCAAAGGATGATCTTCATCTGTAAACGCAGCTTCACATCGCTGTAACAATTGTTGTGGCAGACCTGCCTGACACATGACTTGCTGGTTGTGCTCTGATTTTAGTAGACACTGGAGATGATTCAGCCAGTACATTTGGAGCTCTAGGCAACCCTAGATTATAATAACAATAATAATAATAATAAAAATTTATTGTCATTATAAAACTCATTAATGATTTATGACAAATTGACAACAGAGATCATAGTCTGTCATGAAGAAGTTTGTATATTAGACACAAAATCCTTCTCCTCCTGATTTGCATTTACATTTGTTTAAACTTTCGGGTTGTCTCTATTGCACCCTCCACCTATTTTTTTTCCATTTTCCATTTAAAATTTTTCTTGTGTGTATATGGTAATTAAAAAACTTTGAACCTTTTAATTTTCTTGGCCATATTTACTTTTATATTCATGACAATTTGAGTAAAATATGATAGAACTAATGTTGAAGTTTCATAAGTTCTATACAATATTTGCCTTCAATCTGTATGAGATATACAGTCAATCATTTTCGACTCGCCACTGTATATTCCATACAGATCATCCTCGGGAACCCAGGGGTAATCTTCTATCGCTTGTTTCTCACTCCCAGAATAAATACCCCTGGGAATGTAGTCTGTTGGAGCTTGTTCCGGAAGTCAAAATTCAGCTCTTTCCTGATTGATCGACCTTATTAGGTCGACCAATGAAAATCAACATGACAATTCAAAGAAAGTTGTTAAATAAGTTTGAATTTTGACTTCCGGAACAAGCTCCAACAGACTAAGTTCCCAAGGGTATTTATTTCTGGGAGCGAGAAACGAGCGACAGAAGATTACCCCTGGGTTCCCAAGGATGCATACAGATTGTCTGCTCATATTGTATATATATCACTAATTGTCACTACTCATTACCATCATTATGGTAATCAATGATATCATTACAACTTTGAACATTTTTCTATCATCATTGGCCAATACCAAATTGAGTAGAGGACTGGGTACTAGTTTTTCTAATTAATGTGATTAAGAAATGAATCTCATAATTAAATAGAGCATGTCAAGATATGTATGATTCCTGAGTTTGGTTGCATTTGGTTGTATTCTGACCAAGATACAGCCTCATAAAATTGCCTAAAAATAGAAGGAAATGTATGGTTTGGAAGGACGCCTGTCCCTTGAATCCATACATTCCTTTGTAATTTTGGGCAGTTTCGAATGGCTGCAACTCACTCAATATCCAACCAAAAGCACCAAATCTCACGAATCTTGCATATCTTGATCTGCTGTTTTATATTATGAGGTTCATTTCTTAATTAAATTAATTAGGGAAACTAGTACCCAGTCCTCTACTCGATTTGGTATTGGCCCATAATTGTAAGCATCATCGTCACTATCAAAAGTATCATCATTATCAATCTTTATTATGCTTTAATCTTTATGACAATTTAAGGAACCATCATTTTCATCATCATCACTATCATAGTCATCCCCATCATAATTGTCATCGCAACTGTCACCATCACCAGATCATTACCAGATGAATTTGCATAATTTTCAGCATGGCTGCCTACCTCTGTATTTGATATCATTTGACCATCCTCTCCCACCTCACATATAGCCGGCAATAAATCCATAACAGCAGTTAAAGCTCCAGAATGATAAATCGACAGCACAGGTGGGCCATAGTGGGGTATAGCTTGTCCATTCATTCTGTCCGTCGGCCCATAATTGCCAACTTTCAAACCAAACGAATCAGTAGCCATGTCAAATAAGTTCTTAAACATTTCATTTGCTGAGTATAGTAGTGAAGGGTAGCTAAGGTCTGGTTCTTGAGGGGCATCATACTTGCCTGATCTCACAGAGTCTATACTAGGGGTGGAGGTGAGAGGTAAGTGTGCCGAGCTGGATGAGAGGACCCTACTGAGGCTCTTGAATGCTGGTTTGGATTCTCCTGTGAAAGGTCCCATTACTGGTGTCTCTAGGGAGAAACAGCCCAAGAGTCTGATCGTGTCGGCAAGACCACGGAACCGTACCTGGTAATGAAAAAAGTAACACTATTTATTAAGGGATGAACCATTCGTTTCTTTTAAAATGAACTACCTCAATATTGATAATGACAATTATATCTGACAATTATATACCTCATCCATGAAGAAATTCTTGTTGGCAGGCTCATCTTGCATCGCTGCTGTCAGCACATGGAAGACTGTTCTCAAAAGGATTAGCACATCTTCTTGTTTTACTTCAAACAGATCATATGGTAATTTATAATAAACGATTTAAATATTCATTCGGGAATCACCAGTGCTTGACAGCACTGATTTGAAATGTTTCATCACCACTATCACCATCACTATCATCACTATCAACTTCATCACCATCATCATTACCATCATTATCTTCATCACCATCATTACATGTATCATCATCCTCATCATCACTTCATCTTAATATCTTTATCACAATAATCATCACCACCAACATCATTTCTATCATAAACATTATCATCATCATAATTTTGTCTATCACCATCACCATCACCATCATTACATGTATCATCATCATCATTCTCATCATCACTTCATCTTAATTATAAGTCGTCACCATGCACCATCATCATTGTTATGACCATCACCATCTTTTTCATCATTATCATCACCATCACCATCATCACAACCACCAATATCACCATCATAATCATCACCATCAACATAACCATCATTTTCTCTATAATTTCACTATCATAATCATCACCACCATTATCTTTATCACAATTATCATCAACACCACCATCATCATTTCTATCATAAACATTATCATCATCATCATTTTATCTATCACCATCACTATCATTATCATCATCACTATCATCACCATCACTACCATCATGTTTTAAGCATCATTGCTGACTCATTACTCACCATTATCCCAAGCATGTAAAGCAAGACTTCCCTCCATATTAAGAGGTACTGACATCACATACACAAATCCTCCTACTTCACGGAATACTGCTCTTGTTCTTGGATCAAGCTCAAATACTTTCAATACAGCATTCAGAACCTGAATCTTGATGGGAACCTCTGTATGTACTGCAGAATGCATGCGGCCTAGCAGGGTTCCTGTACAAACAAAAACAATGAGGGGTTTGGATACTGCATTCTGGAAACACTATCTGATGATGACTAACTTTCTCACTAGTTGATGAGCAAACATGTCAACCATCATTTTTTCAATACATTCATTTATCCAATTATGTTCATTCATCCATTCATTCACTAATTAGTATTTTTATCTATTCATTCAGTAAGACAGTCAGTGAATCAGCATATTGCACATTATTTAAAGCCAGTACACACAAGGTGACAAGTTGTTGCAACACAATGCTGAGACACGGCACTACAAAATCGCTTCATGTGCATTTCTTTAAAACACATTGCTGCGACACTACTTTCACTCATTTTGTTGCTGCGACCTAAGGCACAAAATCAAATGTTGTGGGGACAAGATTTCCACAAAAACTATACATGAACAAGAGGGGAATTGTCACAGCAATGTGTCGCAGTGGCTTGTTGTCTTGTGTGTACCAGGATACTAAGGTCATAAACTATATGATGTCATAAACATGTATGGCAAATACAACCAGTAAATCACTGAAGCTACACATTTCCACATACCTAAGTCATCACTTCCACCATTTAAAATCAGCTCATGGATAATTTTGAGAGCATCTGTCCTGGCCTTGTGATAAGGTACCATGTTATGAACACACATTGCCCCACCTAACTCCCTGAACACCTTAGCATTCTCTGGATTGGATTCCAGTAAAAGTCGCAAGCAGCCCATTAATAAGAAGGGGTAATCTCTAGGTGCTATGCTGATAACTGATACAGGTCCTTCAGAGTCTGGTGAAGTATTTGTTTCAGTGTTGTTGTCTGTTAAGGCATTGATTTGCTGTTGGTTATCTGTGAAATGAGAAATGAAAAATTGAATTGAATGTCTATTTAATATTTATAGCTGTTATTACAGTTATATGCAAATAATTTGAAACTGGATTCAAGTCAGGAAAAAAGGGATAAGGGTGGAATAGAAGGCTACAAGGGAGAGAGGGGTAGGGATAAGGGAAGGAGGGAGGAATGGGAGGCTTCAATGGAGGGAGGGGTAGGGATAAGGGAAGGAGGGAGGAATGGAAGGCTGTAAGGGAGGGAGGGTTAGGGATAAGGGATGGAGGGAGGAATGGAAGACTTCAAGGGAGGGAGGGAGGGAGGGGTAGGGATAAGGGAAGGAGGGAGGAATTGAAGGCTTCAAGGGAGGGTGGAAGGGGTAGTAATAAGGGAAGGAGAGTAGAAAGGAGAGGAAGGAAGAAAGGAAGTCAGGAGTCTTAAGTCTGGTTCACACTTGCGACATAAGCATAAGCATAAGTAACATACGCAGACTCAGTGAAGCATTTCTCAAATAGGTGTGAGAAAAGACAAGTGCGGCTAGTTAGCAAAGCCCAACTGAGTCTGCGTATGTTGCTTATGCTTATGATCATGTCGCTAGTGTGAACCAGAATTAAGAAAGAGAGGGGGGAGGGGGGGGGGGGAGAGAAAACAAATTAAGGACTCACTCACCATCACTTTCTTTCAAAATGGTAGCATACTCTTTGAGACAATTTGTTAATACTTCTAGGATACCAATTTCCCTGAACAAGTCTTTATACTTGGGGTTAAAGCTCAGAATACGAATCAAGAAAGATAGAGCAACCTGATGACAATCACTTAGGCTGAAAGAAAAAAAAAAAAACAAGTGTTATCCATTCATTATAATATACTGTACAAAATTACTTGATTCTGATTGGACGAGAGGAGTATAATTAAATAGCAAATTATAAGTACTCTGCAGAGTACCAATTAGTTTTTCAGTATATTATAAATAAAAAATCGCACAATCTTTTCGTACAATTTGTAATTAATAGATACTTGTGATGTTTTGACAGTTATCAAATTGGACTCACCTAAAAGGCTCATCCAATTTTGAAAACTTTGAAAACATCACCTGTACCTATTAATTACAAATTGTACTCAAGATCATGTGATTTCCTATATTAATTTTACATATTTACACATCTTTTGAAAACCACATTAACCAGCATTTATTTCAATATGAAGTCTAATACTTTATGCAGCTAATGCCTTGGTCGATTTGTCCCAGGTGATAAGCATAAGTTTCAACTTTAATTTTCTCAGCCAGATTTAGTAATGTTTAATAAATGAGCTGGAGTGTTTATAAGCATTTATAAAATTCACAAATAATTAATGAGAATTTCACAAAAGAAATCACATCCATGACAAGTACTGTAAATCTCATACAGATTCATCCTGATTTGTATAAGTATCAACTTGAATTTTCATCCTGATTTGTATAAGTTTCAACTTGAATTTTCTTGGCCAGATTTACTTTTATCTTCAGTTGACAATTTTATTAACTTATGAAAGAACTAATGTTGGAGTTTAATAAGTACTACACAGTATTCACGTCTGATCTGTATGAGATATACTTTATATCCCACACAGATTGGCTGCTCATACAGTATATATTACATACACAACAGCCACCCACATTATTTATTATACAACTGTGACGTAAAGTTACCATAAAAGGTATTGTTTGCGGGCAAATATGAAACACTATTACCCTGAGCTCGAGGGCCAAATAACCCATATTTTGCCCTCCAAAAAAACTGGCCAAAATAACCGTATTTTGTTTTCTGAAATACAGCCAGAAATTAAGTCTTCTTTTACGTATGCATGCAACTCATAAAATATCAGCCCGTAATACCCAAGTGGTATTTGTTGACTGGCTACTAAGTTCATGGCTCTACAGTATTTCACTATCAATAATAATAATGACACTCACCCTTTTTTGTTGAACAAGATACTGAGTGACATCAGTTCAGTGCATGGAACCCAATTTAGATTACAAATCACAAAGTCCAACAACTCAAACACCTTTTCCTGGACTTCATGGCTCTTTTCTGGTGCTTTGTCAACAAAGTTGGAGATTGTATGTTGGGATTCCAGGATAAAGTAGTTAGCATTATCAGACTTGTAGATATTACTGATACAGTCCAGGATATTTAGACTAAGTAGTTTGTCATCAGTCTGCAAGGAAATAATGTCATTTGGTCAGTTAATGGAATGCACCAATAAATGGATAGAAATTGCAAGAATGAATGGATGGACAGATGGATGAACAAATAAATAAACAAGTGAAAAACACACCGAGTGAATGAATGGATGGATGGATGAATGGCTAAATGAACGAATGGATCAATAAAAACTTCAATCAATATATGATTGATTGAATGAAAAAATGAAGAAATGAATGAATGAATGAATAAGGACAATGAATGACTAAAGAAATGGTTGATGGCATAAATGAATGAATGGATGAATAGTTCAATACACATATGATTGAAGAAATGAAAGAATGGATGAATATATAAATGAATGAATGAATGAATAAGGAGAAAAATGAATGAATAAAGAAATGGATTATGGGATGAATGAATGAATGGATGAATAGTTCAATAAATATATATGACTGAATGAATGAATGAAAGAATGGATGAATAAATAAATGAATGAATAAGGACAAAAATGAATGAATAAATAAATGAATGGTAGGATAAATTAATAAACAAATGAATAAATACAAAAAATATCACCTTTAAAAATACTTTCTGTAAGACATGGAAGGCTTCTATATTCTTGACACTAACCCCTACAACATATTCACATCACATTAATAATTAAACATAACATTCATTAAAACAAAACAAAAAAACTATAAGTTGAGCCTACCTCCACCAGAGGGCTCTGGTACATTAATAATTAAACATAAAATTAATTAAAAAAGAAACAACTATAAGTTGAACCTACCTCCATCAGAAGGCTCTGGTACATTAATAATTAAACATAAAATTAATTCAAAAAAATATAATTTGAACCTACCTCCACCGGAGGGCTCTGGCACTTCAAAGTTAGGGTCCTGGAATGGCGCACCTATACTGACTAGTGGTCTTAAACTAACATGTCCAATCATAACTAGCTTTGACACCAGTAACGCAACGTTACGACATGACTCTCTAGCCTCATCACCCTCTATTTCAGACAGCATTAATAATAGTTCACGGAGGAACAGATAACCCCCAGAGCTGCTGAAGTCAGCTAGTAAGAGATGTGAAATGTCGCTAGAGTCTTTAAGGCAGCATACTAGTGCAACAATCATTTCTACAAGTTCTAAAGGGTTGATGCGCTGAATTCTCCGCATGTTTTCTAGACAGTTGGCTATGCAGGATTTACCTGGAAAATTAATAAGCAAACAATGAATTAATAATTATAATACATTTGGTTGTAAAATAATATGAAATGAAATCAATAGTTATTCAACCATTAATATTTGTAACTATTATTATTAATATATTTGTATTTCATAATAATCGAATGCATCTTTATAGGCGAATAATACAAGGAAGTAACTGCCAAGGACACAATTCACCTCAAAGTACACGTTTTTTCAAAAACAAACTAAATCAAACAACAGATTGAAATCCACAACCTTATAAAAAATTGAGTTCAAAAATATTTTTTGCAAAGCAGATATCAATAAAAAAGCAATTTTGATACTCTAATGAATGCGTTGGAATATTGACAGGAGCTGTCAAAATTTGTTATCTTAGAGGTCACGACCACATGGTATCATGTTGTTACAGCAAAAACAAACTGAACAAAGTAAACTAAAACCAAACTAAACTGCTACAACATACAAAGTTTTTGATATTTATTTTGATAATTCAACATTCTACTAGTTCTCAGAGTTTTTAGAGTTCTAGATCGTCTTAGTCATGTTACGATCAGTCAAGGATCACATTTCTTACGTGACGCATATTGACTTACAAAGCCTAAACTTGTCAACATCGAATAAATAATCTTTTAATCCTATTAAAACAAAACTACAAATTTCTCAGTAGTAGAATTTGATAAAATGTACAACTTTAAAAGGTTTATTTGCAGAGATTTTCCGACCAATTAACGCGAAAATCGTCATGATGACTCAAACATATCTCAAGTTTCAAAGTGTGCCTGCGTTTGTTCTTTTTCGTTTTCTTACGTCAGATATTAGCCATTTACTAAAGAATGCACTGAAAAATATGTAGGTTGAACTTAAAAAATCAATAAAAAAATAACGAAGCGCCAAAAGACAAATCGCAGGCACACTTTGATAGATCAATATATGTACAATAATAAGGTCAAAAAATTTGATCCATTCACATTAACACTTCTGCAAATAAACATCTCGCGCTAAGACAACACTCTCTTACTATATGCCCAATCTCTCCAAAACTAATAAATTTTATTTAAAACTTCAACTAAATATGTAATCTTTATCATTTAAGCTTTCAGGAAATGTATACTTTGTAGGGAAATTAATGTAAAGTAAACGCGTTAAGAGCCTTTTAAAAAAACGTCCCGATAGTGTCCTGTATATCCTTAAATAAGATAAAAAGTCTTTTTCTTTAACCATACCAACTCTCACAAATGCAAATTCACTTCTTTTAAATTATGTACACCAAAATAAATTCCAGCAAAAGATAACGTTAAAATTTTTATGACTTTTTTTAATTACTTTAAATAAACTAAATTAATTCTAAAGACATGTTGTGGAAAGTATCAATTTGGTTTGACTTCAAATAAAACAAAAATCAAAACAGGAAAATGAAATTTTGAAAGAATATCTAATTTGACTATTTTTGATTTTTTTTAACAGGAAACCAAATCATGTATATGTGAACAACTCCATTTCATTTTTAATACTTTCTTGTGGGTTGGTATAGCCATAGATAAAACAGATTTATCAATAATAAAATATTATTTAGCATGTTATTGAATACTCTATTTTTATTATTGATATTTTTATTGAGAATCCTATTTCTGTTCAAAAATAACATTATTTTTATATCTAAAATATCATTTTTATAATATCATTTTCAATAACATTATTATTATCCAAAATATCATCTTCAATAATATTATTTTTATTATCTAAAATATCATTTTTATTGATAATTCTAATGTTTCTCTTTTATTCAGAACAGAAAGTTCAGGTTACTTAGCATTCAGTTTCATTGAATTAAGAACAAAGTGTATGTTTTTAAAAGATAACAAAAATATCTCCCAGTGCAATTATCTACAAGGACCCCTATTGGACAGCAATAGGAAGCCAAGGAATAATACATTATAAATAACAGCATGAACCAAAAAAAGATGACCTGATTAGGAATAAAATATCCATAGCCATAGCATACTCTAGGTAATTTTGATTTTTTTAGTTTAAGAAGTAATTATCACACTAGTTAGTTCATTAAGATAATAAAAAGGATCATAAATGATTACAGTGATTCATAAGTCCATATTTTCAAGAGAAGATTTTATCACTATATGTGAAAAAAAATAATTTTAGTTATGAGCTTACATGATTTTTTATCCCTACAATATTCTATAATTTTTCAAATTTTTTTATTAATAATTATTAGTATAAATACAAAGGTGATTATACAAAATCGCGCGCTCTGATTGGTTTGCTATCTCGGATTATCAGCCGATAATCACCTTTTCGGACAAAATGGCTGCCAGTAGTTGTTTTGTCACTGTTAACGAAGATGAAATTGAAAACTTTAAAGAAAATGCTGTCCCAAAATCGACAAAAGAAGCTACTAAGTTTGGAGTCAAGCTATTTAAAGGTATCATAGTAAATTTTCACGTTTTTTTTTTGTCATTATATGCGAGACAAAGTTTACAATTTTTAACGTTCGCGCTTTTAAAAAATAAAATATTTTCACTTTCAATGCTGTTTCCTTCTTTCTTTTTTGAAATAATCACCTTTGTATTTATACTAAAACGATTACTCACCTCAGGCGAAGTGATTATCGGTGAATATTTACCTCGCAGCTCGAAGACTCACCACTCGGTAAATATTCACCGATAATCACTTTGCCTTCGGCGAATAATTGTTAATTATCATCATCATTATTATAATCATAGATAATAATAATTATTATCATTGATAGCCAATAATATAATCAATATCATAGTAGCATCATCATGTCATCATCCTCATAATATTATCATCATTATCTTCCCCCTGTAATCATCATTCCTTAATAGCACCATCGTCATTAACATTATGATCATCATCATAATCATCAATATTCTCATCATCAAAATACTCATCATCATCACAATTATAAATCATTAATATGACATTATCATCATTAATTAATATCCTAATCATCGACACAACTTAAATCATTAATAGATGACCTAAAATATATCCCCACCCCTACCCATACCATTCCCCTTCCCTCCCATCCCTCTACTCATCCAAAGATTAAAGATCATTCCTCACCAAATACAATAAACAACATACCATGTATATAATTATTAATCTCTTTACTCAATCCATATCTTGTGATGGTCATCAGGACTTCAGATGCACTATTTCTCCAGCCTATATTTTCCTTAGAACAAGGACAAGAAATAGCAGAAAACAGAATAGCTAGATCGTCTGTATTGACCAACTCAGACGAAGTTGCAGGCAAATGACAGAGTTGAATAAGAATCTTGCTATAAAGTTGTTGTACAATGTTTCTATCCTCTTGTTGTATTTCTATTGACTTTCCACTAGATTCCTTCAGTGGGGGTAGCTCATACAACAGGCAAAGACATTTAACCATTGATGATGGTAGATTCGCAGCAACCATACATTCCAAAACAGGAGTTTCGCCAGAGGCTAAGATATTCAATGCGTTAAGTAGCTCCCAGCCAGATCTCCTGTCCTCGGAGGATTTCAATAGTAAAAAGTCCATGACGGCACTACTGGCGACTTCGTGGTTTCGATTAGAATGTCTTTTTCGTATTTCTCTAGCCATAAGTTGAGAGACATGCGCGGCAAACTGACAAACATCCCCAAATTTGTCCGTCAAAGATGACACTTTTGAGTTCGAGAAAATATTACAGAATAGCGGTAACATGCTGAATAACGCATCCTCTTGTTCCTTGACAGTCATAGGAGTTGGTGAATGACGGAATTCCATAAAAAGTCTTCGTAAATGGCTGAGAGAGAGTTCGTCATCTTGATTGGACTG
This sequence comes from Metridium senile, assembly GCA_949775045.1. Lineage (NCBI taxonomy): Eukaryota > Metazoa > Cnidaria > Anthozoa > Actiniaria > Metridiidae > Metridium > Metridium senile. The sequence goes on along the minus strand of OX459101.1, from coordinate 9,920,126 downwards.
CGAAACCATTTCTGTCCCGGGTCTTCTTCGTATTCCCATAAATTTACGTACCATATCCATTTTGAGGACGTTTTAAGACCGTGAATCTCACACCACGAATAAGATCAACCTATCTTCATTGTTTTATGGCATTTGGAGCGTTCTTAAAGAGTATTTACATGGTATAAATTGTCAATGTTTTGGTGGAATCCGTCAACTTTCCTCCATTTTTGCTTCTTTCAAAGCCGCGCATACTAATAACAAACCCTAACCGCTGACCAGAACATAACGCAGGGTCGTCACGTTAAATATTCTGGTTTCCAGTTTCACTTGTCTTTGATCATTTGCTTTCTTGTGCTTGAAATCTTCGCGAAAATTATTTTCAAAATCTCAGGAAGCTTATAGACCAAACTTTGAAGGAGAAGTTTAAGTTAAAATTACAAAGGTATGACTATATATCAATTCTTTAGCCTGCCCGGATAATGTTTTGCGTTTTGGGACGACTGTCGGAATTTGATGTTAATTTTTCTCACTCTAGCCATCCCACATCCTGCTGGCCTTTTGTTTTGGTTTCGATCCTGCTGTGCTACGCTTTTTCTTGATCAGCACTTTCGTATTTTAATAGTTATGAGCTTTTTATTTGCAAATCATCAATTGATATATTTAATTGCTCAGCCGCCTCGGTTTCGAAACGTTTTTGCTTTTCATTCAACACCACCATTAACTAACCATCATTATCATGATATTACTATATCAAATGGTCATTGTCTTAGTGATCATTATTTATCATATTACTATCATTAATCACCATCATTGTCATCGCCATATCATAATTTACATCTAAGTGATCTTCATCATCTTCCAGGGGCGGATCCAGAAACTTGTCCCAATTTATACAAATGAAACAGAAAGGCTCTTAAGGTGTTAGGGGGTGTGTCCATTCATAGTCATCATTTTATCATCATCATCATTATTGTTTAATATCGTTATAATGTTAATCATTGTTATTATCATCGTATCTGTTATTGTCATCATTGTTTTCTATAATTTTATAATTAATTAGAAGTTGTTTCTTCCGACTTCTAATTAATCTTATTAATCTTATTAATCTAATTAATCTTACGACTTCTAATTAATTGTGATTCCCACATACAACGAAATATTGGATATAATTTTATAATTAACAGGTTCCCATTTAAATCTGTACTTTCCCATTTAAATCTGTACTTATGCAAATTGTGTTGATGTGTGCTAAACACACAGATCAACCAATCAGAGTATATTATTTCTGAAGTGAACTTCTCTGATTGGTTGATCTGTGTGTTTAGCACACATCAACAAAATTTGCATAAGTACATATTTAAATGGGAAAGTACAGATTTAAATGGGAACCTGTTAATTGTTGTTATTGAATATTTAATAATATTTCCTCCAAAGCCATTACATGCAGGAAACCAACCAATCAATTATGACACTTCCTGGGCGCGTTCTCATTGTTGGTGCTGGACTGACAGGGTCCTTGACTGCTGACTTACTGAGAAGAAAATTCCAGAACATTGATGTTACAATTTGGGAGAAGTCCAGAGGTGTTGGAGGTCGGATGACGACAGCAAGAAGTCATGATGACCCTACATGCCGAGCTGATACTGGTGCACAGTATATATCAGCCACACCTAGTTATTTTACATCACATGAAAGGTGACATTGAACCTCATCATAGTTACTATGACCTCATCTACCCCCAGTGATGTAATCATCACAGAATATTAATCAGTTTTGAGCATGTAATAGACTTCTTTACCACCGTATGCATATTGCCCATTTCAGACCATGTGTCATCCCTTTGAGAATTGTTCTTTTATGATGAACATGTTATATTATTTACATGTGAAAGATTAACAATTCCCAAGGGTAGCATGTTTAACGTACACAAAACTATTTTCTTAAAAATCACGATTGTGTTACTGCGGTTTTTCGACTTTCTGCAAACTCAGACATTGCAATGGTTAGTTGTGAAATATCTTTTTTTTGCTACCGTCAATCAAAAATGTAAAATGTGCTGTGTAATAGATCTCTTTACCTCTGTATGCAAATTGCCCATTTCAAACCATGTGGCATTCCCTTGAGAATTGTTCTTTTATGATGAATGTGTTATATCATTTACATGTGAAAGAAACAATTCCCAGGGGTAGCATCACATGATCTGAAATGGGACAATAAACAAGGAAGGTAAAGAGGTCTATTGCACTAATTAAGGCCCAGTCTTATTGTGAGAAGATGACTGAAGGAGACTTTGGGCTTCGTGCCTAGCTTTAAGGACGGGGCCTACTAATTAAAAAGTAATGTATTCTTCAAATAACTATGTGAGTTGTTTTAACCCTTTAGAGGGTTCTACAAATCTGTCTAAAAAAGGTGGGGTCACCGGGCAGTTAAGAGAAATAATGAGTCTTAAATATGGCTGACGTCACGATTTTACCGGCATCGACAAATAATTTTTTTTTCCAAAGGATTTTCATTGAAACATCTCTTTGATAGCGGTAAACAATTAACAAGTAATTTTCTAATAGGAATATATATTTTGTTACGTATTTTCAAAAGTTAGTAGTGAAATATGATTTTTTTAGCATCGCGACTTGTATTTTACGAGGTTCAGAAAATTCGAAATTTTGTCGATTTTCCATTAAAAAATCAGTTGCTTTTTCGAAATTTTACATCAAAACCATTGTTTAACATGTTCTTAATAATTGCAGTTGTAAAAAAATTGGGGTTACCGGGCGTTTTTAAAAGTTATCGCGTGGTAAACTTTGCCGCCGAAGATCAACATAAGACAATTTCTTTCCGGTCCCCTCCCTACTAAGTAAAGAAATTCGTCATCATAAGTGCATTGTGGGATTGTTTTTATAAAAACCGCTACCGTCGCGTCTACCATCGTTAGATGTTTTTTTTTTTGTATTTTGTCATCTTTTGAGATAAGATAGCGCGTTAAAATGGAAACTATGTAGATGCGCAGTAGCCTGCGCAGTGGCAATAGTAGGCCCCGTCCTTAAGGTTGCCCAAACCTTTGAAACCAACACACATTCTTCTCAAGATAAGGCCTAGTTTAAATGTTGCATCTCATGTGTGCCGAATCTAATGCAAATGATATACAAAACCTACTGTTTGAATTCATTTGCCTTTAATTCAGCACATGTGAGATTTGATGTTTGAACAAAGCCTTATGTATGCAGAAGACCGAAACTCACTGTCATGAACTCATGATTATATTCTACATCTAAAGACATCTCTTAGCCTTTGGTGATCATATAATTGGTTGAGATATATGTATACATATATATTATAAACACTGATTAATACATGTATATAGACCGAATCGAAATATGGCGTACTCTTATTGTTCTCGACTGTCTAGCCTCGTGTTCACGTTGGAAAACAATAGAGTTTTCACATGTGTGCGAAGCTGCGCAGTCAAGAAGAATTGTTATTCAAATTTGCCTCCATATTTCGATTTGGTGTATATTTGTCGTCAAAGGTAAAATGCTACAATAATGGCTGACATTATATAAAATGTTAATCCAACTGTGATGTTTTTCATTGTTTTTATAGTTTGTATAAAGAGTTACTGTCCTCATCTGTCCTGGTTCCATTCTCTGGTCTTATTGAAGGAGAAAACAAGCAAGATGGAGTGCAGCATTTTATAGCTCCAGAAGGAACAAGTTCCATTGTCAAATACTTTATCAATCAATCAGGTATAACTTTACAGTGCATGGACACATTAGAGTAGTTTCACATCAGCCACTTCTTGTATGCTAAATAATGTGTTTGTTCTATGCTAATGAGGTTGTTGACAAGCAATACAACAAATTCATGTGCATATGTTGTTACAATAGAAACACAATTTACATCTTTCTTTCTAAAGTTCACATTTTTTTATATTGTAACAACGTATGCATGTGAATTCATTATTTTTCTTGTCAACGACCTCATTAATTAGCATATAAGAAGCGGCTTATATTATGTGAAACTACTCTATTCAGTAGCAAATACCATCCATTCAAAATGAAGTGAACAAAAATTATGATTATAAACATTCATTTGACAGATTAAGTCTGCAGACTTCCTCCCCTCCCACTTCCACCCTACAGCTCTAAAGCTTGCCGAACAAATGCTGGCTAAATTTTTTGGCATTGTGGATGGAAGCCATGTTTAACGTACACAAAACTATTTTCTTAAAAATCATGATTGTGTTACTGCGGTTTTCGACTTTCTGCAAACTCAGACATTGCAATGGTTAGTTGTGAAATATCTTTTTTTTGCTACCGTCAATCAAAAATGTAAAATGTGCTGTGTAATAGATCTCTTTACCTCTGTATGCAAATTGCCCATTTCAAACCATGTGTCATTCCCTTGAGAATTGTTCTTTTATGATGAACGTGTTATATCATTTACATGTGAAAGAAACAATTCCCAGGGGTAGCATCACATGATCTGAAATGGGACAACAAACAAGCAAGGTAAAGAGGTCTATTAGCAGCAGCCAAATACATTTCACAACTAGCCCTTGGAATGTCTGAGTTTGCAAAAAGATGAAAACTGCATGCAGTAACATAACTATTAGATGGAAAAACAGTCTCTACTTTAATGTGAAAACTCTGATCAAAGGAAGTTTTGGATGAGAGGGAATGAGGATAGACAAGAGTGGAACAAATCGAGAGGGAATGGGGGCAAGACCACTAAAAGGTGCATAAAAGTAGATACTACAGTGTACTTTTAATTTTTCTTAATAAATGAATATCTCATTTTCTAGGATCAACTATTAACTTCAATACGCACTGCAGTGAGATCAATCAAAGTGCAAACCAAGCACAATGGGAAGTGAAAGATCACCATGGCAACTCATCAACATTTGATACTGTCATAGTAACAATACCAACACCTCAAATATTAGGCCTGAAAGGAACAATAACCAAATACATCCAGGAACAAAAAGATGTACTGGAAAGTGTACGATATTCATCAAGATATGCTCTTGGGTTATTTTACCAGCCAAATACTGTGATTCCATTTCCTTGGGTTGCTAAATATGTGACTGGAAATCCTTGCATAAGATTTGTTAGTGTTGATTCAAAGAAACGTGGTAAAGGTGAGTGTTTTAGTGCATTATTGGAAACAATAGCGATTTCACATATAACACATTTTAACATATCTCAGGTACATCTTAAATGGCTTCAACATTTCCTTCAATATTGGTTCGAGTTTGTTGAAGGTGCTTGCCCAGGGCCTTTAAACTCTTTCAACATCAATTCAACATGTTTTGACTATGTTGATTTCAAGGCTTCAGCATTGCCATTCAACAAAATCGAACGGATGTTGAAGTAATTGTTGAAGCCGTTTGCCTGGGACTTTACACCCACAAACAGGCAAAATGAATACTAAAAACAACTGCTCATCACTCATGATATATATTTTTTCTTTGTTTTTAGATGAAGAGAAGCTGCCTGCCTCACTGGTAGTACACACAAGTGTCCCATTTGGCATACAGCACTTGGAATCACCACACAAAGAAGTAGAAGAACTAATACTTAAACATCTCTATGAACTGTTCCCTGAATTGCCAAAACCTTCTAGTGTGAAGTTCCAGAAGTGGCGATATTCGCAAGTGTCGACTCCTGTCCACGGCACACCTGGGTGTTTGGCATTATGCCAATCACCATTGCTAGTTGCAGGCGGTGATGCATTTGTGCATTCTAATTTTGATGGTTGTGTAGAATCAGCCATGTCAATATTAAAACATTTCGAAAGTTCAAAAATATAACTCGAGTTTGTAAATTATTGATAAATATTAATAGTAAAAGAGTGTCCATTGTGGGTGGGTATTGGTTTTTCATTATACATGTACAGTGGATCCCACTATACTGGAACCTCAAAAAGAAACAGAATAGACCAGTTTCATGTTATTTAAGGACGGGGCCTATTAATTAAAAAGTAATGTCTTCTTCAAATAACTATGTGAGTTGTTTTAACCCTTTAGAGGGTTCTTCAAATCTGGCTAGAAAAGGTGGGGTCACCGGGCAGTTAAGAGAAATAATGTGTCTTAAATATGGCTGACGTCACGATTTTACCGGTATCGACAAATAAAAATGTTTTTCAAAGGATTTTTATTGGAACATCTCTTTGATAGCGGTAAAGAATCAACAAGTAATTTTCTAATAGGAATATATTTTTTAACATATTTTCAAAAGTTAGTATTGAAATATGATTTTTTTAGCATCGCGACTTGTATTTTACGAGGTTCAGAAAATTCGAATTTGTGTCTATTTTCCATTCAAAAATCAGTTGCTTTTTCGAAATTTTACATCAAAACCATTGTTTAACATGTTCTTAATAATTGCAGTTGTAAAGAAATTGGGGTTACCGGGCGTTTTAAAAAGTTATTGCGTGGTAAACTGTGCCGCCGAAGATCATCATAATACAATTTCTTTCCGGTCCCCTCCCTACTAAGTAAAGAAATTAGTCATCATAAGTGCATTGTGGGACTGTTTTTATAAAAAAACGCTACCGTCGCGTCTACCATCGTTAGATGGTTTTTTATTTGTATTTTGTCATCTTTTGAGGTAAGATAGCGTGTTAAAATGGAAATTTATGTAGATGCGCAGTAGCCTGCGCCGTGCAATAGTAGGCCCCGTCCTTAACACAGCTGTACTATTTGACAAAAGGTGCATTTGCACAGGGATGGCCCCAATTCAGACTGAATTCAAATGTGTTTTCTATTGTTAAACTATAACATTTTTTGTGCTTTGCTTGGAACTTGTGAATATTTTGACAAAAAATTGTGGACTAGCCTGTGCAAATGCGCCTTTTGTCAAATAGTACAGTGGTGATTGATAACATGAAACTGGACAAATTATTGGTCCCAAAGCTATAAATGCCAAAGGTTGCATCAAGTTGTCTGGAATGGGTAAACAAACAAGGCAGGGGTGGATCCAGAAATGTGACAAGGGGGGTAAACTTTGATATCCTTTTGGCGGATAACGGCAGACACAAGAGCACAAAGATTGTAATGAGCCCGCTTTTCTTTGCTAAAACAGGACTTTACTGCAAAAAGGGGGGGGGGGGGGGGGTGAAAAGTCATCCAGGTCACGTCCGCCCCTGGAAGGAAGGAAGTTTTCTAAGTACCCATAACACAACTTACAATACATGTCCAAAAGTGCTACACAGATTTATTTGTCTTCTGTACATTCTATTGTCTTAGTAGATATACATAATAATATATTAAGTGAAAATAGCATAACTATATTGATGATTAATAGTTCATAAAATGCATACATTTAACCCATGAACATATTAATTATTAGTACTCCTGTAAAAATGTTAAACTTGAAGTCATGCTCCATGTTTTAGCAAATTATAAAATTTTTGTGTCTAATTAAATGGTAAATTAGAGACAAAAAAATATGTATAATTTGCTAGTACACCATTAATTTGTTTTCAAAATGTTGAATAACTGTGCCATTTAGTACTAGTTGGTACTATAGCAAAAACACTATAGCAAACACACTATAGCAAAAACACTAGAGCGGTTCTCATTAACCAGTGAAACACTCTTTAGTGTATCACTCTTTAATGCACCTTAATTCCATTGTGTTCTTTTGTGGTTATTTGAATATCACACTTTAACTAACACACTTCGTTTTAATGAAAGGTTAATGAAAACAACTCTATCCATGAGATTGCTACTGTATAATAGTCTGTATTTAATTAATGACCATTAGTCACTATCAAAAAAAAAGTTGTAATGAGGTATTGTTTCCTTTGTATTAAAGGTTATGTTTGAATGATAGTGACTAAATTAGTGACTAAAGAGTGACTAAATAAAAACTATTATGAGTGAATGGTCTGATCCCAGGTGTAATCAATGTAGATGAGGCATGATCGTCTGGGGTGGTGTAGTCTTGAGAAAGACTGATGGTGTTGAGCGGAAGTCATCTTCAGAGTAAGAAAATGAAAAGACGTAATAAGCTTTTCGCTCTGACGTCCAAGTGAACGTATAAGAGTGAATGGTCTGATCCCAGGTGTAATCGATAACTTCCGCTCAGGTTGTCGAAACGTCAGACATCAACACCATCAGTCTTTCTCATGAGTACACCACCCCAGGCAATCATGCCTCATCTACATTAAAAACTATTTACTTACTATTTTTTGTATTTCATGGTTTTAGTGCTTTTGGTCTATTTATTTCACACATTTAGTGCAAGCACTTTTCTATTTGAAAAAAAAAATGTAAAAAAGTCCCTAGTTACTCCATTAAAGGCTCGCTAAATATATCTGATTAGTGAACCTTAACTTGTACAGCTTCTGAGTTTGTCACAGCATACAAACCATCCTCGGGAACCCAGGAGTCTTCTGTCGCTCATTTCTCGCTCCCAAAATAAATACCCCTGGGAACGTAGTCTGTTGGAGCTTGTTCCGGAAGTCAAAATTCAGCTCTTTCCTGATTCATTTCCAATGAAAATCAAGATAACCATTCAAAGAAAGTCGTTAAATAAGTTGACCATTGAATTTTGACTTCCGGAACAAGCAGCCTCCAACATACTACGTTCCCAGGGGTATTTATTCTGGGAGCGAGAAACGAACGACAGAAGATTACCCATGGGTTCCCGAGGATGCATACAAACATGCTAAATGCAGCTATTTCTCTTGCAAGGCACCAATGATCTGCAAACTCAAAATACAAATTTTGCCTTGTACTATGCTGAATCTGATTTCTCTACAAACTTGGCAATTTTGATGACTTGCAATGTCAATTAAAACCATGCATTTTTAATTGCAAATGTAAATTGGAAATATTAACTACCAAGAATTGCTGTAAAATATGACTGCAGTCATTACAAGATTCTCAGGCCAAGAGTGGCTTTCTCACATTATAACTGTTACATTGCAAGGCACTGTTACAATGTGCAATTATTTAGCAACCATCATTGTTGCATTTCTTTAGCAGTTAGTGTTTCAAATGACAAGTTGCTGACAAAATTGCATAGTGTAATAGCGCCTTGAACATACTTGTAGCATTCAACTCATTTTTCCTGGCAATTGCAATCTACACTTTCAAAAATCTGACATAGTCACAAATGAACTATGTTGAATTCTTATTCTCAGTCTTCATAATATTACTAATATAATTATTACAAAACATGACACAGAAATGTTACATAATACAGCATAAGACTTTTACACCATGTACTGCAACAACATCACAGAGCATACAACAGGATATAATATATATATATATAAAGCAACATGTCGCCATACTTGCTGCATAATACGTTTTTCAATCATGCACCTACTTCAAATAAAGGCATCATAGCTGTAGAGCAATAACACTCCATTAGGCTGCAAACAATTGTACTACTATTTCTGCACTCTGTCATTTTGAAATTTGTTCTTAGCAATTTTTGGCTGAATGAATTTCTGGCAAGCTACGGATTTAGCAACAACATATTTCAGGAAGCAGTTAGACTGCGAGCAGTCCCTACTTTTCCCTCCGGATTCAGAAAATTTTAGCTTTAATAAAACGAGTGAGCGCTCCTCCCCCTTACGCCCCCAATCCCTGCATGTCGGTGATTTATTTAAATGCTCATTTTTCTCTTGTTTTCCTCGGAATCTTGAGGGAAAAGAAGGGACTGTTCGCAGTCTAGGAAGCACTTCCTGTAGTGTATTTTATTCTACCAAATTTGTGCATTTGTTTTGAAATTATCATCACTCTCTGTAGCAGGTCTGGTTGTTTGTTGTACTTTGCACATGCAAAAACTATGTTAAAAAGGTGCATTCTAAAGTTTTGTAATTACTGATTCGTCATAATTCTATTTATTTTCGAGCATACTGTTCAGATTATTGGCTATTCCAGGAAATATAAAACATGCATTCATATTAAAGTCATTTGTCAACCTTAACGTCCATTACACCTCCTTGGTGTTGCTTGGTTTCGTAGTATCTATTTGTATAGAAAAATAGTTTCTTTGCTAGTATATAGTGACGTTTATTTGGTGTTGAAATTTCTTGATTTTATTCTTGATTTTTGTCATATCCTGTGGAGAGAAATATAGATGTAAACAAAATATATTTGAAGTCTTTTCAGCAATTGATCAACAATCAAATTCCTTACTGACGCCTTGCCAACCAGTTACTGACACCTTAACAAACACTTACTGACACCTTACCAACCACTTACTGACACCTTACCAACCACTTACTGATACCTTAACAACCACTTACAGACACCTTACCAACCACTTACTGACACCTTACCGACTACTTACTGACACCTTACCAACCACTTACTGACACCTTACCAACCACTTACTGACACCTTACCAATCACTTACTGACACCTTACCAACCACTTACTGACACCTTACCAACCACTTACTGACACCTTAAAAACCACTTACTGACACCTTACCAACCACTTACTGACACCTTACCAACCACTTACTGACACCTTACCAACCACTTACTGACACCTTAAAAACCACTTACTGACACCTTACCAACCACTTACTGACACCTTACCAACCACTTACTGACACCGTATCAACTACTTACAGACACCTCTTTTTATACTTACATAATGAAACAACATAGTTTCCAGGAAATGTCCCAAATAGTCCAGTTCTAATTGAATGACCAACAAACCAACCATCGTCACACTTTTCCAAAACGATAACCTCTTCACCCTCTTCAAGAGGAAGTTCGTCATCATTCTGTGGCATATAACTATAAGCAGCTTTAAATCTGAAGAGAAAATCAAAATTGTTATGGAATTATCATGAACAAGAAGCACAATGGTCTAGTGGTTTGGAATAGAGAACACTAACAACTTAAAAAAAACACCTTATTAATCACATCATATCTCATTAAAACAATTAATATTTTTTTTCCTAATTTATCCTCTTTTTTTATAGTGTTTATCGTAAATTATTATTGCAAATAATTTAAATAATATTATAAATTTTTAGCATATAGTATATTTAGCTTAAGTTATATTGTAGCTGAAAAGTCTTTGAAAGGAGCTCAATAAAGTTTGTATGTACTGGTATGTATGTATGAATCTGGAATGACAATTCTGGGTTTGATTCCCAGCCTGGACAAAAACCTCTTCTCCAAGGACTTGCAGCCTTGTGGATTTACTACTAGCTATAAGACATCCCTGCTATTTTATAAGCTTTATTGTACTGAACCCTACCCCTCTCTGGTGGGCTTAGCCATAAGAGAACCCTGCTATTTCATAAGTTTTATTGTGCTGACCCCTACCCCTCTCTGGTGGGCATGGCTCTCCTACTAGCCATAAGAGGTCCCTGCTATTTCATAAGTTTTATTGTGTCAACCCCTACCCCTCTCTGGTGGGTTTAGCTATAAGAGGTCCCTGCTATTTCATAAGTTTTATTGTGTCAACCCCTACCCCTCTCTGGTGGGTTTAGCTATAAGAGGTCCCTGCTATTTCATAAGTTTTATTGTGTCAACCCCTACCCCTCTCTGGTGGGTTTAGCTATAAGAGGTCCCTGCTATTTTATAAGTTTTATTGTGTCAACCCCTACCCCTCTCTGGTGGGTTTAGCTATAAGAGGTCCCTGTTATTTCATAAGTTTTATTGTGTCAACCCCTACACCTCTCTGGTGGGTTTAGCTATAAGAGGTCCCTGTTATTTCATAAGTTTTATTGTGTCAACCCCTACCCCTCTCTGGTGGGTTTAGCTATAAGAGGTCCCTGCTATTTCATAAGTTTTATTGTGCCAACCCCTACCCCTACCCCTCTCTGGTGGGTTTAGCTATAAGAGGTCCCTGCTATTTCATAAGTTTTATTGTACTAACCCCTACCCCTCTCTGGTGGGCTTAGCCATAAGAGGTCCTGCTATATCATAAGTTTTATTGTACCGACCCCTACCCCTACCCCTCTCTGGTGGGCTTAGCCATAAGAGGTCCTGCTATATCATAAGTTTACTGTATGTACCTTTCTCCTTCCATGGGGAACATTTCTTGATCATCTATTACTTGTGCAGGAAATACTGCTGGTTCTGGTTCTTTGCTTACATACTTTACTTGTGACTGGGGAGGGGAGGGTCCTTGTTGCGCTGGTAATCTTATTGGTTCACCATAGCTTATGAAAGAAAATGTGAGAATAAGATAAGGTCCTGGTTAGAGAACTATCTACAAGATAGTGGGATGAGAAGTGAAAGTGGAGGAGGGACCAGGCTTGGAACAGCCTTGTGTTTACAGAAAGAGCTCACAGCAGATTGAGTGACGACTATGGTTGATTATGATGCTAATGATGATGATACACTGATGACAATGATAATAGTACATAAACTTTTGGGGCTGAGATTATTCATATGTGATAGCTGGTGGTAGAGCTGACGTTTAAGATAGCAATCAAAATGATGAAGGTGGTAGTAGAACTGACATTTAAGATAGCAATCATGGTGATTTTCAGGAAAATGTTATGATAAAAATATGGTAATGATAATGCTGTTAAAATGATTAATTATGATGATAATAATGATCATGCAATGGTAATGGAGGTGAAGTTAATAACATTGCCTTTGCGATTGACAGCATTGATGAATAATAATAATGATGTTGCTGATTAATGTAGGTAAAGATAAATCAACATAAATCTTCTTCCACCATTCATAATAAGTTACAGCACACTTGGTTACCTTCTTGGTTGCTCTGACCTTTGATCATATGTTGTTGTAGTGGTTGTTTTTCTTATCTCTGTAACCTTGAATCAAAAACAAATTGTTAAACACACTACTCAACTTGTGTATAACCAATAACTGATCTGGAACTCGAATATGGACATCATCCATAATTATATTTATAAAAGCACCAAATGATGTGTACTTACATCTCGTGGAGACTGAGCAACTGGTTTTGTGTAAGATGGTTGTATTATCTCTTCTCTTGTCTTGGGCTGTTCCACTACTATTTTAACAATAAAATACATATAATAATAAATTGTGGAAGTTGTGGTTGCTGAACGATCAGTGGGTTGAGAGGCCTGGGTTCGATTCCTGGCCTGACTTTGTGTCTTTGAGCAAGATGCTTCACTTTCTCATTGCCTCTTCACCCAGGAGTTTAAATTGGTACCAACTAAATTGCTGGGGTAAAGTTGGAAGAGGAGTGACGTCCACCTTTACCCCTTTGATAGAAGATCACAAAAAGGGGCCTTTAGGTTGACATTGAGTATGGTCACAAACTTTACTTAATTTTACAAATTAATAAATTAGATCATTATGTGAAATCTTCATACATTTAAAATACAAATCACTCTACAAAATAAAGATGATTACCTTTAGGAGAGACATTGCCCTTTGGTGCAATCCCTGGCTCTTTGAGAATCTGGAAAAAAGTTTGGCACAATATTTATTAACAAATTTATAGGAAATATAATGAAATTTGTAACACCATAAAAAATGTTGACTTAAAGGAGGGACTAAAGCTTGAAACGTCAGTAAAGTTAAGTCAACATTTTGTTACGGTGTTACAAATTTCATTACACTATTGTTTATATCAAACACTGACGCAGCCTATACTAGTTTACTCGCTAGTTTCCATTTATATTTATTAACAGATTAATAATATGAAATTGCAATTTTTTGGGGACACAATCTGTGAAATTTATTCTAGATTAATACACATTATTTAGAAGTCTCTAATTACATTGTTTTTTTATGACTGTGAATATTACACATGTTTAACAGGTGAAGTGTGTTCACTAATATACACCCATTTCAAAAATTGTTGTCGCAATTGAAGCTACAGTCCACACTCTGAAGCCTGCAAAGGAAGTCAGTATTTCTTCTCTTCTTATCGATTTATTCATAGCATATTTTGGTTGTACCTGTTTGTGTTATATAACCATAACAAGTTGTTGCAGTGGTAGATGATGAAACAAATATTTCTTTAAAATATGTCTAATAGATCTCAAATTATGTACTTGATATTACCAACATCCTTAACAGGCTTCAGATTGTGGACTTTAGTTTTGATTGTGACAACGATTATTAAATTAGGTGTAATATTGATGGTTGATTCAGTAGAAATACCTCCAAGTAAGCAGCAGGAACGATGCCTTTTCTTCCTTGGTATATAGCCTCATACCAATTCTGATCAACTTTCCTTGTAAGTGTGACACTCTCATTCTACAAAAGAAAACAATAACGATGATGATATATATATAGCAAAGATAGCAATCAATAATATTGTATGGTGGTATGGTACGTATGTATGGCTATAATAATGGTGATAATAATGATGATAGTGAAGATCAGGTAGAATGATTATAATTATAGATGCATAAAGTTAATGATAATGATAATTATACTGTTTATATCAGTTATTAGATGACGACGGCTCTCACTGGCCGGCCATGCATATAGAGACAAAACTTCCCCTGCCCACCTCACTGTGACATGGCTACCTAGTCATGGTAAAGCTAACACAGGAACCACTTTTGTGGATGTACTTCTCAGAGACACGGGCTTAATGACATTTCCGAGTTAGAGAACTGTACGTATGAGTGATAGATCTGAGTGGTATTTCCGATCCCGTAGACACTATTACATTGTCTCCAACCAGAAGTAAGAAGTAAGTAAGTTTATGATGATATGATGGTGGTATGATGATGGTGATGTGATGATGATGATGATATTGTTTTTATGGTATTATTATTATTATGATGATGATAATACAATGATAATATGATGACGATGATATATACATGTATGATGATGTTGATATGATGATGATATGATGAAAATGATGATGATAAAGATTATGATGATAAAACTACCATCTAATTAAGATACCACAGACAAAAATTGTCAACTAACCTTCCCAATACTCAGTTCCCTAGCTGACTGTCCCTGGAAAGTATACTTGACTCTTCCTTCTCCTTCCACAGGTATGTAGGGGCTGGGAGGTCCTTCATCTTGAGATTCCTCTTCATCATCAATTGGTCTTAACTGAAATACAAACAAAATGGTTAACATTCTTGAAGAAAGAAAGGATTTTAAAATGCCAGACTAGATAACTGTGATTTCACCAATCTGCACCTCTACAAAAAAAAAAAATATTCAGAAAATTTAGAGAAAATTTAGGTTAAAGTTCATGAAAATTTGGGTAAATCTTTATCTTTAGTTAAGACATTCCTCACGGTTTGTTTTGTAAAAAAAAAAGAAGAAGAGAATGTTTGATTACTAACCTCAACATGGTTGGCAGGGAATATTCCAAATTTTCCATTGATTTCACCTTCAATCCAATTACGGTCTATCTGTCTCTTGACCACTATATAATCCCCTTTGTTGAATGATAGTTCCCTGCAAAATGACAACCACAGTCATAAGACAAAGTATAGTTATAGTGAATGTATAGTTTTGAATTCATAAAAAAAAACAAGTTAATGTCATATAATAATTATTAGTATCTTATATATTCATTATTATGAGAGATTTATCTAGATAAAGAACATTACTAACAACAAGAACCACAACAAGTTCAGGAAAGTGTAGTTTAGTTGGATTAAATGTGTGTTTTTTTTTGGGAGAAAGATGTCACAAGTTCGATCACCATTGACCTCACATTTGTTCGTCTTTCTTCCATTCTGAGTAGCTTTGAGTAGCCTTAAATACCCTTAAGACAAAGCATTGATAGAAAGAGAGGAAACATAGCAGTATTAGTTTCCAGGGAGGTTAGTTATGTTACGTACTTACTAATAGGTTACTTATAGCTGAAGGAACTACTGTTGCAAAATCTTGGCACTTTTCCTTGTTTTAATTGTCAACTTTATAATAATTATAAAAGAGAACACTTACTTGGGAGTCTGACCAGCAAAGGTATACAAAGCCATAGCAAAGAACTGTGGTCTATCTGCTGCTTTCCTTGCAGCTGCCTCTGCTTCTTGCTTTCTTCTCCTTATTTCAGCCTCGCGTTCTCTTCTTGCTCTTTCTTCTTGTTGAAGTCGCAACATTTCTCGTTCTTCTTCTTTTCTTCTTCTCTCCTCTTCTTCACGTCTTTGTCTTGCTTCTTCTTCTCGTTTTCTAATAAGTTCTTCATCTGATGGAGGTTGGTATTTGACTCCTAGTTCTTCTGATGCAGACCTGTTACGGTCCTAAGATAGTTCATACATACAGTTATTCTTTGTGTAAATAATTGTGTTTCAAAAGGGCGCTTAGCAGACATTATTTCATTGCCCACATCAAACTGTTTAATAAGTTATTTATTATCCAATCAAAAGGTTTTTGTTCTTTTATAAAACAAAATATTGTTTTACTTGAGGGCTAGATAGACAAGTAAAAATATTGCAGGATATTTTTACTCAATCCAGTCCTACTCCTGCGATAATGATTCTTCTAAGTTAAACAATAACAGTCTTCACTACACCTCTGTTACTTACATGTGCAGGTGGTACTCCTCCCTTAAATCTCTGCTCATACAAACTAGTTGCTGTGGGTGGTTTAGATTTCTCTTCTTGTTGTACAGTAACTGTTGTTGGCACTGTCCTGGCCAGAGAACGGTCTGCTGCCGACTTAGACAGTGGAGGGACATAATCTGGTGGTCTGTTGG
Organism: Metridium senile; assembly: GCA_949775045.1. Lineage (NCBI taxonomy): Eukaryota > Metazoa > Cnidaria > Anthozoa > Actiniaria > Metridiidae > Metridium > Metridium senile. Next base: position 9,903,529 of record OX459101.1, on the reverse strand, counting down.
CATGGACAGGGGATTGAAGACCAGCAAAACGAGGTTTTGCTTCATCTGAATCTAAAAATGGCAACCAATTATTTGCACAAGTTCAGAAGTAATTTACAAAATAGCAAACAAATTGATCAATGCATAAAATTGAAGGATACAAGGAAGGAAGGAAGAAATATAAAAGGAAAAATGGAAGGACAGAATTAGAAGAAAGGCAAGAAAGGAAGGAAAGAAGAAAGGAAGGAAAGAAGAAAGGAAGGAAAGATGAAAGGAAGGAAAGAAGAAAGAAAGGAAAGAAGAAAGGAAGGAAAGAAGAAAGGAAGGAAAGAAGAAAGGATGGAAAGAAGAAAGGAAGGAAAGATGAAAGGAAGGAAAGATGAAAGGAAGGAAAGAAGAAAGAAAGGAAAGAAGAAAGAAAGGAAAGAAAAAGGTAGGAGAGATGAAAGGAAGAATGAAACTTTTGCTAAATGTGGGTCAGTCATATTTATGTAAATTAATTTAAAATTTATCAATAATAATTGATTGATTGATTGATTGATTGATTGATTGATTGATTGATTGATTGAAGGAGCAAAAAGATAGAAGGTAATGAAATGAAAAATGGATATTATTTATTCAAATTGATGAAAATAACAAACAAATCTGATACATGATTGAATGGGCAAAAAAAGAAATAAAAGGATGAATGAATGAATGAATGGATGGATGGATGATTGAACTAAATGATGAATAAAAGAATCAACACTACTTATCCAGTGCCAGTGCAATCACATATAGCGGCTTTACAAACTCATTAATAATTCATGGCATTTTGTCCAATCTGATGCTTCTCTCTGGTCATGAAGAAAGCAATTTGTATACCGCATAATCTGATAATGTATGTTTGAAAAGTGAAGGGATTATGGTGTAGAATAGAAGAACAATAGGATGCAAATGAACATGAAGCATTATAATTATAATGGCACATGTGTCATTATATAATGCTTCATGTCCATAATTCAGATGTTACCCATATTATCCTCCTAAAGTGCCTGGCAATGAAGTGTTAAGTTTTGATAAGATGTGTAAGCCACTGACTGGATAACCTGCAGTTTATTTGATTTTAAATAAAGTTTTAATTGATGTTTACAGTGAGGATTCCTCAAAGAATTAATTTGTTTTAAGATAATAGCGATTGATGTGGACCAGTTTAGATTTTTATATTTAAAATAATAGGTATTCAGTGCAAGAAAATGCATTGTAAAGAAGGGCATAGCTTAAAAATTGACTTTTTTTAGATACAACATTTTTGCAGCAGCAGTAAGTATAACTTATAAGCACTATACACTATTTAAGAATTAATTAAAAGCAGAGCTTAACTAACCATATGATGGTTTCCTATGATGCACTCCATGAGTCATATCCTCTTGTTGTGGAATTTTTTCTCCTCGCATCATTTCCTGATACCAGTTTGGGACGTTATCGTGAGCTGGTCGATTTCCTGGACCTTGGTGTGTAAATGAAGTGGGCGACGTTTGTAACGGAGGTGACTTTAGCGCTCGTACAGGCATCTGTTGCTGTACGGGTGGAGACATCTTTCTTTGATGAACTTGGCTATCGTAGTAGCTTGGTGTATTATCTGGTTCGTATTCTACAGGTCTGGCTTCCATTGGATGGATAAATTCACCCGCTGGACCATCTCCCAAGTGCTCGTCGCCTGATTTGGCAGCATCGTGAGCGAGCAAAGCAGATAAGTTGGACGAGACTATAAAATTACAGCACCGTAGAAAACTGATTAATTTAGAGATCTCTAACTATGTGTAACAGCTAGATAAACAAATTCTGTTGCACATTATTATAAAGTTTTAGATAAATGTTTTTTAAAAAGTTTGATTTATTTGATATTTTGGTTAGATTTAGGAGATTAGAAAGGAAGTTATTTGCACTAGATGTGATTATTTTTTGTGAGCTTGAAGGTTAGGTTTAGTTTGTTAGTTCAAATTAAAGGTTAATGTTTAGATTCAAAAAAGAATATTAAGTGATAATTCTAATTCTAATTTATGCTTAGGTCCTAAGTAAAGTTAATAATTAAGTAGAAGATCATAAACAAGTATAAATCTCTTTTTGCACTTTTGCACTCAAATTTGCATATCAAATTTTTATGTCAAAAAAAAAGGAAAAAACTTCCAATTTCAGCTTTTTAAAAAAACGTTGAAAATCAACAACATTTCAGCTTAAGTTCATAACGTTATCAGACTAGTAGACTGATATTATAACGTTATGGGACCAGTACACTTATATCATAACATTATGTATGTCAAAAGCGTTAAACTGTCAATAACTGTCATTTTAGATATTTGTGAAAAGAGTTTTTTTGCTTCATATAATTATGGGAAAAGGAGGTTATCATCTTTTGAGAGAAAATAGCATTAAATTTATTGATTTTTTTTTAGAAAATGTCATTTTTGACAAAAAAATTCCCCTTATACTGGGTAGTGCAAAAATGCAAAAACAGATTGAGACTTGTTATACTAGCTGCAAGACATCAACATTATAGATAACTTGAAGAGTGAATGGTCTGAACCCAGGTGTAAGCGATGTTGGTGTGTTATGACCGTGCAGGTTTGTGTAGTCTTGAGAAAGACTGTTGATGGTGTCTGACTTTTAAACTCCCTGAGCAGAAGTCATTCAAACACCAACATTCTTTCTAAAGTCTACACAAACCCATACGTTCATAACACACCTACATATTAACAAAGTTTTTTAAACATAGACCTAATCGGCTAACACATTGTTATGTACATTTCCACCCAATTTAAAACCTCTGGGAATAAAAACTTTTGTTCGAAAAATTTTCCATGTGATATTGAAATACATAAGAGAAAGAATCTTTTTCCCAAAAGATTTGAATTGGGTGGAAACTTACATAGCAACGTGTTAGCCGATTTATTTGGTATATTAATCTAGCTGCACAAATCAATTTGGCGATTTGCTTTATGGTGCCACATACTACCAAAACCAAAATGCTTTGCCACCAACAAAATCTTGTGTGAAATAATTAGAGCCAAATGTTCAACTACAGTGGTACCTCTATTAAGCAGTCACCCTCGGGACTTGCCAAAGTGGCCGCTTAATAGAGGTTGGCTGCTGAATAGAGTTATAGAATAGGTATAGGTCGGAATAGATTTGGGACTTTTTATTGTGGCCGCCTAATAGAGGGTGACTGGGGGTACCACTGTATTCACAAGAGTTTAAAAATTTGAATAATAAAGGAAAATCCGTACAGCATTCTGGTGGTAGTTAAAAATGACGTAATCATGAACATGCATGGGCTATATATTGTACAAATAATTTACTTGGGCACCTCATGATCAGTCCAAAGGCTGGATATCAATAGACCTCTTTACCTTCCTTGTTTGTTGTCCCATTTGAGATCACGTGATGCTACCCTTGGGAATTGTTTCTTTCACATGTAAATGATATAACACATTCATGATACAAGAACAATTCTCAAGGGAATGACACATGGTCTGAAAAGGGCAATTTAATTGCATATGGAGGTAAAGAGGTCTATTGAAATATAAAAGTATACTTTACATGCAAAACCACTATTTTACCTCCAGCTGCAGAATGCATTTCTTTAAACATTTCCTTGTACCATTTTCCTCCTCTTTTGATTGCCTAGCAACAGCAATGACAATAACATTTTCAAATACAATAGAACCAGAACCGTTTCTATCTTTAACTTTCATAATTTATTGTTAGTACTTTTACTTTTCAAAGCCCTCTGATCAATATGTAAAAGGGAGTAGTACTGTATAGCTTTATAGTCAATTTTTTATAAGATTTTTGTTATATGTAACTTACTGTGTGACTCGCCATATCGTAGTCACTTACAAAAACTTTTGATGAATTTTTGACATTATTTTGACCAACTACAGACATCAAAGTTTCTTAAGTCTCTGCCTGTCGATATAAACTTGTAACTGATTGGTCCATTGAGATAGAAAAATGTCAAAAATTCATCAAAAGTTTTTGTAAGTGACTATGGTATGGCGAGTCACACTGTAAGGGTTACAATTCAGCCTTCGGGCTGCAATGTTTTTTGAATAAAACTATCTATCATCTATCTATCAGTAAATACTTTTATTAACCCTTTGACTCCTACGGCGCCCAAAAACTGCCAGTAAAAAACGACCTTGCTTTGAAAAATTCTTACTTTTTTAAACAAGCCAAATTTGCCCAGACGTTTGAATGTTAGTAAGCACTAGGAAGTTCTTCAAATTTTCATAGCATGTCAGTCACAAGAAACAAGCAATTTTAGCACAAAAATTCCACATGAACTTTAGGAAAGTCAAAAATGACCGTTTTTGCCTTATTTTTCAATAGTGAAAATCACACTTTTTTGACCTTGGATTTTTTATCGAAAAAATCATTTTTAGACGAAAAGGCCATTTTCACAACAAAATTCAGTCTTTGTGCTATAGCTTTGACTAGTTTTTCCCCTTTTTTCACTTCACGAACTGAGCTGCGGTTGTTTGATTACGGCCATTTTGATACGCACATGTTTTCAAGTATTTACGACTGCAAAGCATTGTGGGTAACGATGACAGCACTCTGCATATAGTTCCCCCTTACCGTAGTCCATTTATAAATTTATTATAAGTCTAGGGTCACCTAGAGAATCGAGAATTTGCCCGAGAATTTGCCTTTAGTCGAACTCCAAACCTGACTTTGTTTTAAGCCCGCCAAAACCGAATGAACCAAACATCGATCATTTTTTGCTGACAAAGTGAGATTCCTTGCTGATTTCTTCCAGAAAGTGAGCTCTTTGCTACCTTGAAGCTTAACAATGCTCTTCCAGTAGTGACTAAAGGCAAAATATGACCCTAAAATTAACAAAATTCTGATTTAAGCCAACTTTGAGCCAGTGTAAATATCCAACGATGCTTTGAAACGATCTAAAAGGCATGTGGCCTGAGAACTTGAGCCCCTGAGATTACAAAACAGCAGCACTTTCCATGGTAACGCCAAATATGGAGTCAAGAAATCCTACGGATCGTTTATATCCAGAAAATCGCTCAAAAATGTCAAAAAAGCCCAGTAGTCAAAGGGTTAACATCTCAATCTAGCCAGACACAAGGGTCCTATGCTACCTAGCCTCCTCTGCAGGCATCTCTCTGTAGGAGTCTGGGAAGGGAGATACAAAAAAATGAACACAACGGGGAGGATTGCTCTTTTTTTCCTTTCTTGCTCTCAGTCTCCTCACGGTCAATTTAAAGACTGTTACCATTAAGCCCAAATTTAGAGAAAGGAGTTGCCTGCAGAGGAGGATAGGCCCTACCTACTAACTGAGGAGACTCAGTTGGTTATTATAAACATACTTACAGGTCGACTTGGTCCTGTATATCTTTCTTCTTCCATAATATTATGGTAACGTCTCTCTGGTTTAGCTGGGGGTGGTGGTGGGATTTTCTTTGGTGCTAGTTTAGGTTCTCTGGTAGCTGAATATTAAGTATGTTTTGATGGGTTAATGTGTTTTTCAAACCATAAATCAACTATTATTGCCTTAGTGTTTGCCATTCATGAAGAAATAAAAAATAATCAAGGTTGATGATAATTTATTGTTACAGTAATGATGATGGTAATAATTAATGATGATGGTAATAATGATGGTAATAATGATGATGGTAATGATGATGGTGGTAATAATGATGATGGTAATAATGATGATGGTAATAATGATGATGGTAATAATGATGGTGGTAATTAATGATGATGGTAATAATGATGATGGTAATAATGATGATGGTAATAATGATGATGGTAATAATGATGATGGTAATAATGATGATGGATGATGGTAATAATGATGATGGTAATAATGATGATGGTAATAATGATGATGGTAATAATGATGATGGTAATAATGATGATGGTAATAATGATGATGGTAATAATTAATGATGATGGTAATAATGATGGTAATAATGATGATGGTAATGATGATGGTGGTAATAATGATGATGGTAATAATGATGATGGTAATAATGATGATGGTAATAATGATGGTGGTAATTAATGATGATGGTAATAATGATGATGGTAATAATGATGATGGTAATAATGATGATGGTAATAATGATGATGGTAATAATGATGATGGATGATGGTAATAATGATGATGGTAATAATGATGATGGTAATAATGATGATGGTAATAATGATGATGGTAATAATGATGATGGTAATAATGATGATGGTAATAATGATGATGGTAATAATGATGATGGATGATGGTAATAATGATGATGGTAATAATGATGATGGTAATAATGATGATGGTAATAATGATGATGGTAATAATGATGATGGTAATAATTAATGATGATGGTAATTATAATGATGATGGTAATATAATGATGAAGAAACCTCCTAAAAACATGTTAATCATATTTTACCTTCAATTTCAGCATTGACTTTCTGCTTTCTAAACTGGTTCATAGCAGGACGTACCATGGCATGCTGTGGGCCAGAGTCTTGACTGCTGGCATCTCCATTAGCCATATAGTCTTCCTCAGAACCAGCTGAACTGGAAGTTATCCTAAAATATCAGAAAACAAACACTATGAACCTTTATAAAGGAAGATCTTGCTGGTTTGGACCACAATGTTTTGTCTGATGCTGCTTGTCTTTATCAGGCGATTTGATGAATCAGTAGAAACATTGTGATACAAACCTACAATATCTGTGAGCTAAACAAATAACGTTTTCCTTATCCAGTTGTGTCCATGAAGGACAACTTTTATCATGCAAATATATATTATTTCAATGAAATGAATGGATACTAGTTTTATGTATGAACAGAATGATGGATTATTTTAGTTCATGCATAACAAATCTTGTGCTGAAAATAGACCTTTTCACCATTCAAATTGAACAACCTAAGCCATCATAGCTTGTAATATACTCTTTTCAATTCGACTACAGCCCGTGGAATTTTGAAGTGTTCCAATTAGTTTCAATTGTTTGATAATGTGTTCATTCCTTAAATTACTGCAAGCTGTAGTCAAACTGTAAAGAATATATGACACTTTATCAAGGCTGAGGTTATGGAGAAAACCATGAAAAGGTCTATTGTAAAATACATTTTAAAGTGTTAGTAATAAATTAAAATAACAGGGGCCGGTTGTACGAAGGGTGAATAGCACTATCCACTGGATAAATCCTTATCCAGGGGATAAAATCTATAAAAAACCTATATATGCAGTGGATAAATTTTATCCGCAGATAACTTTATCCACCCTTCGTACAAACGGCCCCAGGTCTATAGAACAGACTATCCAACAGATAAATCTACATAGGCAGAATCAGAACATGGCAACCTTCTATATTCTTGACTGACTAGCCTTATGTTCATGTTAGATCACAGTAGAGTGTTCACATGTATGAGAGGCTATCCAGCCAAGAACAATAGTTATTCTAATACACCATTTGCATTATAGCGTCATATACTACCAGTACCAGAATGCTTTGCATACTTTCTTTTCTTAAATAATTAGTGTCGACAGTATTCTCAAGAGGGAATAATAATCTGAATAACACAGAAAATTTGTAAAGCATTCTGGTACTGACAGTAAAATGACGTCATCATCTAAATGGCTTATTCAATGGTCACAATTTTTCAATTCAGTGCACAGAACAATATTTTTATAGGATAGAAATTTGTGTTGGCTGTAAACAGCCATTGTGCAATTTGTGCTCCCACAGAGACTCTTTGTCATTGGTTTACACTGACGACCCTTTTTTGATACATGCTTTTATAACTACTGCCATTATAAGGCTGTAGAGGAGAGAATTATAAGAAAGCATGCAATCAACTAGTATATTGTAACACCTGTACCATGCATCAAAGACTTCAGAAAAAAATTAATAAAATGGATTTGCAATTTTCAAGATTTATAGGTAAACATGCTTGTTAGTAGTTTAGTTATTTAGGTTTAGAATTTCGACCTTAGTGTACAAGACATGCTAGGAATATTCCCCTTAACAGTTTCCTGCGACATCTTGAAAGGAAGCCAGGCCTTTGGATCAAAGTGAGACAAACATTGAGCTTGCAATAATAGACATGTGAATCATTGCAAGTTCAACGTTCGTCTCATTTTGAAGCAAAGGCCAAGCTACCTTTCAAGATGGTGCAGGGAACTATGAAGGGGAATATTAGTTAATTGAAACTTTGATGGATTTTAGACTAAATTTAGAAGTTAGAAGCCTATTAAAACTGCATGCCTTTATCATAAAGGTTATAAATTATTGGATCAATTAATGGTGACCTACCAATGTTCTTGACTGACAAGCCACATGCATCTCACAGTGGAGGTTTAGCTGGTCAGTCAAGAACAAAAGTTAGTCAAATCATTACCATTTTTCGATTTGGTGTGTGTTATATCACTAACTGAAGTCAATTTAATAATTTAAAGTGTTATAAATTTTAAATTCAATGATGATATTTAGGCAATCCTGCTCAAGTAACAAATACAATGATGTGTTTTATCAACTTTTCAATATGATTACAAGATGTAATATTTTTTGAGTTTTAGGAGGGTCACAAGTTCATTAGTGTGTACACTATATTAAGTGATACCCTTGTTAAATAAAGTTATTATTTATATATAATTATAGTATAAGAAGGAATTATCAAAACATCATTATCATAAAACTCACACGTTGTGCATTCTAAAGATTGGTATTTTCAACAGGTTCCCATTTAAATCTGTACTTGCCCATTTAAATCTGTACTTATGCAAATTGTATTGATGTGTGCTAAACACACAGATCAACCAATCAGAGTAAACTACAATATTTCTGAAGTAACTTCTCTGATTTGTTGATCTGTGTGTTTAGCACACATCAACAAAATTTGCATAAGTACAGATTTAAATGGGAAAGTACAGATTTAAAAGGGAACCTGTTATTTCATAATTAACAAGGTGTTATAGCTTTAAATAAGTTTTTGTCTAACTATTAATTTGGTGGTGTTTTAATTAAAGTTTCTAATTAATTATTTAATGTGTATTTTCATTAAACATTAATTTCATGGTACTAACGGTGGTCTATGGCCATACGACACACTGGAAGAATCCTCAAATCTAAAAATAACAAAATTCATCAACATAACAATGATAAAATGATGAATGAATGTCTGCATAACAAATGAGGAAAATATATTACTAATTAGTAAAGATTTAATTATTGTTATTCTTGTCATTATTGGTAAATTTACAATAGTATTTTTAATTTTAATTAATATAGGTTCTGATTACTTTTAGTTAACACTCAACATCATCATCACAGCCATTATCACCACTACCACCATCATTGTCACCACCATCATCTACATTTACATCATCATCACAATCATGATCACTGTCATCACAATCACAACCATCACTGTTATCATCATCACCATCAATATCATCATCATCACTACCAACATCATCATTTACATCATCATCACAATCATGATCACTGTCATCACAATCACAACCATCACTGTTATCATCATCACCATCAATATCATCATCATCACTACCAACATCATCATTTACATCATCATCACAATCATGATCACTGTCATCACAATCACAACCATCACTGTTATCATCATCACCATCAATATCATCATCATCACTACCAACATCATCATTTACATCATCATCACAATCATGATCACTGTCATCACAATCACAACCATCACTGTTATCATCATCACCATCAATATCATCATCATCACTACCAACATCATCATTTACATCATCATCACAATCATGATCACTGTCATCACAATCACAACCATCACTGTTATCATCATCACCATCAATATCATCATCATCACTACCAACATCATCATTTACATCATCATCACAATCATGATCACTGTCATCACAATCACAACCATCACTGTTATCATCATCACCATCAATATCATCATCATCACTACCAACATCATCATTTACATCATCATCACAATCATGATCACTGTCATCACAATCACAACCATCACTGTTATCATCATCACCATCAATATCATCATCATCACTACCAACATCATCATTTACATCATCATCACAATCATGATCACTGTCATCACAATCACAACCATCACTGTTATCATCATCACCATCAATATCATCATCATCACTACCAACATCATCATTTACATCATCATCACAATCATGATCACTGTCATCACAATCATCACCATCACTATTATCATCATCACCATCAATATCATCATCATCACTACCAACATCATCATTACCATCATCATCACAATCATGATCACTGTCATCACCATCACTATTATCACAACCATCACTATTATCATCATCACCATCAATATCATCATCATCACTACCAACATCATCATTTACATCATCATCACAATCATGATCACTGTCATCACAATCACAACCATCGCCATCACTATTATCATCATCACCATCAATATCATCATCATCACTACCAACATCATCATTTACATCATCATCACAATCATGATCACTGTCATCACAATCACAACCATCACCATCACTATTATCATCATCACCATCAATATCATCATCATCACTACCAACATCATCATTTACATCATCATCACAATCATGATCACTGTCATCACCATCACTATTATCATCACCATCAATATCATCACCACCACCACCACCATCACCTAAATCCTCCTCCTCCTCTTCTCACCATCACCTCCATCATAATAAACATCCTCCATATTATAGTTTAATGTTTTCTTAATGGTAGGCACATGCTTTCTTAATGGTAGGCACATGTTTTCTTAATGGTAGGCACATGCTTAATCATTCATTAGTTAAAATAACTACATAATGCTATTTTTATCTATTTGTTTATTTTAATTGGTTAAAAGTCAAAATCATTAATGAAATTAGCTATCAAATTAATCATTTGAGGTAATGTAATTTGTTTGCAGACATACAACATAATAGTGTAGTGAAACAGTTACTATTAATTAATAATGTCAGAATATTGTGATGAAAAAAATATATAAAAAAGTTCAACCAAACATAATTTATAGCATTTATCATAGTATTCAAAGATCCACAATTTGCGTGAGTGAACATCAAACAATTGCACAGTATTCCCACTGGAATCTAGAATGTTCGACAAACATCATAGATTTCAGAAAGATCTGCCACATTTACTGTGTTTTTCCTAACATACTCTTAGAATACATAAATTCAGACTGGACATAAAGTTTTCAGCAATCTATGTATATTCATGCTGTATATTGAGAAAAACATATTTGGCTTGTCGGATGTAGCAACAGTAACTAAGATAGAACACAATGGATAGTGGATCTATGAATTATATTACAATTAAAATAAAACAGATGTTGATTAAAATTCAATATCCCTTCGTACAGTGATAAAATATTTGAAATGACTTTTGTACATCTGGACTGCAGGTTGGGAAGGTGACTTTCACTCTCACTGAAGACCTAAAGATCCACTTGGACTATAACATCACAATCTTAAGGCCCATTTACACTAAACAGGTTCCTAATTAAATCTGTCCTTTCCCATTTAAATCTGTACTTATGCAAATTGTGTTGATGTGTGCTTAACACACAGATCAAGTATATTATTTCTGAAGTGAACTTCTCTGATTGGTTGATCTGTGTGTTTAGCACACATCAACAAAATTTGCATAAGTACAGATTTAAATGGGAACCTAGCAATTTTGTTGCACAACAAGAGCTGTAAATTCAATGGCGATTTTATTGCAGCTTTATCACCGCAGCTTTGAAAATGCTCCAAATTTAGTGCAACTCGCTGTGATTTTCTGTCTCCTAAATCTTGAGAGTATTCAAAGTTGTAGTGACAAAGCTGAGACAAGAACTAGCCATTGATCACAAACCTTGCCGCAATACAACATTGCTAGTGTTAACAGCCGTAAGAATGCTATTTGAAGAAAAATAATTGTTGCAGAAGAAAATGCATTATAAAGATTAAAATGCATGTAACGAACAACCAGTGTATCTTCAATTTAAATAAAACAAATATACAGTTTAAAACCAGGTGATTTCACACGCACACTTCTGGTTAGTATAAGCCAATCAGAAGCATTTCTGTCACATCGCCAACAGTTCCAAGACAGCTTTGTTCGAAAGAGTTGTTTCCCATGTTAACCCGTGATAAATTAAATACATCCTTAAAATAACTTTACATTAAAAAGTTCTATGTTACTTGGACAATAAAAGTTCACTGCTGCTTATCAGGGATAAAAAAGAATAAAAACAAAACGCAAATGCCTAAAAGTAACCAAAATTGTTTGTCTCGAGGCGCCATATTGGAACTATTCGTTTTGACAAACAATCCTTTGAGCGCTGGAAACAGAGGGGAGTTTAGATTTGAGTTTAATAGTGAATGGATTAGATTTAGTGATATTTGTGTTTAAAGTTTTCAAATCTAAAAAGACAGTGTCACATGAAAGGTGTGACAGAATTAAAAAATATTATTCATGCAATCATGTAACCAACCTTCGTCCCCCTCTCCCAATTGGCTGTGGCTTCTCAAATACCTTGGGCATTTCTGGAGGTGGAGGAAAACCTGTTAAAATAATAGTATTAACAATAGCACCACAAAATATTGGAATTTGTTTGGGCAATATTGGATAAAGTAGTCACACTGTAAAATATTACAGTCTGTGATACAACATGACAGTGTGATATTCACTTACTAGTTGGCAGGTACGTACAAGCTATACAATGGCATACTGTGGAGTATCCCATGAGTCACTTGTATTTTCTAGTACATACACAAGCCTTTAGGCGAGTGTGTATGCAAAGAAAATACAAGTGACGAGTGGGATATTCATGGTATTTTTATAAGTAATACCATGGCACTGAGGGATATTAGTGATTAAATGTCCCCGAAGCAGAGGGAAGGTTAGTTCTAATTTTCCCTCATTACTATGTATGAGGGAAAATTAGAACTAATTTTCCCTCATACATAGTAATGAGGGAATATTAGTTCTAATTTTCCCTCATTCCTATTCATGGAGAGGGATGTTAGCGATATAACGTCCCTCTTAAAACAATGGAACCCGAGGTGATCATGGTATTACAGGAGAAAACATTGTATAACCCACATCATATAAAACAAAAAGAACCTGCAATGTCTCATGGGAAGGGGCAGTTGAATAGGATAAAACTTGACATAACATGACATGACAGTATAAAATGGTCAAAACTATAGCTCTATGACAAGAAAAATGCTTTTATGTAGGCCAAGATGATATTTGCGAGAAACAAAAACAATGAACATATACTACTGAGTGAACCCGACCAATGACAAATTTGCAACAAAAAAGTCTAATGCCATCAAGTTTGTTAGCATTCCTCTAAATAGAATTGAAAAGCAATTGTTTAGGAAATTTTGAACAGATTATTGTTATCCTTTGGGTTCGCTTTTGTGCGAAAACCTTCTCAATCACATATTAAGTCAGATAAATATCTTGAATGTCAGCTATAAGCCTATAAAGCCCTCAGGGCCTGCAGCCCTCAGGCTTTACATACAGCTTATTGCCTCCCTTCTCAGTAATTATCTCTAACTTCACCTAATGCACCTTTCAATGTCTTGCCCCAACAGGGGGAGTGCGGGCAAAGTCGGGCTATTGAACATAAACTTTGCCCGTACCTGGGGCTTCAATGTTTTTTGACAATACTTGTACAATAATTTCTGCATCCACAACAATAAATATATGAGTAAGTATATGAATTTGACGTCCCCATGCCAGGATGCGGGCCGCTATTGACAAATAGATATGAAAAATGTCAATAGCCCTTGGGTATGCCCGCACTCCCCCTGTTGGAGCAAGACATTGATAGGTGCATAATCAAAACTAGATATGACAACTCAAATGCTTTCATGTAGGTCAAGATGATATTTACGAAAAAAATGTTTACTGGAAGATTTCAACCACCAAATAACAGCAGCCATGGATGATGAAACGCATGCTGTGATCATTGCCATGTACATTTATGTGTGTATATATACGCAAGGTATCAATAAAAGTTTCATTGTTGTCACCTTGACCGACAGGAGAAGCAGATCTGATAGATTCATCATCTCGCAGTAGTTTAATTGGTTCAGGAACTCGTATTACATTAGAAATTATTTGAGGGTCCCACTCTGATTTACTATTTACTAGCAATATAAACATGCAAACACAGATTATTGTCAGTTGTCATCATTATGATCAACATCATCATTCTCCTTTTCATCATCATTATGAGCACCATCAATCCCCTCCTCCTCTACATCATCATCCTCTACATCATCATTATCCTTCTCCTTCAGACTCCCTTCTCCTTTTCATCATCATCATCCTCAATATTATTGTTATCATTATTAGCATTATTAGCATCCTCCTCTTCATTCTCCTCATCCCTCTCCTCCTCATTATTATTATCATTACCACCAATCATCACTATCCACTTCCTCATCAATCTCCTCATCACCAACCTCCTCCTCCTCCTCTTCCTTCTCCTCTTCCTTCTCCTCCTCCTTCTCCTAATCCTTCTCCTCTTCATGATCATCATCATCACCATCCTCTTTCTCATCCTTCTCCTCTTCCTAATCCTTCTCCTCTAAATTATTATCATCCTCATCATCAACCTCCTCCTCCTCATCATCATCACCATTATTGTTGTTAATATCATTATTATTCATAATCATATACTAAGTTCTACAACATGGAGTTCAGATAATCTACCAGATCACTCAATCAAGGCTGATAAAAAAATCATAAATATATCATTGAGAATGTCAAAATACCTTCACTAGCGTAAGTAGAATTAAAGTTTTCATCCACATCTTGCCATCCTTGTCCTCCGCGTGGTAAGGTAGCATAAGGAGGTGCTTGGGAGGAGGATGGCTTGAAAGTAGCTTTGCTAACATGGGTACTTTTAATATCTTCTGTAGTGTAAGAACTGCCTGAAGACGGCTGAGATGAGCTCTCTGGTTTCCTGATTTGAAATTAAAATATATCAATATGTTGATGAAATATTGTCATAATTTGACTAATGCTTAACCGTAAATTTTGAAGAAATAGAAAACGAGGCTCTATTGAGTTACAGAACACGTGGTAATTTTAAGATTATTTTAAAAGATGAGAGAGGCGTTAGAAATTTGCAAGTACTAGATAAACTCGACAGAGCACTGCTGCCAAGTTTTCTATTTCTTTTATAAAACATTCAGTTGTTGAAATCAAACGAATAGATGTACTGTGCTCTGTTGAGTTATAGAGAATGCTTCTCAGCCAATCAGAGCGCGCGATTTATATCAAATATTTTATAATAGATAGTGTAAAATTTATCATGCTATTGCCATTAAAATGGACTACAATTTAAAATTATTTTACCCTTATATAAGTTGGACTTAATAGACCTCTTTATCTCTGTATGTAAATGGCCATTTCAGACCATGTGTCATTCCCTTGAGAATTGTTCTATTATGATAAAGGTCTTATATAGTTTACATGTAAAAGAAACAATTCCCAAGGGTAGCATTACGTGATCTGAAATGGGACGACAAACAAGGAAGGTTAAGAGGTCTATTGCTATCCACTTTTATAGTTATTGTGGATAGCTTGTGCTGACAAATAGGTATAATATTCATAATTGTAAAAAAAAGAAATGTTATCGTTAAAGTACTAAATAAAAGAATGTCTATAGTCTTCAATATGAATTTTTTAACAGCCTGTGACTGAGTTAATCAACTTTTTCTGTCTGCAATGACGGCCAGTTGATACCTTAACACTGTTCGACTATATAGTACTGATTTGCATTTAATTCTTTGTGTTTTTTTTTTTTTTTTTATAATTGAGAAATTTTCAAGGAACACAATAATTATAAAGTGTTGCATCTAATACTTGTAACAAACATGTCAAAAATAAAATTCACCAATTAGGATTATATATTCATGAATAGGAATTCATGATTGACTTGAATAAATAGTATGTCTTACATGTAGACAGGACCCTAGTTATTTTAGTCAAGGCAATTGCTTACTTAGTTCATGTTATGCTTGATTTGATTTGATTTTGATGACATACAGTATTCGTACATTATTGATTAAATCAAATCAAATTAGATGCAATAAGTCATACAATGAACAGATGATATTTAGCAAATGAATTCCTTAAAAATATCAAAAAATCAAAGGTATTTTTATGACAATTAGCAAAGTGGCATGGAATAATATAGTTTACAGCACAATAAAGAGCTAAAAGTTTGAATCTAAATGTAGTTGTTTATGTCTATATGGATGAATGAACTCCAAATATTTTAGCTCAAAACCTTTATATTTTTACACATTTTGAAATTAGAGCATAACTGTAATACACACTGAAGCAGAAACTGTAGTGCAAAAGAATTCAAGGCTTCAAATTCTCACCAGGAGCTAAACAGACTAAAAACTTACTGATCAAAAGTGAAGGTTGTTGTTGAGACGACTTTGGATTCAGACATGGTGTGTGATTCAAGAGAATTTACACCGATCAATTCAGCAGGGAGTCAACATCAGAAAACAGCTAATCTTGCAATTGATATTCACACTATCCAAAACTCAGGGCTAGGAATTGTCAGAGAGTGAGTAGAAAGTTCAACATAGGCAGTGAAACAAGATCTGTCCTTAAAGACGAATTCACTATGCGAGGTCAAAGGTGACGACTACACCTTAATTGGAACATAAGAACAGTCACACAAACAAAAACAGTGATCAAAAAAACATCTCATTTACAACTACAATTGTAACCACAACAAAATATTTCCCAAAACAACAGTTTGAAATGAAGCATTTTAATTAATACAATGAGCATATTATTAAGGATCGCCAAAGTGCAATATTCATATTTGGTCGTATTAAAATATCTGGGGTTCAAATCTTGAGACAGTATTTTGATATGTTGTGTTGTCTACTTTAGACATATGGGTGTGAGTTGGTTGATAATTAAATGTCATTAACATCACAAAAGCATGTCTGGTTATCTGTTGGCGTTTATTCATAGCTCAGAGCAATGTACTCAAGATTGTAGTAATAACATATAAATTCACTATCACATAAACACCTAGGGTGAATTTCTATCCTGTTCAAAAGAGTCACAGCTAATATTTTATATTATGCTACAAAAGTCCCCATACAATGTGTGGGCGGGAAGGATTATTTTACATCTTTTGAGAAGTAACACAAGTGGCATTTGAAACTGCTTCTTAGCTTACACTAGGGCATTCACAAAGTGTGTATAAAGTTAGCTTTGCTACAGAGGGTATGACATAAGAAGGATTAGGAGCTTTTAATGTCTTTATAAGAGGCAATGGTCACTGTTAATCAAACATCAATTTCAACTGGTAAAATGGAAAATCACAAGATTAGCAAAGGTTCCTTTGGGAGTTGAATGAAGCGTGGGTATTTGGCGTGGCTAAAGAGTTAAGGAATTAGCAAAGAACATCACAGCATGAGGGAAAACCTCTTTTAAGGTAATAGGGATATTAACTATAAACATGTGCTTATGATTGATAATACCACTAAACAACACCTCAGAAGACTTGCAAAATTCAATTAATGAACTAATCAGTATTGACCCATTGTGATTCCATAATAAATGTTTGATAGATCCTACACATACACAAAATTAAGCTACCTGCATCAAAGTATTGAATTGAAAAGATTAACTTTGTTAATTATCTATTAAAATGCAATGGGAACAAGACCAGTGTCGGTAATATCGTTAGTTGGGAACTAGTTACTTTTTTTGCACTCTCTATTTTAAGATTGCATTTTTAAGTACATAAAAATTTATTCCTAGCCATAAAAGTCATAATGATATTTAATTAGGCAGCATGATAATTGATGAGAGATCTAGATGCTTACTCTTCTAAGAAGAATGATCTGACTATTTAGAAATCAAGCATAGGGAATTTTGGAGAGCAAAAGTTCAAATCAATGTACAGCAAAAGTTCAAATCGATGTACATAATCTACATATTTAGTACACACTTAATGACCACTTCTTTGAGTAATAGTATATACAGTATCCATAATGTAGTTATCATATTGCTTAACAAACTATTTCAAACTTGAGACACATAAAAATCATTTAGCAGACATGAAAAAATGTAGGATTACAAGTATGAAGAACAATAGTGTACATTGTGTACAGTCAAGCATAAAGAAGGGTACTCAACTGTAGAAAATATGCATTTGACCTATTAAGTTTGTTGCAAATGACTAATAAGAAAATATAATAACAATATTAATTATCATAAAATTAATAAATAAACAAATGAATAAGTACTGGTATACAAATTAATTAATGAATACAAATGAACAAACAAATACCGGTAATCAAACAAATGAGTTTATAAATAAACAAAAATAAAACAATATTAACTAAAAAAAAAAAATGAATTAATAAACAAATAAATAAATTATGAGAGGTGGCTGAGAGAGACTGGTGCTTTTCCTCTTTAACACAGGGTACCCATTTTAAATAAAAAATGGCCATTTAACATTTAATATTGTTACAAACTTGATACTAATTTTTTGACATTAAAGTAACCACCATCAACTGCACCTATTTTTATGTAATTTACAACCACTATCATTGAAGTTCAAACCCCCAGACATCATACTTCAGGGGTTGCACTTAAATAACAATGGTTGTAAAAGCTATTTTACTCCTACAAAGGGCTAAAGCTCACAATGTCAATAAAGTTAAAGTAATTATAAAAATCTTAATAACTTACCAGCACAGTTCCAATTGCAGTTCATCACCAGTCTTTTTAACAATATTCAGAGCATCACTATGTGTTAGTTTGTCACTTGGATAGTCGTTGATAGAATGGACATAGAGACCTTCATATATGTTAGCATTCTGGGCTTTACTACCTGGGGTGATCTATGTATACAAAATACATCATTAGAACAATAACACATAATGCTTTCACTTGCTAATGAGGAGTAAAATTAATAACATGCTAAGGGATGGACCATTAGATTTTTAAGGGGGAGGGGGGGGGGGGTTGTTGGGCCAATAGTTTTTGCAGGATATTTTTTTCCCATAATTTCTACGTATGTGCAGGATTTGTTTTCCCACTTGCATGAATATTTTTTTGGTCATTGTTGCTGTGCACAATATTTTCTCTCTTTTTAACTATGCTAGAATTTTTTTTGTTATTTGCCCAAACCCCTCTCCCCTCAAATATCTAATTGTCCATCCCTAATGAGGTTTACTTCCTGGGATGATCTACATACAAAATAACATTATTGACATTGTATTTCACACATCAACATTTTGACTGATATCACTAACAAACTGAATTTAAATAATTTAATTATTCTTTGGCCAACGCACTTATATCTAGACAAAATAATATAAAACTGATTGTTTTTATTATATAACATTTCTTCATAATTAATGAATAATGCATTTATTTTAGCTAAAATCACTAGACACATGTTATTCTTTGGTTAATGTACTTAAATACACCATACAAAAAATAATTGTCATTTTACTATTAAATACATTTATATTACATTTCCTGATTATAATTGAATAATGCATTTATTTTATAACCAAATAATGAACTACATGATGCTCTAGATTACAATATTTACACACAACAAAATATTGATTGTCATTTTACTATTACATAATTTATATTAATTGAGCCATTCCACCGTGACGGACATTACATTCACAGACCTAAATAAGCTTGTGTTTCATACACAGTTGCATTATCTTACAATTTATTTTTTCACACAACTATCTTAGAACCTTGTCTACAATTTGCATGAAAAAAGTTTTCAGAAATAATTTTCGACTTGTCAGTTTTTTGTCCATAAGGACCGTGACGGACATTACAGCTAAAACTACCACTTATTCCAGTTGGGTAAATTAGAAGTGAAATTCCTGTGAATTGTGAGAAGTTTATAGCAAACAAATACTTTTTAGCATTTGGTTATAGGTTAAGTTTTCTTACTGAAGACCTATATTTTTTAGTTGTTTTATTTATTTTTTTAAAAAAGGGAATATTTAGCGTGACGGACATTACAAGAAACGTGACGGACATTGGCAAATTCAGTAAGTCAAATATAAGAAAATTGCCTAATTTGCTTAGTAAATATCACATAGAATAGATAATATTACAGTAAAATCACATTGAGAACCTTAGTCAGTTAACTCTCTTTTTGGAACACGCTTTTTAATGTTGTCAAATTTTCATTATTTCAATGTCTCATGTGGAATGACCCTAATGCATTTCTAGAGCCTATTGTGATAGAGCTTCCTTATTTAGAGAGATGTGGTCACATGACCTGATCTTAGCTATCTATTGTTGCTAATATTTCACTTTAGCACTTGCTGAAAGGCATTTTCACAATCTTAAAAATACATTGATAAGTCTTAATGAAACTTATTTATCAGGCAAGCAAACAAGAGAAACATAATGATACTTAAAGGTAAACAAAAGTCTATATTATTATATTACTATAAAATATGAGTTTTCTAGTATTTGTGACATGTAGCAGTTTTACATTCAAGTAATGTTTACAATGTACATGAGCAGCAGTGAACATTGTATTGGTATTTCATTGATATGGTGTTTGTGCTCTACTGTAACAAGCTTACCCTAGGACTGATTATTGCAGAATTAGCAAATTACATAATTTATCTATAAATAGTAATGAAATAGAGTACAAACACTAAAAGTGTGCAATACTTTGTACTATTTACCACTAAATAGTGTTGGTTAAACAATAGAGAACAAAAGAATTTGCATAATTTAGCAGTATTTAGTGGTATTTATGTTGCACACTTTTAGTGTTTGTACTCTACACTGAAATCACATCAGTAAATAAATGTCTAGAATATAATATATGAAATAACCCCATGACAAATAGACACAACTACAACCCTGGAAACTTTGTGTCTATTTATCGTGGGCTAATTTCATGTAACATAATTTATCAATTTTGTAAGTAGCATGATTTAATTACAAGTAATTTATACAACATATGAGCGGCCAATGTGATATACAATGTGTATATTGCATACAGAGCGGAAGTGATTATTGTATAGTTCAGTCTAGACAACGTTAGTTCTTTCATTTTCTAATGTTTTTGTCTTAGTCTTTAGATAGCTATATACTTAGCATTGTAAGAACCAAATTATGTTTGGTATATATGCTAATAAACAGTTATTATTATTATTATTATTATTTCACTAAAATTTTCAGGATCAAAGTAAATCTGGTTGAGGAAATTCAAGTTGAAACTTATGCAAATCAGGACAAATTTTCATTAATTATTCATGAATTTCATAACTATATTTACAATGTATCTCAATGTTTTACATTCGATCGTCTCACACTGCCTTAAATATAAATACTCCTTTTTAAACATGTTAGAGACAAAAGGTAGTTTTTTTTAGACAGAAGGTTACTATGGATGTGTATATTTTCAAATAATATAACTTCAATGTAAATTATGATTATTGCAAAAGTAGTGATTATGGAATCATATAAATAGTTTGTGTTTGATGACGCCCATGATGCATTTCAATCTTAGAAAATGCAATTGCCTTTGACAACCTTTTTGAAAGAAATGTAATATTTACAACAATGCAAAAAATTTGATAATTTAAAACAATGGGAAACACGTAAAATATGCAAGTGCTCTAACAATTATTTTGATTAATTATTCAATATTTCGTAAGTGAGTAGTTTACATTCTATGTGTTAAGTGAATTTTATAATGTATACATTTTATTGATTGTAAAATTCTGGCGCTAAACCCTTCATAAACTTTAATTGTCAAAGAGACTTGATTGTATTTGCACACAATACGGCACCAGCTTACGAATTAAGAACGCAATACCGGCGAGGAATGTGGAATCAAAACAATTTCGTGGATTTAAATTGACGTACAATAACATTATATTTAGCGCTAGTTTTCAGAGATTAGCAAAGAAAATATAAAAAACTCTATAAATCCAGCGCTGTGAAAACAAATCCATACGCAGACAATCTTAATTTGCATCAAGTGACAATAGAATTGTTAAAGTTACTTCAATTTTCGACATATATGTACCTAGTAGGAATTTTGGTTCGCTGAGGAAGCAATCGCCGCAAAAAAATAATTGTTTAATAGATATTGTCAAATTGAGATATTGAATAGTCCGCAACCTAATTTGCTGCACAGTAGTGTTGGATTTTCAAGGCTTAAGGTGATCTAGAATTTTGGCCATTTAGTAATTTATAAATGTCAACAACGATCGTAAACGCCGATGGAGGTCGAATTATGTCGAAACTACCTTTGCCGGCTCGGTTTAAAATCGAATCAAAACTACAAAATCTAGCAACATTAAGTAAACAAATAAAACTAACAGTATTAACTAACCACAAATGCTACAAAACTATTAGCTATTTTAAATCGCATAATAAATAGAGAAAAATTCCGGTTTGTTTCGAGCCAAGAATGAAGTGGCATTAGTAGTTCGTTCGCTTTGAAATAATAATTGTGTTTTGGAAAAAGTAAGGAGAAATTGGACACTCTTTAGCAACAGTTCTGTTAATCAAGTATTTAATTTAAGATTTATATCATATATTTATGCGTTAGAATGTTCAAATCAGATATAAAATTATGGAAGGCTATCTTGAAACTAGCGAGTTTGATTGTTGAGAGAAATCATTCCAAAAAGTGTTCGCGAGATTGATAAGACAAAACTGCGAATCCTTCCAAATTTAAATCATGTAATTTCTACTATTTTAACTTGATTATACCGAAGAAAAACTTGAAGTAATAGTTAAGGAATCTATAGCAATCATCTCAATAAAGGTTTATTAAAATTAATGCAAACATCTTGTGACACTTGCCGACCTAAAGCTGCAATTCGGAGCTCGCGAAAACTCCATGCAAAATTGAAATATTTTCAAAAGCGACAGCTTACGATACTTACTTTTGCTATTCTTAAAGGTGCTCTGAATTCGCTGCCTCCTTGAAGTCTAAAGCCCCAAGGAGCTCCACCAGAAAGGACGACTTTGTAAACTTCGGAGGACGCCATTACGGATCGGCGAGATTACCCAAAATACCTTGCGACCCTAGCTGTCCTGTGGACCTGCCATGAAATGTTATGTCTGACCTTATATGGAAGTGACACAAAAAGCGAACATTTGGAAGCTGAACTTTGTAAATATTGTTTTTTATATCAATTTTTGGAAATAAAACAGAGAAATAATTTTGACATATTTTTGTGTATTTAGTCATACAAAAAATGGTTGCCTAACGTGATTAATTTGTCCAAGCCAGAAAGGAGTTGCTCTGGGTATATATATATATATATTTTAAGAAAAGTTGCACAAATAAAACAAATACTTTGTATCTCATGATCCATAATAACCTCCATGTTATTTACCTCGATTTATGTTATGTTATGTTATTTATTAAGCTTCACAACAAATAACAAATAAAATAATATCACATGAAGAAAGAGAAAAAGGAAAAAAACTTAAACTGCTTTGAGGTAGGGACACCACAACAGCGTAGCCGATTGCAATGGGCCCATTCATTTATTATCAGACGTGGATAATGATGTTCTTGAGGGCTAATAATTGACCCTTTTTGGGTCTGTCGCTTTGTACTGGTAAACAAATAACAACATTCTAAAAAAACTAAAAAATATCGCGCGTAAAAAAAAAAACGAAAAAAAATCGTGCAAAACGAAAAAAAAATTGTTCAAAGCCTCGAAGGCAAAAACTTAACCGACACCAACAAGAAATCGCCCAACCCATCTCAAATATCTTATGGTCCGTCCCTACAAAGACCCTGTTTGCAATAGCTATAGGCCAGGGCGGTGGTCACTGCCCCCTTTGATACCAGTTTAACTCACCATGACACAGGATGCTTTGAGATGTTTGAACATAAGAGTCACTGTACACTAGTAATACGACCCAACGAAACGAGAGTAGTTTGGGCTGCACGCTGCGTGACGACACTAAAAACGGCTGCGGGAGACAAACTCTGGCTCAACGGAATTAAATGTCGCCATCGAATCGCCTCTTTTTTGAAACACCAATTTCAAAGAGATGCTAGCTTGAAAGGTCATTTGAATGCACTAGGGAATTATGGGTATACATTGAGATACGACCAGATAGTCGAGGTTGGATTACGAATATAATTCTCGTTCATAGGTTAATTGATTTGTTGCCAGACCTACAGCACATAATTCCTTGTTTGGAAACCTTAAGATGACCAAGCCGATGTGATGTTAAGTTATCATACTTATAACCCTGCGAGCAGAGGTTCCGGTAAAGAGAAAGGAACCTCTGTTTGCAGGGTACATATACTATGAAAATCACTAGAGTGGTTAAATGTCAGTTGAAAATGTGGCCTTGGGGGTGTGTTTTTTTGTACCACATGACCAATTTTGAGCAAAATGATTGGCCAGAAGCGATCACATGGTACAAAAACGAGACAGAATTTTAAACAAGGATTTTACCACTCTAGTGATTTCGATAGTATCAAAGTTTATTTTATTTTAGTTAGGGGTGATCGGCGTACCTTTTAGGGTAAAAATATTTCCTGCGCGTACCTTTTAGGGTCCTTAATTTTAGGGTTCTGGCTCAAAAATCAGTTACGTAACATCAGGATTTCGTACCTGTAAGAGTAATTTTTACTCTGTTTTGTTGCTTTGTTGGGGTAGAAATCGACAAGGCTTTATCGATCAGTTACCTTTATCGACTGTGCATGGTACCCCCACCGGGCGTAAGATATCCTTCGCTCGACTGACTGATTAGTACGTCACCCACGGGAACCAAACGCATTGATTTATAATTATAAAAAAAATGTAAATAAAAATTTAATATATAATTTGTGGTTCGTGTTTTTTATATCAAAGGAGTTAAAAGTAAACGATCAACGTACAGAGCACCAACAGGGGATTTGATAAATTCTTGTCGCGATTAAGCTACATTTCTACTGGGAGCACAACAGGGATCTCTCAGTTTCTCGTCGTTTTAAACTCTAAAAATCATTAATCAGCTTTACGACGGCTCACGACACGTGTCGGATGCCAAAAAGAATGACATATAGGGCAAAGAACAATGTATAAATGTTTTGTTTTTAAAGTTGACGAGATTGCTCCAGTTGGCAAACACGGTGTGCACTGTTTGGGCTCACGACTGGTGCATGAATCAGAGTGGTGCATAATATCTCAGTTTCACGTTATCTAGCACCGCTGTACTATTTGACAAAAGGCGCATTTGCACATCTGAATAGCCTCAATTCAGAGTAAATTCAAATGTGTTTTTCTATTGTTAAACGATAACAGTTTTCATGCTTTGCTTGGGATCTGTGAATATTTTGACAACAAATCGAGGCTTGGCCTGTGCAAATATAGCCTGCGTGCAGCCGGTTTAATTACCCGTAATAATTAAACCGGCTGCACGCAGGCTAGTGCAAATAGTACAGTGGTGATAAATAATGTGAAACTAGAGTATTGTAATGACAACATATCTGAATATGAAAAAGAGACTCGTCCAGATCCATCAAAATTCTTGACGGCCAGTCCATTGCAGTCTATAATTGTAGTAGGTTTTCGTCTATAATAGGAGAGTGTACATGTACAACTGCTCGTGCAAAAAAAATTCCGATATCACGTCGTTGCGCACGAACTAAGGGTACTGGTTTGGTCTTCATCGATTAACGTTTCAAACAATGATAATTCCTGACAAGATTATAACTGTTTGTATACCGTAAGACAGTAATCTCTCACGAATTGGCCTGATGGCGTGCAGTTAATCCTAGTAAAAACTGTAAAAAGGTTTTGACCTCACGATTTAATTCGTTATTTGTTTTGTTTCGTCAAAAACATATTGAGCACATGCAGCTTTAATCTTGAAAAATACATCATGCAATTCTAAAAAAATCCTGAAAAAATATCGTGCAAAGCTGAAAACTGAAAATATCCTGCACAGCCTCGATGGGCAAAAAAATATCCTGCAACGAAGACAATAAGATTATATCGTCATTTTTAGATGTAGTTTTTTTTTTCTTAACAATTTTACTATTTCTTTATTGTTTGGTGGGTTTTGCCAGTAGCATGGGACGATATATCCCGTTTTGCACACACCCTTTTGACCATGTTTTTCCCCTCTTTCTGTTATCATATTACTATAATTTATGTTGTCAATATGGTCAATCAGAAGCTGTTAAAATAAAAAATAAATAAATAAATAAATAAATAAATAAATAAATAAATAAATAAATAAATAAATAAATAAATAAATAAATAAATAAATAAATAAATGAATATATGAATAAATAAATAAATAAATGAATGAATAAATAAATAAAAAAGGAAAAGTCACTATTTCAAAAGTTTATTTACATTGATACTTGAGATATCAGGAGCCAAATCGTTAAAGATAAATACAGTTGTCGTTGGAAGAATGGGTACGTCAAGAAGGTCCATTTGTTGACGGTTTCGACAAAAGGAGTTTTTACAGCTGACACCATTGTCACCAACAACGCCTCAAGCCCCTCGAAGGGACTGGGGGGGGGGGGGGGGGGTGTCAACGCAAAACTAACGCCTCAAGGCCCTCCGAGAGACGGGGGGTGCACGCTTCCTTGATCCCCATACGTAAAATAGCTACTTATAATATGTTTGAACCCTACAACTTGAACAAAAAAGGATCACCCCCTACCTCAACCCCCTGAGGACGGCGTTTCAATGTCGAGCTCGAAATCATTGTCAAGGGAAAACAAATACAAGATTATTTCAGCTGAATAAGCTCGCTAATTTTTCTATTTGTAATTAAATCTTATCAGTCATCTTATCAGGGATCAGTTTGGGTCCTATCTCGGGTTCATTTCGGGTCCTGAGATCACTTCGGGTACAATAACAACAGTTTTGGGGATCACTTTGGGTCCCGGGATCACTTCAGGTCCTGGGATCACTTCGGGTCCTGTACAGTGCAGTCTGTTTACATCTTGCGCGACAACCCATTGCAGCATCCGTCATTTTCCCATAACCAATTTTGTATTTCGAAGTTAAACATAAAAGTTTCGATTCATTAATCATGCAAATTTC
Source organism: Metridium senile (assembly GCA_949775045.1). Lineage (NCBI taxonomy): Eukaryota > Metazoa > Cnidaria > Anthozoa > Actiniaria > Metridiidae > Metridium > Metridium senile. The sequence continues at coordinate 9,876,383 of OX459101.1, read as the reverse complement.
AAAACAAATATAAATTCGAATTTCCAGGAATAAATATGGTATATTCTAATTGAAGGAAAGTGTAGGGACGCATCAGCTGGTTTGACTGTTGTTTTCTTTCAGTTTTTTAAGATAAATTTTCATAGCACTTTCTTATTTTAAATTACAGTCGAAGCTCTATTAAGCGGACACCCTTGGGAAACGAAAAAAGTGTCCGTAAGTAGAGCTGTCCGCCTAATAGGAAGGGTTCTTAAAACGGGTAAATAACGTAAAATAGTCTCGTTTTGCGCTTACAAAAGCATTTCTAAAGATCAATACTAGCAATTAAAGACAAAAAATAGTCTGTCTCAATGATTAAGCGAGTTATTCTAATAATCAACATTTTTACAACTGTTCTATTAGATAATTATGGTCTGGTGTAACACAAGTCTAACACGAGATAAGAAATCATACTCAATGGAAACCATAACGTCTTTTTGCATCAATAAGAAAATTCATATCGTTTTCAGCTTTAGAACGACTATGTGAGGCATTATGTGAAAACTTAAAAATATTTCGTTGCTGAATTAACTTTATTCTATATTTCTATTTCGAGTGTCCGCTTAAGGGAGCTTGAAAACAATAGAAAAGGCCAATTGGGATTCGCTTAAGGTGTCCGCGTCCGCTTAAGAGAATGTCCGCTAAATGGAAAGTGTGAATACAGTGTTTGTATGGAAGAAAAAACGGGGTTTTGGAAAGTTGTCCGTAACTAGAACTGTCCGCTTAGTGGAGCGTCCGCTAATGGAGCTTCGACTGTATTTATCTTTTTTTTTTTTTAGTTTAAAAGACAACTTTTTCCAGGAATAAATTAATGGTATATTCTAATCGAAGGAAAGTGTAAGGACGCATCAGCTGTTTTGACTGTTGTTTTCGTTAAGTTTTTTTAAGCTAAATTTTCATAGCCTTTTTTTATTTTAAATTATTATTATTATTATTTTTAGTTTAAAAGACAACTTTTTCCTGGAATAAATTAATGGTATATTCTAATCGAAGGAAAGTGTAAGGACGCATCAGCTGGTTTGACTGTTGTTTTATTCTTTCAGTTTTTTTAGGCTAAATTTTCAATGCACTTTTTATTTTAAAATTATTTATCTTTTTTTTTTAGTTTAAAAAGACAACTTATCATCGGCTAAATATGTTCAGCAAAAACTACTTGTAATAGTTTGATCACTAGAACATGAATTAAAAATGCGAGTTGGGTAATTTTTAAGTACAGGCGATAACGTATTAACGAAAAAACAACTAACAATATCAATAAATAATAAACCATTTCACAGCACGTGGTCAAATTCTAAAGAATACATAACACGCTGTCGAGGTCGAGCTTAATGGACGAGAGCCGTCAAATTTTCTATTGAACTTCCTAATTGCATTTCTTTGTTCGCCAAAGTGAATATAAAAATCACCATGACAACCTCAGATATCCGACTGATGTTGTGATCGCAAAACATTCGGTAAATTTGCATTTGACCGATGAATATATAAGCTACTTAAGAACAAAAAGGGCACTCATCCATCGCTTATTTATTCCTTAAACGTTCGAAGTTTCGATCGTACGAGTCCGCGGGGTCAAGCACAAAGTCCAAAGTTTTCGACAGTCTGTATAGCCGATTTAATAGACCAACTCTCTCATCGCTTGCTCACCACCATTAGCCGCACGCCGAATTAAAGCAAAGTAGTTCGGGATTACTATATTTAATACAACCCCTCTTTATCAAACGTATTTATTGACGCTGTTCTGAGGCGAAATTTCAAGCAATGGCAGTTTTAGGTAAGTATTTACAATTCACAATTAAAATTCTGGATGGAAATTCACTAGGAGTTGAAGATGTTACGAATAAGCGAATGATCGGATTGTCACATCTGCCATATATGACAGCTGAACTACACACAAGCCGAGTAAAATTATGTTTTTCGCATTGAATATATTATGTTTTCAAGCAAAGCCTTAGATAATATGTATATATAACAATGGATGAATCATTTTATAAACTAAATATAAGAACATTTGAGTTTATACATGTACAAAATGTACATAAGCTTGAACAATACGAAATTTGTGGTGATTTGCGAGTAATTCAATTCAACTGCAAGGTTTATAATATATAAACCGGCATCAGCTAGAACTACTGCACTGAATCGACCAGTCTGTTAATTATGACTTGTACTTAGTATAATTAAGGTTTGATACTTTATATTTTATGCCCATTTTAAAGCTTTTATGTATTATTTCATGTACATATTATATTTTTTTCGTGACCAGTTTTGGTCAAAGCTTATATTCAAATTATGTAGGCGAGAATTTGTATAAAAATTTGCATATCTGAGTGAAATCTCTGAAGCTGACGCGACACATGTTTGGTGGTCCTAATATCCCCGTAATATCACTATAGTTCCTCCATCTATATTATCGAATCGGCTAGTATTATTACTGTACGTCACGTGGCCAAGTATAGGTTACAGCCTAGAAAATATTGTCTTTTGAGAATATTTTGGATACACTCTTTATGTATTGTAATAGCTATTCTATTGAACATAATTAGTATTATAAATAGTAATATTTTATGCTAATTGTATTCTTTATTGTTTAATTAGCCCATTAGTACTAATTAGTGCTACCTGTTTCATGGGTATATTATACTATACATTATAAGTGTAATCTAGTTTCATTCTACCATGGCCATGGTGTGTAAAACATGGACGTATCGCTCGACTGCAGCTCTAACGTTCAAACGCAGTCATTCAGGCGATCTATCCACGGTTGGTCGCGTAAATGTGCATCGTAAATCGGTACGTCTTTTAGACTGCATGAAGCTACTGTTTTATATGAATATAAATATGAAAAAAAGATAAATAAATAAATAAAAACATAGTTAGAGAGAACTGCTGATAAGGCCCTTCAGAAAATTATATTCAAGAAAAGCAAAGAAAAATGATATTACAAAGCTATTCTGAAATTTAGTGACAATAGAGGGAAAGCAAATAAATGAATGGGAATGAATAAATAAACAAATCATGTACTAGTGTTCAAGTATCACAAGTAGTGTGTGTTGTATGAAGTCGATAAATTTACAATTTTTACATTGTGGTTTGACTAACAAAATGAGTTTCACCAGGTATAATAATCAGTTTAAAGTTCGTTAAAGTTACGTAGAAGGTTGTACGTAAGCGCCGGCAATGTGAGAAGGCATTATGTCCGTATAAAAATACAAAGTAGGAAAGGAATAAATCGCTAACTGTTTTTTTTTTCTATTTTTGTAGATTTTTTGCTGGGAGTTAAATCCGGAGCTTTGAACCTTCAAACGACGCCGATTGCTGCTGCATACCTGTCATTTGTTATCATATCACCAGTATGGAGACGATTCGTACCCGCCGTGGAAATAAGAAAGGTATATATATCTCATTGTCAATGTTGTTATTATATGGATTATATGGAGGGCGGGAGTAGTCACCCTTTAGCGGTTTAGTGTCGGGCTTCCTATATACACCTAATCCAAAAAAACGTTGTCTGGTCCGCCGCACAGTCCTCGCGCCAAGACTGTGAAATATATTGGTTATATCTAATCAGTAATTAATTTATTTGCATGTTCACACTCTAGTGTGGTACTTTTTTCAACGAAATAGTGTTGTGCCTACTTTTATTTTCTTGTTTTATCACTCTCATCAAAATATTCACTGTGTTTTCCTTCATTGTCTTGGCGCGAGGACTGTGCGGCGGACCTGACAACGTTTTTTGGATTAGGTGTATACTAAAAACGGCTGCAAAGGAGACTAGAGCGCGCGAAGATATGGAAATTTATCTTTGAGTATTCAACTCGTTATCTTCTTTAGCTATAGCTTGAGAAAACAGACGTTTTTTTTCGCTCCTCTTCTCCCCGCGGGATATATTAATTTATAATTATATATTATTATAATTATATTGATAATGATACAATTTTAATGATATCATCGTCATCATGATCATTCCTTTTACTCTCATTCAGCCTTATCGTACACACGATAAGTTATATTTTTTGGTCCAATTCAAACGTTGCATTTCACATGTGCATGTAGCCTGCAAAACAGGCGTTCTTTCGGGTTTTTGGGGAAAATCGGGATTTGGGCTTCCTGTGGCTTCCTCGCCCGTTCAACACAGGAAGCCCCAAACCCGATTTTTCCCAAAAGAATGCCTGTTTTGCAGACTAATGTGCATGCTGAATCCAATGCAAATCAGCAAAACCCATATTGTTTTAATTCATTTGTATTAGATCGATTTGGCACACGTGAGATCCGATGTTTGAACTACCACTAAATCATTTTGTTTTTACCGTTGCAGCCTATGATTATCTACAACTTCATGTGTGCGATAGCTAGTCTCTATTCTGTGGTTTTCATCGTGATGGCACTGGTCCCTGAATGGCCAAGCTCTCTATTTGATGTATCCCAACCTCATCCCTATGTAAAGCACGGCTTACATGTGTACTGGATGACAAAGATCTTTGAAATGCTTGACACAATCATCATGATTGTACGCCATCGTACAAGACAAGTGACTATTTTACACGTAAGTGTTATCTAGTCAAAGCAGTGCAGTTATAGTCACAGTGACAATCAAAGTCATGACCACATATCCAGAGGGTCCTGAAGGGGGAGTCCGAATCCCATTTACCAGTTTATATTTGGAACAAATCCCAGTAAAAAAATCACATAATCCCATCAGTAAAATCACATAATCATCAGTTTTGCTCAAGTTTTCAATCCCATTCCCATTTTCTATTCTTTTATTTGTAAATCCCAGTCCCAGTGCATCAAAAAACCATTTTCCCAGTAAAAAAAAGCCAATCCCAGCTCCCATTTTACCCCTTCAGGACCATCTATCCATAATTAATGTGACTGTAATTGATATTTTAATTTTAATTTTAATTTCTTTTTAAAGAGTTGAAACTCTGACTAATTTGACATTGCATATAATAGACCATTTTACAGTTCTTGTTGATCAACCTCAGCCTCCATAGTGTGTCATATATTCTTTACAATTCAGAAGTTGACTACAGTCCGTCGTACAAGGCACATATTATCAAACAATTTGAACACCTAAAAATTACATGGGCTGTAGTCAAATTCTAAAGAATATATTACACATTATTGAGGCTTAGATTAATAGATCATAGTTAATGTCAATTACAGTCAGTCACAGTCATAGTTAATGTCAATTACAGCCAGTCACAGTCATAGTTAATGTCAATGTCAATTACAGTCAGTCACAGTTAATGTCAATTACAGTCAGTCACAGTCATAGTTAATGTCAATTACAGCCAGTCACTGTCATATTTCATGTTAATGTCAATTACAGTCAGTCAAAGTCATATTCAATGTCAATCACAGTCATAGTTAATGTCAATTACAGTCAGTCACAGTCATAGTTAATGTCAATGTCAATTACAGTCAGTCACAGTCATAGTTAATGTCAATTACAGTCAGTCATAGTCATAATTAATGTCAATTACAGTCAGTCACTGTTACCGATCACAGTCATATAGTCAAAGTCAAATTAACGTTGTGGTCAGACACAAAACCAGCAGTCATTTCGTTTTTTTTTTTTTTAAATAGCTGTATGCTAATCCTCTTTTTCCCCATTCCACAGGTATTCCACCACACCAGTATGGCTCTATTCTCAGAATATGCTTATGTAAATGGCGCATGGCCTGCAGTTGGCTTTTTACTAGGTCTCAACTCCCTCATCCACGTCTTTCTGTACTATTACTATGGACAAACGGCCCGCCAGAAGGGCATGCGTCCGATGTGGAAAAAAGCCTTAACGGAGCTCCAGATTACTCAATTCTTGGTTGGCCTTTTACACCAAATTGTAGGTTATATGTACTATGGTTATTGTATGTATGGCTTAGTGTACGAAATTCTCATGATTGTGCTTTTCTCTAACTTCTATTACAATGCGTATTTGAAAAGTCATCCTGAAAAGGTAGCTAAAAAAGTAGAATAAGTAGCAGTCTGAAAACAGTCAAATTACAGCTATCCCTTGTAGAAACACACTATTTTTTCCCTATGTAAATGCTATGTCAGAAATCTATTTAAATCATATGTCAGATATATGTTATTGCTAAGTAATGCCACCTATGTTAAAGCTAAGAAAATACTAACTTTATGGAACAAAACATAATCTATGTAAAATAGTATATTTATAATAGATTTTACATAGTCGTAAAATAGCTATAAAATAGATGGTATTGAGCAGAACGTAGCAATAAAATAGCTTGACATAGTCATAAAATAGTTTAAACATAGTCTTTACATATGTCGGGTTCTGCAAGGGATTTCATAAAACGTAGAATAGTACTGAATACTGCATACTGAATAGTGTATTGCATGACCGAAATGTATTCTGGGTCATGTAATATTGTTTAAAGTAAAACCAATAGTAATTAGTTATTTTATTCTCAGTGCATTCCACTCAAAACAATATACGAGCTAGTTATGGGAGTGAATATCGCTGTATATGTTTTATTTATTACGAATCAATGAAACCCACAATGCCCTTTGGTCTTGGAATGCACTATTCAGTATTCAACGTTTCTTGAAACAGCTGTAAACAATCAGTCTTTTTGACCGACCTACGCCCATAGACCTTGCTCACAAGGAAGCTAATCATACGCAAATGCCCGGGAAGCCTCACCTCACTCTGACTCATTGAAAAGAGTGACTTCATTATATATATGGTGCTTTTGTTTTATTAAGTCAAAGTGAGGCTTTCCGGGCTTTTGCATATGATAAGCTGGTTAGTGAGAATGTTTTATTTCCTTAGTTAATTGAGTGGCCCGGGGGACCTTTATGGAAGGCTGGGGGTGATAAGCGCGCCTTTTAGTGTTGAAAATATTTCCTGTGTGTACCGTTCTCACTCACAAGTCAATAGCGCAGCGCATGAATGCTAAAAATAGCTCCAAGACTCGGACAAACATTGTGTTCAGTTTTTCCGTGTTGAGTAATATATGAACCGATCTTGTCATTTCCTGCTGAAATTAGAATAACGACGTGATTTAACAAAGATTTGTTTCGATCGGCATTGAAAATAGTCTGCTGAAAGTTAAAAAGTTTGTCTGTTCGAGTTAGGCCTTTGTCTCCATTTTTGTGACGTCATTCATGCGCTGCGCATGCAACTTGACTCCGTATCTTTTAAAGTCGTGTTTACTTGACTTTGCTACTACAATAAACTTAGTGCCAAGAACATCGCACTCAATCGTACAGTTCAAGACTTCAATAGTTCTTTTAATCGTTGCGTACCTCAATTTTTTAATCACAAACGCCGATCACCACTGCTACTTTGATAAGGGAGTTCCCCCGGGGATTGAGTGTCACTATTAAGGTGTTTAATCTTTAAAAAAAAACGACAACGAACAAGAAAGAAAGAAAAAGAAAAGATCGTCTTTGAATTGTTTGGATGTAAACTGCAAAACAATCTCTATTTTAACGCGAAATCGCAGAGGAAACGAGATGAATTTTGATTGAAGTTGCATTCCTCTAGGAAAGCGCCGAAAAACCGAAAACACCGGGAAAACGGACTTTTTATCCAATTTTGATTGGTAAGCGTCGAGGAACACAGGCTCTGGTTACAAGATTGGAGTAGAGACGGTGACGGACTAGCCGCGCCTCGTCCTCTCTCCCCATTGCTTGCAAGTCGTTCCTATAGTAACGTCAATCTTCTACTCGTTTTCTCGGTGTTTTCTCGTAAGAGTACGTACTGTTTTGCAGTCTAGTTTGAGTGAATAATTGTTAAATAAATTAAAACCCGTTAATTCAACTAAGGCCTAGTTCAAACGTCGCATCTGACATGTGCCGAATCTAATTCAAATGAACAAAACCTATTAAATTAGATTCGAGACGTGAGATGCGACGTTTGAAGCAGGCCTAAAACACTAGCACTTGTGTACATGTAAAATCGTTTGTTTATCTATGTAATAAAAACAAACCTTGCATATGGTGTATCATTATCGTTATTATATCTTTTTAAGTATCATTATCATTATCGCTATGATGATTATCATTATCATTATCTAATCAATATCTTTTTAAGTATCGTTATCCGATTATCGCTATAATGATTATTATTATTATTATTATTATTATTATTATTATTATTATTATTATTATTATTATTATTATTATTATTATTATTATTATTATTATTATTATTATTATTCATATGTGGAGGAGGAGAGATCTTGTCACAAGAAGGCACAACTCAAGGTGACCCTTTAGCAATGCCATGGTATTCAGTCAATACGTCCATAATCATCCAAGCATTGAGAAATTCCATACCTAGAGTGAAGCAAGTGTGGCTGGCTGATGATTCTGCTGGAGCCGGTCAAATTTTATCTTTATTTGATTGGTACAAATACCTTGAAAAAGAGGGCTTGAAGTATGGCTATCTTGTAAACGGATCAAAGAGTTGGTTGATTACAAAGTCGGACTCTTTGGCTACAGAGGCAAAGCTTGTTTTTGGAAGTGAGGTTAATATAACCAGTGAAGGTAAACGACATCTTGGAGCAGTGATAGGATCAAAAAGCTACAAAGATACTTTTTGTAATGAAAAGATCTCAAAATGGAAAGATGAACTTGAAACGCTAGCTGAGATTGCTAAGAACCAACCACAATCTGCCTACATTGCATTTACGAAAGGGTATAGGAATAAGTTCACCTATTTTATGCGGACAATTGACTCTTTTGAAGACTACATAGAACCTATTGATGAAGTGATTAATGAGATGCTTCTTCCGGCACTTTTTGGACAAACAGAGCCTCTACCTAAAGATTTATCTGGGATCCTGATTATAACAGCATCACATGCTGATGCTATTATTAGCCAAACTTTAATAGCTGATTTGGAAACTGAAGGCATTAAAAAAAAAAAACAATCAGTTAAAGCGGAGAACTCAAGGATAAAGCTTGAACAGATAGATGCATCTTTACCACCTGATCTGCTTCGTCAAGTCACCCAAGCAAGAGATAAAGGTTCTAGTAATTGGCTGAACGCTATACCCTTTGAAGAGCAGGGTCTAGTTTTAAATAAGCAAGAATTCAGGGATGCCCTTCGATTACGCTACAACTTGCCTTTACATGATTTGCCAAACGCCTGCCCATGTGGCTCGCCCTTTAACGTTAACCACGCCTTGTCGTGCAAGAAAGGAGGCTTTGTGGCCCAAAGGCATGATAATGTTCGAGATCTTCTGACAACGTTATTATGCAAAGTGTGCCATAACGTTCAAGCGGAACCTAAGCTCATTCCTCTCAACAACGAGAAATTCAAGCTTAAATCAACCACCACAAGTCAAGACGCACGCCTTGATATTAAGGCGGGTGGCTTCTGGCAACGAGGAGTTACAGCATTCTTTGACGTACGTGTATCGCATGTAAACTCCAAATGTAACCAGAACAAGTCTACCTCGACGATCTTTAAAGAACAGGAGAAAGAAAAGAAACGAAAATATGAAGAAAGGATCCTGGATGTGGAAATGGGAAGTTTTACCCCTTTGGTCTTTGGAACGAATGGTGGTATGGGTACAGAGTGTCAAATGTTTCTTGAGGCTTGCAGAGAAGATTTCAAGGAAAACGAACGAGCCATATGCAGAAACAATCACATACATAAGAACATAACTATCTTTTGAAATACTTAGATCCATTAATCTATGTGTACGTGGGTCACGAGTCCCTTTTTATAAGAACAATGACTTTTTATTTGATTTTAAACTTAATGTAAATACAACAGAAATCAATTGATTGATTTTTAAATATTCATCTTCTTAATAATTTTAATAATTTTTTACATATTTTAAAATTGTTTGTTTTTTAGATCCTTTAATATCGCCCGTTTTAACATTATAATTTATTATTATTATTATTATTATTATTATTATTATTATTATTATTATTATTATTATTATTATTATTATTATTATTATTATTATTATTATTATGATACCTTATTGCGAGAAGGGCGGATGATTCAAAGACGTCTTATTAATTCTAAAAGAACTGAACCACCCAATAAAGCTGTGTTTGCTAATCTTGTCATGAGAGGGCAAATTCATTCTGCCCTGCGATATCTCAGTGATGACAACGGGGGAGGGATTCTCCCTTTAAGTGATGACGTCATGATGCAACTCAAGGAAAAGCACCCCGACGCACAGGAAGCCCGCCTAGGATCCTTACTTTTTGGACCGATCGAAGACGTCCCAGACACGATGTTTCAGGAAATTGACGGTGAAATGGTTCGAGATGCCGCGCTCAGGACCAAGGGTTCAGGGTACATGCAAATGTATTTAGGAGACTGCTTGCCTGCGAATCCTTCAAGAGGTCAGGCACAGATCTTTGTAACGCTGTCGCTGTAATGGCCAGAAGATTATGTACGGAGTACATTGATCCCAGCAGTATCGAGGCATTATTATCTAACCGCTTAATACCACTCGATAAAGGAGAGGGCGCGGTCCGACCAATCGGAGTTGGCGAAGTCCTTCGTAGGATTATTGGGAAGTGCGTGACAAGAGTAACTAAATCTGATGTCATCGACGCAAGTGGCTCACTTCAAGTATGCGCTGGGCTAAAAAGTGGAAACGAAGCTGCAATTCATGCAATGCGTAACATCTTTGAAGCAGATGAAACAGATGCCGTCCTACTGATCGACGCCTCTAATGCTTTTAATGCTCTGAACAGATCCGCAGCATTACACAATATCAGAGTGTTATGCCCAACCGTAGCTACGTATGCAATTAATACCTACAGATAACCCGCTCGGCCTTTTGTTCTCGGCGGGCAAGAATTACGATCTGTTGAAGGCACCACGCAGGGTGATCCGCTTGCTATGAGCCTGTACGCCATTAGTCTTCAGCCACTTATCACACGATTACAACTATCAAGCTCAACCAAACAGTGCTGGTTCGCGAATGACGCAACTGGTAGCGGCTCGCTTGATGACGTCAAAAAGTGGTGGGACGATCTTTCCAAAAGTTGACCAGCATTAGGATACTTCCCTAACGCGAAGAAATGCTGGTTAATCACCAAGCCCGAGAGAGAGAACGCTGCAAGAAAGGTGTTTGGTGATACTGCGATCAACATCACTTCTGAAGGCCACAAGCACCTTGGAGCAGTCCTCGGATCTAGGTCTTTCCTAGAGGAATATGTTGAAGAGAAAGTTGAGGACTGGGTTCGCCAAATCAGCAAGCTTGCAGAGTTCGCCATATCCCAACCTCAGGCGAGTTACGCTGCCTTTACCGCTGGTCTACGTCACCGCTGGACCTATTTTTTAAGGACACTTCCTGATATTACCGACTTGCTTGAGCCACTTGAGCGTGCGTTAACTGAAGTTCTGATTCCCGCCATCACAGAGCATCAAGTTACTACAGACGAACGTGGCTTGCTTGCACTCCCAGTACGTATGGGCGGACTGGGTATCGCAAATCCAACAGAATCGTCATCTCTAGAATACCAGGCCTCTGTTACCATCACTGAACCCCTGGTAAAACGCATTGTGACTCAAGACCATCAACCTCCAGATGAGGCAGATATGCGCTCTGCTAAACTACAGGCAGGAGCTAGGAAAAACGAGCTTCTAAAGGAGACACAAGAGATGGTCAAGAACAATCTAACACCGAGATCTCTGAGAGCGATAGAACTAACGTCGGAAAAAGGCGCTTCGAGCTGGTTAACTGTAATACCCATAAAAGATCTGGGTTACGATCTAAACAAACGAGAATTTAGAGACGCCATCAAGATGAGATATAATTGGGAAATCTCCGACATACCGAAGACGTGCATCTGTGGTTATATATTTGATGTCGACCATGCGCATGCGATGATCTGTAGGAGGGGCGGCTTCGTGATACAACGTCACAATGAGCTTCGTGATCTGGAAGCAGAGCTGCTGAGCACAGTGTGCAAGGATGTAGAGGTGGAGCCGGTTCTTCAGCAGATAACCGGAGAGACTTTGAACAGGGGTGCGAACAGATCCCCCGACGCCGGTCTTGACATCCACGCCAAAGGTTTCTGGGAGCGACAGAGGTCTGTATACTTTGATGTCCGGGTATGCCACCCTTATGCAGACTCCTACCGTGAGCAGACACCTGAGCAAGTCTACAGGCAGCATGAGAATGAGAAGAAACGCAAATATGCCAACAGGGTCATGGAGGTGGAGCAAGGAACTTTTACGCCTTTAGTGTTCAGTACAACAGGTGGAATGGGCACTGAGTGCAAGACTTACCATAAACGCTTAGCTGAATTATTATCGATTAAGAAGGGAGAGAGCTATGCTAATACGATGTCATGGGTTAGGGCCAAAGTTTCCTTTGCACTTATACGTTCTGCTCTGCTATGTCTTAGAGGATCAAGGTCTATAAGAAGAACAGTTGATACAACAAATGTAGACATCTCCCTCGATAATGCTATTGCCCGAATAAGCTAGACTTTTATTTATTTTTCTATCTTTTTATATTATTATTATTATTATCTGTATTATTTGTTTGTATTAATTTGATCAGAATTAGATTTGTAATAGTGTATATATTTAGTTAAACATTCTTAGATGATCCTTTTTATAAATTGAATGCATTGTAATTTGTATATTTATATATAATCGAAATTGTAAATTTTTTAGATAGTTTTATATATTTTTATATTATTGTGAAATAAAATTATTATATTATTTAAAAAAAAAAAAAAAATTATTGTTATTATCGTTATCATTGTCCTAATCGTTTTAATTATCATTATCGCTATCGTTATTATTACGATGATTATGTATAGTTTAATAAACGAGCAGGAGTGTTTTATCAGGTTTAAAATCCCGAGGGCGAAGCCCAAGGGATTTTAAACCTGATAAAACAAGTTCTGCGAGTTTACTGAACGGCTTAAAAAACTCATTAGTAATTCATGACCATTTTGTCCAATATCGATGAAACAAAAGAAAACCGAAGGTTGTTTGCATTTGGGAATTGATCTACACTAATAATAGAGGAATGCTAACCAACTTGAATGCTAATGAACTTGATGACATTTCGTTGCAAACTTTTTATCGATTGCTTCAGTGGCATAATGGTTCAAAGCTCGGATACAACCAAGCAGAAGGTCTCGGTTCGAATCCTGGCATTGGCACTCATGATCAAATACTTTTTTCGCCAAAAATCTAAAAGTAAATTATTTCTAAGTCTGATGTACACTCGTCAGTAGAGATGGGGGATGGGGGGAAGGGTAATATCTGAATTATGGACATGAAGCATCATATAATGACACATGTGCCATTATATATTAATGCTTCATGTTCATTTGCATTCCATTTGTTCTTCTATTCTACACCATCATCCCTCCGCGTTTCAAACGTAGATTATGCGGTATAAAATGCTTTCCTCGTGACCAGAGAGGAGCATCGGATTGGACAAAATGGTCATGAATTATTAATGAGTTTTTAATACGATTTAACTAATTTTTCTTATTAGCTACCCGAAATAAATGCCATAACCAATACCACTATCATTGAGATACCACACAGTGTTTAATTATAAACCGACTCTGTGCTCACTTGTTTATAAATAATGTAACAAACCAGTTTTAAAATAACCTCTCGTCACGGCTGCCCTTGTACCTCTGCGGCCTGAAAGCTAAACCCTTATTAGTCGGGCTAGAAGGCTCGACTCAAGGTTTACTTTTAGTCAATCTATGTATCTATCTGTCATGTCGCGTATAGGCCCCCATGATGCTTTGGGAACGAACACAGGAAGCCCAAAGTAGAATTGTTTAGCCTCCTGTGTTGATTTTATGACTAGCCCGACTTCACGCTCATAGAGCGTCTAGTTTTAATCTGAATCCATGCGGACCACGCGGCGAATAAATCATTCGAAGGTAAGAAACATCAGTATGTGTATGGATCAGACCAACATATATCTAACCATCAGTATATGTACAGCTATTTTAAAAAAAACGTCGAATAATGAATAGTGCATTCCAAGACCAGATGGCATTGTGGGTAAGACCAAAGGGCATTGTGGGTCTTATTAATTTTAATGAAAAATAAAAATACAGCGATATTTACTCCCCTTAACTAGCTTGTATATTGTTTTGAATGGAGTGCACAAAAGAATATAATAACTAATTATTATCTATTTTTTATTGAACAATATTGCCTGTCCCAAAATGTATTTCGGTCTTGCAATGCACTATTCAGAATGAAGTAGTATTCAGTACATTTTTTACCACAATAAAAAGTCCCAAATCTATTCCTATATATATTCTATACCTCTATTCAGTGGCCAACCTCTATTAAGCTGCCACTTTGGAAAGTCCCGAGGGCGATCGCTTAATAGAGGTATCACTGTACTTTATTAGGCATCCACAATAAAAAGTCCCAAATCTATTCCTATATATATATTCTATACCTCTATTCAGCGGCCAACCTCTATTAAGCGGCCACAAGTCCCGAGGGCGATCGCTTAATAAAGGCACCACTGTAGTTGTATACTCGATGTATCATTTATTTTTGTTACTACTGCGAGGCGTTAATTGCGTCGAGCGGTATTGAGATAAAACCGCATAATCAACGAACGCAGACGCTAAGACTACTTGATGTTTTAAAAATTGATTATTCGCTGCTGTGAATCAAAATTAATACACCTATTTCAAAAATGGTTGACGGAGTGGACGGTAAATGGCGAACGGCGATTGCACGACCGCTATGAACTGTGGGTCTTTGATATTGATTATTTATTATCTTTGGTGACTGAAAACGAAAGAAGAGCTTAAAATTGATGAAACTGTGCTTAGGAATCCAGAAATACACTAGGATGTTGTATGCGTAACCACAACTCCTTTCGGTCGTGCAATCGCCCAACCTCGTTCCCAGGGCCATCTCTCTTCGCTTTTTCCCGCCCCACCCAAAAGCGAAGGGAAAGGGCCCTGCGAACGAGGTTGGCAATCGCCGTTAGCCAATCACCGTTGACTTTGTCAGCATTTTTTTGAAATAAGTGTATAGTGCCTTGGATATTTGTCTGTGGCAGCGAAAGGGGAACTACAAGCATGAAAGCCAGTTCCATTTGAACACCAAGCTCACGAATATCTCTGATGATTGTAAGTTGAAATTATCTCATTATCAGTTAAAAGAATTGACAGTTAAGAATGTTGAATTCTTTAAGGAATGAATATCAAAAATTTCAAGCGCGCTCTTGAAATAAAGCGGATAATCTTTATTCTTTTAAACGTATTCTTGTAATCGCTGTCTTTAATTTGGACTCAGTATATTTTGCGAGTGAACATGCAAAGGTAATGATATATATATATAGTTACTATTCACCACCCTACCCCATTGTTCTCTCTCTGCACTAAATCACTGATTGCTGAGTACCCGCGTCTGAAAGCAAAGATATTTAGTTATGTTGCAGTTCGCACTCTGCAATATCAAACATATTGCAGTTCGCACTCTGCAATATCAAACATATTGCAGTGTGTTTTGTTAAGTGTGTATAACTAATAATTTCCATTCTAGTAAGCATCATCAGACTTATAATTCATTAAATAATTTACTAGATAGCGATTTTTGGTGAAAAAAGACTTTGAGTACCAATGCCAGGATTCGAACCGAGACCTTCTGCATTGCTGTATCCGCGCTTTAAGCCATTATGCTACCCAGGCAACCGATGGAAAACTTGCAACAAAAACACGTTTAATGTCATCAAGTTCATTAGCATTCCTCTAAATAGAATTGATGAAATTATAACTAATTAGAGTTTGGTAAGCCTATTGTTATTATATTCAAAGAGACAAGAAACCGCTGATTATTATGCAACAAAGAGAACAATAATGGGACAGGCTATTGAATGATTATTACATTTTCATTGGCTGATAATATTATAACTAATTAAGCGGCGTTGACACGAGCAATTTTTCCTTGACAAGTATCCTTGACAATTTTCATTGCTCGTGTAGACGATCAGCAAGATTTCCTTGACAATTTTATATTGACAAGGTTTCCTTGCTCGTGTAGATGATGAACAAGTTTTCCTTGACAAGTTTAAGTTGTGCCCACAATGCCTTGCATTCAGCAGAGTACTAACATAATATTGGTTCCAGTCCCTTGTCGAGTAAAAAACAAAATGATTTATAGTTAAGTCCGATCAACTTGAAGTTTTACATGTGAAAAGTAAACACCAAAAGAAAAATTTTCTTCTTTTCACTTTTACAAATGTTACGATTTTTGGCGGGAAAATGACGTCACCAATTTTAGTGGGAAATTGAAATAGAGGGTTATGCAAAATTTTAAAATGCGCATTTGAAAGAACTCATTGAGATATGTTCAAAACCGAAGAGATAACAGTCAAAGTCAAATTTAATCAAAATATATGATTTTTGAAGTTTAGAAATGTTTTCTATTTTACATTCAAAAAATTATAACTTTAGATTAAATTTGACTTTGACTATTATCTCTTCGGTTTTGAACGTATCTCAATGAGTTCTTTCAAATGCGCATTTTAAAATTTTGCATTACCCTCATTTTAGATTTTCCTCTAAAATTGATGACGTTATTTTCCCGCCAAAAATCGTAACATTTGTAAAAGTGAAAAGAAGAATTATTTTCTTTGGGTGTGTACTCTTCACATATAAAATTTGAAGTTGATCGGACCTAACTATAAAAAGTTATTCAAAATCACGCTTAAAAACGCCGATTTCAGTACACTGCCAGCCCAGCGTGAAAGTTTGGTAAGCCTATTTTTATTATATTCAAAAACACAAGAAACCGCCGATTACTGTGCAAGAGAGAAAACAATGGGGCAGGGTGGTGAATAGTAACTATATACTTTTATATCTGATCGTTATTACAATTATTACTGATATACTATGAAAATCAATAGAGTTGGTTATACGTGACATCTTTCTTGGAGGATATATACATTTGCTACTTAAATAATATTTGAGTTTTCTCTTCGACTTACATTAATATTTGTTTAGCATTAACTATAACTGACTTTTATATCTGATCGTTATTACAATTATTATTTATATTCTATGAAAATCAATAGAGTTGGTTATACGTGACATCTTTCTTGGAGGATATATACATTTGCTACTTAAATAATATTTGAGTTTTCTCTTCGACTTACATTAATATTTGTTTAGCATTAACTATAACTGACTTTTATATCTGATCGTTATTACAATTATTATTTATATTCTATGAAAATCAATAGAGTTGGTTATACGTGCATTACTTAAATCTGTCTTGGAGGATTGCTTGTTTTTTTTGTATGACTGTTTTTGGGCAAAATTGTCCATGGGCAAAAGCCGATCACATGTTATAACTCAAGGTAAAAGTTCAACGTACGGGCATTTCAGAACTTTCTATTAGAAACAAGTATAGTTCAGTTGGTTAGTAGATAGATAAACTTTATTTGCATGACCTTTTTAAATTTACAGGTATTGCTAAAGTATAAATGAACATGAACATGAGTACAGTATGTTGCCCAGCTTCGTGACACTTAAGCCTGGTTTTCACTAGCGACGCAAGCGCAAGCGCAGAAGCAAGCGCAAGCACAAGAGGCCTTATTTCGTAGTGAAAACCGCCCACGCAAGCGCAAGCACAAGCGCAAGCGCAAGCGCAAGCGCAAGGTATCAAAAATTGTCCTTTTTTCTTGCATTTGCGCTTGTGCTTGCGCGTGGCACTAGTGAATAGTTTGTTTGCGCTTGCGCTTATTCACGTCTCGTTTTCACATGCTTGTGCTTGCGCTTGCGTTTGCGTTGCGTCGCTAGTGAAAACCAGGCTTTAGTAGTATAGATCAACCATTCCAGATGGACAACGTTAATTGAAATAGGTGTATACACTATGTGACGTCATCAGGGTGAGTTATAGAAAGTAATATGCTGTTTGAAAAAAAAAAGAAAAAAATCGTTGCAAGTCATAAAGCCAACTGAGACTGTAGCTAATATCCTTTAAACATGTAAGACCATCTGTAATCTACTTCAGACTAACTGTTTTTGTATACCTAATTAATTAACCCGATGATGCCATATCATTTGCACATCAAGATCTTCAAAGCCTTATAGTCAGAAATGGCTCAATACAATACAATACAATAACTTTATTTAACGAGGGATACATAATAACCTTTAACAGTTTTTTAACTTACGGCCCTAACATAATTACCAGAAAAATTAAACTGTCCTATCCAAAATTTTATGAAAAATGGATTTTCAAAAGATGGTCTTAATTATTTAGGCCACTTTTGTCACAATTTCAAATGAAAATGATGAAAATTGGTTTATTGTAAATGGGCGGCATGGGCGTCGTAGAGGTTTACCGCGCGCGCCCTTTACAGCTTTGGTCCAGACTGCAGCGCGGCGGTACGGTAGTGGATTTATTTGAGTTAAGTTTGTTTTGATGTGTTGTTCTCTCCTGTGCCACGAGGGTTTTTAACTGGGTTAAACCCTCTGTAAAAATCAACATGTGAGTAGAGTTGCATTAAGAATTCATCTTCACATTTTAAAGAAAAATTATAAATGTCTACTTATTTCTTGTAAATCATCAATTCGTTTGTACAACAATTGCATATTATCATTCATTTTATCTAGAGTTGTACTGTAACCGTCATCACTGTTTACTAGTAATTATCAAACAATCTTTTGGGTGCAAGAGTGATTTACTTAATGCTTTGGGTAGTCTCTCTTACACCCTCCACTTATTTAAGCTTATCTTTGTATTTGTATTTACTTTTGTATGCGGAAAACAAATAAACCTTTAAACCTTTGCTAAAAATATTTAATGTAGGGGTATTATGTGTGGGTCTGAGCCACTTTAATTAGTAGGACACTTTTTTATTTGGTAATAAACGTTCCTTAAAATTACAGAATAAATATAAACTAATAACTAATATAAACTATTTCAACTGTTTACAAAGACTTTAAATTTATCAAAATGTGTAGGAAGGCGATTACATTTCTTTGCTATTTCGTATTCTATACGTTCATTTAGCTTGACATAAGCTTTGAAGCCGTGAATTGTTAAATTATTAAGTTTACCCCTGTTATTGTATACATATACTTTATACAACAAAAGGAGGAAGTCAACCAATATTTCATTTTCGTTCTGATTTGAGCCTAATAATAGTAATGGAAGTTCTAATTTTGGGAAATCAATCCCATATTCTTTTATCCAGATAGTTATATCCTCATACAATCTAGAGGAGATATTACAATATACAAATAAATGTTCTATCGTTTCTATTTCTATGTTACAATATGAACATAGTGGAGAGTCTATAATTTTAAATTTAAACAGATGCTTATTTACATACAAAATGTTCATTAAGAATCGGTAGTGAAACCACCTTAATTTAACATCAATTGTTATCCTGTGAATGCGAGTGAATATTTCATTCCAATTAATACTAATTTGTAGAACCTTTTCCCACCGTTTTACCGATGTAGGAGGAGAGGTGCTCTTTTCTATTAATTTGCTATATATATGTTTCGTGCTAATTTTATCTATAGAGAGAGATCTATTAGATATCTCTATTTGCCTTTTCAGGATAGATTCCTTATAATTGTTCTCCCTATTTACTGTCAGTATACTCTTCCAATTTGCTGGGATAGATTTTATCAAGCCCATCCAAGTTAACCAATCCACATTGCTTAATCCTTTTTTTATTGCATACTCCCAACTGAATCCATTTTTAGGGTCCCATAGGTCCCAAATCTGAAAAATATTCTTTGAAATAAAACGTTCTAAATGAAATCTATCTGCTACAAACTCAATATGAATATTATTCCACAAAGATTGTCTTAAGATTTGACAAGGTTCATTTATTTCTTTTGTGAGACTTAACTCCGACCAGACCTTTAACGCATTATAATAAAAACTTGGCATGCTTTTGGGTAGTTTTAAGAATTTGAAATTTTCTCTGATACAAGCGATTCCACCTAAAGATTGTAATTTAGACCAAGGCAAGGCTTTCCAATACATATATTTATCATCCATTAACCTAATTGCCCATTTAAAGAGATTAGCTTTTACTATACAATCAAAGTCTGGGAATTTTAACCCTCCGTCTTCATAGTTTCCAATCAGAGTTTTATACTTAATTTTTGGCTTCTTTCCATTCCAGACAAAAATAACAATCTCGGATTTCACAATTTTTATAAAGGCTTCACTGGCTCCCAAGCATGAGCATACATATTTAATTTTTGATAGACCTAACGATTTAACTATTTGAATTCTTCCTATTGGTGTTAGAGGGCGAGCTTTCCAGATAGCAAGTGTTGTTTTAAGGTTTTGTAAAATTCGTTCATAATTATTTTTATTACTATATTCCGCATTATGCGAGAAGTGGATACCTAGAATTTTAATTCCTGTTTCATGAAAGTCAATCCATTTTAATTTTGTATTGCTTTGTGTGTCACTATGATTAATTTTTCCTTTTGGACCTAACCAACCTATTTCTGATTTTTCAAGATTAATATTGAGCGATGTAAAGAGGCGAAATGTGTTTAAGGTTTCCAAAATGTGCGAAAGACTTTCAATATCTTTGAGAAAAAAGGTTGTGTCGTCAGCAAAGAGCAAAAGTTTAACCTTCTCATCTTTTCCATCTAAATTTATACCGTTGATATTAGTATTACTTCTAATCATTTCAGCCATAATCTCTATTATAAGTATGAAAATATATGGGGAGATGGGGTCCCCTTGTTTCGTAGTGTAGTAGTAGTACCTCTTTTTATACTAAAAAAATCCGTTACAAATCCGTTATTTATTACGCAACTTTGAGTATTTTCCAAAAGAAGACGCATCCATTTTATAAATTGATTACCGAAACCAAACCGACTTAAAGTTGCCCATATAAAATTATGCTCAATACTGTCGAAAGCTTTTTCAAAATCAGCTGCAAACAAGAGTGATGTTCTTTCCTCTGACATAGAAAACTTCATCAGGTCATCAATAAACCTTAAAGGTTCATCGATATACCTATCTTTAACATAAGCAGCCTGATTTGGATTTATTATCTTTGGAAGAACTTTAACTAGTCTCATAGCCAAAGATTTGCTACAAATTTTTGCATCAACATTAATTAAGCTAATTGGTCGCCAATTTTTTAAAAACCTAACATCTTTTCCCTGTTTTTCGATAACTGTTATAACTACTTGACGTTGAGTGACAGTGAAATGACCTTTTTCTAGACTATAATTTAAAGATCTTACCAACAATGGTCCTAATTTCCCCCCAAATGAAGTATAAAACTCCTTAGTCAATCCATCATTACCTGGACTTTTTGAATTGCCTAATTTTTGAAGTGCCTCGAAACATTCTTGTAATGTTAGTGCCTTATCACACATTTGCGATTCTTCTGGTGATATTTTTGGAACATTTACTTTTGTGAGAAAATCCGTGCATTCTATTTCCGATTTTTCATTTTTTGAGGAGTACAAATTGCGATAGAAAAAATTGAGAGATTCCAAAATTTTTTGGGGATTCGTTATACTTTTACCATCTTCTATTATTTTACGAACATGTGTTTTTTCTTTATTCCGTTTTTCTAAGTTCAAAAAATATTTGGTGCACTTTTCACCTTCTTCATACCATCTACATCTCGATCTAAGCATAATACCTTCCATTACATTCTTGCTGTATTCGTTCAATTCACTTTTTAACTCATCATGCTTGGCAAGAGCCTCTCCATCATTCTCCCAATTATTTTTCCCCTCTATCTCCTTAATCTTTTGCTCTATTTCTGCGTATTTCGATCGCTTTCTTTTCGCTTTTCCTTTTGAAAAACTAATTGTTACTTTTCGTATTCTATATTTAATAATTTCCCATAATGTATTCGGATTTGCTATATTCCCTGCACAATTTTCTTTTACCGAGCTATCTATCAAGTCATTCACCAGCTTTATATAATAGGACACTTGTGTATGGCTAAATAGTTTGAGGTACTAAAAAAGTGATCTATTTATGAAATCATGGTCGATGTATTTAGCTCTAGCTTGAGTGCAGATGGATATCTTTTTAAATTTAGCTATTCTTTTTGTTTTATATGTTTTGTCCATTTAACCTTTCTTATGCTTCCTTCCTTGGATCAAACTCCTTTCTTCCTTGAATCTTTTGTCCTGCCAGGACAGAAAACAGTGTTTTCTTAATCCCGTTTTCTTTTATTATGCTTTGTTTTCCTTTTTAATTTCCTTTTAGTTTTTTTTTTAGTTTCCATTTAAAACGTTGTGGATTGATTAACCACGCAATACGTATTTTGAGTTCAAAGTCCAAAGTGACCTTTAAGCAAATTTAAAACTACAGTGGTACCTCTATTAAGCGGTCACCCTCGGGACTTTCCAAAGTGGCCGCTTAATAGAGGTTGGCCGCTCAATAGAGGTATACAATAAGTGTAGGAATAGATTTGGGACTTTTTATTTTGGCCGCCTAATAGAGGGTGACCGCTTAATGGGTGACCGCTTAATAGAGGTACCACTGTATTTCAAATCTAGATCCATGAACTAAAAATCAACAAAACACGAAAACTGTTTTTTAACAAAGGCATGACCATTAGTTCATTTTCAAAGCCCTCTTTCAGCTAGAACTGGTTTATAATTTATATATCGAACAAACCATAAAACGGCTTTCATAAATTGGAAGTCACAGGTCATATACTGTATGTACTCGAATAACCGCCGCTCCCGAATAAGCGCCGCATTTTAACGCTCAGCGTTATGATAATGTTACTCTAGAACAGCATTGGAAATATATTTTAAAAGCTATATTCTTCAGTTCAAAGAAATAATATTTCACCGTTCGCCCATTAAGTTATCTCCCCAATATTGGTAGATCTGATCAAGAAGGGGACAGTGAAATCGAGAAAATTTTAATTAGCGCCGCGGCGCTTATTCGAGTAAATACAGTACGTTAATAGGAGAAGCAATCAAGGCATGATCGAGAAGCCATTCCTTAATTATCGATAACAAAAAAGTTACAGATTTCCAAAAATACCCATATGTTAAAATGTCATCATATCCTGTTGCAAGAAGGCGTGTGTAATAGGCCCTCTAGGGCGTGTGAGAAACACAAGATGGTCAAAGATATAGCACAACAATTGTTCGTGTATCACGTATCAAATGATGGCTGCATAACGAATATCCAAGGCATAAATATGCATTTTGCATTTTACTAAGACAATATATTTTCTTACAGTTTTTAGATTTTCATTTTATTAGTTAATGTTAAATAAAATACGTTTTGCTCAATGCGTTTTCATCAATTAGTTTTTTTTTTGTTGATAATATTGTTAAAATTGCATCAAGTTGTTTTGAAATGCCCCAAGCTTCTTGTTTATTACTTTAAAAATACTATTTATTTACACTTTTAGTTTTATTCTTTCGTTTTGTTTCTTCCATGTTTTCCCCTTACTCTTACACATTTTGTTTGGTTGTTTTTCTTTAGAATCCATCCATCCATCCATCCATCCATCCATCCATCCATCCATCCATCCATCCATCCATTCATTCGTTCCATCCCTTGTTCACTCATTCATCCATCCATTCATTCTCTCATTCATTTATTTGTTCCATTCATCCATTCATTCTTTCGACCGTTCCATTGTTGCTACTTGTATTTTCATTTCTACCTGCTAGAGCTATAGAACTATAATAGCATACGCCCAAAATTAAGCTATCTGCTGAAGTGGCTTTTAAGTACCGGCTAAAAAAAAATTGCTGTTTTTACCTCTTTATGTGAATTATAGTTTTTAGGGACGCATAAGGCCATTTTTGGATGAACTAGAGTTCGTACTCTCAAGTGTAATGTACGTAGTCTTCAAGTGGGTGCAAAATTCTGTATGCATGTCATTAGATTTATTTAATTCAAATGTAAACATAAGTCATTTAGTGCATGACCGTATTTGCCTAATATGTTTATATAACACACACCAATAAACTAACTAAGACTATGCTCTGAATTATTTAGGCGATAGAGTAAATCGGCTAACGTGTTGCTCTGCATTTTTCCACATTTAAATCTATTTGGAATAAGATTCTTTGTCTTATGTATTTCGATATCACGTGGAAAATATTTGGAACAAAAGCTTTTATTCCCAGAGGTTTTGAATTGGATTGAAACGTGCTAGCCATTTTGGTCTATGATCATATGTGTTTTTTTTCTCCTTTTCGAATGTAGGTCGAATTGAAAGATCAACCACTAGTCTTAAGCAAAACAAAATAGAGGAAAACTGAGAATATATAGCGCATTGTTACATATTTATAATTATAAATGAATGAGTGAAAGTTGAAATGAGCGCGCGAATGGATGTATGTATGTTTGAATGAGTAGCGGAATGAAATGATGTATGTATGAATGTATAAATAAACCGCAAATGAATAAATGAATGAATGGCGGAATAGGTGCATGCATAATTGAATGAATGAATAGATGAATTCATGAATATGAATGAATGAATGAATGAATGAATGAATGAATGAGTGGCAGAATGGATGGATGGACGAATAAACAAATGAATGGATAAATGAATGAATGGTGGAATTGGTGCATGCATAATTGAATGAATGAATAAATGAATGAATAAATGAATGAATATGGATGAATGAATGAATGAATGAGTGGCAGAATGGATGGATGAATAAACAAATGAATGAATGAATGACTAGCGGAATGAGTAAATGAACAGATCACGGATTAATAGATAAATGAATGGATGAATGAATGACAGTACAGATTGATGCATATATAATGAAATTTGCAATAATATGAAAATGATCAATATACATTTTGAATGCTAGTAATAATACAACAAATTCTATTTCTTTCAATAGTACTTAAAAGTACGTCAATACACATACAATCTTGAGCTAAGGTATCACGAATACGAACCTAGCACCTGTTATTGACGTTTAAAATCAAAAGATCCAACTCAATAATATGTTTATTCACTTAAATGTTTGTCAAATTCGATAAAACATCGCCAAGTATCTCCGATAGCAGATTTCGCGATATCAGAAGTATGATACTAAATTCAAAACATGATAATTATAATATTTCTTGCGTTTCTTGGTAGCTTGCTCTTGATGAAAAAAAAATCCCATTCCTTCGAAATAATATTGAACAAAAAAAAAGTATATTCGATGCTAATTGAAAAGCTATTAACACGGTAAGTGGGCGGGTCAAATCGATCTCAAGTATATTTGTTACTGGATTTAACTGCTTAAACAAACTCAAATGCTACTTATTTGAAAATTGCCCAAAAGAAAAAAAATATGTTTTAAATCTTGTTAATATCGAGATTCATATACCAATTAAGGGGGATTAGAGTTTTCCGTGTTGTTTTTTTGCATGATCGTTGAAATAAATTTAACTATCCAAGTTCATTCTATATCAATTTCATCTTATTTTAGTTTACTCCATTTCATTTTATCCAATTTCATCTTCTCATATATTTCATTTTTCTTTGAATACAATATATTTTATGTGTTAATTCATTTTGTTATATGTCATTTTCCAGCTTTGTTTCATTCCCAAATGGCATTTGGCATCCCTATCAACTTCACTATTCTATTCAATACATTAATATATATATTTTTAATTTAGTTTTCCCGTCTTATTATATATAACTAATCAATGTTCTTTTTAATTTACACTTCATAAGTATAACTATAACTTGCACCGTTTTATCCCCACGTACAATCAAACATGTTTAATTTCCCATGAGATGGTGCCAAATACGTATACATGCGTATCCGCTTGGCAAAGACATGTGCAGCTAACACACATATGGCAAAAGGGTTGACAGAATGAACGGCGATTGCACGACTGCAAGGGACTGTGGGTAGCTAACACACATACAACTATTATGAGAGATTCATTCTGAATACACACCTTTTTCGATCAAATCAAAGCTTCAGTCCACACTCTGAAGCCTGCAAAGGATGTCGGTATTTCTTCTCTTGTTATCGATTTATTCATAACATATTTTGGTGTTATATTTGTATATTTTGTGTTATATGACTATAACAAGTTGTTGCAGTGGTTTATTTTGGTGGTACTTGTTTGTGTTATAACACGTTGTTGCTGTGATAGATTATGAGGCAGATAATTCTTTAAAAACGCACAACAATAATAATAATAATAATAATAAGAAAAGTTTTTAGAACGCAATTATAAAATCTCATTGCGTTCACAATAAAAATATAGATATAGAAAAAACTAAATTAAATATACATAGTAAAAAAGTCAAAGTCTTAAATAAATATTAATCGTTATAGTAATGACGGCGAAATAAAAATGTCTTCAGGCTAGATTTAAAACTGTCAACAGATGGAGAAGTTTTACAATAAACCACAAATCATTTTCATATTACCGACATCCTTTGCGGGTGGACTGCAGTTTCGGATGCGACAACGATGTTAGAAATAGGTGTATTTTGAGCAACCACGGAAGCTGAAATATGATTGGTTTATACCAAGCTATTTAAATAATTGATCCGATTGTAGCCTTCGATAAGCTATCTGTGTTCAGAGTGATACAGTCGATCAATGTAAGTACATATATTCGAGTATCTCTGCCGATCTTGTGAAGGTTAGTCAAACTCAAATGTAAACAATCACCTTTTAAATCTATTTAAGTAATTCTATACTAATAATTTTTGGGGAATTGTGATGCTCTTTTTGTCACAAATATACCTTGAAATAGATTTTCTTATTTAATTTACTCTTCGATATATATTTTTTTATATGTTTGGGATGGTATTGATTCATTCAAAAAACAAAAAATATTCATTACTGGGACATACAACTAGCTATAGTAATAAAGAAATGCAATTTATTCAAATACGATATATATTGTGAACTTGGAGCTACTTTGTCGATATTCATGGTCAATTCCAAGGAGTCTTTGATGATATGTCAACATATCTACGTTTAAATATTTAAGCACATATCATTGTTTCTAATCAATTTGTGCACATTTAGTTCGACCTTAGTATATATTCCTATTCTTAATATGTTTATCTGAAATATTATTTTGCTTATTTTGGAACCAAACTTCGAAACAGAAAACAAAATGTCAATATTTTTTGTGTGCTAAAGTTTTATCTTTGAATAAAACCAAATCCAGACGGATTATAAAGGGCTAATGAAACACGTTTAAAATGTCTTTACTTTTAATTTGGTGTAAAATATTTGCAGCCAAACAATTGAATCTTTATATAATTTAGAGTTTTTCAACACAATTTTCGATGTTTTGTGTAAAATATTTGCAGCCAAACAATAAAACCTTATAATTTATAGTTTTTCAAGCGGCAATTTTCGATGTTTTGTTAATGTCGTTGTAATTACTTTTGTCGAAGCAAGCTTTATTATTCAAATCAAGGAAGAATTTGAGGAATACTGAAAGTGATTTAAAAAAGGTATATTAAAGGCAACTTTAATGGCCATCAGAGTGTTTCTCAGTATCATTTCAAATAATTTGAAATCCTCATTAGAGGTAATGTACGATAAATGCCAGGTATTCACCCGAAACACCAGTAAGTAACACATTCCTTTTGTTTCGGTGTTCAGTATATATTATAAGTTTCTATTTTACTCATTTTTACCCATAACAATGTGACTCAAATTGTTTAAAGATTTTCCAATTTTCCCAACAAAAATTTGTACTTTTTTTTGTATTTTTTTTTTAATTTAACACCCACAAAACTTTAATATATTCATGTAGAAATTTTAAAGAAACAAATCATTTCTATTCTATATATAAGAAATACTTTTTATTACAAGTGTGAAATTTCAAAGCTAAATATGATTTTCAGGACTTTAGACCATCGTTCTGGTGTTTTTTTTTTCCGATGACAAGACCTTCATTTATTTTTCATGACTAGTTTTAATGAACTACATGCAGACACTATCTAAGTCCACAAAAATAGGATTAAAAAAGAGCATTTGTCTGAGACAAATTGTAATTGCAATCAATTATTTATGAATTTACAATGCGAATCGAAAAACAGCGGGCACCTAGAAATATTTTAGAAATCGTTTATTATTCGTTGAATAACTCAGAAACACCTATATCACCGCAAGAAGTTCGACTGATGTGTAGTATGATAAATCTTTTGTAGTTACAGTTGTTTGTGAGTTGTTCAACGAACAATAAACGATTTCTAAAATATTTCTGGGTGCCCACGGTTTTTTGATTCGCACTGTAAGTTTATTTGCACTTTGTATAATGTAGAATTACAAACAGTAAGATATTTTTATACTTCTATAGCGAATCTTATTGCGAAAAAACTTCATTTTCTGATTATCTAGCACCGCTATACTAGGTCCATTTGCACAGAAAAAGCCTAAATTCAGAGTAAATTCAAATTTATCATGTATTATTTTAAAAGCGCTAACTTTTTTTCGTGCGTTTCTTAGAATTTTTGAATATCTCTACATCAAATCGAGGCTTTCTCTATGAAAATGCGTCTTTTGTCAGATAGTATAGCGGTGCTAGAAAACGTGGAACTGGAGCTTGAGCAAAAATGTGGTTGTTGTTTGCCGAGAATTTTATGAGTGCTACCAATATCTTAAGGATAATGGAGGATTAAAAGCGTTTGTCTTAGCCTTTAAATCAATCATTTATGTGAATGTGCCTATATTGTAGTTAAGATTAGCGTACGGGTTTTCACGGGTCATTAATCCAAAGTGCAGATTATAGTCATTATTTATTTATAAATGACAAACATAGCATGCATTTTGTATGTTTACTAGTAACTAGACTATTTTATAACTGGATTATGTACCTTGTAATTACTAACTTCAGACAGACAGACAGACAGACAGACAGACAGACAGACAGACAGACAGAAAAACAGACAGACAGACAGACAGACCGAGAGGCACACGCAGACAGACAGACAGAAAAACAAACAATCAGAGAGAGATAAACAAACAGCAGCGGAAAGACAGACAGACAAACAGACAGACAAACGCACAAATAGACAGACAGACAGAAAAACAGATACACCAACAATGAGAGAGAGAATGAGATAAACAAAAACAAACGGACAGACAGACAAACGGACAGACAGCCAGAAATACAAACACAGACAGACAGAAAAACATACAAATAAACATAGAGAGAGACAGTTCCTCTATCCATAAACGATTAAAATGTTGTAGAGTCGCGAGATTTTTATCTAATAGATCGGTGATTACATCGATGTTGTAACATATGGAGATCTTGATATCAATGCTAAGCTTTTCAGGAAGGTATTATATAAAATACTTCCGTTCAGTGATCAGACGATTGGAAATACCAGGCAGAGACTTTACACCCATACGGGTGGGGGGAGGCGAAAGATAGGGGGGGGGGGGGGGGGTGAAAATGTGTTGGTGTTGGGCAATTACCCCCCAAAAAATAAAATTAAGTGAAAAATAGTTCATGCATATCAAAAACATCCTGAAAGAATTATCGTGCAAAGCGAAAAACAAATCTTATAACAGCCTTAATTAAGGTTTTTTCAACTATTTATTTATAAATGACCATCATAGCATGCATTTTGTATGTTTACTAATAACTAGACTATTTTATAACTGGATTATGTACCTTGTAATTACTAACTTCATACAGACAGATAGACAGACAGACAGACAGACAGACAGAAAGACAGACAGACAGAAATACCTTTTCCGTCAAAGAGAAAAGAAACCATCCATTCAAAATTATTTCCCTTTTCGGCTGAATTTGTCAGCTCACCGGATCCAGAACACAAAAACGTTTCTTCACCATAAGCCAAAAATACGAGAAAATCGTAATTTTATTCTATTACTAATCTATCTGATTCAATAACCAATTTATAGAAAGCTAGCCCTTTCTATTCTCCTTTCTTGTTAATTTGATTCACCCACACGGTACCACTTCTCTCAAAAGCTTTCCGGATCCAGAACACAAAAACGTTTCTTCACCAAAAGCCAAAAATACAAGAAAATCGTAATTTTATTCTATCACTAATCATATGACTCAATAACCAATTTATTGAAAGGTAGCCCTTTTCTTTTCTCCTTTCTTGTTTGATTTTCCCACTGTCATTTACCACTTCTCTCAAAAGCTTTCCGGATCCACAGCACAAAAACCTATCTTAATCATTAACCAAAAGTGCAAAAAAATATTTTATTCTATCACTAATCTATCTGATTCAATAACCATTCTATTGAAAGTTAGCCCTTTTCTATTCTTCTTTCTTGTACCACTTCTCTCAAAAGCTTTCCGGATCCACAGCACAAAAACCTATCTTTATCATAACCAAAAGTGCAAAAAAAATTTTTTATTCTATCACTAATCTATCTGCTTCAATAACCATTCTATTGAAAGTTAGCCCTTTTCTATTCTTCTTTCTTGTACCACTTCTCTCAAAAGCTTTCCGGATCCACAGCACAAAAACCTATCTTAATCATTAACCAAAAGTGCAAAAAAATATTTTATTCTATCACTAATCTATCTGCTTCAATAACCATTCTATTGAAAGTTAGCCCTTTTTCTATTCTTCTTTCTTGTACCACTTCTCTCAAAAGCTTTCCGGATCCACAGCACAAAAACCTATCTTTATCATAACCAAAAGTGCAAAAAAAATATTTTATTCTATCACTAATCTATCTGCTTCAATAACCATTCTATTGAAAGTTAGCCCTTTTCTATTCTTCTTTCTTGATTCATTCACATACCACTTCTCTCAACAGCTGTTCTCCATTGCGCATGTACAGTCGCCCCAGGCCTATATATACCATTAATAAAAGTACCTCTTCAAAAACTGCGAACATCTTCCTCCCGCCAAGACAAGTAGCATTCAGTATAAAAGAAACCAAAGGATGGCCTACAGTGATTGACGTACAAGCATTGTATAATCTTTGTAAAACTAAAACTCACCATCGGCAAGATCCAAGCAATATTTTCGTCGCATTGGTATACCACGTATTTTCAAAAGGTAAGGAATACCTAATTGAAGGAAAGATAAAATGATAAATATCAGCGTGAATAGTGCGCTAGACTGCAACTTTAACATAGCAGTATATAAATGAAAGTTAATCTTTGTAAAACTAAAACTCACCATTGCCAATATCCAAGTCATATTTTCATCGCATTGGTATAGCGTACATACTGAGTATTTCCAAAGGTAAAAAATGCCTAGGAAAGATAAAATGAGTAATATCAGCGTGAATAGTGCGCTAGACTACAACTTTAACATCGCAGTATATAAATGAAAGTTAATCTTTGTAAAACTAAAACTCACCATTGGTAAGATCCAAGACATATTTTCATCGCATTGGTATAGCGTTCATACCGAGTATTTCCAAAAGTAAGAAATACCTAATTGAAGGAAAGATAAAATGATTAATATCAGCGTGAATAGTGCGCTAGACTGCAACTTTAACATAGCAGTATATAAATGAAAGTTAGTCTTTGTAAAACTAAAACTCACCATTGCCAAGATCCAAGCCATATATTCATCGCATTGTTATAGCGTACATACCGAGTATTTCCAAAGGTAAGGACCATGCCTAGGAAATATAAAATGCTTATTATTAACGTGAATAGTGCGCTAGAAAAGAAACTTCAGCATCGCAGTATATGAATGAAGGTTACACGGACGCACAGATACTTGGTTGGAGTAAAAACGGTAGCTTACGTCGGCATACAACAGAGTGTTACTTACTGACGTATGTTCGATAACTTTTTATAGTGTTACAGTGCGTCTACTGAAAATGGGGCCACCGAAACAATTTAAAAATATTTTTTTTAGATGAAATAAAAAATTCGTACAGGGCTCCCACAGACTTAGATGTTTCTTATTCGACCTTGATCAATTGCGTTCACAGATATTAATAAATCATTAGCATTTTAAGCAAAAAATGAAACATTTGTTGAGATTCTATTGTTCATATTCTCGATTGTGATTGGATAATTATGTTTTGGCCTGGCCCCGGTTTCAGTAGTCGCACAGTAAAAAGTATTTTCCCTCGCAAAATAGAGTTTATTGTATGTTATTGGATAAAATACTGAATACTATATATACCGTAAAAAGAGCGTTACTGACGTTCGAACGAGTAAATATAAGAGTAAATATAGTAACTTATAAACTATTGACGAGCGCCATTTAATGACTTATTATTTATTATAAAATTTTTGGTATCTAACGCGTGCTCTGATTGGTTGATGGCCATGTCTATATGAGAGAACAGAGAATGAAAATGACGAATGCTGTCGCGCGCTCTGATTCTAACGTATTTACGAACATTCGGTAGCAAAGTTTTCTCTGCAATTTTTTGCGAAAAAATTTCATAAAAGAAATATAAAACGGCCGCTTGTGTCTATGTACTGTGATATAAACACGCTGGGAGATGTAGAGCACTCAAGAAGCAAGAGAAACACTCGCTGCGCTCGTGTTTCTAAGCTTGCTTCTTTCGTGCTCTACATCTCCCAGCGTGTTTATATCACAGTACATAGACACGCGCGCCGTTTTATATTTCTTTTATGAAATAGTGTTAGTGGGATTGAAAAAAATTAGCCGTATTCCGGCACCGCGTTACTTTTTGGCTTTGCAACGCTTATCATTCGTTGGAGAAAAAATGTAACTTATATATACCAGTTTGAGGGACAGTGTTGCTTACTGACGTTTTCGACGTTAAAAATTCTTCGGAGAAAGAATGTACATTGTAAGACCTTAAAGGGACAGTGTTGCTTACTGACGTTTTCGACGTTAAAAATTCTTCTGAGAAAGAATGTACATTGTAAGACCTTAAAGGGACAGTGTTGCTTACTGACGTTTTCGACGTAAATCATTCGTTGGAGAAAAAATGTACATTGTAAGACCGTTGAAGGACAGTGTTGCTTACTGACGTTTTCGACGTTACTCATTCTTTTGAAAAAAATGTAACCTGTATAGACCGTTGAGGGACAGTGTTGCTTACTGACGTTTTCGACGTTAAAAATTCTTCGGAGAAAGAATGTACATTGTAAGACCGTTGAGGGACAGTGTTGCTTACTGACGTTTTCGACGTAAATCATTCGTCTTGGTAAAATGGTTACTGATAACCGCAAAAATAGTGACAAATAGACCGTTTTCGAAATCGAATGACTGGCCACGAAAAAATTGATTCCAGTAGAGCCTGGAGGGGATGGATATATATATATATATATATATATATATATATATTCACTGAATTATTATCTATTCCAGCCTCGACTAGCTTAAATCTATTAATGAAGCGAATTAGGATAAGGTCAATTCTTTGCTAGAGTAAGATGTATTAATAGTGATGTTGCAATGTTTATGACGGAATATAATTATAGCCTATAGTCAAACGTAAACAATTCTCAAAAGGATTATTCATGTTGTGGTGTACCTCAGGGATGAGTGCTTGATCCACTAACGACGATTGATTAGCGAACTTTCTTATATTAAACATGTCTGTATTTAAATTAATTTTGTCTGGAAAATCATAGGCGTCAAAACTTCAATTAAAAAAAGAAAAATACCGAACTTAAAGTCAACGATCGTATATCATTATCCTTGTCTTAGTCCATATAGATAGAAATCATCGCAAATCATAGGTGTCAATATCATAAACTTCGTCATCATTAATCATCATCATCCTTCTCCCCATATTCATCATCAATCATCCACCTTTTCGTCATCATCATATTCATCATCAATCATCCACCTTCTCCTCTTCCCCATTAGGATCTTCATCGTCAATCATTCTTCTCATCACCATCAGCATCATTATCATCAATCATCATCATCAATCATCCACCTTCTCCTCTTCCCCATTAGGATCTTCATCGTCAATCATTCTTCTCATCACCATCAGCATCATAATTATCAATCATCGTTCTTCTCCCCATCGTTCTTCTCCTCAACCCCATAACTATCATCATCAATCATTATCATCATCATTATCATCAATCATCATCATCAATCATCCTCCTTCTCCTCAACCCCATAACTATCATCATATGCAATCATCACCAATCCTCCTCCTCCTCAACATCATAATCATCAATCATCGTTCTTCTCCCCATCGTTCTTCTCCTCAACCCCATAACTATCATCATCAATCATTATCATCATCATTATCATCAATCATCATCATCAATCATCCTCCTTCTCCTCAACCCCATAACTATCATCATATGCAATCATCACCAATCCTCCTCCTCATCAACATCACAATCATCATTATCAATCAACCTCCTTCTCCTCAACCCCATAACTATCTTCATCAATCATTTTCATCATCATCATCATCAACATCACAATCATCATCAATCACTTTCCTTCTCCTCAACCCCATAACTATCATCATCAATCATTATCATCATTCTTCTTCTCCTCAACCCCATAACTATCATCATCAATCATTATCATCATTCTTCTTCTCCTCAACCCCATAACTATCATCATCAATCATTATCATCATTCTTCTTCTCCTCAACCCCATAACTATCATCATCAATCATTTTCATCATCATCATCAACATCATAATCATCAATCATTATCAATCATCCTCCTTCTCCTCAACCCCATAACTATCATCATCAATCATTTTCATCATCATTGATAAAGCAAAATATTTCTAAATTCCTCAGTTATGCTCTCTTTTTTGTTCTTAATTAATACAGTTATATTTAAGACCAAATAAGACCAAAGGGCTTTTTGACTCAAATTGATGACTAATTCTTAGTAATTCTCTTAAATAGTCTCTTCTACGACATTTTGTTCTGGTGTCAAAAGATCTCTTACAGCCAAGTGGAATTGCTTTCCTTTTTTTATTATGACATGTTTGCCATCATTCATAATAGTTTTTTCTACGACATGTTGTTCTGGTGTCAAAAGACCTCTTACAGCCAAGTGGAATTGCTTTTTCTTTTGATGATGACAATTTTTTTGAAGTTACATCCCGCTGATTTTAGAGAAATTTATCATGTTGACTAGACTGATGCAATCAATGTCATTAACGTTATCCATGCACGTAAAGTAGAGATTAACACCACAGCAAGTGACATGTGATTCTTGGTATATTTGTTTTCAGCTGTCGAAATTTCAATTTTGAATTGTATCATGATGAGTAACATTGAACATGGAATAAGAATTAGGAAATCTATGTTCACAATTAATACTAGTATTGAGCATTTAGAGCAAACTGATGTGGTGTCACGTGATGTTGCAATTATGTCCTTTTGGATGGACTGAAAAATGTTATAAAAATGATGATTCATTTAATATTGATGGTAATAATGATGGTGTAGATAATGATGATGATAATTATAACGATAATGATAACTATAAGATATAATGATGATTCATTTGATATATTAAATGTATATATACTGATGCTGGGGGAGTAATAATGCTGATGTAGATAATGATGATGTAGCTGATGATAATCTTGATGATGATATACATGATGATGATGATGACTATAAGATATAATGATGATTCATTTAATGCTGATGGTAATAATGAGGATGTAGATGATGACTGATGACGATGTAGCTAATGATAATATTAATGATGATATACATGATGATGATGATGACTATAAGATATAATGATGATTCATTTAATGCTGATGGTAATAATGAGGATGTAGATGATGACTGATGACGATGTAGCTAATGATAATATTAATGATGATATACATGATGATGATGATGACTATAAGATATAATGATGATTCATTTAATGCTGATGGTAATAATGAGGATGTAGATGATGACTGATGACGATGTAGCTAATGATAATATTAATGATGATATACATGATGATGATGATGACTATAAGATATAATGATGATTCATTTAATGCTGATGGTAATAATGAGGATGTAGATGATGACTGATGACGATGTAGCTAATGATAATATTAATGATGATATACATGATGATGATGATGACTATAAGATATAATGATGATTCATTTAATGCTGATGGTAATAATGAGGATGTAGATGATGACTGATGACGATGTAGCTAATGATAATATTAATGATGATATACATGATGATGATGATGACTATAAGATATAATGATGATTCATTTAATGCTGATGGTAATAATGAGGATGTAGATGATGACTGATGACGATGTAGCTAATGATAATATTAATGATGATATACATGATGATGATGATGACTATAAGATATAATGATGATTCATTTAATGCTGATGGTAATAATGAGGATGTAGATGATGACTGATGACGATGTAGCTAATGATAATATTAATGATGATATACATGATGATGATGATGACTATAAGATATAATGATGATTCATTTAATGCTGATGGTAATAATGAGGATGTAGATGATGACTGATGACGATGTAGCTAATGATAATATTAATGATGATATACATGATGATGATAATGATGATGATAATTCAGAAATGATTATGATGATGATTATAACAATAATGATGACTATAACATATAATGATGATTGAGTAATAATGATTACAATAATGATGATGTTGATGATGATGTTACTAATTAGGGACGGACCATTTGATATTTGATTTTTTTCTGTAAATATCAACTGTAAACCGAGTAAGCCGCCATCTTTGTAGAAATGTACTCGTGGGGTGTTGACAAAGTTTTAAAAAAATCCTCGGAGCCGAAATTAATTCCGCTACAAAAGGGTCACAAAAAACATGCTATTATATTGTAGCGGAACTTCGGCTCCGAGGATTTTTTTAAACTTTGTCAGGTTGTGCATAATGTTTAAAGAAGAGGATTCGAAAATGGGACACAGATGTTGCAAGATATTTTTTTTACTTTTTGTTCGTGCAACAAAGGCTGCTCGATATTTTTTTTCGAGTTTAAAAGCTTGCTCGATATTTATTTTTGGATTCAGCCCCCCTCCCCATCAAA
Source organism: Metridium senile (assembly GCA_949775045.1). Taxonomy (NCBI): domain Eukaryota; kingdom Metazoa; phylum Cnidaria; class Anthozoa; order Actiniaria; family Metridiidae; genus Metridium; species Metridium senile. The sequence goes on along the minus strand of OX459101.1, from coordinate 9,839,457 downwards.
TATCAAATGGTCCGTCCCTTCTAACCATCATGATGTGATTACTATCTGACAATACTAAATGGCAATGATGATTACGTAAACTAATATTGTAAATAATTATGAGTGATAATAATGATGATGATGACAATATTGTTAATGATGATGATAATAATAATGATTACATTAATGTTAATAATTATGATGATAACGATGACAATAATGCTAATGGTGCTGATGATGGTGATGGTGATGTTAGTTATAACGATAATTTTACCTTTTTACTCCGACGAAGGGCTTAAAAACACTATTATTTTCAAGAAACACTGAACTGTAAAACGCATTGAGACGCCGTATAATAAGTTTAATAAGAACTTACTATCATTATTATTATTATTATTATTATTATTATTATTATTATTATTATTATTATTATTATTATTATTATTATTATTATTATTATTATTATTATTATTATTATTATTATTATTATTATTATTATTATTATTAAGCTCGAAACGAAACGTCAGTAAAGTTAAGTCAACATTTTTACGGTGTTACAAATTTCATTATATTACCTATCATTTATATCAAACACCAACGCAGCCTATACTAGTTTACTCGCTAGTTTCTATTTCTATTTTTTACGGTGTTACAAATTTCCTTATATTACCTATTGTTTATAACGATAATGATAATAATGCATTATCATACCGGATATGATCAGTTAATGCGGATGATGACCATGATGACGATACCGTTGATTATTTCTATAATTTTAATGAAACAAATAATCGATTATAATACACCTGAATATACCTGAAGAAGACGACCAGAATGGTGTCGAAACGGCGTAGTACAAAAACAGTACATAGTGAGTATGAAAGCCCAATCAATGGACCAACAATATAATACACCTATTTCAAACATCGTTGTCACAATCAATGCTACAGACCACACTCTAAAGCGTGCAAAGGATGTCGGTATTTCTTCTCTTGCTATCGATCTAGTCATAGCATATTTTGGTTGTACATGTTTGCGCCATATTAACATAGCACGTTCTTGTAGAGGTAGATGATAAAACAAAAATTTATTTTAAAAAACGAGTAATAAATCACAAATTATGTTCATATTACCGACATCCTTTGCAGGTTTCAGAGTGTTGACTGAAGTTTTGATTGCGACAACGTTTATTGAAACAGGTGTATAATGATAATGGGGCACATATTGTAAGTAAGTAGCATATTATAAGCCTCGTAGATACATCCAAGTGTCTCCGGACAAGCGTATCTTGAAAGGAATATCATATACCCGATATCGGTACCATCTATATTCAGTATATTAATGTCACCTTATACAGAAATTTAATTCTTCCCTTATATATATTTTTTTGTTATGGTACCAGTGCTGCACTGTTTTAAACAAAACGTTTTGATGCCTGAATTCATCCATTCGTAATTGATTTTCATTCAAGAATTGATTTAATTATAATGAGTTACAATAATCTAATCTTCTTTCATTTGTTCAAACCATTCCTTCATACATTAATTCCTTCCGAGGTCATTCTATTCCTTCCTTCATTCATTAACACCGTTTATTGTATTCTTCATTTAACCATTCGTTTCAGTTCTAATTTCCGTTAACAAATATATTTACGTATTTACAATTTATATTCTATTTTGAATCTTTTTTTTTTTTCAAGAAGCGAGCAAAACTCGGACAGTTTCTTATTCAATTAGTCAATATCGATGATATGATACAGTTCATTAACACTATACTCTTAACTTAACAAGCTAACTCTGACTAGTAGATTTTAATCTGAAGAGTATTAACAGTAGATGTAAATCTTTTATTTCGGTCATTTAAAGTAGCAATATTTCATGATATTATTTGGACTTATGAGAGAGTTTGAAAGATGACAATATGGGAAAACGAAATAAATATATTGTGACCTATTTCGAGTCGAACAATGATGATGACAATGATGATGATAATAATGATGATAATAATGATGATGATAATGATAATAATGATGATAATAATGCTGACAATGATGATGATGATAATAATGATGATAATAATGCTCGTAGAAAATGATGATGTTAATGATAATAATAATGATGATAATAATAATAACGATGATAATGATAATAATGATCATAATATTGCTGACAATAATCATAATCGGTAATAACGATAATGATGATAATGCTGACAATGATGATAATAATATATAATGATGATAATGATGACAATTATAATAACAATGATAATGATAAAAATGATAATGATGATGACAATAAAAATGATGAAAATAGTGATAATACTTATAATTGAGACAATAATGATGATAATAGCAATGATAATAACAATGATGACAATGATGATGATGATATATAATGATAATGATAATAATAACAGTAAAAAAAATGATGATGATAATAAAAATGATGACAATTATGATAAAACTTATAATGTTGACAATAATGATAATGATAATGATGACGATGATATATAATGATAAGATAATAGTAATAAAATGATGATGATGATGATAATAACGATGATGACAATGATTATGATGATAACGATATTAATAATAATGATAATAATGATGATGATAATAATAACAATGATGATGATAACGACATTAATAATAATGATAATAATAATGATAATAATGATAATAATAATGATAATAATGATAATAATAATGATAATAATGATGATGATGATAATGATGACGATGATATATAATGATAAGATAATAGTAATAAAATGATGATGATGATAATAATAATAACGATGATGACAATGATTATGATGATAATGATATTAATAATAATGATAATAATGATGATCATAATAACGATGATGACAATGGTTATGATGATAACGATATTAATAATAATGATAATAATGATGATGATAATAACGATGATGACAATGATTATGATGATAACGATATTAATAACAATGATAATAATGATGATTATAATAATAACGATGATGACAATGATTATGATGATAACGATATTTATAATAATGATAATAATGATGATGATAATAATAACGATGATGACAATGATTATGATGATAACGATATTAATAATAGTGATAATAATGATGATAATAATAACGATGATGACAATGGTTATGATGACAACGATATTAACAATGATGATGATGATGATGATAATAATAACGATGATGACAATGATTATGATGATAATGATATTAATAATAATGATAATAATGATGATAATAATAACGATGATGACAATGATTATGATGATAACGATATTAATAATAATGATAATAATGATGATAATAATAACGATGATGACAATGGTTATGATGATAACGATATTAATAATAATGATAATAATGATGATAATAATAACGATGATGACAATGGTTATGATGATAACGATATTAATAATGATAATAATAATGATGATAATGATAACGATGATGACAATGGTTATGATGATAACGATATTAATAATAATGATAATAATGATGATGATAATAATAACGATTATGACAATGATGATGATGATAACGATATTAATAATAGTGATAATAATGATGATAATAATAATAACGATGATGACAATGATAACGATGATAATAATGATGATGATAATACTATAATATACATCTCTAAATGAATAAAAACAGCTATTCATCCAGTAACTTATAATATTTTTATCCAGAATATTTTCGATAAAAAGACCGATTTCTTATGGAAACAACAAAAATACACCAAAGCCCACTTGGTAGAACTGACCATTGTAAAAGATAATTGTTTTCCGAGTGTTTCCGAAAACAAATGTTCATTTGAAAGCTTCTTTTATTATAATTGAAAATAGAATCAGTCTCAAACATTTATGTTCATTTGTTTTCAAATACGCAGGAGGAGTGGGCGGTAGAATGGCGAAAAAAAGTGCTAAGGTCATATAATCGAAAGTAAACAATCTCAAAAAGGATTTATTCTTATCATCTAAGCATCCAAACAAATATTTTTGTTATTAATAGAATACATAGAAGGCAAATACTGATAAAAAATATTCACCTTTCTCTAGTCACTAGTTATTTTGATGACGTGTATCATTAATATGTTTAACATGCATTCTAACATGTAGACAAAGCAAGAGAAAAATTAAGATTCTAATTAAGAATAAATATTTCCCGTTTATTAAATATAAAAGTATAATGTAATTATAGCAGTTCTTTTTGGAGTCTGTGTTCTTATTTTATTTTCTCATTTATTCTGATATACTTTCGTTTATTCTTTCATCGATCAATCCGTCTGTCCTTCCATCCGTTAATCCATCTTTTCATCCCAGTCATTCATTTTTATTAACTTATCTATCCATTTTTCGCTCATCCAACTATTCATTTTCATTAATCTATCTATAGGTCCATTGATCAATAACTGGTGATTCATTGACTCACAGATCCATTCATTCATTCGTTCGCTCATTCATTCATTCAGTCATTCAATCAATCAGCAATCAATTCATGAATCCATTCATTCACCCATCACGTGCATCCATTCGTTCGTGCACTCACCCTTTCATTCAATCACCCAGCAATCAATTCATTAATCCATTCATTCATTTACCCATCATATGCATTTATTCGTTCGTTCGTTCGTTCAATCATAAATCAATTCATTCATTCATTCACTCGTTCATCAATCTTGCGCATTCCTTCATTCATTCCTTCATTCATTAATCCATTCTTTCACCAATCATTTGCATTCGTTCGTTCGTTCAAAAATCAATTCATTAATTTGTGATCCACTCAGCCATGTATTTATCCACTCACCCACTCAATAATCAATTCGTTCATTCATTCCATTGAAAATAACCATCACTACCGATTAAAGCTTTCAATATCTTTGCCTTAAGAGCAATTCTTCTACTACCCACCGAGTATAGATATGGCCTTAGAAGAAGATAAGTAAAAACATCGTAAGTGCTTTTTCTTTGCTTAACTGAGCACATTAATAACCTATCTACTAGATTTTTAAAGCTATATTCTGGGTGAAATACATGCAAAATAGAGAATATTTCCTGGATATAGTTTTCCTGGGTATATCAGTTATTTTGCCTTAAGAGCAATATCCTTCTACTGCCCACCGAATATAGATATATGGCCTTAGAAAGAGATAAGTTAAAACATCGTTTAATTACCTATACCATAAGGTCGTGGGTTCGTTTCCCACCTGGGGCTCAACATTTTCCGAGGTTGTAGTTGTGTATATTTGTCATGGTGTTATTTCGTATATTATATTCTAGACATTTATTTACTGATGGATTTCAGTATATTTCAATATATTCTGGGAGAAATACATGTGAAATGTAAATATAGATTTCCTGGGTATATATTGGAGTACATTTGGTTTTACATGGCATACCCGCAACATATAAAAAACATGTTTTTAAGTATGATTATTGTTTTTTTTGGTAGAACTATGGTAATAGTTTAGCATTACGAACAATGTAATTATTAGTGAAAATGATAATAATTATCATCATTATCTTCATCTTAATCATCATAGATTTAATAAGGAGTTAGGATGACACAGTTGGTTAGTGTGCAGCGTTCTGTGCGAGTTCGATTCCCAGTGACCTCGCGCATCCTTGTTTCGACTTCAGTTCCTTTCCGTGTAGCTTTAAATACCCTTAAAACGGAGCACTGATGGAGAGAAAGGAGTAAAATGAGCGCACTGTCGGCCTCAAGTTTATCAGTCAATGACTGTCACGAGCTACCGACGTTAAATACGGTTACTTCACTTTTACTTGATACTTTTAGACAGACATATCTTTATTTAGTACCTGTTATGACATATTTTACGCAACACTGTAATTATTAAATTAACCAAGAACTTATAGATACAGGCTGTCTATAATAACTAAAACTCATCATAATCATGCATCACGAAGAGTATTGATTGTTTTTATATGGTATCTCTTAGGAGTTAAAAACTTTTATAAAATAACTATTTGAAATCACGTATTTTGATTGGTTGAGGCGCGTGCTTTATGAGAGCACACAGCACGCGCGTTTGCAATTTGTATTTTATAAAAGAAATAAAAAACTTGCTTTCTGTGCTGTATGCAGTTATAAAGCACTTGGGGATTGTCAGAACACTCGAGAAGTGTCGTCGTGCTTCTCTTAACACTTCTCTCGTGTTCTGACAACCCCGCGTGCTTTATAACCGCACACAGCACGCGCGCGCGTTTTCTATTCCTTCAGCATTTCACGCCCTTTTAAAAGGACTTTCAGTATCTTCTATAGTGGCGCTTCTCAGGTAATATTACTAGACTAGCAATCAATAGAAACAATACCTCGTTGAAATATTACTTGTCTGTGGCTTATAAATGCATATACTATTCATGCATAATAGCAATTCTATCTCACGTTGCGAGTAAAGTGCTTGCACTCTATGAAATAAAAAATATGTCTATTTTTGCTATTAAAGTTTTTGCACTCTCTTAAAATTAAAAATATCTCTAGTTATGTCTATTAAAGTGCTTGCACTCTATAAAATTAATATGTCTATTTTAAGAAGCACTGATATTAGATCTGAAACCACACTTATTCTACATATTCTTTGTTTGCGATAAAAACCGAGTGTTGACGACAATGGATAGTAAGATGTTGTTGGGCTCTTCTCACGAACGTCTGAAACAGTACTGAAAGAGAGGTAAGAGGTTAGAGGAAGAGGAGGATCTATAAAGTAATATTTTTTCGATATGTTGTCGATATTTAATTGTATGAAGACTTCTTTTTTTGGTATTGTATTTTTTCTCATTCTTTTGAGAGGTAAGAGGATAGAGGTAGAGGAGGATCTATAAAGTAATATGTTTTCGATAGTTTATCTTTGTTTTTGTCGGCCATTACTCCGGGGTTTTTTTTGCTTTTTTTTGGTATTGTATTTTTTTTTTTGTCGATATTTAGTTGTATGAATACTTCTTTTTTTTGGTATTGTATTTTTTCTCATTCTTTTGAGAGGTAAGAGGATAGAGGTAGAGGAGGATCTATAAAGTAATATGTTTTCGATAGTTTATCTTTGTTTTTGTCGGCCATTACTCCGGGTTTTTTTTTGCTTTTTTTGGTATTGTATTTTTTTTAATTCTTTTAAGAGGTAAGAGGATAGAGGTTGAGAAGGATCTATAAAGTAATATGTTTTCATTGTTATTGTCGGCCATTACTGCGTTTTTTTATGAAGACTTTGTTTTTTTGGTATTGTATTTTTTTTTATTCTTTTGAGAGGTAAGAGGATAGAGGTAGAGGAGGATCTATAAAGTAATATGTTTTCATTGTTATTGTCGGCCATTATTGCGTTTTTTATAAAGACTTTGTTTTTTTGGTATTGTATTTTTTTCTTATTCTTTTGAGAGGTAAGAGGATAGAGGTAGAGAAGGATCTATAAAGTAATATGTTTTCGATAGTTTATCGTTGCTTTTGTCGGCCATTACTGCGTGATTTTGCCTTTAAGACTTAAGGCCTATCGTATTTCCTCTATCTCTTTTGTGTGTCTCATCATCTTGTTTTCCCCCCAATTATTTGTCTTGTTGTTACTTTGTTTGTCTACATTCCTTCCTCTTTTCATTTTCGAGTTTTCATATTCTTACTATTTGCCATGTACTCTTCAGAAGCCTTTCATGGTATTCGTTCTCTTTCTTATTTCCTTACTCTTTTGTTTCTTTAATAAGAAATACAAGCGCAAAGAAATTACGACGTTTCGTTATGATGTTTCTTGTTTGTCTGTTTCTTCCCTAGCCCACCGCGCAGTCGCTCTTAGTGTCGGTTATATTTTTTCTCCCCACGAGAAAAACCAACACTAAAAACGTCTGTGCTGGAGACTATTTCTTCCCTAGCCTGCGTTGCCGGCGGTCTGTGTGGTTAGGGAGAGAAGGAAAAGGGAGAGAAAAAAAAAGGAAAAGACCGCGGTCTTTCCTTCGCTCTTCCTCACAAAGTAGACCGCCGGCATCGCAAGCTATTTCTTCCCTCGATCCCTTTCTTTTTCTGTTTCTTCCTTTAAATAACATTATATTTTCCCACTTTCTCTTTAATTCTTCCTCAAATTATTATATTTCCTTCTCCTCGAATACGTAACCTTCCACAATTACTATATTCCCTTTTGTTCATTTCCCACTTTTTTCTTCATTTTTTCCTTTTCCCACTTCCGACTTCAAGCGTAGACAATGTACCTTGACACTACCTCCATCTAGATCTAGAGGTACATAGACACGACCTCAATCTAGAGCGAAACCAGAGTCCTTAGCGTTGCAGATAATATATTCAAGTGTTCATGCCAGATTTGATGTTTTTTGACATTTGCCTCTCATTAGTTCACCAATCGTCAAGGTCATCGGTTACATCCGGGCGAGTTAAACTTTCATCAAGTGTAAACCCACTTTGTTACATGCATTATAATGACTATTTACAACACTCAAGGCTAACGAACTATTAAGACGACAAACTAGCTCGCTGATCACCCCAGGGCAGCTGGACTAGATTGCGAACACATATTCAAAGTCGTTTCATCGAATTCCTAATTATTAAAGCGTCTATCATCTTTGAGTCTTAAAAGCTTACAAGTACGTTGTATCTGCTACTTTGTGACACGTTTGCAACCGTGAAGGTCAGTATATTTTCTCCTCTATTTGTCAGTAGTTTATTTAAACACTGTTCTTTAGATTAATTTGCTAAGGTTTGTTTTAATAACAAACGCAAAAATGCTCGTCAGCTATTTTTTTTGCGACAGTTTAATCGCTTATTTTGTTGAGAATCTGAATATATACGAGTCGCAAACCAATACTTGAGTATCACGTTATCTATCACCGCTGTACTATTTAACAAAATGCGCATTAATACAGGCTAAGCCTCGATTTGTTGTCAAAAATCTTTAGCAAAATCTTCAGAAATCTCAAGCAAAGCATGCGGTAAAAATGTTAAATTGAGGCTATCTCTGTGCAAATACGCCATTTGTCAAATAGTACATAGATAACACAAAACTGGTCTATTCAATTCTACCAAACACAGAATTAAAATACACACAAAATAATCGAAACTATTCTAAACCTTCACAACCTTCAATCCTCTGGCATCCAGGGTAACCAAACTGGTTTATTTGCAATGTTTGTGACTATATTCGGGTTTTTGTAAGCTACCAGCTATAAAACAGAACCACGATTTTAGAAATTCTTTGCTAATTTCCAACAAATTTTTAATTGATAAACGTTTGTGTTTATTTTATTGTTTTTAAGCTTTTAGTTGTTAGCACACTAGCTAGTTTATCTATTTACGGACAAAGTTTCGAATACATGTCTTTTCATCGTTAAAAACGACTTGTTACGGTAAAAAACATGATTTTGAACTAACCTTGTGAACTGAAAGTGTTGCGACAATAAAATATATTTCTATTTTTGTAAAAATGACAAGCGGATTAATCTAAAACTTCCTGAAAATCCTGCTGTGATAAAAATTACTATTTTTTACAATTTGCAGTCTTTCCAATTTGAAATCATTTTTGGAGCACTGCAGTTGGAAACTCTGCCATATATCAAAGTAGTCTTTTCATGTATGTAAATTGTTGAAACATTTTTCTGCATTTGTCGATTGACTGTGAACTTACAGATAAACAAATACAAATATATTATAAGATAAATAATTAAATAACTTGCAGAATTCCTCCAGTTTCCATGAAATTACAATATAGAAAGGTTTGTTTTAAAGATAAATATTTAAACAAACAGATAGAAAAATAGATAGTTGATAGATATAAAGTATTTAGAGTTAGATAAACAAACAAATTATACGATAAATAAGTAAATAAATAAAACTGTAGAGAAACAAAAATATTGATGAATAAATAAACAAAGACAATTGATACTTGCAGAGATTATAAATACGAAATAAACGCAAATATATTTTTCTCCTTTAAAACTGTCTACACCGTCGAAGCCGGTTTTTATATAACAAAACTACTATCAATATTAATAAGCGAGAACAATGGTAGGTCTAGCTATAAGTATTCTTCAGCAGTGTCTTTTGTCTTTTGTCATGTTTCAAGAAGAGATTGATTGGCTGTTGATACAAAGCAACTTGTACAAACTTAAGCTTTTAAGATGGTCATTGAGTGAAATACAAAACCTTTAAACAGCGTCTGACTACAAGGGCTAAACAGTTAATTTCAGATTTTTAGTCGTTTTTAAGAAAGGATTTTCGTTATTTCCTCGTGAAATCATAGGACGTGATAAAATGCACCAGTTGTGACAGTTTCGACAGCTAGCTATCTCAGTAGAAGATATTTTTATCTCAGTACATTCCTTCGCGTGCTAGCTACAGGCAAAAAGGGTCACTTATGAAAGTACGCGATAGATAATTGTTATTAAGAAAAGAGAAAAGCTGGTTCTATGCCTTAGTTTCTAAATACCATAAACGTAATAACAAACAAACCGCAATCAAACATACAGGTAAACGAACAATAACACAATAAAACAGGCAATCAAGAAGGCAAGCAAGCAAACAAACTGACAAACAAACAATCAATCAAACAAACTACAAACAAACAAACAAACTGACAAACAAACAAACAAAAACAAATAAACAAAAATAAATAAATAAATAAACAAACAAACAATCGAACAAACAAACAAACAAACAAACTGACAAAAAAAATAAATAAAATAAAAAATAAATAAATAAATAAAAATAAATAAACAAGCAAACAAACTACAAAAGAAACAGACATAAAGAGAAAGAAACAAAAACTTTAACACTCAAATAAACACACAAACAGACAAATAAAGTACCATAAAAACAAACAAACAAACAAACAAACATACAATAAAACAAATTAACATACAAACAAAAGTAAACAAAAACAAAACACAACAAAAACTGAAGAAATACATTGTATATGTTTATGTGGAAGCATTGTATCCTCCCTTGCAATCTTGCAAAATATATGTAAACCAGCGAGTTTTAAAATATAACTATTACATGCAAAAACTAAGATAAACGATTTGAACATTTGTCTTAACTCAGCCTAACGTTTAAATGAATTAATCGTGTGTGGGATCCCTGTATCGATCGTTTTCCTCCGTGCATGTATCCGTGTTATTGTTTATATAAAGGATAAGGATGTAGACATTAAGGTGCCGATTATCTAGATCAATTCTAACATAAACATCAGGTTTGTGGCGATAGCATGGCTAATCTATCTCTTTGTTAAACAATAAACAGAACGTAATGAACAAATTTTGACGTTTCGACAGACAAATCGTCGGTAAGGGCTGGACCATTAGATGTTTGAAGGATATTTGCAGGATATTTTCTTTTCAGATTTGCACGACATTTTTTCTGGATATTTTGTTGTGCACGAAATTATTTTTCAAGGTTAAAGCTGTGCTAGATATTTTTTTGGGGAATCCCGCAACCTCCTCATCAAGTATCAATATAATGGTCCGTCCCTAATATATGAATTCAAAAATAAATCAGACGACGTTTTCGTCTCAAATTGTGTTCGTTCCGTTTTCACATCAGGCTTCTTGTCCGTCATAAGACGATTTGTCCGTCATAAAACGATCTGTCCGTCATAGGACGATTTGTCCGTCATAAGACGATTTGTCCGTCATAAAACGATCTGTCCGTCATAGGACGATTTGTCCATCATAAGACGATTTGTCCGCCATAAGACGATTTGTCCATCATAAAACGATTTGTCCGTCATAAGACGATTTGACCGTCATAAGACGATTTGTCCGTCATAAGACGATTTGTCCGTCATAAGACGATTTGACCGTCATAAGACGATTTGTCCGTCATAAGACGATTTGTCCGTCATAAGACGATTTGTCCGTCATAAGACGATTTGTCCGACATAAAAAGAATTGTCCGCCATGAGACGATTTGTCTGCCATAAGACGATTTGTCCGTCATAAGTCGATTTGTCCGTCATAAGACGATTTGTCCGTCCGTCCAGACGATCCTTACGTCTTCCCGTGTGAACTTGGCTGCTTTACGGTTGCATCATTTTACTACCAGTACCGCAAAGCATTCTGGTAGTTGTATTCAATACTGCTACAATAATAGCTGATAGTCAATGATAGGTGGTTCAAAAACCGCAGCTTTGAAAATATTTATTGCAGTGTCAGCGTATTTTTTTTGTTGTCCTTAAAAGTATGATGTATGTAAAAACGACATGCCCTATTGCACGACAAACCGAGTTTTTTCCTCCTAATTAAAAAAGATGAGATCTACAAATAAAGCTAAGTGCCACTTTAGAAAGCGAACCAGAAATAAAATTTCCAATCAATTTGTTTTCTTTTCTCTGTCCCTATTATTTATTCTTTGATTTCATTATATCAAATATATTCAAAACGAAAAATAAATTACTTTGTAAGAAAATATTAATAATAAATCAGAATGATCAATGGATATTTATAATGAAATAAATGTTATTGTAAAGAAAAAACTGCAATAGTTGTAAAAGATATATTTCTAATAACAATCGTAATAATAATAAAAATCGTTTTGTAAAAGGTACTGAAGGAAAACCAATAAGCATCACAAGGGAAACCATAGCCTGCAAAACAGGCGTTCTTTCACGAACGAGTGCCACAATAAGACAATGGCTGCGGGCAGGCGTTCCCTTCTTTCCCTTCCCCCTCCCCCCTACACTCCATTTTTGGCTAAGCTCCATATTTCGCGCGGTCGCGGTAAATTAACACAGGAAGCCCAAGATCCTAAATTCTCCAAAAAGCAAAAAGAACGCCTGCTCTGTAGGCTAGGGAAACCAATAAAAATATTAAAAATAATAATAATAGTTTCCACTAATAACATGAAACTGTCAGTGAATAATTCGGGTTCTTACTTTACTGAGAATGTTGGGCGTATTTTTAACGATTTTTTAACATAACAATATTTCACTGTGACTCGCAAAAGCAAGCATTTTCTTTCGCTTAGCTACCTTAAGTTTTAAGTTGCTGTTTTCACGATTTCAATAACAATATTCAATATTAACTAAAGAGAGGCATTAACACTTTACTTTCAATTTCACGGCGGCAGTTGGCGATAACCTTAAGTGTACACTTACAAAAATAATCTGGAAAATAATCTAAATGGAAACTAGCGAGTAAAGTAGTATAGGCTGCGTCGATGTTTGATATAAACGATAGGTATTATGATGAAATTTGATGACTTAAAAAATGACGTAAAAATGTTGACTTAACGTCCTTAACTTTACTGACGTTTCGAGCTTTAGCCTTTTGTTGGCGTAAAGGAGTTAGACTAAGAGAGATACTAAGTATAAATATGAAGCGTGGAAAAAGCTGATAGCTAATGATAGGTGGTTCTAACACCGCAGCTTTGGTAATATCAATTGCAGTGTCAGCGTATTTTTTATGATATACGTATGATTTTTCTTCGTCTTCTGCGTTTTTGATTGGAATTTAGCGAAAAACCGTCCTCACACTTGAGTTCAATGTTTTTAGGCTAATGAGTTCGCCCTAAACTATATCACACCAATGAAATTTTAATTGTTTGAAGATCGATATTTAACTTTCATTTCAAAGCTCCCAACACCTGATTTTCAAAATTGAAATTTCAAGTTCTTGTCACTCTAGCACCTTTGAAGAAATTGGAAGCTTATTGAACTCAGTAGTCTATTGAATTTTGCGTTAATAATTAATTGACAATTAGCATCTATTGTTAGGTTATATTTTTTATAATTAAAATTATTATTGAGATCCAAATCTATTTTTTTTTGTCTAAAAAAAATGAAATTGAGTTTAAAATATTAATCCATCAAGCAATAAAAATTTAAAAAAACTAATATTCTTGTTAGCTATGTTTCAATTTGCTTCGAAACATCTGTTATTGCAAAACTTTAACTTAAATTCATTAACCTTTCTGCCGTATCGTAGCGGTATCGCGTCATACTCAAGTTTCCCACTCAAACGAAAACGACTCTAATACATTCTTTAGAATTTGACTACAGCTCGCGGTAATTCAAGGAATGTACACTTTATATCAAACAATTAAACATTAGCTAGAAAATATCACGGTTAACCTAGACTCCAGCTTCCAAAAAAGAAAAAGACGCATCCTTTTGATAAATAAAATAGTCAATAATTGTAGTTTTTGTTAACGGTTTCAAAATAAATATTAATATTAGTGCTAGTCGACGTTTTGACGCATCAAGCGTCATTTTCAAGACAGAAAATGAAAATAATATAAATAAATATTGTTAAATAGTCCATTATACTTTTATTCTACAAGCAAAATATTGTAAAGCATTCAAAATCTTAGGAACGACTAAAGTAATTGTTATTTCTAATAATTCCACGGGGCTGTAGTCAAATTCTAAAGAATATGTTCCACACTATCGAGGCTTAGGTTGAACTACGAAAACCGTCAAAAAGTCTATTGCGTATAATGGACTTGCTGAATGCGATTTTGAGAAGCAAATTTGATGAATCGTTTATAAGAGGTGTATCTGATCGCTAATCGCCAACTCTCAAGGGGAAAACTGTTTTGGGTATATACATATATTGGACAAAGTCAAGGTAATACACATTTCTGGACTGAGAGAACACATACTGATATGCATAGAAACACAAAAAAATTGTAATCCGTTATTTATCAGGACCGATATTTAGACCACGGCTACACGGATCCGGATTCTTTTGAAACCGCATACTTTTTAATGCGAATCGGCCTATCGTCCACACGAATCCAGTGAATCCGGTCACCGAAACCGCATACTTTTGAATAGGAAACGATCAACAGGATTCGTGTGGACGCAAATATTTCTATGCGGTTTCAGCCGGATCGGATTCAGACGAGGCCTTAGTGTTGTTTACAATCATTATTCTCATCTATAACATGGAGATTTTTGTTTGAGAACATAGAGGTTATTATTGAGATATTTAGTGTTGCTTACAAATCCCGGGGGGGTACTCCATTTGTCCAAGTGGTAGGAGTGATCGGCGGAGATTTTGAAAATGACCCCTAAAAGGTACGCACAGATAAAAATAAAACAGAGTAAAAACGACCCTTACAACTGATTTTTGAGCCAAAACTCTAAATGAACCCTAAAAGGTACGCACTGGAAATATTTTAACCCTAAAAGGTACGCCGATCACCCCTACCACTTGGATAAAGGGAGAACCCCCCCCCCCCCCGGGTTACAAATATAATTATTCATGCTCAAGAACATGGACGTTATTGTTGGGATATTTAGTGTTGCTTACAATCATTGCTCTCATCTTTAACATGGAGGTTATTTAGTGTTGTTGACAATCATTGCTCTCGTGAATAACATGGAGGTTATTGTTGAGATAATTAGTGTGGCTTACAGTGCTAGCTCTCATCTATAACATGGAGGTTATTGTTGAGATAATTAGTGTGGCTTACAGTGCTAGCTCTCATCTATAACATGGATATTCTTGTTGGGATATTTAGTGTCTATTTATTATTATGTGTGTTTGAGAACATGGTATCCGAACAAAAGAACTTCTAGCTACACGATTTAAATATAGAAATAATTTAACAACGTTTCGAAGTCTCCATGGCTTCATCTTCTGAAATAAATGAACAATTGTTTTTTAATTCCTGATGATTACCCTCCGTTGCAGACGTCTGTGATGGAGGCTTACAATGATGAAGTCATGGAAACTTGGAAACGTTGTAAAATTATTTGGTTTATGTTTATTTTAAATATTCAGTGTTGCTTCCAATTATCATTCTTGTCAAGAACATGGACGTTATTGTTGTGATATGTAGTGTTGTTTTACTTTGAGAACATGGACGTTATTGTTGGGATATTTAGTGTTGTTTTACTTTGAGAACATGGACGTTATTGTTGGGATATTTAGTGTTGTTTTACTTTGAGAACATGGAGGTTATTGTTGAGACATTTAGTGTTACAATATATATTCTCGTCAAGAACATGGACGTTATTTTTGAGCCATTTAGTGTGACAATATATATTCTCGTCAAGGACATGGAGGTTATTGTTCAGATATTTAGTGTTGATTGCAGCCGTCATTATTCTAGTCAAGAACATGGAGGTTATTGTTGAGATATTTAGTGTTGCTTAAAATCATTATTCTCGTCAAGAACATGGAGGTTATTTTTAAGATATTTAGTGTAAGTTGCTTACAATCATTATTCTTGTCAAGAACATGGAGGTTATTTTTGAGATATTTAGTGTTGCTTAAAATCATTATTCTCGTCAAGAACATGGAGGTTATTTTTGAGATATTTAGTGTTGCTTACAATCATTATTCTCGCCAAGAACATGGAGGTTATTTTTGAGATATTTAGTGTAAGTTGCTTACAATCGTTATTCTTGTCAAGAACATGGAGGTTATTTTTGAGATATTTAGTGTTGCTTACAATCATTAATCTCATCAAGAACATGGAGGTTATTTTTGAGATATTTAGTGTAAGTTGCTTACAATCATTATTCTTGTCAAGAACATGGAGGTTATTTTTAAGATATTAAGTGTTGCTTACAATCATCATTCTTGTCAAGGACATGGAGGTTATTTTTAAGATATGTGGTGTTGTTTAAAATCATTATTCTCGTCTATAACATGGAGGTTATTGTTAAGATATTTAGTCAGATTACATTATATATTCTCGTCAAGGACATGGAGGTTATTGTTGAGACATTTAGTGTTGTTTGTAATCATTATTCTAGTCAAGAACATGGAGGTTATTGTTAAGGTATTTAGTCAGGTTACAATATATATTCTCGTCAAGGACATGGAGGTTATTGTTGTAGAATAACTATTGTTCTGGACTGACCAGCCTCTAATGCACTGAATCAATTTGGTGACCAATTTGAGTAAATATTGCTCTAGGCTAACATACAGAATACAGAATTTCGTTGTTTTAACGGGAGATTTAGTATTATAAGTCAAGAACTTTATTTAATCCATAATTTCTTATTTTTGTAGTTCTTATTTTTTTTTACTCTAATTGTTTTGTAACGAATTACCATATTTATTGCCTTATCTTAGAGCAATTTAACACAACAAAATACTTATTTCATAGCAGGGATGTTTTTCTTAATTAGTCTAATAAGTGTATGTAACAAAGTTGTTGGATCATAGCCGAACCACGTACCGCAGTGCTGTTGCAATAACAACTCTGTCTTTCGTTTCAAGCCGATACTTTCTACAAACGCGACAAAAACAAGCAGATTAGGAAACACAGAATTCATATAAGGTACGGTAAAAACTACTCTTTACAACGAATACAGTTTTGTTTTTCTTTTTGGTGTCAATATTCTTGCTCGATATTTCTACAGTTATTTTCACTTATTCATATAAACAAAAAATGTTTTTGATTTGAGAAATCAGAAGTTGTGAAAATACGAAAATCGCTCTTTACAACAAATATAGTTTTCCCTATCTTGCTGGTGTCAATTTTCTTGCTCGATATTTTTACAGTTATTTTCACTTACATATAAACAGTATTTTTTTTTTTGATTTGAGAAATCCGAGGTTGTGAAAATACTTTAGAAAATTACTTTTTACAACAAATATAGTTTTCCCTATCTTGTTGGTGCCAATTTTCTTGCTCGATATTTTTTACAGTATTTTCACTTACAAAAAAAACATTTTTTTTTTAGAAATCAGAGGTTGTGACTGAAAATAAGCAACACACGCAAATAGGAAAACTCTCTTCGAAATCTAAATTTTCATAACAAAGATTCTAGATATAATTTTTACGGTGTTACAATTTTCATTCTATTACCTATCGGCGATAGGTAATAGAATTAAATTTGTAACACTGTAAAAAATATGACTGATACTGTAGAACTATTGAGCGACAAAATAGGCAACACATGCAAATAGCTAGGAAAACTCCCATTCGAAATCTAAACTTTCATAACAGAGATTCTAGGGATAACCGCTTTAGTAGTACTCCGACAAGAAATTAACGCTCGAAAATCTTTTATACGGTTTGTAGATTAGTGATCATTAACCCTGATGAAGGATTAACGTCCAAAACGTCAGTAAACATCTTATCTCTCTTTTATACGGTGTACGATTGGCCCTTACGAAAGATTAACGTCCAATACTTCAGTAAAGTCTTATCTGTCTTTTATAGTATACGGTGGATAAAAAGAGAGGTACTCCAACGAAACATCATTTATCTCTACCTCACTTTTATACGGTGAATAAAGAGGTACTTTAAAAGTAAGCGTCCGACAATTCAGTCATTTTTACTCATTTTTGATATAGTCTATATAATACATTTGCTATCGATCCAAGATAGATTTTTAAAACTAGCACTTACGAAAGATTAACGTCGAATACTTCAGTAAAGTCTTATCTGTCTTTTATAGTATACGGTGGATAAAAAGAGAGATACTCCAACGAAACATCATTTATCTCTGCCTCACTTTTATACGGTGATAAAGAGGTACTTTAAAAGTAAGCGTCCGAAAAGTCAGTCATTTTTACTCATTTTTGATATAGTCTATATAATACATTTGCTATCGATCCAAGATAGATATTAAAAACTAGAACTAGAAAAGGAATGAAGTGGAATATACGTTGTATTTTAAACTTTGTTTGATAATCCAAATGTCTGAAACGTTATTCTACACTATTATATACTGTTTATATGACATTTGCTATCGAACCAACATAGTTGTTTAAATCTAGAAAAAAGAAAAGAAAGGAAGGCCGAAGGGAAAGGAAGGTTAAGAAAGAGGGAAGGGAAAGGAAGGTTAAGAAAGAGGGAAGGGAAAGGAAAGGCAAGAAAGAGGGAAGGGAAAGGAAAGGCAAGAAAGAGGGAAGGGAAAGGAAAGGCAAGAAAGAGGGAATGGAAAGGAAGGGCAAGAAAGAGGGAATGGAAAGGAAAAGCAAGAAACGGAGGGAAGGGAAAGGAAGGGAAAGGAAGGGAAAGGAAGGGAAAGGAAGGGCAGGAAAGAGGGAAGGGAAAGGAAGGGCAAGAAAGAGGGAATGGAAAGGAAAGGCAAGAAAGAGGGAAGGGAAAGGAAGGGCAAGAAAGAGGGAATGGAAAGGAAAAGCAAGAAACGGAGGGAAGGGAAAGGAAGGGAAAGGAAGGGCAAGAAAGACGGAATGGAATGGAAAGCCAAGAAAGAGGAAAGGGAAAGGAATTAATAATGATAACTTTATTTAACGTCCGAAATGCATATTTGGTCGTGTAATATTGTTTAAAGTGAAAGAAATAATAATTAGTTACTTTATGCTCAGTGCATTCTATTCAAAACAGTATACGAGCTAGTTATTGGGAGTAAATATCGCTGTAAATTTATTTTTTATTTCAAATTAACGAGACCCACAATGCCGTTTGGTCTTGCAATGCACCTTTCAGTATTCAACGTTGTTTAAAATAGCTGTATTCTCATGTTAGTATCCAATATTTGTCGTTCAAGGTTAAAGAAAGTGCGTGTATGCTTCCTATTTCCTGGTTTATTCAAAATACCAAAAGACGAGTAAATTGCCTCGTAATTGTGCCTTTGGTTCGCCGCAAATAGCCAGTGATATCAGCTATATCTTTAACGTATTCAGTCGCCTCGTTATCAGATCGAAACAAAAAGCGAAGGCTTGAGAGGTTTTCAAGGGAGTTAATGATAGCAACGAATCGGTAAGTTTGTTATGATGTTTGTAAATGTAATTTTCTGTAGAATTTATGAATTAGAATTTAGTTAAATGCATATAGTTGTCATTTCTATATCTTTGTATAAATGTAAGTTCAGAATTTTCGAGAAATGATTTGAATTTTTTGTTAATTAGCTTTTGTCAGTTTGTAGAAATTTTAAAATTTAACGTTTTCTCAAATGCATGAAGGTATAATTTTTTGGTTATTTTTTGTAGAAATTTAATTTCGTAGAAATATAGGACAGTTTTAAGTTAATTTAGGGATTTGTTTTTTAAGTCTTCCCCCAAAATAAAGCCGTGCGCTCAATGCATGGGTCTTCAAAGAAACATTGTTATTTCAAAATTGAAGATCGAAAATTGAATTTAAAACACAAATTTGTGTGGTTTTATGGTGTACTTTTGATCTTTATCTTATGAAATGTTACAAATTGTTGCCATTTTCGCCATCTATACGTAAGGAATTTTGAGAAACAGTTGGTCTTAAAAAATATATTTAGTGCACCAAAGCTAGAGCGACGAACATCAAGCTTTAATGGCCAACAAATTGATTATAGATACTTTTCAAAAATAGTTGGGAATTTTGCAGGTATATTTTCTTTTGATCCATATGATTGTATTCCTTGGATACCATTTTCTGAAAAAACTCTGCTATAATAGCTATAGTAACTTGCGATATTATCTTGTAATTTCCAAGTTCAAATGCAAATGTGACTCACTTTCTCATTCCAAAAATAATTGGCTGAGAAAAATAGAGCAATGAAATTACACATGAATTGATAATTTAACACTACCCAATTAGCTGGCGTCACTGTAAGTACAACGGAAAATTAACACAGTTTAAACTAAAGAGAAAAAGAAGACAAACAAGAGAAAATGAAAGAGAAATAAAAGAGAAAAGAACGAAAGGCAAAAATACTAAAAAATATGTTCAACAATTTCAAGTTAAATCAAAGAAGAAGAAAAAAGGAAATAAGGGAAGGTACGTTTATTATTGGGGGGGGGGGGGGGGGGGGGGGGGGGGGGGAGGGCTGGAGAATTCAGAGTAATTTTTCCTAAAAAACGTTTGACCCTCCCCAGTCATTCCAAAACTAAACTTATGACCCTCCCCACCAAGTATGCGAAAAATACCCATGGCCCTCCCCCCATGGTCACACTCAGGTTCTATTTACACAAGAGGATTTTTCTCTCGGCAGTTTCGGCATGAATTTTGAACATGCACGGCTAATAAATATATTAAAATAATCACATACTTCTATTATAAACAAAAACTGCAAAGCTCATTTTAATTTCATATGTCAAGTAGTATTTGATTGAGAACGAATACAACACATGAACTACGCCGAACGGTAATAAATTCACAACTTGTTGAGCGTTTTCGTGTTTATACATATAATTATTTACACAAATAATTTGTAGTATAGTAGTCCTTTGTCTAGAGTGATTTTATTTAACCCGTGAAAGAAAAATGACTAGATTAGTTCGTACTGGTTAAAAAAGAACAAAAGAAAAGTAAAAATGACTCTAGTCAGAGTCAGTATTTTCCTCAGTATCGCTAGTCGAATACACTGAAAATATTGAAATTCCAATTTATTATCAAGGTTGAGATAATTGTTTCATACGTAAAATAAAATAACATAAATATGATAAAATTAAAATGAGTTCTAATAGCTAGGGTGCAACTTAAAAGAATGACCCTCCCCTTGATTAGCTTCAAGTGAAATATGTGGCCCTCCCCTTAAGCTTATAAATTTGACTAATGACCCTCCCCTCTGAGGCTCCAGCCCTCCCCCCAATAAAAAACGTACCTTCCCTATTAACCTTAAAAATACTTAAAAACAAGATGCAAAACATAAATATAAAACAAACTGAGAACAAAAAAACATCAAATGAAGACATTGACATATAAGAAAACACAAAACAAAACATTGACATACAAGAAAACACAAAACAAAACATTGACATACAAGAAAACACAAAACAAAACATTGACATACAAGAAAACACAAAACAAAACATTGACATTGAAGAACTAAAACTATACGTAAGAAAGAGAAAACGAAAAAAAAAAATGAAAAAATGAAATCTAACAAAGCAAACCAGACAAGGGTCAAAATAATAATATAAAAATAATTAAAAAATGATAAAATCGAGTAGAGCTTGTAAAAGTGCAGAGCTAAGCCACTCTTTGGTGTATCCCGCCATACAACGGTAAACCACTTTGAAGGCCTTTGAATCTCCGCTTCGGTTAATAACTAGGTAAATGATCTGAGAGTTATTTACAGTGCTTTAGGCTTGTTTGTCCAATTGTTCGGTAAATGGCTTAAATGACCTGCACACATCCTGTTATGGGAAATAGAAACATATACTCAATCGGAGCCACTTTACGAAGTTGATACCTTGATTTTTTAGCATCGATTTGAGCAAAAGATTTCTTTGTATGGGGCCGTCGTAATTTATCAATTAGCAATGTTCATATCATTATTTTTGAAAAATATATATATATATAAATAAAGTAAAAAAATAATAATACAAAAATGAAATAAAAATAAAACATTCCTTGGTCTTTCGCAAGACAAACTATCGCGCCATGGTGAAATGAAATTGTGATAAAAATATTTTTTCATATACCAGATTCAGTAGGTTTTTGTATCGTCCTGAACGATCGGTAGATACGATCGATGATCTAGTTGCAAGGTGCGTGCAGTACGTGGTCTAATTTCCGAGCATTTCCTCCCTCTTCGACTGCGAAACTATCCGTCGGCCAACGAAAGTAAAGGGTGGGCCGAAATCTGCTACCTTAATATAAATCCATACGACGATTCAGTGCTTGGTCTGGATGTATGGCCGAATTTTTCTGTTTTGCATAAAGATAGGTATGTCAATTCATTGTTATGGGCAAGCCGGTTAATTCGAACCTCAATAGGCGTGCGTAGTGTTTCCAAGTGTTGGTATAATAATTGTGATGCTAATTTGCCAACCATTTTCACAATAGATTTTTTAATTTTCTTTGTTCTAATAACAAAGGTTGGTTGGCAAAACCATGGCAAACTACGTCACTGTACGTCCACCTACTGAGCGATAGTTACTCTTTTCGCTCTTTTTTCGTTACTTTTTCTTTGCATTTACGTTAAAGAGTTTTTGTGCACTATCGAAAAACAACGATAAAAATAAAAAATAGATAGATTTTTTACTTGAATTATAAGCTTTAAATTTTCTTCTGATAAAATTGCTATTTGATTCTATATAGCGATCAACAATCAGTAAAGATATGGATAGTTTGAAAAAATGCCGCAATATCGTCATAGAAGGGGCGTTTAGTTTTTCTACGGGCGGTTTCGGATTCCATGGTAGATAATGACCTAAACTTGATAACAAACAGCTTTTAGAATCGAAGCTAATTTTCTTCGAATTTAACCGTATGGATAGACAAATGTATATAATATATGCGGCAGATATGTTCGCTTTGACGTCAGAACTGACTAATCCACTTGTAAATGTCTCTATGATAAGAAAACTGTCACCTGTTTAATCATATTTATTATCAGAATTTGCTGAGCAATTATCACAGTTCTTATAATACGTCCGTCAATTTCTTGAAAATCAATTCTAAAGTTTAATGCTTATATATCGATCTAAAAATAATAATATCAGGAAATATATGTATATATTTTAAAGGTTTTCAAAGACACTAATTTTTTCCAAGAGTTACGGGAATATATTGAAAGATTTTCGCCAGAGCCGCTAAGTGAATATCGTCATTTTCTTGAAAATCAATTCTTAATTTTAATGCTTAAATATCGATCTAAAAGAATTATAAATTATATTAATAACCAGACATATATGCATATTCTAAGGAGGTTTTCAAAGACACTAATTTTTTCCAAGAGTTACGGGAATATATTGAAAAATGTTCGCCAGAGCCGCTAAGTGAATATCGGTGAAAAATAACCAAGATGGAGTCGACAAAGTTTCTCGGAAAGGGTGTATACATATAACAAAAGGAATGGAATAATGGGTTTACATCTTCTTCAAAAATAAGGATTATAAGGCTGCCGTGAATTAAGCCGGCGAAAGTGGGCCTTTAAAGTACGTTTATAATCCAATTGCCTTATTTTATGAACAGAACTTATTACCGTCACAATCGACGGCAGAAAAATGTCAGCTAATTTTCCAATTTCTCAGATTCAAACCTATAGACATATTAAATATATTCAATTAGTTTTTGTAGCCCTAATAAAACGCTGCATGCCAATCTTGTTTTAGTGAAAAACAAAATTTAATTGTAGACTCACTGTCTCCCCAAATTGTTATTTTGTAGTATTGATTACTTTTCACGATTCATAGTTAAACAGCTATCTATATTATCTTTATCGGTCGGATATCACAAAAGAACTGATTGGAAAGCAGTAGTTTTTTTTTCAACACGGAATTGAATAGAAGACCTCTTTACCTCCGTAAGAAAATTTCCCATTTCAGACCACGTGACATTCTCTTGGGAATTGCTCCTTTATGATGAACGTGTTATATCATTTACATTTAAAAGAATCAACCCCTAAGGGTAGCATCACGTGATCTGAAGTGGAAGGTAAAGCGGTCTAGTGAGATAAGTCAATATTCTCTATACTTTCACAATAACAATAATGCCTTTCAATTAGCTATGAGGGTTATAAGAAGGTAGAAAATGGATGGCAGCACGAAAAATGGATGGGCTATTTTTGATTAGGTTCATTACCCGGGGAGGTGTATGACTCGTATCCGTGGGGTGGGCATGCTAGTCGTACCTTTTAGGGGTTGATGGATGCCACCCTCAATTGCAAGGGTCTATCAATGCCTGACTTCAGGCCTACTTCGGGCCCTAAAATCATCACAATGTTTGGCGACTTTAGGCGATTTTAGACCGCGATTTTAGCAAAAAGTTCCTAAAATCTAAGGCGATTTTAGGCGATTTTGAGCGATCTTACATGACCCAGAGTAGGCCTTGACTTCGGAGAAGACATTGTGATAAGCACTCTACATGTTCATCTTAACTATGAACTTAACAAGGTTAAAGTAACTATTTAGAACACACAGTTTTGGTTGATCATTTTAGCCAAGTTTGACATTAGTCAAAAATCAGGACAAATCAGAAAAGATTGTTACAGCTCTTCAAGTCTCTCTCTATGGTTTTAGCCTGAGGTTAACGTTGAAGTGCTTATGTAGAAAACTCTTTGAAAGCACTTGTTTAAAGCTGCTAGTTTATTAATGTTGTTCGCTCTAATGAAGGTGTAACTTTTACTTTGACAAATAGGAAAAGACATATAGCCATTGCGTGACGTCTGTCTAAGCTTTTAACTTGACATTATTGAAGTGGTTCTTCAGAACACCTTACAAAGGTACTTAGCTGGTTGTTTCTTAAGGTTGGCACTTTAATTGGGTTGTAGCGAGATTATTAAGCAACGCTCATACATGATTCGCTTCTATAGTCTATTTGTCTTTATGACCATAGTTTACCCGCACATCCGATTATCATTCTACATCTATCATTCACATTTATCATTAATTATTCAGCCCTCAATTTGAATCAAAGATTTTTGATTCCTGTTCAGTCTTGTGATTCATGTTGCCTTAATGATTTAAAGAAATAATTCATGATTCCATTCCACAGTCTATTTGTTGTTTTACCTCACATCTATATATCATTCTATATCTATATCATTAATGATTCAGCCCTCAATTTAAATCAAAGATCCTTGATTCCCAAAATTTTCAGTCTTGTGATTCATGTTGCCTTAATGATTTAAAGAAATAATTCATGATTCCATTCCATAGTCTATTTGCTGTTTGACCGTACATCTATCATTCTATATTTATCATTAATGATTCAGCCCTCAATTTAAATCAAAGATTCTTGATTGCCAAACTTTTAAGTCTTGTGATTCATGTTGCCTTAATGATTTAAAGAAATAATTCATGATTCAATTCCACAGTCTATTTGTTGTTTTACCGCACATCTATATATCATTCTATATCTATCATTAATGATTCAGCCCTCAATTTGAATCAAAGATTTTTGATTCCTGTTCAGTCTTGTGATTCATGTTGCCTTAATGATTTAAAGAAATAATTCATGATTCCATTCCATAGTCTATTTGTTGTTTGACCGTACATCTATCATTCTATATTTATCATTAATGATTCAGCCCTCAATTTAAATCGAACAATTCTTGATTCCCAAACTTTTAAGTCTTGTGATTCATGTTGCCTTAATGATTTAAAGAAATAATTCATGATTCCATTCCACAGTCTATTTGTTGTTTGATCGCACATCTATATATCATTCTATACCTATATCATTAATCGGATTCAGCCATCAATTTGAGCTCACAGATTCTTGATTCCTAAACGTTTTAATTAGCCTGGAGATTCAGTTCATGATTCCTTTAAATGATTTAAAGACATCATCCATTTTTTCCCGAATTCCGCCATTTAACTGTGCGTTTTAAGTTAAACAACTGAATTCAGAACGAATCAAAAAAGACATATAGCTTTTAGCGTGTCCGTCTAAGCCTTTAACCTGAAAAGATTGATGTATTTATTTAGAACACCCTTTACATCTAAAGTACATATACAAAGCTGGTAGCTTCTTAAGCTTAGTCTCTTTATGGGTGTGGCTTTATTTTGACAAATCGAAAACGGACATATAACGCCTTTTGCGTACCTGTCTAAGCCTTTAACCTGAAAAGATTGAGGTATTTATTTAGAACACCCTTTACATCTAAAGTACATGTACAAAGCTGCTAGTTTCTTAAGGTTGTTCACTTTATCCAGGATTGACTTTATTTTGACAAATCGAAAAAGACATATTAAGCCTTTTGCGTGTCTGTCTAAGCCTTTAACCTGAAAAGATTGAGGTATTTATTTAGAACACCCTTTACATCTAAAGTACATGTACAAAGCTGCTAGTTTCTTAAGGTTGTTCACTTTATCCAGGATTGACTTTATTTTGACAAATCGAAAAAGACATATTAAGCCTTTTGCGTGTCTGTCTAAGCCTTTAACCTGAAAAGATTGAGGTATTTATTTAGAACACCCTTTACATCTAAAGTACTTATTCAAAGCTGGTAGTTCCTTAAGCTTAGTCACTTTATGGGTGACTTTATTTTGACAAATCAGAACAAATCGAAAAAGACATATCTTTGCGTGTCTGTCAAAGCCTTTAACCTGAAAAGATTGAAGTATTTATTCAGAACAACCTTTACATCTTAAGTACTTATTCAAAGCTGGTAGTTTCTTAATTATCCAGGATTGACTTTATTTTGACAAATCGAAAAAGACATATAACGCCTTTGCGTGTCTGTCTAAGCTTTTAACCTGAAGAGATTGAAATATTTATTCAGAACACCCTTTACATCTTAAGTACTTATTCAAAGCTGGTAGTTTCTGAAGGCTAGTCACTTTATTCAGGATTGATTTTATTTTGACAAATGAGAAAAGACCACGGGGGACTGTACTCCCTTTGTCCAAGATGTACCTTTTAAGGTTTTGGCTAAACCTGTGCGTTTCATTTTTACTTGTCTTTCTTACAAAAATACAGTGGAACCCCGCCTTACGGCCACCCGGTTAATACGGCCACCCCGTTATTACGGCCAGCGTTTTAGGTCCCGACGAAATGCATGCCCATACATTTTCTATAAAATTTACTCGCTTAATACGGCCACCCCGTTAATACGGCCACTTTGGGCTGTCCCTTCGTAAACTTAACAGCCATAAGAAAATCGTACAAAACACTTTAATAGCAGTTCTTTTGTTTTAAGCCGGCGTACCTTTTAAGGGTCATTTTCAAAATCTACCGCCGATCATCACTATAATTTGGACAAAGGGAGTCTCCCGGGACAAAAGACATACATCCTCTGCATGCTTGTCCCGTTTACACTAGCAATTTTGTCGCGCGACAAGAGCGGCGTTTTCAATGGCGATTTTATCGCAGATTTGTCGCCGCAATTTCAAATACGCTCGAATTTAAGAGACAGAAAATCGCAGCAAGTTGCACTAAATTTCGAGCATGTTCAAAGATGCCTTGACAAATCTGCGATAAAATCGCCATTGAAATCGCAGCTCCAGCTTGTTGCGCGACAAAATTGCTAGTGTAAAGGGGCGTTAAGCCATAACCTGACAATGATAAAAGTGTGACAATGACAGGGCTCAAGTGTTTACTATGTTCATAGAAACCGAACGCAATAATTGACGTGATCGTTGTTACCCAGATCCGTTTCATGCAATGTAGGAGTGGTGCTCAATGCAATAGACAGATACAAGTGGTTTCTCACGGCCGTATTATCGTACGCGAAGTCAATTTATTCGTAGGAAATATGCAGTTATTTTTAGCAGCTAAAATGAATTCTCCTTAGACCAGGTCAAGTTTTATAGAAGAATTATAGAAGGATTATTACTCTGAATTAAGATTTGTAGTAGAGAAATAATCTGTCTGATCGATATCGATCGATCGATCGGTGAATGAATGAATGAAAGAATAAATGAATAAATGAATAGATGGATGGATGAATAAATAAATGAATGAATGAATGTGTGAATGGACGAATGAATGAATGAATAGATGATTAAATGAATGAATAAATAAATCGAGCATTCGTTAGGTGGTATAGATGACGTCATAAGGGCGCACGTAGGATCAAAACTACGGAAAAACTGAGCGCTTAGCGTTGATTGCATGCGCAAGATTTTGTTGTAAAAAAACATTTCCGATGGCTAATTAGATTTGCATGTCTATTGCAGCACTCTTTGTAATTAAACCATTCCTTTATGTTCTTATTTATATTTACCCATCCATCCATCCATTGGCGCATGTATTCACTGACTCAACGCTATCTCACATCCATCAAATCTTCTATACCGCTTGCAACTATTTATAATCAATACATTCTTCATCCGCGCATAATACATGTACCCTTTGTATCACCATTCATTGATTTCTTTCATTGTTCACGGTTTGATCGATCCAATATTTCACTCCTTTGCTAACAATACTGTTGCCCTTCAATAATTCGTTCATTAATCCATTCATCCATCCATCCATTCATTCGATCATCCATTGAATAATTCCGTTGTTTATTCGTTCAATCATTCATTCATCCATTCATTCGATCATCCATTGAATAATTCCGTTGTTTATTCGTTCAATCATTCATTCATCCACCCACTCATTCATTCGATCATCCATTGAGTAATTCCGTTGTTTATTCGTTCAATCATTCATTCATCCATCCATCCATTCATTCGATCATCCATTGAATAATTCCGTTGTTTATTCGTTCAATCATTCATTCACCCATCCATCCATTCATTCGATCATCCATTGAATAATTCCGTTGTTTATTCGTTCAATCATTCATCCATCCATCCTTCATTCGATCATTGGATCATCCATTTATTCATTCAATCATTCCGGCGTTTATTCGTTCACTCATTTATTGATCCATCCATTCATTCATCCATTAATTTAATCAATCATTCCGTTGTATATTCGTTCAATCATTCGTTTTTTCATTTCTGTGTTCAACTAGCTGATCGATCCAATATTTTACCTATTTGCCAACAATACTATCGCTCTTAAAAAGCTACAACTCTTTAGAATTGTGTCTTTAAGAACATTAAGTTGTGCTTTACGCATCACACTTCAGTCCACACCTGTTATTTCGATAATAAACATATTAGACCTAGCTTCAACAACACGTAATTGATGTCAATATTTTACACAATACATTAAAGCACATGTCAACCCTCTGAGAAGTTAACTAGGTTAACTAATCCACCGCAATCGTTTAAACATCTGATTGACGAGACTCGAATGCTATAGTTCGAATGAATAACTCAGAGAAAAAAGGTATGAACTTATGTTTCTAGTGATGATTTGTAATATAATGAAATTTGTAGCACCGTAAAAAAATGTTGACGTTTATTGACGTTTCGAGCTTTAGCCCTTCGTCGGAGTAAAAGAGTTAGACTAAGACAAACACTGAGTTTCTTATTTATACTCAGTATCTCTCTTAGTCTAACTCTTTTACTCCGACGAAGAGCTAAAGCTCGAAACGTCAGTCAAGTTAAGCCAACATTTACGGTGTTACAAATTTCATTATATTATATATCAAACACCGACGCAGTCTATACAAGTTTACTCGCTAATTTCCATTTCTGTTAATGATTTGTAGCCTTTGTGTGATCTAATAAGTTTTTCTGACGTGTGGGATTTATTTTAATATATACTATACCTACAAAACGAATCACGCATAGTCTTGGAAATTATTTGTACATGAGAATAGCTATTTAACGCACTGAAACTACACAATTTACATAAGTCATAAGGGGTTAGTATGTAATGTAATGTGTGCTTATGTAGCGACTTTCACATCGTGTCAATGTGCTTTATTTATAATGAACTGTATGTTTGAGTGATAGGTAATAGAAAGACATTTTGTAGCACCGTAAATTTCATTTAATTCTATTACCTATCGCTTATATCAAACATCGACGCAGCCTATACTAGTTTACTCGCTAGTTTCCATTTATATGTATGAATCCCTATTTGAAGACGTACATTAATTAGCGGCTCGCAACCCACAATGAATATCCAAGTGGTAGGGGTGATCGGCGTACCTTTTAGGGTTAAAATATTTCCAGTGCGTACCTTTTAGGGTCCATTTAGAGATTTGGCTCAAAAATCAGTTATAAGGGTCGTTTTTACTCTGCTTTATTTGTATCTGAGCGTACCTTTTAGGGGTTATTTTCAAAATCTCCGCCGATCACCCCTACCACTTGGACAAAGGGAGTACCCCCCCCCCCCCCCTCCCGGGTAGCATGCACTTCTATATAACAGATTTCATAGACCGAATGCCAATTGTCTTTCAAAAACTAAAACCGAATCTTAAAAAATAAGCACTACCATCAGAAAGAGCAACCAGAAATATGTATTTTTGAAAGTATTATTGCAACTATAAATATAATTCAAGTGAAGCTATTTGGAATCAAAATTACAGAGATTTGTATATGTTCAATGAACTGTTTCCTTGTTAGCCTCGTTGTGGTGTTTTTCACGCTTTTGAAATTCTCATAACTTCGCGAAAAATATTCATATTTTTGTCTCAAACGTTTTCCCTCTGTTCAGTTGATGTCATTCTAATTTATAATTTTGATGTAGTGGTCAATTAAAATTAAATTAAAAACATAAGAAAATGAAGTGGCGGCCATATTGGCTTTCGGTCTATTAACTTTTTATAAGCATAGGTGTTGAAGACAACCAGTGCAGCCACAAGACTAACAAGGGTTTTTACGCACTAAATCTTATTATAGAGAGATTAAGATTCACGTTTACGGGAACGCTAAACGTCAGATTGGCCTTTCTAATATTGCTTTAAAAGCTTCAAATAACTGCGCAAAAGATCTCAATGAATAAAATGTGTATTAACAAACTACATAAGGACCTTGTTTACGCGGAGATGTCAAATGGTAAAGAATAAACTCAGAAAAATGGGTTAGTTTTGACGTTTGGCGTTTGGTGTAAACGTGAATCTTAATCTCTCTATATATGTGAATATACACCGCACTTCAAGTCGTCTCGATATTATTCATAATTAACTTTTTTTCGGACCGCTATTCCAGGTGTGCACTGTAGGTTTGCGGCTTGTTTTTAATACTATATACAATCAATATCATTGACATTGTCCACCAAAAAATACGTTGAATGTATTTAAACACTAAAAATATCACGTGATACCACTGACATAAGCTCACTGTAAATGCTCGAAACTAGCATTAATTGTGAACATAGATTTCATAATTCTTATTCTATGTTCACTGTTTCCCATTATACAGTTTAAAAATTGAAATTTCAACTGGTGAAAATATATAAGCAAATAATCACGTGACACTTGTTGTAGTGTTAATCTCTATTTTACGTGGACAACGTTCATGACATTGACTGTATTTAATAGATCTAATCCTCTTATTCATCAATCACCCGTGTAGATGAATTTTCATCATATCTCTTATGAAATACTTTTAAATTAAAAAAACATACACACTTACACGCTATAAAAAAGAAACATCAAAACAATGCGCATTGTGTAATAGCAACACCTTGCCGCAGTATCTAGCATGTGTTGACACGGGTGAAAAACACACTGCGCATGGTCGGATTTTCTTTCGAACAATCCAAAAGACTAAGGGTTTCGTGTTATGTATTATGCGAATTTCTCTTGTATTATTTGACAAGGGAAAGAAAACAACTAATGTAATGTGTTAAAAATAATAAGCACTGACTTTCCACGAATGGCCTTAACTTTAAAGATTTACCAAACGCCGGTAAATCTCCAATGGTTTTATTGTAAACACGACGTGTCTTCCGAACATGCGCAGTGCGTTTTTCACCCATGTCGCATGTGTTTATATAAGAAATTATTAGCTTCATAATAATCTACGCTTACTTACTTCAGGCATATCTCCGAAAAATGCGCCAATTTGGAATTAGTTTTTTTTAGCTTTCTTTATACGCATTAGCTTTCTTTTCTGACTGGAACTGACTAGAGAATAAACTAGTTAAGGTGTTTCCCAGTAATGACCACACTTTTCATTTAGCGAATTGATCAACTTTCCCTGATCTGATCAAGATGTATTTTGCACCAGATACAAAGCATAGATGGAATTATTGATTGATGTCAATTTCAACTCAATTGGTGTTGCTATTGGTGTGCCGGTAAATCGGAAAACCCTATTAGCTTTCTCTGTTAACGTTGACGTCATATGTATTTTCTCTGAACTGTTATGTGCTGAGAATGTCGACATGTATGTGTGAATGTTAAACAAACCTTTTTTTAAGTCGGTTACGTATTAACGTAAAACACTTATGCAGTTTAAAATTTATTTTAGTTAAGCGAATAGAGCACTCAACTCGTCCTTTATCTTTACAAGCACGTTCTTTCCAATATTGCGTAAAATACTTAAACAGTATATGTAGATCGTGACGTAGTTATCAAGCGGACAACTATTTCAAAAAGGTTGTCCACGACGAATGGTCACTGATGGAAAGCAATTACTCAGTGGCGTACATCAATTTCAAAAAGGTTGTCAAAGAAAATCTAGAACAAGAAAAATGAACGTGCATGGCCGATTTTGCCTATTGTAAAAGGTTATTTCAAGAAGGAAGTATAGTTATCAAGCGGACTACTATTTCAAAAAGGTTGTCTAGCACGAATAAATGGTCAATCGAACGGAAAGCAATTATTGGCGTACATCAATTTCAAAAAGGTTGTCAAAAAAAATCTAGAACAAGAAAAATGAACGTGCATGGCCGATTTTGCCTATTGTAAAAGGTTATTTCAAGAAGGAAGTATAGTTATCAAGCGGACTACTATTTCAAAAAGCACGAATAAATGGTCAATCGAACGGAAAGCAATTATTGGCGTACATCAATTTCAAAAAGGTTGTCAAGGAAAATCTAGAATATGAAAAATGAAGGTGCATGATTATTTTACCATTATTTCGAAAGGTTATTCCAAGAAGGAATAATTGTCTTAATATAATAATCTTTTTTGTGTTTTCCGAAGAACAGCTTTAGTAATATTGAACTGCTTTAATAATATTGAACTGGCAGATTCTAATGCTCCTATCATTTAGCCTCTCATAGAATGATAATCAGAACGATTAAGCATTTGAGTAATATCAAAATGTCATAAATATATATAAACACCGAATAGAAATATGGCGAATTTGAATAACTATTGTTCTAGCTTGACTGGCTAGCCTCTCATACATGTCCTCAATATATCAAGGACAACAATAATATAAATAGCTTTAAGACTAATTTAAAAACTTTTTTATTTAAGACTGCCTTTTTATGAACTTTTCATTTTGTAAAATATTTTAAAATATTATATATATTTTATATTTTGCATGTTGTTAAGCGCTTTAGAATTTAGATTAAAGCGCTCTAGAAATTATTAAAATTATTATTATAAATTATTATGTATTGAATCAAAATATGGTGACCTATATCGTTTTTAACTGACTAGCCTCTCATATACTTAATCAAAATATGGTGACCAATTAATTTGAATAGCTATTATTCTTGACTGGCTAGCCTCTCATACACTGAATCAAAATTTGATGACAAATTTGAATAGCTATTATTCTTGACTGGCTAGCCTCTCATACACTGAATCAAAATATGGTGACCAATTTGAATTACTATTGTTCTTGACTGACTAGCCTCTCATACACTGAATCAAAATATGATGACCAATTTGAATAACTATTGTTCTTAATCGGGCTAGCCTCTCATACACTCGCTGTAAATGCTTAATTCTTATGCCATACTATCCATTTCACAATCATTTTCTCCCCTCCCTCCCCCACCCCTGAACAATGTTGATATTCTTGAGAAAGAAACATCTTCAAGGGAACACAAAATTGCATTGGACGAGGGGGGGGGGGGGGGGGGGGGGACCTAAATACGATTGTTCGAGTGATATTTAGCGACGAAAATGCAAGAAAAAAAGATTAAATTTTCAAACTGTGTCAACATTTATGTCCAAGATTGTAGCCAGTCAAGTATAGAAGGTCAAGAATTTCGGTATATATATACATATACACATGTTTCCAATCCATTTTTCTGTTTCTTTTGATTTAGAGTGCAGTCATTTAACCCGTGAAATAGATATTAGACTAATACACCTTAGCAGTCTCTAATTCCATTGTTTTCTTTTGTGTCTATTTGACAATTACACCTTGACTATTTAATTTTATTTCACGGGTTAAATGTCTTCACTCTTTCTTGCTGACTTAACACCATCTGCCGAAGATAAAGTATGATGCCATGATGGCGCACGTAGCCAAGTACACGGATCATCATATATATATATCTTAACTCTCACAGTCCTAACACTACAGCAAATATATCCTTGGCAAGACACGCCTTCAACCTGCAATACTCCAGTCTCGTGTAATCTAGCACCGCTGTACTGTTTGTACAAAAGCCGGGCACATTTGTACAGGGATAATCTTGATTTAGCGAAAATTCAAATGTGATTTCTATTGCGCTTTGCTTGGAATTTGTGATTGTTAAGTTTACTGACAACAATTCGATGCCTTCAGTCAAAACGTACAGCGGTGCAAATAATATAAAACTACATGGAATATTACCCAACCTCCTCTTTTGTTCGTTTCCTTTTTGTTTTGCTGCTGTTTTTAAGTAAACCAATTTTCTCAGATATATTTAGATACATTTTTAGATAAAGCATGCAAAAATGCGCCGCAAGCAAATTGGGAATTTCTTGTCCTTGCAATTTCACACCCTCTCTTTTTGTTCCATTCCTTTTGTTGTTGCTTTTCAAGTAAACCAATTTTCACGGATATATTTAGCTACATTTTTAGATAAAGCTTGCACAAAAATGCGCCGCAAGCAAATTTCTTGCCCTTGTAATTAATTCCCATCCTCTTTCTTTGTTCCTTTCTTTTTAGTTTTCTTGTTGCTATTCAAGCGAATCAATTTTCTCAGATAAATTCGCCGCAAGCAAATTTCTTGTCTTTGTAATTTCCCACCCTCTTTCTTTGTTCCTTTTCCTTTTTGTTTGTTGTATTTCAAGTGAACCCATTTCTCGGATTTATTTATATACAGTTTTAGAGGATATGGCTAGCTCAAAAACGCGCCAGCAAATTGTGAATCCCTGAAGCTATTTTCGAGAAGACAAGATTTTAAAAGGCACAAGCGATGTACAAAAAAAATAGATAAGAAAACTGTGGTTTGATATTTATATTTCGTTTAAAAAAGATTACATATGCACAAAATATCGGGATCTATTTCTAGCAGTTTCCGGGGGCAGTTTTACAAATTGCGCACTAAACCGCCAGCAGCTGTTATTGAGAATACCGAAGAAATGAACGTAGTTGATAGCAAAATGTATTCATATAGATTTAATCTATTTGAAATGTAATGTTTATCAATGTATCACTGTACGTTTAAATGTTTAATTGTACCGTGCGAGGTAGAGTGCTATATATATCCACGAAATAAAACCAAATTGCTACCGTGTAATAGCTTTTATTTATTTATTTATTTATGGGACCTAAATACGATTGTTCGAGTGATATTTAGCGACGAAAATGCAAGAAAAAAAGATTAAATTTTCAAACTGTGTCAACATTTATGTCCAAGATTGTAGCCAGTCAAGTATAGAAGGTCAAGAATTTCGGTATATATATACATATACACATGTTTCCAATCCATTTTTCTGTTTCTTTTGATTTAGAGTGCAGTCATTTAACCCGTGAAATAGATATTAGACTAATACACCTTAGCAGTCTCTAATTCCATTGTTTTCTTTTGTGTCTATTTGACAATTACACCTTGACTATTTAATTTTATTTCACGGGTTAAATGTCTTCACTCTTTCTTGCTGACTTAACACCATCTGCCGAAGATAAAGTATGATGCCATGATGGCGCACGTAGCCAAGTACACGGATCATCATATATATATATCTTAACTCTCACAGTCCTAACACTACAGCAAATATATCCTTGGCAAGACACGCCTTCAACCTGCAATACTCCAGTCTCGTGTAATCTAGCACCGCTGTACTGTTTGTACAAAAGCCGGGCACATTTGTACAGGGATAATCTTGATTTAGCGAAAATTCAAATGTGATTTCTATTGCGCTTTGCTTGGAATTTGTGATTGTTAAGTTTACTGACAACAATTCGATGCCTTCAGTCAAAACGTACAGCGGTGCAAATAATATAAAACTACATGGAATATTACCCAACCTCCTCTTTTGTTCGTTTCCTTTTTGTTTTGCTGCTGTTTTTAAGTAAACCAATTTTCTCAGATATATTTAGATACATTTTTAGATAAAGCATGCAAAAATGCGCCGCAAGCAAATTGGGAATTTCTTGTCCTTGCAATTTCACACCCTCTCTTTTTGTTCCATTCCTTTTGTTGTTGCTTTTCAAGTAAACCAATTTTCACGGATATATTTAGCTACATTTTTAGATAAAGCTTGCACAAAAATGCGCCGCAAGCAAATTTCTTGCCCTTGTAATTAATTCCCATCCTCTTTCTTTGTTCCTTTCTTTTTAGTTTTCTTGTTGCTATTCAAGCGAATCAATTTTCTCAGATAAATTCGCCGCAAGCAAATTTCTTGTCTTTGTAATTTCCCACCCTCTTTCTTTGTTCCTTTTCCTTTTTGTTTGTTGTATTTCAAGTGAACCCATTTCTCGGATTTATTTATATACAGTTTTAGAGGATATGGCTAGCTCAAAAACGCGCCAGCAAATTGTGAATCCCTGAAGCTATTTTCGAGAAGACAAGATTTTAAAAGGCACAAGCGATGTACAAAAAAAATAGATAAGAAAACTGTGGTTTGACATTTATATTTCGTTTAAAAAAGATTACATATGCACAAAATATCGGGATCTATTTCTAGCAGTTTCCGGGGGCAGTTTTACAAATTGCGCACTAAACCGCCAGCAGCTGTTATTGAGAATACCGAAGAAATGAACGTAGTTGATAGCAAAATGTATTCATATAGATTTAATCTATTTGAAATGTAATGTTTATCAATGTATCACTGTACGTTTAAATGTTTAATTGTACCGTGCGAGGTAGAGTGCTATATATATCCACGAAATAAAACCAAATTGCTACCGTGTAATAGCTTTTATTTATTGACTGCTAGTCCCTATCAAAGATAAGTAGTACTTTTGTTGTTATTTTTTGATCTCGCTTTAATTAAAACACTTTGTTTCACGGGTTAATGAGAACAACTCTAATGAGGTAATGTTTCCCTTTGTATTTGGTGTTTCTGGTTGAGTGATAGTGACTAAATAGAAACTGTTAGTTAGTTGTCTTTATTTCATAGTTTTAGTTATTTCTATTAAATTATGATTTGTTGATAATCCTTCTTGTAATGAAATCCCGACTTTTTTTCAGTAGCATTGCATTTTTTCAGCATCATTGCAAAGTTTACCGCGAAGAACTAGAAGTTTTTTATGTCATAATTTATTGACTGCGGTACACAAATTAATGAAACCAAACGAACCAAATGCCCACCTACCAACATATGTAACTTCATAGGTCGGTTGGTAGAGCATTGCACCTGTACTGCAAGGTCATCGTTTTGAATCCCGTTAAAGCCCCGATAGGTGAGCGTAGTGTGTACTAGTGTTGGTATTATGATACCAAATTTGCTAACCATTTTCACAATATATTTTTTAACTTTCTTTGCTCTTATAACAATGGTTGGTTGGCAAAACTATAACAAAATACAAGGTAATATAATGAAATTTGTAACCGTAAAAAATGTGCACTAAATTTTACTGACGTTTCGAGCTTTAACCCTTCCTTGAAGTAAAGGGAATACAACGAAATACGTCACCTATTGCGCAATGAATTAATTCCGTTTAAATGCTAAATTACTTAGTTCACTGCGAATGCATTGACCTATCATAATTATTGAATGGAAACTAGCGAGTAAACTAGTATAGGTCAGAAATCGTGATTTTTGTATATAATGAAAACTGCATAAAAACAAATTGTGACAGTTTACAAAATGCACACAAAATAGAATTGCTGCAGCGGCTTTTTTCAGAGAACACAAGAAGTCAAGGTAACATAAATATAGACCACAAAATGTATTTAAATAGTTAGATTACTATTTCAAATCGTTTTAACGTCTATTTCTATCATCATATTGATAACATTCAACATGTAGGGGAATATTGTTCCAGTTTACAAAACAACTGAATCCTACAGCAGATGGATGATACATTATAAGATAATACTAATATAAGATGGATGAATGATATAACTTGGTAGGAAAATTTGCGGTTTGCAAAGACAATGTTAATCAAGGTTGCATAAAAATTAGAAGTTGCCATATCACGGCTGTAAGAAAAACAAATATCCTAAAAAAAACCTAATGCATAGAAAAAAAAATAGACACAAAAGAAAACCAGCTCAACGATTGTGACAATGATAAGCAATGTATATAACGCACTTCCAAGTTTTAAACATATATGTTAAAATGAACCTTACAATTTATATTATTGATAATAATATGGAATTAATATATAGTACTTTCAAGTTAAAAAAATATATTTTCCTTCAAATGAACTTTAAAAGATATATTATTGATAATGATATGGAATTAATATATAGTACTTTCAAGTTAAAAAAGTATATTTTCCTTCAAATGAACTTTAAAATATATATTATTGATAATGATATGGAATTAATATATAGTACTTTCAAGTTCAAAAAGTATATTTTCCTTCAAATGAGCTTTAAAATATATATTATTGATAATTAATATATAGTACTTTCAAGTTAAAAATTTATATGTGAAAATGAGCCTTACAATTTATAAAACGCACTTCCAAGTTAAAAATTGATATG
Organism: Metridium senile; assembly: GCA_949775045.1. Classification (NCBI taxonomy): domain Eukaryota; kingdom Metazoa; phylum Cnidaria; class Anthozoa; order Actiniaria; family Metridiidae; genus Metridium; species Metridium senile. The sequence goes on along the minus strand of OX459101.1, from coordinate 9,800,364 downwards.
TGAAAATGAGCCTTACAATTTATAAAACGCACTTCCAAGTTAAAAATTTATATGTGAAAATGAGCCTTACAATTTATAAAGTGCACTTCCAAGTTTTAAAATGTGATCAAATTAATCAAATAAATTGAATCCATAGAACCATCATTTAACACAATGATATTTTAATATAAAAAGTCGTTTTAAAACGGTACAAAATGGTGTAGACCATTTGTCTCCAATAATAATCATTCTTTAAAATGTCAATTAAAAAACAACACGAAATCGCATATAATTTCAGTTTTTTATAATGGAAATGTAGGAAGAAAGCCACCTTACTTAGGTATATCTGCTTTACATTACATATTCCAACTTTCGCACGATTGGCATTTACAGAAACGTTACAGCAAAAGGGAATGTCTTCTGTACAATATTGATGGCATTTTTGACCTGTCAGGATTCAAAGTATGTTGAATAGTGAATTTACATTCCAGCAACATAGGTATTTGTCTACTTTTCGTTAATATGTGGTTTAACTGTCTAGAATACATATATGGAGGTAAACATGTAATACTAATACTAATAATTTATTTATAGTGCATCCCAATAATTCTCGATGCCCTTACAAATTGATCCAAAATATATATATATAAATATGTATATATATAAATGATTATTTACAAATAGGTAAAATATCTATTCAATAGATATAAGTTATATTGAGTAGTAGAGATTGTAAAGCACAAATTTGATCCGCATATTTCACATAGAAAGTGCGCTATATAAATCCCATATCATTATCAATAATATATATTGTAAAACTCATTTTCATCTATAAATTTTTAACTTGGAAGTGCGTTATATAAATTCTATATCATTATCAATAATAAATACTGTAAACGGCTCATTTGAATGAAAATATACTTTTTTAACTTGAAAGCACGATATAGTGATTCCATATCATTATCAATTATATTCAACTGAAAACCTTATAGTTTTTATATTGGCAATGCCGTTTAAATGTTTCAGAATCTGTTCAATCAATATAACTAATAAAGTGATATTTTTTTTTTTCATTTTGAGGTATTAAACTTTAATGTCTCAGTAAAAATATTTTGTACTAATAAAGTATTATAGTTTTTAATGTCTAAGTAGAAATTTAATATCATTCTCATCACGTCCACAATCTGTCAAAAGAGTCGATCATTATATTATTTCAGCAAAACTGTAATGCTATATAGCTGTAGTTTGCAATATAAATCCTCCTTCTTTGCCTGCTTCGACATCAAGGCGCGTATTATGAACCAAGGGATCATTTCTAACCCAGGCACGACCTAGGGCGTTTGTTCTTTTATTAGCATCTCAAAGGCCCAATCATTGGCTTCATAAAGAGATTATATGTGGAAAAGACAAATGTAATATAAGAAGCTTTCACACTTCAAGTAGTTGATCCTGATATATATACCTGATGCTGGGATTAGAGTAAGTTTTAGGTGGTTAATCCGTCGTTTATGTGAACCATGATTGGTTGAGAAGCCATGCATGATACAACAAGATTTGGAAGATGAGAGTTGAACTTATTATATACGATCGTGTTTCGAGCGGACTTGGTTATAAATATGCTTATGGAGTGAAGGTAATTTGACATTTTTAAAAACGAATATACGCGTTATTTTACAAGATATTGTCGAAATTCAAAGGTAGGAATTGCCGAACGTTATCGGAATTGTTTATCGAATTATATATAGTTATGAACTGGAGTAAAGCTAATTTGAAAGCGAAAACATGTTATTTCACAAGATATTGTCAAAGTTCAAAGGTAGGAAATACCAAAAGTTATCGAAATATTTACATCGATTTATATAAGTTATAAATTATTGAATTTTTAACACAGGAAATATTAAATGTTGAGTTTTGTTTATTTTTACTAGCTATACAAACAAGAAAATGAAGCTAGGAAATTAGCGAAGAAATTAGACTAGAATACATATATATAGTCCCGTAGTCAATCGAATGTTTCGGAAATCGAATACAATTGAACGCAATCATATGATTGGCGAATGCAATCGAACGAAATCGAACGCCAAAACATTTTCCGAACAATCGAATGGTTGATTGCAATTGAGTACCATGCGAATAAACCTAAATTTACACTAATATATATAAGTTATGATAATAAAACAGTATTCTTTTAGTGACATTTTAGTTACTTTTTGTTTAGTAAGTTCCAGCTGTAAATTAATATAAATGTGTTTTGCTTGCAATCGAACGCAATCGAATGTTCGATTGCAATCGAAATTTTGTGAATTCGATTTCATTCGATTGAATTCGATTGCGTTCGATTGATCCGAACGTTCAATTTCGTTCGATTAACTACGCCGGGATATAGTATAATCGATATTCCATCTTTAACTGAGGTATATTATTTCCTCAAATACTCAACATATGGCAGGAAAAACTATGCATTGAAATTGAGTGCTTTATTGTGAAACTGAATACAGGAACAAATTGAAACTGTTTTGTGAACAAATTGATTTTAACCTGATGCTAATATAACAGCTCCATCAGTGACTTTAAAAAAAGCTTAAACATTTATTTTTTTAAACTAGCGTTTTGATTTTTTATATTAATTAGTTTTACATATATTTTATACCTGTCCAATGTTCATATATTCTAGATATTTTATTATAGTTATGATACCACTTTTATTGTAAAAAGCATCGAGACTTCTGTGACATCCGTTTTTTAAGAAATATATTATTATTATTATTATGATTTCGTTTATTTTAACTTTGACTTGTTTACAAGTGTATCTCTTAGTGAAACTGCGGAATGAATTCTAAGCAATTCCCTAGTAATTTTAAATAGACTGACATCTGATCATTAATGCTTGTAAAGTGCTTTAACAATTTCACAGTTCTGTCCTATTATCCATTTCTGACATTTGCTATTATTATTATTATTGTTGTTGTTGTTGTTGTTGTTGTTGTTGTTATTATTATTATTATTATTATTGTTATTATTATTATTATTATTATTATTATTATTATTATTATTATTATTATTATTGTTATTATTATTATTATTATTATTATTACCAAATTTATAATGATAATTCAAAGTTTAAAGCCTGGTTTTCACTAGCGACGCAACGCAAGCGCAAACATGTGAAAACGAGACGTGAATAAGCGCAAGCGCAAACAAACTATTCACTAGTGCCACGCGCAAGCACAAGCGCAAAAGCAAGAAAAAAGGAAATTTTTTGATACCTTGCGCTTGCGTGGGCGGTTTTCACTACGAAATAAGGCCTCTTGTGCTTGCGCTTGCGTCTGCGCTTGCGCTTGCGTCGCTAGTGAAAACCAGGCTTAAGTAAACCTTCAATTTGTAATCACACACCTTTTCTCAATAGCAAGATACTAGATTTTATATATACTTCACTAGTATATTCATTTGGAATAAACATTGTCGTTATAAAACATATAGATCTAAAGAGTTGTCTGCAGACTCACGGCAAAGTTCCCTTTGGTCCTTCTGAAGTACCATGGCACTTTTTTTTAAGAAAAATACTCAAATTCATTATCAGAGTTGACACAACATTTCCGTTAATGAACCTATTTGTCCAATTTCGAGACAGTTACGCCGGAACGTACTTCTAGAGACTATTACTAAAGTTATACATTGTCAACTGAAAAGTTGCCATTTAACTGTGAGAATGTTTTTGGCATCTCATGGCGTGTTTCTACAATAGTAGGAGTGACTCTTAGTTTTGAGGTCGACAAGTTTGACATGGAGATTGAGTAGGTACTGAAAGTGTTTGTTATGATTCTTCCTGCGCAAGTGCGCACCTGAAGCTCACAACTGTTGAGCGCAAAAGCTCTTTTTCCAGTATAAAATACAACTAGAGTTCCCCACTTAGATATTTTTGGTCTTATTCTGGTATTTCTATAACAGTAGCTTTGCTTTTGTAACTATATTAATTATAAAAAGTCCCCATAATCAGTACCAGAGGTTATTTTCTATCTGATTTAGCGTTTGTAAATCTGACGTACAAATGATAAATACAAATACTAGATCAAGAAATTCTCTAGTTTCCAAGGTACAAGAGAGTAGTATCCCGCGCATACCGCATATAATTTTTTCCTCTAGTCTCATTCTTGTATTTCTATAGCAGTAGCTTTGCGTTTGTAGCTAATTAAAAAAAGTCTCCACAATCAGTACCAGAGGTTATTTTCGGTTTAGCGTTTGTAAATCTGACGGTTTGTGAAGAAACGAGGTTAACGAACACAGACGTACAAATGATAAATACAAATACTAGATCAAGAAATCCTCTGGTTTTACAGGCCTAGGGTAGCTCTCTACTAACGCCGATCACAGATGAACAAATGATAAATACAAATACTAGATCAAGAAACCCTCTGGTCTCCAGGGTACAAGAGAGTAGTATCCGCATACCGCATGTCAGTCCGCATACCGCACCAGATATAAATATTTCTTATTATTCTGGTATTTGTATATTTAGTAGCATTGCTTTTGTAGCTAATTATAAAAATTCGCTACAATCATTTGTCATGAAGGTAAATTGATTGTTTACCAGTGCCGTAAAACATCATCAATTTATTTGTGCTTATAGAGGCTCGTAATTGAGGCCACAAGAAAGGTTTATTTCCGATGGCTAAAAATAGTCAAATGTCGCTTGTCACGAAATGAAGAACTACAAGATTGCCGGATTTGTTTTTTGTTCTCGTATCTATATAAGAAAAAAATCTGAGCCTTCTGAAGCTTTCAAAAAAGCTGACCAATGTTGGACAAAAAGATTAGCTCAGTGTTTTCAGTATATATATATATATATATATATATATATATATATATATATATATATATATATATATATATATATATATATATATATATATATATATACTTCAAAAAGCCCCGCGAATAATTTTTTCATATGCACAATTTTCATATGCACAATTTTTTCAAGTGCTCTAAATAGTTAGACTAGTAAAAAACATTGTAGACATTTTTTGACTTTTTATATTTGAATGTTTTGAATGTTGAATGTTACTTCAGTTGATCCATTTAAAAGTTAATTAATCAACACCATTAACTATAATCATTATTTATTATTGTGATTACTCGTACCTGTAACCCAAATTCTTTAGTTACTTCAAGCATATAGTTGTAGAAGAAAGCACTTTTTCCAAGGAGTTCCATTTCTCTTCATAAACCTTTCTCGCCATCCTTTCTTGTGAATTTTCTTAATTATTACATATCTAAAACAAAATACAATAACTAAAATGATTATAGCTACAAATGAACAATTATATTGATGTAGATGATAAGGAGGAGTTATGATAATGGTGACGATAATGATGATGATGGTGTTTTTTTTTCCAGAAAGTCCTTTTTATCCAAGAAATGAGTCAATTTCTGTGTACATTATTTAATTGCCACTACAAGCTGTAGTAGAAAAAGTTTTAATTTCAATATGCTTCTAAAACTAGGTTATTATAAAACAACATTTTCTTAACAATTTTATCTAAAAGTCTGCAGATTGCATTTTTTTAGTTTCATTTTTCAATTATTTTGCTATACTAATTAAAATAATCAAAGGCCACCTATGGCCAACTCGTGGATCATAATTAGAACATTTTGAAAGCGCTTACAGTTTAGACCGCTCCATTACGATTATGTAATTATTTTCTCGGATTAGCTTGAGATGATTTGAAGCGAAAAATAAGTATTCAATGTTGTTGTGTTATTTGTATTTTTTTGGTTGTCGTCCGTTTCCCTTACGGTCCGTCGTTCCCTCAGTCCGTGATCCGCTGACAAGTCTGATATTTACCTGGTTCGATCTTCGGTTCGTGCAGAGATACATGCGAGTTCAAAGAGTGTCTAAGAAACAGTGTTATTAAGTTGTTCTTGCAAAATAAACGCCAGAAAAAGCAAAATAGATAGTCATTGAAGCAATTGGTGTTATATTTGAGGCGATTTGGGCTGTTGGGTGTAGTTTTTAGAGAGGCCGTTTTAGCTGTTTATTTGTTGTTGTCGAGGTCAACCTGGAGGTTTAAAACCGATCACGTTATCTCACATATTGTAAAGAAAGAAATATTACTTTCATCTACATATACATAGATCGTTAAGTTGAACTGCTAGATAATAGGGTGAAGCGATTTAAGTTTTGCGAATAAGTTTGTTGTTCTGTGTAAGAAGCTAAGAGCTCGAGAATCGCCTGTTTCAATCGCCGTTCGAATTTGTACGAATTAATAGTAGTCAATAAAATTAAACTATTGACAGATAAACTGGTTACTTTAATCAAAAATATAAAAGAAATAATTACAATAAGCAATATATTTACCCTAAAACATCACTAAACTATTATACTGTTGTTGTCTTCACTTCTAGTGTGTATCGTAGAATGCTTACCGGAAATACTGTTAAATATGCAGTAATAACATCTTCGTCCTTTGTAACTGGTTGTGAATCCATTCCATAGCATTATGAAAGGATGGATAAAAAGTAGCTTCTGTTTATAGCAGGGAAGATATCTCGATAAATTTGATCATAATAAGTTGGCTCGCTTAGTTCGCTCGTAAATTGCATGATCTTTAGTAAAATTCACAGTGACCATTTCCGAAAACATTCGACATAAACTTATGTGTAATTCTACTGCGAATCGTGTGGCGTGAGCACATAAAATATGAGAGTATTCGCGATTAGTTCGACCGAAAAATCATTCCTTCAGACGAATCAAATATCCATGTGCTCGAAGTACGCTGACCGAGATCTTGGGGCTCAAAAGTTTACACTGACGATCTAGTGAGTGAGCGAGTGAGTGAGTGAGTGAGTGACACTTCCGGTTCAAAAGCCCCATCCCAATAACTCGAGGATCTTCGATCCACGAGTTAAAAACTAAAATAATCATAGCTAAAATTGAAATGAACAATTATGTTGATGTACATGAGAATGATGAAGATGTATGACATTGGTGACGATGATAATAATTATCATTATGATTGTGATGATAATGCTGTAAAAAATAATGATGATGACGATTATTAAGATGATGATAAATGATAAGACGATGATCATGTTGTTGATGATAATTTGATGGTCACGCCGATAATTTGCCCTGAGTGACAACACTCATCACGAGAGCAATATATAAATTGTAATTATAATGACACTTATGACAGCACATATATTATTTCAAGAAAAAATATACTCAATCAAAATATGGTTCGCGTCAACCAGTTTTTTTTTGTCAGACGCAAAATAAACACCAGCTTGTAACCTCTATAGCTCAATAACCAATAAATAATATTTATTTTTTTAAACAGGCGGCTGCCCCAAATGACCCGTTCTGTAGTTTAATAAGTATATGCAGATTCTTTAATCCTAAAATAAATCCTTAAATTTAGATGATCGTTTATTACAACATATGACTGCCCCTAATGACCCAGTTACCAAAATAACCCCATATTCTGGAGTTTAATACATATGCAGACTCCCTTATCCTATACATAAATGATCCTAAAATTTAATCATAGTTTATTACAACATATATATGACTGCCCCTAATGGCCTAGTCACCAAATTAACCCCACATTCTGGAGTTTAATACGTATACAGATTCCTTAATCCTTAAATAAACCCTAAAATTTAATCATTGTTTATTACAACTGCTCCTAATGGCCTAGTCACCAAATTAGCCTGGGAGTTTAATACATATACAGATTCCCTTATCCTTAAATAAATCCTAAAATTTTATTATTGTTTATTACAACTGCTCCTAATGGCCTAGTCACCAAATTAGCCTGGGAGTTTAATACATATACAGATTCCCTTATCCTTAAATAAATCCTAAAATTTTATTATTGTTTATTACAACTGCCCCTAATGGCCTAGTCACCAAATTAACCCCACATTCTGGAGTTAATACGTATGCAGACTCTCTAATCCTTAAATAAATCCTAAAATTTAATCATCGATTATTACAACTGCCCCTAATGGCCTAGTTACCAAATTAACCCCACATTCGGGAGTTTAATACATATGCAGACTCCCTTATCCTTAAATAAATCCTAAAATCTAATTATCGTTATTACAACTGCCCCTAATGGCCTAGTCACCAAAATAATTTAATACATATGCAGATTCCCTTATCCTTAAATAAATCCTAAAATTTGATCATCGTTTATGCATGGTCTAGTCACCAAATTAACCCCACATTCTGGAGTTTAATAAATATGCAGATTGTTCCTTAGCTCGTTAAAATAAATCCTTTTTGTATGATCGTTTATTACAAGCGTAGTAGCTAAGAGCCAGCTTATGTCATAGAATCTCTTTATGTCGTGCATACAATCTTAGAGGAAGTAAACTTGACTCACGAGAGGGCTTTGCTTTAAATCAGCCAGTAATGAGGCGATTAGTCGTAAATTGAGTCGTAAAAATGGTAGGATTTCTTAGAATCCAAGATGGCGGACAAATGAACAAACTTATTGTTTAAAATTTGGTCTTAGCATTAGTTATATTATTGTTATACTAAAATTGTAATGAAGATTTGTGTCGTAAATTGAGTCGCCGTTAACATGAAATGGTAGTATTTTTTAGAATCCAAGATAGCGGTCAAATGAACAACTTCACGACGTATAAATGGAAACTATAGCTAGCGAGTAAACTAGTTTAGGCTGCGTCGGTGTTTGATATGTACGATAGGTAATATAATGAAATTCGTAACACCGTAAAAAATCTTGACTTGACTTTACTGACGTTTCAAGCTTTAGTTGTTATATTACGTTATTGAGTAAAATGTTGTCAGAATGTTTTTTATTGATATACTATTTAGTTTATAATGAGATGTTTAGTCGTAAATTGAGTCGTTTACATATGGTAGGATTTCTTAGAATCCAAGATGGACGTCACTGAGTGAGCAATGTGAGGACGTCATTACTAAGTTGTAATATTACGTTATTGAGTAAAATTTTATCCGAATTTTAGTTTTGTTATTGATATACTATTTAGTTTATAATGAGATCTTGATCGTAAATTGAAGTTGTTTACAAATGATACGATTTCTAAGAATCCAAGATGGCCGTCAAGTAAAACATTTGAGGACGTCGTTACTAAGTTGTTATAAAAACTTTTTGAGTAAAAATTGTCCGAATTTTAGTTTTTTTTATTGATATACTATTTAGCTTGTAATTAGATGTTTTAGTAAATTGAGTCGTTTAAAAATGGTCGGATTTCTAAGAATCCAAGATGGCGGTCAAATGAACAACTTAATGACGTCATTATTTATCTAAACTGATTGTGTCATTATTTTAGTTTTATTACTGATATACTATTTATCTTGTAATGAAGCTTTTTGTCGTAAATAAATTGTTAACATTCACTTAATATTTTATAATTCAAAATAGTGTGCGTGGCCGGCCCATAGTAGCGCATATCAACTTCCAGCCCTTCATAACTGTAAAGCACAATCGAACATATTTTACGTGGAAAAGTGCGTAATAAAATAAAATAAGTAATCGACCAAAAATAGAAAAAGAATAAACTAATAAACAGCAATAAAGCAGGATGTTTGAGAACCCATTAGCCTGATTTGAATGAGAACTATGACGTCATTACTGTACCAATTGGCTCGAAAATTCTAGGAATGCACGTAATGCTCATTATCACGATGCTCAAATGGTTGTTAATTTAAATCAACCGGTAATTATGTGGTCAGCTAATGAACTAATGGTAAAAATAGCATATTAGACATGTACAGGTTCAAACTGGGCTGAATCTGTGAATCTCTTACAAAAAAAAAATATTTATATAGCGTCTATCCAAATCTGCTCTAGGCGTTTTACAAATTAAAACAAATTTATAAAATAAACTAGTAAACTAATTAATAATAAATAACTAATAAACTAACGACATCATTAATAAAATACTAATAATGTTATACACCTAATTGCATGAAGGTTGTCACATGAAAAACAAATATTAGTAATTAAGTAAGAAAGGAATAACAAAAGAAAGAATTCAGCTTGAGTGATCTTCTTTTGTCTTTTGATTAATTCCTTCCCCACTAAATTATAAAAGTCAGGACAACGTTCGTGCAAATATTAGGTGTATTTAGAAAGTTCATAAAACCGCTTTAGGCCTATCGTGCTTGTATTTCCGATTGGGTTTGTTGCATATTGCACGTCCTTTATTTGATTTTCGCAAAAATAATCTTGTGAGCAGAGTTGTGTGCTAAAATATATAACGTTGAAGTAGTGAGTGTAGGTCTGAGTCTCCCCAATTAGTCACTGGTTAAATACATTGAGACGTTAAAAATTGTTTTTTTTTATCAAATACGAAGAAAATATAGTGAAAGATAATTTAGCAGCAGGTGTATGTGTACGACGTGACCGACCGCCACGCAAGGATTACGTCACTAATCCTATTAAATCAGTTGTTTTTGGAAAGAGCACGGATCCAATGCACATATACTTTAAATCTCATCGTATCATTACAGTGCTGAAATATAGACTCGTGCATGGTAGTTTTAAAGTATAACGAAGGTTATGTACACGAACTGAAACCTCAAGCTTATATATTCAGGGAACTTCTTATTAATCGACTTCAAACACTGTAGTCCGAAATCCTAATGTTCACAATGGCAAATTTACCGCTGTGAAAAGTTTGCCACGCATGGGTAGTCGTCGTTTGACCGCTGTGCTGAAATATTGGGCTCGTCGAGTAATGTTTCGTTATACCGCAAACTTTTTAGAAATCGTTGTCACAAAGCTGCAGCTAAAACTTCAAGACTGACGAAAACTATGTGAGTATTTTTCTCTTGTTATCAGTTTATTCATAGCATATTATGGTCTTGTTATATAAATTTCAGTGAAATATCAGGTGATCTCCCGCGCATAAAAGTGACATCTTCACATTGTGAAAAATAACATGCACTCCGTGCATTTTCTAGATTTTTAAGAATTTTTGATGCGTATCTTGATTTATATAATTCGCTGCGGTCACTTGTGAGATATCAATTGAACACTCGAAGATAAAATCCGTATCTCCGGGCGCCCATGTATTATTCTCTATGTATGTGGTTATATAGAGGATATTACATGGACGCGCCGAGATACGAATTTTATCTTCGAGTGTTGAAATGATCTTTCACGAGTAAATAACATGCTAATTAAGATATCATATTTTAAACAGAGAAACATAGCTAGTTATTAAAAAAATAGAGATTAATACATGGGCGCGCGGAGTTATGAAATTATATAATATATATAAAGACATATTATATTGGCAAACCTCTTCTGCATTAGGTGATGAACTTAATATTTCTAGAAAAAAATGCAAGAAATAAAGTTATTACGACATTAATACCGGCATCCTTTGCAGACTTGAAACGTTGCTTCGACTGCGACAACAATCTTCGAGTATATACACCTAATTCAAAAAAGGTTGTCAGGGCGAACGGCGATTGCACGACCGAAAGGAACTGTGGGTAATACGAATTTCTTCTTATTCCTTTCTAAATTACCCAAACAATACCTCCAAGACACGCCGTTCGCCCCGACAACCTTTTTTGAATTAGGTGTATAAGCCAGTTGTAAACCGACTAGGGTATACTGATGACGTAGTAAATTATGAGATGATGACGTCATTTAGAATATTTTTAGTCAGGAGATAGATAGAATGTAATCTTTGTAATATTATCCTAGAACTAAGGAGTATCTTAATCATTGATAATGTGATTTAGCGGAATGAGACGTTGACGTCTTTTTAAGGATGAGATGATGACGTCATTTAGAATATTTTTAGTCAGAAGATAGATAGAATGTAATCTTTGTAATATTATCCTAGAACTAAGGAGTGTCTTAGTCAATGATACGTTTTTAATGTGATTTAGCGCCTAAAATAAGTTGCCGAGGGAGAATTACAAAACCCTGATGACGTCACAGACGTAATCGGCTAACGTGTTATAATGTACCCTTCTACCAAATTTCTAGGAATAGGAACACGTCTTCTAAAAGTCTCTACGTGTTATGGAAACACAAAAGACAACGAATCTTATCTCAAAAAGATTATAATTACCCTTTTCACAATTCCGTTCAGTGACCACGAACGATAGTTCCAAGTCGAGGTTGTAGTTGCTGCGCATGATAAATTATAGTTTTGTGTGGCAACTCAAACTCGACTTGGAACTATTATTCGTGGTCACTGAACGGAACTGTGAAAAGATCTATTGGGTGGAAACATACATTGCAACGCGTTAGCCAATTATGCTCCGATGAAAGTGTACTTGAATATGTACGCTTTAGCAGTTATTACAATAATTTACGTATTTACGTATTTTCTACCCATTAGTATTTTCGTTTCGTTTTGATATATTAATATACATATATGTTAATAATTATTTTAGCTGTACATATGTAGTTTCCAAGATATTTTATGTAGAGTAGATATATATATATAGTTCATATCAGGTGAAGAGCCATTTTAGTGGAAATCTTGATATTAAACCGTTATTATTTATTAATTTCATTATTATTGACTCTGAATACATAAATTGACAAAATTGATAAATGTCGCCTCACACGTTTTTGCGATTATTTCATAAATAGGTTTTGTTAAGATTTAATCTGCTTTGTTTTCGTTCGGCACGTAGTAGGCGCACTTAGCATCGAATAAAACTAATCATCCAGTTAATAAAAAGGCACGTTCCTTATTTGAGTTAAATAGCTATAAACCCGTTTTCACTAAGTAACTCTAATATACACTCTAGTTTTATCTTTTTATGTTATTATATAGAGGATATTACATAGGCGCGCGGAGATACGAATTTTATTCTCGAGTGTTGAAATGATCTTTCAAAAGTATTAAAAAAAAATAAAAAAAACATTTCGAGCCTCCTCAAGTGTATCTATTTGTCTGCTCTTAAATTGCCCAGTTTAAAGTGTTTTTGTTTTTTATTCGAAAATAGACTCTGCGTGTGGTTAAAAAATACCTCCCTTTAGCAGGAGTATATTAAGTGATTGCAGGTTGTAGACTAAACAAAAATATAGCGATAAAAATACACCAAATTTCATAATCGTTGCCCATATATAGAGTACCGAAGTGATGACGTCACAATTTTTTTTTTTTTTAAATCTTTTCGTATTCAGACTACTTTCATCATAGAATGCAAGTCAAAATATAGGCTGCCCGAAAATTTGGGATCATTTGAGTGTGAAACGGCTGAGATATGATTTTTTTGAATGTAAATGTTTTTCCATACAAAGTCTCTTATTTTTGCCCTGGTTCCAACCGTTTCACACTCAAATGATCCCAAATTTTCTGGCAGCCTATTTTTTGACTAGCATTGTATGATGAAAATTATTTGAATAGGAAAAGATAAAAAAAAAATTGTGACGTCACACTTCGGTGCTCTATTGCAACTGAATTCATATAGTTTGTTCATAGTGTTATTACTTTAATAATTGTATGATTATATTTACTATTAATTTATCGTGCATTACTTATTTCATTAAATTTTGCCCTACTACATGTATTGCAAAACTTTTACATATTATTTATTTATCGCCACTATTATCAAATTATCATCATCATTAGCATATCCATTTTGTCCATTCGATTGGCTTTTTCATTATTTTCTTATTGTCAAATGTATATCACTATACTATAATTATCATTTCTCTCTATCATTATCGTTTTCGTCGCCATTTTAATAAACAATATCAACAATATCATAATAATAATCTTTATATCATCATCTTCATCGTCATCAATACCACCATATCATTGTCATTACAATCGTCATCATCATCATCATCATTAACATCATCATCAACTTCATCATCTTCATCATCATCAACAACATCATCAATATCATCATCAGCATCAACATCACCATCAACATCATCATTTTCATTATCATCATCATCGACATCATCATCGACATCATCATCATCATCATCATCATTATCATCATCGACATCATCAACATCATCATCATCATCATCATCATCATCAGCATCATCATCACCATCATCAACATCATCATTACCATTGAAATTGTTTGACTTATTCAAAAAAAATCCCGATGTCTCGTTTCAATCCGGACAAAAGCAAGTATGACTGACTTTAACGGTTCTACATTAATCAATTCAATATCATCAGCTTTTCCCGGTCCGTCGAGTCATCAAGTTATTCATAGAGATTAAACAATATAAATCAAAGACACGGAAGTCTTTGCGTAAAGATTGATATTCATTTTTGGTGGTACTTTCCAGAAAGTTTCGCCGCCTTGATATTGAAGCAAGTCAATAAGATATACAATATTTCGTTTTGAACGCCTACGAAGAGCTGTCGGCTTGTAAATCGTCTAGAATACGATCATAGTTATTGTGTGTTGTTGAAAAAAATGTTACTCTTCCTACACATTAACTACATCAGAAAGCGGCCTACGATCATTATCACTAACAAAAACAGTATCAGTCTATCGACACAGCCGTCGTTTTAATAATTTAAAATATAAAGTTATAATGATTTTGATGTTCATTATAATTGTCATCGTTAACATCATTATCAATATGTTGTGATCATCATCAATATCGTTATAACCGTTATCATCATCATTATTGTTGCCATCATCATTGCTATCGCCAACATCATCATTATCAATATTATCATCATCATCTGTGTACATGTATTTTAGCCATCATTGTTGTTATTGTTAACTTCATCATCATCATTATCAGTTTTGCCATCATTATTGATATCGTTAACATCATCATCATCATTATTTTCGCCATCATCATTGTTAACGTCATCATCATCATCATCTTATTTTCGCCATCATTATTGTTATCGTTAAGGCATCATCATCATCATCATCATTATTTTCGCCATCATCATTGTTAACTTCATCATCATCATCATTATTTTCGCAATCATCATTGTTATCGTTAACATCATCATTATTTTCGCCATCATTATTATTGTTATCGTCAACATCATCATTATTTTCGCCATCATTGTTATCGTTTTCATCATCATCATTATTTTCGCCATCATCTTTTGCTGTTCGTTATTTCTATCATAAGTATTGTTATCATAATCGTTTTTGAGTTATTGTTATTATTATTGCAAGAAAAAAAAAAAAAAGAAAAAGAAAAGCTGATGATGATGAAAATAATGATGATGATAATGTTGACGACAACAATGGCGAAAATAATGATGATGATGTTAACGATAACAATAATGATGGCGAAAATAAATAAATAAATAAATATAAATAAATAAGTATCACACCCGAGAACAATGAACTTTTATATTATCATATGGCGTAGACAAATACGAAAACGATTTCGCGAGTAAATATACGTTAAAAAAAAAATGCTAGGAATAAAATAAATTTTCAAATTAGATTTATTCACAACAAAATATTCAAAATTGAGTTCTAGGCTACTATATCTAATATAGCTCATCAATGAATGATTCTAACTAGACACAATATTCACGAGACTCGAGTTTTAGTTTCTCATCCTTTTTCATTTGAATATCGTTGTTTTTCTCAAATCTCTGATTTCATGCCATTATTTGACAATACAGCGAAACCCAACACTCAACATTGTAGAGTACTTCCAACTCGTTCATAGTGCCGTTTTTCAAATTGTCAAATTATCTTACAAAATTACCAACAAAAGTGTAACTCATTTTCACGCATTTTGTACACAAACTCTACTTAATTGAAGCTAAGCCATACGGTTCGATTTTAAAGCCAAAAATCTTTATCAAATTTTCATTTGTAAGTGCTTTTTCTAAGGCTTATTGTCTTTATTCATGCTCTTTCGCTGAGTGACTATTTTTGTCTCGAGAAGGAGCAATATAAGCTTTAACAAATGGAAAGGGAGGGCGAATACAAGTACATGACATACATCAATTCATAAATATTCGCTAGTTGTTTTCTAAAGAGAGCTACAAAGATCTCCAAATTCGCTTTAACGGAGAGCTATATATAAACAACGGCTTCGAATCCAACTAAATCCAACCCAGAAAAGTTCAAACTTTATACAGTGTGTTTTAATCACTTGTTTACAATGACACTGCTTTCAATTAAAACTTTTCAATGACAAGGAAGTCTACTACGCATGCGTTGCAGTTCAAAAGAACTCGAAAGGAGTAAGTGTATCCTTTGATTTGCTGGTCTCGTACAGAAAATTCGTATTCGTATATATAAGTGGGATACTTACGACCTAATTTCATTTCGCTTAGCGATGAAACACCAAAACTGGGTAGGACACACGGATTTGATTGCTAACTGACTGTGTCAAGGCTATAGTACCGTACATTTGAATTAACAACATACTGTGACTGCACTTCACAGAGAAAAAAAAGTATACCGGTGGACACGGAAATGTAAGTCGACAAATTTTTTTTTTCGGTGTTAAGTTGTTACAGTGAGGAAACTCGAACCGTTAACTGACTTCGAGTTTTTGTTGTTACTTTTTTAACTCATGCCCACATCCAATGAGCGAATAGATTAGAAATAATATTTTTTTTATGAAAACTCAGAGCATTTGAACTAAATGCTTGATTTTTAGATGTTGGGAGCAGTAGAAGGTTCAGAAAATAATAACATGAAAAAAGTCAAGTGTTCACGGTTCGAGTATTCTCACTGTAAGATACGTTTGCCAATATGGATTTACTTAGCTGAGAAAATTGAAAATTCTGAAGAGATTAGTATATAGCTAGTGCCAAAACTGAACTCTGAAATTGTGACTGAATATGAAACTACGTACAGGTCGACAAAAATTGTTAATTTGAAAGTTGAAATTCAAAAGCCGTATTTTATCTTGGTTCACTTTACTGTACAAATAATTTACAAAGATTGATGACCTTATCGTAAAAGAAGTAACTATTTATTTAATGTATTTGAGGTTGAAATATCGAACAAAAACTCTTATTTCGGTAAGTAGAATTTGAATGTTCAAAGATGATTTATTTATCTTCAATTCTACGTGAATTGTTGTATCAATTTCGTCTTTTACGTTCAAAAATGGCAGTTTTATGACCGCTGCATGTAAATTGTGGATTAACTTGATGATATATCTATATTTTTCATCCTTATTATCTTTTTAATCCGATAGGTAATATAATGAAATTTGTAACTCCGTAAAAAAATGTTAACTTAACTTTACGGACATTTCAAGCTTTAGCCCTTACGACAAATTTCATTATATAACCTATCGTTTATATCGACTGACACCGACGCAGCCTATACTAGTTTACTCGCTAGTTTCCACTCTTTTTCATCCATCAACATAGTTCAATTTTTGAACAAAAATGAACACAATTTGGATATTACAATAATAAGATATCATTTTATTAGTTGTTAATTTAATTACGATTCCAAGAATACAACGATAATATTTCTGATTTAGCTCCACAAAGTGCAGTTACCGTGCGATCAGTATTTTTCCTATTGCATAACAGAGCTCCACGAGCTAGACTTTGTACCCGAATCAGTGCTGAAGTAGTTTTACAGCCCATTTGAAGATTATTACGATAAATTGGAAATTGTTTTTAATGTTTTTCTTTAGAGTCTACTAATCGTTACAGTGGAGATAAACGTTAGGTAGATAGCAAACACTTAACAGAATTTTAAAAGCTTATCAATTAAAGCGACCCTGACAGATTGATCCTAACTTTCGATGCTGCACTACTGCAGCTCATTACCGGCTGAACGTCTGCTTTAATTCCATGATCTTTCTTTAAAATCTTAAAAACTCAACCTTTCCTTAATTAATCCTATTTAGTCGCTCAATATTTTATCTGTTTTTTTTTTTTTTTTTTATTCCGCGCATAGTTTCAATTTTCAATTTTCGAGTTCATTTATTGATAAAAGGCATAAAAGATATGATGTTATTTGGAACTAAGATATAAATTAATTCTTTATTTGATCATTGGAGTTTTATATTCATCTCAGTTGCATATTTTCTCTATTTAAAAATCCGCCTTTTGGGACCATTTTAGTAGTATCTTTATATTCAATGCTTAGTTGTATTTTTTTTATTTTTCCCGTATAAAATTTCTGTTCAATTGTCGTTACTATAATAAATTGTTCTAATGTCATTCAGTTTTCGCTATTATATTTTCCCCGCCATTTTTCAATTTCCTTCCGCATACGAAATATTGAGTAGCTGTTATAATATCTGATCATTTTGCTCTCTTTAAATTCATCCTCTCTTAATTATATTTTATTAATTACAACTCTTAATTACTACTCTTAGTTAATTATAACTCTAGACTTACTAGTCTAGATTCAATTTTAGGTTCGCTATTTCCACCACAAGGTTTTCTCTTTCTGTATTTATTTATGAATTTAAATCTGATATAATATGGATATTTTTTTCTCAATGACCTTAATCCACACTTCAACGTTAGCAATAACATCTACAAAAGAGAAAGAAAAGTACACTAATTACTTGAAGGAGAGAAAAAAAAAAAACATATTATAAGCTTTGGTCTCCTTATCAAAAAAAAAAATTATTAAACATAAAAAATTTGAAAGAAAAAAATGAATATCAAATATACTAATCCAACGTAAATCACATTTGTTTTTTACATTTTAGTATCGTATTATTATTCCATCCCGTTATTTTTGTATTTTATTTCGCTTACATAACCTGCAATCTCCAGAGCTTCGTGTTACCATACAATTTAATCGATAGAATCAATCTCTTGCACGTGTTTCTGGTTTTTATTTAGCCTACGTAACTTTTGACTAAAGCTTTCTTTTGTGTTTCAGGTTGATAAGGACAAATATATACAGTTTCTTGATTGTGGATACATCTAAACCAGGTAAGGCAAAAACCCTCAAGGTATAATTACCAACATATAGCAAACAGACAAAAAAAAAATCAGTTTTTCATAACATCCAAGTTGTGTAATCCTGTTATCTTATGAATAATTTGTGTCGTATTTTGATATTTGATTTCCGAGCAGTTTTTGGCGTTCAATCTTCTTCACAGGTAACATTATATAAAGAAAGTATATTTGGATATTCTTACCTAAAGAAGCAATACCACATTTTTTTTTTGCATCCACATTTTTTTTTTGCATCAAATAGCTCACCAAACCATGCTATTGCAAAGTCTTTTTCTACGAAAAAATGTTTCGAATATTTCTTGGAAAATCTTTCTGGGAAAGATATCCTTAAAATGTTTTAATATTAAATTAAAATAAATGAAGAGCCATTCCGTTATTTTCTTTGTTATATTCCTTTTCTAACTATTGACAAAAGAAAATCCTATATTTTTTGCTATTTTCATTTTTTATAAAAAAAAAAATCCTCGTGGGATCTTTTCCAAATCTCAAAAAGTGCGCTATTGTTTTCTATGAAAAATGTCTGGAGAAAAACCCCACACATTGAAAGTTTTGTCCATTTTCTGCTCATTTAGAGTATTTACTGTTTACATTCTCTGTTGTACTGCATGTCAAAAGTCCTGATTGTCAAATACAGCAAAGAGGAAACAATACCTTTACTGATTGTAAACTACACAGGATTTCTTTCTCTTCCTTGACATCTAAAATTAAAGGTTTGACACCTTTTATAACGTTCTGTCCCCAAATGTTTGACTTTGTAGTGAAACATTTCATATGCAAAACATGAGAAATTGAAAACGAATACATTTTTGATGAAAACGTTTTGTGTTTTATTAGATACAGAATCGTTTGATATTTTTCCTAGAAAATGTTTGTCTTTACGGAGAGACACATAAATCGTTTGATAGTTTTCCTAGAAAAGGTTTGTCTTCATGGAGAGAAACATGAAACTGCAAAACACAACAATTAGGAAAATGTTTATTTTTGTGGAAAAGGTTCGATTTGTCGGACGTTTTTGATCTTTTGCAAATTGGTTGACTACTAATGCTAACCACGGCAAAAAAAGGTTTTGACTCTACTCCGACATTTTTGTGCTTTTTTTGTAATTTTAAAGTTGACAATTACTTACGGCTTTTGCATAGTAACAAGAATGAATGGATGAATGGATGAATGGATGAATAAATGGATGGATGAATGATTAAGAGTGGTTGCGTGGATGTTTGAATGGATGGATGAATGAATGAATGGATGGGTGAATACATGGATGAATGGATGGATGAATGAATAAATACATGGATGAATGAATGGATGGATGGATGAATAGTTATAAGTGGATGCATGGATGATTGAATGGATGGATGAATGAATGAACGAATGAATGGATGGATGAATGGATGAATGATTATGAATGGATGGATGAATGAATGATTATAAGTGGATGCATGGATGATTGAATGAATGGATGGATTAATGGATGGATGGATGGATGAATCATTATGAATTGATGGACGAATGAATATATGGATGAATGAATGGATGGACGAATGAATAAATGCATGGATGATTGAATGAATGGCTGGTTGATTGAATGAGTGGAGTGGATGCATGAATAAATGAATGAATGAATGAATGAGTGAAAATATATAATCCATTTTGAGTAAAATGTTTCTCTGTTTTCGCAAAGTGTCTGACACCTGAAACAAAGTATATTTGTGTAGTTTTACAGTAATAAATCCGCATGTGACGTCCAGGGATTAAAAACCAAAGTCGCACAGGAACTCAAGTAAGATATTATTGTCTGATCTGAGTGCATTGTTTGTTGCCTATTTGCTTTGATTCGAAACAGTCAAATCCCATCTAAGCTACAAGTGCATGATTTAGATAAGATATATAATATTATGGATGCGTTAGTGTGAATAAAGACACCGCTGAAAGCATTTTTATCGGGGCGTACGCCCTTCGTTTAAATTAACACATTTTCGATTGGCTTTCATAGTTTAAGTTTAGTGGCAATAAGTTTAATGTAGCTGTAGTATAACTAGCAGAGTAATAAACGGCATTTAGTGGTACAAGTTGCCTTCAATAATAACGTATATTTCGTTTATTATAACATTTTTAACAACACGTGTATTAACACATTTTCGATTGGCTTTCATAGTTTAAGTTTAGTGGCAATAAGTTTAATGTAGCTGTAGTATAACTAGCAGAGTAATAAACGACATTTAGTGGTACAAGTTGCCTTCAATAATAACGTATATTTCGTTTATTATAACATTTTTAACAACACGTATATTAACACATTTTCGATTGGCTTTCATAGTTTAAGTTTAGTCGCAATTAGTTTGATGTAACATTACAATAAGTAGCAGGGTAATAAATATTTAGTGGCACAAGTAATAAAGTACCATAAGGGCTAAGATTTCAATGCTGTTTTAGAGCTGAATCAGTACAACAGGGACATCATTACTTTACGTAATACGAATATGGGTAGAGATATAAATTACTTTAAAAAATTCATGAATAATTAATGAGACATTTTCAAAAGAAACCATGACTAGTGTTGTAAATCTGATACAACACTAGTGTTGTATATCCTGATTTGCATAAGTTTTAACTGGTAATTTTACGGCAAAATTTATTTTAATCTTGAAAATTTTGATAAAATATGAAAGAGCTAACCTAGACATTTTTTAAGTCGTTTACAACATTCGCGTCCGTGTTGTATCTGCCGATACAACACGGCCGCTCATGTTGTAAACATAACATACTATATATAAAAATAGACAGCGGATTAATTACGATAATGATAATGATGATGGTATGCTGATGATCAACATAATGATACAAAATGAAGATGATAACAAAAATGATATTTATAAAATTAATAATGATCAGGGCGGCCTCAACCGATCTGCACGCCTGCTTTCCGGTAAACACCTTTTTTAAAATCGTTGTCACAGCTGAAGCTACAGTCGACACTCTAATGCCTGCAAAGGATGCCGGTAATGTCAACACTCAGTTAAAGGGCTAAAGCTCGAAAGCTCCAGTTAAGTTATCATTTTTACGGTTTTACAAATTTCATTCTATTACCTATCGTTTATATCAAACACCGACGCAGCCTATACTAGTTTACTCGCTAGTTTCTATTTCTATTTTTTACGGTGTTCCAAATTTCATTCTATTACCTATCGTTTATATCAAACACCGACGCAGCCTATACTAGTTTACTCGCTAGTTTCTATTATTTCAACACAATATGTTGATTTATTATACGGTTTCCCTTTTAATATTTGTTTTATCATCTACAACTACAACTTGTTATGGTCATACAACAGAAACACGTACAAACAAAAATATACTTTGCATAAATCGATAAAGAACGGTGAAAATGTGCATATAGAATTGATATTTTTTCGACAAAATGAAAACTGCCATGGTTATGGCTATTGTGAATTGTTATGATTATCTTGTGTTTTTTAGAAAAAAACATTCTTGAAAAACAATGTCGCGTCGTATATTACGTCACTTCCAGCTTCGTTCATTTACCTAACTATATTCATTCATTCGATTGTTTTCGACTTAACTTGTAGTATATATAATATCACTTAACGTTTTCTAAGTTTTATGAGATATTTATGGGAATTTAATAAGTTCAAGATCGACTTCTCTTGAGGTTAATGTAAAGCATTTTTAAAAACAACGTATCGTCCTTACACAAGTGTACCTCTGATTGAAATATGACCACTTTTGCTTTTAGTGAAAACGACGCGTCTATGTGGTGATTAAAATTTATGGAACGAAAATCCTGATAGCCCTTTTGAAAATTGAAGACAAGTTTTGAATGCAAAAGGCTAGCTTAATGTGTCTGATCCGAAAATATTGTTAAAGAAATCCTTTTAAATCGGCTATTAAGTATTTTAAATGAAGCTGATTAAATCTTTAGCAACCAAATTTAAAAAAAAGGCACGTAGTCATTTTGAGTCTATTTTACAGTCAGTAGGAGAACATGGCAGACAGACTTAAATGTGTCCCTCTCCTCATCCTCGCTGTCCCCATTCTCCATCTCCTCACCCTTCCTCTCCTTATCCTCCCTCTTCTCATCCTCCCTCTGCTTATCCTCCCTCTCCTCATCTTCGCTGTCCCCATTCTCCATCTCCTCACCCTCCCTCTTCTTATCCTCCCTCTTCTCATCCTCCCTCACCTGAGCCTCCCTGTACTCTTTCTCCCTTTCGTTGTCCTCATTTTCCTCAAGCTTTCTCCTCAACCTCTTTCTTCTCACCCTCCCTCTCCTCATCCTCCCTCAGTGCACCTGAGCCTCCCTGTACTCTTCCTCCCTCATTATCCTTACTTTTCTCATCCTTTCTTCTTAGCCTCACTCTCCTTATCCTCCCTCATCTCAGCATCCCTGTACTCTTCCTCTCTCATTAATAATCCCTACTTTAATTCCTCACATTTTCTCCTCTCCTCACCCTCCCTCTCCTCATCCTCCCTCACCTGAGCCTCCCTGTACTCTTCCTCCCTCTCATTATCCTCACTTTTCTCATCCTTTTTCCTTAGCCTCACTCTCCTTATCCTCCCTCATCTCAGCATCCCTGTACTCTTCCTCTCTCTCATTAATAATCCCTACTTTAATTCCTCACATTTTCTCCTCTCCTCAGCCTCCTTCTCCTCTCCTCACACAGCTCACCTCGCACTCACCCCGGATGTTGTTATGTAATGATTGGATATCTAGTGTATTCCACACCGTCTCAATGCGCTTCAATGCTCTAAACAAATATTCGCCCAAAGCGAAGTGAATATCGATGACTAATAATAACAGATCGAGACGGAGTCAAGGTTGTTATTCAACCAAATTTATTAAGCCTGAAGGGTTAATTGTTTTAGTATAAATACAAAACTGATTATTTCAAAAAGTAAAAATAACCAGCTTTTTTTTTTAAAGAAAAACTGTTCATTTCATATTTCTAAAAGCGCGCGAAACGCTGTAGGTGACTATCGAGAAATAGTGTGAATTTCTCGACCAATCACTTCGCGTGATTTTCTATAATCACTTGTGTATTCATATTTACTAAAATTATCCAGTAACCGTTTACTATAAACTGCCTAATGGCTTCAAATTTCGAACTCTGAATAGGGGGGAATGAATGAATGTTGTCCATTTTGTTATGTAATGTGTGGATATCTAGTGCATACCAGATCGTTTCAATGGGCTTCAATGCTCCTAACCAATAAATATATGCAGGAATCTTCAACTATAAACTGACTTTTTGCTTCGAAGTTCTGCATGAATAGGGGGAATGGGAGTTAGTTTGAAAGCAAACAGTGCGACTCCTGAAACCCGGACCACCCAAACAAATTCCAACATAAACAGTTTTTGCGATCAAACAAAATAATTGTAGCGAGTTCTCACAGGCTAAGATGTTTCTTATTCAATCTTACTCTATTCCGTTCACATATAATGAAAATTATTAGCATTTTAAGCAAAAAAGCCAAACATTTGTAGAGATTCTATTGTTCATATTCTCAATTGTGCTTGGATAATTATGTTTTGGTGGCCCCGGTTTCAGTAGTGGCACTGTAACCGCAACTTGTTATTCAACTTAGTCAGCACACGCGGTGTCGACGCATACAACACTGCCACCAGTAAAGAAAAAAAAAAACACAGCAGCTTACTGAAGAGCTTTCTTACGTCACCAATTGTATAATACCTAAGTATGTTTGTAAATTCATGATCACGTACGCCTGACATTTAAAAAATAATACTTCTCAGTAACACTACAAATCGGAAACAAACATTTAAATTATATCATAACATTGACCGATGCGTTGTTTCGGAAACAATTAGTAAAATGGCAACTTGTTCACGTTAAAAATAGTGCAACTTACTGTCATTCATTGATCATGGTAAATATGATAGCGTATTCACCTTCAAATGGAACAGTGTACGAATAGTCAGTAAGTATATCACTTTATTACCGTGGTGTTAAGAATTATTTTTAAAAAGGTTGTCAGAGGAAATGTGAACGGCAATTGCACGATGGAAAGGAACTATGGGTATTTGAGATTAGTTATTTGTGCTTCTTCTGTGGCAGAAAACAGACTGACTGTACAATAACAACCCAATTCAGAGAAGAAGAGCCTTTAATTTATGTTATAAAATTCATGAATAATTAATGAGCAAAAAACACAGCAGAAAAGAATTCACGTCCGTGACGGAGGTTGTAAATCTCATACAGATTTCGTCCTGATTTGCATAAGTTTCAACTTGAATTTTCTCGCCCAGATTTACATTTATCTTGACAATTTTAGTAAAATATGAAAGAACTAACGTTGGACTTTCATAAGTTCTATACAATATTCGCGTCCGATCTGTATCCGATATACAACGGCTCGTCTTCGACTCGCCGTTGTATATCGGATACAGATCGGCCGCTCATATTGTATATATTACTTCAAAAACTCATTAATAATTCATGAGAAATTTTCAAAAGAAATCGTAACCGTGACGAGTGTTTAACTGAAGATATAGATTCACCCTAATTTATATAAACTTTAACCTTAATTTTCTCTAATAAACTTTCATAAATCCTTGATTTTTTTTTTACAAAAACACAAAATATAGGTTGGAGATTTTGAAGTCGTTCAATAAACTCGCAGATCGTGTTTTATCAGGTTTAAAACCACTTAGCTTCGCCGCGTGGTTTTAAATCCTGATAAAACACTCCTGCTCGTTTATTAAACTATACATAGACCTTTCCCTAATTCAGTCACGTGACAGCTATAGCGCTGACCATGAAACAATAGATTTAGATCGAGGCTGGAGTGGATAAAATACAGTGAATGTATAGCCTCGAATGGAATCGTGGTCAGTCATGCAAATTCACGAAAGGTTTTTTTTGTGTTAATTGATCAGAAAATTACTCACATGTATGTTGTATATGGACCCACAATTCCTTTCAGTCACGCAAAAACATGCATTCGCCGTTCGCTCCGAGAACCTTTTATGAGTGAATAACTCTATAATATTTTTACTTTCACAACGGATTAACGTCCTTAACGTTTATGAAATAATTTATAAAAATTACTCACATGTATGTTGTATACGTACCCATAATTCCTTTCAGTCACGCAAAAAAACATGCATTCGCCGTTCGCTCCGAAAACCTTTTATGAGTGAATAACTCTATACTATTTTTACTTTCACAACGGATTAACGTCCTTAACGTCAGTAACACTAATTTTAAGGGGTATATTAAAAAGTTACAGTTTTTGGCTCCGAAAAAGGGCGAACAGTCTGATATGCCAACGTCACTCTCGTGACGATATTATCAAAATATAATTTTAAAAGTTCTTTGTAGTCGCACGTTTTTTATGGTGTTTAAGTATTTTTTAATTTTACTCTGATAAAGGCGATAGCGCTATCCTTTTGTAAGGGCTCTTCAATGTTACCTTTCCTATCGATCTTTTCATTTTTTGACCAACGTTTTGACTTTATCAGATTAAATGTCAACAATTAGCACTACGCCAGTTTACGTCTTACAGTTATATAAGTTACCAGTTTCCCTCTCAAACACAGATTATCAGTTCAAGCCTAAAACGTCAGTAAATAATACTATCTATATTTAAAAAGTATATGTTACCATTTTCTTCACCAAATACGGATTATCTTATTTAAAGTAGAAATTACCAATTTTCACCAACTATTGGTTGATTATATTCAGTCCGGCCGAAAATTAAACGTCAATACGTTAAGGTATCTTTTTAAAAAGTATAAGTTACCATTTATTCACCAAATACGGATTATATTCAAGCTCAAAACGTCAGTAAGTAAAACTATCTTATTTAAAGTTGAAATTACCAATTTTCACCAACTATTGGTTGATTATATTCAGTCCAGCCGAAAATTAAACGTCAATACGTTAAGGTATCTTTTTAAAAAGTATATGTTACCATTTTCTTCACCAAATACAGATTATATTCAAGCTCAAAACGTCAGTAAGTAAAACTATCTTATTTAAAGTAGAAATTACCAATTTTCACCAACTATTGGTTGATTATATTCAGTCCGGCCGAAAATTAAACGTCAATACGTTAAGGTATCTTTTTAAAAAGTATAAGTTACCATTTTTTCACCAAATACAGATTATATTCAAGCTCAAAACGTCAGTAAGTAAAACTATCTTATTTAAAGTAGAAATTACCAATTTTCACCAACTATTGGTTAATTATATTCAAGCCGAAAATCAAACGCCAGTACGTAAAATTATTATTTTTAAAAAGTATAAGTTACCATTTTTCACCAAATACGGATCGCTTATATTAAAGCCCAAAACTGACGCCAGTAGTACGTAAACCTATCTAGAGTAAAACAGTACGTAAAAAGTAATTAGTTATCATTTTCACCAAATATGGGTTATATTCCAGACTAAAACGTCAGTAAGTTAAACTATACGTTTCCATTTTTACTGTAATTGTATATTAACTGTAGGTAATTACGGGTTATAGGCACTTAAATAAGTAAATATTATAGTGCAATTAGAAGCCACAGGGTAAACTACTTCCTGTAAATAGAAACTTTCGAACAATGATAGAAACTATTAAGTTAAAAAAACTGTTTTGAGGTAGAATTCTCCAGAACCGCGTTTTAGCTGTACTGCAAAAGTGACGTAGCGCATTTATTAAATATACTTCCTTAATAAATCAATTTGACATACAGCAAGAGTATTCGTGAATATGTATTCTTGTGAGATGAGATATTGGGCTTTGATGAATGATCTAACGAATGATGTTATGAAAGAAACCAGCAAACAAACTGTTATTAATAACAAAGTTGAAAAGTAAGTGAAGTAAATGAAGACTCGAACATAAATGGAAACTAGCGAGTAAACTAGTATAGGCTGCGTCGGTGTTTGATATAAACGATAAGTAATATAATGAAATTTGTAACACCGTAAAAAAAGTTTACTGACGTTTCGAGCTTTAGCCCTTCGTCGGAGACTCGAACGGATAAGCATTGTCACGAACAAAATTACTTTACAAATAACAACTCACTTCAAACACAATGACACTGCAAATAACAATTCATTACGTATAAAATAGCACTTCAAACAAAATTACACTACAAACAGCCAAGAACTTGAAGAGACCAACAAACGAACAAGCAACAAAGTAAACAGAAAGTAAGTAAGTAAAGCAGATGGAGACACGAACACATAGGTAATTGGAAGAACCAGACAAACAAACAAACAAACAAACAGACAAACAAGCAAACAATCAAACTAACAAAAAAACAAGCAAACAATCGAACTAACAATGAAACAGACAAACAAACTAACAAACAAACAGACATTTAAGAAAACAAACAAACAGACAATCAAGCAAACAAACAAACAAACAGACAATCAAGCAAACAAACAATCAAACTAACAAACAATACAAACATACAATAATGCAAGCAAGTAAACAAACAAACAAACGTGGCTTTGATAATATAAATACTAAATTATTATTCATTATTACAAACAAACAGACAATTAAAAACAAACTAACAACCAAACCGAACAAAACAACTCTCAAAGAAACAACAAATAACAGACCGACAGACCGACAAACACATAAGACAAACAGACAGACAAACATTCACTGACACTCAGACAAATGGACAAACAAGCGGACGTCAGAGCAATACACCAAAAATCAACAAGACAGTCTAGTTCTACTTTTTTTAGAACCTGAAAGTAGAAAATACATCTCCATATAAGGTATTGACTTCCGCATTTTTCAAAGCTACGGACAGATGATAGTATAGTTGGTAGATGCTTTTAAGTGTCATCAAAAACTCCAACCTATATCTCATGTAAACATTTCAGTAGAGAAGGATTGCATTTTATCTAAATTACGATCAATCTCTATCAAAAATAAGGACACACGTCCTATCATAACTTAAAAAAAAAAATTGCTCAAACTGTTAATGCGTTTTTAGAAGAAACATCACGATCCGGCAATCTCCATCAGAAATAAGTACAAAAGTCCAATCATAACTTAAAAAATTGCTCAAACTGTTAATGAGTTTTTAGAAGAAACATCACGATCCGGCAATCTCCATCAGAAATAAGTACAAAAGTCCAATCATAACTTAAAAAAATTGCTCAAACTGTTAATGAGTTTTTAGAAGAAACATCACGATCCGGCAATCTCCACCAGAAATAAGTCCAAAAGTCCAATCATAACTTTAAAAAATGCCCAAACTGTTAATGAGTTTTTAAAAGAAACACATACAACCGCGTTATCTTGTCTCATGATTGTAAAGTATTGGAGTTTTAAAGGTAAGCAGTGGAAACATACATAACTTACTGACATTTCAAACGTCAATCAAATATTGTCAAATAGAGTCGATTTGAATGAATTGATTGACGGACGTTAGAAAAGAAACAAAAACACGCAACGGACAGTGTCCAGATTCGCTTCATAAAAATTGCAACATCAGGCAAACTGCAGCCAATCAGAATGCTTGAAAGCCGTGTATTCGACGTTATTCAACTGCATGAGGCATTACAGGTTCTTTCTATTTTATAAGATGTGGGATAAAATAGTTACATAATGTTTTCTCGTGACAAACCGTGATTATCCCACTCGTCACTTGTTTTTTTCTTCGCATACACACCCACCTATAGGCTTGTGTGTATACTAGAAAATACAAGTGACTCGTGGGATATTCCATGGTATGCCACTCGAAACCATGGTATAACTAGTATGTAGTCCTATAATGACGTCTTATTTCGGCTGGTAATTTGCTTTTCTATTTACGAAACCAGTCTTGCTTTGAATTTAACTAACGTAGGATCATATACTTTGTCTTATAATTGCGGTACTCGGATGTTTCCCCTATCCTTAATATACGCAATTGACCACCATACCAATTGTTATACTAATCTCAGAAGAGGATAAAAATCTAATTAATATGAAAGAAAACTCTGGTATTTTCTCGCGAATCGTGAACTTGATGTCCTGTTTTCTGGCGCCATTCAAAACCCCGGGGGTGCGGTAGGAGACCCAGTGGTAAAATTATCAGGCGGCAGTATGCACGTAGAAATATTTCCAAAAGTACCCCTTAACGATAACGGAAGACACTTAAAAAGGGCGTTGCATGGATACCACATAAAATCATGAAACGAAACGGCGCAGCTATGTATACGAAAAGCGATGGGTTCATCCTTTAAAAAAAAATCATTCGTAATTCATGAGAAATTGACAAAAGAAATCAAAGCCGTGAAGAAGGTTGTATATTAGATACAAAATTTTATTCCCTGTAATGACGGCGTCTGGTCAAGAGCAGTCTAAAATATCAAGACAAACGAATCAAATATATTGAAATGCTTTTGAAATGATGTCTAAGTATTCCCTGTGATGACTGTTATACCCCATATCACCCCCCCCCCCCCCCCCCCCCCAGGGTAAAAAAACTCCGGTATACTCGTCTGGCCAAGAGCAGAATAAAATATCCAAAAAAACAACAACAAGACAAACGAATAAAATATATTGAAATGCAGTCGAAATAACGTCCTATTATTCCCTGTAATGACTTAGCCATTAGAACTGTTATACCCCATCCCCCCAGGGTAAAAAAAACCCGGTATACTCGTCTGGTTAAGAGCAGACTAAAAATATCAAAAGAAGACAAGACAAACGAATTAAATATATCGAACTGCAGTCGAAATAGCGTCCTATTATTCCCTGTAATGACTTAGCCATAGAACTGTTATACCCCATCCCCCCAGGGTAAAAAACCCCCCGGTATATACTCGTCTGGTCAAGAGCAGACTAAAATAGCAAAAAAAAAAAAAACAAGACAAACGATTTAAATATATTGGACTGCAGTCGAAATGACTTCTTATTATACCTGTAATGACTTAGCCATAGAACTGTTATACCCCATCCCCCCAGGGTAAAAAAAACCCCGGTATATACTCGTCTGGTCAAGAGCAGACTAAAATAGCAAAAAAAAAACAACAAGAGAAACGATTTAAATATATTGGACTGCAGTCGAAATGACTTCTTATTATACCTGTAATGACTTAGCCATAGAACTGTTATACCCCATCCCCCCAGGGTAAAAAAAAACCCCGGTATATACTCGTCTGGTCAAGAGCAGACTAAAATAGCAAAAAAAAAACAAGACAAACGAATTAAATATATTGGAGTGCAGTCGAAATGACTTCTTATTATACCTGTAATGACTTAGCCATTAGAACTGTTATACCCCATCCCCCCAGGGTAAAAAAAACCCGGTATATACTCGTCTGGTCAAGAGCAGACTAAAATAGCAAAAAAACCCCAAGACAAACGATTTAAATATATTGGAGTGCAGTCGAAATGACTTCTTATTATACCTGTAATGACTTCTTATTATACCTGTAATGACTTCTTATTATACCTGTAATGACTTCTTATTATACCTGTAATGACTTCTTATTATACCTGTAATGACTTCTTATTATACCTGTAATGACTTCTTATTATACCTGTAATGACTTCTTATTATACCTGTAATGACTTCTTATTATACCTGTAATGACTTCTTATTATACCTGTAATGACTTCTTATTATACCTGTAATGACTTCTTATTATACCTGTAATGACTTCTTATTATACCTGTAATGACTTCTTATTATACCTGTAATGACTTCTTATTATACCTGTAATGACTTCTTATTATACCTGTAATGACTTCTTATTATACCTGTAATGACTTCTTATTATACCTGTAATGACTTCTTATTATACCTGTAATGACTTCTTATTATACCTGTAATGACTTCTTATTATACCTGTAATGACTTCTTATTATACCTGTAATGACTTCTTATTATACCTGTAATGACTTCTTATTATACCTGTAATGACTTCTTATTATACCTGTAATGACTTCTTATTATACCTGTAATGACTTCTTATTATACCTGTAATGACTTCTTATTATACCTGTAATGACTTCTTATTATACCTGAAATGACTTCTTATTATACCTGTAATGACTTCTTATTATACCTGTAATGACTTCTTATTATACCTGTAATGACTTCTTATTATACCTGAAATGACTTCTTATTTTACCTGAAATGACTTCTTATTATACCTGTAATGACTTCTTATTATACCTGTAATGACTTCTTATTATACCTGTAATGACTTCTTATTATACCTGTAATGACTTCTTATTATACCTGTAATGACTTCTTATTATACCTGTAATGACTTCTTATTATACCTGTAATGACTTCTTATTATACCTGTAATGACTTCTTATTATACCTGTAATGACTTCTTATTATACCTGTAATGACTTCTTATTATACCTGTAATGACTTCTTATTATACCTGTAATGACTTCTTATTATACCTGTAATGACTTCTTATTATACCTGTAATGACTTCTTATTATACCTGTAATGACTTCTTATTATACCTGTAATGACTTAGCCATTAGAACTATGATACTGTCAGTGATACATTTAGACTACAAAGGCTTAGCTAGAACACGTTGACTAAAGGCTGATATATCAGCGAGGCGCATTAAGAGATTAGCAGCAAAGTAAGTTAAGGATACAGTTAATTCAAGTGTGTTGTGAGCCGATTCTAGAGACACTACTGGATAGTACGATCAATGTCCTAGTAACGATGTTTGGATCTTTAGAAAACGTGCAGCAAAGTAAGTTAGGGATATAGGTAATTCAAGTGTGCTGTGAGCCGATTCTAGAGACAATACTGGATAATACGATCATTGTCCTAGTAACGATGTTTGAGTCTTTAGAAAACGTGCTCATAGATATGTCTTATTTGTTTATCCAATATTATAATATAGTTTGATTATAACGCGCGCTCTGATTGGTCCAAAACCGTGGTTTATTACACCGATAAACCACGGTTTTGGAGAGTTTCGAAGGAACAGCGAAAAAGTTGTTGTTTGCTCCCTGTTCACTTTTGAAAAATGGCGTTCAAAATGTCGAGTAAATATTTTCTTTTTGTTAAAAAGCTGATATAAACAAATTAAAAACAACAAAAACACTCAATGCATCACATAATTAGAACAGGTAGTTCTAAAAGTCACTTTTATTGTTGAATAAGAGCGAAAAAAGATCAAAAAAGTTTATATTTGACAGTTTTGTTTTTGAATTAAAAAGAAAGAGTACATTTAATACGCTACGCTGGAGGCATAAAATACTCGTAGACGTTACAAAACAGCAAGAAAAATGTACAAAAAAGCAGCCTAATTAGGTTATTGATGTCAAAGGATAAAGTAAGATATCTGTTCAGTGAAGAAAGTGAAGTTAAATTTCACAATGCAAACCAAGCGAATGACACGGCATCCAACGGACAAAGTTTAGCACACAAATTATCCACTTGAATTAATAAGCTTGCAAAAACAGATGATTTACGATATAACTATAGTCAATATCTTAAGTATTCATCAATGCATTTATTTAATAACTGACCAACGGCGAATACATCTTTTTTTGTTCAAAGCAGGATTACCTGACTACCATGGCGATTTCTGTTCGTCCGAATTTAGCGGTGAATCTAACTTGATTGAAAAATGTCCAAGCAATCCTCAACTCAAACCAGCCACATAAGAGACATAATGTCGATGTCAGTAGTGAGTAAATATAATCTGCTTGAGCTTAAACGATGTCTAGATTTGTTTGTTAGTCAATAAATCCTTCATTATTACGACCAAAATCATCGGGGATTTCCCAACAAGAACCGGCCAACAAACATGTTATTGACAACAAACTCGATCGTTTCATATCATTAGCTTGCAAGCTACATTGATCCATAGAGCTTTGATTTGAGGCATTCTCCACTTGTATCTACCATATTCTCCCAAAAGTTTTAAAAAGAATGTAATATTTTCATGAAAACATAACCTGCAGAATATAATTTTGTAGCTTTGAAAGTTGTGAAAGATTTGTACATTTGTGCTTATAACAAGCGATTTGATTGGATGGTTGAGAATTCTCAGGAGAATTGATTTGTTCATCAGCAAAATGAAAAAAAAATAACTTCTTTTAATTCGTTTTTATTTCGTTTTTGAAACACTTTCTATATTATAAAAGCAATAAACGAGCAATTTCCGTGGTTTATCGGTGTAATAAACCACTTGGGATGTTGGGAGAACACTCAAAAAGGCCGAAAATCTCTCGCCCGGAGGCTCGAGATTTTCTTAGGCCTTTTTTCGTGTTCTCCCAACATCCAGCGTGGTTTATTACACCGATAAACCACGGAAATCGCTCGTTTATTGCTTCACTAAATAAGACGTACGGTCGATGTCCTAGTACGGTGTTTGAAGTATTTAGAAAACGAGCACTTTTTTGTTCATAGTTGTATCCATTTATCCATCCATCCATTTATTTATTTATCCATTTATTTATCCAATTATTTTATATGTATTCATACTCATGTATTAGTATTATATATTGTTTTTCATTCATTCCCTCATTCAAATATTCATTTATTCTTACATTCATTTATGCATTAATTCATTCATATACTGATTCATTTATATAAATAGACCTCTTTACCTCCATATGCAAATTGCCCATTTAAGACCACATGGCATTCTCTTGAGAATTGTTCTTTCATGATGAACGTGTTATATCAAGAAAGAATCAATTCCCAAGGGTAGCATCACGCGATCTGAAATGGGACAACAAACAAGGAAGGTAAAGAGGTCTATTATTCGTTTACTCACATATTTTATTTCATTTATTTGTATATTTATTTATTTGGCTACTCATGTATTTATTCATTTATCTAAACATTTATTTATTTAAACTATATATATATACACCTAATTGCAATAACATTGTCATATTAAAAAGAAAATTACAAAATAGGAATTAATCAAAAGACAAAAGCAGATTACTCATGCTAAACTTCTTTTGTTTTTTTTTAATTAATTCCTAGTTTGTAATTTTCTTTTTTATATGACAATGATATTGCAATGAGGTGTATTTATTTTTTCATTCACTTATTTATTTTTTATTCAATTATTCATGTATTAATTTATTAATTCAATAATAATTTATCTAATTCAATAATAATTTATCTATCTATCTGTTAATTCAATTTTTTATTTATTTATTCATATTCATCCTTGTATTTAGTTATAGAATCATTAATTCATTCATCTATTTAATATGCTGTTTATTTATATGACAATAAGAGTCAAAAATGTTATTTGAATCTTCAAAGAACTGAGTCTATTTAATTTACAAAATTGTCACGGAAATACACCATCCTTTTGTTAGTCCATTTTCAAGTTTTAATCCATGGTTTCTGAAGATCTCTCTCTCTCTCTCTCTCTCTCTCGAAGCACCCTTCATATAATGCCTAAAGGGCCATGTTTACTAAATAATTGGCTTACAGATGGGTATCCTGGTAATACGTGAGAAAAAAACTGTTTTTCTATTTTCATGTTCCGTTATAAAAACAAAATACTGGTTAGCATCTAGTGTTGTTAAAGTGCAATAATTCGATCTGATGGCCGATCCTCAACAAGATTGCAATCTTTTTGGAATATATATATGTAAATGATATTTTATATTCTAAACCGAAGCATTATTTCATAGCTAGCCTGGTTAGCCAGTATAACGATCGAGAACAAGTATGCTTTGTCGAAAATTTGCAGTTTACTAAACATGTCACAATTACCTATGTATTATCGGGTTTGGATATTATAATATTATTATTTTCTTTGCAGGATTTAATAAAGTATATGAGAAGCACTAGAAGTGGAAAATACGTTTGATGCAGACAAACTGTGGGCAAGATATTCAGTGAAATAGTAAGTTTGAATCAGTAGCAATATCTAGAAATCATCTCCACCACCACCATCATCATAATCATCATCACATAGAGGATATTACATGGGCGCGCGAATCCGTATCTCCAAGCGCCCATGTAATGTTTTGTTTATTATATTAATATAACTCATGACAAATGAAATAGCAAAAGTTTTATCTGCATCAAAAATTCTTTAAAATCTTAACAAATAGATGGTAACGTGTTATTTCACATGTGAAATAACATGTTATTTTCACAATGTGGAGATATCACTTTTTCGCGCGGAAGATCACCTGATATTTCACTGAAGGTTATATAACAAATCATATTTATCATCATCATATCCTTATTATCCTTATTATTATTATTGTTATAATTTTAATAATATTTATATTGACATAATTCTTGACAATATTTTCGAGGAATTTTTGTCAATAACGTCGACTGCTAGTATAATCATTCTACAATATCAATTTCCTAAATGCAATTGTTCATGTTTCAAAGGTGATTATTGCATTGTTATCAATATTGACAACATCTTTAACAGCAACACGTATTTCCAGAAATAAGTATTATAAACTTTATTGTAGCCATCCTAATAACTATCATCATCATTTTTCGAACCTACTATGTGCATTATATAATTTAATATTATTATTTTGATGATGATGATAATTTTTATTGTCGTCATCATCATTATTACTATTATCATCATTTCTCGAACATACTATTACCATTTAATAATATTATTATTATTATTATTATTATTATTATTATTATTATTATTATTATTATTATTAATATTATTATTATTATTATTATTATTATTAATATTATTATTATTATTATTATTATTATTATTATTATTATTATTAATATTATTATTATTATTATTATTATTATTATTATTATTATTATTATTATTATTAATATTAATATTATTATTAATATTATTATTATTATTATTATTATTATTATTATTCTTATTATTATTATTATTAATATTATTATTATTATTATTATTATTATTATTATTATTATTATTATTATTATTATTATTATTATTATTATTATTATTATTTTACAATCGTATAGCTACTTCAAAGTAGCCATCAATATGTAGTACCATATAATGCTACTCATTTATCAGTAATAATACTTTTCATACCGAACAACTATTTTCTATGAGTCCCGATATTATTTTTCTAATTAAACTCTCACTATCGATAAGCACAGTCTTTTGCATTTCTTGTACCACTTGATTTGAAGTGTCTTCTTTTTGGAAAATTCTCTTTGCTTCCTTCAAAGTTCTCTCAATGCCCCCTCCTAAGCAGCCAATATCTAAAGGAACTACTGTCACTTTATATCCCGGTCTTTTCTCCCTTATTTCAAATGCTAGCTGTTGATATTTTGTCCTCTTTTCTTTTTCTTTCCTTTCTACATTTATTATTATTATTATTATTATTATTATTATTATTATTATTATTATTATTGTATCGTTTATTTAAACTTTTCTTGGTTTACATGTAATGAGTATTGCGGAAATTTTCTAGGCAATATTCAGTTTTGGTGCCGATTACAACAGTGTATTATTATTATTATTATTATTATTATTATTATTATTATTATTATTATTATTATTATTATTATTATTATTATTATTATTATTATTATTATTATTATTATTATCGCCATCATTTTGATTATCATCATCATTTCTATCTACTTCTATCTACAATAGTAATGTTTCCGTAATCAATACTTCAGAATCAATATCATTACGGTAATTTCGACTGTTTTTCGTGTCTTGCGTTTAACTTCCTCATCTGAATGACCATTATGATAAGTACTACTTCTCGTACTTACCACTCTTACTAGTGTATATGTATATTAATATATCTCTTTTACATGTTCGTAAGGTCTTACAAGGGAGCACGGCAGACTGTTGTTGTGGTTTGATTAATATCATAATTATTATTGCTATTGCTATTATCGCCATCATTATGATTTGACATTTGCATTTCTACAATAATAAAAATAATAATAATAATAATAATAATAATAATAATAATAATAATAATAATAATAATAATAATAATAATAATAATAATAATGATGATGATGATGATGATGATGATGATGATAATAATTATAATAACTTTAATGCTTGTTGAGCGCAAAATACATGTATATATGATCTCATACTAGTTAGAAAATTACAAAATAGGTATTAATTAAAAGAAAAAAAGAAGAAGTTCGGCTTGAGAAATCTGCTTTTGTCTTTTAATTAATTCATATTTTGTAATTTTCTTTTTTATATGACAATGTTATTGCAATCAGGTGTATATCAAATCAATTAGTTTTAAGAAAGGAGGGTTCTTTTAACGTATTTTTAATTTTTTACTGTATATGAATATTTTTATAGAAAATATAATATAACTTTATTAATATTAGTATATTTATTACTAGGTTAGTTCAAATCATAATTGTACATGTAAATTTTTTTTTTATAGTTTTTATATATAGTCTTTTTAAAATTTTTATTTGCATTTCATAGCTTTTAATCTATTTATAGTTTTGTATGATGCATTGAGGGCCATAGGTTTGTTAGTCTTTGACTATTAAGTGTCACCCTCGTGAAATAAAGAGTATACTTTAATTTAACATAATTCCTGTTCCGTATTTTTTGGTGATCATGAATTATAAATTATGTTCTTTTGTTTTTAATATTCAATCCTTGCGCATTTCTTCCGATGCCTATATTCTTAGATATCTTATTCCATTTCCTTGTAGAAGGCGGAAGCTAAGAAACACTTACTTAATCAACCAATATTAAAATTGTTTTCGTGGAATTTCGGTATAACTGTTTCATTTTAAGGCACATTTTAGCAGTTTGGGTTGCGTTCTAGAAAACGGAACTCCAAATAAATAGTTATTTGTTTTTCAAACATATTTATACATATTATCATATTATACATATTCAAACGCTCACTTAATCAACCAAAATTAAATTTGTTTTAGAAAACGTAACTCGAATTAAATAAATGGTTATTTGTTTCTTTTTTATTTAGATATAACTGTACTGTTTAAACCATAACTGTTTCATTTTAAGGTATACATTTTAGCAGTTTTGGTTGCGTTCTAGAAAACAGAACTCGAAATAAATGGTTATTAGTTTCTTATTTAAACACATTTAACTTGTTTACTCCAAAAGCAGCTATAGCTTATCTAGTGAGTTTACAATTGATTCACTTTCTTTTTTTTTTCACTTTTTTTAATTTTTCTTTCTTTTCGTTTTCTTCTTTCATTTCTTTGCTGTTTCTCTCATTTTTTTCCGTTTATTTTCCGGCATCTTGTTTGTCTTCCTCACGTTTTTTATTTCCGTCTTTCTTTTCGGTCTTTCATTCGTTTTACATTTGTTTTTTCATTTTCTCTCCTTTCCATTGTTTATATTAAATCTCTCTAGAACGTGCTTTAATTTTTCTGTGACTTTTTCTTATTTATTTCTATTTTTGTGAGATCTTATTTATTTTGCATTTTACTTCGTGATTTTCTTTTGTTCATCTGAAGACAACGAAAACATCGCCTTTTTATCTAATTTTAGACTCATATATTGTTGGTACAGTTTCCCCAGGAGTAAAGCTTATCAAAGAGTATATATTACTAGCTCTGTACATACACTAGAGATATGTGAAATGAGATTATAAAAAAATATTCAAAAACAAAGAAATTGTTGTTCATTTTGGCCGGTCTTTCCGATCTTTCCAAAAAACATTGTTTTTTTTTATCTAGTTTAGACTCATATATTGTTGATACAGTTTCCCCAGGAGTAAAGATTATCAAAGAGACTCAAAAAAAGCTAGCTCTTTACATACAATATAGATATGTGAAATACGATGAATATTATACAAAAACAGACCAAATTGTTGTTCATTCTGGTCTTTCCAATCTTTCAAAAAAAACATCAGGGCTTATTTATCTAGTTCAGATTCATATATTGTTGATACAGTTTTCCTATGAGCAAAGCTTATCAAAGTGACTATGCACTAGCTCTTTACATACAATATAGATATTTGAAATAAGATAAATATTATACAAAGACAAAGCAAATTGAGAAAAAAAATAATAATTGAAAAAACAAACATCTGCTGACCTAGTCAAAATACTTATTTTCAAACTAATAATCTTATTTTAAACAAATCAGAAGAACCTCTTATAATTAAGATCAAATAATGGGATTTATAGTAAGAGTGATTCACAATAACTAGCGGTCATAACAGCGTAGGCTGCGTAGGTGTCTCTTAAGAAATAATCAGAGTATATAAGTCTATACAGTGTGAACATAATGGAAGCGATAACAACTGACTTACTGACTTTAGACGGTATACATGTTGAAGAAGTAGTATAGGAGCTGACTTTAGACGGTATACATGTTGAAGAAGTAGTATAGGAGCTGACTTTAGACGGTATTCATTTTGAAGAAGTATAGGAGTAAAGAATCAGTTGGGGATGTTTTTTGCTTAACTAAAAGACATAGTTAGGACATGTTTTATATAATTTTTATTTTTTATCAATGCTATCCATTAATTATATTATTTTTAATTTCTTTGTTCCTGTATAATTAGATTGTAAAAGCATTGAGATTTTGAAATGCGTTTTAAGAAATATATTATTATTAATATCATCATCATCATCATCATCATCATCATCATCATTATTATAATAAATATATATATAATATATTTAATATATATATATATATATATATATATATAATAATATATAATAAATATATAATGATACACACATGCAGATTACGTTACCGAGGGCACAATTATATCTTGCCAAAAATTAAGAATGAACGCTTTTAAACGTTAATCTATAAATAGATATGTTTTTAAATTTTTGTTCTCTTTCGTACCATTTTTATGTAATTATGGAAATAGCGATTTTAATCACGATATGTTACACGTCTGTTGTAGCTATGTATGATTTTTCTAATTTTCTATTTAGTAAGTATTTAGTTTGTGAAAAATAAAAAAAAGTGATATAATATATATTTTTTTGGAAGTTGATATGTGACGGAGTTTTAACTTTCACTCGTTTAAGAGAACTCGATCAAACTCTTTAAACTTCCTTTAATAACAAATCAAAATTAAACCCATTTTGTATAAAAAGATGTAGTGCGTAGGTGTT
Organism: Metridium senile; assembly: GCA_949775045.1. NCBI lineage: Eukaryota > Metazoa > Cnidaria > Anthozoa > Actiniaria > Metridiidae > Metridium > Metridium senile. The sequence goes on along the minus strand of OX459101.1, from coordinate 9,759,460 downwards.
GTTCAAGGAACCACTTAGAACGAAAGGAGGAAATTATAGAGATCTTATTGACGTTTCAGACGTTTTAAAAAACTTTAGTCTTAGGAAAAGAGTTCTAAATGTACAAATCTTCGTGGCATTGGTGGCGTTAGTGAACGGCACAGAGTCGGTGGTTTCACTCGCCTCTTGACTCTCGCCGCTTTGGTCCAGGTTCGAGTCACTGCTCGTGCATGCTGTATATGTAAGTTGAATTTTTTGTATGTGCTGTTCAAGGTACCCTAGAAACTAGAGGGTTTCTTGATCTAGTATTCGTATTTATCATTTGTACATCTGTGTTCGTTATGCATCACAAAACGTATGCAGATAAGTATAAGATAACCTCTGGTACCCAGGGTATTTCCAAGGCAAGGAGGGAAATTTCCATTTTTCCTTCCTCACCAAAAATCAAATATTGTGTGTTGTGATGAAATTACTAAATATTAGTCACTGGCTTGGGAGATTCGCCAACAACTCCCCATATTTCGACTTCAAACTAAAATATTCATTATCTTTAAAATTAAGGCTTTTTCTATTTCAAATATATTATTTTTACATAACAATGTATATATAACTTTCCCACAATTTATTATTGTAAAGCGCCGATATAGCTATTTATTATATAACATATAGTGGTATACCGAGTGATATCAACTAGATAAAAAGCCTATCCTAGCCATGAAGATATCATTGATATCGCACATGTGTGATATCACTCTCAACCAATGAACTTTCAAAATATTTTTTTTTTCTTCAATCTGTTATATAATAAACAGAACATTACATGTGTGCTTGGAGATATGAATTTTATCTTCTCGTGTTGAAAAGATATCCCACTCATTCGCTGCGCTCACTCGTGGGATATCTTATCAACACTCGAAGATAAAATTCATATCTCCGCGCGCCCATGTAATATCCTCTATATAGGTGTGACGATATAATACCCCAGAGAGTTCAAGTAGAACATTAAAACAATATATGTTATATAACTTCGTAAACATGAGATAATAAGACCCAAGAGAATACACGGTCAATAGTTGAACAATGTCGGTTATACAACCTCGTTACATAACCTAGTAAAGATACAATAGTTATTCAAATTCAAGCTAAGCAATAAATGTAGCGTCATTAAGAAAATACGAAAACAGTTGAAGTAAAGAGTTGAGTTGAAGAAGGAGTGCTGTTGTGAAGTCGAAAGGATCCAAGTACCTCGTCAACTGCCTAAATCAAGTCAGTGGGTTAAACTAGTGGGTCGCGAAGACAGAGAAAGAGACCAGATAGAGACAAGATAAAGACAAACAGACGAAGCTAAGCTCAGGTGAAACTCATGAACTCTCGTAACTGTTAGGACCTAGTGTATATATATAGTATATATATATAGTACAAGAACTGTATAACTGAACTATAATTAGAACGATATTAATAGTGTAGAAGTCCTGTAATGTCATTGTTCAGTAAATAATATTCTCGTATAATTGTTGTCGTTTTTCCTTGTAATTGTGCATCGGAAGGAATATGAATACTCGGGGAGGGAATACTGGGGAGGTATATAGGACCGCGTCACATATTTTGGTGTCAGAAGTGGGATATTATAGCTAGTATTTTTTGAGTATTCATCAGATTCCGGTCGACAGAATTGCAAGTAATGCGCAACACGTATATATATATATATATATATATATATATATATATATATATATAACTTATAATACATATACATATATATATAACTTATAATTAATATTAATTTCGTTTTCATATTTTTGTTTAACATGGATGTTCTTTATGAACAATTAGATTTAGAACAATTAAGAATAGAGTGTACCAATCGTGAAATAGCATATAGCTCTAAGGACGGGAAGAGAAATTTAATAAGTAAACTTAAGGTTTATGATAAGGCTACGGCCCAGGATGAATCAATTCATGTAGATTTCAATTTAGAAAACGACGTTAATGATCCATCTAGTATTAACGACGTTAATGATCCATTGGAGAGTTCTAGTATTAAGGATAGTAGTAATGCTCTAAACTTTAAAGAACAAGTTGAATTACTTCAACTTCAGAGAGAAATGAGACGTGAGGAGGAAGAGAGAAAAATTAGAGAGGAGGAACGGATGAGAAGAGGAGAGAGGAAGAAGAAGAAAGAGAGATATGGATGATTGAAAGGCGTTTGCACTTGAAGAAGGAAGAAGAGAATTAAGAATGAGAGTCAATGAAGAGAGTATAGTAGAATCCAAACCTCATAGGCATACTTTTCTTAAAATAAGAGAGATGAGAGAGGGCGAGGATATAGAAGATTACTTTAGGGTGTTTGAAATGACAGCACGTGCTCAGTTTTTACCAGAGAGTGAATGGCTGGGAAGTTTAGTGCCTAAGCTTAGCGAAAAGGCAAAAGCTGTTTATTTAGAAATTCCTGATGATAAAGCACAGAATTATAAAGCTACTAAGGATATAATCTTTGAAGCATATCAACATACTGTAGACTATTATCGCTTTAAGTTTAGGAATTCTGATAAAGGACTTGAGGAAGATTTTGTTCAGTGGAATAATAGGTCACGTAGGTACTTAGATAGGTGGATGAGAGTGGCGAAGTCGAAAGGGAGTGAAGAGCGAGTGTTAGAGCAGATACTGATAGAAAAAATGCTAGATTCAGTTTCACCTGAGCTGCGCTCTTGGCTTATTGAAAGGAAACCAGAGACATCGGGAGAGCTGGCAAGACTAGCCAACGAACATGTGCAAGCAAAGAAAGGCCCATTGGTTGATGGAAAGTACGTCGGTAATGGAAAGAAAACACTAACACACAAAAGTAAATTTACGATCAACGAGAGAACCGCTACGCAGGACAACTTTACGAGCAACGCTACTACGCAAGAACATAACATCAAACTACGTCAGCCTCGAGGAAGAGACAGCATACGTTGCTATTCGTGTGGGAAGAATGGCCATTTATCATATGACTGCAAAGAAAAGAGAAAAACTACTACTATTGTGTATGACTCCTCTAGAATCGGAGCAAGATATCGAGTTCAAACCACATGGAATTCTGGGATACATTGGAGACAAAGCTGCTAAAATGCTTGTAGACTCGGGCTGTACGAGAACTCTGATTCATCAAAAATTTGCAACAGATGCTAAGAAGACTGGTGACTATATTTCAGTACTTACAGCTAGTGGAGAGAGGTTAACAGTTCCTTTGGCATGGGTAACCATTGTGAGTGATCAAGGTAAACATACAGAACTTGTTGGTATCATGAAGTCCCTTCCAGTTGACGTGTTACTTGGCCGTTCATCGTTTGGCCAAACGCTTACTCGAACAGATGTACTGGCGCAATGGGAGACGAACTTACAGAGATTAGAAGACATGAAAGAACGGAGTGCTGATGCATTTGTATTAACTCGAAGTCAAGTGGCCCTTCAAAAGGCTCAAGAAAAGCGTGACGAGCTCATCGACAGGGAGAGTAAAGTTGCAGTCAAAAGCCTAGCTCCTGCATTAAACAACACAAAGAAACTAATTGATAAAGTAAGTACCCAACAAGTTATGAGTGTGGATGAAATTCATAGTGAGCCTCATGAACAGTCGCGTAATGAAATGCGTGATGATTGCAAACATGTGTTAGATCGAAATCACGAACAACTGATGGAAGATCAGAAAAGTGACGTAACTCTCAAAAGTATTTATGATTCTGCTCAAGAGAAACCGTGTGAAGATTCAGATTGTTATTTTATTCAGCATGGTATCCTTATGAATAGAAAATACACTAAGAATGAGCATAATGGAATGAATTATACTGATCGTGTTGTTATACCAGAGTTTTACAGGCAGGAAATTCTACGTTTGGGACACTCGACTCCAATCGCTGGTCATATGGGACGTCTCTACGATAGGAAAAGTACGACTAGACGATTCAAAGCTGGAGACAAAGTTCTAGTATTAGTTCTAGTTCTAATACTGTTTCAAAGGATGATGAGTGAAGTTGTGCTCAAAGGTCTTGAAGAGTTTTCTAATGCTTACATCGATGATGTTGCCATTGACACAAGTAAAAGTCTAGAACATCACATACAATGTCTGCAAAGAATCCTACTAAGACTACGAGAATTCAACTTACGAGCAAGACCAACAAAGTGCAAGGTTGCCATGCCAGTTACAGATTTCATGGGTCATAAGGTTGGAAGTAAAGAAATTCATCCTAAAGAAGTTCTAGTACGTGCCATTGATCGATACCCAACTCCGCTGACCAAGAAACAAGTAAGATCATTCCTAGGTTTGGTGGGATATTATAGGAAATTTATACCGAATTTTGCACAAAGAGCACTTGCCCTAACTGATCTCACTAAAGGTAGTTGTCCTACAAAAGTAAAGTGGACTGATGATTGTGAAGTATCCTTTCAGGACCTAAAGCAAGCCATGAAAGAACAACCCGTGTTAGTGCCACCCCAATGGGAGAAAGAGTTTGTTCTACAAGTAGACGCGTCACAACGTGGATTAGGTGCTGTCTTGTCCCAGAAACTTGGAGAAGATGAGGAACATCCCATAGCGTTCGCAAGTCGGAAACTTCAGCCCAGCGAAGAGAAGCTATCCACCACTGAAAAAGAATGTTTAGCCATAGTTTGGGGAGTGGAGCACTTCAAGTACTACCTTTGGGGAAGACCCTTTACTTTACAAACCGACCACAACCCATTGGTTTGGCTTGGACAAGTGAAAGACAAGAACCAGAAACTACTTCGATGGAGCATCACCTTACAAGAATACACCATGAAAATAAATCACAAGCGAGGTATCAAGAACACTAATGCAGATGCGCTTAGCAGAGCCTAATGACTTTGTTTCGAACATACTCATAGTAAAACGTTTTGTAAATATTATTCAATTTTTTCTAATATTATCTAAAGGGGGAAGGTGTGACGATATAATACCCCAGAGAGTTCAAGTAGAACATTAAAACAATATATGTTATATAACTTCGTAAACATGAGATAATAAGACCCAAGAGAATACACGGTCAATAGTTGAACAATGTCGGTTATACAACCTCGTTACATAACCTAGTAAAGATACAATAGTTATTCAAATTCAAGCTAAGCAATAAATGTAGCGTCATTAAGAAAATACGAAAACAGTTGAAGTAAAGAGTTGAGTTGAAGAAGGAGAGCTGTTGTGAAGTCGAAAGGATCCAAGTACCTCGTCAACTGCCTAAATCAAGTCAGTGGGTTAAACTAGTGGGTCGCGAAGACAGAGAAAGAGACAAGATAGAGACAAGATAAAGACAAACAGACGAAGCTAAGCTCAGGTGAAACTCATGAACTCTCGTAACTGTTAGGACCTAGCGTATATAGTACAAGAACTGTATAACTGAACTATAATTAGAACGATATTAATAGTGTAGAAGTCCTGTAATATAGTTGTTCAGTAAATCATATTCTCGTATAATTGTTGTCGTTTTTCCTTGTAATTGTGCATCGGAAGGAATATGAATACTCTGGGAGGGAATACTGGGGAGGTATATAGGACCGCGTCACAATAGGATCCAATATATAGAAGGCGCCACTATACGTTTCGGATATTATTATTATCATTGATAATACCCGTAATTTATTCTGAATTGAATAAGTTAAAATTTAAATGAATATTATTTATTTATTTAATTGGATAGTTTGATTTACTCCATTTTATAAATTTTCTCTGAAGTGATCGCTATTTCAAGACTTTCTATTTTTAAGTCGAAAACTGAGTCATAAACACTCAAATCCGTTAATTTGATAAATTATCATTGTTCCTGTTTTGAACGACCTGAGAGCATTATGTGTTGTATTTAAGATTACAAGATTGTAAGCTGAAATAATGGATGTTAGATCATGACGTGACATGAATGACTGCAGTAACGCAATATAGCTGAACTAGACGCGGTTAGTGCGTTTACTCAGGCTACGTCATAGAGTAATAATTGATAGGTGGTTTACCTGTGGCATTACGTCATGTGTAATCTCGATACAACGATAGACCCATAGATAGAAAAGGTAAACCTAGACTCAGGCTCACCTACGGGGTTGCCTGAGTAATTAAGGTTTTGGATAAAAGTTCTTCCTCGCGTGACTGTTCGATTTTGTAACGGATGTCTACAGCTAATTCAATTAACGTTGTCGCTAAACAATGGCTAAAGCTTAGTTTTGAGACCAAAAAGGAACATGGGATGTATTCATGGATGCAGTATGGTGTGGAAACATTCAAAGTTTTTTGAGAGTCATAGAAAACAAAAACACAAAATACGGTTTAGGCATCTTCAAACCTCATGACCCCATGCACAATTATTGCTATCAAATCTATGATTTTGAAGTATATGCAAATTATAAATGTCAATAATAGTTTTTGTTGTAATACCTTAAAGCTTTTTCCTTCTTCAACTTGAATATGCTTGAATTAGTCTTGTTTTATGAAAATAAATAATTACTACCGTTAATTATCATAATTACTATAATTAGCATCACCATTTACAATAACACCATCATCGTGAATATACTTTACTATCACCACCAACATTAGCATTATGGCTATCATTATTATTACCACCATCTATATCATGAACAACATCACAATCAACAACATTATCATCATCATCTTCACTACCATCACACTTATCATCATCAACAACAACATCATCCCAATCAACAATATTAATATTATCATTATCATCATCATCGTCATTACCGTTATCATTATTATCATCATCATCGTCATTACCGTTATCATTATCATCACCATCAAACTTATCCGTCATCATCATCATCATCATCATCATCATCATCATCATCATCATCATCATAAATTAAAGAAAAGTGCGCAGTGTGTCTGATCTTATATCCAACATAACTATCATAGTATCTATATTCAATGTTTCGTGGCCATGTCACGATCTATAAATATCATACAAATCATGCCATATTTAACGAATTAGAATATTAGGGCAATTTTAGCGGTAATCTAAAGCAATGACTCCAATTAAAAAACGAGCTCAATTTTGTAAACAACTTCTTAAATTAAAATACTTTGTTTTTAACAGCAAGATATCCATACCTGTGGCGCCTATGTAAAACAAATTACACCAACCAGTAGTCGAAAACAATTAAATAAACCTTTTTACAGTTCCTGACCACGAATGATAGTTCCCAGTCGAGGTTGGGGTTCAGTGTTGCTGCGCATGATAAATTATAGTTTTGCTATGTGTGGGAACTCCAACCTTGACTTTGAAATATTATTCGTGGTCACTGAACGGAACTATAAAAAGGTTTGAAGTATGTGTTCATGGGACAGCGTTACAAATAACTATTGTAATCTATCTATATATATATATATCTTTCAAAATAATTTTAAACTAATTTGCCTTGGTTGAAGAAAAACAATAACAAATAAACAACTCCAATCTCGTCTTTGAGCTATTATTCGTGGTCACTGAACGGAACAATAAAAAAGTTTGAAGTGTGTATGGGGACAGCGTTACAAATAACTATTATAGTCTATATATATCTTTCAAAATAATTTTAAACTAATTTGCCTTGGTTGAAGAAAAACAATAACAAATAAACAAATAAAAAACACAAAAATATATATATATACACAACTAATAAGCCAAAATCCATAAAACCAAATAAACAATAATTTAAAAAATGAGCAATTCAGCAACATCCATGTTAACTCTAAAAAATTGATTCCGCACATGTGAGATGCGACGTTTAAATAAGGCCTTAAACGTAAAAAAAGCATTGATGTTTTCCAAGAAATAAACTAACAATGCATGGATAAGAATCTGTAGCTCATTATTGTCTATATGCGCAGCAGGACTAAGGAAACATGTTCTCAGCACGCACTCCGCACGGAGTCCGCACGCATACCACAAGATTGCAATCATTAACGATAATTATGATATAGTAATTACATTTTCTTTACGGTGACCACACGCAGAACATCCGTACAAAATCACGGCACCTCACGGCATCTCACGCACAGAATACGCATATGACACGAAAGAGCTACAGAGTTCGCCACAAAGTCAAATATCAACCAAAAGAATCCGATAAAAAACACACAGTAATAACATATGAATCATTTCCACGGTAAGTAGACATTTGAATTTTAGTAAACGCATTTGAAACGGGAGAAAAAAGTCAAAAAGTAAGAACCGAAATAACACTTTAAGAATAATTTTAAAGAATCCGATACAAATTAAATCACACAGAAATAACATTTGAAACTTTTTAACACGGTAAGTAGAAATTTGAATTAAAAAAAAACGCATTTGAAACGGACGATATGTAAAAAAAAAAACACCCGAAATAAGTCTTGGAGATTTCTAAAGAAAACGATAAAAATCACATAGAAGAAACGTTTGAATCATTTCCACGGTATGCAGAACTTTGAACTTTAGAAAACGCATTTGAAACAGGCGATATGTAAAAAAAAAACACCCGAAATAAGTCTTGGAGATTTCTAAAGAAAACGATAAAAATCACATAGTAGGAACGTTTGAATCATTTCCACGATATGCAGAACTTTGAACTTTAGAAAACGCATTTGAAACGGACGATAATTAAAAAAAAAACCACCCGAAATAAGTCTTGGAGAATTCTAAAGAAAACGATAAAAATCACATAGAAGGAACGTTTGAATCATTTGCAGAAATTTGAATTTTAGAAACGGAAGAAAACACTCGAAACCTTTTACACGGTAAGTAGAAATTTGAACTAAAAATGAAGCAGTGAGTTCAAATACACTAAATGTTCATAATAAATCGTATTTCTATTTTATTCGCTTATGAATGTGGGTTAAAAAGAAGTTTAAAAAAATGAAAGTGTTCACGGTTCGAGTGTTCCCACTGTAGTAGAAATATGGACGAGTGAAAAATCGTGGAACTTCCTGTAAACGCATATCAACATGGGAACTAGTCTTCGCGGTGGGAAGGGAAGCGAAAGAACGCCTGTTTTCTCGGGCTACATGGGAACCGGATCACTGGCCAAAAGAATATCAATTTGTTATCACGCAAATAAGACACATTCGAACCGTCGTTTTACAAAATCACAGCACTTCTAGCCTCAATCACATAGAAATTTTGACAAAGAACAACAACTAAATCGTCAAAAAGTAACGCCCAAAATTACACTTCAGTGAAGAATTGAAAAGAATCAGTTCAAAATCACACGGAAGTACTAGTAACGTCTAACGTCGTAACAGTTTGCAAGTTTGTAGACATTTGGATATATAGCAACAAATCATATCACGACAAATCACGGAACCTCGGGAGAAGAACCGGAAGTTGATAATAGTACCTATACCGTCATTTATTAGCGATAAAAGTTATATGCATGAAGAAACTGGGGCCAGTTCAATTTACGGAGCCTGGATAAAGTTATCCAGTGTATAGAATTTGTATAGGTTTTATCCGTTGGTAGGGATTTATCCGGTGGATAGCGCTATTAATATTCAGGCTTCGTACAACCGGTCCCTGATAAATATAACGACCAAAACGTACATATACGACAGTCAGCACAAAAAATATTTGCAATATCAAATCTCTACTCGCTAAATATCGCTTCTATAATCTTGCATTTAAATGTTTCCGGATCCGTTATAAAGAAATACGCATTACAATCTGGTAGAACTACAACATAGTACCTTTATAATTTGAAATTTGAATATATTTCTGTTCAAAATGATATTTCCTTTAACTGAAAACACAGTTATTTTAGGACATGCATTTCACAATCTAGTAAACTATACCCTAGCATAATATCGCCTTTATAAACAATATTGATTTGAATAGATAATATATTTAGTAAGAGGTTATTAACCGAGCGGGAGGTCTGTACGGGAAAATATCAGACCGAGGTCTTGACAGTACGGACCGAGCGCAGAATGGTCTGTACAAAAAAACCGAAGTCTGTTATTTTTCCGTACAGACCGAACAAGCGAGGTTAATAAATCTTTTATTATATGGCTTTTTTTCTTAGCGATGTATATGTACGAAATCACATATTTTATCGCCGAATCTCTTATTATTGCATGAGTGAATAAAACTTCATCAAACACACACTAAACTGCTAGCTGGCTAAAAAACACTTTGCAGGTATGACAATGCAAAACTTTAACAAAATATTTATTGCAATACTTTACAAGTTGTTTTTAATTTCCCGGTCTGAAAAAAAAAATCGAAAGTTGGACTGTTGTCATAGAAACGGTCCATTACGCCTTTGCATGGACCGCGCGTCAACCAATCAGAATTCGAGAACTATTTAAGCCACATAATAAATAGATAATATTGAGTTTCATTGTAAATAATAGATAGATCAAAAACAAGACATCACTTTAGCTGTTACTCCGAGTTCCATGCTTCTCAATGATTGAATTTTAATATTTCTGATATTAAAATGCTGAATCCTTTGAATCATTTTATTTTAATAACATTAAAAAAAAAAATTCAGACGAAATATACAAAACACAATCTGATGACATCGAATTTTATTTGAAAATTCTGCGAATCTTTCCATGATTTATTTTTGAACTGAGTATGCATTTCACAAATTTAATCGACAGGTTGTAAACAATAATCAATATCAGCTATCTTCTGTTAGAATATTGCCCTTCAATTGATAATAATAGGCTGCCTAATGGCAAACCCAGCCAATGATAGCTAATATTGAGTACGCCTAATGCATGGATCCAGTGAGTGCTCAGTAATAAATCTATTAACATAAAAGGCTTTAAATAAGTTTCTAACTCGGACAACAATATTGGAAAAGCTGTTTTCTTTAGCCTATAATAGATACATGCGATATAATGAGGTAATAGTTTTTTTTAATGGCAATATAGGGGCCAAGTTTCTGATAAAATGCTTTAAATAAGCTTCTAGTTGGGACATCAATATTGGAAAGGCTGTTTTCATTAGTCTAATAGATACATGCGGTATGAGGTAATAGTTATTTTTTAATGGAAAGATAGCGGTCAAGTTCTGATCGTATGCGCTAATGGTGTATAACTTTCGGGAGGTTTTGGCGGGAGCACCTGACGGCTTTCGTGCGTTTGAAATGATTCGAAACTGGTGATGTTAAATCTGAAATTTTAATTCACAGAAATAGAGGTTATGTTTTTGATAATCCAGTTAGACTGCACCAGTCGAAAGCTGCGTTTTAGTTTGCCTGATTTTTTAGACGGGTCTGGGTCCTACGCTATCGCTTTTTACCCAAACCCCACGGAGTTTGGGGAGAAAGCGATAGCGTAGGACCCAGTCCGTCTGAAAATTTGGGGAGAAAGCGATAGCGTAAGACCCAGGCCCGTCTGAAAATCAGGCTACGTTTTGGTTGCCCCATTTAAAAAGAACCGCTATTGTTTGGTTGGTTTAGGGCAATTGTTTGGAAAGACTATATTGTTTTTTTTAAACCAATCTTAAACGATGTTTCAATCTGGTGAAAGATTGCCCAGATAATCTAAATCAAGTCAATAATTAAGGACGTTTTGGCGGGAAAATCTTACAGCTTCGCGATGTGTGTGTTCACAAAAACATCTTGAGTTAGATTTTAGTGCAATTACATTAAATTACCATTAATCCTATTTTTCTGTTGGTGTTATGTTATGTTTTGATCGGCCGATATAATCTATTTATTAAAAAAAGTTTCAAAATTTGATGTGTGTAATTTTAATAGGTTTTTAGCAATTTATAAATACAGGCAGCCCAAGCAATGTATTTGTGTCTAAAATAAAACAACTTCAAATTCTAAAAATTGTTATCAATAAACTTACTTTCATCTTAAATTATAACCTGTTGACATTTCAAGGCGTGAGGTATCACGAAAAGACATGGCTTGGGCTACCTGTGTTTATAATTAGCTAGCTACTTGAAATGGTCTTGCAAAACCACTTAACGATAAAAAAACGCGAAACTACAATAAATCATTATAACGATGTATCCCCTTTATGTAACTATATATACGATGGTATAATATTTACATAACTCTGGGTTAATGGCCAGCCTGATAGAATAGTTAATAGATTAACTATGCTGAGAGAATACTAGAATGTAGTACAACCAGTAATAAATTAATGCTCCATGCAGTAAACAGAGAAAATAAGTTGTCAACATGAAGGCAAAATATTAATATGAATTTAAAATAATGAAATAGAATAAAGACTATACTATGAAAATCACTAGAGTGGTTAAATGTAAGTTGAAAATTTGGCCTTGGGGGTGTGTCTTTTTGTACCACATGACCAATTTTGAGCAAAATGATTGGCCAGAAGCGATCACAAGGTACAAAAAAAATTGGTCACGTGGACGGAATTTTTGGGGCATGATTACCAGTCTACTGATTTCCATAGTAACAATCCAATTAGAACTATGCACGAAAATGCGAAAAAACGTTTATATATACATGCAGTCACATAAATGTTAGTTGTAGTTTTAGAGATATACATATATAATGCTATGCACTTAATATATAACTACTCACAACAGCCAAATGTACTTTTTTGAGAACTACGACAGGTAGGAAGGAATATAAACATATTTTGGCAAGCATCTCATGCAAAGATTACACGAATTGAGCAGTTTTTGATTGCTGGTTATATGGCTGCGTAGATGAGTACAACGTATTATTACATATAGCAAAGATATAACGCACGATCTCATTGGTCAACAAGCGCGCCGTACTTTTTCCGTACGGACTCGAAAAGCGAGAGCAGCTTTGCTTTTTCCTCTTTGAATATCTTTTTACCCGATCAGGGTAGGGTATTTTTTGTTTGTTTGTATTCTACTAGTTCTTTCACAATATTTTTTCCTTTTTATTCTCTAAAATATATATATATTTTCTAAAATATATACATATAATATTAATTCTAAAATATATATATATATAATATTATAAATAATATTATGAATAATAATTAGTTATATTATTTATGCGATAAGCATTCCATTCAAAACAATATATGAGCTATAATTATGGGATAAAATATTGCTGTATGTATATTTTTATTTTTAATTTATGAGACCCACAATACCCTTTGGTCTTGGAATGCACTATTTTGGTAAACAAAAGTATAAAAGTATTCAATGTTTTTTTTAAATAGTTGTATATTTTATAACATGTAAATAGGTAAATCGGGTTTAGCCTTAACTACAAGATACTTAACGCAACACTTATGCTACCTCCGCCCTCTACCGATCACCACAAGAGAATAGCTGGGAGCTAAGTGTTTGTCATAATAGGTAGACCAAACTACTAATGGCCTAACAAAAACATTGAGTCCTAGTTACCTACAATACTGGTCTATTCATTTAGGTTATTTCTATTTTTTGAAGTTCGCGTCTAGCAAACATCTTAATATAATGATGTCGTTTTTGTATGGCTTTTTATATAAATTGTGAACTAGTTACTCAATTACAAAGTCACAATACTGGTCTGTTCGTTTAGGTTATTTCTATTTTTTGAAGTTCGCGTCTAACAAAAATCTTAATATAATAATGTCGTTTCTGAATGGCTTTTTATATAAATTGTGAACTAGTTACTCAAAGTCACAATACTGGTCTGTTCGTTTAGGTTATTTCTATTTTTTGAAGTTCGCGTCTAACAAAAATCTTAATATAATAATGTCGTTTCTGAATGGCTTTTTATATAAATTGTGAACTAGTTACTCAAAGTCACAATACTGGTCTGTTCGTTTAGGTTATTTCTATTTTTTGAAGTTCGCGTCTAACAAAAATCTTAATATAATAATGTCGTTTCTGAATGGCTTTTTATATAAATTGTGAACTAGTTACTCAAAGTCACAATACTGGTCTATTCGTTTAGGTTATTTCTATTTTTTGAAGTTCGCGTCTAACAAAAATCTTAATATAATAATGTCGTTTCTGAATGGCTTTTTATATAAATTGTGAACTAGTTACTCAAAGTCACAATACTGGTCTATTCGATAAGTCATTGTTAATGTTAACTATGGTTTAGTTTATCTGTATTTTTAAAGTTTGCGTCTAAAAGAAATATAATAATATATAAACTGTGTCCTAGTTATCCAAGTCGCAATACTGGTCTATATGTTTAGTATATTTCTGTTTTTTTGAAATTCGCGTCTAACAAAAGTCTTAGGAAAATAATGTTGCTTTATAATAATAATATAAAACTAATATTTATGAATGGGTATTTAAATAAATTAATGTGTCCCAGATACTCAAATATATCATTTATCCACGATGAATACCCTTTATAAATGTTTTTATAAATAACGCAGATTGTAGCTCAGTATAGGCGCACTTTTAGAAGGATATGACGTCATTTTTTTGAAAGGACATTTAAATGGATTCATTGTTTTCTAGTACTTCATGTCGACACAAAAGTTTTACTTTGACAGATGTGTCAATTGTATTTCTCATAGAAGTTTTCTGTTGTTTATTGCTGGTGAAATCTTTCATTTTAGAAGAACAATTACCTTTTTTTTAAAAAAAAGCAATCTTAATGATTGTGTCCCATAGTTACTTCAAGTCACAAGTTGTCTCTGCTTGACATATTTCTTAAAAGAGGGCATGATGTGTTAATAATTGGTGTATTCTCGAAGAAGTCTTCTGTTGTTTATCTCTCGTGAAAACTTTCATTTTAGAAGAGTTACAATTAACTTTTTTTTTTTTAAAAAAAAGCATTCTTACAGCAGTTCTCAGTCACACGTGCATCGCTCGCATAAAAAGCATCGCTATAAAACGTGAAGTTGGTGGACGTCAATCAAACTGTGCCTTACAGGACGCATGATGTTTTTACTTCAGTCGGGTTGCGAAACATGTCTGAATTCCTACAACAACCTCTTCGTCGGATTCAGACATGTTTCGCAGCCCAACTGAAGTAAAAACACCATGCTTCTTGTAAACACAGTTTGATTGACGTCCACCAACTTCACGTTTTATAGCGGTGCTTTTTATGCGAGCGGTGCACGTGTGACTGAGAACTGCTGTAATGATTGTGTCCCATAGTTATTTTAAGTCACACGTTGTCTCTGCTTGAGATGTTTCTTACTAGAGAACACTGACGATGTATCAATTGGTGTAATTCTCATAGAAGTTTTCTGTTGTTCATTTCTCGTGAAAACTTTCGTTTTAGAAGAACAATTAACTTTAAAAAAAAAAATAATAATAATGATTGTGTCCCATAGCTACTTGAAGTCAAAAGTTGTCTTGCCTCAGTTGAGATATTTCTTACTAGAGGACCCAACTAGTGCTACTAATTGGTTCTCTTGAAGCCTGCTTATGTAGCCTTTTATGTTCAGTGTTGCAATGATTTTTGAGGACTACAATTGAATTTTTTTTATCTGAATGACTATTAAAAACTGATGGGCGATTCTGTCTATTTCAAGTCAGAATCCTTATGCCTGAGAGATTTCTTGAAATCGCTTGCGGGTATAACGTTTCAACTGAATTGGTGCTAATGTTCTTGTTTAATACTTTTTGCCCTTTATATTCAGTGTTGAAACTTAGAAAACAATTTGTGTTATCTTAATGGATATTCAAAATGAGGGATTCTTGTTATATTTCAAGTCAGATTTGTTATTCCTGAAAGATTTCTTGAAATTGCTTGCGGGTATAATGTATCAATAAGTTCAATAGAATTGGAGAACGGTGCTAATAATGTTTTATAGAATCCTTTTTGCACTTTATATTCAATGTTGAAACTTGGAAAACAATGTTTTTTTTTTTTTAACTTAATGGATATTCAAATGAACGATTCTAGCTATTTCAAGTCAGAATTGTTATTCCTGAAAGATTTCTTGAAAGTGCTTGCGGGTTAGTATAATATATCAACTGAATTGGTGCTAATCTTTTTGTTGAATTCTTTTTGCCCTTTATATTCAGTGTTGAAACTTAGAACTATTTCAAGTCAGAATTGTTATTCCTGAAAGATTTCTTGAAAGTGGTTGCTGGTTAGTATAATATAACAACTAAATTGGTGCTAATCTTTTTGTTGAATTCTTTTTGCCCTTTATATTCAGTGTTGAAACTTAGAACTATTTCAAGTCAGAATTGTTATTCCTGAAAGATTTCTTGAAAGTGCTTGCTGGTTAGTATAATATAACAACTAAATTGGTGCTAATCTTTTTGTTGAATTCTTTTTGCCCTTTATATTCAGTGTTGAAACTTAGAACTATTTCAAGTCAGAATTGTTATTCCTGCTAGATTTCTTGAAATTGCTTGCGGGTGTAATGTATCAACAGAATTGGTGTTAATCATTTTTATAGAATCCTTTTCAGCCCTTTTTGAATTGAATTGCTATCCAAAATGGTGGAGTCCTAGCAACTCCAAGTCATGAATTGTTTTGCCTTAAGAACTTTCTCGCTAGAGGGCATGCTTTATAAATTGGTTCTATTTCTAAGACATCCTCTTTACGCCCTGTGCATGTTTTGTCTTTAGATAATAAATATAAATGTTAATATTTTGAATGGGCAGTCTGAACATTTAGTGCTTTGGTAGAGTGATATACTCAGTGAATACAAAGTTGACCTCTTCTTTTATTCTGGGTTTCGTGCATACGTGCTTTCTTGCTAGTTCCTATTGAGTTCCTTACTGATTAACACTCTCAAACATCCATTCATTGAGTCAATAATTACTTCCATTATTCTTCCGTTTATAGGATCATTCAGTGTTTTTATTAATACATTTACTCATTCATTAATTCATAGTGACATTTATCCATTCTTGCTTTATAAAATTGATTGATGGGTTCGTCGTTCATTCATTCGCTCATTATTCATCTATTTATCCATTAGTTGTGGTTGGTTTGATCACGTACTTTTCCATCCATCCATTTTATTAAGCGTCCCTTCATTCGTTCACGTTAAATATTCATTCATTCAACCATTCATTTATCAATCTTTCCTTCTATTCAAATATACATCCATTAATTTTATTATTTCTTCCTTTATTCGTTCACGTTTAATATTCATTCATTCAACCATTCATTTATCAATCTTTCCTTCTATTCAAATATACATCCACTAATTTTATTATTTCTTCCTTTATTCGTTCGTTGACTTGTTCGTTTGATATTTCTTCATTCAACCATTCATTTATCAATCTTTCCTTCTATTCAAATATACATCCACTAATTTTATTATTTCTTCCTTTATTCGTTCACGTTTAATATTCATTCATTCAACCATTCATTTATCAATCTTTCCTTCTATTCAAATATACATCCATTCATTTTATTATTTCTTCCTTCTTTCGTTCACGTTTAATATTCATTCATTCAACCATTCATTTATCAATCTTTCCTTCTATTCAAATATACATCCATTCATTTTATTATTTCTTCCTTTATTCGTTCACGTTTAATATTCATTCATTCAACCATTCATTTATCAATCTTTCCTTCTATTCAAATATACATCCACTAATTTTATTATTTCTTCCTTTATTCGTTCACGTTTAATATTCATTCATTTAACCATTCATTTATCAATCTTTCCTTCTATTCAAATATACATCCATTCATTTTATTATTTCTTCCTTCTTTCGTTCACGTTTAATATTCATTCATTCAACCATTCATTTATCAATCTTTCCTTCTATTCAAATATACATCCATTAATTTTATTATTTCTTCCTTTATTCGTTCACGTTTAATATTCATTCATTCAACCATTCATTTATCAATCTTTCCTTCTATTCAAATATACATCCATTCATTTTATTATTTCTTCCTTTATTCGTTCACGTTTAATATTCATTCATTCAACCATTCATTTATCAATCTTTCCTTCTATTCAAATATACATCCATTCATTTTATTAGTTCTTCCTTCATTCGTTCGTTGACTTGTTCGTTTGATATTTCTTCATTCAACCATTCATTTATCAATCTTTCCTTCTATTCAAACATCCATCTATTCATTCATTTAATCGTTCATTAATACATATCTATATTTATTTGTGAATCATCCATTCATGCCCTCTTCCATTTTTTTTTTTGTAATCATCCATTTCGGTATAACTAATCAATTTATTGTCCATCCATTCATTGATTCATTCATTTTCGTTTATTCATCAATCGTTCAACTCGTACACCTATTCATTCATTTATCCATTTACTTATTCATTCATCCATTAATTCAGCCATTCATATATATATCCATTCATCCTTTAATCTTTATATTCATTCATTCATCCAGCCATCCATTCATTCATTTATATATCCATCCAACCATTCATTTATCTATCCATTCATTCATCCATCCATTCGTCCATACATTAATCCATTAATTCAGTCATTCATCTTTCCATCTATTCTTTCATCCATCCATCCATCCATTCATTAATTATTTCTTTCACTCATCCATCCATTCAATCTTCATTCATCCATTCATCAATCCATCCATTCAATCTTTCATTCATCCATCCATCCATGAATACATGCTTCTTTCATTCATTCATTCATTCATTCATTCATTCACCTTTCCATTCATTCATCCAGTTATTGATTGATTTATGCATCCATTGATTCTTTTATCGATAAATACTCTATGAGTTATTCTTCTAATTATTACATCAACACTACTAAAGAAAGTGCATTTGCACTCGACCAACATCCGCAAATAAATATATTTAAAAAATCGTTAAAGTTTCTATTTACGTGAGCTATACATCTGTTCTTTTCTATTTTATCATTTTTGACGTGCAAATGGATTTCCTTCATGCAAAAAACTCTTCCTTTTTGATGATGAAAACGACAAAATATACATAAGGGACTGAAACAGTTTTTTTAAAAAGTGTCTAATTAGGTATTATGTGTTGTTACTAAGTGACAACAAAATTATTTTGCACTTTGTAAAGTAGAAAACAATGGAATTCTCTGGAAGATTTTTACTTAATAGCTCTTCTTCTAGTACAAAAGAAATAGACGTAATTCCGTTTTTTTTACTAGTATTCAATTTAAATGGAATTCCTTTTTATAATGTTTATGGTATTGTTAAGATTATGTCATGCAGTCAATCTTTGAATACTATACCAACTGGACCATGAAAGTACCGCATTATGAATTCCTTAAAGACTGGCTCTGTCTAACTCATACTGACTTATATGAAGCCTTCATGTAGGTCACGTGGATGTGCAATGTGCGCTTTCCAGATAAAAAAATATTAAGATCAAAAACTTATATATAGTTAATTGTAAAACGGATGTTAACACTATTTAGTATATCGTATGCATTAAAGACCGACGCAGGCTTTACTAGTTAACTCACTAATTTCTATTAATTTGCCATATAGTCTATTAATTTGCATGCGACGTTTGAAATAGGCCTCAGTTAATTACATCTCCTTCGATATTACTGTGTTACAAATATCTATCTATTTAGCTATCGTATGCATTAAAGACCGACGCAGGCTTACTAGTTAACTCACTAATATCTATTAATTTGCCATATAGTCTATTAATTTACATATAGTTGAATGTTCAGCGCATTTGCATTACAATGCCGCACTGTATAATCACAACAACCTGCATCACAAAACGAGCTATATTATTATCAACAACGATTCAACTCGTGCCTTTAAAACGCCAGTTATAGAACCCTCCAGGTATAACCCTAAGTCTTACATCCACCGGAAATCAACCTTTGAAAGCAAATTTGTCATCACACTTTGACAACGCGTTGCCCCGGCCATACTAGAACAACCCTGGGGCAGAGTTAAGGTTTTGTTGTGATCGTCACCATAGAAACCGTGACGTTTAGCTCTGGGATTTAAGGCCGAGAATTAATGTTAGTTTGGTATACGATATACACAACGTTAGCGATCGCATGTTGATAGTAAATATGACAAAGTACAGTGTGAAGTGACTAGAACAGACTCAATACTGACACCGTGCTGACGTTTATGTGAGTGTATACTAGATACACAGGTAAGATGTAATTAATGATGGTTTTGTCTCGATATATTTACGTCCCAATGTTATCATAATGATAAAAACGAAAACAAGTGTGTTTTTTTTGGATAAGTTTTTTTTCTTTAGTTTTTGTTTGTGATGTATCTAGTGTACTCTAGATATATAGGTAATATGTTAGTAATGATGGTTTCGTCTCGACATACATCCAACGTTACGGTAAAAACGACTAAACCAGTGTATTTTTTTGGATAAGTTTTTTTCGACTATTTGTGATGTATACTGTTGGATTTATTAATATCAACTTGGATTACCACCTGATCGTTGTGTAATTTATATGCATGATATTTTAGCAGTCTTTTTAATGGTCTGTTTCTATTGTTAATTATATATTTTCAAGTATTCAGTTCGAAAGTATTTAGTATTCAGTTCGAAATTTGATGGTAATTTTTTTTTCTATTATTTTATCCTGATCTCTCATATGACTATATTCCATTTTAGTACTTAATATAATAACTGAATGTCATATTTCTGTCCCTTGTTTTTCAGTATTTTAACGACTCACATTTTTCACACCATCCCAACGTCTAGATAAAAGTAATACCGATTGTAAGAACAAATGGGTTGTTACCAATGACTGAGTAAATGCTCGTAAATCGATGTAGTTAAATCACGGTATTTTTGATTGGTCCGTCGTACTGGCAGTTTAACTATGATTATGCTATAGGTAATATAATGAAATTTGTAAAACCGTAAAAAATGTTAACTCAACTTTACTGGCGTTTTGAGATTTAGCCCTTCGTCGGAGCTTTAATCTCGAAAGTATTATTTGCGTAATTTATGCCATTTCAGTATATATGTTTTTTGATATTTCAATTTGCCGCCGTAAATGTCAGTGCTAGGCTTAAATTTAATCCTTCAGTACGTGCCCGCGATCAAATATAATATTTTTTCGAACTATTTTTTTTAATATATATTTTTTCTTTCGATTTTCGAAGCGCTAACTGATTAATACAATCCAAAAATTTAGAAATTAATTTTTCGAAATTCTTTTGTACCTGTAATTGTATATATTTTTTATATATTCCATCATGTTGACCATTCGATAAAATATATCATTTTTGGAATGAATCCGAGGACTGGTATATATATATATATATATATAGACCTACCCTCATTCCAGTCGACCCATCGCCTGAGAAGCTAAGACTTGAGTAACAGTCGAAACTTCGCGGTCGAAACTTCCGACATTCGTGCGACAAACCGAATACTTAAACATTCTAAATATCTCATATCCACGATGAATAACATCAGTCTATAATAATTCCAGTTTATATTTACTTTTTATATATCATTTTTGCAAATTTTCGTTAATACATATTTGCGTTTATATGCGACAAAAGATTTCAATATTTTTTGCAAATTTTCGATAATACATATTTGAGTTATATGCGACAAAATGTTTTAATATTTTTTGCAAATTTTCGTTTATACATATTTGAGTTTATATGCGACAAAAGATTTCAATATTTTTTGCAAATTTTCGATAATACATATTCGAGTTTATATGCGACTAAATATTTTAATGTTTTTGCAAATTTTCATTTATACATATTTGAGTTTATATATATGCGACAAAAGATTTCAAATATTTTTGCAAATTTTCGTTAATACATATTTGCGTTTATATGCGACAAAGGATTTCAATATTTTGACGAAATTTCGTTTATACATATTTGCGTTTACAAATGTATTTTCGACAAAAGATTGTAATGTTTTTGTAAATTTTCTTTTATACATATTTGCGTTTATCTGCGACAAAATATTTTAATATAAACTGTCGATATTGGGTGTGCTAATTCGATTGTATCTATTTTATTCAAAATGTTATTTTCCTATACTAGTAAACACACGAGTCTTAATATAATAAGTTATTTTTGACACGAAAACGAAAAAATTACAATTAGCGTCTGTAGGTACTCTAAGTACTTGAAATATGTCAAAACAACTTGAATTTATACTTAAATGAGTCTTTTAATACTTCCCAGTCGCATCAGAAACCGGGTCTAAAACATTTCCACTAACAAGAGCAATATCATATGTTTCATATATAAAAGGGACTCCTAAATATTTTTATTTTGGTGGCTTTTTTAGTGTATGGTTTCACTTTTTAAAAAACAATTATAAAGAAATGATCCTCAAAGGAGTCCGACGACAAGTATCTAAGACCCACCTTCATTAGTCTACACGGCATTGCCTGATGAAGACTAGCAGTAGCAGTCGAAACGTCGCGGTCCAAACCTTCGACATTCGTGGGACAAATGAATAACACATTATTTATTTAACTTTTTATCACACACACAAAAAATATTTAAATACAATTTTGCTCTTAGGGCCAATATTGCAGTCATGGTTACAACAAAATGGAAAAACACTTTAACAATTGTTACTATTATAATTAGCTTAGATATTTTTTTTTGTAAGTTGATGTAAGCATGTGATGCTTTTTTGCCTTGGACAACTTTTTTAAAATAAGTGTATGCCTAAGAAATTCTTTCCGTTCTAAAATGGCTTATCGTCTTGGACAACCTTTTTGAAAAAGGTGTATGCCTATTTTCCTTTCCGTCTTGAAATGACCTATCGCTTTGGACAACCTTTTTGAAAAAGGTGTATGCCTATGAATTCCTGTCCGTCTTGAAATGACCTATCGCTTTGGACAACCTTTTTGAAAAAGGTGTATGCCTATAAATTCCTTTCCGTCTTGAAATGACCTATCGCTTTGGACAACCTTTTTGAAAAAGGTGTATGCCTATAAATTCCTTTCCGTCTTGAAATGACCTATCGCTTTGGACAACCTTTTTGAAAAAGGTGTATGCCTATAAATTCCTTTCCGTCTTGAAATGACCTATCGCTTTGGACAACCTTTTTGAAAAATGTATATGCCTATAAATTCCTTTCCGTCTCAAAATGGCCTATCGTATTGAAAAACCTTTTTGAAAAAGGTGCATGCTTTAAGCTTGTAAGCTTTAAGTCTTTACTTAATCTTATGAACATTCTCAAATGACTAAATTTTTTAAGACAGCCTTTTTGAAACTCGGTTAGTATGCCAATAATTCCAATCCTGAGATGACATATCGCCTTAAACAACCTTTTTTAAATAGTTGTAAGCTTTAAGCCTTTACTTAATCTTATGAACATTCTCAAATGACTAAATGTCTTGCATGATAATCCATGTAAAGTTTTTACCGACAATCCAATAAAGTTAATTTCAAAATGAACCTACACCGCGTCAATGAGTTCGCTGTGAACCGTAAAACCACTAAAAGCGCGCAAGCAATTTCCGTTGGCATCGGTCAATTTATTAACTGTGAATCTCTCATAGGAAGTATAACTTAAGAAAAGGTAAAAGCCGGAGGTCAAAATAATTCATCTTTTTTGACAGATTGAAGATAGAATACTATGAAATAAACCTTTCTCGCGAAGCAGTTAATCATATATGCTTGAACAGCCTGGGAAACCCCACTTTGGTTTAATAAAAAAAGGACCACTCACTGTTTAGATAAAGTATTATCAAATAGACTTTTCTCAAGAATCTACTATCATATCCTTGAAAACGCTTGGGAAACCTCACTTTGGCTAAATAAAACAAAAGGACCAGTCAATGTTTAGATAAAATATTATCAAATATACTTTTCTAACGAACCAGCTGATCATATGCTTGAAAAACCTGGGAAACCTCACTTTGGCCAAATAAAACAAAAGGACCTAGTAACTGTTTAGATAAAATATTATCAAATATACTTTTCTAACCAACCAGCTGATCATATGCTTGAAAAACCTGGGAAACCTCACTTTGGCTTAATAAAACAAAAGGACCTAGTAACTATTTAGATAAAATATTATCAAATATACTTTTCTAACGAACCAGCTAATCATATTCTTGAAAAACCTGGGAAACATCACTTTGGTTTAATAAAAAAAAGCACCCAGTCAATGTTTAGATAAAATATTATCAAATATACTTTTCTAACGAGTCTACTAAACATATCCGTGAAAACGCTTGGGAAACCTCACTTTGGCTTAATAAAACAAAAGGACCTAATAACTGTTTAGATAAAATATTATCAAATATACTTTTCTAACGAGTCTACTAAACATATCCGTGAAAACGCCTTGGAAACCCCACTTTGGCCAAATAAAACAAAAGGACCTAGTCACTGTTTAGATAAAATATTATCAAATATACTTTTCTAACGAGTCTACTAAACATATCCGTGAAAACGCCTTGGAAACCCCACTTTGGCCAAATAAAACAAAAGGACCTAGTCACTGTTTAGATAAAATATTATCAAATATACTTTTCTAACGAGTCTACTAAACATATCCGTGAAAACGCCTTGGAAACCCCACTTTGGCCAAATAAAACAAAAGGACCTAGTCACTGTTTAGATAAAATATTATCAAATATACTTTTCTAACGAGTCTACTAAACATATCCGTGAAAACTCCTGGCAAACCTCAATTTTGCTTTATTTAATTTAACAAAAGCACCACACACTGTTTTCAATAGATCATAGCGAGGCTTGCCAGGCATAAGATTACCTACTTCGCGAGAAAGGTCTTTTGTTAATGTATTTCTAAGTTATGACATTAAGCATGACTTGGACTAAAGTGCATTACTAGGAGTGAAAAGAACGCAATCTTTCAATACATCAGTTTGTTTTCTGGTTAGCCTGCGATGCCGGCGGACTGCGAGGTTGCGCCGGAAGAGCCACACAGACCGCCGGCATGCAACGCAGGCTGTTTTCTGGTTTGATTTCCTTTTTAGACATACACGAACACTCAGATCATTCTATTTTTTACCAGTGGTTAGGCTGATTTCTATAACTAACATTTCAATTGTTCGTTTTAGAGTAGAGTTATTAAACACGTTTTAAGCTAGCCATCACAATTTGCGTCAAAGTTTATCTCTTCCTCTCAAGTGCTCTTTTTTTTTCATTTATTTCGCTTCTTTCCATTAGTTCATTAATGTGTAGGGGTTTTTTTTACATGAATGGCTTCCACCACCCTTGTTATTCCTTTTCTTGAAATGATCTTAAAATCTTCACCTCCTTCTTAATTTTTGTACTTTTGTTTTCAACACTACCTTTGTTTCTAAAATCTTAAGAGCTTTTAGTTCAATAACCCCGCTCCCACTTCCTGGAATCTTAACTACAATTCAGTGCTGTTCCTTTGTTTTGTCCATTTCGAATCTATCTTAAAGCTCGCCTACTTTTGCTTCGAGAATATTCTCTAGCTGTAGAATGGTTGTTGAACGATGTTGAACGTAGGGAGGGCAAACGGTTTCAACATTTACTTCAACATCTTCTCGATTTTGTTGAATGGTAATGTTGAAATCGTTTGCCACCCCCTTTTAACATTGTTGATACGTGTCACGTATTTGAAAGACCGCTAAATGAGAATGGGTGTAGTCAACAATGTTGAACGGAGCAGGGCAAACGACTTCAACTCCGATTCAGCATTTCGAATATTCCGGCCGAAGAACAAAATAGATGTTGAGTTGATGTTGAAGCAAAGTTTGAATGTTTTTAAACTCTTTTAACAACGATTCAACATCGCTTCAAGACGTTTCAACAATGTTGAATGGGGGTGACATTTTATTTATCCCTAAGGGATATCAAATAATGAATTTTTACAACTATATATACGACGAACAAACCCGATTTTTTTTCACCTGATTCCCCTAAGCATGAATAAGTAAATCGATGCAACCACTCAGAGTTATTTAATTTGCGGTCTATACTTAGATTAATTCAAAGATCATTTGATAGTCTTACAATATATCCAGCACTACTCTGTGCGGTTGGTCTATCGGGATTTGATCTTGTTCCGGGTTCTTACGTACAGCGTGGGAAAAGGAAAAAGCTTTTAATTAATAATATGATAAAACCATAAACAATCAGCAGCAATTTTAACGTGAGAGGTAACTTGATAAGTCAGGTCTCAGTCAGGTCTCAGCATACTACAGGGCCCACAGTTATTGGCGTAAGTGGTGGCCCTGCCTTCGTATGAAGGAAAAACTAAATAAATCATAAATAAATGGCCAAATGAATAAAATACGGTGGTTTGAAATGTCTAGCTTTTCCAATGCATGTGTTTTATCTTGCATTGAAAAAATTAAAAAAAATTAAATTAAAATAAATAAATAACAGCTCTAAGAAATAATTTAACATCATTATAAAAAAATATTTATTCATGAAATCTTTTTTGAGCTTTTTTGATTTTTGAGCGGCTAGAGAAATCTAATTAAGCATTAGAAGATATTTTCCGTGTTTCTATACTCTGTTAGAAACTCGCTTTCAGCTCGTGATTCAAAATCTTTCTCGAGTTCTCCCAACAATCCCAAGTGTTTCTAACAGAGAATAGAAACACGGAAAATATCTTCTAATGCTTTTATAAAATAACAACAACAGATAATAACATTCCGCTTGAAAAACGTGTTTCTATGCTCTTATAGAAACACGGGTTTTTGCACGTTTCAGCCAATGAGAGCGCGCGTTATATAATGGTTATTTTATAAAAGGTTTTGTTAAACGGCCTTCAATAACAAAATATTCTCCAAGAAAATATCACTACAAAAGTACAAAAGTTGCCAAAAAATTAGCTTGCAATAATTGTGCGAGACTTTGAGTCAGCGCAGAGGCGGACTGTCAAACATACTACAACATATTTTGTAATATTTATTTAAGCAGATTTTCGAAGCAAATTTTACACTTTTTGTGCGGTATGTTTGTCATCTTATTTTTATTGAGTTGACTTTGAAATTGTTGATTTATTAAAAATAATTTATAGTTGCTGGAATTTCTTTTTCAATTCTTCAACCCTAAAAAACTTTGTATTTCTTCAAAATAATTTTCTGGAATCTTTTTTCTTCAGTTGTAAATATATATGTGTGCCATTGCCATAAATTCTAGAACTCATTAGATCATGATTCCATTTTTTTACTTAAAGAAACGATTTAAAATCAATCAATAGCTAATTGTTTTTAAAACTAATTGCACTAAGTACCCATTGCACCTTTATCATAAAACTCTATCAGAAAACCTCTACTTTTATGTGCTGTAAGAGTTCTAGATCTTTTTATTTACAATTCATTTCCCCCTTAGCTCATTTTGAGACATTAAGGACCCAATTAGAGCTACGAAATAGGAAGCCTTTTAAAAATAAATTATCGCGGACTGAAGGATAAATTTGGAACTAATTTTTACAAGTTTGAATTCAAATCGCTATTGCAAAACCATGAAAAACTGATCAATAACAATTTCAAAGTGAGAGGTAATTTAATAATGATAATAATATTTGGTATTTAATATTGCGCAGTCAGTCTACCATGCCAATATATGATCGACTGCGCATTACAATTTCTTATGACAGATGTGGAGGACTTATCGGACTGCTAGAAGCAGCTTACAATCATGAGTGTGGATTAGTGTATGCCTCCAAGACCTAACTGTTGTACCGGGAGACAATCCCCTACTTTTTGCGAACAGCACAACAGGATCTTTAACGTCCACCTTAAACTGTTTTAAAATGTCAACTGCATAAATCATCAGCGATTTACATGATAATGCTGTCATAAAAGTTGATTAACTACTGTGGTGTGTTATTTTGGTAAAAATCGAGAGCAAAAATCAACATGCGAGAAGTGATGTATGAAAATTACTTCATGCAGAGGTATAGTGACTGTGAGTGCCAGTAGAAGAATAACCACTATGCATGTAAGTCTGCTGTAGAAAATATCAGTATTTCTATTTAATATTTAATATCTGCTGTAGAAAATATCAGTATTTCTATTTAATATTTAATATCTGCTGTAGAAAATATCATTATTACTATTTAATATTATTATTATGGCTTAGGGCGCGGTCGGCCATCACAAGCTTTGGTAAAATATAGAATAATTTGTGATTCAGGTTTAACAGATAAAAAGGGCTTTTTTTCTTGTAATTTAAAGTTTAATTTTTTATAAGACTATCGAGTCTAAATAGGGGTTATACTAAATGGGAAATAAATGCTCAGAAAATAAAAATTTCCACATACAAAGTTAACAATAACGCTAAAAAAGGAAGTAGGGAACTACACTTATTACATTAATGACAAATAGGGGTAATATACTTAATAATACGAAATATACGAAAGCTTAAGATAACCCTACAAACACTAGTATATGGCCTTAAATCAACTCTTATAATTATAGGTAATATAATGAAATTTGTAACACCGTAAAAAATGTTGATTTAACTTTACTGACGTTTCGAGCTTTAGCCCTTCGTCGGAGTAAAAAAATAATTATATACAATGCTACTGAAGGACAACTTTAATATACTTAAATAATAATAAAGAACAAATGAGCAAACATACAACGATGATATTCAAAAATGTACAAAAATGCACAAAAATGTACAAAAATATACAGAATGTACAAACATTTACAAACATATACATATGTCTCAAATAAACATACGCACAATCTTATCATAAACGAACGGACGTGATAATAAGATCGTGCATTAATTTCTAAAAAATGATAAATTATTGCTTAAAGCTATTTTTTTTATTTCCACATGACAACGTTGTTTAAGTTATAAATAAAAAAGGCGTTTGTCTTTCCATTTGATATTCTATTCAAATTCAAATCTAATGTTTTTGTTATTCTTTCAGAATATTCGTCGAGGAACATCAAAGAGGAAGTTTCCATCAAGTCATTATCATTAGCAAGTTTATTACATTTGAAAAACATTTTCTAAGGAAACAATAAAGCCAATTGGAAATGCCATCTAAAGTATAGTAATTAAACTAAAGGCAAAACAACATCCATTCTATTCAGGACTTCCGGTCGTCATATCGCGTCTTCGGGGCGCATAGCTACGTCACAGGTCTATTAAAACTACAATATTTTTTCTTAGAGACGTAGAGGGAATCGTAAAACAAGGAGTGACTGCACTATACAAGGACTAGAGTCAAAGCAGGAAAAAAATCAAAATTTACGTGTCTTTAAAAAGCAAAATCATCAACAAAGATAGCAAGATATACTTTGTCTATATAGCGACGAATGCTGGTCATGTGAGAAGCAAGAAACACCTGTAGTTATTGCAAACGCTATAACAAACTAGAACATTGGAATTCTAATAAGCATAGCTTTCGAAACGACAGTTGGACGATCTTCATATAAAACGAATCAACTGCTAAATATAAAGATAACATCTACTTCATTCAAAGTAGAAAAAACTTCCACAAGTGAAAGAAGAGAAGCATCGAGAAAGAAGCATCGAGAAAGAAAACAGGTTCACTTTACTCTTCTATTTTAGCGCCTTTGAAAAGCTTGAAGAAGGGGGAGCATTTGTGAACAGTTTAAACAAGCAAAAATATTTTCCAACGCAGATGCAACTGCTTTGTGCAAAGACGCAAAAAGAATTACCACAATAAATACTTTGAGACATTCCAACAAAAGATGAATGCAACCATGTCAAACAACAGCCAACAGTTAGTATCAGCCACCGAAACAGTAGCGACAATAACAGCAGCAAGTTTTACTTGCGTGCTCATTATTTGTACGTTAGTCGCTAACGTATTCGTCTGCTTTGCGACTTTACGATTCGACTCGATACGACCACTAACGAACTACTTCATAGTGAATCTGTGTATCGCGGATATCTTTATCGCGGTGATTAGTATGCCAGTGTGGGTGTTATTTCAGTTATATCAAGAAAATATAGGACAATTGCTTGGAGTCAGGTTCATGCAGTTCTGGGGAAGTGTGGATATTCTTTGCGGCACAGCGTCTATCCTTAGTCTTAGTTGTATCAGTGTTGATAGATACTTGGCTATAACTCGACCGCTGACCTATGTACGATGTATGACATGGCGGAGGGCGTTTGTTATGATCGTTGCTGTTTGGTGTTATGCTGGGACCGTGGCGTTTCTAAGACAACCGATGAAGAGCAGTCAACGAGGAAGTGAATGTATGGCTTTGTAATATAAAATAGTATACATTTGATGGAATATTTGATGGTTGCATGGTTGATGGATGGATGAATTATTGATTGGTTGATTCATTGTTGGTTAGTTGATTCATTCGATTGATTGATTCGATTGATTGATTGATTGGATTGATTGATTGATTGATTGGATTGATTGATTGATTGATTGGATTGATTGATTTATAGTGAGTGAGTGATTGGATTGGTTGATTGGATTGATTGATTTAGTGAGTGAGTGATTGTTGGTTTATTGATTGGATTGATTGATTGATTGGATTGATTGATTTAGTGAGTGTGATTGTTGGTTGATTGATTGGATTGATTGATTTAGTGAGTGGGATTGTTGGTTGATTGATTGGATTGATTGATTTAGTGAGTGATTGTTGGTTGATTGATCGGATTGATTGAATAACTGCCTGAAGGGTGATTAGTCTTTTGATTGATTGATTGATTGATTGATTGATTGATTGATTGATTGGATTGATTGAATGAATAACTGCCTGACGGGTGATTAGTCTATTGATTGATTGATTGATTGATTGATTGATTGATTGATAGCTAGATTGATTGATTGATTGTTTGATTGATTGGTTGATGGATTGATTAATTGATAGCTAGATTGCTTGCTTGCTTGATCGATTGAGAAGTATTGAAATTTAAAACTAATTATTTTCCAATGTATGTTTCTACAGCGTACGCCATATTTGTTCTAATGGCAAGCTTCATTCTTCCTCTCATCGTCATAGTCGTCACATACAGCAAGATCTTCTGCGTGGCGAGAAAGCACGCACGTGACATGGTCCGTAGATCAAGTATATCCCAAGAGGAGAAGTACAAGCGCGTATCACGTGATCTCAAAGCTGCAAAAACAATCTCGATTGTCATAGGGACATTTGTGTGTTGCTGGACTCCATTTATGGTTCTTAGTATTTGCTATGCATATACTGTCAATGTACACATCACCATCGCGAACATTGCCAAGTGGTCAACATACTGCAATGCGCTGTTGAATCCCCTAGTTTACTCATTCGTTGATAAACAGTTACGCAGTCTAGTGATTAAGGTGATAGTGTGTTATAACAGACAGAGAGATCCCGAGATACATATGCCACTACGCTCGGTATGAAAGGTCCCATTGAGCATCATTGGCTGTAGTAGCTATGGTTTGCCTTCGTTCAACGTCCTTAGGCATGCCGCACTGTTAAGTGCCTACATGTACTGCAAAATACTATATGATAAATCTAGTCACTGCCACGGTCTGGTGTAGATCAATATAGTTTTGCAGACTTGTAGCAGCTATAATTTGACGTGCTCAGGCATGCCGCGCTACCAAGTGCCAAATACTGCCAACCACTATATGGTAAATGTAGTCACTATATAGTAATCATTTGCCTTAATTGAATTCAATTGAGTTCAACGTGTTAACGCAGAAAACACTGTATTATACATGCCTTAGTCTATTGCATTTGGTCAGCCATGCATACATGCAGTTCCGCAATGGTTTACTGCGTCAACTGTCGCTTACCGTAGTGCAACGTGTTTAAGCATGGTGCACTGTATTCTACCCTTAATTTTCCATACTACTTTATAGTAACGCCAAGCATTGTTCAACGTTGCTCCACGTGACTTCAATATGCTACGTTCGGACTACTATTAATGCGAGTATCAAGCGAGTATCATAATGAACTCGAAACGGATGGACTTACTACTACACGTATTGCAACGTATTGGTCGTATTTGAAATGATCATTACTAAACATGCCGATTATTAAACAGTAGAAGCATTCAGCTTAAGGTCTGACAAGTGTTAACTGGATTGATCTACATGTCAGAAAACATTTTCTGGATTTGTTTCAGATACAAGAGAATTAATACTATACTTGGTTATCACCATTTGCGAATATCAAAGATGTCTATATATAATATACTTTGACAAATACCAAGAAGGAGATCAATGCATCGAGGTATGGAATTGTGGAAAGATCTAATGAAAGTTACGATGTGACCTAAGTGGATTTTCGCCGAAAACAGCTCGGATATAAAAATAAGACAATCTTCGAAATGAAGGGGCAATACCTTTCTGCAGGCTGGACAAATATTCAATCTGATCAAAGTTAAGTTTAATCTACAGAATGTAGGCACTACACTTTTGTGTACGCTGGACAATGGATCAATCTGATAAATTTAATCTACAGAATGTAAGCACTACACTTCTGTGAACGCTAGACAATGGATCAATCTGATGAAAGTTAAGTTTAATCTGCAGAGTGTAGGCACTACACTTTTGTGAACGCTGGACAATGGATCAATCTGATAAAAGTTAAGATAAATCTACAGAATGTAGGCACTACACTTTTGTGAACGCTGGACAATGGATCAATCTGATAAAAGTTAAGCTAAATCTACAGAATGTAGACACTACACTTTTGTGAACACTGGACAATGGATCAATCTGATAAAAGTCAAGTTTAATAGATCTCTACAGAATGTAGGCACTACACTTTTGTGAACACTGGACAATGGATCAATCTGAGGAAAGTTAAGTTTAATCTACAGAATGTAGGCACTACACTTTTGTGAACGCTGGACAATGGATCAATCTAATAAAAGTTAAGATAAATCTACATAATTAAGGCACTACACTTTTGTGGACGCTGGACAAGAGATCAATCTAATAAAAGTTAAGATAAATCTACAGAATATAGGTACTACACTTTTGTGAACGCTGAACGATGGATCAATCTGATAAGAGTTAAGATAAATCTATTTCTATAGAAGGCACAATTACTTTCTGAAGGCTGGACAATGGATCAATCAAGGCATTATACTTCTAGGCTACAATGGATCTACCTGGTAAAAGTTACGGTGATATTTAGAATGACTAAAGGCGCTATACCTTTTTACAAGGCTGCAATGGATGCACGACCTACATTGACTACGTGTCATGCATTTGTACGTTTGGCCGGACCAATCGTATTTACGATACACATTTGTGAAAAAATATATATACAAACCAAGCAGACAACAGGATCGCACTATACACAAAGGCTGCATAAAAAAATAAAGAGAGGTGAACAAAAAAGGTTTGCTTATCCAACTGGCGGACTAGATATACGGCACAAAAAAATATAATCTTACCAGCTACTCAACATAAATATAAGGCATTTTTAATTCAGTATCATATTACCGTACATGAAAATGTCATGACTAAGCTAGTCCAGCAAGCAATGTACAGAAGCCAATAATACGATTAAAAACATGTTTGACGTCACATCCTAACAGCTAAGAAATAATGAAGTAATTAAGCTTTGATTGTATATCAATCTGAATGTTTTACCTTATTTTGACGCTGATGGAGGATTGTGGGGAGTGATGGATTCTTGGAAAGTACTGCAACAAACAAAGAAAAACAAAACGTATTTAGCAAGCAAAAACAAATATATAAATACACTATAAAAAGCTATACAATATATAGGTAGGTAACATTATGTAAAACCACCAAGTATTTCTTGGTTTCAACAACCTCGTCTCCGGGGTTAACTGGGTTTCCTGTTGTTAGCAAACGGCGACGCCCTCTTTGCAACACAGGCAACCCAAACAAGGAGGCTAGAATTCGCGTGCTAGCTTTGTGTAAATCGCACAAAAGAAATTTATATTGTGACGTGCACCGAAATATTTCTATCAATTAGACTGGAAACCAAGAATAACATACTGCTTCTCGGTTATGACGCATTCATTTGCTATACGAAAGCCAAGGCCAGGTTTAAACGTCAAACTTCCGATGTTGAACAGATTGAGTTCCACCTTTGATGGAGGCCTCAATGTTTAGATCTGAATTTAGACGTTTAAACAAGATTAAAAGTTACAACCTTTTTTTACGCCAAAAATATGTTTCCACTTAATTTTACTCATCCGTCGAACGATTAACTTCCGAAACGACAATAAGTTTTAAATCTTTTATTCGGTGTATAGTTAACTCAGAAACCTTAGAAACCATCTACTTTAAAAAAAACTTAGTCAAATAGAGTTGAATGTACATTCATCTCCATTCTTTTAATTTTTTCTCGGCAAACACTTCAATCAGCAAAAACAAGGAGAGTTTTGCTCTTATTCGGGGACAAGAGGATTCTATTGGTAAATATTTAGACAATGAAATAACGTCTCCCAGGAGAATTCTAATGGGAAAACATTGAAACATTGTGGGTAGTGAATAAGGTCCATCTTTCAAGATAATTGTTTTAGGAAAACATTGAAGTTAGGGAATAAGGTCTATCTCCCAAGAGAGGATTGTAATGGGATCGAAAACATTGAGGCAAGTGAATAAGGTTTATTTCCCAAGAGGATAGTAATGGGAAAACATTGAGGCAAGTGAATAAGGTCCATCTTTCAAGAGTATTGTATTATGGAAACATTGAGGCAAGTGAAAAAGGTCCATCTTTCAATAGGATTGTATTAGCTAGGAAAACATTGAAGTCAAGTTAGTGAATAAGGTTTATCTCCCAAGAGGATTGTAATGGAAAAACATTGAGGCAAGTGAATAAGTTCCATCTTTCAAGAGGATTGTATTAGGAAAACATTGAAGTCATGTTAGTGAATAAGGTTTATCTCCCAAGAGGATTGTAATGGAAAACATTGAGGCAAGTGAATAAGATCCATCTTTCAAGAGGATTGTATTAGGAAACATTGAAGCAAGAGTATAAGGTCCAAGTGAATTAGAAGGTATTTATATATTAGGTAAAAGTAAGGAAGTGAATAAGGTCTTTCTCTCAAGCTGATTGTATTGAGGCAAGTGAATAATAAGGTACATTCTCCTTGTCAACCGTACAAGGTCGTTTCAAGGATACTGTCGTTATCGGCTTAAAAATTCTAATTTGACAATATAAAACCTACCGTATTGGATTTCACAAAGCTTAGTAAATTACAATTAAATTAACTTTAAAGTAATGGTAAAACTAATGGATTTAGTTTTTTTTCTTAGATGTTTGTCACCCGGAAATTACTTCACTGCTATTGAT
Organism: Metridium senile; assembly: GCA_949775045.1. Classification (NCBI taxonomy): domain Eukaryota; kingdom Metazoa; phylum Cnidaria; class Anthozoa; order Actiniaria; family Metridiidae; genus Metridium; species Metridium senile. The sequence goes on along the minus strand of OX459101.1, from coordinate 9,724,493 downwards.
GACGTCATTAGTAAAAGCTTGAATCGAAAAGCTATTAAAAAGCACTATACATGATTTATTATGCACCAAACCGAAATCAGTACCGACGTGAACTCAGATACTATATCTATGATTTATGATATGAGATCCAAATTAGTGTTATAAAGTTTCGCTTGATTCCAAGTTAGTTCCGATGTTGAGTTTCTTGGAAGACAATATTCACTTGCCATATTACCCCAATAAAATCTTCTTAAGACCCCGTCTACACGGATCCGGATACTTTTGAAACCGCATACTTTTTGATGCGAATCGGCCTATCGTCCACACGAATCCAGTGAATCCGGTCACCGAAACCGCATACTTTTGAATTTGAAACGATCAACAGGATTCGTGTGAACGCAAATATTTATATGCGGTTTCAGCCGGATCGAATTCGTGTAGACGAGGCCTAAATGGTATACAAAATGGTATCAAAGATATTCCTATTGTTCTGTTGCAATCTCAACCTGTTAAAAAAGAAAAAAATCTCGAGCGCTAATCAAAGTCTCTTGTTACTTCTCACCTACAATATCATATATGGTAATGGTATTGCTTTCAAGATTGCATACGGTATTTCTGATACGTACACTTGTCTCAATGTTATCCCAATATAATTCTCTTGGGAAATAGACCTTATTCACTTGCCTCATTGTTTTACCAATAGAATTATCTTGGCAAAACTATTCCATTGCCTCAATGTTTTCCCAATAGAATTCTCTTGGGAGAATTATTCCATTGAATCAATGTTTTCCCATTACAATTTTCTGGGAGATATAGATCTTTATAACTTGCCTCAATGTTTTCGTTACAGAGTCCTTTTGGTAGATAGACCTTTCACTTATAAAAATAATTTTAATTGCAAAGACAGTAAGGATAAAGAGGGGATTTTTATCCACTTCTTGTTCCTTATTCCACCCCTTCTTTAAGTCCCCCTGAACAAACATTGGAGGGGGAGAGACCCCCTTCAAATGCGTACACCAAATCGAAATATGGCGACCAATTTGAATAACTTTTGTTTTTGACTGACATGTCGCATATACACCTATTTCAAAAATAGTTGTCGCAGCCAAACCTACAAGTCCACTCTCTGCAGGATCACGCAAAGGATGTCGGTAATAATGAAATCATTTGTGGTTGATATTGCATTTTTTTTTTATTTTTGTTTCATCGTCTACCACAGCAGCAACTTGTTATGATTATATAAAACAAATATGTACAACCTAAAGGTGTTATGAATAAATCGATAACAAGAGAAGAAATACCGACATCCTTTGCAGGATTCAGAGTGTGGACTGTAGCTTTGATTGCGACAAACATTTTTGAAAAGGTACACAGCCGTCAAAAGCAACAATAGGTCGTCATATGTAGATGTGGTCTTTTAAAATAATAACAATAATAATAATAAATCTCTATTTGAGTAAAACAGATAAAGCAGTGTTTTTTTCCAATCTGGCCCAAAGACAAATTATGAAAGTCATATAATAATACAGGTTTCAGAAACAGCTACAGTAAAAATATCAATAGATACACCGTTTAAATTAAGTTTTACTATACTTAGTGATGTTTCGGACGTTTTTCGTTCATCCGGTGTAAAATAGTTGTCTTTTAAAATATCATTAAAAAATGATCTTTTCAGACCAGTAATTGTTTGACCTTTTTTTAAATTTCCCAGTCGCAAAAAAAAAAAAAAAAAAAACAATTATAAAAATTATTTGCTGAAACTTGTAAATTGAAAAAAGAGACAACTGAATAAATTACCGCTGAACATGAATTCCCACTTCAACTTTAAATCTATTTTCACACTTGAAGCCGGCCTTTCTCTAAATATTTCCACCTTGTAAGCAAATATACACTAAAAACAGCATTATGTGTGGTCAATCCCATACCTATATTATTAAAATCCACAGGGATCCCACTGAGAACGCAAATATACACTAAATAACAACGTTATGGTCTTCCTGTGGTCAATCCCAGACCTTTATTATTAAAATCCACAGGGATCCCACTGAGAACACTGTAGCCTGCGTGCAGCGCGACTTACGTCGGACTGCACGCATGCGAAGGACACTGTAAAGAACTATGATCACTTACCAGCATGCATTGCATTGTATATTTTGATTTGAGTGTTATAATTCATTCACAGTCATATTACGTGAAAACAAATTAAACAAAACGCTAAACGATTTAGTTAAGTGCGTACACTGCAAAAACGGCTGAGTAGATACAACACAGTATATTGAGTTAATCATGCATCCAGGAGGACACTCTATAGTGAGTAAACCCAACTCTATATTGAGTAAAAGTGAGGTTCAACTCAATATATTGAGTACATTGTACTTAGTGGCACATCTACATTTATGTTCACTCTTAATAATGAGTTGGGTTTACTCACTATAAAGTGTCATCCTGAATGCATGATTAACTCAATATACTTAGTTGTATCTAATCAGCCGTTTTTGCAGTGTATACACCCACTCACATCGTAAAGGATACCAAAATGTCTGAATGTGCGACTTTCAAAGTAAACAAAATTTAGTTTTTCGAGTAGTGCATGCTGGTAAGTGTCCATGGGTCTTCATAGTCTATGCACAAATAGTTTTATCAAAAACATTTGTCTCTTATAACTATATTAATCTTAGCTCATGGAAAAAGATATGAATTTAATGCTGTACAATAAAACAATTATCGCGAAGTCTTGCCTCCGTGCTGCATGTGTTCCGGTATTTTAACTATACGCTACTAGCTGCCTGAATCACCTCGCTTTACGGTCACAGCAAGTGATAGCAAGTGTACATGTGTCAATTTTCATCCCGCCCCTCAGAGAAAAAACAAGTGAAATATGGTTATTGGAAAGAATTTTTTCAGCTTTTCCTATCAAAATAGCTTGTGCAGGGGGGCTCAAAAAAACCTTCAAAAAAATCCTTGCAGGCATCGAACCCGTGACCTTCCGATTTGTCCCGAGATCCATGACTTGAATGCATTGTTTCAAAACGTTTGCATGTAACTATAATAAGGGGGCTTTCATTTATTAATGTATGGGGAAGGGGGGGGGGGGGGGAATCTTATGTTGTCTTTCCAAATATTACCCCTTCCTGGTTGGTAAAATATATCATTACCCCACCCCCATATTTTCCTAGTTTATCGCCAAAGCTGCATAAAATTAGTAACAACCCCCCTACATAGCTTCCGAAAATAACGTGACGCTCCCCCCTCTCAATATTGCCGACCCATACACTCATAAATGAAATCCCCCTAATAGGTATTCACATGACTGATCACGAAACAATAGATTCAAGTCGAGGCTGGAGTGCATAAATCTATACATTTACTGTATATTATCCACTCCACCCTCGACTTGACGCTTCTCCTCATGATCGGCAGCGATCATTCGGGAAAGGTCTATTCTTGCAATTGAATCGTTTTCGAGTATTTTAAATTTCAACTGACGTATTTGTAAGAAACGTCTATGCCTCACACTAAGCCATGATCTATGACGTGGCCACGAAGACAAGCTAAGACAAATGTTCATTTACTATCTGTCTAAACTCATTTTTTGTATCAAGTCATATACATGGCAGTCGGTTGTTTCCGTGTGTCCCTCCGTGTTTGTATATTAGCAATAGCATTTGACGATATTATCAAGAGAAATAATTAATTACTAGAACTCGTGTGTGTTTCAAGACCCCAACGAAACTAGTGACATTCCTTGATAATAACTAGAGTGTGTTTGTGGCACTTATAGGAAATAACGGAAACAACTGGAGCTACAAAAAAATAACATAACTCGCATCAAAAGTGTTTACACTTACTGATGTTTCGAACAGTACACCTTGTAATGAATTAAAATTCTTTGTTTATATATTAAAATTTAAAAAATATTATTTTGGTTATAAATGAACCGATATATAATAGATGAAATCCTTATGAAAACCCTAAGGAAACCTTTTAAAAACCCAATGACTGAAAACCCAATGAAATTAGAACCCCATGAAAATCCCTATGAAAATCCAATGGAAACCCTATGAAAATTATATAAAAATCCTATGAGAATCCTATGAAATACCCTATGAAAATCTTATGAAAATCCAATGAAAACCCTAGTACGAAAACCTAATGAAATAGCTTATGAAACCCTATGAAAATACGTACCCTGTGAAAATCCAATTAAAACCCTTAAAAACAGCGTCCTAAAATCATCGTAAATGATCTTTGGGGAACAACTATTTCGATTATGTTAGGAATAGGGGGGGGGGGGGGGGGATTGTTGGTTAATTGCAAAAGGTACAACCTGCACCAAAAAATGCCCAGCCCCTCCCCCTCTCAAGTATATTATAGTCTTTCACTTTGATGATATATAGAGCAGGGTGCGATAGAACTAGTGTTATTTGGTACTAGTAAGTCATATGGAGTAAAAAAAACGTAGCTTATGAACGAACTGTAGTTTCGAAAGCTACTGGCATTTTTGATTTGAAGTAAAAGAGAACCTTCGAGTATTTATTTAGCTTAAGGAACTACCGAAACTAAATATTAATGTTTTCCTTTTTTTCGAAACGTCAACTGTCTTAAACAGGGTATGGATTTCTGCAAAAAAACTGCCTTAAACAGGATCTATAAGCTTTCAAACTAACGACAAGTGATCATGTCAAGGTCATGAGGATTGATATTATGAAGGATATTAAAATGGCATATCTGCCAATTCCGGTTTGTATCAAATCAGGTTGAAACACCGCAAAGAACAAAATTATTATATTGTCAAATTGGTTGACCATCAAATCAAAAGATGAGATAGCATGGCGCGCGGTCATATTGGTTCGACCTTCTAATAATGAAATTAATCTTCCATACATAGAGGATATTACACGGCGGCGCGAAGATATCAAGTTTATTTTCGAGGAAAATTTTATATCGTAATGAGTTGAGATATAGAGGATATTACATGGGTGCACGGGGATATGAATTTTATCTTCGAGTGTTGATAAGATATCCCACGAGTGAGCGCAGCGAATGAGTGGGATATCTTTTCAACACGAGAAGATAAAATTCATATCTCCAAGCGCACATGTAATGTTCTGTTTATTATATAACAGATTGAAGAAATTTTTTTTTTTTTTTTTGAAAGTTGATGGTTGAGAGTGATATCACACATGTGCGATATCAATGATATCTTCATGACTAGGATAGGCTTTTTATCTAGTTGATATCACTCGGTATACCACTATATGTTATATAATAAAAAACAATATTTTACGAGCGAGCATAGCGACTACTAAATGGACAAAAAAGAAAACAAAAACATTTTTTAGGACGCGCGAATACATACGGGACATTTGGTACATAACTTTTTCATATCTTCACTAGTGAAACTATGGAAAATACGAGTGTTTTAGTTCCTGGTAAAACACTATTATCCAAATAATACTATGAACTCTTTCATGATATATTTGAATTAGTTTCTTTTTTTAAATTAGCCATGATTTTCTACCTATTATCTCCTTATTATTTATCAGCCGCAAAACAAAACGAAAATAATGACAGTCCTTATAGGACTTATAGTTTTGAATACCCTGTGGCCAAAAAATCTCCTATTCGAACTGAGAGACAAAACCTGATCTAATTAACCTTATAAAACTCATTAGTAGTATAAGCGAATTACGAAATTGACAAGGTTGTACGAAATTACGAAATTGACAAGGTTGTATATCCCATACAGATTCGTCCTGATTTGCATAAGTTTAAATTTGCATTATCTCGGCCACATCTACTTTTATCTTGACAATTTTTAAACAGTAAAATATTAAAGAACTAATGTTGGAGTTTCATAAGTACTATACAATATTCGTGTCTGATCTGTATGAGATATAAAGTGGCTTGTCGTCGATCGGTATCCCATACAGACCGGACACTCATGCATACACCTATTTCAATTAACGTTGTCCATCTGGAATGGTTGATCTGAGACCGATAGGAATTGTGGGAGCTCGTTAAACTGCAAATGCACTATTATAATCACGCTTGAATATTAATGTTTACTTCTGAAATACTGTTATCTGTAATTCAGCATCATTCAAGTGTGATTAAAACAATTTATTTGAAATTTAATGAACTCCCACAATTCCTATCGGTCTCAGATCAACCATTCCAGATGAACAACGTTAATTGAAATAGGTGTATTGTATGATAGTAAAATACAATGTGTCATACATTGCGTTGTGTAGCTACACCATCAAATGAGAAACAAAGTGCAAGACTCAATAAAACTGGTTTGAAGGGGGAGTAAATACTTGGTCACGTGACAAGTACAGCTATTTCAAAAAGGTTGATGGAGGTTTTGTTGCATACTGCATGCTGTTTACCATGCTTGAATTATGGTATATTGATATATATTATGGTAAGTTTGGAAAAAATTCATATTGCTAAGAGCTTTCACTGCTTGAATTCATATCATCCATAGTGCATTTCGGACTTGGTACGCCACAAATAACAAAACCTAGACTTTTTTAGGTTATGTTTTTCTGAACATTTAGTGTCTCAAAGAGGGAAGCACACATGAATTTTTCATAATAGATCAGTGTTGTTTTTTCCCTAACTCTTTTACTCCGACGAAAGGCTAAAGCTCGAAACATCAGTAAGTTAAATTTCATTATATTACCTATCGCTTATGATATCAAACACCGACTCAGCATATTCTAGTCTACTCGCTAGTTTCCATTCAGTGTTATTTTTAATCTATTCTCTCAAGAGATGTTTGAAAGTCCTAATTGTAACTCTATCGATAATTTTTTAATTTCCTGCACTGATTTCAGTGTAAATGAAACATATCGAAAATAAACTGAAATAATTGGATTGTCACCTTTTAAACCTCATACTTAATCATATTACTAAATATGATTCATGTCAAATCAAAACCTATGTATAACAAATACATTTATGAATTTGTATCGCGATTGATATATAATGAAGTGCTGAAAGTCTTAGCTTCTCGGTGAACATAAATTATACACCTAATCGGCTAACTCGTTGCTATGTACGTTTCCACCCAATTCAAAACCTCTGGGAATAAAAACGTTTGTTCCAGACATTTTCCACTTGATATCGTAATACATATAAGACAAATAATATATATTATTCCCAAAAGATTTCAATTTGGTCAAAACTAAGGTACATTGCAACGCGTTAACCGATTTAGTTTTTTTGTATATTAGAAAATCCCGACGAACTGAAAAAATGTCGGGGCTAGCTTCAACGGGAATTTGCAGTACAGGGGCAATGCTCTACCAAATGAGCTTTAAAGCCACATATGTTGGTAGAAACACTTTTGTTGTGTTCATTTGAATATGTAAATAGATATTTGCGCTATATAAATATTCAACTATCATTATCATTATCATTAAATTATCATCATCATCATCATCATCATCATCATCATCATTATTATCATCATTATTATTATTATTATTATTATTATTATTATTATTATTATTATTATTATTATTATTATTATTATTATTATTATTATTATTATTATTATTATTATTATTATTATTATTATTATCATTTGGTCGTACGTCACATAAGTTTAATATTAAGTAGAAATCAGTTGTGGGTAAAAAGTATAACAATACTAAACTTGTCAAAAAAGATCACAAAGTCACTAGCTAAACCCCCGGGGGTACTCCCTTTGTGCAAGTGGGGGTGATCGGCGGAGGTTTTGAAAACGACCCCTAAAAGGTACGCACAGATAAAAACAACTAATAAAGCCTTGTCGATTTCTACCCCAACAAAGCAACAAAACAAACTCTTACAGATACGAAATCATGTTACGTAACTGATTGTTGAGCCAGAACCCTAAAAGGACCCTAAAAGGTACGCACAGGAAATATTTTTACCCTAAAAGGTATGCCGATCACCCCTCCCACTCCCCCCCCCCCCCCCCAAAAGCTAAACATGTACGTGCAATGATACAATGATATACCCCATCCAATTAGATAAAGGAAGTATCGACTAATCATCATTCATTACGCGGGTTTCTGTACCAATATAATTCATTATGTTGCAGTTGAAGCTAGTCAAATGAATGGCTATACAAGTGATGACGTATTTTCGAGTCAAATTCAATATGTCACAAACAATTTATCCGTGTTTATAGTTTATCTGCGTTATAGCTATGAATGGACTATTACAGATCAAGAAAATCACAGCGTTAAAGAAAGGATAGAAGACCTAGCCTCGAAATATTACTTCAGAACCTGAAGATAAAAACTAATTTAATAGAAACGAAACATCCAAATTGTGGTAAATACCATTATTTTTAGGTTACATTTCTTCATTCATTCATTTCACATTTGTACATTCCAAACAATTTTAATTTCATATTTATTCATTCATGTCTTCATTCATTCATTTCACATTTATTCATCCGTTCATTCTTTTCTTCAGTTATTCATTTCCTATTTATTCATTCGCTCAGTCATTGGTTCATTCATTCTTGTTTTCATTCATTCATTTCTACATTCAAAACCATTTTCATATTTATCCATTCATTTATCCGTTCATTCATTTCTTCAGTCATTCATTTCATATTTCAGTTCATTCGCTCATTCATTGGTTCAGTCATTCATTCTTGTTTTCATTCATACATTTGTACATTCCAAACAATTTCCATATTTATCCATTGATTTCTTCGTTCATTGATTTCTTCAGTCATACTTCGCATAGTTATTCATTCGCTCAATCATCCATTCATTCATTCTTGTTTTCATTCATTCATTTTTATATTTGTACATTCCAAATCATTTCCATATTTACTCATTCATTTATCCGTTCATTCATTTCTTCAGTCATTCATTTCATTGGTTCGTTGGTTCATTCATTTCGTTGGTTCGTATTTTTTTTTTCATTCATACATTTCTACATTTGTGAAATCCAAACATTTCCATATTTATTCATCGATTCTTCTGTTCATTCATTTCTTCAGTCATTCATTTCATATTTATTTATTCGCTCATTCTCTTCTTCAGTCATATTTATTTATTCGCTCATTCATTGGCTCATTCATTCATTCATTCTTATTCATAAGATTTCGAATGTAAAATAAGTGTAAAGGTGTGAATTGTCCAGTCTCAATCAAACTGAAGCTTTACAAAACAAACATACATAACAAACGTTATCTATTGATCCATTTATTCATTCATTCGCCTATCTATACAATACTCTATTTATACATTTATGTACTCGTTGTTGCACAATTTGACGATTCTTTGACTGTTATTTCTTCATTAATTGGATGGACCCTTTTGCATTCAAACAACTTCCAAAATGAGAAGAAACTTTGTCTTGCTTTTTTGTCTGACATAATGTACATATACGGTAAAATACCAAATGGAACAAAGCTTAGCAGGTGGCTGAAGGCGTAGGCACAAACGATTCCATACCTAGATATACCGTATGCACTGAACAAGCCTCGAGTCACTCCGAACGGGATCCAGAGTATCGAATAGATAGCGTTTGTTACCACTACTATTTTAAACAAGTTTATTTCAATTATAGTTCTTCTATGTCCGAGAATAGCTTGTATATTACTTAACTGCTGTTTGATTTCTAAGTGAACTCTACGAATGGTGAAAAGGAAGATCAAATGACACGTCCACATCCAAATCGCAACAAGAATTATCATACAATAGGATGTAATCCGTGCATGGACACCTTGATTAAATTCCTTAACAACTTTTAAACTAAAAGGATTAAGACTCTTACTAGGGAGCTCCATAAAATTGCCTGTGAGAGATAGTAAAGTGCTAAATGATATAAACACCCAAATGAAAACAGACAGTTTCTTTGCTCTTGAGACAGAGAGGGTCCTTTCTGCAGGTAGTTTAGTAAAAGCCTCGTATCGATCGTAGCACATGGCTGCTAGAGTGTGCAACCCAACACCAAGGCAGTTAAACTGTGAGAAAAACAATACTAAATATACTAACATCTGTGTCTCGTAAGAGCTAGTTCTTAGAATAGTTGTACAATAATCGACGTAAAAACACGGCAATGAAACTACAATACCGTACAAGTTATTCAACGACAAATTGACCAGGAATACAGTGTAGGCTGACGGGCTTGTATGAAGTTGTCTTGACGAGAACACTATAATAAATACGTTACCAATCAGTCCAGCAACGATCGTCAGGGATGTAAGTAGAGTAAACGGCAGAGAACCAAATGTACAGACCTGGTCTACTGGTGAAACGGAGGAAAAATACGGCGCCCATGTTGTGTTGTTCATGCTGATGTGCTTAAATCCACTAAATTGATTTTCCTTCGGTACAACCTTTATAGTATGCACTTATTGTACAGTCCATCTGTTTTGAATATACATCTACTGATAACATCGAATTACTTAAATCCTTTAATTTCAATGCTTTTTCCTGGCCATCTTCTTTAAACTACAATGAATCCCTCAATTGAATTGAAAATGAAATTTTTTAATTGAATTGTAATTGTGTGGGTATTCTCAATCCTTGCACGGACCATCTCAAAGTGCACCAAACAACTTGTTTTAGTTCAAATGGTAAAGTTTGATCACCACTTTCTACGATTTTGGTCAAAAAGAAGAAAATCGGGCCATAGTTGCGAACTGCATTATCGTATAATGCATTCACACATAATCTCATATATCTTATATCTTAATTATTTATTTTACATGCAATCAGATTTTACAGTATTGTAGCTGAATAATTGCTCGATAACTTGTTCAAGTTTCATGGGAATTGTGCCAGGGGCACGAGAGTTACGAGTCGACAATTGAAATATTACGCAAATCAGTCATTTGGAAATGCGGAGTCACCTTAAATCCCGCAGGCATAGATTAGCTTTAGTGTATTTAATATTTCCTTGTAAATATATATAATCTCATCTCATCTCATCTCATCTCCGATCTCATCTCCGATCTCATCTCATCTCATCTCATCTCATCTCATCTCATCTCATCTCATCTCATCTCATCTCATCTCATCTCATCTCATCTCATCTCATCTCATCTCATCTCATCTCATCTCATCTCATCTCATCTCATCTCATCTCATCTCTTATTTTGTTGTTGTTTTTGTTGTTAGTGTATTTTGTTGTCAACGACAAAGTGTTAGTCCCACTTTTACTCAAACTTATTCTCATTATATTTTGATATTTAAGCTATATAATCACGTTTCCTTCTTCGTTTAAAATCAAAACTGCCTTGCTATTTATAATTGTTTGTTTGTAAGTTTCTTTCAATCTCAAAAAAACAGCTCGTTTTACGGTCCTTGAGCATGCGTACAGGTCATTATTGATGTCAAGAGGGACGATGGGTATTACTTCATTCTCAAAGCTGAAGGCGCCCATATTGTGTTGTTCATGATGTACGCTCTGTCAAGAAAGATATTTTTCTTTGTCCAGTTCTCAGTTCTCAGTGTCGATCCTATATACAATATACTCTTTAAATTATCTATGCTTATATCTATTTACCAACTAATTTAATTAAATATCATATAACTTCAGTAAATACTAATTTATTTTTCTGGACATTTTTTTCTCACGTTCTTTTCAAATCTTTTCCCGTTGTAATTTAATTAAAATCCTTTCAAATGCGAGAATATGGCAATGACTGAAATTTCGATGGTCATTCCATTCGTTTTTGATAAAGATTTGAACATTTTACGGATAATATTTAACTAGACGCCTTCTGGGCGATCACTCGGGCTTCAAATGAGACATGATGTCATTGTTGCTAGGAACGCCTGGGACCTGACCCTCCAACGACGACGAAAAAGAACCGTTTGCATTTTTAGACTCGGGCTTTTCCGTACACGGACGCCCGAGTAATTAGTTGAGAAAACGAGGCGCAGCCAAATTTTTTTAACCAACTTCGAAGTCATTTGATAAATGAGGAAACATTCTTTCAAGTGCTTGATCTGGCTTCTCAAACCATTAATAACTCTGAGAAATTCAAAGCAAAAGTGTGCCAGACTTTATGCTAACCTCATATCCAAACCTCCTCCACGGTAGTGATTTCCTAGTGTTTTGTCCTCGTGAATTATTAAAGAGTTTGAGTAGTGATCTCACACATCTAAGCCTCCTATTCATGACAAGTATCAAAACCAAGATTGTCGGTCGAGTACGCGTCCTCAGCTATTAGGGTGATCAACATGATCAGTCATTCCGAACGAAATTTCCAGAAACTAATAAAAGACACAAAAGGTGGATCTTTGTTTACTTCAAAAATAGATTAAACGCCGCCAGTGGCCATGGAGCACAACTTTATATTAATATAAACAATTCAATTTTTAATATCTCGGTCAGTTTTATTGTGTGAGGCAACTGGTCAACGTGCTCATGTTGGTGTAAAATGGTAAGTTTCATCTATCATTTAGGGGCCGTTTCCATGGAGATAGGAAAACCCTCCTAGCAGGGCTAACTCTTTTGTTTGAGAGTCCCCAGAGAAAAGAAAACAATAAGAGTTAGCCCTACACCTAGGGTAACCCTATCTCATGTAAACGGCCCCTTAGTCTCTGATGATGCCGTTGACGGGGAAAGCTCAGACTCATAATAAAAGACATTCGTAGTAGCAAGGCCTCATTTGAACTAATCCTAGTAGTTCTACAATTATGCTACTAAAGGACAACTTCAGAAGATTGATTCATCTTTGCGTTTTTGCTTTCTACTTTCTTTTGTCTATATATTTGTCAGTATCTAAAAGTCCTTTGATCGGCCATATCCATAAATCATCAAGTGCAAATATCACCTTTAGGTATTTTAATCAACACCTAGAATATTGATAAACGTTATTTAAAAGAAAAAAAAATAAGGACGTTTGCAGGCAAATAAGTTTATCATGGTTTTTAAAAATTGGAGTCGCTGTATTCGTTTAGGAGTGAGTTGATCTCAAAGTGAAACATTTTTTCTTGTCAAAAGTCGCTTGCGCGCAATACGTACAACTCGAGTGAAAAAGTCAACTTTTTTGGAGAAAAAAACAACAAATCGATTGCCAAACATTTTTTGAGACAAACTTCTAATAACCTATAGATAAATATTATGTAAACATTTATAAATAAATACAATTAATTATTTCTGGTTTTTGGCTCGAATTCGCAGCCATCATGCAATATTCGGTGACTTTTTCTACTAATGAAGATTGAAGTTTTCATCCAAATGCGTGTATTATTTTGTTATATTTTAGCGAAACTTTTTCTTTAAATTTCGAACACACACAACTTTTTTAATTCTCTAAAAAATATTAAAATGAAAAATGGGGGTCACCGTATTCGTTTACGAGATATTGTGCTGCAAACGAAAAAAAATTCGCTCACCATCTTGTTTTTCTTATATAAGCAAAATCCTTCTCAAATTACACAGTTGTCTTGACTATCTACTCATGATCAGAAGGTGCTTCTGGAGTTTCTAATGCACCTGTTTTTTATTAATCCCCTCCTTGGATCTCTCTCTTCCTATCATTCTTTTGTTTTAACAAACAGTTATTTTCTGTTTCATTCTTTCTCTCTCTCTATGTCTCTCTTTCTCTCTCTCAGTCTCTTCCTATCATTCTTTCGTTTTTTGAAACAGTTATTTTCTGTTTCATTCTTTCTTTCTCTCTCCATTTCTTTCTTTCTCTCTCTCTCTCTCTCTCTCTTCCTATCATTCTTTCGTTTTAACAAACAGTTATTTTCTGTTTCATTCTTTCTCTCTCTCCATTTCTCTCTTTCTTTCTTTCTCAATTTTTCTCTTTCTTTCTCTCCATTTGTCTCTCCGTCTTTTTTTCTTTCTTAATTCCGTTCTCTTCGTTCTTTCTTTCTCTCAATTTCCTTTCTCTCTCCACGGTTTTCTCTCTTTACTTCTTTCATTTTATGTTATTTCATATTTCTCTAATTCTTTCTTTCTTTATATTTTTTTTTTATATTTTCACACTCTTCCTATTTTCCTATCTTTCGTTCTTTCTTCATTTTAATTTTTTTGATTTCCTAAACAAAGTTGAACAAGCATCCCAGCTAGCACTGCACTTTCTTAAAACAAAAATATATTTTGTTTGTTTAACTAAAACAATTGGACAAATTATTGATAAATATCGATAATTGTCTGTCAATTTCCGAAAAAATATCTATTGGTTTTTATCATTACCAGTGACCAGGTGACAACGTTAGATGTCTTAGAAAAAAATGTGATAAGATTCAATCATAAAAGGATTTTATGGATTTATATTGGATCGTTCCAGCATTTTTCAGTAAAACTGAATGAAAAATGAAATGTTTTATTTTATAGGCGATCGAAAAATTTCAACGTTTATTAAATAAATAAGTCAGATTTGGACTAAGGCTCTCCGGCTAATAAGCCCTTGAGATTGGAGGTTTCTAAAAAGTAAAAATGAACTCTGTTTTGTGCAATGCAGCTGTTACGGTTTGCAACAACACTGAAAAATTGCGAGACAGCCTCTGTAAAGGCCCGGGCAAACGGTTTCAACATTTGCTTCAACATCCGTTCGATATTTTGTTGAATGGCAATGTTTAAACGCTTTTATACTTTTTCAACATCAATTCAACATCGTTTCAACACACGTTTTAACAATGTTGAAATAGTTTAAAAGCGTTTAAACATTGCCATTCAACAAAATCGAACGGAAGTTGAAGCAAATGTTGAAACCGTTTGCCCGGGCTTTAAGGTGTTTCCCAGTAGTTTTTTAATGACCACACTTCCAATTTTCATTTAGCGAATTGATAAACTTTCCCTGATCTGATCAAGATGTATTTTGCACCAGATACAAAGCATAGATTGAAGTTTTGATTAATGTCAATTTCAACTCAATTAGTGTTGCTATGACAACAAAAATTAACGTGAAACAAAGATGGCGGAAATAGGTTTTTCTAAAATATCTTGCATTTTCGAAGAGCTTCAGAAAAATGACTATATAGGTGATAAACTTCTTCTGATCATCTCGCTAAATGAAAATGGAAAGTGTGAGCAATAAAAAACTACTGGGAAACACCTTAACACGGTGCAACTTGTTTAGCAAAGGCATTGCGAGACAAGTTGCTAAAAAAATTGCAAAGTGTACCAGCGCCTTTATTTTTAAAACTTGAGTGAATTTAAGGTAAAAAATAGCTGAAAAAATTGATCATAAGGAAAAAGGTATAGCAAACTTATGTTACACAATTGAAAATAAAAATGCAAAACCGAAAACTTTTTTTTTTCTAATCACAGCTAATAACAAGTTTTATTGTCGAAATATAGCAAAGAACTAACTAAAAGAACAGACTTATAGAACTTTAAAATACTGAATGAATTTAGATTTTTGCGAGAATGAAAGTTTGTCTGTGCAAGGTAACCACCCCTTACGCTATAAATAAACAAGAGGTCAAAATGGCACTTAAAAATAATATATATTTTTACGTCATTCTACTGATTCTAGAACACTGTTGTTCACAAAACCTTGATTAACCTCCACAAGAATGTGCTTAACTGGTCGGCCGCAAAAACAAAAAGGTACCGAATCTGATAACGAACTAAACTAACTTAATAGTCTATCGATAAAATATTTAAAAAAACGAACAGTTCATTATTACAGAAGCATTCATCTCTCAGCAAGGGTTTCACAGTTCAATAATGGAATATGAATGAACAGTGCATCAGAACAGAACGAAGTACCATAGTACGTCAGTGATTTGACGTTTTGCTTAAGAAAAGCAAACAGCAACAGTTAAATAATAGGAAAGTATGAATAACTGTTGTGTAGTTTTTGGTGTAGAAGTTAGAGGATTACATGGTTTTGGTTGTAAGAGTTTAACTTCGGTTCGGTTTACCGCTTCTGCACTGAAGAGTGAAACCTTTTGGTTTTAAGCTTATAAATTCTGCCTTAACTCATCTATAAAAAGTAGTAAAACTAGCATTAATGATTTGACATTTTGCTTAAGAAATGCAAACAGCAACAGTTAAATAATTATAGAAAAGTATGAATAACTTTGTTGCAATTTTTAGTGGTAACTGAGAATTGAATGCTTCATCGATCGATTCCGCATTCAAGAGTGAAATCTATCGTTGTTAAACTCATCTAATTCCGTCATAACTCTGCTTAAATACTATAAACAACAAGCACTTATCATCAGTACGAGAATTGGCAAACCTGTGAAATTTACTTTTAGTTTTAATACTATTCGGATTTTTAGAATCTTATTTCGGTGTATTTTCTTTCAGTAGAAATAAATTACTTATTTACCTATTACCTTTTTTGATGTTGTTTTTAAAATAATCAAACTGGGTCGTGGTGAGTGTTATTTCTATTAATTAATTTGAGACATAATAAGAACTTTTGAAATATTCCGGCTGAATTCTTGTATCGATTTCGGATAGCTTAGATAACTTAGGAAAACAAGTGCATGACCAAAATCGAATCTTTGGCATCCTCGGGAACCCAGGGGTAATCTTCTGTCGCTCGTTTCTCGTTCCCAGAATAAATACGGTATTTATTCTGGGAGCGAGAAACGAGCGACAGAAGATTATCCCTGGGTTCCCGAGGATGAATCTTTGGAGAATAGCTTCAGTACTTGGTTGATTATTGATCACGTTGAAATGACAATTTTTCAGTATCGCTTTTTTGAATCCGCATTAATTGCCATTATTATAGTAGATGCGAAAATTCAGAAGATATCAGTTGGAACGGAATCGCAATCCAAGTTATAAGCAGTCATAATAACAAACTTAATCATATTGTAATTATTATATACAATCATGCTGACAATGAGAATGATCGATGGATTTGAACAATTATTGGCTGAGGCATGGCACAGAATGCTATTGTTGTTGTTTTTTTTTTGGGGGGGGGGGGGGGGGGGACATTTACTTACGGCGCTAAAATATTCAAAATAGGAATACATATGAATAAATGAGGGTATTAGATATCTCTGATTGGTAGGTTCTTGCCTCTCATGGGAATATGTATTCTAATTTATCTCGGACGCAAGTAATTTTATGATTTTGTGATATACATCAGAATCTCTTGGCGATTCTCGCCCTTAACTGTTTATTATATTTACCATCATTCTCATCAGTTCGTCATCGTGATCATCCAACTTTCAAGTCATCACGTGATTCAATCTTTTTTTAGATCCAAATCAAACTCACGCATCCTCTTATTCAATCTAAAAGTCATTCTAATGTTTGTTAAACATCCTGATCATGACAACATTAATCATTATAAAGTGACAGATGACATGGTTACCTTTATATTAAATACAATCTGTCTCCCTCTGTCTACAGTCAATGTCATCGACACTGTAGAAGTCCACAAAAAAAAGACATTAAGACTAAAAGAAATGTCACGTGACACCACATAAATGTGCTCTAAATGCTTGATACTAGCATTAATAGTGAACACGGCTCATAATTCTTATTCCATGTTAACTGTTACTCATTATACAGTACAAATTGAAATTTTCAACTGCTGAAAACATATAAACAAAGAATCACGTATCACTTGTTCATATTGACAACGTTTATGACATTCGCTGTGTATCTATATTTGTTTACAGTTATACTAAGACTTGACCTAAAACAGAAAAGCTGCGTTTAGTTAGATATATTTATTCAGAGTTAGAAGGATGACAAATGAGGAAACTTGGCAAACAATCCGAGTAGGTCTCGCTAGCTATATGGAGAACTTTGCTCAGCTTTCTAAAAGGTGAAATATAAACCCTATTTTTTTGAAGAAAAAGGTAACTTCAGATTGTAAAAAAACAGTAGGCCCAAGTGCTCATCTAGAGAAAAAGCTGAAGAATTTGAGAGTTTAAAAGAATCGAAAACTGTCAGAAATGCGGCGTTTGGAATGTAAAGGTAACCAATATGAATCTTAAAACAACTAGCTGACGTCGAGATCGAACATTCGCACAGAGAACTACCCTTGTCTTTGAAGCCAAATATATCCTAAATCAGCATGGTGACCCCCCTTATTTTCTATTTTCTAGCTTAGATATAAACAAACCAAAATTAAACGTTAACCTACAAAATATCAAATTTTGAGCGATTCTTACAGGTAGAATCAAGAATCAATTACAGAGGAATCACTTTAAGTTAGTTTGAATAATTTCTAGTAAGCTGTCTGATGAATAACCTGCATGGTATCAGGCCCCAAGCCTGAAGAACGCTTCCCTTCTAGCAGAGTCTGTCTCGTCGTTTCTGATAAAAAATGAGAAACACTCTCAGTGGCAAGGAAATAAATGTAGCTTGTTCTACTATCCTTTTTTTGTTGTCACGAAGAAACACTACTGAACAAATAAAGTATAGTGCTTGTGTCTGGCTGGATATCACGAATATATAAAAAGTAGCATTTTATATAATATAACTTTAAGAGCTAAGAAGTTATTTTTGTATTGTAAAAAACTACAATCTTTGATTAATGTGTTGGCACGACTTAGACTTCTTTGTGAGCAGAGGTTTTGTCAGTTTCTCTTACCCTTGGAGCGACTAATATAAGGGTAAATGAAAAATGCCCCTGTAGACTAGGAAATACTCTGACACTATCCCTCTCCCCCTTCTCAATGTTAAGGTGAGAGCCTGTCATTGTTTAATACTTTATGGTTGCTCTATGAACACATTATCATTTCACAACAACTTTGATAGGTGGAGGGGGGGGGGGGGGGATTTATATATTGAAAATAAATAAAGTAGTCACTATGAGATATAATGCTCGCATCGTGCAAGCTAAGCTAAGCTACTGTGGACAAGGGGTGTAGTTGTCATTGTTTGATGCGTTATGGTTGCTCTATCAATGCACTATCATTTCACAACAACATTTATAGGGGGATGGAGTAATTTTTCTATATTGAAAAGAAATAAAGTAGTCACTATATGAGATAAAATGCTCGCATTGTGCCAGCTACTTTGTCCAAGAATTGTAGTTGCCTGCGTTACAAGTGTCGATGTATATTTCAAACAGACGAGTGCAAAGCGAAAAAAAGTATGTAAGAAAAAACCTGAGAGCATCCAGCAGCTTTCTGAAAGGCGAGACGTACTTATCTTACTTTTTGAAGTAAAAAACTCAACTTTGAGATTGCGAAAACAAGTGCAATGCCACACACGTTTTTCTGACTCATTTTTCAGTGACATGCAGGTGAGCAAGCAACAGTATCAGTGAGTGACTCTGGGGGAACTGTATTCAGCTGTCTTTCAAAAACGGAATTGATCCATCTGATATTTCTCGTTCTTTTTTTTCCTTTGTAGTAAAAACTGATGGTAACTTAAATAAATATACAATGAAAAAGGGAAGAATTCGAAAATCAGTTATTTTAATCTTAAGTTCTAGCTAAGACATATCTGGGAATATTTAATGCTGAAACAATAGGCGACTGCTGCTGTTGTTGTTGTTGCTGTTGTGGTTGTGGTTGTGGTTGTGGTTGTGGTTGTGGTTGTGGTTGTGGTTGTGGTTGTGGTTGTGGTTGTGGTTGTGGTTGTAGCTGTTGCTGTGGTTGCTGTACCATAAACTGTACATGATTTGAGTCATTGTATTACAATAAATCATGTGTGCGAACACATTTTCGACAGCACTTCAAAACAGAATGTTTTTTCACAGTGTGAGTCTTCAGGAGAGGACAGGCACGGTCATATTGAACACTTTCAATCATCATTCTCAGGAAATTAAAGAAAGACATTTTGACAGAACAAATTGAATTACTTTAAGGGAGAACAGGCATTTCGACTGAACGAATTGAATTACTCTAAGGGAGAACAGGCATTTCGACTGAACGAATTGAATTACTCTAAGGGAGAACAGGCATTTCGACTGAACGAATTGAATTACTCTAAGGGAGAACAGGCATTTCGACTGAACGAATTGAATTACTCTAAGGGAGAACAGGCATTTCGACTGAACGAATTGAATTACTCTAAGGGAGAACAGGCATTTCGACTGAACGAATTGAATTACTCTAAGGGAGAACAGGCATTTCGACTGAACGAATTGAATTACTCTAAGGGAGAACAGGCATTTCGACTGAACGAATTGAATTACTCTAAGGGAGAACAGGCATTTCGACTGAACGAATTGAATTACTCTAAGGGAGAACAGGCATTTCGACTGAACGAATTGAATTGCTCTAAGGGAGAATAGGCATTTTGACTGAACGATTTGAATTACTTGTAGGGAAATATTCACTAACATAAAGATAGCGTGAGCTATAAGCAAGCAAGTCCTTGGTCAGTAAATCAAGTTCTTGGTGCTGAAAAAGACTTCCAACTGACAAGAAAGGAAGCCATTACTTAACGAAAAGAAGAGTGAAAGGAAGTTCCCTGAGATGTAACAAATTATGAAAGAACCGACAAACTAAAATACCAAGTAAGAAAATTCAAAGTATGCAATTCTATTTGAACTTCAAAAGTTCTATAATATGTTAAACTTTTATGTTTGTTTTCATTCGTTTGTTCACCCATTCATTCAATTATTCATATATTCAATTCCTTAATTTCATTTCTTCATGAATTGATTCATTCATTCCTTTATCCATCCATGCATTCATTTATTCATTCATTCTTCCTGATCCATCCATCCATCCATTCATTCAATTCTACATTTATTCATACATTCATTTGGTCGCTTGTAAGCATTTTTAAGGTTTTCTTTTTGTTAGCGCTTCAGTTGATTTAGATCTGATTTGTAGTTTGTTTGTTTTTTTTTCATTTGTTATTTCAGCGTGAAAAGCATTTAAAATTACATTAATTGAAATTTAACTTATTTGCGAGAAAACAAATATTTTATTATCCTGGATCTAGTATCGGACTTTTCTTTTTTGAACGATTTTTTCTTCAAGTGGGAGAAATGAATATAGGAACAAATAGCAATGGAAATGTCTGAAAGGTTTACAATCCAAGATTGTCATTGGGCATTATACACTTAATCGATATATGACGACCAATTTAAATATCTTTTTTTTTTGGACTGGCTAATATCTCATAAACATATCAATTTGTTGTTGACGTTCGTTCTTGTTAAGTCAAACGTTAAACACAATAAAGCTTCATTACAAGCTATTGTAATTTTTAATGATATATATTAACATATTTGCGAATTCCTTTGTCTTTTACTACTAACAAATATGGATGATTCAGTATACTGTACCATTATTTCAAAAAACATTATGGAGCCTTCAGCAACACACATCAAGACCGAGATGTAGACGAATGCTGGTTTTGTCAACAAAATTGATTGTAATACAACTGACATGCACGTGAACTAATGCTCACATGCATTTTGTTTATAGTTCAAATTCGAACAAGTCGAATTTTAAACATTAACAGCACAAAACCAGCATTCATTTCGGTCTTGGCTTGATGCTTGTAGCTTAAGCTGGGACAACGGTTTCTCAAATGAGAGTACACATTAGAATATTAAGAGCGCACGAACGACAGCATTGTTTAAGTGAAATATTGATATGTGTGAACATCAAAAACAAAAGAATGTATTAGATTATTAACCATATTAGATTTAATAAAAAAAAATTAACGTCTCAATCTTCTAGCTGGACACTGCGCACTACTAATCGGGAAGACTCACTCACACTGACTACCTCTTCGTTTAATATTTTGCACACAACTCGGCTCACATTCATTATTGACAGTTTTTTTTTTTATTTTCACCTTACATCTTACAAATAAATATACATATTCTAAATTATCCTTATATGGAGGTGAGAGCCAACTGAGGTAACTATAAAAGCTATACAAAGCCAGTTGGCTGTATGTATCATTAGTATATAGATTCATTAGTTTCAGTCTATAAGGCGAACCTATACAAATTGTACACTCAAGAATAACTGTGGAAGCGTGCTCTTCTTAAAAGCAAACGGAAGGTCTTCCTGCAGGTGTTCGTAACTGTATTTATAAACGGTAAACAGGAAGAACTTCTCAAGTACTTACAACTAAATTTAGAAACTGCTCGTTAATGTTTCATTTGGTAGCTACATAGCGGTTGCATTTATTATTAAACTCATTATCAATCGATGAGAACTAAAAGTCAGGATGCATATGCAGTGTAATATTGGAATTTATTATATGGATAGTAGTGTTTTACCGGAAACTAAAACACTCGTATTTTCCATATTTTCACTAGTGAAGATATGAAAAAGTTATGTACCAAAAAGTCCCGGATGTACGTACGCGTCAAATCAAAACAACTTTCCCGCCCATTTCTCGTTGCTTGTTCGCTGAATTAAACATGGTTTCAAGTGAAACACTACTATCCATATAAAAAAAAGAACATTACACGGTGGCTTGAAGATATGAATTTTATTTTCTCGTGGTAAAAGCAACATTTTACTCGTTCGCTGCACTCACTCGTAAAATATTCTTTTCACCACTCGAAAATAAAATTCATATCTTCGCGCCACCGTGTAATATCCTCTATAATATTATTTTTTGCAAAATTGTTACTTTTCACAAGATTAGAGATATTTTGAAGAAATTTTACAGCAGAGAAATGTGTCAACCTGTCGTACGGTAGAATTAAGCATGCAAATGTATCTCCCTCTGACTGCGCAATTGACAAAACAAATCAAAGCCGTGAAGAAGGTTGTATATTAGATACAAAATCATCCTGATTTGCATACGTTTTAACTTGAATTTTATCTTGACAATTTTAGTAAAATATGGAAGAACTAACGTTGGACTTTCATAAGTACTATACAATATTCGCTTCCGATCTGTATAGATATACAACATATATCCCATGCATATACTGATCGGATGCAAATATTGTATACATTACATACATACATCCGATTAGGTCCTATTACTGAAAGGTATTCAATTAAAATATGGAAAAAGGTCATTCTAAGATGGAATGACATTGTGGGTATAATTAAGAACTCAAATAATCGAGGTGCTTGTCATCGTCGTTATTTTATAAAGAACAAATTTAGCAGCTTTGTAATCAATTTAAATTAGCAAAAATGGAAAAAAAATACATAAAAATATGATCACTGAATGAATGAACGAATACAATGGGACCCCTCTATACCGGACAGAACCAAAACAAACGTCTGGTTTTGCGGGAGTTCTGGTTTATGAAGGTTTAATTTGAAACTTGACTAAAATTTTAATAAGTAGAGGTTCAGTTATACATAATAGTACTTAATTTAACGAAAGCAGAAGTACCTAACGTTTCGGGTTTCATCTCCATGGAGACCAAATTATCAAGCCGGAAAAGGTTCCAGGTGCACGTGATTTCGCTTTGCCGCGCGCAAAGCATTGATTGTCAAAACGAACAGTTTGAAAATGGCGCCTCGACACAGCAACGATTTCAGTTACTTTTAGGCATTTGCGTTTTGTTTTTATTCTTTTTATTGCTGATAGAGCAGTAGAGAGAGAGTAGAGAGATGTTTTTGTTCAATTTATATAGATCTGTTTAATGTAAAGTTATTTTTAGGACGTATTTATGGAGGGTTAACAACGCCATCTTGGAACTGATGGCGAAGCGACACTGGAAAATGCTTCTGATTGGCTTATACTTGCCAGAAGTGCGCGCTCAAAATCACCTGGTTGAGTTCTGTGTTCTAAAATAAAGTCATCTGATTTTAAATTGAAATCAATATATTAATATTTAATAATTCTATTCTAATTAATATTTAGTTTTTCTATTAGAAATAACATTAACGTACTATAGTCATCTCGTGTGTCACATTTATTGTGGCACTCTTTAAATTTTTTTGTTATCAATAAATTACAATCTAGTTATTCTCTTTCAAATTAAAACTGACAAATGGCAGAGGCAGCTTTACCCTGGCAAATCAATTTACAGTGGCAATTCACCTTGGGAGAGGGAACGGCCAAATTGAAATCTGTGCACCCGTGCCCAGCTTCCCCACTCACCCTTTCCAACCAAACATGATTTTATAATAAAACGAGGAATGGCATAAAAACTCTTTTGCTTACAATATCTTCTTTAATTATTCTATTTAAAAATTTAGTTTTCCTATTAGAAATGTAAATAACATTAACGTACTATAGTCATCTCGTGTGTCACATTTATTGTGGCACTCTTTAATTGTGAATATTGTGTGTTCGGCTATTCCTTATACAATTCCTATTTCCGAAATTATGTATCAGAAAAACTTGCATTTATTTAGTACGACATTGTGCCTAACACTGAGCTTTTAATCTTAACTTACTATTCACACCAACGATAATCCATTCGGGACGCTTCAAATTTAAACTTTCACATGCAGCTATTTTAAGAAATCATTCCCGCACAATGTTAAACAATGTTTCTAAGAGAACCAAATTACTAACAAATGAATATCAAAACAAAACACCGGATGATCTCTCATAGTTTTTGACGATAAACGTGTTGAGCTCCATTAGGCGCCACCTATGACGTCATGATTACGTTTTATTACGTCGTTTATTCTTTCAGTATCAGCTTGTGTCTTTTCTTTCTTTCTTTCTTTCTTTCTCTCTTTCTTTCTTGTGTTCTTTTCTTTCTCCTTTCCCATTCTTCTTGTATTCAGTTATCTTTTTTCATTTCATATTTAACTTTATTTAATTTGTTTTATCATCTCATTTGTTTTCTTCCCTTTTTTCCTTTTTCTTTTTCTTTCATAAATAGTATTACGAGAAGACCAGTTGTCATTTTTGTAATTTTGTATATTTCGGTCTTTATCCAAAGACCATCAACTGCAAATGAATAAATTAAACTAAGACATTCTGAATTAAGATTAATTCATTAGACTCAAGGGAATTGTCTGTCCTTGTTCATTCAGGCTTGGTTTGTGTTCTTTTATAAAAAGCGCTTCTGCTATTTTTCGTTGTTTGTAATTTCCAAGGTTGGAAGCTAGGATTACAGTATTTTCAAGTTTTATCTTGTCGTGGCCCGATTCTACGCTGTGTCGAAGTAGCGAGGATTTTTTATCTTTGCCACCGTGTTCTTTTTATTTCCCTTTAACTTTGCCTCTTTTACAATCTTAAAAATCATCAAATCAAATTTACCATCTAACATGTTTAATTGGATCGGGAATGGTTGTTGTTTAAACTTAACTTCTATAGTGCCGTTTCTGTTGAAAACAAACTGCAAAAGGACATTTTAATTGAGTTGAACTAGTCGTTGACAGGTGCTTGTACTAATGTTTAATCAAGCAGAGCAGAGAGACCGAGGTGTAAATACTTGAAAATTAGTAAAAATAGGTAGAGGAATTATTCAGACAAAATGGAATTTTCCACTCATTAATTACTTTCTAATTTCCTGAAACAAATCATGGCACCGTGATTGAAATAATTAGCAATAAAAAGACTTAAAACAAAAGTAAATTTAGAACAAAAAAGGAAAACATCACTAAGTAAATAACACACGATAAACGAAAGTAGAACAAAATAGAAGGGGAAATGGAAAATTAGGTAAACGGATACATTAAATTAGAACCAAATGAAATGGTTTTGTCAAAATAACGTTTTAAGATATCATCAATTTTATCTTCATTTACGTCCTAATTGTAAAACCTATATAAATTATATACACTGGATAGAAGATTTATCCGTTCAGACAATTTATCCGTTTTGAAAACTGCTATTCAATTCAGTCAAAAAGATCAAAAACACCAACGTTGCCTCGCGATTAACAACTAGTTATTGTTCATTTTGAAAAGCTGCAATATTATTAATTAATAAATATATATTAACTTTTTATATTTTTTTTACTTTTTTTTTCTTGCAATTAAAAACATAAAATTAACGTTGCATATTTTTCCTAGAAAAAATAGCACAGACCACACAGAAGTTTAATATGGTTTAGCTACACTTTAGTCGATCAGTGTACTACGCTCCAAGATATTTTTTATTTATATTTTCATTTACTTTCGCAACTGCAGTTTTCTAATTGATTGATGTTGCAATTTAGGATGCAATTAAAATAACATAAAATAGTTTTTTTTTCTAGAATCATCACTGCAGATCTAACATGCAGTAGCTTAATCAATAATTATATTATTATATAATTCTTTTTTGTGTTCTTATATATTTCTTGAAAATGCACCGCAAATCTCACATGTAGTAGCTAATCACTTATTATCGTTAATTTTACAAAGATATAATATATTTTTTTTTTCTTTCTGAACCATTTCCTCAAGTATTTTTTCTCTAAACTATTAATTTTCTGTAAACACCAGCTTAAAACACACAATAATTAAACCACTAATTATCGTTTATTCTATACAAAGCTATAAGATCTATTTTTTTTCCTTTCTAAATATTGTTTTGCTAGACGGTTTTCTTTGTTTGATCGTGCATGGTTTCTATTAATCACAAAGATAAAAATAAAACACCGTTTCCGAGCAACGTTTAATAATGTGATCTTATTTATTATTCATTCATTCCTAATTCACAGAGGAAATAAACGTTTAGTTCCCTGTGAGTAAGTGTTTGAAATCCGGAGCCCTTTGAATTGAATACACAAAGTTTATTGGTATCAAGGACAATTGGCCTGTATCATTAGTAGCGAAAAAAGGGTATTTCGACCAACTTGGTTGCTGAAAGGCAATCAAAAACTCGCATGATAGTTCAATTCGGTTATTTATTCTCTCGTTCGCTCGTCAATTCGTCAGCCGTCATTCTTGCATTTCTTCTTATTGGAATCCATGTAACGTATGCAAGAAGTTTCTAAAGGTACGTTTATATACTTTGTATTATATATATATATTTTTATTTTACAGATTTAGTACACACTATATATGATAGCCGTACAAGCCGAACAAACAATAGGACACGAAGTCCCCTACAAGGTTTATCTTTTATATATTATTGATAT
This sequence comes from Metridium senile, assembly GCA_949775045.1. Taxonomy (NCBI): domain Eukaryota; kingdom Metazoa; phylum Cnidaria; class Anthozoa; order Actiniaria; family Metridiidae; genus Metridium; species Metridium senile. The sequence goes on along the minus strand of OX459101.1, from coordinate 9,697,687 downwards.
AACGAAAAGTGTTCAAAGGGGGCCTATTATAGGGGTTCGTCATACCGCAAAACCGCTATGTTTTTCCGTTAACCGCCGCAAAAAAATTAAAAAATAAATAAAAAATACGTTTTAAAAAAATACGTTTTGATATCAACAGTAACGATATCTTATTTAAACATATATTTTCAACCGAAATCTGCATGTTAAAGCGCATTAAACCCGAAAACCGAGCATCTCCATCTCCATCTCCATAACCGTAACCCTCCACAAAAATTGCCACAATACCGAAAACCGACCTCTAAAATTTGCAAAAACCGTCAAACCGCCAACCTATAATAGGCCCCCTTCAAACTGTCTTTTGAAATTGTAGAAGCTAGACTAGTGTACGCTTCAATGTAGTCTTTTAAAGAAAACATTTTGAGTGCAACTGTAGGATAACTAGTGCTTAAACTAAATGGAAACTATAGCGAATAAACTAGCCCGGCGGCTGCGTCGGTGTTTAATATAAAAGATAGGTAATAGGATGAAATTTGTAACACCATAAAAAATGTTGACTTAACTTCGAACTGATGTTTCGAGCTTTAGTGTGGGTTGCGTCAGTGTTTCTAAGAAAACATTTTTAGCAAGCAGGTTTGATAACTGTAGTTAACTGCGTTGGCGTTTCTTAGAAAACATGGTAGATAGTTGGTTGCATTAGGCATAAATTCCTAACTTTATATCTTTCACACGTACGCCAAAACGACAAATTAAATTTGATATAAATAATTTTTTAGGGGCTGTTTATGTGAAAGCGAGTTGTCGCTGTTAGCCGGGATAACTCTATTGTCTTGAATTCCCGGGGAACACAAAACAATAGAGTTATCCCGGCTAGCAGGGACAACTCGCCATCATATAAACAGCCCCTAAGAAACCATTTTATGTATGATGACTAGTGGTTAAAATAGTGTAGACTGCGTCATTTATTCTAAGAAAACATTTCAAGAAAAACTGATGTAAGACAACTGGTAGTTGACTGCGACAATGTTACTTGGAAAACATTAGAGGTAAAAATGTATGATCACTAGTGGTTAAAATAATAAAGGCTGCGTCAGTGGTTCTAAGTAAAAAAAAATGAGCAAAAATGAAAACACTGGTAGTTAACTTTTTTGGTGTTTCTTAGAAAAACATTCAAGTACAACAATTAAACATTTTGAGTAAAATAACTAAAAGTTAAACTAGTGTGGGCTTGACGGATTTTTTTCAAAACAGTTACTAAAATCAAAATGCATAAAAACGAGTTGAAGGAGCGTGAGTTGCGCCGGTGTCTGTAAAGAAACGTTTGAGGTGAAAATGTACGACAACTAGCGATCAAAATAATGTAGATAATGTAGGTGTTTCTAAGAAAATTTGGTGGTTTTTGCGAGTCCGCGAAATGCACAAAGACGAATTGAATGAGCGTGAACTGCGTCAGCGTCTGCATGTAAAGAAACGTTCGAGGTAAAAATGTACGATAACTAGCGTTCAAATAATATGGATAATGTTGGTGTTTCTAAGAAAATTTCGGAAATGGAATGTACAATAAGTAGAGGGGTGTTTCTAAGAACAAATAAGAACTTATAAATGTAAGATAACTCAAAAATAAAATATAACAGCTAAAATAAAACGCATAATTTCAAGTTCCTACCATCAGTCTGCTTGAGTTTGTACCTATCTATTTCTATTTATCTAACGCTTTGTTAAAATAGTATTTTCTTCAAGGTGAAACAGAGGGGGAAATGGAATTAAACGAAATCCGAAAAGCCATCAATTAAAACAATATTTTCAACCAAAAATTCATTGTTATTATAACTAAAAGTTATTTTAAAAATACTTTTCATGTCAGAACTTGTTCGACCACGTAAAAAAACATGTTTTTCTGTTATGTTAATATTTTTTAGTTTAATACTGAGTGTTTGTGTTGATGCATGGTGAAAAATCAATTACGTATATATATGATAATGTTTTTTATTTGTTTAAGTTTTTAATACTATTAGTAACTGCATTTAACCGTTAATCGATAGTTAAAATAATAAAAAAAAACTGGCAATTTTATCCGATATTGTGCAAATTTGGAATAAATAACATCAAGTAAATCAATTCTTTAAGCAAAAAATAATAGAAAATTAGCTACCATGGTTTCTTTTACACCGTTTTACACTATCCGAATAAAAAAATAATGAGGAACTTTCAATAACACATTTTTCATTCTATAGCTAATCAATCTTGCTGTAGGCATTTTATAATTATATTCTGGCTAGAACTAGTCTGTTATGTCTATAGTTTAAAGAAAAAATAATTGGAAAATGAATTTATTTTCAATTTTGTAGCAACAGGATGGCTTTTTCACGATAAAAATAAATAGGAGGAAAGAAAGATAAAACAATTAGATGGAAATAAAGGATTGGAATAAAATTGAATTATTTTGTATTTGGAAGAAAACAAAATTAAGAGATTATTATTTAGAAATCATGAAGAGTTTTTAGAACAATTTTACGACTGTTAGATAAAAAAGCATTCACACTGAAAAAGGCCCGAAACCACAATTAGGGGCTGTTTATATGTAAGCGAGTTGTCCCTGCTAGCCGGGATAACTTTATTGTTTTATGTCCTCCGGGGAATACAAAACAAAAGAGTTATCCCGGCTATCAGGGACAACTCACCTTCATATAAACAGCCCCTAAGACTCAAATATCAATAGATCATTTCACAGTACCGTTCAGTGAACACGAATAATAGTTTCAAGTCGAGGTTAGAGTTACCACATGTAGCAAAACTATATTTTATCATGCGCAGCAACAACCAACCTCGACTTGGAACTATCATTCGTGGTCACTGAACTGAACAGTGCGTTGAAAGGACAACTGGCAAATTTACATTACCAATGATTAGGGAAATTAATTAGCTATTGTTCAATCTTAAGCCTGATTCACACTAGCAGCATAAGCATAAGCATAAGCAACACCTTCTAATATAAGAAATTTTAACTAGTAATTAAAAGGAATAAGTACTGTGAATTCAGTACTAGGACAACGTAAAGGTTTTCTTAAATATGTAATCTTTTAGTATAAGAATGACACCTTAGGAGAATAATTAATTACTCATGCACAAATTTAACACTTAATATATTAAGACAAATTAAAATTCTTGATTGCAGTTCTCATCAGTTCAAATCAATATGAGCATATTCTTTTCAAACAAATATGTATGCAGCCACAAGATTTTTAGTGCAATAGGGACAAGTTGTTTAACTGTTATTCTGTTCGCTTTTGCTAGTTTGTATGGTATTTCTTCATTATTTTATATATTGATAATAAGCTTTGAAGCTTTTGGGGAAAATGTTAGTTAAAATATGTTTAAGTAAAAAATATATAGAAATATATGTATATAGCAAAATAATGTTTAATAATAATAATAATACTTTTATTGCGCATTTGAACATGTTATATATGATCAAATGCGCACAGAAGGGTGATAAATACATGTACAGAAAGCTTTCTAAACAAATATATTTATATTGGGTTAGGGAAACTCAGATTAATGCGCATGTGCCAGCAGTTATGAATATTTTTACAAATGTTTCAGTTTTAATTCAAACCAAATTATGCTAGTTTAAACTTGAATTTGTTCAGTTTTGTATTTAAATGGAGTTTATGATGCTTTTTCTTCAAAAATCTTTATATATTATTTTATATTTATTTTCGTTGTTTGTTGATTAATACTTGCTGGGACTACTAATTGAAAAACGGCTGCTTATGCAAACATGTCAGTGATATAACGAACGGTCCACAAATGATTATATGTTTTTGCATATTTGGCTCACTTGGCTCACTTATGTTCCTTTCTACACCCAAAACTTCTAAATTTCTTGCTCGGCTAGAAGGCGATATCTTTAAGGTAAGTTTATAATAAGCTGTTCTACAAGAACTTCCCGCCTAAATGAATCAGTTCACTGTGAAAAATTAAAAATATGCAAACTCAGTTCAAATGTAGAGAGGAACGGAAGTTGGAAACACTCTTAGCATGGAAGACAAGAGGAACCTTGGTTAAAAATGACCTAATAGTTACATTTGCTAAGTAAAAGACATTGATCCTGGTATTTGCACTGTAAAGCAGTTTCGTTCAGAAAACATCTAGAGACTGTCAATACATAACTGAATACGGCCTTTCCCGTCAAAATTAGCAACGACTTTATTCCCAAAAACATTAAAAAAACATGAATTTCTAAAAATTGAACCGCCGACCTTCCGGGTACAAGCTATTCTCCCGATTTGGTAATGAAAAGTGAAAAATCTGAGTACCTAAAAAGTATAGTTTATATGTCTCGTACCGCCATCCTTCAGAAAAGTGAAAAATCTGAGAACCTAAAAAGTATAGTTTATATGTCTCGTACCGTCAGCCGTCAGAAAAGTGAAAAATCTGAGTACCAATAATAGTATAGTTAGTGTGCAACTAATAACCGACCTTCGGGGTACAATCTTTTTAGCCAATTTCTTTGTTTTTTTAATTATTTCTCTAATATCCTCTAAACAAACATTAAAAGTTTATCATCATAGTTCTAATCTCAGCTTCAGTTTTTTAGCTAGTTGTATCTTTTCTTTTACCATTAGAGTGACGAGCAAAGCGCTCGGTCGCAGGTTAACAACAAAACCTCTTACTGTAATATAATATTTTTGTAGGTATAGTTTTTTGTATTTTTCTAATTTGTAGTATTATGCATACATAAAATGAATGTCATGTCGTGAGGTTGTTCAGTTTATTTACTTTTTGTCCCATTTGTACAGTTAGTTTACTTTGATCTTAGCATGTAATTAGCTATGTTTAGTTGTCTTTTTTACTATCCTAACACTCTCCCTATACTTTAGCTATAACCCTTGCACTCTTTATCTTAAACTAATGTATTTTGATATGGTATAAATTTTGAAATACAGGTAATGGTTGTTCTTCTGATCACCTTTGGAAGATATTACTACCGTGATTTTGTTTGTTTAAATGTGACAAAACTGTCTAGTATCCTTTATAGTAAATTTAATATTGATTGGCCTTGGTTCAATTTTCACTCTCATTTTCGTTGCAAAAATGATAGAATTTTATGATAGAAGTCACTGTGCGAGAGTAAGTATGAATGCAGAAGAAGTAGTCAAAATTGGTAGACAACCATTCTGAATTATGTATGTACCCATAATTCCTTTCTGTCTAAAACGACATGTTCATTGGGACAACCTTTCTACAACTTGATGGTTGTGTGCCCTTAATTCCTTTCTGTCTAAAATGACATGTCCATATTGGGACAACCTTTTAACAACTTGATGGTTGTGTGCCCATAATTCCTTTCTGTCTAAAATGACATGTCCATTGGGACAACCTTTCTACAACTTGATGGTTGTGTGCCCATAAATCCTTTCTGTCTAAAATGACATGTCGATATTGGGACAACCTTCCTACAACTTGATGGTTGTGTGCCCATAATTCCTTTCTGTCTAAAATGACATGTCCATTGGGACAACCTTCCTACAACTTGATGGTTGTGTGCCCATAATTCCTTTCTGTTTAAAATGACATGTCCATTGGGACAACCTTTCTACAACTTGATGGTTGTGTGCCCATAATTCCTTTCTGTTTAAAATGACATGTCGATATTGGGACAACCTTTCTACAACTTGATGGTTGTGTGCCCATAATTCCTTTCTGTCTAAAATGACATGTCCATTGGGACAACCTTTCTACAACTTGATGGTTGTATGCCCATAATTCCTTTCTGTCTAAAATGACATGTCCATATTGGGACAACCTTCCTACAACTTGATGGTTGTGTGCCCATAATTCCTTTCTGTTTAAAATGACATGTCCATTGGGACAACCTTTCTACAACTTGATGGTTGTGTGCCCATAATTCCTTTCTGTCTAAAATGACATGTCCATTGGGACAACCTTCCTACAACTTGATGGTTGTGTGCCCATAATTCCTTTCTGTCTAAAATGACATGTCAATATTGGGACAACCTTTCTACAACTTGATGGTTGTGTGCCCATAATTCCTTTATGTCTAAAATGACATGTCCATTGGGACAACCTTTTTACAACTTGATGGTTGTGTGCCCATAATTCCTTTCTGTCTAAAATGACATGTCCATTGGGACAACCTTTTTACAACTTGATGGTTGTGTGCCCATAATTCCTTTCTGTCTAAAATGACATGTCCATTGGGACAACCTTTCTACAACTTGATGGTTGTGTGCCCATAATTCCTTTCTGTCTAAAATGACATGTCCATTGGGACAACCTTTTTACAACTTGATGGTTGTGTGCCCATAATTCCTTTCTGTCTAAAATGACATGTCCATTGGGACAACCTTTTTACAACTTGATGGTTGTGTGCCCATAATTCCTTTCTGTCTAAAATGACATGTCCATTGGGACAACCTTTCTACAACTTGATGGTTGTGTGCCCATAATTCCTTTCTGTCTAAAATGACATGTCCATTGGGACAACCTTCCTACAACTTGATGGTTGTGTGCCCATAATTCCTTTCTGTCTAAAATGACATGTCCATTGGGACAACCTTTTTACAACTTGATGGTTGTGTGCCCATAATTCCTTTCTGTTTAAAATGACATGTCCATTGGGACAACCTTTCTACAACTTGATGGTTGTGTGCCCATAATTCCTTTCTGTCTAAAATGACATGTCGATATTGGGACAACCTTTCTACAACTTGATGGTTGTGTGCCCATAATTCCTTTCTGTCTAAAATGACATGTCCATTGGGACAACCTTCCTACAACTTGATGGTTGTGTGCCCATAATTCCTTTCTGTTTAAAATGACATGTCCATTGGGACAACCTTTTTACAACTTGATGGTTGTGTGCCCATAATTCCTTTCTGTTTAAAATGACATGTCGATATTGGGACAACCTTTTTACAACTTGATGGTTGTGTGCCCATAATTCCTTTCTGTCTAAAATGACATGTCCATATTGGGACAACCTTTTTACAACTTGATGGTTGTGTGCCCATAATTCCTTTCTGTCTAAAATGACATGTCCATTGGGACAACCTTCCTACAACTTGATGGTTGTGTGCCCATAATTCCTTTCTGTCTAAAATGACATGTCCATTGGGACAACCTTTCTACAACTTGATGGTTGTGTGCCCATAATTCCTTTCTGTCTAAAATGACATGTCCATTGGGACAACCTTTTTACAACTTGATGGTTGTGTGCCCATAATTCCTTTCTGTCTAAAATGACATGTCCATTGGGACAACCTTTTTACAACTTGATGGTTGTGTGCCCATAATTCCTTTCTGTCTAAAATGACATGTCCATTGGGACAACCTTTCTACAACTTGATGGTTGTGTGCCCATAATTCCTTTCTGTCTAAAATGACATGTCCATTGGGACAACCTTTTTACAACTTGATGGTTGTGTGCCCATAATTCCTTTCTGTCTAAAATGACATGTCCATTGGGACAACCTTTCTACAACTTGATGGTTGTGTGCCCATAATTCCTTTCTGTCTAAAATGACATGTCCATTGGGACAACCTTTCTACAACTTGATGGTTGTGTGCCCATAATTCCTTTCTGTCTAAAATGACATGTCCATTGGGACAACCTTTTTACAACTTGATGGTTGTGTGCCCATAATTCCTTTCTGTCTAAAATGACATGTCCATTGGGACAACCTTTTTACAACTTGATGGTTGTGTGCCCATAATTCCTTTCTGTCTAAAATGACATGTCCATTGGGACAACCTTCCTACAACTTGATGGTTGTGTGCCCATAATTCCTTTCTGTCTAAAATGACATGTCCATTGGGACAACCTTTCTACAACTTGATGGTTGTGTGCCCATAATTCCTTTCTGTCTAAAATGACATGTCCATTGGGACAACCTTTTTACAACTTGATGGTTGTGTGCCCATAATTCCTTTCTGTCTAAAATGACATGTCCATTGGGACAACCTTTTTACAACTTGATGGTTGTGTGCCCATAATTCCTTTCTGTCTAAAATGACATGTCCATTGGGACAACCTTTCTACAACTTGATGGTTGTGTGCCCATAATTCCTTTCTGTCTAAAATGACATGTCCATTGGGACAACCTTTTTACAACTTGATGGTTGTGTGCCCATAATTCCTTTCTGTCTAAAATGACATGTCCATTGGGACAACCTTTCTACAACTTGATGGTTGTGTGCCCATAATTCCTTTCTGTCTAAAATGACATGTCCATTGGGACAACCTTTTTACAACTTGATGGTTGTGTGCCCATAATTCCTTTCTGTCTAAAATGACATGTCCATTGGGACAACCTTTCTACAACTTGATGGTTGTGTGCCCATAATTCCTTTTTGTCTAAAATGACATGTCCATATTGGGACAACCTTTCTACAACTTGATGGTTGTGTGCCCATAATTCCTTTCTGTCTAAAATGACCAGTCCATTGGGACAACCTTTTTAAAACTTGATGGTTGTGTGCTCATAATAGAGTGGTAAAGTGTGACGTCAGTTGCCATGGATTCCGGTTCCAAACAGTAACTTTTCAGCACACATTTCTATAGAGGAACAAAAGTTGATCGACTTTAGTTTGGAACAAGTTTCCATGACAACTGACAATAGGTGACGTATTCACTTCAGTACTCTATTCCTTTCTGTCTAACATGACATGTCCATTGGGACAACTATTGTACAACTTGATGGTTGTGTGCCAATAATTCCTTTCCGGTTTTAAAATACATGTCGCCGCTTGGGACAACCCGGCTTTTTTAAAATTGGTGTGTACCTATAATTCCTTTCTCTCTAAAAAGATATATAGCTTGGGACAACGCGTTTTCATAATTACTTTGTTTCTACAATGACATGTCGCTTAGGACAACATATTAAAATGGGTGAGTACCTAAAATTTCATTTTGTCCAAAATGACATGTCGATGACAATGTCAGTGATATTAGGCTATATTAAGGTTCCCATTTTTATTGATTATATACTTATTTGTTTTCACGGTGAAGTATAATTTTATTGTCATTTCTCAAAATAGTTAGAACCAACATCACTCATGCTCTGTTCTCTGAAATTTCTTGGAGAGAAATTATCTTGTATAAACGAGACTTAATAATTACGGATTACTAGTAATGTCCGTAACGTCAACAATTAGCACTTTTTAGGTGTGTATGGAACTATTTTTACAAAATTTTATTTGTAAGAAAATATTTGTTTGCTTCCGTTCTCCATAGTGGCAGATCATTGTCCTATCCCTCTTCAACAGCTTGTAACTGCTGTGCAGTTAATGAATTTTATGAAGAATTAGCGTCCAAACGTCAGTTCGTAACAATTATTAATATGAATTGACATGCGTGCGGTGTATAAGTGAAATACATATACATGAGAAAAATTAAATTCCCGCCAAAGGACATATGATATTTTTTTCATGTAACTGTTTCCCAATGTTTAATTAATATGTATAAGTTACCATATTTATGGGTATATTGTATTGTTTATTTGTTGTTCGTCTCTATGGTAACAGTTTCCTTATCTTATTATCAAAAATACCAAAAACGTGACTATATAACTTAATGAAAAATGAAGAATCAGCGTCCATAACTTCAATTCAGTGCGTAAAAAGTTTTAATATGTATTAGTTACCATATTTATGGGTATATTGTAATGTTTATTTTTTTCCGTGCTCTATGCATGTGACAATTCACTCTCCTTACTATCAAAAATATCAAAAACGTGACTGTAACTTAATGAAAATGTTAATGAAAAATGAAGAACATCCAAAACTTCAGTGCGTATCAGTTTTTAAGGTGTATAAGTATATTTATGGGTATATTGTATTGTTTATTTGTTTCTGTGCTCTGTGATGACAATTCCCTCTCCTTGCAGGATCAAAAACAAAAACAAAATAATAAAAATTTTAGTGAAGAAGTAACATCCATAACTTGCGTATCAATGTTTAAGTCAGTTACCAAATTGAATATTTGGGTATATTAAATTGTAATGTCTAATTCTTTTCGCTCTTCTTACTATCAAAAATGTCAAAAAAAATAGACTGTTGTTCATTTTATTAAAAATGTTAATGAAAAATGAAGAGTTAACGTCAACAACGTCAGTGCGTATCAATTTTTAAGATGTATAAGTCAGTTACCATATTTAATATTTGGGTATATTGTCTATTTGTTTTCGCTCTTCTTACTATCAAAAATGAAAATATGAAAATGAAAATGAAAATATTAATAAAAATGGAGAATTGACAAAAGTTACCAATTTCAATATTTAAAATTTGGATATTTTTAATGTTTATTTGTTTCCGTGTTCTATAGCGGTACGTGACAGTGACAGATTCTTCGAATTTGTCACCAAATCATAACAGCTTCGATCGTTGATTAATGTTTGATAACATATATGGAATAAAAAAAGTTTAACCGAAAAGTACTTAAAAATTGGTTCTTTTAAGAATATGATTCGCGAACACATCGGCTTTTTATTTTTTGTAGGTTAACGTTGGTATTATTTGTTATATATGCTATACGCGGGCGAGTGTTTTCTGATCTTGTAATATTAATTCAAACCTGAATAAACCTGAAATGAAATGTCCAATATTTGTTTGCACGCAGGCATTTAGTCAAAAATTGATGATTACCCTGATGATGGCCAAGATCTAGATGGCCGAAAGCTTGGTGTCTATTTTATAATAAATTATTACGCAGAAGAAACGTTATCATCAATTTTTATCTGAAATGAAATGTTTGCTAATTTCTCTTTTTCTTAGTCTCACAAAAAGCAAATTCTATGTTGCGTGCGATGTTCTTCACCCCATGCAAAAAGTTGAATTTTATTTATATATTTTAATTTAACTTGATAATGAATGGAATAAAGAGAAGCTGCGTGCATGAATGGAATTTCATTAACTATTTTAAAAGGACTTGGAAACGAAAGCAGCTGCGACAAGAGGTTTGAAACTTCCTGTGGTGAAAAGTTTAATTCGTTTTGGAAAGTTCGATCCCAGCTGCTTTTTGAAAAGTGTGACTACTGTCGCAAAAATGGCAAACATGTCAGTGAAGTTGATAGAGAGTTGATATATTTAATTCACGTCAGCTGGTTGAAAAGTTGGAATGCTGTCACGAAAATAGCAAACATTACAATAAAGTTGATTCGGTCTGGAAGATTACTAAGAATTGTAATTTCATTATAAAGAGAACAACTTAAAAAGTCGATCGCTGTCGCAAAAATGGCAAACATTACAATAAAGTTGATTTTGTCTTGAAGATTACTAAGAACTGTAATTTCAGTAAAAAGAGAACAATCTATTTAGTTTTCAACAATTTTGAAAGTTGGGTCACTGTCAAATGAATGGCAACTATTTCAATAAAGTTGATTTTGTCTTGAAGATTACTAAGAACTGTAATTTCAGTAAAAAGAGAGCAATCTATTTAGTTTTCAACAATTTTGAAAGTTGGGTCACTGTCATGAATGGCAACTATTTCAATAAAGTTGATTTTGTCTTGAAGATTACTAAGAACTGTAATTTCAGTAAAAAGAGAGCAATCTATTTAGTTTTCAACAATTTTGAAAGTTGGGTCACTGTCAAATGAATGGCAACTATTTCAATAAAGTTAATTCGGTCTTGAAGATTACTAAGAACTGTAATTTCAGTAAAAAGAGAACAATCTATTTAGTTTTCAACAATTTTGAAAGTTGGGTCACTGTCAAATGAATGGCAACTATTTCAATAAAGTTGAATCGGTAAGAATCGATAAGAACTGTAATTTTATCATCACTGAGTAGAAAGAGAACAATTTTTGCGTGAAATCGTAAAAGGTTTTCTTTTAATTTTCTTGATCTGTGATAAGCATGTTCTAAACGTCTCTAAACGACGTGAATCGTGAATTCTCTCTTGATTTTCTTAAGTTCCGTGCCACCCCCCCCCCATCCCTACCCCCTCCCCCAATAATGAAAATTGTACGTGCCGCACGTCATCTTAACGGAAATATTGATATTTTGAGGGATTTCTTCGTATATCAGTACTTTCTCTTAAGAACATATTTAATACTATCCCCTTTATTTTGAGATGAATTATTGTTTAGCGTAAATTTCTAGCTACTGATGATGTTCCTGTAGTTTGATGATTTTGTTTACATATCGGCGTTATATTTATTTTTTACATCTGCGGGCTTCTCAGCCGTTTAATAATTGGAACCTGCATACACTATAATAGAAAACATTCTATGAACAACACGCGTTCAGGTAAGCCCGCATGAAACTGAAAAATAATAGTGATGCTTCAATTTCAATTCTTGATTGTGAAAAAGTCATCATCCTTATCGATAAACAATTTTCGTTTTCAAAAATATATTTTTTAATTCTTGAACTTTATTTGTAAGAAAGGTTAAGAGCAAAATGTGTACTCTTGTTATGGTCAATTTGAATGTATTGTTATGTAATGGTGCTAGCTTAAAGTACAATTCACCTGGTCCTAAATTCAGTTTTTTTCTTTACAACTAGCTATATAAATGGCTCACAAACACGAGAAGTTATAACTAACCAACGTACTAACTATATGTACAGATCCTCCAAGGAGCACACTGCAGCCGCGCAGCCTTACATATACGTAAGTAAGTAAGTTTATTGATCTACACACATCTAGCAGTTAGAAACTGAATTACATGCGCGTATTAAGATACAATATATATATATATATATATATATATATATATATATATATATATATATATATATATATATATATATATATATATATATATATATATATATATATATATATATATATATATATATATATATATATATATATATATATATATAAATATCTAAATTTATGTTTATATCTAAATTTATATTTTATAACACTATAATATAGATAACTTATACACTATAAGGAATACATCGTAGAGGATGACTCACAGACAGAGGCTAGCTAGAATATAGTGTGTGTTTATAAAGCGCATTTCACACTAATCGTCTCATTGCGCTAAAGAAAGAACTCATAAAATAACGCAGCCTACAATCATGATAGGTTAGTATGTAATGTGTAGCATAAGAGCTTTTATAGCGTATTTCATACCCTCGCTTTGCGCTTTACATTTAAAGTTTATATTAGTGTACAGAACGTAATTATTGAAGGCTTTATAAGCAACGCGGCCTGCAGTGTAACTTACACAAAATAATTAGTTTTAGTTTTAGTTCTCTTTTAATAGCAATATGTTCTAAGTAAATGTTTATTCTCAACATTAGAAATATAAATTCAAATCAATTCGAAATCGTTTCCGCTGTAAAATGTAATTAAAAACGCTCAAAACCTAATGTTAAAGAATATTAAAGTTGTCCTTCAGTAGCATATTTTGGGTATAATAAGAGAAGGTTTGAGGCCATGTACTACTGTAATTTACTATTTTAATCTTAAGCTTTCGTCGGTCGCCGACATCATCAGAAGATAGTGAAAGATGTTAAAGTTGCTGTAAATCAGTACAATGTTTAATTTTTATGCTGTCGTTTTTTGTTTTTTTTTGCTGTCTTTCATAGAGAAAAAGTAAATAAACACACGTCTCAAACCGGCAAATTAATGTTAATTTTTTTTTTTATCAAAAGTAATTAAACTACTGCCATAAACAGAGTCAGACTCACACTCAAAAACATAGGGAAATGTGTTCAAGGGAAATACTACAATTTTGAAATAAAATAGATTAATATGATTGCCAGTCGTTGGTCAGTATCAGTTTAAAAGAGTATGTTTAAATATCAAAGATAAATAAACTACGTATAATATTTAAAAAAACATAATTTCTTAAAAACAAAACAAGCGACTCTTGTTTTCTAAAATTATGACGTCACAACATGACCACCGTTGAGCTATAAATGTCATTTACTTTCAATCAATAGAATCGTAATTAAACTGTTGAAAAATAGATTATTTTTCGCAAGTGAAACTGTTTTATTTTTAGTCAAGAGGTTTTTAATGAAAAATGGAAATAAAAATAAAATGAGAATTTGGAGAAACATTAAATTACATTGGAACGAAAATATAGCCTGAGATGCTCCAGTTTCACAGTTTGACATCTTGATATCACATCTGAATCTAAAGGTTTTTATTTAGTACTTTGTAATTAAAACCCATGAATATATATGTTAATTTGCAGCTGGTTGTCACATGTCAGATTCAGACGTTAGCGATCAACCGGTTTTTTTAATCAGAGCTTTAATTTGGTGAAGTTACAGAATTTGGTTTGTTCAATATTTTGTCACGTATTGAAAACGATAGAGCGGTTTTCGTGAAAAGTTCAGTGCTGTGTGCGTGCCTTGCCGCGACCGTGATGTTTCTATAAATGTTTGACGTGCCTTACCGTGCCTTGACCGTGTTCGTGTCGTGAGTTTTTCATAGTCATACGAAATCTGGTCTAGCAAAAAAAGCGGTATAAAAGATGTATCTCTAGAATATTCTATAGCCTGATAAAGACTAGCAGTAGCAGAACTGTCTTATGATGGACAAATCGTCTTATGACGGACAAGTCTTATGACGGACAAACCGTTTTATGACGGACAAGTCGTCTTATGAATGAAAAATCGTCTTATGACAGACAAATCGTCTTATGACAGAAAAAATCGTCTTATGACGGACATGCCGTCTTATGACGGACAAATCGTCTTATGACAGACGATGACAGAAAAATCGTCTTATGACGTACAAGTCGTCCTATGACGTACAAATCGTCTTTTGACGGAGAAGTCGTCTTATGTCGGACAGATCGTCTTGTGTAAAAACGGGATGAACAAATTTGAGACGAAAAATTTCTCTGATTTTGTTAAAATTTTCAATGTCAAAAATGTCGTCATTTCACGCAATTGAATTCATTTAAATTTGAAGTGGATTCAACACTTAATTGGAACACTAAATTTTAAGATCGATTCTTTCTAGATCTTTTAAAATATTCTTGCTGCATCAAATAGTTATAAAAAAAAGATTTGAAATTAACATAACAGCTCGTTTGGTATAGCCCCTATTATAATAAGCACTTGCTAGAAATCGGTGGAGATCGAAGTCCCATGCCAAATTAGCCTCCTCCCGCAGGCTACTCCTTTTTCTCCTTTGGGATTCCTGTGGGATTTCCGAGAGAAGGAAATTGGGGCCGAGAGTGAGGGAGGAGCGGGAGAGATCACAGGCAGCCCAAGCTCTGAATTACGTCATTGAATATGCGTGTATATTGGTGAATAAAGACTCGAATTACAACAGTTTCAGTGTCTTCACTTTATTCTTCAGTATGTTCACTTCATAATTTGAATAAAATACAAACTTTGTGGCATGCTGTTCTATGAATGTTATATTGTCTATGTGTGTCATTTTTTACGCGAAAAACGACTGATTTAGGGGTGAAATTGAAGTTTTAGTTTGACCTACCTCACCACTTACTAATAAGTAAGTGGTGAAGTAGGTCAAACTAAAACTTCAATTTCACCCCTAAATAAGTCGTTTTTCGCGTAAAAAATGACACACATAGACAATATAACATTCATAGAACAGCATGCCACAAAGTTTGTATTTCATTCAAATTATGAAGTGAACATACTGAAGAATAAAGTGAAGACACTGAAACTGTTGTAATTCGAGTCTTTATTCACCAATATACAAGCATATTCAATGACGTAATTCAGAGCTTGGGCTGCCTGTGGAGAGATATAAGAGATGCCTGCGGAGGAGTCTAATGCCAAATACAAATAACGAAATAAACTTATAATTCCATGGGGTCAATTAATTACTTATTAAACATCTTCCGGTAAACTATGATGTTAATTGACGTAACAGAAATGCTTCCCACAGTTTACTAGATATAATTAGTTCAGCAGCAAGTGCGAAACAACAATTAACATCACGTACGAAATCAAAATACATGTACCGTCGTTTTAAAAAGGTTGTCGAATTAAAGTTGAAGTGTTGACTGAATATTTTTTCAATATATGTTCCCGGTATGTTAAATTCCTGGGTCGCCGTTTTCTATTTTATAGAACGATTGTAAA
The DNA here is from genome assembly GCA_949775045.1 of Metridium senile. Classification (NCBI taxonomy): domain Eukaryota; kingdom Metazoa; phylum Cnidaria; class Anthozoa; order Actiniaria; family Metridiidae; genus Metridium; species Metridium senile. The sequence goes on along the minus strand of OX459101.1, from coordinate 9,681,653 downwards.
TCTTACTCTATTTATTGTCAGTTGAATGTAATAATTTATATTTAAATTTCTCATCGTAATTGCTGAATGTACAGGCATTCTAAAAAGGTTGTCGAATTAGAATGGAAGTGTTGATTGAAGTACTGGTTCGCCTTTTTCTATTTTGTAGAATTGTAAATTTTTACTCTATTTATCCTTTGTCAGTGGAATTAATAAATTTAAAATTAAAGTTTTCATTGTTATTGCAATTGCTGAATGAAAAGCATAAGGGAATAAAAACCTTAATAGCGATATAATATAACATATAACCACGAATCTATACGAATCTCAAAAAGACTATCAAAATAAAGATAGCTTAGTTAATAACAATATATTGCTTGTTCTTAGAAGTGGGAAAATAATCATAAATTCAGACTTCCTTATTGAAAATTTACATATCAAAAAGTACACAAATTTCAGCCGAGTAAATTGAGATAACACGACCGAAAAGAACTATGGATCCTTAATTACAGTTTGCGTCGCTAACATTTTGACATTATATTGTGATTTTTTTTACAGCTTTATTACCTGTCCATATATTTTTCGTTTGGCGTTATTACAGTCTCTTATCTATTGACACGCAACATTACACATGCCTTTATAAATAACAGCCGCTTTCTCGATCATTTCAGATAAAACGCATATATAATGACGTCATTGAAATCATAAAGTGCCCCCAGCCTTAAAAGAGAAGCCGACTTACCAAGCTCAGATCCGGCCAGGAAGTAGAGGTCTTACTAACCATCCCCATCTTGACAGACCATCTTAACCAAGGACCAGAGAGATACTGGAAAAGAAGATGAAGAGTAAAACCAGATTATTTGAAGCAGCTTTGGTACTATTTGCTATATTGCTAGGTGAGTGGTACAGTTTTTTTTTTTTTCTTCTTCTATATTTTTCTTTGTTATTTTAATTTGCTGGACACTGAAACCGATTTTGTTTCAGATGTTGAATATTGTAAACCATTATTACAGTGCGACTACTGAAACCGGGGCCACCAAATTAAACATAACTTTCCAATCACGATCGAGAATATGAAAAATAGAATCTCTACAAATGTTTGATTATTTTGCTTAAAATAATAATAATTTTCATTATATGTGAAGGATTAGATCAAGATTGAATAAGAAACATCTTAGTCTGTGGCCCCGTTTTCAGTAGTCGCACTAAAAAGTTCGTATAAAGACGATTTGCCCGTTCTTTAGCCGGGTGAAAATGGCCAGTCATCATTGCGTTCATGAAAACTATTACAGTGCGACTATTGAAACTAGGGCCACCAAAACATTATTACCCAAACACAATCGAGAATATGGACAATGGCAATAATTTTCAGTATATGTAAACAGAATAGATCAAGATTTAATTTGATCTTAAAAAATATATATTTTGAAATTTAATGGTTGGCTCCGGTTTCAGTAGTCGCACTGTAATAACTATATATTTTATTTCAAGACACATAGAGAACTTTCCCGAATTCGAAACAATGGTTTCAAGTCGAGGTTGGCCTTGATAAATAAAAGAATCAAGTTCAGTCTCGACTTGGAACCTTTATCTTGTCATCATCCAAGCGAACTCGGGAAAAGTCCATTGATTACTTTTGATTTAAAATCAATGGGCCTTATTTAGACCGACCAAATTATAATAATTTCAATAACTAGCAATTTTTTACTAATACACCAAATCGGCTAACGCGTTGCTATGTATGTTTCCACCCAATTCAAATATTTTGGGAGTAAGATTCTTTGTCTTATGTATGTCGATATCACGTGGAAAAAGTTTGGAACAAAAGTTTTTATTCCCAGTGGTTTTGGGTGGAGACGTACATAGCAACGCGTTAGCCGATTTGGTCTATCTTCTAGCCATGCAAGGTTAGGAAATTAATAATACATCGAAGTATAGGTGATTTGTTTTCAATGATAACCAATAAAATTGCTATTTGGTTATTCTTTCAAGTGCTTATATCTTATGATAAAAATAAAATATAGTTACAATTTTTGAAATTCACATTTTGCAATTTTTTGCCTTTTGTTTTTTGAAAATTTAAAAATTCATATAAACAACATTCAAAGAGAGCAATTTTTCATAATTTTGAGTGTCATTTTTTAGAATTGAAGTATACCAACTGTCCAAATATAGTTGTTCGTAAGAGTTATGACATTGGCATCCTTTAAATAAATAAAAAAACATTCAGTTACTTTCTTTCTTCTTCCGGGAGAAAGCCCGCCTTTATCTAAAAGAAGATTCTTGAGAGGTTTATTTGACATCGTCATAGTGCGACCGGTTTATTAAAAGAAGCATCATGACACACTCGGGAACAAGTCGCTCTTTGACGTGTATTGCACGCCCCTAACTCAAATCAGATTGAAGTTATGCGACTTCTTTTTCTTCATAATATTTTATGTACAACGTTGATCTATTTGAAATTCTCTCTACCAACGATTATATACACCTAATTCAAAAAAGGTTGACGGGGCGAACGGCGATTGGTGATGGGCGATTGCACGACCGAAAGGGACTGTGGGTAATAAAGTCGGCTTCGGTAAAACATTTCCTCTGGCAGTCATAGTAAGTAACAAGCAATACATACGAAGCGACCATTCTCAGCAACTTGTTGTCGCCTAGTGCGAACCAAAAGCTAAAAAGCACCATTCTTTTTTTTTTTTTTTTTTTTTCTAGAGTTAAACTAAGATTAGCCAATCTCTTCAACGTCATCATTTCTTTTTGTAAAACCGAAGTTTTTTTCAATTAAAGTTGCTCTCCAAACAACATATATCCGGAAATATTTTTTTAAAAAGACGGCAACTGAAAGCGCCACAGGTAATCTAACACAATCTGCGAAACTGATATACTATAATTTCGATTTTTTTATCAAAATCCTATATTGTAAGAACATATATATGTCTAGATTTAGAAATTAGTTTCGAGAAATGAGAATAAAAGCAAAGAGTTAAGCACAGGTCAGAAATAATGTATATGTGTATTTTCACCTTATTAAAACTAAGTCTTAGCTAAGCTAAGTCTTAGCTCGTTGATAAAATCAAATTATCTTCCTACACAATCATCATGACGTTCACAAATCTTTTTTTTTTTTTTTAATTTGTTTTATTTCAACGTTGCCATATTAATCTCTTGATCTATCTAGTGATGTTATCCGAACTTTGAAATCCTTATTATGTTGAGAAATATTAATTACTTCCTTTAATTTTCTTCGGACTTTATTATATAACCATGGCTTATAGAATGCGAAATCATTATTGTATGTTATGTAGTGCTGCTGTAAAAAAAAGAAAAAAGGGCAGGTTATTTCAAAACGGATTGTGTAGTTAATTATAGGTTGACTGCGAGCAGTCCCTACTTTTATCTCCGGATTCCGCAAACTAGCTTTTTATGAAATGCGGTCGTGCGGAGACTGGGGACGAGGAGGGGAGGGGCCGAGGAAAAGTTTCCTCACCTCTCCTTTTTATAATTATCATAATGCAATAATATATTCAATTCGTAAAACATTGTTTTTGTTATCATTATTCTTGTATCCAATCCACAGCTACTCAAGGAGAAGCTATCAAGTTTGAAATCTTCAAAGACAAGAAAACATGGGATGACGCAAATAAATTCTGTATAAGTAAAGGTGGTTTTCTCGCTATTGTCGATACCAACGACACACGGAAACAACTAACAGACAAACTAACCGATGATAAAAACTACTGGATCGGGTTAAAAATAAACAGCAGTGGAGTTAAACATTGGATCAACGGATCAGCATTCAACGACGATTCAGTTCAAATTAAAGGCAAATGTAATAAAACGGATTGTTGTGTTTATTTCAAAAAAAAAAAAGATAATAAAAAGAAAGATAGTAAAAAGAAAGAAAGTTATGAGTTTCATGCAAAGAAATGCAACGATAAAAAGCCGGAAAAGTTTATCTGTCAGGATGTTCCAGGTAAGCACTTTTAATATTTTTGATAACTATAAACTCCTATAGGTGCTCCAAATATTAAGAAGTACTCGAAGCCTATTTTATGTTTTGTTAGCTTCGTTCTATTGTTTAACTTGGAACCTTTTGTTGTTTCTATTGAATAGACCATTTCAAGACTTTGTCGATCAACCTCAGTCTCGATGGCGTGTAATATATTCTTTTGAATTGAACTAGAGTTTATATAATATTACATGCTATCGAGGCTGAGGTTGATAGACGAGAACCGTGAAAACGTCAATTCGTTGCTGTTGCTGTTGTTATTGTCGTTATTGCTGTTGATATCGTTTGTTCGTTGTTGGTGTTATTGATGTTGATATTGTAATTGTTGTTGCTATTGTCATTTGTTCGTTGTTGTTTACCTTTGTTGTTGTTGTTACTGTTATTGTTTTTACTATTGTTGTTGATGTTTTTATTGTTGTTGTTGTTGTTGTTGTTGTTGCTGCTGTGTGTTGTTAATGATAATGTTGTTGTGGTTATTGTGAATAAAATACAACCGCCAGCTACGTAAGTTATAATTATCATTGTTAACGTTAGTGTTGATACAGTTGTTGTCTGGTAGAGTAGACGCACTTAATCCGTGAAACAAATACTAATTTTTAGTACTAAATAGTGATAATAAAACAATAGAAAACAAATATTTTTTTTATGAAATAGTACTAATTAGTACTAATTATATGTCACGGATTTAGTGCGTCTACTCTAACATCACCTGTATACTACTAATTCACTGTATTATTTTTCTCACCATTAGGTAATAAAACAAGTCTATCATCATCACACATACAGAAAACAACATCACACAGTATCATAACCACGTCAAGAGCAACCAACACACCACTCCCGGAGTCTCAAACGTCTACCCCCTCATCAAAATTACTATTATCAACGTCTACTCCCTCATCAAAAATATTATTATCAACGGCTACTCCCTCATCAAAACTATTATTATCAAAGTCTACTCCCTCATCAAAAATATTATTATCAACGGCTACTCCCTCATTTAAACTATTATTATCAACTATAAGCACAAAGTCAACGTTATGCACAACAGTTGCACCTTTAAACACGATACGAGCACAAACTAGCACCAAAGCTGCACTAGTTACAAACATTTCCCCGGTAATGACACCGTTAAACACATTCTCAGCTGTACCAACGACTTCAAGTATTGTACCAACGACAACAAGTACTTCCTATTCTCGAGGCAAGACAATGGTGAGTAGAAACAGCATCGAAATTAAAGATAGACAAGTAGTGTTTGGTATTAAATGATTTTATATCTTTGCACTGTGAAATTAATTCAATAATAATGTTTCGGCAACAATGTGATATCTTACTTTCTTACTGATACGTATGTGGGTCTGACTTACTGACTTACTTACTTATTTACTTTACTGACTGATCTTCTTACTTAATTACTTTACTTATTGACTTTCTTTCTAATGGACTTATGTATATGATAAGCATAATCAGTATCAGACTTTTGATACTTTGTTTCTTGATTTTTGCCGCCGATTGTCATATTTATGCAAGCAATTTAACGTCATTAGCATGTTATGTTACTCATTAGCATGTTATTTTACTCATTAGCATGTTATTTTACTCATTAGCATGTTATTTTACTCATTCCCATGCTAGTTTATTCATTATCATGTTATTCTACTCATGTGCATGCTATTTTACTGATTAGCACCAAAACAATAGGGACAATAAGTTATATTTAGTGCTACTCTAATTGTGCGCTTTTAGTGTTTGTACTAAATGAAATGCATTTCTTTATCTTTATCAGGTTCATGATTTCCATACATTTATGGAGACATTGAATGCAAGTGATCCTGGTTCTATGGAGGTAAAATATACAAAAAATAGTTGGCAGCCTATTGATCGACTGCTGGATTGATTGATTGGTTGATTAATTGATTGATTGATTGATTGATTTTGATTGGCTGAACGATTGATTGATTTTGATTGGCTGAACGATTGATTGACTGAATGAATGACCGATCGACTGATTGACAGATCGTCTAATTAATTGCATTACTAATCGACTGATTGATTGATATTTTTTTTTACTGATTAATTGATTGACTGATCGATTAATTTACTGACTGCTTGGTCTTTTGACTGACTGACTGATTAATTGAATGATTGATGACTGACTGACTGACCGATTAATTGATTAATTGATTGATTGATTGATGACTGACTGACTGACTGACTGATTGATTGATTGATGACTGACTGATTGACTAATCGATTGATTGGCTGACTGCTTGATCTATTGATTGACTGACTGATTGATTGATTGATTGATTGATTGATTGATTGATTGATTGATTGATTGATTGATTGATTGATTGAGTGCTTGGTAAATTGACTCACTGATTGATGAATTGATTGAATGACTGACTGACTGATTGGTCGATTGTTTTTTTTTTTATTAACAAACAGTAAGACTAACAAACACTATTTTTCTCTAGAAATTGCTAAAGAAGTTCGATGACGTTATGGGCGCGATCGATCCAACGATAATGACCGAAGAAGACTTTAATCCACTATTGGAGGCGCATAGCATTGAAACATTTGCTATGGCGTACACAAAGATGCATCTAAACTCAAATAAAACGAGTATGAAGCTGGACAGTGAAATAATAGGTATATCTTTATAAGACATGATGTACATGATTGAAATGAAGCGAGATCGAGATGAAGCGTCAAATACAGCTATTTGACGTTGAATAACTTGAATACTGAATAGTGCATTCCAAGACCCAACGGCATTGTGGGTCTCATAGTTAAGAAGTAATATATAAAATATGAGCGGCCGATTATTATATATAGTACTTATGAAAGTTAGTTCTTTCGTATTTTACTAAAACTGTGAAGATAAAAGTAAATCTGGTCGAGAAAATTCAAGTTAAACTTATGCAAATTAGGACGAGTTTGTATCTAATATACAACCTTCGTCACGGACATGATTTCTTTCATTAAATTCTCATGAATTATTTATGAATTTTATTATAAATGTTTTATTATAAATATATATACAGCATTTGTCTTTCTATATACAGCTAGTATATTGTTTCGAAAATAATGCATTGAAAACAAAATATATGAATATATATATATGAATTAATGATATTAGCTATGAGCTGATTAATGATATGAGATATATATGAATTAATGATATTCATATAATATATGAATTAATGATTATATATGAACTTTACAATGGAATGTACTGTACTATTCAGTATGCTGTATTCAACGTTTTTTGAAATAGCTATGTACTCCAGTTTCCTGTTCTTCATTGCACAGTCTAAGCCTTGACCGATATATCCTTTTATATTTAGTACGCACCCCGTGGTAATGCAAGCAATAGGAACATTAATTACCAATGAATAGAAATACCACAGGTTCTATCTCCACTCTTTGAAAAGTTTCCCAAAAAAAGCCTGGCTAAGGTTGTGCAATCAGTGAAGAACTTGAAGAAACGCAAAACCTATATATAACCAAAATTGCTTTTAAAATAACAAACGATTTTTGTCAATCAAAACTATACATTTTAAAAATCATCATAAATATTGAACTCGACATATTAGAGCGTTTTCGTATAACCCACTTTTATAATGTAAATGAGCATATGTGTGAAATAATATGCTAATGAGGTGTGCGTGTAGCTACTTGCTATCATTTTTTTCCTTGAGCCACAGACCACTCTTAAACATTGATAAAGTGTACGCACATGCACACCTAATTACCAATGTTATTTTGCATTTTAAAAGTTGGAATTTGGTGTATTTGGGTTTTTTCGTATAGCATATCAAGCTAAGGTTGTTCATCGCAGTACCAATTCTAACGTTATACTGGCGCCTGACGACGAAGATACGAATAGAAATTTCATTACAATGCCCAAAGAACTCTTCCAGAATGAAGGTAGCGCTTGAAATTTCAAAATATGAGACAGTATTGATAGTGGTGGTTCTGATGATGATATGTCGATGATGATGATATTGATGATGGTGATGATGATGATGGTGGTGATGATGATCATGATGATGATGATGGTGATGGTGATGATGATGATGATGATGGTGATGATGATGATGGTGATGATGCGGGGATGATGAAGACGATGGTGATGACAATTATGTTGGTGACGGTGATGATGGTGATGTGTTGGATAATGATGGTGAAGATGGTGGTGGTGATGGCGATGATGCGGGGGATGATTAAGACGATGGTGATGAAGGTGATGGTGATGACGCGGTTGATCATGATAATGCCGGATGATGACACGGATAATAATGATGATATGAAGATGATGGTGATGACGATGATGATGTTGATGGTGATGACACGGACGATAATATTGATGAAACTGGTGATGATGACGGTGATACGGATGATGATGATGATGACCATGATGATGATAATTATTACGACTGTTTTATAATTCAATATTTTTTTCTTTTTCAGACGAAGTAATTGTTGTCGGTGTTGTGTTCAAGAATGACAAAAACAATACTTTACGTAGACTGACGCCAAATATTTTCAAAGGAATTCCCAACTCTGCAAGGTCAATGTCATTTATTCATTCTTTCAACCTTTTATTTGTGTAATATTTTTATTCATTTGATTATTCTTCCATCCATCCATTTAGTCAGTCAGTCAGTCAGTCACACAATCAATCAATATATCACATATAAATGGCAAATCAGTCAGAACGATTCATTCGCTCAATAATTAATTCCAAAAAAAATATTCAGCCATTACTATACTCCACTCATTTGTTCATTGTGTTTTTTATTTTGAACTTCATTAGGCTGAACACCAAGATGGTATCTCTAAGTACCTATCCAAAGCTTAAAGAACCGTTCGAGGACAATATACTGTTCACCCTTCAACATATACAGGTACATAATAACATTAGCTTTTCGTAGACAAACGCAGTTTTCAAAAACTTTTGTTTTTTTTCCTCCTTCCCTACCTCCGCTTTTTGCACTCGTCTTAGGTTTCGCGCGGCCATATCGGAGGGCGAGTCTTCACCAACTCGGAACATCGTTTAGGATTGGTTTGAAAAACAATAGAGTCTTTCCAAACAATTGCCCTAAACCTAACTAAACAATAGCGGTGCTGTCTAACTGGGGCCAATAAAAACGCAGCTTTCTACTGATGAAGTCCAACCCATATCGGAAACAGCTATCCAAAACAACTTTTTTTCTCCTTCCCTAAAAAGAAACGTATGCTATGTACGCAGACAGGGTAGACTAAGTTTAAATTCTTATATCTAGCAATAATAAGTGTTCAAATTGCAGGTGAATGCTACGAATAATCCACTTGAGGTACACTGCAGTTTTTGGAATTTCTCAATACCGTAAGTACATATAGAACGATAAAACGCGTAATCAAAATTAAATTAAAGTTTCATTAACACGCAGGTTAGAGTGCTTTATATTGGAAATTTACACCTTGATGTTTGATGTGCAGTACATGTTAATTTTTTGTTGTAAAAAGAATACATTTCTCTTTGTTTCAAACTTATGAATTAAAGTAATTAAACACCCAGTTATTACATGGCGAGTATATATGCGCGAACCGCTGGACGGAAGTAATTTTAAACTAATTTTAAACGATCGCATGCAGTGTGGAACATCTTCGGGAACCCAGGGGTTATATTCTGTCACTCGTTTCTCGCTCCCTAAAAAAAACAGCAAGAGAGAGAGAGAGAGAGAGAGAGAGAGAGAGAGAGAGAGAGAGAGAGAGAGAGAGAGAGAGAGAGAGAGAGAGAGAGAGAGAGAGAGAGAGAGAAACGAGTGACAGAATATAACCCCTGGGTTACCGAGGATGGGTGTGGAATCGACAGAACACGAGAATACGTGATTTCAATGTTTTATAATGTGTATTTGCAGTACGTCACATAATGGGAGCTGGTCTGAGCGAGGCTGTCGAGTGAAGTCAACTACTGATACATATACAGTTTGTGAATGCAACCATATGACGAACTTTGCTGTCCTTATGCAGTTAAAACCAGAAAAGAAGGTAACGAAAACAGATCAATTAAAACTAGACGCACTTAGTGTGTTTACTCAGGCTACGTCATAGAGTAGTAATTGATAGGTGGTTTACCTGTGGATTGTGTAATCTCGACACAACGATAGACCCATAGATAGAAAAGGTAAACCTAGACTCAGGCTCCCCTGCGGGGTAGCCTGAGTAAAATGTAGTCATAAGTTATCTATTGACTTTGGCAACTTTAATCGCATATTCAGTTTAAGTTTACGTACGAATGTTCCGGACGTTATTATTCTGTTGGTCAAAAATTTGGTTGATATTTGTATAGGAAATTACACCGTTCGAGAAGAATTAATGAAAAATACCGCGCGTATTTGATGAAAATGAATTAATTCACTTTCATCAAATACAAGCGGTATTTTTCATGAATTCTTCGAGAACATACTAGGTGTAATTTCCTGTTAATATCACATATAAAAAATACGAATTTCTGAGAATAAAAGTGCAGGTCAATGAATTAATTTGAAAGCAGCAAAGTTCCCGGATGTGTGCAATTAATTAATTGCACGGTATTAAGAAAAAACTCACATGTACAGTTCGTAAGCCAATCGGAATCTAGTATTGTTTATAGATGTGATTAAAATAGAAATGGCAATTTGTTAATACTTCATAAAAAAATACTCACGAAAAAAAAAGCCGGAGATTTTTCAAAAATGGCAACTTATATATCATTTGAGTTGATAGATTAGGGTATGTGCAATAATTATCAGGAGGGCGGCTAATAATAACCGTCAACAGTATAACCAAACACAAGTTAAGATCTCCCTTTTCAAAACGGAATTTAGGTTCGATCCTACTCAAGTAGGATCATAATCATAAAAAAAGTTGACTTGCAAACGATAATAATATATTTTTGTTGGACAAACATTCGAAAGCAAGTAAAATGATCGAAAGAGTTGAAAAACATTGAAATTTACAGCGCGACGCGCGCTACCGTTTCCACTTAGCAAGATTTCTTACAAAATCTTGACACTATTTTAACACTTTTCGGGGAGTTCTAACTAATCAGTGACGTCCATCACGCTTTCCTGGAGGCCATGGGTTGATTTAAAAGTCGCCGAAGAGTTAAAAAAAAGTGTCAAAGTTTCGTCAAAAATCTTGCTCATTGGAAACGGTAGCGCGCGTCGCGCTGTAATAGCAAATTTTACACCATGAGGTTTCAAACTAATTATGATTAGGAATATTATTACAGGAGAACGACAGTATGATATAGTTGTTTTGGATTGTGGATTCTGTAGATTGCAAAGAAACATCAGATTGCACTAACCGCTATTACCTACGTTGGCCTAGTACTGTCTCTAGTTGGAGAAGCTGTCACTGTTCTCTGCTATTGCATATTCTTGTAAGTATAATTCGTCCCTAGGGGGAGGGGGAGGGTAAAAGTATTGTCTTGCTCGTCAGATCTGTTAGCCGGTAAAAATAAGTGATTTGATATCTTTTAGGGTAATAAAAATGAAATCTAGAATTTCAGCATTTCTTAATGAAGATAAAGCCTAAACGACCACTGATCTATAATCACAATCAAAATCGATAACCTGATTTTCTATTAATTATTTTAGAAACGTACATAACGTGAAGATTCAAATAAGAATAAATTTACTGTGTGCACTCGCTGGAGCACAGATAGTCATGTTAGGAGGAATCGCACAAACAGAACATAAGGTATTAGTTAATTATAACACAAGCAATCAGTCAATCAATCTATCCATCAATCCGTCAATAAATTAATTAATCCATTAATAAATCAAACAATCATTCAATCAATCAATCAATCGGTTATCAATCAATCAATCAATCAATCATTAAACAATCAATCACACAATCGAATGATTATTCAACCAATCCATAGTACATCCATCGATCAATCAATTAATTAATCCATCTATCAATCAATCAACCTATCAATCAATCAATCAGTGAATCAATCAATCAATCAAACCATCCATCAAATCAATCAAAGCAGTCAGTCAATTAGTTATTCATTCGTTCAGTCAATCAATCAATCAATCAATCAATCATTCATTTAACCAATCAATCAATCAATCAACTGAGGAATAATCAATGAATTTGTCTATTTGTCTGTCTATGAATTATTCCTTCATTCCTTATTTATTCATTCATCGTTTTAATTATTTGTCCATCTATCCATTCATTTTTTCTCTTTTCCCACAGGGTGTTTGTGTGCTTGTAGCAGCTCTTATTCATTACCTATATCTAGCATCATTCTGTTGGATGTTCATGGAAGCAGTCTACTTACATCGTTTGGTTGTCAAAGTATTTGACGTTGGTCTTAAAATGCGAATATTTTATCTATTGGCTTATGGTGAGTAAGCTCTAGTAATTAAAAATAATAAAAATTTTATAAACATATCATAAAATCATCAGGGCCGAAGTATATATAGCCTGCGTAGCAAGCGTTTCTTTTGGGGGGAACGGGAGAAAGTTGTTTTTTTGGTTGTTTTGGGATACCATTAATTTACTGGTGAAAGTATGACAATAAACTTGTTATAAACATATAAAATAAATATATACAAAATGTGTGTCTATTTTTTCAAATAAGTCTCAAATTAAATTATATTTTTATAATTATTTTTAAAAGGTAGTCGTACCTATTATCGCGCACATCCTATATATTATCGCTCTTTTCATAAACAATAATATATATCTTCTATTCTGCGCAAAAGTTTATTGAAAAAAGTGGACCAAAAATGTTGGTTGTAACAGAATAAGCAGCCATAATCAATTTTGAAGCAGTTTTTTAGAAGATATTTTTTTACGAAAAGCACGATAATAGATTGTGCGCGATAATAGGTACGACTACCTTACTGAAGGTGAAATTATGACATAATGTCATTGAAAGCTGAATTTTGAATACTTATTTATTATCTACATTTAAGTTCACATTTTCTTTTTTAGACAGTGTCGGAACGAAGCATATGTTAATGGGTTTTGCCCGGTTTTATTTTTGAAGAATTTCAGCAAATATTTGATACAGAAGTTTTCATTAGAACAACAACAACTAGTACAACGAAACTCCAGAAACTCAGTGAATTTAAACGTATAAAATACGTCTTTTTAAGTCATAAATTAACCATAGAAGAAATCATCCTTTTAAATCAGCATTTATACAATAGTTTTAGCCCTATTTCTTGGTTAAAAGTATAAAAATTGTAAGAAAAACGTTGTCGTTTGTTGACTAATTCAAGTGCAAATTATAAAGCTGCCACAGTTCACAAATTTGAACTAAAAACTCGCAAGAAATGCACAAAAAGTACTTCAAAACAACTCAACAATTTTCCCTACATTGAACACAGATGATACAAATAATCATTAACGCTATCTTACCTTTAAATTTCACAATTTAGAAGTGTTTACAGCCAATATCTTCAATGAATTTTGAAGTTCCCGGCCATTTTAATCACTGACAGTTGTCACTGAATAATTGACTGAATGGGACATGCGCACAAAGACGTTTTGACAATAAACCAGTAGTGAGAATTTGAGACTTGATCTTTATTAATGGTAACTGATTTTTTCCCTTTCTTTTGCATTCGTTTTATTCCTATTTTTTGTATTTGTCACTCTTTGTTGATTTTATTCGTTCCTTCTTCTTTTTAACTTTCAATGTTTGCTTTCTACTCTCCATCTTTCCTTTCGCCCTTCCTTCTTTCTTCCTCCCTCCCTTCCCCTCCCTCCATTCCTTTCCTCCTCCCTTTCCTCCTCCCTTTCCTCCTCCCTTTCCTCCTTCATTCGCTCCGCCTTGCTTAAAACATTTTTCTATCTAAATGATTTTAGGCTGTCCTGGAGTTATGGTACTTCTTGCAGTCTTGCTGGCCGAGATGTGTACAGGAGGGATTTATACTTATTGCAACCCACACTAGTAAGTACATTAGGATCACATTATCAGTCTGTCAGATATTTCAGAGGTTTGAAATTTAATTTTAACTGGTCTTAAAAGACCTTTTTACTCCGACATAGGGATAAAGCTCGAAACGTCAGTAAAGTTAAGTCAACATTTTTTTACGGTGTTACAAATCAGTTTCATTAATTTATATCAAACACCGACGCAGCCTACTTTATAATAAAAATAATTATTATTATTATTTATAAAGCGCAAATACAAGTCTGTTCTAAGCGCTATACATTGTTTGTCACAAACAACAACAACAATAACAAAAAGATTAAAAGACAACAACTACAACAATTACTCGCTAGTTTCCATTTAAAAGATCTACGGTTGCTTACCAGCATGCTTTGCGTTGTTTATTTTGATTTGAGTGATTTGCGAAAACAAATAAAGCAAAACGCTTAACTATTTATTGAGGAGCGTAAATACCCATTCATATCGTAAAATATATCAAAATGTCTGAATGTGCGATTTTCATGTTCATGGTCCACGAAATTCAGGCTTTCGCGCGGTGCATGCTGGTAAGTGGCCATGGGTCTTACATTTATTTTTGTGTTTGATTTTAGTTGCTGGGTGAATTTTAAAAACAAATTGATCTGGTCGTTTGTCGCTCCTGTGCTACTGATATTGACGGTAGGTTTATGACTGGATTGAACAATATTTATAAATCAGCAATATATTAAATTGGCCAATAAGCTAGTATCAGAATCAATGAAGGAATATGAATGAATGGATACGAATTATCATCTATATACTAGGCCAAATAACAAACTACCCTATTGAAAACGGGCGCCTATAGCGTGCGAAAATGAATTTTGGCGGGCCGCAAATCATACCGCATCAGCCCTGTTGCAGAAAATTTCCCATATATCTTTATTTTAATTTCCGAAACTTGACCTAATATATTGATGATAACTTATTGTCCTATTCAAATCAATGAATAAATGAAAACGAATTTCCTTCACAGTTCCCTGCGCCATCTTGAAACGTAGCCGGGCCTTAGTTTGTATTGAAGCGAGACGAACATTGAGTTTGCAATGA
This sequence comes from Metridium senile, assembly GCA_949775045.1. NCBI lineage: Eukaryota > Metazoa > Cnidaria > Anthozoa > Actiniaria > Metridiidae > Metridium > Metridium senile. The sequence goes on along the minus strand of OX459101.1, from coordinate 9,666,639 downwards.
TAGAGACACGTGAATAATTTTCCCGTAGTGTGTTAAAAGGTCTCTATCATTGCACGCTCAACGTTCGTCTCGCTCGTTGCAAGGCCCGGCTACCTTTCAAGATGGCGCAGGGAACTGTGAAAGGGACTATTGATCAATCAAATGAATAAAAAGATAGATTAAGGGGATACTGATGGATGGAGGAATAAATGAAAATCAAATGTTTTACCATCTCAGACAAACAGTGTTCTGCTCTTCTGTGTCATCAAAGAAATGTTCAATATGAAAACAGTTAAAACCATCGGCTCTGCTGAATTATCAATGATCAGGTAAAAGTCAACGATTTTGTATCGATATAAATAAGGTTAAAACAGTTTTTTTCTTAAATGAAGTGACACAAATAACCTTAAATTTGTAAATGTATAATAATGCCCTCTCAATTATATTTCAGAGCAAGTGTTCGAGCATGCGTAGTTCTACTACCTCTTCTTGGTATCACGTGGGTATTTGGTCTTCTTAGCCTGGCTGACATTGGTATTGCATGGCAGTATATCTTTACCATACTCAATGCAACACAGGTAAGCTTAACAGGAGCGGATCCAGAAATTTGTCAGGTGGTGTCCCAATTGCAAATGAGTGGTGTTAGGGGGTGTCCGGTCCCTAAATGTCTTAAATGAAATAGGGGTATTTGCGGCGCTAGGGGGATGTCCGATGCCTGAAGGGACATCCCCTAAATCTGCCCCTTCTTAATCATATATCTTATTCGAACAGTTTGATGTGTAATATGGCTGGATATTTAACGAGTGTTACGCTTTATATTTTGACGAACCAATAAGACAGTGAAAATGCAAGTGAACGGTTAAAATATCCAGCCACTGTTACACACCAAATAGTCCTTTTCACAGTTCCGTTCAGTGACTATTGAATGATAGTTCCAAGTCGAGGTTCCAGTTGCTGCACATGATAAATTATGGTTTTGCTATCGCATCAGCAACGGGAACCTCGACTTGGAACTATTATTCGTGGTCACTGAACGGAACTGTGAAAAGGACTATTGTCTAATAGGTCATTTCCTGATCCAACCATCAAAAAAAGGTTTTTGTTCGTCTATAGAGCAAAATATGCGGTATGTTTTTTACTTGAAAGGCTTGTCACTTATAGACGAGTAAAAGCATCCTGGATATTTTTACTCGATCCAGTCCTACTCCTGCCTGCCTGTTAAAAACTATGTTTGTATGTACAGGACCGTAGCACCCTTAAAATATGATTGGGGGGGGGGGGGGGGGGGGGGGGCACCCATTGATTTCTGAAATTAGCCCTGAAAATAACTACCATTCAATACACTCAAATCACGCCCCCCCCCCCCCCCCTCTGCGCATGCCCCTGTATGTAATAATGGCATAATCTAGTTCACATTTCGTGTTTAATGAATTCTGTTTTGTTTGTTCATAGGGCTTCATGATCTTCATATTCCATTGTGTAAGAAACTCAGAGGTAATTAGTATGTTAGAGTACAAACACTAAAAGTGTGCAACATAAATACCACTAAATACTGCTAAATTATGCAAATTCTTTTGTTCTCTATTGTTTAATCAACACTATTTAGTGGTAAATAGTACAAAGTATTGCAAACTTTTAGTGTTTGTACTCTAGTTAGTTGGTTCACGTTACTGCATGTATACGCACATTCCTATTTTGTGAAACTAGACTATTTTCAAATTAAATATACGAATGTTTAACATGCGATTGCATGCCTGCATATTTCAAAAGGTCTGCTGGAATTCTCCCAGTCAAATTAAATTTTGGTGTTCATAACTCTGAAAATTCTTTTGAATTTGATATAATCGGTTCGTTCTATGCTGTTTTATAAATAACTGTTAGAAACCAAGCATTCTGATTGGTTGAGGTGCGTGCTTTATGAGAGCACACAGCACGCGCGTTTGCATCAATTTTGATCAAATAAGCCATATCCGGGTCCTAAAATCGCCGTAATTTTAAGCAATTTTAGCAAAAAGGCGATCTTAGGCGATCTTAAGCGATTTTAGGCGATTTTATTTGTATTTTATATAAGTACTAGAAACCTCCTTTCTGTGCTGTATGCAGTTATAAAGCATTTTGGGATTGTCAGAACACTGCATCGCGTCGTGCCAAGTTGTAAAAAACCTGTATTTATTAATTGTTTTTCTGTATTTTTCAGTTGAAGGCTGCAATAAGCCTACGTATACATCAATGGGAAAGTAACAATAGTAATAATCACAGCAAAGGCAGAGTAACACCAACCAAACTCAACCGAGAGACCAAGTCATCACAGGAATCACCTCGAGGAAGCGTCCCCATGGTAACAGCAATAACAAACAAAGTGATGCCTGAAAACACTATATAGGTCCATGATGATGTCACGTCACGAAAACGACTTATTACTTCGACAGAATAAAGCGACGTGTTTCGGAACACGTCATATACATATGTCAAGGCGTCTTAGTGACGTCATTCCGTATGCTCCACCGACTTTCATAAAACTTCATTTTTATCACTGGATCTGCGTGATACTACGTCATCAATGACGTCATCACTACAACTATAGTCTTACAAAAGTAATGTCTGATTAGGCTGCACTTCTACGTCACAGAACGTCACTGATATTAAGCATGGTAATCTGTATAATATTAGAATGCAAAACAGTCCCTACGTTTACGCGGAAACTCCGACGAAACGAAATTCTGTCCGCACTAGAATGAGGAGAGGATTAACGGCCGAGCGGGGAGCGAGGCGAGAGGGGTGAGACGCGGAAAGTACTTTTCGAACTTCAACTCGTTTCCTCGGAGTTTTCGCGTAAAGTAGGGACTGTTTTGATTACAATATATAGATTTATATATATATGTTACGTCAGCAAGAAAGTCATGTTAACTTTAGCTTTTAAAAGTAATGACTTTATTACAAAGACCGATGTAGAACACGTCAAGAAACTCCACTGACAATGAAATCCAGTACAAATAGAGAGAAAATTGAGGTAAACTGATTACGTAAGCCTATACGTAAGCCCATACGTAAGCCTATAACAAAGATATTCATAGATTATCGAAGTCTCAAATTGCTTCTTTGAATTCAGTAGAGACTAATGAATAAATATAAAACGACTCTGTAAAAAATTAAAAATCGCTGGTTGACGTGAATACTATTCAGAAAGATCGTATGCAATCTTGAAAACAATGCCATTACCATATATGGTATTATAGGTGAGAAGTAACAAAAGACTTTAACGAGCGTGCGAGATTTTTTCTTTTTTTTAACAGGTTGAGATTGCAGCAGGACAATAGGCATATCTTTGATACGTATTACTGAAGTAAGATCGATGTGTAGCAAGTAAACCAAGCAAGTCATAAAAAATAGGAAGGCCCTGTTTTTACGCGAAGACTCTACCAAAATGAGCTCAGTGAAATTTGACAGAGTAAATTAATGGTCGAGAAAGAATGACAAAAAAGACGCTCCAAGAATATCCCCTCTCGCGCTCGTTTCACCGGATTAATCGTCAAATTTCGTCGTCGGAGTTTTCGAGTAAAATGTAGGGACTGACTGATTATAATTAGCATTTAGTCTAGTGCCATGAGACAATTGGGTGTGAAGAGCCAAGTTTATAGAATATTATGTTAGAATGAAAGAAACAATCTAAATAACTAATATTTTTAGTTCCAGCGTTTCGTCTAGATTTTATATTAACGAAAATCTAGAATAAATTAATGATATATATATATAGATAGTAAATAAAGACATGTATTTTAATGAGTTTGAATCATTTTCGATCGTTGCTCGGCCCATGCAGGCTCCTCTCATACAATCGCATACAAAGCCGGATATTGAATTGAGTGCACTCAACAGCAAGTAAACGTGACAAGTATGGTAGAACCGTTTCTTCATTCCTCCCCACCTTCCTTCGCTTTTTGTACATGTTTAAGGGTTTGCGCCGATACATAAGTAATACAGCTATCACTCCCCCCCCCCCCCCCGGATAAAAACCCCGCAGGATACTCAGTTACATGGACCACACAGTACACATTGTGGCTTAGAAATCATATTTATTGTGTCTTTTGAGAATATTTTGGATACAGTTTGTTTCTCCTTCTAGGCTGTTGCTATTCTACTCAATTAGAAAATAATAATGATTTACATTCTAACATATTTGTGTAAAATTTAAAGTATATTTCAAAACCGCCAACTTTTTTGATAACAGCTAAACATGATTACAAGTCTTACTACACTAAATATAATCATTATAAATATTATATAATATATAATCCCCGTATTTTAATTTGATTTAAATTTAATTTTAAACTATATTACAACTTTTTGACTATATATAATATGTGAGTATTTGTCTTGAGAGATGTTTAAAGTACGGTGGCCCACAGGGGACAGCTGCAAACAAATAAACGTTGCTGCAAACAAATAAACGTTGCTGCAAACAAATAAAAGTTGCTGCAAACAAATAAACGTTGCTGCAAACAAATAAAAGTTGCTGCAAATTTATAAAAGTTGCTGCAAATATATAAAAATTGCTGCAAACAAATAATAGTTGCTGCAAACAAAAAAAAATTGCTACAAACAAATAAAAGTTGCTGCAAACAAATAAAAGTTGCTGCAAACAAATAAATAGCAAACTTGCTGCAATTAAATAAAAGTTGCTGCAAACAAATAAAAGTTGCTGCAAACAAATAAAAGTTGCTGCAAACAAATAAAAGTTGCTGCAAACAAATAAAAGTTGCTGCAAACAAATAAAAGTTGCTGCAAACAAATAAAAGTTGCTGCAAACAAATAAAAGTTGCTGCAAACAAAAATAGTAAACCAATGCGCGCGCATGGCTGGGAAGGACTGGCACTATTCAAAACCACAGGTAGCCCAAACTCACTGTTAGTATTGATTTACTAAAAGGATATATGGGTACTTTTGAATCTTCGAAATTTTGCCTTAAAATTTAATAAAATTCAATAAACCTCTTACAGTGTCTTTTTGTTGATCTCCTTAATCCTCTGAGTTAATTTCAGCCGATGTCGTTCAGAGTAAATTACCTTCTCCCTGCCTTACATAAGAGGAGGAAAGGTTAAGAAGCGAGCGCCTCCGAACCACCTCCAAACTGTTCAACTCGATCCTTAAGATTTCCTCGAAAAAGCTTTCCAATCAAAAGTTTCCTTTGCAAGGGAAAGATAAGCCATCCATTTATTCCAACGGAATGAAAACTAAAGCTTTTTAGCAGCCTCTAGCCTCCATTTTAATAGTTCGACGAAACGCTTTCAAAATACGCTGCGAAAGCCGTGACTCCATTCTGTATACTCAAAGCCGTTTTTAAAAATCTCAGAGACACTTGAAAATAACAAATAACTGACTGTTCCACAGGGACACAGGATTCAAATAATTTCAAAAGGAAAATCGTAGCGTAAATAGAAATTTCGTAAATAAATATATTGAAAACGAGCCCGTATATTTGTTTTTGAACCTAGCTGGTAAGTTCTGATTTTAATATAATATAGACATTAACGGGCAACTAATGAACGAGGAACATGTACATGGTATCGTAGGCGTAATATGATGTATCCTGCTAGTCTGCCAGCTCCCTGGACATCGACATTTTCTCCTTTTCTTTTCAGTCCAAGATCACTAGCTGGCAGATCAGAACTTACCAGGTTCAAAAACAAATATACGGGCTCGTTTTCAATATATTTATTTACGAAATTTCTATTTACGCTACGATTTTCCTTTTGAAATTATTTGAATCCTGTGTCCCTGTGGAACAGTCAGTTATTTGTTATTTTCAAGTGTCTCTCTGAGATTTTTAAAAACGGCTTTGAGTATACAGAATGGAGTCACGGCTTTCGCAGCGTATTTTGGAAGCGTTTCGTCGAACTATTAAAATGGAGGCTAGAGGCTGCTAAAAAGCTTTAGTTTTCATTCCGTTGGAATAAATGGATGGCTTATCTTTCCCTTGCAAAGGAAACTTTTGATTGGAAAGCTTTTTCGAGGAAATCTTAAGGATCGAGTTGAACAGTTTGGAGGTGGTTCGGAGGCGCTCGCTTCTTAACCTTTCCTCCTCTTATGTAAGGCAGGGAGAAGGTAATTTACTCTGAACGACATCGGCTGAAATTAACTCAGAGGATTAAGGAGATCAACAAAAAGACACTGTAAGAGGTTTATTGAATTTTATTAAATTTTAAGGCAAAATTTCGAAGATTCAAAAGTACCCATATATCCTTTTAGTAAATCAATACTAACAGTGAGTTTGGGCTACCTGTGGTTTTGAATAGTGCCAGTCCTTCCCAGCCATGCGCGCGCATTGGTTTACTATTTTTGTTTGCAGCAACTTTTATTTGTTTGCAGCAACTTTTATTTGTTTGCAGCAACTTTTATTTGTTTGCAGCAACTTTTATTTGTTTGCAGCAACTTTTATTTGTTTGCAGCAACTTTTACTTAATTGCAGCAAGTTTGCTATTTATTTGTTTGCAGCAACTTTTATTTGTTTGCAGCAACTTTTATTTGTTTGCAGCAATTTTTATATATTTGCAGCAACTTTTATAAATTTGCAGCAACTTTTATTTGTTTGCAGTAACTTTTATTTGTTTGCAGCAACTTTTAATTCTTTGCAGCAACTTTTATTTCTTTGCAGCAACTTTTATTTAATTGCAGCAAGTTTGCTATTTATTTGTTTGCAGCAACTTTTATTTGTTTGCAGCAACTTTTATTTGTTTGCAGCAACTTTTATTTGTTTGCAGCAACTATTATTTGTTTGCAGCTGTCCCCTGTCGGCCACCGTATTAAAGGTCTCTATCATTGCAAGATTAACGTTCGTTAACATAACGTTCGTTAACGTAGGGAACAGTGAAGGGGACTATTGCAAGATGGCGCAGGGAACTGTGAAGGGGACTAAAAAATGTAAAAACCTATCGAGCACATGGTTTAAGGACCGCGATTCTGTTAAGTGATACATTTTCGTTTTGGGGTGAGATGTTACGAAAAAGCGACACGAGATTGTTTCGCAAATATTGAAAGTTGTAAAAAAGAATCGTAGAGCCGATAGCTCCATTAGCGTATCCGAGAACGCCACTGACCATGCGAGTAATAAAATCAATAGCAAAAGTTGTGTTGATTTTAAAAAACATAACTGCACCGTTGTATAACACAAATAGTAAGTACGGAATAATGAACGTCCATATTAAAGAAATAAACATATAGTTGACTTTGTAGCGCAAAGCATTTGAGCGTGCTCTTTGTGTGTTTGATGTAGCACCGCTGGCTGGAGCAGCAGTACGTTGCCGGCGCATATACCTTACGATAAGTATGCAAGTGGTAGTTAGGACGACTGTTGGAATGATGTAAAACAATACAGTGAACAAAGTAAAAAGTATAAGGCGATACTTGATAGATTGGTCGGATGAACAAAACAACGTGTGTTTATCGTAAGAAAGATCGAATCGCACAAGAACCATCGTTGGCATGGCTACGAACGTTATCAGCGCGCCTAGCAACCACGCCGCTACTACTAGCCTCTTGCACGTCTTATTGCTCGGGACAAAGAAAGGATAATATATGGCAAGAAAACGCTCTATACCTATAAAGAGGTAATTCATACACGTTACCACGGGAAAAACGTACATCGCATATCTGATAAACTTACAAATTAAATCGCTTGTGACATAATCAATAAACATTATCGTATTGAAGAAGGGAAGACTTATCAGCGAGCACAGTACATCTGACAGGGCGAGGCTTTGGATGAATAGATCAGTCATTGGCCGTCTAAAAGAACCTTGCTGGACATTTTTCGGCTTCTTGTACATGAAATACAGGATAAGAGAGTTTGCCAAGAGGGCGTACACCCCTAGAAAGATCGATGGAATAGCGAGTGATAATTTGATGCCGAGTTTCACTGGATTGAAGATGTACGTCGAGGAGCCTTTGATTATGGCTGTTATATTAGCGTTGGGTATACTAGTGGTGTTAATAGCGAGGAAGTTCGTTGCAGCTGTTGCCATGATGGAAGGGCACAATTCACTGGGTAAACAAAAACAGGATTCAAAATCAATGCATTCTCTGAACTTCATACTATTATTATTAGCTTTTAAGTGTATCCATGGATTAGCACCACAATATCTGTCTAAGATATATCCTCCGTTATCATAAAGCTGTATTATTAGTTCCAGCTAGTGCTAAATATAAACTTACTCTAGGTGACAGAGCATTTCAATCAGCGGCCCCGTAATTGTGGAACACTCTTCCAGAGACGATAAGACAAAACATTAGTCATTATTAAGTTTTAAATCAGACTTAAAAACATATCTTTTTAAATTAGCTTTTAAAATCACTTCGTAATTAAATTAGTAATTATTCTTAATATCATATCAGTTTTATTATTATAAACTTTTAATAACTATCAGCTTTTTAATAATCTCAATAGTATATATATATTATATCCTTCGCCTTTCATTGTTGCATTTTAGGCCATCTCTTGACTATTTAGTTGTATTTTAAAGAATAGAACTACTATATTTCAGGCGCAAGTGAACATATCTCTATGGAGTATGCGCCATATAAAAATAAATATATTATTTTATTATATATGGATAATAGTGTTTTACCGGAAACTAAAACACTCGCATTTCCATATTTTCACTAGTGACGATATGAAACAGTTATTTATGAGACTGTTCCAGTTGATAAAACTACATTAAACACATCAAATTAGTAAGATAAAAGAGAATCGGTCTTACTTATCGGGCACCGATCACCCCTACAACTTGGACAAAGGGCCGGTTCTTATTTCTCAACTAGTCAAATTTAGGCACAACTTAGGACATAATTAGTCATTAGTTAGCTAGCTAACTATTTCACGGGTATGATATTTGCACTCTAAAAGGAGGCCCAAAACTATATCTAAAACTAATTATCTTGGGAGATAAAACGATTTTTTGATATAAAACTGTTAACTTTTGAAGGGGAAGTGTTGTCGTTTTCGCGGGTCTCCGTGAGCGAAGAAGAGAAAGACGGTTTTCTGTGTGATAAATAAACTTCATTATTTCATGAACTGAGCGACTACATATCATATAGTCAAAACAAATTTGGCTCGAATTATTGTTTTTCTAAAACAACAAAATCATCCAGTAGATGCACAAAATTAAAAAAAAATATTTTGCAATGCCCCTCCTCTTTTTACGCTGTTCCTCGCACAAATGTTTTTCAGCTCATATGTTTTCTCTCTCTCTCTCTTCATATTCCTTCTCTCACCTTAAAACAACCAGCCTTTTCAACCTAATCATGATAATATGAACACCCCCTAAATCTAAATCACTGATCGATATTTCTCATTTAAGATTATGTAATTCAACATCAGTAATCAATAAAAATGTCAGTAATTACCTTGTTTACCCCTGAACAAATATTAGCCACTCTAGTACCAACAAGCACTTAACTAAACTCAATTTGAAACTGATGAACAAGCTCCGAACTCCAGACGACTGTGAGATGCCGTGCACGGTGCACATGTAGAAATGACAAGCATAGATTGTTGTTAGTCGTAAATGATCAAGGCGCTCAGTTAAAAAGCTTAAATATATGCGCACTGTCTTGACTGACGGAAATGATTTTTGAGGCCATTGTTTGTGAATCTAATGGGTGTTATGTTCCACCTTATCTTCCAAGTTGGCAAATAATGCCTTGATATTAATTGAAGTGAGACATCCCAATTAAAAAGCTAGATTCTGATTTTTCCAGGAAAGAGTTGAACTCTCCTACTAATTATATTATTCATCCACTTTTTAATACCAGCAAACGACACCCAACACATTTTACGGAAGTGCTTTAAAGCAGGTGCAGGCCCGTGGCGGAGGAGGGGGCAAGGGGTCGGGGACCCCCAGATTTTTGCCCACTAAATTTTAAACTAAAACGTTCCAAATATTAAAACCTGTCAAATATCAGAAAACATCCTAAATGCGGTGTTTAATAGCATAATCGATGATGAAACAGCGGATATTCAGGTAAAGAACAGGTAAAGAATTACAAAAGCTGTGTGTGGTCAAAATTTGAAGAAACATTTATGGTTAAATATTAAATAATACAAGTACATGTATTGCTCGAAAGCGTCACCGAATGTTGCATGATGGCTGCGAATTGGAAACCAAAAGCCTCAAAAAATGTTTGGTAATCCATTCGGTGTTTCTACTGAAAAAATCGAATTTTCGTATTGCGCGTATATATTGTAATTAGTTTGGACTGGACCCACAACAAAAAATCCATAGATTGACTGGACCATTAATTTTGGGCCAAAACAAAATTTGATGAATCAAGAAGCTTAAATAAGATATTTGAGTGCCAAGTCGTTTAAACACTTATGAACCGTTATTAGTACATAGCTCCAGTGAACAGGAAGTGTGTGGTTTTAAACTGGGCAACAGCACATATAAGTGCTTTTTTGAATCAGGCATGCATATTGTTCGAACGTGCAGGTGCTAGAGCTGCAAAAGCAAATGCCGCACGTAACATGACTTACCGAAATACTCAAGAACCATGACCATCCTTCTTATAATACACGTGCTAAAGACAATTTACATCTGACCCTTGTACGTATACTAATATATTCGGGGCAAACAGCAATATTTTTTTTATCAATGTACCAAAGAATTTGATGAGATAGACATTGAACTACGTAATGGTAAATCTTCAAATATTGTAAAATCTAAGCTAGCTTAGGAAATCATTTTGTAAATATTTTTTAGTATTTTTTTTTATCTCAGTTTTGAAGTATTTTTATAATTTTATCATTGTGCTGTACTTTCAATATTTATTTGTATTTATTTTAGGTCCCTACTGAAAATCGCCTTTGCGAGTAGGCTCCCTCATTAAATATTATCATTATTATCTGTAAGGGTCATTTTTACTTGGCTTTGTTAGTAAAAATAATATTAGGTGCCAAGGCCATCGCACAGTCGTACTTTTTAGTGGTTGAAATCAACAAGACTTTGGCACTTCTCTTAATTCACGGCGGGCGCAAACGACCTAAAAAGCGCTCAAGATGAAATTTCTATTTTGCATCAAATATCACTCCACTTCTGCTAAGGACTATAAAACTGAAAGCCGTTTTTAATTTGGGCGATGGAAACTTGAGCTATGGCGATTTTAACCTCCAGAATTTTTCCCGCGAAAATTTTGCGGGAAAAAAACTGAATAACACCTTTGGAAAAACATTTCGCTTGGTACATTTTTTTCATTTCAAAACATTTCTCTCTAATTTTAATGCGAATGAAATGATATAAGAACTCTGGAAAATCGTATGATTTTAGAATTTTGATTTTTGCAGTTAGAGGTCTATAAATTGATGTTGAAAAATTGAGTAAATCCCTGCTACGTCATTATGACGTCACAAATATCTTTAAAGATATGTTATGCAGCCCTTTTCTGGGATATCGATGATTTTATAAGCTATATCTACTAAAACTCCACTATTGAATGGGATTATGTTAGAATTTCTGTTACAGATTATAAATAATGATATTTTATTATTTTCTGTGACGTCATATTAGATGACGTCATCAAAATCATAAAATCCCTCATATCTCCAGTTCCAGTTACCAAAAATTGATGAAAATTTCGATAACGTGTTTTACATCTTACTGGCTTATAAAATTCATCCTTAAATCGTATCTAGCGGTAAAAATGATTTTTTTCGACTACTGTAACATTTTATTATGACGTCATAATGACAAGAAAACATTCAAATAATTTCTCAAAAATTTTCGCTACCTCCATATTACAATCACTGAAAATTTCAGAACACAAAGACGATAATTTATTAAAATATTCGTAAATAACGGAAAATTGTGACATTTTAGCGTGCCTTTTTGGGGGCCGTTTGTGCCCGGCGTGATTTATATAAACATTTTAAAGGTCATTTTCGAAATCGAAAAAACCCTTTCCTCTTTGATTCATAAGAAGAAATGAAGAGCAGAAACTCAAAGGTAGTGTACGTTTAGGCTGATACAACTTGAGGAGATCGGAGAGATAATGAGTTGCTAGGACGATCAAACCCTTGCGCGTCAACAGAATCTTGAAAATAATTCGCTGAAAGACGGAGAGCCATTCGGTGTGTAGCTTCCTTGTCTATGTTTTAGAAAGTCCATTAGAGAAACAATCAACTGTACAGTGCAATTAACCTCAACTTGTATCTATTCTAAAACGGTACACCTGTTTCAAATGTGGACGTAATTTATTGTTATTTGTGTATATATTGCTAAGCTTTTTACTGTGCGGCTCGCCGTACCGTAGTCACTTACAAAAAACTTTGATGAATTTTTGACATTATTTTGACATTCAGTTTCATCTCAATCGGACCAATAAGATACAAGTTTATATCCGACAGGCGGAGTTTATTTCGAGGGGCGGAGACTTTAGAAATTAACTTTGATGTCTGTAATTGGCCCGATTGAGGTGTAAAAATGTCAAAATAATGTCAAAAATTCATCAAACCTTTTTGTACTGAAGTGACTACGGTACGGCGAGTTGCACAGTAAATCGTCTTCACTAGCCACTAACGCCAGTCTGTGCCTGTATTTCTTATAGACGATACAAATACACTGCGCACTGTATAGCACAGTTCAATGTCGCTCGAAGCTTGAGAGAAGATTCAAAACTGTTCAATAGTTTCCAATTGAGGATTAGTGCTTGTCGGTACTCAGCAAGAAAGCAATTAAAAGGTAATTACTGACAGTTTTATTGATAACTTACGATGCATTACCCATCTCAATTGAGAATGATCAATTTATAGATTTAGGGACTGTTTATAGGATAATATAATATAATATGGCAAGTTCTATATTCTCAAAATTCGGATAAGGAAGCTGATAGTTTCAAGGGGAGATCAAGAGATACAGAGAAACTGAGACGGAAAAATTATCTATTAAACAAATCATCAAGAACAGGGTAAAAAAGGGGAGGGGCATTGCAAAATGTCAATTTTGAGGTTAATTTTCTTTTTGGAATACTCGATCTCTTTGTATTAAAGCTTTTGGATAAGTGTCTACTTTAAACAGAGCAAAAGTGTTCCATTACCTTTTAGGGTTCTCGTTAAAATGTCGATTGAGCAACGTGACTTTTTGGGGTCATTTTTACTTGCATGACTTTGTAATTAAACAAAATTCAGCCGCCAAAAGCATGATCTGCATGACATTTGTACCTTTTAGGGATGAAATTAACGGCCGTATGTACATAACTTTTAGTGTTAATACGTATTTTCCCTGAAAAAATAAAAGATAAAAAACTAGGAAAATTTGAAGAAGGACTAAATTGGTTGATTAATGTTAACAAAATGTTTGAAATGTACATGTGCACAAAAATAAACAAATAATCATTTATGACCCTAATGAGAAATGCCCTTATTCCAAATCTCATCATGTTTTATTGAGAAAATGAAAACTAAGTCCCAGAAACATTATTACATGTATCAAGAACATTTTGAGAAATAAACGTCACGAAAAAAAAAGATGGACAGTTATTGAGGCGTTTGTGTGTTTTTTGGGCTGTATGAATCTGCTCGACATATATTTCTATGTATCGGGATACCTGTGTTACAAAGTTTTGACATTTCACCCCGTCCCCTCCCCAAAGCACCGCTACGAAGGCTCTAGCTCAGATTTGCCGAGTATGCGATTTCGAAAACTTAATTGAAAGTTTCGAAAACTTGAAGTTGTTCTTGAAAATTGAACGTCAGAACAAGAAAAATAGATAGTTACTAAAGCAATTTGTGTAATTTTTGAGGCGATTTGGGCTGTTGAGAGTGGTTTTCAGACCGGCCCTTTTGAATGTTTTCATGCCGTGTTGACGGTGTTCGCTTTGTAGCTTCGTGATACAAAATCACGTTCTCTGACATTATGAAGAACAAAAATAGCACATTAATCAATATAAACGGGGCCGCTGATTGAAATGCTCTGTCACCTAGAGTAAGTTTATATTTAGCACTAGCTGGAACTAATAATACAGCTTTATGATAACGGAGGATATATCTATAGTATGAAGTTCAGAGAAATTCAATGCATTGATTTTGAATCCTGTTTTTGTTTACGCAGTGAATTGTGCCCTTCCATCATGGCAACAGCTGCAACGAACTTCCTCGCTATTAACACCACTAGTATACCAAGCGCTAATATAACAGCCATAATCAACGGCTCCTCGACGTACATCTTCAATCCAGTGAAACTCGGCATCAAATTATCACTCACTATTCCATCGATCATTCTAGGGGTGTACGCCCTCTTGGCAAACTCTCTTATCCTGTATCTCATGTACAAGAAGCCGAAAAATGTCCAGCAAGGTTCTTTTAGACGGCCAATGACTGATCTATTCATCCAAAGCCTCGCCCTGTCAGATGTACTGTGCTCGCTGATAAGTCTTCCCTTCTTCAATACGATAATGTTTATTGATTATGTCACAAGCGATTTAATTTGTAAGTTTATCAGATATGCGATGTACGTTTTTCCCGTGGTAACGTGTATGAATTACTTCTTTATAGGTATAGAGCGTTTTCTTGCGGTATATTATCCTTTCTTTGTCCCGAGCAATAAGACGTGCAAGAGGCTAGTAGTAGCGGCGTGGTTGCTAGGCGAGCTGGTTACGTTCATAGCCATACCAACGATGGTTCTTGTGCGATTCGATCTTTCTTACGATAAACACACGTTGTTTTGTTCATCCGACCAATCTGTCAAGTATCGCCGTATACTTTTTACTTTGTTCACTGTATTGTTTTACATCATTCCAACTGTCACCCTGACTACCACTTGCATACTTATCGTAAGGTATATGCGCCGGCAACGTACTGCTGCTCCAGCCACCGGTACTACAAACCCACAAAGAGCACGCGCAAATGCTTTGCGCTACAAAGCCAACTATATGTTTATTTCTTTAATATGGACGTTCATTATTCCGTACTTACTGTTTGTGTTATACAACGGTGCAGTTATGTTTTTTAAAATCAACACAACTTTTGCTATGGATTATATTACTCGCATGGTCAGTGGTGTTCTCGGATACGCTAATGGAGCTATCGGCTCTACGATTCTTTTTTTCAACTTTCAATATTTGCGAAACAATCTCGTGTCGCTTTTTCGTAACATCTTACCCAAAAACGAAAATGTATCACTTAATAGAATTGCGGTCCCTAAACCATGTGCTCCAAATGGAGGGGAGAGAGAGACCTCAAAATAGACGAGGCAAAATCACTGGAAGAAAATAGGGAGAAACAGAAATGTCCAAAAGCATTGCGGAGAAAAACGGTGTAGTGAGAAGGGATATTTGAATGTGTGTTCCTCTTCCCAGTTCCATATGGAGACCAAGTTAAAAGTCATTATTTTACTCGATAGGTTTTTACGTATAGAGCAATAGCCCCCTTCACAGTTCCCTGCGCCATCTTGCAATAGTCCCCTTCACAGTTCTCTGCGCCATCTTGCATTAGTCCCCTTCACAGTTCCCTGCGCCATCTTGCATTAGTCCTGTCCACTGTTCCCTGTGCCATCTTGCAATAGTCCTCTTCACAGTTCCCTGCGCCATCTTGAATTGCAATAGTCCTGTTCACAGTTCCCTGCGCCATCTTGCAATAGTCCCCTCCACAAGTCCCTGCGCCATCTTGCAATAGTCCCCTTCACAGTTCCCTGCGCCATCTTGCAATAGTCCCCTTCACAGTTCCCTGCGCCATCTTGCATTAGTCCTGTCCACTGTTCCCTGTGCCATCTTGCAATAGTCCTCTTCACAGTTCCCTGCGCCATCTTGCAATAGTCCTGTTCACAGTTCCCTGCGCCATCTTGCAATAGTCCCCTCCACAGTTCCCTGCGCCATCTTGCAATAGTCCCCTTCACAGTTCCCTGCGCCATCTTGCAATAGTCCCCTCCACAGTTCCCTGCGCCATCTTGCAATAGTCCCCTTCACAGTTCCCTGCGCCATCTTGCAATAGTCCCCTCCACAGTTCCCTGCGCCATCTTGCAATAGTCCCCTTCACAGTTCCCTGCACCATCTTACAATAGTCCCCTTCACAGTTCCCTGCGCCATCTTGCAATAGTCCTGTTCACTGTTCCATGCGCCATCTTGCAATTCAAAGATAGCCGAACCTTTGCATTGAAGCGAGACGATCGTTAAACTTGCAATGATAGACTAGAGACATTTAAACATCTCGCAAGATTAATATACACGTATTATATATAGTCAAAAAGTTGTAATATAGTTAATTAAAATACGGGATTATACAGGGGTTGTGTATAGTATAATATTTATAATGATTATATTTAGTGTAGTAAGACTTGTAATCATGTTTAGCTGTTATCAAAAAAGTTGGCGGTTTTGAAATATACTTTAAACTTTACACAAATACGTTAAAATATAGATTTTTATTACTGATTTTCTAATTGAGTAGAATAGCTACAGCCTAGAAGGAGAAACAAAATGTATCCAAAATTTTCTCAAAAGACACAATAAATAGGATTTCTAAGCCACAATGTGTACTGTGTGGTTCATGTCTGAGTATCCTGCGTTTCTTTTTGGGGATAGCTGTGTTAATTATGTATCGGCGCATACCCTAAAACAAAAACTGAGGGAAGGTGGAGAGGAGAGAAGGAAATGGTCCTACCATACTTGTCATGTTTACTTGCTGTTGAATCCACTCAATACCCGGCTTTGTGTGAGAGGAGCCTAGGCCTGAGCCGAGTATCGATCGAAAATGATTTAAACGCATTAAAATACAAAATTAATGGAAAAATTAAAATCATCAAAATTAAGTGAGTAAACTAGTATAGGCTGCGTCGGTGTTTGATATTAACGGTAGGTAATATGATGAAATTTGTAACACCGTGAATGCTGACTTAAGGTGACTGGCTACTTTTGGAAATAATGTTAAACTTTTCTTTAAACTACGATTTTTTTAATGTGAAATTTAATGCTGATTCCAAATATGAAAAGAAAAATGGGGTGTCCCGAGCTTGCTTTTGAGATAATCAGCATTTAATGGATGCCTACGCGCGACAACTCATAAGAAAATAGTTTTTTCATACTATATCAAGCACAAATGCCGGGTAATGAAACATTCTAAAATACAACATGGATAGTTTTGACCTTGATCTGTCATATTTTGTCCTTTCAGTGCTTTCAAAACTCGCATGAAGTCGGACAAAAAATCCTACGAAAATCGATTTTTTTTGTACGTTAGAAAAATTAACTTTTTGAAAAACTTTTGATATAACCTTGATTTTATTAGGTTCTTTCAACTAAGCATAACGAAAGTATGGAGTCCCGTGCAAAATTCGAGGATTTTGCACTGTTGAAGCTCAAAACGTGTATGGTTCCTAAATAAAATTGTGTATTTCTATTCAGCGGTTTTTGTGCGCGCGCATGCACATTGTCTATAAACGAGCTATTTCGTTATGTTGTTTACTTTTATTTGTTTGCAGCAACTTTTATTTGTATGCAGCAACTTTTATTTGTTTGCAGCAACTTTTATTTGTTTGCAGCAACTTTTATTTGTTTGCAGCAACTTTTATTTGTTTGCAGCAACTTTTATTTGTTTGCAGCAACTTTTATTTGTTTGCAGCAACTTTTATTTGTTTGCAGCAGCTTTTATTTGTTTGCAGCAACTTTTATTTATTTAGTGCAACATCTTTTATTTGTTTGCAGCTGTCCCCTGTGGGCCACCGTTCTATTCAGTAGCCACATGCGCTCATTAAGCTTCCGTTTTTTTGAGGTTATTTTTATAGCTTGATGAGAGTTCAAAGATTTGGTTGAAAATTCCATGTTTTACGCTAAAAATGGCCTAAAACCTATCTAGAATGAGCTAAATATGAGCCTATTCCGTGATATGAGGTTTATCACCTCATGTCCGGTTCTTACCTGGACACTCTCTTAAAAAGAAAAGAACTGAGGAAGGCATTTTTGAGTTTTTAAAAAAATACTCTTTAATATAAAACGAGTTTCTGAGTGAATACAAAACAATTTTCGTAAAACTAGAATGGATTAATCCAAAATTAAACACATCTTAAAAAATGCTTAGTATGATCTCGCCGACGTATATTACACGGAACACAAAACCAAGAGAGAGTATGTTTTGTAACATCAAGACTCCGTTTAAACCAGCGTTTTGCTAATTTTGGACTCTCTTATATAAATGTTGAAATAAATAAATAAGAAGGGAGCGCTATATAGTTTTGGGCTACCTGTGGTAAAATTGGTATCAAAATGGCGGCCTCAACATCATTTGTTGCTACGTACGCCAAAAATTGTCAAAACTTTTTTGATACATGGTTTTGCTTGCTCTAAACGTATCTCATACTCAGGAGATATGTTTAAGTCGCTTTTCAAAAGAAAAAATGACGATCAAGCCCCGACTGAAAATACAACCGATCAAGATAATATGTCCCAAGGGAGAAGCGACGAACAACAAGAACTACAACCCATCGACGAAGTCTTGAATACATTGTGTGAAGAATTAAACCCTTGGGACCGTGACAAATATTCAGGTACATAACAAAGGAGCTTAATACATCCGAGGAAAACATACACGGCTGTTTTAAGGATATTTTACAGAAGTTTTTGAGAGTCAATTAATAAGCTTCAGTGAGGATTGATCGATGCACATTTACTGACTCTGACCATAGTTACAGATCATGTCGAATGTGAAGAGCAGTCGACCGGAATTTCTTTCTAAAAACAACGCTCGAAGATTTAGTTCAAGAGCTTTACCATTGACAACGGAATCATCAAATTTCACTCGCTGCATGGGAAAATGGCTAGGCGCAGGTATTAATACTCGATGATCGCAAATTCAAGGGTCAATCGATGACCAATCGATAGTCACAAAAAAAGTTAGTGATCGAGTGGTAAAAGTTAGTGATCGATTGGTAAAAGTGTCAATCATGTCTCGATTTTCAATATCAATCAATTAATTGGTATCGATTGATATCGATTGTCATCCATTATATTAAATAGCTAGTACCAAATCGGCTAACACATAATTTGCCATGTATATTTCCACCCAATTCAAACGTTTGGGAATAAAATTGTCTTATGTAAGTCGATTTCACATTGAAAATATCCAGAACATGCATTTTTATTCCCAGAGGTTTTGAATATGGTGGAAATGTCTTTTGAAGGTGATCATGACCACTGTTAATTAATATTATGATACATTTTACTAACTACATTGAATCTGATTGGCCAAGAGCACACGGCTAAATCTGAGTAGCATGTGAACTTGACAGTGATAAATGCAGTATCTGCAGCAAATACTGCATTTATCACTGTCAAGTTCCCAGACTCTCTCTGTCATGGGTTGCTGTTTTCAGTGAAGATGGCAGCTGCTCGTTGTAGTCTACAAAATGTATAATTAAAAAACAATTATTGAGTTCGGTTTTCGCATGATATCGTGACGATATCATGCTCAACCTCACCCAATAATTGCTTATTATCTGTGTTTTGCCCACAGTTACTGTAGCTGAAGCACAATATGTCTGGGCTAGATATCAACAGCTTCTTCAAGATCATAACAATAAATACCTTACTGACGATGTTCTGTCACAGGAGCCCTTTGCCTCTAACTACATCCTTAAACAGGTAAAACAATCAAAATAAATATATAAAAGCATTTATTTAATAGATAGAGATTAATACCCAGGTGATGTACTTGGTGGGGAAATGACGGGGAGGACTGACATATTTTTTTGGGTTGACAATTTTCGTTCTGGGTATTTTTTTGGGTCAAGAGACCTGACACATATTTTTTTAGGTCTTAAGAAGAAACCCGTATTTTTGGGGGGTTTCACATCACCAAGTTTAATTTTTGTTTCAATCTGTGTATCAGAAAATTATTCATTTGAAATTTTTTTCAGCAAGGCATGAGTTCCGTAAAGAAACATACTATATACATTCAATAAATCAGCTTTGAGGTATTTAAGTCTTATATTTTTTTTGGTTGGAAATTTGCATGCCATGTATTTTATTGAGTGTAAAATTTCAGGTTTGAGTATTTTGGGGGGGTTGCAAATTTATGTGAAGCTCCGTCAGATCCCCCCCACCCCCCCATCATTTTACCCCCTGAGTACACTGCCTGGGGATTAATACCCAGAGATGTGAAATTCATCTTTGAGTGTTGAGCTTTTTAGTTAAAATATATATATCTGAAAAGATATTGAGATTGAAGACAACACGATAAATTTCATATCTTCAAGTGGCAGCCCATATATAAATCTGTTAATTAAATAACATGCAATGTTTTAAATCAATAAATTATTTTGAAAATGTTAAAAAAAGACATGTGTGATCAATAGAAATATCAACACCGAAAACATGTGTGATACAATTTTTATTAGTGTGAGAAATCCCTATTAAACATTGTATACAATCATGTTATATAAATATTAATACATTTATTTTTATTATATGGCTTTAAAATTTCTCAAATAATTTCTGATCATTTCACCTGCAGTCGCACCTGCAGGTGTATTTGATGTTTCTAGGACAACAGTCCAATTTTTGTATGTTAATTGTACATACCATTTTCTTATTCCTTTTTAGATTTGGAAAACAATCCCAAGAGATGCCAATGGGTCTGTCACATTTCCTTCCTTCTTTGGTGTTATTAAATGGTGGCAAACTGTTGACCAGGAAACCAAACTAAGAGGTAAATGCCACTCAATACCATACAGTGTATTTTGCTGCAAAAACAGAAAAAAGGAAGAAATAGGAATGAATGAAAGGAAGAAAGAAAGAAAAAGAGAGAAAGAAAGATAGAAAGAATGAGAGACAGAGTCAGAAAAAAAAGAAAGACAGACAGACAGAGAGAAAGAGAAAGAAAAAAGGAAAGAAAATGAAAAGAAAGAGAAAAATAGAAAGAAAAAATCCCTCTTTTTAAAAATGTTCTGATATACAACGAAAAATGTATTTACTGTATTTACTAATTGTAAATAGAATAAATCTAGAATACATGCAGTACTTATAGTACTGTATTCATTAATTGTAAATGATGTACTGTTTATTTATTAAAAAAAACATTAAAAAAAGAAAGAAAATGAAAAGAAAAGTATAAAGAAAAAAAGGAAAGAGAGAAGAAAAAAAATGAAAAGAAAGAGAAAGAAAGAAAGGAAGAAAATATTCCATAATTAATCAAAATTATATTTTCCAGGAATATTCAAGTTGTTGAATAAATCACAACCACTTGATGCTGAAAGTCTCAAACAGATTTTCATTAACCTGGACATTCAACAAGACAAGGTTTGTTGATTAAAATAACCCTGGCTATCACCTGCACCCTCAGTGATTGGCTCATACTCATACATACCCAGTACTAAGTCATCAACAGTCCAAAAAATGCAAGGCACCACCAAACATATTTTTAAACATGAAAGTGGGCTATATAAATTCCATATCCATAAATTCCACTCTCCATCAAAATAATTATGTGATCAATAATAATAATAATAATAATAATAATAATAATAATAATAATAATAATAATAATAATAATAATAATAATAACCTGGGAGGGTACTCCCTTTGTCCAAGTGGTAGGGGTGATTGGCGGAAGTTTTGACAATGACCCTAAAAGGTATGCACAGATACAAATAAAGCAGAGTAAAAATTACCCTTACAACTGATTGCTGAGCCAAAACTCTTAAAGGACCCTAAAAGGTATGCACAGGAAATATTTTAACCCTAAAAGGTACTCCGATCACCCCTACCACTTGGATAAAGGGAGTACCAACCCCCCCTCCCCCGGGCATAATAATTATCATTACATTTTTAACAGCATTAATAAAAGAGCACAAAAACTATATTATCTAATTAATAATAAGCTATAATTACTGTGTTTAAGTAAAAAGGATTCATAGGTTGGTTGATTGAGTTAATGGTTGACAACACTATATTTTCTTATTTATAACATCATTGTTACCTTTGACTGGTCAAAATGCCTTTAGATTCCTTTACTGAATTTACTAATGATAATTCAACTTGGTCTTCTTCTTCAGGACACAGCTAGCAGAAAAGCAGTCCTTCTCGTCTCGCACTTAGATGATAAAAATCAAGGTAGTTTTGTTTTAAATTATAAAAAGATGCGATCTTTACCGACGTCTCAGAAGTCAGTCCTTCAGTAGCTTATTACACCAAGAAAATATTAAATGTGCACTTATAACATGATTGTATAATGCAAAATTCTAGCCTGAACATTTTTGCTACAGAACTACTGATTTTTTTACTACTATTTCCACAGCGGTGGATTTAGAGGGGTGTCCCCATAGGCACCGGACACCCCCTAGCGCCGAAATTACCCATATTTTATTTAAGACATGAAGGGATTGGACACCCCCTAACATCACATGTACATGTACAAGAGCCCTTCATTTGCAATTGGGACACCCCAACAAATTTCTGGATCTGTCGCTAAACCATAAAATAATTAGAATGACAAATAATAAATAAATATATAAATAAATAAATAAATATATAAATAAATAAATAGATAAATACATTAATAAATAAATAGATAAATAAATAAATAGATAAATAATATAAATAAATAAATATATAAATAAATATATATATAAATAAATATATATATAAATAAATAAATAAATAAATACATAAATACATAAATAGATTAGATAAATAAATATATAAATAAATAAATAGATAAATCAAAAAAATCAATAAATACATAAATAAATAAATAGATAAATAAATAAATATATAAATAAATAAATAATTATATAAATAAATAGATAAATAAATATATAAATAAATATATAAATAAATAAATAAATAAATAAATATATATATAAATAAATAGATAAATAAATAAATAAATAAATAAATAAATAAATAAATGGAACAAGTGGTTATAGGAGGGCAGTAGATTGATTGACAAGTTTACATAACTAGGTTTTCTAGGTTTCGTAATTGGCCTGTTGAGTGTATCATCAATTACTAATTTTCAATTCCATATTTTTACATAGTAACTCGGGCTTCCGTGTATGGAAAAGCCAGTCTAAAAAATTATGCAAACGTTTTTTTCATTGTCGTCGTCGTCATCGTCCTCAAAAGGGAGGGCGAGGTTCCAGGCATTCCTAGGAACATTGTGATCACATGATGACATGTTGCAATTTAAAAACAATGACATCATGTCTCATTTGAAGCCCGGATGAACACCCAGATGGTGGCTAGTGAATTTTAATTCTTTGTTTGATTTACACATTACTGTAGGTGACATAGATGAGGAACAGTGGATCCAGGGAATGGGTAGACTTTCTGATGAAGATATCAATGAATTGACAAAATTAAATGTTCTTCCAGTATTTCAAGATTCATCCCCTCATCTCCCAACACCAAGGTAAAAATATAGTGAATCAGCTTTTCCTTCATTCCTTTTCAAGGATTTGAATCTCGTAGCAAATGGTTTTATAATGGATTTCAAGACCAATCCCATGCATTCCTTCTCTCTTTCTTTTCTGTCTTTTAACCACTTCCTTGCTTTCTTTTTCCCCTTCCTTCCCTCCTTTGCAAAAACTACTCCGATTTGATTTGAGTAGGATCCTTTTCCTACAAACAGACCATTATTCCTGTGGACCGTTTATTAAAATGATTTAAAATCTGTAACATCTAAACAGAGTATAAATTAAATTATGTTTGTTTTAGCCCAAGTTCACCAGTTTCTGAAGAAATGTTGATCACAATCTCAAGTAAGATTGGCGAGAGAGACTGGAAACTATTAGCAAAAAAACTTGGATTTGAAGACAAAGAAATCAAGTCTTTACTTCGACAATATCCAAATAGATCTCGTGAACAGACATTTCAAATGCTGAGAAACTGGCGTGATAGAGAAGGAGCTACTAAACAACAATTAGACTTTGCTTTACGGAGATGTGGAATGGATGATGTGTTATTTGCTCTACAAAATGAATAGTTTTTATGTAATAGATCAAGAAAGAGTGTGACTATTTGATCAGGATCAAAAGACCAAGAAATGGATAAAAGCACAAGGCTGTAGGTAGCGTTCTTTTGGCTTTTTGGATAATTTTAGAATCATGGGCTTCCTGTGTTGAATTTTTGACCACGCGAAATATGACTCGCCCATTCAACAAAGGAAGCCCAAAACCCGATTTCCCCCCAAAAAAACAAAAGAACGTCTGTTTTGCAGGCTAGGCTGTAGGCTGAATACTCATCCAATTTGAGGTGTTTGGATCCTCCGTTCAAACATGAAGCACACTTTTTTGATCTACAACATAAAAACTAGAAACAAAAATTATACAGTGTCTTGATCAGTGTATGACGAAGTTGCTATTGGTCTTTGAGATGAATATTAATTATTGAGTTTGAGATTTAGTTATTTTCTACCATGCCCAACATTATTATTTTCCAACATGATGACACCAAACACAGGTTCAAACTAGTACGTGGCATAGCTGTCATGTACGCAAACATTCTAATTAGTTCCATCGAAACATCATAGAGCAAAGCTACAACATTTTAGGTAGATCAACTACTACAATGAAACTAGTTTATACATTTTTTAGTTTCAAATTATAATAATATATTAATAAAAATAGTGGCATACAATGTAAATGATGAAGTAATGCTGTTGTAAAAATTATCATATATCATATGATGGTATTTTAGGCAATAAAATATGTAAATTACAAGAAATTATGTATATTTTGTTATCACTTTTACAAGAGATTGTACCATGCAATAATTTAATTGTATTTAAAATAAATTAAAAAATATACATAGTATCTTAATTTTCCAGGTAAATATATTCAAACAAGTATGGCTTAAAAAATTCAAACATTTCTTACAAGAATCTAATATGATTAATGATCATCATGGGGCACATCAAAGCTCATCATCATCATTCACTGGGCTCAAAGCATAGACCAAATCAAAATATGGTGTCCAATTTCAATAACTATTGTTCTTGACTGGCTAGCCTCGTGTTCACATTGAAACGCAATGGAGTTTTCACATGTTTGCGAGGCTAGCCAGCCAAGAACAATATTTATTATTAAAAAATTCATGAATAATTAATGAGACATTTTCAAAAGAAATCATGACCATGACGAGTGTTGTAAATCTGATACAACACTAGTGTTGTATATCCTGATTTGCATAAGTTTTAACTGGTAATTTTTCAGCAAAATTTATTTTAATCTTGAAAATTTTGGTAAAATATGAAAGAGCTAACCTAGACATTTTTTAAGTCGTGCCTTCTGCTTGCAATTGTATCTGCCGATACAACGTGGCCGCTCATGTTGTAAACATTACAAATTGAACGCCATATTTCAATTTGGTGTATTCCCTGATCTATGCCCAGTTATTCTTTCTTCTGTTCTGTTTTAACTCTTAAATAAGCCTGATAATAAAAGTTACTAAATAACACTACCATACTAAACCCATAAAAAATACCATACACACAAAAACCATAATATAAATACCCATAAGTACAATACACTAAACCAATAAAAAACTGAAGAATCTGCAACTCTGTCATTCGTTTCTTCCACGAAGGGCGTTGGCTCTGGAATAGGGCTGATTGGCCATAGTAAATGTATAAGAATATATGGACGAAAGAGTTGAGTCCAAGCATGAAGCCAACCGGTGGCCATGGGTAGAGATTATATGACAGGTCGGCAAGGAGAAGGATGCTGGAATGATGATATACCTACATGTAATATTATTGTTAATAAAATATTCATTTTAAGAGGTTTTGAAGCAGTAGAAGGTTCAAAAAATAATAACACGATTGATAATAAAAAGTGCATACAGTCAGTGGTAAGGCAAGGAATACTTAATATGAAATACTCCACAACTAATCATTTAGTGCAAACAAAACAATTGTTTGAGCTAAAGATTAATTCAATTTACAACGCAGAGAACAAAAATAGCAAATAATAGTCCATTTGCAAAATAATATAATTTTACTACCAGTACCAGAATGATTAACAAATTTTCTGTGTTTTTCAGATTATTATTCTCCTTGAGAATACTAGAACTGTCGACACTAATTATTTAACAAAAGAAAGTAGGCAAAGCATGCTGGTACTCATGGCATATTATTGAAATAATAATAGTATAATAATGGAAACAGCCCATTATTTAGCTAGAGGCTTATTAGATTAAGTGTGAGCAAATAAAACTTTATCAATCTTGAGTATATGTAAATACAAATTGAAACTAGTGAGTATATAAACTAATATAAGCTGCATCAGTGTTTGATATGAATGTTAGGTAATAGAATGAAATTAGTAATACCGTAAAAATGTTGACTTACATGTAACTTTACTGACGTTTCGAGCTCTAGCCCTTCTTCGTCAAAATGTCAGTAAAGTTAAGTCAACATTTTTTTAGGGTATTACTAATTTCATTATATTACCCATTTTTATGTAAATAACTTACATGAAGGAATGATATCTGCCGCTGTCTGTGCCTTAATACCATGAACACTGTGTCTAATAATTCAAGGTGTTTTGTGATCCAATATACATGCATACCATGTTTGATGATGGCAGTTTCCTCCATTTTAAACAAGACATCAACATCATTTTGCACAAGGAATTTGAAAACAATGTACACGACATATGCACTGAGACCACTGCATATGAAATTGTACACTGCCATTAACTGTATAAAGAAAAATGAAGAAAAAAAAAATTCAAATGTAAAGTAATTAAGTCCATTTGGGCACTCCCTTGGTCCAAGTGGTAGAGGTGATCCTTGCTCCTTTTTGGGTTGCCTGTGTAGGAGCACTATGTGGGAAGGGTGAAGGAAGGGGAAAGCGCTGTATACAAACATAAAACCAAAACATAAAGTGGCGAAACCTAATATCTCTACATGTGGAAATTCTTAATTTCAATTTTGATACCCTCAAATATATTATTACCAAATTGCCAAGTTTTGTCCCTAAGAGATATGATATGCATACCCAATTATTTTATCTCTTAATTCACCTTTTCCTTGTGAAACCTTACCTTTCTCAGCTGAAGAGGGGGTACAATCCGTTTCCATAGCAATGACGCTGGTATCATAAGCAAGTACACAGCAGCCACCGGCGCCGACCGCAAGTTGATGATAGTTTGAAAAAAACATTGGAAGCGTTCTACAAATAGAAAGAGTATTGCTTTCAATTAAATAAATCACTTTTTTAACGTCTCAATTCTTCTAGACTGGACACGTGCCCTACTTATGAAGTAAACTCAGACACACACTCACTACCTCTACATTTAATTATTTTGAACACAATTCAGCTCAGATGTTCATTTTTTCGGAGGGAGGAAAACCGGAAAAACCCAGAGAAAAACCCTCTGCTTTCTTAGATAAAATGATACAATTAGGGCCGGTCCTTATTTACAGGGGAGGGCAGGAGAGATAAAGAGGGCCAGAGGGTCACAAAAATTTGTGCAAGTGGAAATCAAAATGCACCAGCTACCAGCACCAGCCACAGAGGTGAGAGGCTTGCAGAAAATATCTAATTTTTTGTTCGTTTTCGGGCTCCCTGTGTTGAACGATTTTCGAACAAGTCTTATTACACAAAAAGCTCAACAACTTTATCGAAATTGAAAAATAACAGCCAAAAATGAATATAAAGCATCATAAATTGAAAATACTTTAGTAGAGAACGAAAACGCTCCGATAAGTAAATTTTAAACAGGCGATAATTAGACTTTGACCCTTTCGTGCACTAGGTTAAGCGCTCGCTGCAAAATTACAAGCTAAGATTGAGTGACGTCTAAACAAAATATATCAAAAGTTCAATTATTGAACGACAAAAAAGCGATTTATTAAAGTCACTTCTGTCAGGTCAATTAATACAAACAGCTTTGTCTAATTCTTAAAACAAACGCCGTTGAACTTTGCAAATCCGAAGCATTCTATTCAGTGATGAATATAAAGCACATTGTTGAACTAATGCATTCAAAAATAGCTAATAATGTACCGGTGGCGTACAAGGTAGAAGTTTGCCGCGACCAAATAAGACAACACAGTTGGATAGCGGCAAAATACTGACACTATTCGAAGGTGCCACATGCGCATTGTTCTCTGCTCTGATAATGTGATAAATAAGATTACACAGTGTTTTACAAACAAAAATTAAATAATTATCGACTTACCTACTCTTGTTATCATCTTTATTTGTAGTTTATGCAGAAATAGATTACTTCTGAACAGTTGTAGGAGTAATTTGTAATAGTAAGCTCCAGAACACAAGCCGGTGCAACTGCTATAAATTTGAACCACTAGCCGGGGGCTATACTATAGGGGAGGAGGGAAGGGGACGAGAATATATTTGTCCCGGGGGGAGGGGGTTATAATAATTTTGCCCGTAGTGATGTTTTATTTGTCTGTTTTGAAATTTCCATAAGAGTTTTTATTTAATTTTTAAGTTTAGTAATTTTATTTGATTAGTAAATGAACAGTATATTTCTAGGGGTTTGGGAACATAATTAAATATAACAATAAAAGTTCCGAAGATATACAACTATCTAGATAGTAGGTGCTTTTTAACCGGGTTTTTTAAAAGCATGGCTCACGGACCGGCTACCATCTCCCTCCCTGGCTTTTTCTTTTTTTAGCTAAGAACCTATTTTATGTAGATCGGACCGGGATAGCGCTAGACTCCCCATCAAGGAGACTAGAATAGTACGGATGACAGGTTGCCGAAATCTTAATCCTCTATGTAAGCCCATTCGACGACTCAGCCAAGTTTTTAATATTTCTCTTCTTTTATATTTTAAATTGGATTACTATGGGGGAAGGAGAGTTTCAGAGTAATCAAACTATTAACGACTGTTTTTGGTTCTTTTGTAATATTTTCTGTATGTCAGTGTACGGGGGTTAAACTATCAGGCTCAATTACAGCTAGGCCATTTCAGTCTTACAGAGCTGTTAATATTTGGAGCTCTATCCATAAAAGTACAACGCAGTTAAATGAACTTAAACTATTTAAAAATACGCTTAAGAGTAGCCTAGCTTATTTATTAACCAATTATATATATAGACTTTTATATGCATTAATATCTTTTAGAAATTAGCCATATATTATTATTATTATTCTTGTTATTCTTGTTATTATTCTTGTTATTAATTACTATTATTTTAAGGTTTTCGACATTTCTTTGTATCTTTTGGGGTATTGAAATAGCAAAACACCATCCCTTTTTTCGTTTTGTGATTTTGTGTGGTATCTTTTAGATGTTAAAAATCTTCGTGATACGCCCTTTTGGAAAATTCCCTATTGGCCTTTTTAATTTCCAAAACGAGTAAAGGACTGGGTACTAGTTTCCCTAATTAATGTAATTAAGAAATGAACCTCAAGCTCATATTTTCAGACATTTTTTTGTGGCTTTATCTTGGTCAGAATACAACCAAATGCAACTAAACTCAGGAATCGTACATATCTCTTCATTTCTTAATTACATTAATTAGTTAAACTAGTACCCAGGCCTTTACTCGTTTTGGAAAATTAGCATACCCGATACTTTTGCTGAATGAGTATATTCAAATGCCATATAAATCAGTCTTGGTTGATCATGAGCGTATGTACATATGTATTTGATCTTATTCTCTTATAGGTTTTTTTACAAATGTCTAGTCGGAATAAAAACTATCAGATTAGATGTCAGCTATGGTTAAAACATTAAATCGGCTGTCTGTCTTCTTCGTCCGTCGGCCTAGAGTTGCAGTAGGAGGTACATAGTTGCCTTCTGTATTTGATGCAGTCTTTGATTTCTTGTTTGTCGTGGTTTGACCACGAAAAGAATCATCATCTTTGGCACGACTCTCTTCCAATATGTGGATGCGCCGACGAAATTTACCTTGAATCTGAGAAAACAAATGATGCTTAAAATGAACACCTTTGAAACTGGCAAAGCAAGCATGCAAAATATCAATCATCCAACAAACAAACAAACTCAACTAACCAACCATCAAACAACCAGCAAGCGCCACATAAACGCACAAACAAACGCACAAACAAACAAACAAACGCACAAACAAACAAACAAACAAACAAACAAACAAACAAACAAACAAACAAACAAACAAACAAACAAACAAACAAACAAACAAACAAACAAACAAACAAACAAACAAACAAACAAACAAACAAACAAACAAACAAACAAACAAACAAACAAACAAACAAACAAACAAACAAGTTAAACAAACAAACAAACGAACGAACAGGCAGAAAACAAACAAACAAACAAACATTCGATACTGAACAAACAAACACACAAACACACAAACAAATAAACACTGAAACAAACAGACAAACAGACAAACAAGCAAACAAGCAAACAATTGCAAGCAAACAAGCAAACAAGCAAACAACGTTAACAAGCAAACATGCAAACAAGTAAACAAACAAATAAACAAACAATAATAAACTAACTAATAGCTAACAAACAAAAAGTCAACCAGAGCAAGCAACAAGCAAGCCAATCACATACATAAGCAAGTCAATTCTGGAATTTACTATTCTTTACCTCGGTATTTTTCAAACAGTGAAAAATGAATATCAGTAATCCCTGAAAATAAACGATTCACATAGTCAATGTGAGAGAAAACCAAAAGGGAATTATTCTTTCACAACATAAATACCTGGAGAGAGTTGAGTATTGTAAATATATATGATCCCACAATGCCAGTTCCCAGAATGCTTAGAAGGCCAACCAACCACGTGACTCCAAGAATAGGTGAAAGAACAAATAAAGCTTTTACACCAGACCTATGAGAGAACCGTTTCATTCATAGATAAACAAACTAATGGGATTTACGTATACGATTACCATTATAAAAAGGACAGTGTATAGACCTTTGTCATAATGGCCGCCAACTAATATATAAAAATGATTGCTGGTTTAAGGTAAAGAAAGCTATCATATGTAGCCTGCGTAGCAAGAACGGGAGAAAGTTGTTTTGGGTTGTTTTGGGATAGCTGTGTTACCGATATTGCCGCGCGAAACCTAAGATTTTTGTACTCGTCTTAGCTAGATCACGCATTAATGATGAAAAAATGGAATGTCGTTGTCATTAGTATAACAGTATTTATAGTCCATCCTCTAGGGATCTAAGTGCCCTTTATATCTGTACTTTATGCAAAATAGAAATAAAATTCTGATGATGGATAGCGGAGGCTATCCGAAATATCAAACAAATAACTTGATAGTTAAACTTCTTGTTATTCACTTTATTATTAACATTATTTGACAATGTTATCATAGTTCTACCCAACCTCGGGAACCCAGGGTTAATCTTCTGTCGCTCGTTTCTCACTCCCAGAAAAAAAAACCCTGGGAACGTAGTCTGTTGGAGCTTGTTCCGGAAGTCAAAGCTCTGTCCTGATTGGTCGACCCGCTGAGGTCAACCAATGAAAATCAAGATAACCATTCAAAGGAAGTCGTCAAATAATGGTTATCTTGAATGGTTATCTTGATTTTCATCGGTCGACCTCAGCGGGTCGACCAATCAGGAAAGAGCTGAATTTTGACTTCTGGAACAAGCTCCAACAGACTACGTTCCCAGGGGTATTTTTTCTGGAAGCGAGAAACAAGCGACAGAAGATTACCCCTGGGTTCCCGAAGATGAGTTCTACCTGACTGTATTTTCGTTGTGTGTAATTCCAACAGGTTTATTTATTGACACCATTTCTTTGAACACCAGTCCCAGAATAACAAGGTTTCCCTAAAGTTGTTTAGAATAGTTAAAAATATTTATAGATCACAATACTGATAATCACATCTCATCCTCGGGAACCCAGGGGTATTCTTTTGTCGCTCGTTTCTCGCTTCCACAACATATACCCCTGCATGGGAACGTAGTCTGTATCACATCTCATCCTCGGGAACCCAGGGGTATTCTTTTGTCGCTCGTTTCTCGCTTCCACAACATATACCCCTGCATGGGAACGTAGTCTGTTGGAGCTTGTTCCGGAAGTCAAAATTCAAACTTATTTAACGACCAATCAGGAAAGAGCTGAATTTTGACTTCCGGAACAAGCTCCAGCAGACTACGTTCCCAGGGGTATATGTTGTGGAAGCGAGAAACGAGCGACAGAAGAATACCCCTGGGTTCCCGAGGATCGCCTTATGCAAGAAGCTTATAGGACATACATACACCGATAATAACAATACCGCTGACTTTACGAGGATATATCAAGAGAAGAGAGGAACGGAAAAGAGGGAACAGAGAAATAATAAGTAAAAAAAACTTTAAAAAAACTGGGAAATGGGGGAAAACACTGACTAGCCAGAGAAAAAAAAATTTCAGAAAGTCTATTTCTCTACAAGTGCATGTGTGTACATGCTATAAAGCGACTAGCCTTACCAGAATTATAAGAATAACAGGGCCAACAAACGTCCACACCAGATTATTACGGACAGACAACCAACAACTGCAAGAACAAAAAACAATCCAGTTATCGGTCAACTAGACGAATGAGTGGCAAATCATCATGCGGTCCGGTCGATCCAGCATGCTCGAGTCCCCAGCTCAAGTGTGAAAATCAAGACAACCAAATCAAGATAACCATTCAAAGAAAGTCGTTAAATAAGTTTGAATTTTGACATAAATTTTGATAATGAGTCGCGAGCTCGCCATATAATACAATTAATCATGGCAGTGGCCGACTAGAAAGCCTATGCTCCTTTGGCCACTGCACACAATTTCAAATTGTTGACAATTTTACTGAACATATTCTTTTGCTAGAATTATTAATTTAAATTTATCTAAGTGTCATGTAATAGTTTATTATTGTAAATATCTACGTGTATATGTGTAAATAAAGAATTGAATTGGAATTGAATTAGAATTGAATTGTGGGTTTTTCGAGTTACATCGAGTTTGTTTGAACTGACATTTCCATCACTTTATATATACAGCTATTTCAAAAAACTTAGAATACTGAATACTGCATACTGAATAGTGCATGGCAAGACCGAAATGCATTTTGGGTCATGTCATATTGTTTAAAATAAAATGAATAATAATTAGTTATTTCATTTTTAGTGCATTCCATTCAAAACAATATACGAGCTAGTTAATTGGAGTAAATATCGCTGTATATATACTATTTATACTAAGAAATCAATAAGACCCACGTGCAATGCCCTATTTATGTCATGACTTACTAATCTTGGCCGACAAAACTTGCAAGTCCATCTGAATCATTCCCTGCTATACTAAGTGAACAGATGATGAGAAGAATCGGGAAACCTGTGAAGATGAAGACAAATTCTTCAGCTATCATACTGTTAAAAGACAAAACGAAATAATGGATTGATAAATGGAATGGAATGAAAACTAAGTTGACCAAGGAAGCTTTATCATTTACGGAATGTTGTTATTTGATACAGTTTTACCATTGATGCCAGATGGATGGATGGATGGATGGATGGATAAATATTATGGATGGATGGGTAGACGGACGGACGGACGGACGGACCAACGAACGAACGGACCGACGGACGGACCGACGGACGGACCGACGGACGGAGGAATGAATGGGCAGATGTTTGATAAGAGGAGAGAGGATGAAGGAGGATTGGGAGGGGCTTATGAAATATATATCGGATAAAAGGACTCACCGCATAGAGAAAGGGACTGACTGAGAAGACAATTGCAAGGGAGGAATGTCGTGATATGCATGACGGTAATTAATTGAGGAATAACGGGCGGCAGGGAAACAGGAGCCATCAAAAATGATCAGATCTATGACTCCTGAGGCATAGCGGGATATGTACATTTGATTTAATCTTCATGGAAATTATAGACGTATGAAAAATACAGACTCGTACCCAGTCGCTTCTCTCTCTCTTTTTACGGATTGCGGTGCATCAAGGGAAGACTGAAATCCGAAAAGCGAAGCTCGTTACTTTTTCTCCCTCCTTCCCTTGAACCTTTGCGCGCGCCCGGAAAAAAAGAAGAGTAAAGACTGGGTACGAGTCTGTAAAAAAAAGATACAGAAATCCACATTGCTTACCCGAAGTAAAGCCATACATTCGTCTCATTTTAAGAGTGGTGTTGAATACTTTAACAACCTGTAGGTATAGCTTTATTCCCTCAACAAACATCCAACACAGAGCCGAAGTGTAGAAAAACTGAGCCAAGGCGGCAACCCCTACACAGAAAACCTTGAAAAGAAAAAGAAAATTTAGGTCAACAAAAGACGAAACTGAGAAGTTGTCCGACTAGTCTATCTAAAAGCCTGACTCGGGGCCTTAAGTTAAAAAAAAAATCACCCAAAATCGCATAAAATCTTCGCCTAATAAGTAATAAATTATTATTGATATTATTATTTTAATCCCCTAGTTTTGGGCAACAATTCCTTATATACATTTATATATTTTCGTTATCTATTGTGTTAAATCATTTTGTTGAAATATTATACATCTATGATGTTGAGATGATTATGATTATGATTAACATACAAGACAATAAGCCTTTTCCATATCGAGCAAGGGACTAGAACCAAGTTTATCAAAATGACTTTAATTCAAAAATAAACCCCTTCACATGAAAGAACAAATACAAATTAGTATGAATGAAAGTTTGAACAAGTTTGTGCAAATTGCGACGAAATTATGATATTTTAATTTTTTACGAAAATACAAAGAATGTATGGTCTGGAAGGACGTTTTGGAAGGACACCATACATTACTCTGTAATTTTGGCAGAGTTTAGATGCTCATAATTATATTTTTCTATTTAGCCAAACGTTCTGAAACTTGGTTACTCTCCCATGAGACGGTTATTTTTTCTGGAACCATAATCAAATTTCACACTTATACCCAGTCCCTTGCTCGATATGAAAAAGGCGAATATATGATCCTTCCTGGATCCTTGCAATGAATGACATAAATACAAACAAAATTATATGATATTAGATCTATAGGCTGTATCAGTCGAAAAGTCGCGGTCTCAAACCTTCGCGGACATGTACATTTGTGAGACAAACATACTCTTTATCAGTATAGCTAATACACTTACAATGTGAATTTGTGCAGGAACACCGAGCAGAAACAGCACATGCGCAAAGCCAAGGCAAAATACGAGGTTCATTCTGATCTGGGATTGCTCTGATTTGATGTCGCTGCAAAAGAAACATAAATTTAAGTCACCGGCACTTAAAGTGCACCTGAAGCCCTTCATGATATTTTGCAAATCTGTTGTACATGAGGTGTATAATAAGTGTACTTAATATTTTTTGATGTCGACCCCTCCTTTCTGAGATATGAACATTTGAAATCTGAAAATGCAAATGAGGTGACGTCATCCCAGGAATTTGTCAAAGTTTTGTTTCAAAGCTGACAGCAAGCTTGTTTTTGTAAAGAAGTAAAAATGTTAATGGTAGTGTAAATATTTATTTAGTTATAAAGATATTGAGCTTTAAAAAATTGCTATAATTATTTTCAGAGAACTTTTTTATATTTAACGAGGCCTGGGTAGACGTCACTTCATTTGCATTTGAGATGTCGACATCAAGAAAAATTAAGTACACTTATTATACACCTCATGTCAAACAGATTTGCAAAATATCATGAAGGGCGTCAGGTGCACTTTAAAGGAAAATTATACCTTTTCATAGTTCCGTTCAGTGACCACGAATAATACAGTGGTACCTCTATTAAGCGGTCACCTTCGGGACTTTCCTAAGTGGCCGCTTAATAGAGGTTGGCCGCTGAATAGAGGTATAGAATAGGTATAGGAATAGATTTGGGACTTTTTATTGTGGCCGCCTAATAGAGGGTGACCGCTAGAGGTAACACTGTAGTAATAATTGCAAGTCGAGTTTGGAGTTGCTGCGCAGCCACATGTACATAGCAAAACTACAAAATATCATGCGCAGCAACTCCAACCTCGACTTGGGACTATCATTCGTGGTCACTGAGCGGAACTGTGAAAAGCGCAATTTTTCGTTGCAGGATATTTTTTTGTCCTTGAGGATGTGCAATATATTTGTTCAGATTTGAACGTTATTTTTTTCAGTTTTTTTGTGCTGCAAGATATTTTTTTCAAGGTAAAAGCTATTCTCGATTTTTTTTTATTTTGTTGTGTACGATATATTATTTCAAGGTTAAAGCTTTGCACGATATTTTTTTCAAGTTTTGTTGTGCACGCTATTTTTTTCAATGCTGTGCTCGATAATGGTTTGGGGCCAATTCCGCAACCCCGTCAATCAATTATTCAATTGTCCGTCCTTTAAAGTGTCTGTAGTTACTCACGTGAAAAGATAGTATGCAAGGAATGTGAGAATGCATCCTAATATCGACAAAGACAGACCCACGTTGGTTAATATAGTAAGAATATCCACATGCTTTCGAGACAACTGTAACAAAAATAAACCATAAAATTAACTTAAAATCTTTAAATATCAATATCGTGCCATTATTCTTATCATCATTATCATCATCACTGACATCATTATCATCACCCTTATCTTCATTATTATCACAATCATCATTATTATCATAATCATCGATAATCATCGTCATCCTTATCATCCGCATCATCATCATCACCCTTATCTACATTGTTATAATCATCATTATCTTCATT
This sequence comes from Metridium senile, assembly GCA_949775045.1. NCBI lineage: Eukaryota > Metazoa > Cnidaria > Anthozoa > Actiniaria > Metridiidae > Metridium > Metridium senile. The sequence continues at coordinate 9,630,057 of OX459101.1, read as the reverse complement.
ATAAGCATCATCATTTCCATGTCCCACCACTTTCTGAATATCAGTCATCGTCATCAATATCGTATATCAATATCGTCATCATCATCATCATCATCATCATAATCACAATATTACCTCAACTTCTTTTACTTGCATAAGTACAGCAAACTGAGTCAAATGGTTACACGAGCACTCGACGTACTCATCTGTCACCTTGACAACAGTACAGCCTTCACGTGACCAACCGGGATTGTTATGTCCTCTTAAAATAATAGAAACACGTCCAATAGTTATTATTATGCAACATATTTGACTAGCATCCTGTGCAGGAATCTATCTGTGGGAGCCTGGGAATGAAGATACAAACAAGGAACACGAGGGGCAAGGGAACACAGCGGTCAAACGACTACGCATGCGTGGCAAAATTTTCACAGCGGTAAATTTGCCATTGTAAACATTAGGAGTTTCGGACTACAGTGTTTGAAGCCGATTTATAAGAAATTCCCTGAATATATAAGCTTAAAGTTTCGTGTACATAACCTTTGTTATATTTTAAAGCTACCATGAGTCTATACTTTTGTATTTTTCTTTATATTTTGAGAAAAAAGCGATGAAAGTCGTACACTCCATCGTTTTTTATAGAGTCCGAACGAATGTCAGATTTGTGTGCTGCATCATTTTACTTGTTTTTTCGCACATGCGTAGTCGTTTGACCGCTGTGTTGGGCAGGGGTACAGTGGAGAAATCTCCTTTTCTCGTTCTAAGTCTCCTCACGGTCAATAAAACCGTTACAAAGCAAGCCCAAAGGAGAAAAAGGAGTTCACTACAGAGGAAGCTTATAAAGCAAGACGATCATGATACTGAGTACTAACTATATAGAGTACAAACACTAAAAGTGTGCAACATAAATACCACTAAATACTGCTAAATTATGCAAATTCTTTTGTTCTCTATTGTTTAATCAACACTATTTAGTGGTAAATAGTACAAAGTATTGCACACTTTTAGTGTTTGTACTCTAACAACATGATAACTAAATGATAACTACATGACAGAATCATAGCTGGGAATACAAAGACAACGCATTTGATTATATAGATATTTGCGCTATATAAGTAATAAAGATTATTATTATTACAACAGTACTGGAAAGAGCGTTCTAGATATTCTATAGAAGATTCTAGAGTTCTTCACAATTGCATATAAATGTAAATCTGGATAGTGATTATTTTGAATAAAGCTCAATACTTACTCGTTTTTAAACTTCCAAAAGACGCACATTCCTTCATAATCCAATTGCCTGGTTGTATTCTACATGGAAAATAGAACATTACTGTGAATAATGATAATATCGTTTATAAATATATATGAGTTTTGTTTGTTCATATGTTTGTTTGCTTTCTTACTTGGTTGTTTGTTTGCTTAATTGTTTGTTTGTATTTATGTTTGTTTGTTTAGTTTTACTTTAGTTTTTCGTTGATTCGTTTTTATGTTTATTGTTTGCTTGGTTTTCATCAAGTCACTGTTCGTAATTAATAGAATTTTGAATTCTAACTTCTATCAGTGTCCTATAAAATCTATGTCATGCAGCGATAAAACTAAATATATAGTACCTGAGTTGACAGCAAGATGCTAATACTCTTTGCCAACTTCTTTCTACTTGGTTTAATTGCAATTGAAACAATTTTTGATTTTAACTCATACTGACTGAAAAAAAATATTAAAAAAAAAATTATCATCATCATCAATCGTCGAGATTAGCATATATTATCACTTCTTCATCATCATCATCATCATCATCTCCATCATCAACATATCATCTTCTTCATCATTTCAAAATATTTAACAAGCAATTATTTTCGCATAAGTCACCTGTGTTTTGTCAGCCTATTGGTCAGTTTTGGTAGCATTCTTTCGAGGTTTTTGTAGTAAATACTAAGAACAGTTGTACCTTTCACAAGGATAAATCATCAATACGTTAGCCATTACACATAGATAGATCTGTGAGAACGCATCAAACTGTAAGGTCATTATTATACATCATCATTATTTATATCACCATTATATCATCATCATCATCTTCACGATCACCATCATCAACTTTGTCTTCGTCTATCATCATGCATCATCATCATCATCATCATCATCATAATCATCATAATCATCATAATCATCATCATCATCAACACTATAATCATGATATAAATCTAGCCTCCTCCGCAGGCAACTCTTTTCCGATCGATTATTTCCGTTTTGGGCTTCCTGTGTTAACTATATGGTAGGACGCGAGGAGACTGGAAGCTAATAAGAGGATTAGGAAGGGCATTAGGAAGGAGGCCCGCCAGTTGACGCAGGAAGCCCAGAAATCTGAAAATTGAAAAATCCGATAACTTGGGAAGAGATGCCTGCGGAGGAGGCTAAAATAAATCGTTGTAGGTTTAAATTCTTACCACCCGAATAGAAGTTTTCACGTGGTAACGAAAACTCGAACTTGTTCTTTGTTCCACTGTCCATTATCATCTTGTAGTCGCCATTGCCAAAATGCATCTTTTTAGCTTGTAAAACTGAAATAAAATGATCACTTGTTGAGTAATTAAAGACATTACAATGGACATTATACTTTCTGGCATAATAAGTACGTATAGTAATAATAACAAACTTTATTTAAACTGATAGGACCAATCAGCCATCAATTAGCTGGTATCAACTGGTGATCAGTACTATAACAACCTTGCTTATCTTTTAAGTCTTTTATGCCGCTATCGAAAAATAAAAATTAACCATCGAATTCCGCGCTTTTTTTGCTTTGCTTTTATGTGGGGTTACAAATCGTCCATGTCATACACACGGTATCTTTAAGGGGTATCTTTGACTATCTTAAAATTCCCGACCAGCAAACCCGAAACTATTATAACTGAGTCCCCCCGGGGTTAGTGCTAATAGTCCCCTTCACGGTTCCCTGCGCCATCTTGAAAGGTAGCCAGGCCTTTGCATCGCAGCGAGACGAACGTTGAGCTTGCAATGATAGAAACCTTTTACAGCGCGACGCACATTACCGTGGCCACCTAATTAAAGTTTTGTACAAGTTAACCAATCAGAAAGCGAGAATTTAATTTTAATATAAAAGACACGCCGAGTGTCAAACGGTAAACACTTTGAAATGTTCAAAGCGAAGACAAGAGTGAAGTTTATAAGTGTCTGAAAAACCTCCCAGGATGTTTAAAATTGAAAAGGTGTAGCAAATAATTTGAAAAAAGACACTTTTGAATGCTAAGCTAACTTGTACAAAACTTTAATTGGGTGGCAACGGTAAGGCGCGTTATGCTGTAACACTGAACTTGCCGGACAATTATTCACGTGTCTCTATCATTGCAAGCTCAACATTCGTCTCGCTTCTGATGCAAAGGCCCGGCTACCTTTCAAGATGGCGCAGGGAACTGTGAAGGGGACAATTTATTCGTAAGTAACCGGACTACCAGTGTAAACCTACCTAATGTACTTGTGTTAGCAATTAATTCACTTGTATTCCAGTGATTATCAAAATACTTAAGAGCGAACTCTTCGAGGATTTTACTGGCGTTCATAATGTCGATGTTGACAAGGCTTATTGACGATGAATTAGAAAGAAGACTGTCCATCATTTGGATTGATCTCTGTGGAAGTATTGATGGGGATGGATAAATGGATGGTAGATAAATAAATGAACGAACAAATGAACGAAAGAAGAAACAATCAGTGAAGGGATAAATAAATAATGAATAAATGATTGATTCAATGAATGAATGAATGAATGGATGGATGGACGGACGGATAAATCAGTGAATGAATGGATAAAGGGATGGATGAACGAAAAAATGAACGAAAGAAGAAACAATCAGTGGAGGGTTAAGTGAATAAATGAATTGAAAAATGGATGGATGGATGGATGAATGGATGATGGAGTGATTAGATGAATTCATGAATGAATGATTGATAGAAAGATTGATTAAATGATCAAATTAATGGATAAACAGACGGATGAATGAATGAATGAATGAATGGGTGAATAATGAATGAACAAATGAAACGAATGGATGGATGGATGAATGGATGATGGAGTGATTAGATGAATTCATGAATGAATGATTGATAGAAAAATTGATTCAATGATGCAATGAATGGATAAACAGACGGATGAATGAATAAATATATAAATAAATAAATGAATAAATAAATGAATGGATGAATAAATGAATTAATTAATGAATGAATTAATGAATGAATGAATTAACGAATGAATAAATCATCTGATAAATAGAAGATGGATGATCAGATGAATTAAGAAATGAACTTACGTTGATCGAGGATGAATCCTTTACATCAAGACTTTCAATATCTCTCATGAAGTCTATTAACTGTGGATATATAATGTTAAGGACCTATGGTCACCTACCAGCATGCACCGCGCGAAAGAAAGAATTTGGTGGACCATAAAAATCGCACATTCAGACATTTTGATGTTTTACGATGTGAGTGGGTTTTTACTCTCTTACTAATAAAATCGTTTATTGTTTTATTTGTTGTCTCGTAATACGACTAACTGCTAATTGATTATAACACTAAAATCGAAATTAACAAGGCAAAGCATGCCGGTAAGCCATCATATGGGTCATTTAGTAATGATGTGTGTAAGAACGAGGCAACTCTCTATTGTTCTGCAGCAATAGCAACCTCCCACATAAGAATGTTTTAGTTTTCAGGCTGGTAACACATTTCAAAAATAAAATGTGCAAAAACTCTGTTTTGGAACAAAGTTTCTTTTGTACTAAAAGATCTCGTCCAATCATAAGCGCTCAAAACAATAGCCAAAAGACGTTTACAATTCGATATATTCCCACATAGAAATTTTGATATATAAAGGATCAGGAAATCTTAGATGAAAAGGGAATCAGATATCAATTAAATAAAATATTAAAAAATCGGCTAAGTTTTGAAATTATGGCAGATTTTCATGTTTTAACCAATGAGATGGACGGATTAGACAATACACAATTAGCACATTTATGCATTCCATTGCCGTTTGCCTGCCTCATTCTTACACACATCATTACTTAATTCTGGTCCTCTAACAGTTAACGGAAATATTGAATAGATAAATAATGCATCTAAATGCTGTAAAATGAGACTGATACCATTGACGTCGAATCGTTGCGGCTCGTTGATGTTGCAGATGATGATGATACTGATGATGTAGTTGATGATGATACCACTGGTGATGCTGATATAGGTGTTGTTCTTGGAGATGATGATACTAATGCTGATTTTAATGATGCTGACAATAATGGAGAACTAGATTCTTTTTGCGTCGAAGATGACGGTACGGACGATTTTAGATTGTTCAATGAATTCTCCCTTGTTGATGATGATGGTGATGGCGATGCTGATAATGATGGCGATGCTGTTAATGGTGGTGATGGCGATGGCGATGGCGATGGCGATGCTGATAATGATGTTGATGGTGATGTTGATAATGACGGCGATGATGGTGATGCAGACGAACCTGAAACGATGATTGTACAAAAGGCATTTCTATTAAATAGCAGCATCACTTCTCACTACAAAAACAAACCTTACAATGGCAACTCCATAACTTTTAAAGTGATTAATATAATTAATTACAATATTGAGAATAAAACAGAAAAGACAAATTCAAAATTAAAATAAATAACACCAATTCAACTATATATATATATCACAACGTGTACGATATCATTATCATCATCATTATCACCAACATCATCATCAACCAGGCGCAGATACAGAAATTTGACAGGGGTGTGTCCTGATTGCAAATGAAGGGCTCTTAAGGTATTAGGGGGTGTCCGGTTCCTAAATGTCTTAGATAAAATAGGGGTAATTGCGGCGCTAGGGGGTGTCCGGTGCCACTAGGGACACCCCCTAGATCCGCTCCTGTCAACATCATCATCATCATCATCATCATCAGATTACATCATCAATATCATCATCAGATCATCAACATGAACATCATCAGATCATCATCACCAACATCATCATCCTCATCAGATCATCATCCTCATCATCGATTGTCATCATCAGATTTTATCATCAACATCATCGTCATCAGATCATCATCCGAGTCTGCATATCATCATCAGAACACAAACATCATCATAATCAGATCGTCAGATAATCACCACCACCACCATCAGATTATCATAATCAGATCATCACCATCAGATCACCACCACCATCACCATCAAATCATCATCATCAGATCATCACCACCATCACCATTAGATCATAACCATCAGATCACCACCACCATCACCATCGATCAACACCATCAGATCATGATCACCACCATCACCATCAGATCATCATCATCAGATCATTACCACCATCACCATCAGATAAACACCATCAGATCATAATCACCACCATCACCATCAGATTATCATCATCAGATCATCACTACCATCACCATCAGATCATCATCATCAGATCATCGTCACCACCATCACCATCAGATCATCATCATCAGATCATTACCATCATCACCATCAGATCATCACCATCAAATCACCACCACCATCACCATCAGATTATCATCATCAGAAATAGAGATTAGATATAGAAATCATTCACAAGACATGTTTAAGGTATGGTCTGGAAATAAGTTTTAAGAAAACAAAGACACAAGTATTTAACGATACAGAACTTATGAATGAAAGGAGTATTCTGAAAATTGCTGGGAATGAAATTGTAAATGTGAAAGAATTTAAGTACCTTGGTCATATGTTTTATAGTGACATGAAGGAATCGTTTGTGGATAATAGAATGCTTAGTGCAAATGGGAAATTTCATGAACTAAAGAACGTATTGACTGATCACAAAGTGTCAATGAAAACCCGTAAAAAATTGCTTGAATCCTGTATTAGATCAAGACTTATAAACTGTACTGAGGCTCAGCTACCGAAAGAAAATGAAATGAAAAAGTTAGAATCGTGTTGGTATGGTTTCCTGAGAAGAATGGTAAGGAATGTATGGGAACGAAAAACGAACAGTGAAGGAGAAGAAACGTATGCACTTAAATACAGAAACATAGATCTGGAGAGAATTGTTGGAACCTCATCAATATGAGATTTTATATACATAAGATATTTGAAGTATATCGCACACGTGTGCAGAAGAACAAACTCGCACTTGACGAAACAATTACTATTCATAAACCCATCAGCCAAATTTGTTAGAGATCCTTGGATCAAAATAGAGAAACTGCTAAATGTTGATAAAGAACAAGCTAAAAGATCTACGCAAGACAGAAAAGCCTTCAATGGACTACTACAACAGAATTTTGTTTCTCTGTAGTAATATGTCCCCACTGAGTAACTAATCATTTAATAGTGGAATAAAACTGATACTGATACTGATCATCATCACCACTACCACCATCAGATCATCACCACCATCACCATCAGATCATTACCACCACCACCATCAGATCATCATCGTCAGATCATTACCATCATCACCATCAGATCATCATCATCAAATCACCACCACCATCACCATCAGATTATCATCATCAGATCATCATCACCATCACCATCAGATCATCACCACCATCACCATCAGATCATCATCATCAGGTCATCACCACCATCACCATCAGATCATCATCATCATATCATTGCCACCATCACCATCAGATCATCATCATCAGATCACCACCACCATCACCATCGATCAACACCATCACCATCAGATCATCATCATCAGATCATTACCACCATCACCATCAGATCAACACCATCAGATCACCACCACCATCACCATCAGATTAACATCATCAGATCATCACCACCACCACCATCACCATTAGATTAACATCATCAGATCATCACCACCATCACCATCAGATTAACATCATCAGATCATCACCACCACCACCATCACCATCAGATCATCATCATCAGATCATTACCACCATCACCATCAGATCAACACCATCAGATCACCACCACCATCACCATCAGATTAACATCATCAGATCATCACCACCACCACCATCACCATTAGATTAACATCATCAGATCATCACCACCATCACCATCAGATTAACATCATCAGATCATCACCACCATCACCATCAGATCGTCATCATTAGATCATCGTCACCACCATCACCATCAGATCATCATCATCAGATCATCACCATCAGATTATCATCATCAGATCCCCACCATCACCATCAGATCATCATCATCAGATCATCACCACCATAACCATCAGATTTTCATCACCAAATCATCACCACCATCACCATCAGATCATCATCATCATATCATTACCACCATCACCATCAGATTATGATCATCATATCATCACCACCATCACCATCAGATTATCATCTTCAAATCACCACCACCATCACCATCAGATTATCATCTTCAAATCACCACCATCACCATCAGATTAACATCATCAGATCATCGTCATCATCATCACCATCAGATCATCATCAGATCATCACCACCATCACCATCAGATTAACATCATAAGATCATCGTCATCATCATCACCATCAGATCACCATCAGATCATCACCACCATCACCATCAGATTATCATCATCAAATCACCACCACCACCATCAGATCATCGTCAGATCATCACCACCATCACCATCAGATTATCATCATCAAATCACCACCACCACCATCAGATCATCGTCAGATCATCACCACCATCACCATCAGATTATCATCATCAAATCACCACCACCACCATCAGATCGTCACCACCATCATCATCAAATCATCACAATGCACTATCATCATCGTGCAATATACCATCTTCGTCTTCTTTCCATTTGTAAACCATTAAAAGAGCACCTACAATAGCTTGCGTTACTGTTTAACCGAGGAAAAGTTCGGATGTGAAGCAGGCAACACATCAACTACTACAACAATGACTGTTACTCAACTTACCATTCGAAGAGACTGAAGAATTCTGGCAAATAAAAGTCGCTTTGTGTTTCTTGTCAAATCCAATAAAAGTGATATCAAAAGTTTTTAGCACTTTCATTCCGAGATAAAGCGCATCTTTTCCTTCTTCAATCGTACGAACAGCTCTAGATCCATTCCCCCAAAACCATCCACTGCCATTCTTGGAAGCGCCCACGAAAATCTCCAAGGGAAATTTAACAATACTCGAGTTAAGGATTTTCATAATCAAAGGCTTTAATAATGCTGTTCTTAGAGAGTTTCCTATGTACATAAGATGAGCACCATTTTGAATTGTGGCGCACTCTTTCTGTGCATCGCCCCACTTTTTATCTGCACCGACGTGAAGATAGCATGATTGGCCTTCTTCGGTCCACTTGCCAATGGATATCGATGAGCTATGACTGAAAACTGGAATAAATACAATAAATAAATTTGAAACTGCGATGTTTCGACAGCTTCTGCTAGTTTTAAACAGGCGATGTATATAGAGGGTCCTGAATAGGTAAAATGGGAGCTTGGATTGGCCTTATTTTTTAATGGGAAAATGGGGCTGGATGCACTGGGACTGGGATTTACAAATAAAAGAAACAATAGAAAATGGGAATGGGAATGAAAGCTTGAGCAAAACTGATGGGATTATGTGATTTTTGACTGAGATTTGGTCCAAATGTAAACTGGGGAATGGGATTCGGATAACTCCCCCCCCCCCCCCCCCCTACAATTCAGGACCCTCTATAATTAAGATCTACCTATATCCAGTGTACCGAGTGCTTGATGAAGAGAAGCAGAAGCAACCGAAACGTCGCGGTTTCAAACCATCGACAAATGACTAAACAAGCTATTTATCTCATATCCACGATGAACAATCTTTATAATTTTGAATATGTTTATTACTCAGGCTAGCCCGCAGGGGAGCCTGAGTCTAGGCTTACCTTTTCTATCTATGGGTCTATCGTTGTGTCGTGATTACACATGACGTAATGCCACAGGTAAACCACAACTACTCTATGACGTAGCCTGAGTAAACGCACTAAATGCGTCTAGTTAAGTTAAAGTGCGAATCACAAAACCGTGGGCACCTAGAAATATTTAAAAAATCGTTTTTGTTCGTTGAACAACTCAGAAAATACTATATCACGCCAAGACGTTTGACTGATATGTAGTATGATAAACCTTTTGTAGTTAGAGTTGTTTGTGAGTTGCTATACGAACAATAAACGATTTCTAAAATATTTCTGGGTGCCCACGGTTTTTCGATTCGCACTGTAATATTGTATTTCATAATGTCACCAAGAGATCTTTCATAATAAATAAATTTTACAAGTAAACAGATATTTTCAGATTTAAGCACTGTAATAGAAACGAATAAAATAGGCATTTATGGTAGGTTTTGATTCTGCAAGCGGAAGAAATTGCTAATTATGAAGTAAGCACGTATTCTCTATATGTGCAAATGCAAAATACCTTCGGACATGACCTCTTTTTTTATACAAAACATTTTACGTAGTCGATCCCCTCTCTCCCGGAAGTTGAATGTTTTGAATGTGAAACTGTTCACATGAGGAAGAGCAATCGACATTTATCATTTAAATGGAAGGAATTCTCGACGCAAATCAACTTTGAGTATTTTGTACATTTTTTTAAACGATTGAAAACGTTCCTAAAAATGTTGAAATTGCACAACAATTTTAAACTTGATCAATGTATAAACTTGAACTCGTTACCTTGGAGTATTCAAATTCACGCAAAACTATAGACAGTTTTGCAGTCTTTTAAAGTCACTGACTTTTCGAATATAAATTACATCTTACAAAAGCATTTACTATACCTTGGTTGTTCATCAGAACCAGTGAAAAAGACACCATAAGCAGCTGCAATGAGGGCATCATGGCCTTAACACAAAGACAAGGAAAATAATTAAAAAATTGAGAATTCTGTACGTTTGAATGTTTGCTTGTTCGTTTGTTTGCATGTTTTTTTTGTTTGAATGTTTGTTTGTCCATTAGTGTATTCGTTTGCATGATAATGTGGAAGGTTTTTAGGAAATTCGACGTAAACGAACTTTTCTTTTCTATTCCGGCAACTCCTCAATGCTTACCCACGCAGAAAAGTGTCCTTTTTATAATTTCTTGATAGACTGGCTTTGAGTGTTATTATAGATAGAACTTATAACTCTGTCAAAACGATTTCACAAGAATCAAATGCAATGATTAATGAACTCATAACATAATAGCTGATCTAAGTCATTAAGACTGAGAGGATTAGGATTTACTTTGATATTTTTCTTAGATATAACTTATAACTTTGTCAAAAAATGACAAGACTTCACAAAAAAGAATTGCAATGATTAATGAAAATAACAGCTGAATCTAAATCATTAAGACTGAGAGAATTATCATTTGGATCACCGATTATTGAAATAAAGCAACGAGATGTAAGAACGTTGTAGGACATGCACACGTCATTGCCAAGATATTTTTTCTATCATATTTCTTTCTAGGAAATTTAATATATATATATTTAATTACCACTATATTTTAGGTTTTTGAATTTAACTATTCATTGATTTAATCATACATTTTTTTTTTGTTTGTCATTCATTTACTCGGTCAGTTAGTCAGTCAGTCTGTGATTTATTTAAACATTCATCTATATATTAATTCATCTATTCATTTCATTTATCATTCAGAATTTTCCATATGAAAAAAAAAATTTAAATGCATTTCTTTATACAAACTGCTATATGTACATTAATTTAAGAAACAACCCTTTAATTACACCTCTTAACAGTTAAACAAATATGAGAAAAAATATAAGAATTTCGACAATGTGAAACGTCTTTAAACGGACTGATTGCGTGCAAGTGAATTGGAACCTTAGAAAAAAGGGCTCTAGATGTTATCAGTATAGATTAATTTAAAGTCTCAGAAAGTATTATAAAAATTAGAATGTATTCAGTGTTGTTGTTGCAAGAATCTAATAAATGCTCTGTATAAAAGCTTTTCTTAATATCAAAAATATCATGAGCTTATAAATGCTATTGTTAGTTAATTATACTTGAGTGACAAATTTCCGCCGAAATTTCACTTCATGAAGCAAGCGGGGTCTTTGGTGAACACGAAAAGAAGGAAATACTAGGAAATCACGAGCCTTGACTTTTTAATCTTATTCAAGAATAAATAGACTTGTAGAGCTATATGTTCTGTATATTTATGGTTTTATTGGGTTTGGTATTCGATTATTGGTTTATATCCATTTTAAACAGAGAGAAAATAGCATAAATATATGCATGAAAAAAGAATATTTTTTAGCGAATGTACAAACGAATATATGGATAAATTGATCAATTCAAGAATAAATAGACTTGTAGAGCTATATGTTCTGTATATTTATGGTTTTATTGGATTTGGTATTTGATTATTGGTTTATATCCATTTTAAAACAACAAGAAAATAGCATAAATATATGCATGAAAAAAGAATATTTTTTAGCGAATGTACAAACGAATATATGGATAAGTGTATTTTTATGGCTTTATTCGGTTTGGTATTTAATTATCACTTTATATCAATTTTAAAATAGAAAATAGCATCAATAAATGCATGAGAAATAATTATATTATTTATGAACGAGCGAGCAAGTGAATGAACAAACGAATATGAAATACAGTAAATGCATAGATTCATCCACTTCAGCCTCGACTTGAATCAAGTATTTCGTGTTCAGTCATGCGAATTCGGGAAAGGTCTATTTTCGGTTTGCATGTGACGTCATCAAAATGCTAAAATCTAACCTATAAATCGCAGAAGGCTGGTCCTCTAATATTTTGTAGATGTATTTGAAATATATTATTCCTGAAAGTCTGGTTGGTTTTTGTTGTTTCGTTCTTGACGACGATTGTTCTCGTAACATTGTCACGCATTTTCTAGAGCCGTAAAAAGATGTAAATTAGTCACCTTTTTTTGCTGGTATATAAATGAAATTGTTTGTTGTTTAAACTTTTCACCTCTAAAGCGTTTTGGTTTGAGTTAAATTTATAATTTCGACGCCTGAAATTTTGTCCGCCATGTTGTTGTACACAAGCTAGCTGTACACAAATATGGCGGCTCCATACATTCTTACCAAAAACAATAGCATATGAAATTGTTCATATCTTGGCAGCAAAAACTTGGTTTGACTTGAATTTTTGCAAAATTACATACTTTACCCACTCTTTCACGTGAAAGTACTTTTAGGTCTCTGAAACTGCCTGAAATATTTTTGATGACGTAAATGTAAATCGAGAATTGGAAGTTATATACTGACTTTAAGTTATTCATAGCTCGTTCTAACCCCTTACAAAATGTGTTGTTGTTGTTCTCTCCAGTGGGCCACGCGTTCTCGTGTTTTCCTTCCTTGGCAAAAATCAGCATGTGAGCTGAGCTGAGTGATGTGAAAAAATAAAAATATAGAATGTATTGCAGGTGAAAGTGCATAAGACGTTAAAATATAATCTTAGATTGTAATATATAAAGTATATATATTTATCTATATACTTTTCTGCTTAATGCAGAAAGAAAAAATATATCTATATTTAAAAGAAAAAATAAGAATAGAGAATGCAGTTCAGGTGAGAAGTGTTGTCATTATCTATAAGACGTTATATAATCTTAGATTGTAATATATAAAGTATATATATTTATCTATATACTTTTCTGCATAATGCAGTTCATTATTTAAAAGAAAAATTAGAATAGAGAATGCAGTTCAGGTGAGAAGTGTTGTCATTATCTATAAGACGTTATATAATCTGAAATTGTAATGTATAAAGTATATATATTTATCTATATACTTTTCTGCATAATACAGTTCATTATTTATAATAAAGTTAAAAGAGAGAATGCAGTTCAGGTGAAAAGTGTTGTCATTATCTATAAGACGTTATATTATCTTATATTGTAATATATAAAGTATATATATATATTTATATAATTTGCTGCATAATACATTTCATTATTTATAAGTTTTAACATTATATTATATTAAAATTATTATTGTTTTGCGCAGTAGATCATTGTTTGTATTCTGCGCAATATAAATTATAAAAATTATCATTATTATTATATAGAGTACAAACACTAAAAGTGTGCAACATAAATACCACTAAATACTGCTAAATTATGCAAATTCTTTTGTTCTCTATTGTTTAATCAACACTATTTAGTGGCAAATATTTCAAAGTATTGCACACTTTTAGTGTTTGTACTCTATAAGTGTGTGTTTGAAGAGCATGCCTACTATCAGGGAAGAACCATTTGATATATTATGGTGGAATTGGGTGGGGTGGGTTAAACCGAAACGATAACGATCCTGACATTGAAAACAATATCGTACAATGTCAAATACCATAAAAGAAATCGAGCTAGCTTATAAATAGATATCGAGCAACACTCGAGGGCGGAAACAAAGACTTAGAACTGCTCCCCCTTGATCAAATATCCAATACATGCATGGTCCACCCCTTATGTCTTTACCCGGGGAAGGGGGATGTACTCGAGATGGTTTTCGATAGGGAGTTTCCATTTATATTTTCTCATTATTGTAATTTAATTTATTGAAAACCAATCCTTCGAATCAAATATCCATGTGCTCGTATGCATTCATACACTCATTATTTTGAGTGTATATTGTAAAACGCCTAGGACAGGATTGGATAGGCGCTATATAAATGCTACATATCATCATCATCATCATCATCATCATCATCATCATCATCATCATTATTATTATTATTATTATTACTATTATTATTATTATGATCCTCCGGGTCTAAAAAACCGTACACTGATTCAAGACACTCGAGGGTAAAGAATTCAAGACAAATAAGAAAGGGACCCTACTTAAGTGGTATTCCAAGAATTAATCATGAGGCCGCTTCGTTGCAAATGTTTTTTTTATAAACTCAGTACCCTAGCCTCTCTAAGACACAAAACTTAAAGCGCACCATCTTTTTAATTCTAGATTATATTTGAGACAATGTTGGGTAAAATGAATGTCTTGTTTAAAACAGCAAGGTCAAAAACCATACCAAATCGAGCAGCATATACCTAAAGTATATATTTGTATTTGTATTGATATATATTTACAATCGTGTAATATAAACGTTGAAAAAAATGTTTTGAAAAAATGTACTGAAATGTTATTACAGTAAGAATTGAAAAACCGTGGGCACCTAGAAATAGTTTAGAAATCGTTTATTATTCGTTGAACAACTCAGAAACAACTGTATCACCGCAAAAAAATTGACTGATGTGTAGTATGATAAATCTTTTGTAGTTAGAGTTGTTTGCGAGTTGTTCAACGAACAATAAACGATTTCTAAAATATTTCTGGGTGCCCACGGATTTCCGATTCGCACTGTAAAACTACAAAATTTAAAACATATGACTTCTCTTTTTCTCGAAAAAAAACCCTTTCCTTTTTAAAGCTGCATTACTCTAGTAACTATCAAAGGTATTGCAATTAATACCGACATCTAAACAATTCAGCATGAAATGTTTCACTGAAGTTACAATACTTACATCGAATAAATATTCCTGACATTGTTTTACCACTCTACAGAAAAAAAGGAACTTCGTTTAAATAAACATAACATAATACTTACTTCTAAACTTTGAAGAAAGAAAAAGCTCCTAAAACATCAAAGCCTTGACTTGACTTCCTCAAATATTATTTCGATTTTACAGTAGGAATATGATACTATTATCATATCTCATGGGGTACGAATCGGATGTATGCATTTTGAATACAAAAAGTCAAAGTTTGGCGAGAACTGGATGGAGTGGAACACCTGCTTTCAAAGTTAATAAATTGACTCTAACCACACTTTGAATTTGTTGTTTACTTTGTCATTGAAATAAAAATCCAATTTCGGAGTCCTGATGAGATATTTTAACAAAGAAATGGTTTTACAATTGCAAAATAACAACTAACCTTTTCAATGAAATATAATTAAGAATTAAAAAAATTAGAAATAAGTAAACAGAGATAAAATCTTGACAACAATTGTGTGGGTTATAACTATTTTGCATATTCGAAATAAGTTATTTTTGTTGAACAGATCGTACGAAACATTAGAAAAATATTAATTAAAAGTATTGAATGGGGTAGAATTAAAATAACGGAAATACTCTTTTCTGACTGAACGCTTTTGAATTCATTAAAAATACATTAAAAAACTCGCAAAAAGGTAAATTAAAGATATTGACGGAAATCATTGTAGTGAAACTCCAAAAATGAGTGTTTTATTAACTGAGCTCTTCCAATCAAAATTCATTAAAGCATCAACGGAAAGAATCGAAAAATATAATGAAATTTCGAAAGGGCATAATTAAGACTTACCACAGAGTAGATTACAGTAGATCAAGCAAAAAGAAACTGATTGACCCAGACTTCATATTCAATTTCTCTTTGAAAAGCTTTTGTAAATCTCCCCACGAATTTAACAAACATATAGATTGATGTAATTATTAGGTTCCAACAGCGAAGTTTCCGAACTGCATCCTGCATGCTGTTGAACGTGCAGTTTTCATGATTGATGAAGACATACAGCCGGCCCACATAAGCAAGTATTTTGGTATTTCGGTATTTTGAACTAAATTTACACAAGTTTGTAAACACTTCAGACGCTCGTACTGAGCAACTGAGATAAACTAACATATTTTAATTATAATAAAAACAGAAACAACGTCAAATCATGGACATTTTAAAACAAAACAAAATTAAACTTAAATGACTTTCAAACATTAAAGATCAAATTTGCAGTAAAAAAAAATCGAGAAAAATATAAATTCTGTACCTGTCTTAACGTTTGAAGCTATTTTGGGCTTCCTATGTTAACAATTGACGCTCGAATTCCTGCTATGACGTCATTGTAGTGACACAGATTATTTCTGGCTACAGTAAACACACTACCATTCTGTCTGAGAAATTTTGAAAAACTCAGCCCAAAAGTAAATGGCCAGTATGTTTAACCAAATAATACATGACCGTTATCTTATCTCTCTTATTATATCTTGTTCCTATAATGACGTCACGACGCAGTCCTCCAGAAACTCGGACATTGTCTTCTGATTCTGAAATTATTTGCAAGCCAATAATAAATCAACGAAAAAAAGCTTAAAATGACGTATTTATCCAGAACCTAAAAGTCTGACTGATATAATAATAAAGTAGCTTTGCTTGTGATATTTAAAATCAAAATAAAACTTACTTGCGTTAGTTTTTATTTTAAATAAAAATGATATAATAAAAACTTTATAATTATAATTAACGATTTGCAAATGTTTCAATAACATTGTGTGTGCGTGTTTGTAATCATATTCAAACGAGAAAAGAAAAGAAAACCCTGAACAATGATGACACAATTAGTTCTCTACTTTCACATAACCACAATGCCTTCTATTTGTTGGGGGAAGATATTGGAATTCAAATGTATTTTGAATTATAGTTATAATTGGTTTTATTTGAATTACCATAGTCCCCCCCCCCCCCCCCCCCCCATAAAAAAGAACAAAAAACAGAAGGCATTATAGTTATTGTCAAAGTAGAGAATACAATAGTTATGCAACCTCGTTCCCAGGGCCCTCTCCCTTCGCTTTTGGGTGAGAGGCCCTGGGAACGTGAGGTTCAGTTATGATGACTGTTATCAACATTTTTTTTCTTGTGGAAATCTCCAGATATACCGCTTTCCGAGATACTTTGTCCACCTGAGATTAAAAACCTATGAACTAGTTGCGCAGAAGACTATGGGTAACTCATGCTTGCTTTACTAGAACGAAGGGATTTCATATAGCCACCTCGCAATACTTGTCAATGTATTATTGAGATAATATTATTTTAACATATTAGACAACAATATGCATGCATGCTTTACCAGAACGAAGGGATTTCATATAGCCACATCGCAATACTTGTCAATGTATTATTGAGATAATATTATTTTAACAAATTAGACAACAATATGCATGCTTGCTTTACTAGAACGAAGGGATTTCATATAGCCACCTCGCAATACTTGTCAATGTATTATTGAGATAATATTATTTTAACATATTAGACAACAATATGCATGCATGCTTTACCAGAACGAAGGGATTTCATATAGCCACATCGCAATACTTGTCAATGTATTATTGAGATAATATTATTTTAACAAATTAGACAACAATATGCATGCTTGCTTTACTAGAACGAAGGGATTTCATAGCCACATCGCAATACTTATCAATGTATTATTGAGATAATATTATTTTAACAAATTAGACAACAATATGCATGCATGCTTTACCAGAACGAAGGGATTTCATAGCCACCTTGCAATACTTGTCAATGAATTATTGAGATAATATTATTTTAACAAATTAGACAACAATATGCATGTATGCTTTACCAGAACGAAGGGATTTCATAGCCACCTTGCAATACTTGTCAATGTATTATTGAGATAATATTATTTTAACATATTAGACAACAATATGCATGCATGCTTTACTAGAACGAAGGGATTTCATAGCCACCTTGCAATACTTGTCAATGAATTATTGAGATAATATTATTTTAACAAATTAGACAACAATATGCATGTATGCTTTACTAGAACGAAGGGATTTCATAGCCACCTTGCAATACTTGTCAATGTATTATTGAGATAATATTATTTTAACAAATTAGACAACAATAAAGTCGTGCTGAACGCACATTTAGTTTCTGTAACTCACCATTTCTGCGCACTTTCTACGATGTATGATCTGTACGTATGATCTATATTTTGAAAACAAAAACCTTTGTCCAATTAAGGTAATTCAAACTTTGTATATCGATATTATAAAAAGTTTTCATTAACAGAAAGAAACAATTGCAGCTAGTTTCTAATAAAAAAAACAGCTATAGATATTAGAAAATTTGGAGCAAATTGTCACCCGCTACATACAACTACCAGCGGTTCCTTTTACACCTGTTTATGACGGACTCATACATATTTTTGAGAGTTTTTATTAATGTATGTAAATAAAACGAGAACGTTAATGTTTCGAGTGTCTGCATTGTTAAGTGCCTCTTATCCCCGGCCTGCTTCTAACTAACAATATCCGATCCATAGCGTATACATCTATTTTAAAAATGTTGAATTGTGAATTGTGAATACTGAATATAGTGCATTCCAAGACCGAAATGCATTGTGCATCTTATGTACAATTTTGAGTTATAATTTCCGTTATTTTAGTGTATATTCAACAAAACAAAGCAGTATATACCAGCTCCGTATAGAAAGAAAATCGAAATAGTTACTATTTTTATTTAAAGTTTTAAAGACCAATAATGCATTTCGGTTTTGGAATTCCTAATTCAGTATTCACAGTTCATCGTTTTAAAACAGCTGTATATGACTGGAAAACATTCTTAAAGGGCCTCCTTTCTACTGCCTCAAACTAAGAGATCCTATGTGGACTTTGTGTTATAATAAAAAAACATTCCTTGGTTTACAGTGACGTTACTCGAACCATGAACACTTTGATTTTTTTTTTCATGTTATTATCCTTTTCATTTTTTATTTTTTTATTTTATTAGCTTTTTCCTTCATATGAAGGCAGGGACACCACAACAGCTTACGCCAATTACCGTGGGCCCTGTAGTATGCTGAGACCTGACTGTTGTGCCGGGAGACAATCCCCTGCTCTTTTCGAAGAGCACAACAGGATCTTTTACGTCCACCTTATATAGGAATTAGAGTGAAGGCAGACGGGACCTCTGGCTTTACGTCCTTATCCTCCCAAAGAGCCAGCTATGCAGGCTAATAAGTTTTTTGAACCTTCTACTCATTGAAAACCACTAAAGCAGTGAGTTCAAATACACTATAGGTGCTCATAATAAATCTCATTTCTAATCTATTCGCTCATGCATTGGATGTGGGTTAAAAAGAGTAACAAAACAAACTCAAAGTCTGCATAATAGTTCTTATTTCTAATCATGCGCTCATAATATGTGGGTTAAGAATAGTAACGAAACAAACTCAAAGTGTGCATAATAAATATTATTTCTAATCATGCGCTCATGGGATGTGGGTTAAGAATAGTAACGAAACAAACTCAAAGTGTGCATAATAAATATTATTTCTAATCTATGCGCTCATGGGATGTGGGTTAAGAATAGTAACAAAAAAACTCAGTGTTCGACTTCACGGTTCGAGTGTCCTCGCTGTATATACACGTGTAAGAATGACACTAAAATGTAGAGGCTAGGTAAACACGGTTAAAAAGACCTCAAAATCGACTGGGAGATTAGAGAAATCACTGAATTGAAATATTAGGGAGCAGGGAAAAATGTCTAATTAAACAAAATTAGGGAGATGGGAGAAAAACACTATGAAAAATATGAAATATGCAAAAAGGATTTTGTGTAAATAAAACATCTCAATACGCCAATTTTCGATTTTGTTTGAATTGTTTGATTGTTTGTCAAAAAGGGTGAACTTTGAATACTGAATTGAATAGTGCTTTCCAAGACCGAAATGCATAGTTGATCTTCAATACGTAAAATCATAGGTTGATCGAAAAAAGTCCAATCACGTGACTGTTACGAAGGATGGTCGCTTACGAGAGTAGTCGTTAGGAGAAAGTCAACTGTAGTTGAAAGAAAGCGGACTTTTTCATTGAAATCAAAGAAAAATAGACCAATAGCATTATAGCTTCAAATTCTACCAGTATCAGAATGCTTTACCTACTTTCTTTTGTTAAACTGATTATCAGTCTCAATTGTCCTAGAATTCCAAAGAGGCAACAAAAATCTGACTAACAAAAAAAGTTCGTAAAGCATTCTGGCACTGGTAGTATAATGACGTCATCGACGTGTCGATTATCCCGTTTTGGACCTACAATAATAGCAAGAAAATAGAGTCACGTGATAGGGGATTTTTTTGGATGAGCCGGAAAGAACAATGCAGTCACGTGATTGGCACTTTTTATAGTTACGGAGCTTATATATACGGGGAATAACGATATTATATATATATATATATATATATATATATATATATATATATATATATATATATATATATATATATATATATATATATATATACCACTATACATATAATATTTCCTTTAGAGTCGATGGTGAATTTCATGGTCTTATATCAAAAGGATCTTTTTGAGGTTAAAATGCCTACAAAATTTAGCTGTATCGACTTTCAACCGGATGATTTTCCTAAATGTCAGTGTCTGGTTTGTTGTCGAAGGCTATTTTTAAGTTTATTTCATGCCAAAGCTGTACAATGAAATATTGCTATGAAGTCCTAGTGATTGTAGGAAGCGTACTGGCTGCAAAGTGTGCAATAAATAGCGGTCCGTACATATGATTAATTGTAAAGCCCATTGAGATGTTGTATGTGAAATGCACTTTATAAAAAAACAGCATGAATATTACATCAAGTACAGAGGCCGGTTGTACGAAGCCTGAATATAGCGCTATCCACCGGATAAATCCTTATCCAGCGGATAAAATCTATAAAAAAACCTATGTAGTGGATAACTTTTATCCGCGGATAACTTTATCACCCCTTCGAACAGCCAGTCCTAGTTGGTTAATTGTGATAACTCGGACACTCAATGAAATTAAAAAGAATAAGGATAAAATTATTGCCTCGTTATCGCTGGACCGGAATCAGTATAGAGTACAACTTTGTTAAATCGGCAGAGAATAACAGATGGTTTAGTTTTGGTTTTCGTGAGTCAAGTCTCCATTCCATTTTGACGTCACAGTCCACTTTGTAGTGTTAACACGATGTTCATTCGAGCGATTTGTCAAAACCCGTCACTGCAATTCAGTTCCTCTTTTGACGTCACGAATTATAAGATGGTAGAAACCCCCATATATACGAATGCCCGCTTGTATAGTTTATCAAAAATAAGCTGACACTTTAAAATATCATATCATTTCAAATATATTACGACTGAAATTTCCTGTTCTTACGTCACAAATAAGATCTAGAACATCCCATATACGATATTTAGTCGTGGATTTTTTCAAAAATAGACTGCCGCTGCCACAATATATCATGTCAAATACGACTGATATTTCCTCATTTGATGTCACGAATAAGATGCTACAAGCCCCCATATACGAGTGATCACTTGTACAGTTTCTCAAAAATAATAAACTGTCACTTAAATAAATCACAATCATGTCAAATACGACTGACTATTCTCTTTTTGACGTCACGAATTAGATGCTAGAACATCCCATACGGATATTTAGTCGTGCGATCTCTCAGAAATAAACTGCCGCTGCTATGATATATCATGTCAAATACGACTAAATATTCTCTTTTTGACGTCACGAATAAGATGCTAGAACATCCCATACGGATATTTAGTCGTGCGATCTCTAAGAAATAGACTGCCGCTGCTATAATATATCATGTCAAATACGACTAAATATTCTCTTTTTGACGTCACGAATAAGATGCTAGAACATCCCATACGGATATTTAGTCGTGCGATCTCTAAGAAATAAACTGCCGCTGCTATAATATATCATGTCAAATACGACTAAATATTCTCTTTTTGACGTCACGAATAAGATGCTAGAACATCCCATACGGATATTTAGTCGTGCGATTTCTCAGAAATAAACTGCCGCTGCTATGACAAATGCGGCTGATATTTCCTAATTTGACGTCATATAAGAAGCTATAACATCCCGTATACTATCATTCCTTGTACAGTTTCTCAAAAATAAACTGTCACTTCGAAATTTCATATCATGTCAAATACGACTAAAATTTCTGTTTTCTGACGTCACGGATAAGATGCTAGAACATCCCATATACGATGTTCAGTCGTGCGATTTCTCGAAAAGTCGGAGTTAATTTCATGTTGTTCAATGGAGCGCTGCGATCACTGGCGATGGAGCGTGAAATATGACCAGCAGATGTGGCACCAACCGGTGATCAACAAGTGGACAAAAGAAAAAAATCGAACAAAGATCAAAAGATCAAATGATCAACAAAACAAACCCTCGTGTTCGCTATCACATATTATATAACGTCTTAAGAGTGTCTGTAAATAGAACTATACTTTACTAGTTACATGCTATAATCTGTCAAAATATATCATGTGAAATCCAGAATTTGCTAATATATGGTATATATTGATTCTTGATGATCTACTGTCACGCCAAAAAGAAATAAACGATTGAATTCTGTTGAATTTTCCTTGGAATTGTCAAATTTGCTCAAATATAAATCTTTGCTATCCTCAAAATTATATGCCTCAATTAATACCTTTGAATACAAAACTCCAGTTGAACTTAGAAGCAGTTATATTTTATATGCAATGGCATTTGCATTACGGTAAGCATTCATGATCAATAACCTCACTTATAATAATTATTGACAGTATCAACATTGCTAGTTTAAAATCTTCAATCTTCTATACCAGAAAACAGATTCTTCTTTTACGCGAAAACTCAGAGAAAACTAGCGAAGTTTTGGCCCAGAGAGAATGAGGAGAGGTGACTTGACTTGTTGAAATGGTTTTGGAAGAGTTATTGCGTAAAAGCAGGGACTGTTTTGCATTCGGCTATGTAGTGCAAAACAATTGTCATAATTTTGATAATGATCATACTCATACACAACTGTCAGTGCTTATATAAGATCACGTGCATATCCCGGTATATGTCCCATATATTAATAGGTCAAAAGCTCTTTTAAGGTGTTGCAGCACTAGCTAGCACTGGCTGTTTCTCCTTTTACGCTTTATAACTGAGTAGTTGGTGACATAGTGTGCCAATGTGATAAAGTATTTTGCTTATAAACGGTAGCCTGTGTTGCATCCGGAATTTTCGGAATTTACAAAGCAAATCCCAGATGCAACGCAGACTTATATTATATTATACATGGATGGATCAAATACAAATACGCTGAAATTGGTTGAGCAGACTTTATATATTAAGATAGTTTTGCACTTTTGTTTTTCAAATAAATCAAAAAATGTTATAAATAAGTAGCAACTGTTCAAATTGTAGTTTGCGATTCCAAGAACTCCCTTTAAATGGCCGCAACGTAGCATAAGGAAGCTGAGATTTGCCATCAGTTCATTTTACTAAGAACACTTGTTCTTAGTTCTTATATCTCCGGGGAATGATAACAAGGGCAACCACAAAAACTTTTGTTCCCAACATCTTCAACGTGATATCGAAAATACATCAGAATGCAAGAATCTTATTCCAAACATTTGAATTGCATGGGTCAAAACTACATAGCAACGCGTTAGCCAATCGGATCGATTTATTATCAGGCACCAGATTCTAGAAAACTAATGACACTGATGATCGCTGTAGAAGAAATTATATTTTTAATGGTAGTTTGTGATTTGTGTCTTTGTCTATCTCAATAATTATGTGTTGTGTGACAAAAATTTCAATTTTGACGTATTAGCCTCACCCGTACCCGTGCTTTCTAGAAAAAATGGAACGGATATCATACTATTTGGATGTTGCTGTTTTTTATTTTTCAAGAAAGTGAGGATCATATGTGATATGCATCTGGGTAAAACGTTTTTGTCATTGTTGGTTGATTTGTTCACTGGCTGGTCACACAATGCTAAGTATTTCGGTTGTAAATCTTCCTCGCATCGCCACATCAGCTTCGAGAAATGTGATGCGTTTATACACATCAGTATGCATGCCTTCACAGAAAGCTTTGCTTCGCTGAATGTTACGCTTATGGGCAGCTACCCACCGAAACAAGCCGCTTAGACTTAAACAAATCTACCCCAGTAAACTTAACGACTATATTTCTACCGAAAAATCAACTTTTACAATGTTTTGAAATGCTCATTAAAAATTTCAACCCCAATTTTGAAACGTTTAGATTTAAACTTGTGCGGCTTTGAAACCAACCAATCAGGTATCGTGAAAAACAATGGCTATTGTTTCCATGTAGTCTCTAGTGCCACAAGACGTTACCCGCCAAACCACCCTCAAGATTTTCAATAATTTCCCTGTAAGTCGAAAATCACACAAAAACATGGCTGAATCCATGGTTTTAATAAAAAAAAACTCCTCAACACTCACGAATTGTGCTTTCTCTGATTTTACAGTTCATAGATTAGACAAAATAGACCCTAGTTTTGGGGTTGTGATTAAGACGCGATAAACCCATAGGGTTGGCTACGTTGGCCAATGATGTGTATAGGTAATCAAGCAAAAATACTAAAACCATGGTAAACTATGGCCTGAAAATAACCCCCGAAAATAAACGATTTAAGGCTCATTTCACAACAACAAAACAAGCACGATTCTGGCTACGCCAAGCTCAGTCTCAAAAACACGAACTTCTAATAGTAATAGTTGAAATCTAATAAAAAAAGTTGGGACTCTGGGTATCTGGATTTTGAGTTCGACATTCGGGGGTTCAGGAGTTATCGAGGAGAAAATCACGGCAAGTGCACAACGCGATTTATAATGTGCAAAAATCTATTCATTGGCTAGAGATATAATATGTGCGAGCTAGATACAAAGGGGCGAATAACGATAGGCGTCTATAAATGTAGCGATTTACTTGGAAATAGCAAGGAAAGAGTCAGATTTGAGAGAGTTCAAGTTAAGTCGATGTAAATAAATACTAAAAGAGTGCGGCGGTGGTGTTTCTCTGCTCAACGGAAAACAATATAGTAGATATTTTGAATTTTAAGACATTATTTTGACAGTAGAACATCTATTAATACACATTTTAACAAGGAACTTAAAAGACTTTCCTGTGCTAGATTTAACACAGGTGTAATACAGGTATTCCAATTTTTCTTGTTTCAACATCTCCACTACCCCCTAGTGAAAATACCCACACAAACATTTTGATCTTATTACTTCTACTAATCCTGGCGGCTAATTCAGTTCCTAAAGATCATTCTTTCGTTGAAACACATCCCAAAATATTTAAGCAAAGTTGCTGTAGCGTTAATTTGATGGTCGAAGTAATTCTTTGTTTATGGGCACCAGTTGAGCAAATTTACGAACAAGATTATTAATATTGCATGTCCCCGATACCCGGTCTTTGAAACAGCTTACTGACGCGTAGGAACACACAAGCCCAGTGAAGATAGTGAAGCTTTACTCGACTTACTTACAAACTAACGAACAGGGGTGTTGACTTAGGAAACAATTCATGAAGGTTTAAAATTTATCATAAATTGCGTGAAGAAAGGAGCAAGTAGGGAAAGGAGAAATTATGATATCAGGTAAGCGAATTACTAGAATATATTTTGATTTAATATTCTTAGACTTCGAGAATCAATTATAGCTGCTTTCAAGTAATTTTCTAGTCGGATTTACTAAATGATAATTTTCTTATAATTAGCATACATCTAGAAATGTATTCGATTGATCATTTGTTCTAGAATGTGTTTAACAAAGAAGAAAAATTGTTCGAAAAACGGCTGAATGTCACAAGCAGAACAACCAGCGCCCTTCAAATAGATACATGTCATTCACTGAAATGTGCTTTCCTGGAATTTTTCTTAAAAGAAATATAACTTCAAATATTTTAATATAGTTTGAGAAATTATTAGAATAAATGTCAAATTTTAATTTTCAGGAGAAACTAATATAGCCATTTTTAAAAAATATCTTAACTATACCTTTATATTTGGTGTAAAAACGTTTTTTTCTTGGATTTAAATCTTTGATTTGATTGGCAGAAGCATATTAAAAAATAAGTTCAAGGCCACTAAAAATATCGTTAAATTTATAAGTTAGAATTCTCCATTAAAGAAAAATAAAATAAAGCTGTGGAGGGATAATTTGGGTTTTGATATTCAATATAGGTTAAACAATTTTATCAATTAGTGAAAATCAATCCGCCATTTTGAAAATAACTTACGACAAACTTTATTAATACGAATTTCTATTTCATTTAAATAATGTGTTTTCTTGGCAAATAAATATATATGTCTTTACAACAGAAACATAGCTCAATAATTTCATTTTCCTTGAGCTGAAACATTTTTGTAAACATACCAGCATATTGTTTCTATTTCGTGCGACTTTCAAGTTCGACTTGTATCCTAATTTCATCTATTTTCGTTGCTTATTTCTCACAACTACACCACCATATTCACTGTATTGCTTTATTATATCATAAACTATACATCTGTGGTTTCATTGTGTTATTTCAAGAGATTTATCATTGGAAAATTTGAAATAATTCAGCGATATTTGCCACTTGTTGGATACCAGTTTCTCCCGTGTTCTTTTGATCTTTCGTTCTCTGATCACAACCGTAATAATACAACACCAACGCTTATATTGGCAAAACAATCATTTACGGTTATTGAATACACAATAAAGACAAAGTTTGCATTCTAGATTACTGTCAGTTACCCTGGGTTGGATAAGTGATTCGACAAGGTAAAGAAATATTGGATTAAAATAGTGGCATGCAATTACTGGAGTGACCTTCGTAGAAGGAGATGGCTATAGGCCAATCCTCTTCAAACTGAGTAAATTAGTCGATCTGAGTTCTCTTTGAAAAATAACAATGAACCTTTTGCAAGAAAACTGAAATAATATTTACTTATAAAAGTATATACGTCCTATCCTTCTTAGTGTTAAAGTTTTCTAATTTACGAAAACTGTTTCTGGGAAAGTGCGCTTTGTCATGCAAGAAACATTGTTACCGTGTCATTGAAAACAATTGTTCAAATACAATGAAAATTGCTTACATTCTGTAAAGAAAAGTCAATCTATCAAAGGATTCTAACATAGCTTAGTAAATCAGTCTATAGTCTATATAAACCACATTGTATTACCAAGGTCAAACGTTGAACTTCACATAAGACGTACCTAATGTCTTTGTAGAGAGACAACCTTTACTATTCATGTTTTTAAACAATTTATGTGAAGACATAATTTGACTTGGTCTACATTTGCGCAAAACCTACATCACCAATGCAACATTTTGTGGCTATTTCGCTAGTTTACAGTACCATAACTCTCTTGGTTGTGAGATCAATTAGAACTAATTTTCAGTAGGGAATGCGTTCTATTCTCGATTTGGAAAGATGATTAATGAAACAGAACATACATTATTGTTATACCTTTTCCTGATATCTATATGGTTATCATTGCAATAAAACGATGTAAAATCCTATGCAACATTATTATTTGTTAAGGTTGTTGTCCTTTTAGACAGTATCATCTAGGATTTGCCAACTCTATTCCTCTGTGTTCGAACCCGATACAAAGTTTGATTCTGTGTCTAATCAGTCCGTGACACAAATGAAAGTAAAAAAAAATGGAAAATGAAAATGCAGATATTACGTATAAGAAATACAGATATTTAATTATGACTTTCGCAACGCACATGCGCAATTTAAAGCTACACAAGTTTAATTACCTCGTTGGCCAAACAAAATCACGGAAATTCTAAACTTTCCTAATAAATGATATAATAATACACATTGGCCTTTTTCACCCCAGAAAACGGACAGATTTTCTCGAAGGACAAATCGTCTCAAATTGTGTTCATCTCGTTTTCACACCAGATGACTTGTCCGTCATAAGACGGATTTGTCCGTTATAAGACGATTTGTCCATCTTCTAGTTTGAAAACGTTATATTGTTTCAATATATTGACATACACCTATTTCAAAAATCGTTGTCGCAGTCAAAGATACATTTCACACTCTGAAGCCTGCAAAGGATGTCGGTATTTCTTCGCGTGATATCGATTTATTCATAGCCGACATTTTAAGTGTACGTGTTTGTGTTATATGACCGTAACAAGCTGTTGCAGTGATAGCTGATGAAATAAATATCTCTTTAAAAGATTTGCACTAAATCACAAATAATGTTTATATTACCGACATCCTTTGCAGGCTTCAGCTACGACTGTAGCTTCGGCTGCGACAGCTATTTTTGAAACAGGAGTCAGTTGTACGATGCCTGGATAAAGATATCGACGGATAAGAGTTATCTGTTGTATAGTATTTGTATATATTTTATCCGTTGGATAGGGATTTATCCAGTGGATAGCGCTATTCAAGCTTCGTACAACCGTCTCCAGGGGACAGTTATACGAAGCCTGGATAAAGCTATCCACTGGATAAGAGTTATCCAATGTATAGAATGTGTATAGGTTTTATCCGTTGAATATAAATTAGGGATTTATCCGGTGGATAGCGCTATTCAGGCTTCGTACAACCGGCTTCAGATGTATGTAGAGTTCTGCTTGAGTGTATAAATTCATAGTGTATTAGAACTGCTATGCAATTAAGTTTGTGATCATCGGATGTTGCCTTACTTTAATTTATGATTTGCTAAATTCATTTGATTCCACTATATTGGCCCATGATGCCATACATAGAAAATGATATTATATGATTTCAATGAATTTAAAATTGGTGAAAAATTTGAATTAGAATTTGGATTCAGTTTTAGGGTCGATATATTAATTGCGCAATTACAAAACCAAGTTAATTGAAATAAGCTCATTGATAAAACAAACAGCTCCTCCCATTCATTCTCTAGTCATTAGTCATATATTTTACTCAACTGATTCACCTTTAATTTGCCTTAATTATATTTCCTTTTTAATAAGCAATATAACGAATTGCATCCTTTATTTGCAAATCAAACTCTGATTTGTTATAATTTATAATTGTTTGATTGTTGTTGTTGTTGTTAGCGTATTTTAGTGTCGACGACAAAGTGTTAGTCCCACTTTTATTCAAACTTATTCTCATTATATTTTGATATTTAAGCTATAATCACGTTTCCTAATTCGTTTAAAATAAAGCACTGTCTTGTTATTTATAATTCTATTTTTTTTTATTATTTTTGTTGTGTTGTTCTTATCGTATTTTGGTGTCGACGACAAAGTATTAGTCCCACTTTTACTCAAAGTTATTCTCATTATATTTTTTATTTAAGCAATAATCATTTTTCATACTTCGTTTAAAATCAAACACTGTCTTGTTATTTATAATAGTTTGTTTGTAAGTTCCTTTCAATGTCAAAAATCAAAAATCAGCTCGTTTTACGGTCCTTGAGCATGCGTACAGGTCATTATTGATGTCAAGAGGGACGATGGGTATTACATCATAAAGGTGGTGTTTTTCAAGTACAGAGGGTGTGGCATTCAAATAGTAACATGTAAGGGGATCACAATCAACTGACATATACATCTTTTTCAAATATCGTTGTCAAAATCAAAGATTCAGTTATTAATAATACTGTGAAGCCTGCGAAGGATGTCGGTATTTATTCTTTTCGCGTTGGAAAACAATAGTTTTTACATGATTAGAGGCTAGCCAGTTAAGAACAATAGTTACTCAAATTGGTCACCATTTTTTTTATTTGACGTATGAAATAACAAAAGTGTCCGAAAAGACAACACTTTGAAAATGTTCGGCTATGAAAAAAATCAAATAAAAGGGAGAAAATAGCTTATCTGAGCAATTCTTGAAAGCCAAATAATTTTTTTATCTTAATCTTTAAAAGTTATTCGATTATTAGAATAAAAGTTATAACTTTGAACAGAGAAAAAGTAGTCTGATCAACTCTCAATCGCTTAATGCTTGAAAGTTTCTAATTCATAAGCTTTATTCAAACGAGGCTCGTTGTAAGATTATGGTCACCATCGCAGTTCACGAGACTAGCATTCCAAGCCAAGCGCGCAGTTGAATCGCGGTGTTAAAGTGCTAGCTAGATGCAAATTCTACAAATTGAATAAAATATTCTAATACAATCTTAAAAAATATCTGATACAACGTGTGAGATTTTAAGTTTAAAATGTGTTGACTATGCGATCTAAGGTCCAGTCCAGACGTCGAACTCTTGCCGCGTCGAATCTAATTGCCTGGTACTAAACAAAAGAGCTGATACCTAAAAAGCCACTAGACCAAAAAAGTTAGTTGCAGCAGAATAAGCAGCCATAAATGTCTTAATTAATTTTGAAACAGTTTTTTAGAAGATATATACTATTGGGATGTGCGCGATAATAGGTACGACTACCTTACGACTACCTAGCAATGTAAGAACTAGAAGAGCAAAAATACCTGACTATAAAATACTAGCAGCTTTACCTTGCTAAAAGCACGTGCAATGTTTCAAGACCTTTGCTCATCTTTACGCTTAGTCTGTTCTGTATTCCACCATTGAAACCTTTAACCTTCTTTGTAAGGCCACGATAGAGTCACTGGTCATTGTTGATCTAGATAAACCCGTGAAACAAAGTGTATATTAGTGTGAAAAATATCAACAAAATAATACGATGGAATAAAGGTGCATTAAAGAGTGATACGGTAAAGAATGTTTCACGGGTTAATGAGAACCGCGCGCTCTAAAAGAAAGCAATGGAATCAGAGACTAATGAGGTGTATTAGTTTATCGATTTCACTGGTTTAGAGTGGTTTCAGTATTAACCTGTGAAACACACTTTATCGCTTTTTAAAACTACTATTACACTCTGGTTCTTTTGTTCTGTTTTTTGTTTATTTGACTCTTACACTCTAATTTTCTCAGAGTTGATTAAAGGCCATATACTACTGTTTGTCGAATTATCTTAAGCTTTTGTCGGGCACCGACATCTTTTTTTTTATTTATTTTTTTTATTTTTTTAATCATCTAATTTAAACCACATAAAATGTTACTGAGTGAAAAAAAGCGAATACCAAAGTTTGTGGCCTATGTGTTTACACAAGTGATCCAAAGTTGTCGTATATATAGTAAAAGAGTTAGACTAAGAAAGATGCTAAGTATAAATATAAAGCGGGAAAAGTGATGAACCAATCAAGAAGCGATAGAAAATGTATGAACAGTGAAAGAACAATAGATTGATTAATTAAAAGCGAATCGTTCATTCATATGTATATCGGTTTGACCACAAGCCTCAAGCAGAAAAACAGACTTTACGGCACCCTCTCGTAAATCAATGATTACTCATTCCATTTGTGATCGTGCGTAACCCCCGTTTGGTACCCGCTGTGCGGACAAAAACGCAAAGCTCAAGACTTTAACTTAACAAATTTACACATTTTTCTCTCAGTATTCTGACTCACAAATTTAAGTCTCTTTTCTATTCTAATTGGTTTTATAATAACTGATATTGAACGTATTGATTATTGCTCATAGGCGTGGCTGAACGCATATTAAGTTCATCGGTCTATTTCAAAAGGTTCTTTTTGGAAAATGGGCGTGGTTTTAGACAAAGGGTAGAGCGTTCTTTTTAAAAAGCAAACAAAAGCTAAAATCATAATTACTAATAACTTTCTCTTTACTGACTCTCTTTATTGGCAATAATTTTATCGAATTTAGATCAATAAAAGTTTTTCTTTCTTTCAAAGTAAACACATATATGTTATTTTCAAGGAATTGTTATTTATATGATGCTAACTTTAATAGGAAATATAGAGATTGTAAAGGGTTAAAAATAACTAAATGACATAATTTAGTTATCTAATCTTTGAAAAAAAAATCAAATGTCTTTTTACCGAGACAGTAATTACACGCGAGACAAACAAATTGCACCAATCAATTGATAGTATGGTAGTGGATTTCCACCTCTTTTTACCAATTCCATAAGCATAAATATCCTGTTTTAATAACTGTTAATTGTTCTTTAATTGATCTAATTATATAAATCACAAATTAACAAAGGTTTTGAGGTTAATAATTTTCGAAGTCCATAATTCCTCGTATTCGTCCTAGGTTGTTTTCTATTGACTCACTGAGGTCAGTACAGTCGACAAATCTTCAGTTCAATACTTTTCGAGGTCAATAATTGCTCATATATCATTCCTAGCTGGTGCTTTATTGAGCTCAGTCAATGCATTTTGCCATAACAATAATTGTCGAGGTCTATAATTCCTCATATTCTAGGAGTAAAATTCTCAGACCGCTGGTTCGGTTTTTATTAGTTTAAATAGATGGTGATTAATTTTGAGGTCGATAATTGCTGAGGATCATTACTCTTCACAATCTAAGCTTACAGATTTATTCCCAGTTCACTACTTTGTTTATTATTTGCCTTTTACTTGATCCAGATCGATAATCAGTTTTGATCATGAGCATCCATCTATTTATTATATTAAGCAGCATAGATGAAAACTAACCAGTAAACTAGTATAGGCTGCGTCGGTGTTTGATATAAACAATAGGTAATAGAATGAAATTTGTAAAAAGAAATGTTTACTTAACTTTAACGACGTTTCGAGCTTTAGCCTAACTTTTTTTCCGACGAAGGGCTAAATATTAAAGCGTCAGTAAAGTTTAGTTCACATTCTTTTACCAATTTCATTTTATTACCTATCGTTGCAGCAGTATAGCGTGAGGTTCAATATATTTTGAAATTGACAAATTTTGAGGTCAATAAATCAGTTTGAGGTGGACAATTTTCCAGATTCAAGATTCCTCGTGCATGATCAAAGTATAGTCTCAGCTCAATAGTCTACAAATTTAAGGTCGATACATATCTCGAGGTCGGCAAATATTTGTTAATTTGTGGCGGTAAATATTGGCCAGTTTTGGGGTGGATAACAGGTTAATATCTCATGTCACGTGACAGGGTCGGCGGGCTTCACTATGCGTATTGCCATCGCCTCTCAAGTTGTTATGTCTAGTTGCTTCCGAGTAAACAGATTAAAACAAGATGCAATTTCTTCAATATTACTTAATTTAAACTCGAGTGATATGGAAAATCACTGATAATGCCTTCAAACATATATAATTCAAACAGACATTGAAAAGAATCAAGTTCACAACAGTAAGAATGGAAAATAGCGAGTAAACTAGTATAGGCTGCGTCGTCAGTAAGAATGGGTATGTGCAAGTTCACGTTCTGTTTCAAACTTTTCGAGTAAATGCGCAGTTTTTCAGCGTTATTATAAATGAAGATATATGCTGTTTATGTTGCATTTTAAAGTATTGAAATGTCTTATAAACTAATTAAATCTAATAAAGTCTAATAAACAAATTTTTTATTCAAAATGGAAAATTGTGAATGTGTTAAATGACGCTTGGAAAGGAGAAAGTGGAATTAATAGAAGAAAAAAAAAGAAAAAACTAAACTAGAATAACACTATAATACTGTTAAAGAATTTTACAAACCTTTCAAACAAGAGAAGAGTGTACTAAGTGTTTTTAGACACTTAAAAGTGTTTAGAGGACAGTATCCTCACCGAACGCGGTGAACTGAATAATGGCTTTGAATAAGCTATCCTGCTATGGGGTCTTCTTACAATTGTTATCATATAGGGGCAGTAAATTACAAATCAGCACATCCCAATCAATAACTAGGTCAATTTTTCCTAATCATATTGTGACTACGAATCGAACAACTGAACAAAAATCGAGTTAACGTTGCCAGGTTTGTGTGCTTGGTGTACATATGCATTGGTATATTTAAAATGTAGTGTAAGGTCCCTTTTAATTGCATAGCACCGGATCGGATAGTTTTCCTCGAACAAAGTCGGCGAAAAATCAAAAAAAATCGGGATCACTTTTTAATTTCTCAACTATAGTAGCGCAAACATGAGTTTCGCACTAATGGGGGGGAGGAGTCATAACCACACCCCTTGCCCTACATTAGATAGTTTTGGCACACGGCTCTTCTAGCATGTTAATTTCGACCACTAATAGCCCAGTATATGGTAAAGTAGGCGTTTATTAACCATTAGCTTGAGCAAGCACCCGTAAAACCCTCACCCCATATATTCACAAGCACACCCTATTCTATGACCCGTATAATACATGATGTAATCGACCTCGGTGAGCGAAAAGCAATGAACAGGCCAAATCAGGGGCATTCAAATCACTGCATCCAAGTCGAGCGAATCGTATCCCTGATTCCGTTCACGGTTTTATCCAAAAGCATCACATAAAAAAGAGAGTTAATCCGACTGCAAGAAAAAAAGGATAACTTCTCCTTACCTCAACAGGTTAGCTATTTCTTAATCAATAAGTAGATTATATGGTTAAGGTGTTAAACTTGGACTGGAGATTTTGAAAGTTACATCTGAATTTACCAACAGCTTTATCCCAGGCTAACAACTTAAAAAAATGTTGGATTGAACACAATTGGATTAAATGCAATATAGCAGAGTTTAGAAGCGTTCAATACCTATTGCAGTACTATATATTAGGTTAAAGGTGGGGGTATTGCATTACAAGTTACAAATTAGGGCACCCGTTTTGAAATTAGAATACCCCATTTTCAAGCACCACACAAAAATTGTTTGAATGTCCGCTACACGCCAATATGATAAGTAGTACATCAGTTATTGCAGTTTATTAATCTTATTAATTAACGGAGTTTTTGGAAGGAGGTAATTCGGTGGACTTGGAATCAACAAATTAGTGGACCTCTTTGGTTTAGTCGAACACTTTTTTGTGATAGACGCTGTGAGATTAAAAAAACTCCACGAAAAGCTATCTATCATAGCTCAAGGACTTTATTAACGATTGCTAAATGTTTTGAAAAATTGTTTGAGAAATTAGAAAAAAACTTAGTTTGATCTGAACCACTCTAGTTTGACCTCTTGTGTCATGTTTGGCCTTGCAGTTCTTAACACTTTTCAGATTTAACCTTTTGATGTAACTATTTAAATGCTAGTCTTTCGAACTAGTCTTTCTTTAGTCTTTCTAACTTCTAAAGGGAATGTTTGGATTTTTTTAAAAAAATATATGCCCCAAGGCCTTTTTTATCTTGGTAAAAGGTCTGGTTTGGCGAGTTATTATGATTTGCTGGTAATATAGCGTGATTTTGTCTTGACTCGATGTGAATATATTCTATAAAAAACTGGGTAAAAAGACTAAAAAAAACTAGAAAGTCAGAATAGATTTTAAAGTTTGAATTCAAACTTGTTGCCTATTTGACATCAACAGCGCATGCCAGCTATTGTGGGCGTTTGATTTTTTTATTGAGGAAAGTAATTTAAACGACACTTCTATCAGGCTAATACTTTGTTAATTATATTTAGATATTTGCATTTAAAAATATCAATTTGAGGGTGCATTTCAAGTTTTGCAAATAACCCCATTTTCATAAAAAATGCTATTGTATTATTATCTTTTGCCGAGACAACAACAACAACAATTATATCTATTTTTTAACGACATACACAAATTAATTTTAAAACATAAATTATTTTCATAATAATATTAACATACACACATAAATTATTTTTTTTAGATTTTTTTCATTTTTTCTTGAATTTTCAATTTCAACTTAAAGTGTAAATTTCACTTGAAGGACGGGTTGTATTTGTTTGTCTCTATAATGACGTAACCGTTATTGACCTGGGTGTTTCTGACTGGTAGGGGCAGTATAGGCCATAAGCATCAAGGAGCTATGTAGTGTTTGTCAATTACTGACATAACACATTCGAATTCAAGCGAAGAATGTTTGATCAGTGCTTCTAGAAGGTTTTTTTTATTGAATCGAAAAATGTTGGATTAGTACTTCTAGAACGTTTTTTATTGACTCGAAAATTACTGACATAAGACATTCGATTTGAAGCGAAGAATGATTGATCATTACTTCTAAAACGTGTTCTACTGAACCGAAACATGTTTGATCAGTATTCTAGATTTTTTTTGTCAGTTTTGACTCGGTCAAATATTTTTTTTGTCCTTTTTTAACTTATGTCATGACCTTTTGAAATATATGACATGATAAAACTGGAACTGATCTAAAAGGTAACCCATTTCTAGTTGAAGTTCACACTCGACTACGTCACATTATATGACCGCTATTATTGTTGTAGACTCTCTTGTATATAGGCATCAAGATAACAATAACAAATTAAAAAGAACACATGAATATAATAAGGTAAATAGATTTTAATAACATTTTAAACTAACCCCAAACAACAACAATAACTTATGGGAAACAATGATTTGTTTTGATTCGCATTTTTTAATAATTTTAAAGGGAATATTGGAAAATATTTTTAATACACATTATTTCGAAAATGGACGTCGCATATAAATTTTTCTGGGAAAAATCCCCAAATCTATTTTTAAACACTTTTAAAATACCTTCTTAATTAAAACACTTTGCGATTTTTAGTTTTAACATTTCAAAATACACATCAAATAAATCCATAACAATTTTTTTTCATAACAAGTTTTTGTGTATTTTTCTACAATTTCGAATATAAATAAACGTTCATGTTATAAATAAAATCTAAAAACAAGTGAAATTTCGAAGTAAAATTTCGAATTGCGAACAATTTTTCCTCTCAGCTATACTTATATATGGTATCTAGTCCTAATTAAAGCAGCCTCGACATCAGGGATTTGGTTAAGCGATTTCCAAAAGTGATTTCAACAGCTCAATTCTTCTGAGTCTGTAGTTTGTCGAACTACATTGTTTAAAGTCTTACAACAACAAGTTGGAATATCAGTTTTAACCATTTCAAAAAAAATTCAAGATTTTCTCAGACCAAAAATTAAAAGTTTTTCAAAACTATGTCATACTAATAAAAAACGTCAAATAACTCAAGTGGCTTTTCACTTCAAACACGCTGGATCTAATCACTTCAGCACCAGTCAAATATTACAATTATTTGGCAATATATCGTTCAGGCCATAGCTGAATCAAAATTATAGTGTTTTTGAACAATGTCATATGAATGAGATCCAAAAACATGGACTAATTCAAGTGGAATTATAAATTTTACTTCAAACAAGCCGGATCCAATCACCATTTAGCGCCTGTAAAATACTTCAATTTATTTAGCAACATATCGTTCAGACCATAGCTGAATCAAAATTAAAGTTTTTTTTTACTATGTCATATGAGTAAAAAACAAAAAAATCGAATAACTCAAGCGTATTTTTACTTCAAACAAGCCGGATTTAACCACCATTAGCACCTGTAAAATACTTCAATTTATTTAGCAACATATCGTTCAGACCATAGCTGAATCAAAATTAAAGTTTTTTTTTTACTATGTCATATGAGTAAAAAACAAAAATTCGAATAATTCAAGCGTATTTTTACTTCAAACACGCTGGATCTAATTTCACCTAAGCACCTGTCAAATACTCCAATTCATTTAGGAAACATATTTTTCAGACCATAACTGACTTGTCATTAAAGTATTTTAGAACTATGTCATATGAATAAAAAAAAAACATCGAATAATTCAAGTGTATTTTCACTTCAATCAAGCTAGATGTAATTTCACCTAAGCACCTGTCAAATACTTCAATTCATTTAGGAAACATATTTTTCAGACCATAACTGACTTGTCATTAAACTATTTTAGAACTATGTCAAATGAATAAAAAACAAAACCGTCTAGTAATTCGAGTGTATTTTCACTTCAAAACCTGTCAAATATTACAAGCATTTGGCTAGTGTTATCCAGAGCTTGTTGAACCATAGGCAATAACTTTTAAACTATGATTGAACACAGCTGCCACCAACTCGACAAGACAGGTGAACTACAGCGGGGTCACTGTTTTGTAGCACCTGCAAATATGGCAAGTTACTATTACCTATTTGGTAATTATGTACAGATTACTTCAAGCAACCTTAGTTGGAAACTAGCTAGTGTTTGATATAAACTATAGATAATATAATGAAATTTGTAACACCGTAAAAAATGTTGACTTAACTAAATTACGTTTCGAGCTTTACTGAGCCTTCGTCTGAGTAAAAAGTGTTAATCAGTAGTCATTTTTAGTACTTTGTCACCATAGTGATATGGCAAATCAAATGATGTATTTTTTGTAGTCATTTTTTGTTTGGTCGTTATAGATTACGTCAATGAGTCACTATAGTGACCACTGAGTTCTTTTTACTTTTAATTGGTCGCGGTTAAAAAGTTTGTCAGGGAAACCTCGTGTGATGTTGTATTTGATAACTAAATTTCGAGGTTTATAAATTTTGAGGTCGATAAATCTCGAGGTTGGTACCGTATTCATACATTTAGGTATAAATCTTAAAACAAAATAAGTGAATAGAATAGTCTCAGTAAAGATATCGATTAACGTCCGAACGGTCAACAAGCTTTAACTAGTCTAGTTATCATAAATTAAGTTACCTATTTCGTTGCATTATGTGTTATTAAAACTGCCCCTCTTACCAAGACGAAATATAGTTAACGACCACAACGTCAGTCAGTTTTCATGCTAGAGTTATGAAAGAAGAAACGTCTAGTAATTACTTCGAAGATTTAAGTAAGATCCGCAAAAATTTTGAAATCTAGTTCTTTCAACTAACTATCCTTTAGTAGTGATTTTATACCATTAAATGATTTAATTTACAATAGGAACCCTGTTACTCTAACAAAAGATCAATGTCTTAAATGGTAAAATAATACTTATTAAGTACTAACGCTCATGATTATAAATAAACCTTCCGAAACATATACCATTATAAAGCGCATTTGAAAATTTTCACAGTGAAAAGTGTGCTATATAAATCAAGTCCCATATCATCATCAAAGCTTACGTTATTACTCCGCCTGTTGCCTTGGAAACACCGACGCAATGAACGTGTTGTCGTCATTTGACCGTAGATTGATTATAGTATAGTCACGTGACCGTTTCAAATCAGTAATAATAATATCAATACAAAAACAGTAACTGATTTTTAATAGTGCGTTTTCATAGATGCTCAAAACACTTTACGGCAAATATTAAATAGTTGAATAGAAATCTCTATATATAATGACTAGTCAATATTGTTACATAGATTATTTTCTGTCGTCAAACACTTTCTAATATGATTACTCTATAAATATTTGTTTTGATTTGATTCATTAATTGTCATGTAATGTCGCCTTTATTTATAACTCCTAAAGGCAAAGATAGAAAAATTTTAACAAAGTTCTTAAAATTGTAAAGCTGATTCTAAGAAATACTCGGTAAACCGTAAAGAAAAGAATATGGAAAGTCGACAGAAAATAGAAGAAATCCACTTCCCGCCATTGGATATATTCCCAACGTTTTTGAATTGCGCAATGTTTTTCAAATCAAAAGCAGAACGGTTTGATAATCCAAACTAAAACCTTTCTTTGTTGAAATCACACCATTTGTTATGAAACCAAAGACATTTTAGAATCCGCTAGTTTTTCTATTTTAGTTTGAACCCCAACCCCATTTGATTTTTTTTTTAATGAGAATTTGTCATTTTGAAAACAGCTATTTTTGATTTTTTTTGACATCTTGTATTTTCACAAACAATTTTGACATTTAATATATTTGACAGTCAGTCAAAATTTTAACATTGTTTCGCGTCTATCTTTGTTAAAACCTTTATTGCCGATTATTTCATCGAAGTCAGCCATTTTTATATCCGCTTTTTATATCATTGAAGACCGCCGTATTGATAACCGTCATTTTGAAAGCCGTCATTTTGAAATGCGCCATTTTGAATTTACGCCGCCATTTTGATTTTTAATTGTTTCATCGCCATTTTGTAGTTTGACACCATGTAAAGAATTCGACCCAATCAACCTGTAAAAACCTTATTTCTCAGTTTCATGTCTGAAATATTTTGGCTTTTTTGGCTTGTGGTTACTGTTGGTGCTTGTACTGATATCCGTCCCCTACCTGCTCGCGACATTATCCACCTATTGTTCCTACTTCCTTATTAGGCAATTTGTAAACAACCGGGTTCAAGGAGTTCTTGACACAAACTTGGTCGGTGTTGTGAATCGTTAACAGCATCAAATCAAATCCAACCATCCTATAAAGACAAATAGATGAGTTCAGAATTGATCTTCTTTAGACCAAACACAACCAAGAACTTTAGAATATAAATTTAAATCTAATAAGTTTCGTTTGGGATGGCTCGGTGTATTTGGAGGTGAATATTTTCCAGTATTTTTGCTAATTAACTTTGCCATAACATTTGGTAGTAGTACATGGTCTGAGAATTATTTGATCTGATTTATTTTATGTTTCTTCGCAGATTAATATTCGCGGGAAGTTAGGGAAGAATCATTGAGCGACCAATAACCCAGTGGAGTATGCCTCATAGAGGTAAATATCAGGAATAACTGACTTATACTTTTTTCAATTGAAAGCAGCTTCAGTTATTATTCATAGCGTACGATGTATCCGTCACAATCTTTTGCCTAATTCACCTTTTAGACTACTCAACTAATTTCCTTAACTAACATCAAATAATCTTAACTTTTATGATTTTATTTTGCTTTGCAAATTAGTATTTTTTTTAGTCTTCTGTAGATGGTTTTATTCTTTTCTTGATCTGACGGGTTCAAGACAATAGAATTCTTAATGAGTACAAATAGCAAGTTCCATGTAATCGACCTTTTTATGTGAAATGCCAAAACAATTTTGACGATCAAATTAGCTATCAACAAAGAATTAACTGTGTTAAAATCTAAACAATCATTTAAATTTTCGTTGACTACCGCGAAATAAAGCGCGCAGTGTCGCACGACTGTTTATTTGATTTGAAAATACAGTGTTTCACTATATGACCGAAATTGTGAAGTTTTGGAACAGCTATTCTATAACTATTTACTTTGAAATAATAACAAAAGATTATAAAACATAGAATAAGATATATAATTTTGAAAAGATATAAAAATGATGAAAAACGAGGTAGGCTTTTCGTTTCATAAGGACTTTTCACTCAACTTTGACCGAAATTGTGATAAAATTTTTTTCTAGGATATGAACATTTATTCTAAGATATGAACTTTAATTTGGATTATAAATTAGATATTTCAAAACGTAGCATATGAAAACATATAAAAATTGTGATCAATGAAAACGAGATTTAATTTTCAGTTGTGTGATAAAAAAAACATGAATGTTTGGAAAGTTTACTGAACATACATTTTCTAGACTGAAAAGATCGAGATATAGAGTTATATTTCTTTGTTGATATATTTTTGCTATAAAATAATCTTTACGCAGTTTTGTTTTGATTAAATGTAGCAATTGTTTCTAGTACGTGGCATTGTGTATATCTCTTCTCGACACGAAAGTGTGGAAGAGGAATATATCAAAGTCGCTCTATATGTATAGATGTAGACGACTGATTTTAAGATATGTACGTTGAAATAATAACAACATATTCTAAAACATATAAGATATATCAAATGTTAAAAGTGTCTTGGTAAGTTGTTATCAACCGTTTGTATAAAAAATTAAAGTTTTAATGACAAATTAAAATCTTAACTTTTTATACACATACGTAAATGATATACAAATGTATTTTCTATATAAGATATAATTTT
This sequence comes from Metridium senile, assembly GCA_949775045.1. NCBI lineage: Eukaryota > Metazoa > Cnidaria > Anthozoa > Actiniaria > Metridiidae > Metridium > Metridium senile. Next base: position 9,587,808 of record OX459101.1, on the reverse strand, counting down.
GGTTTTAAAACATTAGTTCATGGTCCGGAAAATATATAATCAAATGTAAATTTTACTTTTAAAAAGAAACGTTTTAATAGTATATTTCAAGTTGTTATTATTATAAGAACAAAATACGAATTTGATATACTAAAATAAGATATAAATCACTATACTAAAACTAGAGTCAGGATTCGTTATAAAAATAAAGAACTCTAATATAATATAATGCCAGTTCCCAATGTTCAACCAACATTTAATTTTGTTTTCCTTCTAGGTCCAGGTGGGGTCAACCAGCTGGGAGGTGTGTTCGTCAATGGTCGTCCTCTTCCCGATTACATGCGACATCGCATTGTAGAGCTGGCCCACTGTGGCGTCCGGCCCTCGGAGATCTCTAGGCAGTTACTCGTATCTCACGGCTGCGTAAGTAAGATTCTTGGGCGGTACTATGAGACGGGCTCGGTTCGACCTGGCGCTATCGGAGGTAGCAAACCTAAGGTTGCCACGCCTAAAGTAGTCACGAAGATCCTGGAGTACAAAGAAAAGAATCCTTGCATTTTCGCTTGGGAGATACGGAATAACCTGCTCTCTGATGGGATCTGCGATAAGACGAATGTTCCAAGTGTCAGCTCTATTAACAGAATTCTAAGAAACTCAGCCGCGGAAAAAGAAGCCCGAGCTGTCCAGGAACAGGTTAAACACGCTCAACAGGTTCAGCATCTCCAACAGCAAGTCACACTACAACCACAGATGAATGGATTTCCATCACAGATCAATTTTGCCCTACCCCACACCACTGCGGTCAACTTTTCACCAAATTTACAACATACACAGATTGCACAGCACCATCAACAGACTGTCCCTACCACCCCACAGATTCATCAACCACAGCACCCCTCCCCTGTAAAAACACCACATGAAATCATTGTGCAGAATGTTGAGAAGAGTTCACCAGAAAACAGACACAGCATTTCACGAAACGGTATGTGTTCATCTAAAAAGAAAAAATAATCTTTATCGCGTGAAACTCCTTCAATTTGAAAGATGAAACTTGAGCAAAAGTAAACGTGCAAATACAGACGTTTTTGTACTTAGCTCTACTAGTTTGCTAATAGAGGTAGCTTGTAGCTATTCTGCTACAATTATACATGTGTGTAAAGCTTCCTTTTCTTTTTCACCATCATTTTTATCTTTCAACATCTCTTTCTCCTTCTTCTCCAACTTCCATATTCTTCTTTATCTTCTTTTTCATCATCATCAATATCTTCTTCGTCTTCTTCTCCAACACTTCATTCTTCTTCTTCATCGTCATCATTTGTATGCATCATCATTATCATCGTTATCGTCATCTTCGTCTTCTTCATCTAATTTCTTCTCCTTCTCCTATTCTTGTTATTCTTTAAATTTTGTTTTCGATGATTAAATTGACATGATATGCCCCTTACTTTCCAGGAACCATCACAGACAGTCGTGTCAAAGCAGAACTAGAAAGACAGAAAGACGAATCCGACAAAGAAGAATTTGATGACGACAGAAAGAGAAAGTCAGACAGCGTTATTAGTGTTGAGAATGGTGAAACCATCAAACAAATCCCAGAGAAAATCAACCGAGAAAACACAGATGTTAATGGCAACGAGGGGCCTGAAGCCAAGAAGAGAAAAATTGTTTATCTTGACAATGGAAACACAAATGGAAACAAACCAGACACATTGAGCGTAAGTTTGACCAGAAAGATACTTCCTCGGGAACCAATGACAGTTTTGTGATTATATGATGTTAGTGTGGTGTTAGTGTAACGAAGATATGATCGTGACGATGCATTGTAAAGATGATGATGATGATCATTATTATTGTGATGATGATGAGGGTACCAGTGATGAGGATGGCGATTATGGTTGTGATGATGGTGGCGATTATGATTGTGATGATAATGATGTTGATTCGATGGTGGCGATAGTTTTAGCGATCGCGGTTATGATCTTGATAGGTAAAATTAAATGGCCCGTGGTGCAGATGACGTTGAAGAATGAGTGATGGTGATGATGATGATGATGATGATGATGATGAATTAAGGTATAATGATGGTGATTTCTATTGCCATGATGATAATGCTAATTGATGATTACTAATTAATATGATAACAATGATAAAAAGTACTAAATACTTATAGCATTGTTGATACTTTGATGGTACCTTATTCGTACTAATTTTCGAGAGTCTTTAATTTCGCGATTTGTGAAAAATCGCGAAATCAAAGGACCGCGAAAAAACGTTTACGCAAAAAAAATAAAACAATTTAATGCCCTTAAATTTATTTTTCTGGCAAAAACGTGAAAATTAGTGCCCGCGAAATATGGCTGTTCCGATTTCGTGAAATTAAGTGCCCGCGAAAATTAGTACGAATAAGTTACTTATAAAAATTGCTGATGATCTTGATGATATATTTATTTAGTAAAAATACTAATCTGTTTGGATATATATAGCCTGTCTACACACGTGTGTCCCCCACATGGATCAAGTACAATTCTGTGATACCAAGCGGCTTTGCATTTGCTGGTAACATCAATGGCTTAAATACCATCACAGATGTGAATGGGATCAACATGAACGCAATCAATGGCATTGGAAACATGAATGGGATTAGTGCACTCAATGGATTAAATAGCATGGCGCAAATGAATGGAGTAAATGGAATGAACGGAATGGGAAGTGGAATGGGAAACGGAGTTGGATTTGTGAATGGAAATACAGCTCTGAGTGGAATCAATGGTCTTGCCGGAATTAGTGCAATCAATGGCATTAATGCTCTTGCAAACTTGAGCAGTCAGACGGTCAACAGCATCAATGGTTTAAACGGCATCAATGCAATCAATGGTCTGCAAGTCAACGGGATCAATGGACACGGAAATAGCACAGGATACCCACAACAACACCTTGAGCAAGAGCGGCCGATCAATGGTAGCCAGAGCAATGGTAACGGAGTTCATTCAGAGAACATTCATTGGTCCTCACAATACCCTGTAGTATGTATTCCAGAATCAAGTCAATCTGGATCAAGTAACCCAACAGTTGGGGTTAACAAAGAGGGCTTCCCACAAATCACATTCCAGTTTGCTGGCGCACCGCGATCAGAGATCCACACAAGTAATGGAAGTACCACAACAACTTCCGTATATGCGCCTATTTCTACTGCTGGTCCGCGGTTTTCCACGATACCTGTTGGAAACCCGCTGACCAACGGTATCCATTCAATGCAGTTTTCTCGTCCAATGGGGGCTGAGTTTACGTCACCAATCATGAAGATTGTGGGACCTGGAACATTTTTACCTTTAAGACAGTCCGTATCGGCACTTGATACACTCTCACAAGGGTAAGATGTGTTGAATCAGTTGAGAGTATGCAACTGAGATCTGTCTGTGCGCATGTGCGAAGCAAACCTCTTATGTAAAGATTATTATTATCAAAAAAGCGCAACCAGGGTTCAATGCAAGATCGTGGAAGCTCTGGCAAAGTCAATTTTGAACAATTATTTCCTTGATATTGGGACTTGAGTTGAGCATTTTTTAGGTCAGTAATTAGTACAAAGACTAGTATTATTGTTAGCAAAGACCACGAAGATACCAATAGACGACAATGTATCATATGTTACACTACATCAAAGATAGTTTTCATCTATTTCAATAGATCATTTGCACGAACACCATTTACTAGAACTTTAGCATTATCGGAACCTGAGCACAGTCTTGTACTTTTTTTTATTTTATGTCAGCTGGAATAAATACCGAATTATTTTTTGACGTTTTATTTACCTGTTGCTTAAATGCTCTCCGTTCTTAAAAAAAAACAGAAAACTGATTTTAGAGTTTATTTCAGCTGGTATAAAAAAGTGCAAGGACTCATTTTCCCATCATGCTTTGCTCTAGAAAATGGCGCTCACGCACATCGTATTAGTTGATTGAGTTTTATTTACCTGGACTTCTAGAAATCTTATTGTTTATTTTCCAAAATGAATCAAGTTGGCATCTTCGTGGTCTTTGACGCTTTTATAATATCAAAATTACAACTGAAGTGCTCTCTCAAATCCACTTATCTTGAAATATGAACAATCTATAAATATGTAAACTACATAGAAATAGTAGAGTAGAGTAGATATATAGAAAACACATATAATCGTTATTTAATCGATCATATAGATTTGCCATAAGCAATTACAGAGGTGATTTTCGTAAAATTGTGCGACCTGGTTAATATTTAATCGGAAATGTACTTGTATTATTCAATAACGATCGCAGTTCATAGCGATATTTTTAGTGTAATTATATTAATGTATATTATATTAATCTAAAATTGATACTAGTGGTCAACTACTAGCAAATTTTGAATTCCACAATCCAACAGTCCAAATTCCATTCAGGAATTTAAATAATTCGCAAATTAACTAGAAATAAGACATTATTATATTTAAGAAAAAAGTCTATAAATGATGCTGTTTAAAGCAAGAAAAAAAATATTCAGACTTCCATAAGTGAAATTAACATTTGGTAAGATACATCACAATGGCCGAAAATATTTGGCGATGACATTTGAAATATACCAACAATTGTCAAATATAAAACTTTGACAACATTTTATTGCTTTTGCAAGAAATTGCACTGAAAACTTCCATGTTCAATTTCGATATTTTTGTTTCTTAAAAAAGATACAATTTGGCTAAAATTAAAAAAAGAAAACGGGTGCCATCTTGAATATGACGTCATCATGGCGGAAATTGCTTGCATAATTTAAAATCTACCATTTTTTATGATAAAGATATCGGATTTCCAAGGAAGAACTAACAAGTACTAATAACGACTAATAGATAACAATTGTATCTATATATTACGCTTACAAAGAGATTCTATTTTTCCATATAACTATATCAAAAGAACGAATTATTTATTATTGTTTGCTGGCTTTTATACTCTATAGTTAGGTCGTCTGTGACTCTGTGCGTTACGTATCTGCCTGTCTGCTGATCTATCCACTAAGTGTAGTCTATCTATCTCTGTCTTCTAGTTGTCTGTCTAGTGTGTCTTCCTGTCATTCTAATGATCTAATGTCTTTATGTTTGTCTCTTTATTTTCTGTGCAATTTTAAGTCCTCCCTTATGAACTTTCTGTCTTCTATCTGTCATTTTGTCTGTCTGTTCTACTGCGTATCTGTCTGTCTGTCTGTTCTTTAGTCTGTCTGTTCTTTTGTCTGTCTGTCTGATCTTTTGTCTGTCTGTCTGTCCTTTTTTCTGTCTGTCCTTTTGTCTGTCTGTCTGTCTGTTCTTTTGTCTGTCTGTCATTTTGTCTGTTTGCCCTACTGCGTATCTGTCTGTCTGTCTGTTCTTTTGTCTGTCTGTTCTTTGTCTGTCTGTCCTACTGCGTATCTGTCTGTCTGTTTTTTTGTCTGTCTGTCCTTTTGTCTGTCTGTTCTTTTGTCTGTCTGTCTGTCCTTTTGTCTGTCTGATCTTTTGTCTGTCTGTCTGTTCTTTTGTCTGTCTGTCCTTTTGTCTGTCTGTCTCAAGTGTGTTCCGTCCAATCGCTTGTCTGTTTGTTTTTCTTCATTAGAGCTCTGTCTATATTTGACTTTCAGTTTTTTTTGTCTGTCTGCTGGTCTATTTTCTTCTAATATTCTTTGTATGTTTCTATACTTTTTTAAAGAAAATAATTTATTCTACAAGATACTGAAACAAGTGGTTCAACTCAGCATCTTGTAACACGAAATAGATAGCTGTCAAAATGTCAAAAGATTTGCCAAACTCTTGTATTTAAGAATTAACACGACTAACCGAACTAGAGATATATCAAATAGACTATTATTCTATACGAATGATTCTGTTACTCTTGGCAGTGTTTAAGCGCATGCGTACTGAATAGTTCATCAAAGTGAAAGCTAACTTGATGGACGGCACCTTGGCAAATGTTTTGGCTGAACTTGATAGCGAAAGACTACGGGATGTCATAGCACTTCAGTGCTGTTGTTGTTATTGTAAGTTAGTAAGTAAGTAAGTTAGTAAGTAACTAAGTACAGTAAGTAATTGCCAGTGAACTATTAATAAATAAGATTAAAATCAAAACATGTTGTGTATTTCTTTTGTTATTTCTAATCTAAGATAAATAGACTATACGAGATGTCCCTTATTTTCCCTTCGGTTACCGACAAAAACGAGCTAGTTTTCCTCGGATTCCTGTGGGACAAGTATGGACCGCTCGCTACCTAATAAGGTAAATAAACCTTCAATATACATTAACTACATTTCATTTGTCCATCAAAAACGTTTTCTACCTGCCACGAGGGTTTTATAGTTCTCTGGTTTTCCTCCCTCGACAAAAATCAAACATAAAGGTATTGGTGTGTGTTTTTATGTAGGGGTAGTGAGTATATGGGTCAGTGTCTCCCCAGGGACACTCAAGTAGCCTGCGCAGCAAGAGTTCCTTTTTGGGAAAAGGGGGAGATTGTTTGGGATAGCTGTGTTGATGATACGTTATGTTTCTTATCGAAAGTAGAACTGTTTTTCTTCTATTGTGTTCGTAACAGCAACAGCAACGACAATTTGCTGTGGCCATTTTCGGAACCAATGCTTAAACAGGAAAAGAGCTGATTCTACATGGAGACGAGAAAAATATACTAAACCATTTATACTGGAATACCATCTAAGAACATTAATTCATAGAGCGGTTTTCGTATGAGTGTGAAACTGGCCGTAATATTTACCGCACAGTTACGGTACTGTTACTGTAGAATTTTCGAATGTTTTTATAGAACTTTCGGTACGGTTACGGCTACGGTACGGTACGGTCAGTTTCTCACTCGTACGAAAACCGCTCTAATGGAACTTCATGTACAAATTAAAACAAAAATCTATAGGTTTACAAATGTTACCTAACTGTGACAACTCTACTAGCTAACTCTGACTCATTTGACAATAAACAATGACATAATTTGAAACAAGCGCAGTCATTCAATTCTGAATTGTATCAGTTCGAAACACTCTTAAATAAGACTAAAGTTGCGTACAGAAGCAACAGTCCGAAAATCAAATCTTCAGATAAGTATTTATTGATCGTTGTTAAAAGTTACTACCGTTATTACAGTAGCTTAGTTTGGAATTTAAAACATTTTGCAGCCAGCCTCGTGGTTTACTGACCCTCTACTTCAATAGTATTCTTTAGAATTTCGTTATTTTAATGTCAGCAGTAATATGACAGGAAGAACACGGCAACAGATAAAAAAAATGCCCAAACATTTCACTGACTGTAGTCAAATTCTAAAGAATATATATATTACTCGCTATAGACTGAATCTGAGGATTAACACCGAGAACAGTGAAATGGTGTAAAACTATAGATTTGTTTATTATACATCATAAATTGGAAAGAGGAATGAGTTTGTTATAATTTCAAACGAATACAATTTCCCTATTGGACCCGGAAGTCAAAGTGTGAATGTTGCATGAATAAAGGGAAAAAATCAATAAGTAAGTCAGATCTGTGAATGTTATATATGTTATAATTCCTACTTTCCTCAAAGAAGTTTAAAGTCATTTTAACTTGTTTTTCAAATGAATGTTTACAAAGAAAGCTTATACGATAAATGATGGTAACTGGACTGAGTGGAGTCCAATTCGGTCTGTAATCATACGAGTGATTACAAAATCGGACGACCGCGTAGCGCGAGTCCGATTTGTTTATCACGAGTATGATTACAGACAGAATTGGATGACACAAAGTTCGATTACCAATTAATCATAACTATTACAATTTCAGAGAAAAATGTGTGGAGTTTCTAATAATGAAAGTTGAAATAATCCTCCATTTTTGAAAAAAACTTCATTTTTTGAGAATAATTTTCGTTGCTCTAGTGATTTGTATCAATTCAGTGATTGGTTGATTAATCTGAAAGCAGTAAAATCATTGGCTCATAAAACTATCCGATAACAACTGTCCGATTACAGCCAACTGTCCGATTACACTGTCCGATTACAAAAACAAGATTGATTAGTGGAAAATAGAGCAGTCTGTCAACCAATCAGATTCGAGGAAATTGTAATAGTTATGATTAGTAACAAAATCTTGCCTTCATTTCCAGTTCAGTTGAAGACCAAATTACATTTCATCTTATTGATTTGTCATGGATCGTTCAGGAAAACAACAATGGATACTAGGTTTAGCCCTTGTGTTATCTTTGGCACCTACAGGTTCTGAAGGTAGGTTTGAACAGTATGTCAGTATATGGTTTAATATGTAATACAAGTACACCTACCTGCAGGGACGGAATATTGACTCTATCTCTTCGTCCATGAAAAAACCCTGTAGTTGCCATCTTATATTCTGGCGATACTGACTAAATAAAAGAAAGAAAGAAAATATTTTTTTTTTACAGTATCAGTCAAGTATCTATTCTAACATTCGGTATAATTTCTATTTATTTAATTGCAAGAACGTTGTCATATTGGCATTAGGAATAACTGTTGCATATACTAACACGATAATCTCAAATGTCAGTCTTTACCTTCAATACAGTGGAATAGTTACACCAAAAAAACAGTTTCTATTTGTCATGACAATGTTTTTACAACTAGGTGCTCCTTATAACAATTTATTTTCAATTTCTTTATAAGTACTCATGACCTCGTTCATTTTATCTCTTTGCAGCTTATGTAGTATCTTTCAAGTGTTCCCGTTATGAGTTTAAATACAAGAAGAATGAAATGAAAACCTGGATTAAAAGTAAAGAAGCATGTGAAAGTAAGAATAGCACGTTGGTAGCCATGGAAACGATGGCAGAATGGAAATTCGTTAACAAGCAGATACAGAAAATAACTGTTAGCAATCGTGATAGCGATAATGAATGGTACATTGGTCTGCTGAAGAACAATAATGGTGAATGGGAATGGATCAACGGACAAAAGTTCACTATCAAGACCAAGTGGTCTAAAGTAAGCCCCACTGGGAATGGAAAATATTCAAAAATGATGAAGGACTATGGGGGACAAGGGACGTTTGATGATGTAAAGGGGTTTATACCAAAGCCTTACATTTGTGAATACCCTAAAGGTGAGAATCACAATTTTTTAACTATAATTTTTGAAATTAATTCAAAATGATTTTAGACATTTTCCAGCTCATTCAGATTGGTCTTAACTAAAGCGATCGACGATATCGAACCAAATTCGATAATTAAAAGAATAACAGTCCTCTTATGTCTATGTAGTCCCAGTACAAAGTCTATTAGATTAGCTGTATTTTTGTAATACTAGCATCCTTTATTTCAGATATCGATTAGTACAGACATCCATTTTAAGCAATGATTGTTGATTGTTGAATGGGTAATAGTTTAGCAGACAGGTAAAGGGTTTACCCTTCAACAATAAAAAGGGGGGATGTAAAATATTCAAAAATGATGAAGGATTATGGTGGAAAAGGGACGTTTGATGATGTGAGGGGTCTTAGACTAAGGCCTTACATTTGTGAAAACCCTAAAGGTGAGAAACACAATTTTTTAACTGTAATTTTTGAAATTAATTTAAAATGATTTTAGACATTTTCCAGCTCATTTAGATTGGTCTTAACTAAAGCGATCGACGATATCGAAGCAAATTCGATAATTAATAGAATAACAGTCCTCTTATGTCTATGTAGTCCCAGTATACAAAAAGTCTACTAGATTGGCTGTATTTTTGTATTACTAGCATCCTTTATTTCAGATATCGATTAGTACAGACATCAATTTTAAGCAATGATTGTTGATTGTTGAATGGGTAATAGTTTAGCAGAAAGGTAAAGGGTTTCCCCTTCAGACAAAATGGCAGACCAGATTTTGGGTTTGTGTGTTCTTGTTTAACTATATTTTCCTGGATAATACTGTGATGTTTTTTTTTAATGAAAATTGGTATATAAAAAGTCGAATCACTGGTTATTAGTTTTTAGAGAGATTTCTGCAGCCAGCTGAAGATCAGACGGACAGTTCTTTTAAGCTCAACTACAACAGTTGAATGAGTTTCCACGATCACAGACAAGAAAAACTGAAGAAAAGTATAAATTTTCTGTGTATCAGTATACTGGAAGCAATGAGGTGATACCCACATCAAATCAAGCCGTGTGTTCAAAATGAATATTTTTTATTGGATGCTATGCGCTGCTAGAATAGGATTTTTTTCTACTAATAGTGAAAAGGGAGAATGGTTTTTACTATATGTAAAAGAATAAAGTACTCAGTATAAGTTTATACGGATAAATTTGAATACATAGAAATGAAGGGGAGTGTACATTTGTGTGTAACCCGTCACATTTATTAGCTGACTTTAGCGGTTATTGCAATATTGCACCTACATAGCGGTCTTTTATACCAACAAAATGCGATTGATATTCAGTATATAGGCAAATAGCTATACGTTTGTGGAGATAAATCAGTAAAGGAGAGTCTTACAGATTTGTTTTTGATGATTTTATTCCCCATGACTATATAGGTATATCCCTCGTCCACAAATATTTCTCACTATACATTAAATATATGGGTGGCATGGGTGGCTTAGCGGTGAGAGCGCTGGCCTTTCACTGCTGTTACATAATCAAAGGCGACCTATGGCGAACTCGTGGATTACTGTTAGAACATTTTGAAAGTGCTTAGTTTTTAGACCACTTTTAATGTTGACTTTGTAGGATATAATTTAAAAAATTTCTGAATATTATATGAAAATAATGAATGTTAGCATATTGAAAAGACAAGGCATTGATTTCAAACAAATAAAACTTTATTAATAATAGATTTGAAATGATGTATAACTCTTAATTGTAAGGCCTACTCGGTGGCCTAAAATCGCCGTATTAATATTAGGCGATCTAATGCGATTTTAGCAAAAAGTTCCTAACCTCTAAGGAGATATTTGGCGATGTTAGGCGATTTTTTGAAAAAGCTCTTAAATTTTTAGGCAATTTAAGGCGTTCTGGGCAATCTTATGATATTGTACATGTAGATTAACATGTAGATTAACTGTTAAAAAGATGAATTATGTTTTGAAAATATTGATATTTATCAAAAAACGTATAATTATATAATAGTTACTTGTTTCTTTGCTTTGGTGGTAGTTTGTATTGGAATAATCCAGCTTTCATGTCGTTGTTTTTATCTACCTTGCTGAACAATCTGCTTTCTGAGAATTCGAGGATCGAGTTGGCTCGAGTATCAAAAACGGTCTGATATTGTCATGTTTTAGAAAACTTCTTTCCGTAAAACCGTTAGAAAATAACAGCTAGCAATTCTATAATGTCTTGAGCAAACAATATACCCAAAGCCAACGCTGATTTGGAAGAGTAAATCGATGTTGAAGTACGAGAAATCCAAATAAATTCAGGTTCAAATCCAAGATGGCGATTTGCTTGGGCTTCCTGTGTTATTTGCGCTTCTTGTGCAATACCTCGTGCTTTGAACTACTCAGCCGTTTTTAAGCCGTGTCTGAATGCACGTTTTAAAATTCAACGTAAAGAAATTCATAAAAAATTAATTACAATGCAGTATGTTTGTTTTTTGTTATTTTTACGTGTCTTTTCTTGAATTGTTAGACTCCTCAATCATTTTGAGCATGCGCGATCAAAGGAATATCTGATTTAGTGACCTCTCGCATATAAACTTTTTCGCTTAAAAACTTTAAATTAGAAAAGTTACTCCATTTTTACGCTATTAATAAGTATGCACTCATTGTTGGTGATAACTTTATGTGCGATTATATAGTGAAGTGTCCCACATGGGACGTTAGAGCGTTTATTTGGGGTATAAATTTTGAAGTGATATATAGACTACATAGTGTGAAGTTACAGGGAGCCTAAAGTGGGGAGGGGTGGTCTTGACTACGTCATTACACAGGAAACCCAATTGGGAGAGTGGTTGTTTGAAAGATGATGTAATGCATATACGGCGGTACGCTGACAAAAATCTTGGGGCTCAAAAGTTTACACTGACGGTCTAGTGAGTGAGCGAGTGAGCGAGTGAGCGAGTGAGCGAGTGAGTGAGTGAGTGACACTTCCGGTTTAAAAGTCCCATCCCAATAACTCGAGGATCTTCGATCCACGAGTTAAAAAGGAATCCTCGCGATTCAAACAATTATACAAATTGTCGTGGAATAGCCACGATTGGGCTCCCTGTGTAGATAATTCCGTGCGCATGCGCAAGCAGGCACATGGCTTTAGAGTAAATAAAGAGTTGAGTCGTTCGTCGCTGTTCGTTCATTCAAATCCACCAAATATTCACCACATGGTGCCGAAACCACTTCAAAGAATACTTACCAGAATATAAGACAGGATTAAAGAAGAATTTAAGAAGAAATTAGCCTGAATTAACGACGAAATCTACTGTAAACTGCACTGACTGAACTGACGCCATGTCGCTTACACATCTAAAAGGTATGAGGACTCGATACTCAAACTTGATTTCAAAAGAACTAGAGAAGGTCAAAACACTATTTGAACAAGGATCTAACACTGGAGATTCACTACTTCTGAGTAAGACAACAAATTCATTGAAAAAACTGAAAGAACAACTAACTAAACTTGAAGAGATATGTGAAAGACTCGCTATTGCAATCGAAGAAGCACAACTTGGAGATGAAGAAAAGAAACTACAAGATGAAGAAGAGGAAAAAACTTCAAAACTAATGGAAATAACTCTAGATGCAATAGGCGAACTTACTGACTTTGAGAACAATTTACTTCAAAAGAAAGGAACTACAAACTTAGAGAAGATTTTAGAAGCACAAACCCAACTTTTAGAGAAAATGGTCAACCTGAATACAGAGAAAGAAAGTAAAGTGTCAACGAAGTCACCTAGCCAGGTAAAACTACCCAAAATAGAAATATCTACATTTGATGGGAACATTCTAAGATTCCAATCATTTTGGGATTCTTATGAAACATGTATACACAACTCCAACCTATCGAATATTGAAAAATTCACTTACCTCAAAAGTAAACTAACTGGCAAAGCTGCAGACACCATCAATGGCCTAAGCTTAAGCAGTGGAAATTACAACGAAGCCATTAAACTACTAAAGGAGAGATTTGGAGATACACAAACTATTATTAACACTCATTATGCTCACCTGATTGATATCCCAACTGTTACAAACACTGTCACTTGTCTGAGATCATTCATCAACAAGGTGAATACACACCTTCGTAGCCTTACTGTACTTAAACAGGACATCAACCAAAGTATTTTTATTCCTATGATTACATCAAAGTTGCCAAAAGAAGTTCTTGTTCAACTTGAGATCCAAAAGAAGAAAGAAGAAATGTGGACAGTTACTAAATTACTTGAACGACTGGAGAGCTACATTACAGCGAGAGAGTCAGCAGAAAGAATGTTCAACCCTCCAACTCTAACTAAATCACTGAATGTACCACATGTTAACCCTACTACAAGAGACATACCTAATAAAGTTTGCAGCAATGCATCATCAACTTACAACTTTCAACCCCAAAAGAGGCCTATTTTTACTTCAGAAGCTCTACTACAAGTACAGAAAGAAAGCTCATCACCGACATATAATAAGCCACATAAGTCGTGTATTTATTGTAACCAGGAACACTGGTCTGATGAATGCAATGTTTACACTACGGTAGAAGAGCGGAAAGCCAAAGTAAGGGGGAAATGTTATAACTGTCTTAGCAACAAACACTTGTTACGTGAATGCCCAACTGCGAAAGCTTGCTACTATTGTAAGAAGAAGAAGAATCATCACAGAAGCCTATGCCCTACAACTTTTTCATCGAAAGGTCACAAAGAAGTCTCAGCACTTACAACAGAAGAGACTCATCCAACTACAAGCAACATTGTAAAAACAACTACAACAGAATATGCTACACTAGCACCAGAGAACTCTGTGGTCATGCAAACAGCCACAGCAACGGTCACAAACCCATATGAACAAAGTAAACAAGAAACTACTCAAATGCTATTTGATTCTGGCAGCTACAGATCATATATAACTTCAGACCTTGCAAAGAAATTAAAGTTACAACTTGGAAAAGAAGAAGAAATCAAACTTGTTACATTTGGACAAACACAGAGTAAAGTTATCAAAACACCAACTGCTAATTTAGACTTACCACTTAAAGATGGTACAACACTTACGTTAACTGTTAATGTAGTACCAAAGATCACTGGAGAAGTACATAGACAACCAATTAACTCACAAGTACTTAAAAGCCACTTACTGAAAGATATAGAACTTGCAGATAAACTACCACTTAAAAGAGAAACATCGAACATTGACTTACTGATTGGAAATGACTATTATTTAGACATAATAGAACCTATGAGAGTTCAACTACAACCAGGATTATACTTACTAGCCTCCAAACTTGGATGGATTTTAACTGGCAGGACTTTGCAAGAAAACACACCTGCATGTGATTCAAAGCAGCCAACATTACTTGTCATACCCTCATTTGGACAAGATAAGATGATGAACACTGAACTTTATGATACTGATGATAGTTCACTACCCATCAAACCACGTATTGAAGAATTTTGGAACCTGGAAACTATCGGAATCAAAGACTCGCCTACTGTTACTGATGATGAAATTGCAATTGACAACTTCAATGACACAATCAAATATGAGGATCAACGTTACTATGCTACTTGGCTATGGAAAGAGAATGCTTCAACTCTACCTGATAACTATGGACTGGCCTTAGGAAGGCTCAAAACATTGATACGAAAACTGAAACAGCATCCAGATTTACTGAAACAGTATGATTCAATCATTCAAGATCAACTTGACAAAGGAGTGATTGAAAAAGCGCCACCTGACTGCAACTCAGAAACAAAGAAACATTATATCCCACACCACCCTATCATAACGCCAACGAAAACTACAACAAAGGTTAGAATCGTCTATGACGCCTCTGCAAAAACTAATGACAAAAACAGTAGTTTGAATGAATGTCTTTATCGTGGTCCAGTTTTGCTTGAGAACTTAATTGGACTTCTAATCAGACTACGCTGTAAGAAAATTGGAATTGTCAGTGACATTGAAAAGGCATTTCTACAAGTAGGACTACAAGAAGATGACAGAGATGTAACAAGATTTCTTTGGATATCAGACTTAAATAAACTTGAAGACATCAATAAAAACATTCAAGTCTATCGATTTGCAAGACTTCCCTTTGGAGTTATCTCTAGCCCATTTCTACTTGCAAACACTATTTCATTTCATTTAAATAACCACGTGTCAGACACTGCCAAGAAGGTCAGTGAGAATTTGTATGTTGACAATGTAATTAGCGGAACAGACACTGTTCAAGAAGCTAAAAAATTATATGATGAAACTAAGAAGATTTTCAACGAAGCATCCATGAACTTACGAGAATTTGCATCAAACTCAGAAGAATTCAATTCTTATGTCAAAGAAGAAGACAAAATGAAAGGAAACACTACTGCAATTAAAGTTCTAGGAATGATGTGGAACTTAAAGAATGACACTATTGGAACTTGTCATGTGACTAACTCAGCACCTACTACAAAGAGAGGAATTCTACAAACAGTTTCTTCTGTATATGATCCATTAGGACTATTTACACCAATAACTTTGACTTCAAAACTACTTGTACAGGAATTGTGGTGTAAAGGAATCAAATGGGATCAACAACTTACACTAGATGATAAAGAACTCTGGAAGCAGATTGGACAAGAAGTAGAACTTGTAGAGAACTTACAACTACCAAGATTTATTGGATCAACGGATTCAACAGCAAAGTATACACTTATTTGTTTCACTGACGCATCGAAGAAAGCCTACGCAGCAGCTGTATACTTACTTGTAACCACTGAAACAACTTGCGAGGTAAACTTGATATTCTCAAAGGCAAGACTTGCACCTACTAAAGGGATGACTATCCCTAGACTCGAACTTCTTGGGGTTCTGATTGGTGTCAGAGCTCTCAAGTTTATAAAAACAGAACTGAAATTGGACATTGATGAGAAGATACTTTACACAGATTCACAATGTGTTCTACACTGGTTAACCTCAAAGAGAACACTTACAGTCTTCATAGAGAACAGACTGAAAGAAATCAGATCTGCAGACATAACCTTTAGATATGTCAACACAGCAGACAACCCAGCAGATATCCCAACTAAAGGAACTACTGTATCAGAGCTTAAAGACTGTACACTATGGTGGAAAGGACCGCACTGGCTAACTACTCCCAAACATACTTGGCCCACATGGTCAATTACTGAAGTCAACCAAGAAACTCTCAACACCATTAAATCAGAAGTTAAATCAAAGGAAGTCATGTATGAAACTGGCTTACTTAACACAGAAAAGTGTAAATCTACACACCAAACACCACTAGACATTGATGAATCAAGATTCTCATCATTATCAAGACTACTTAGAGTAACTGCATTAGCACTCAGATTCATCGAAAGACTAAAGAAGAAGTCAACACAAGCCAACACTGTAACTGCACAAGAACTATCAAAGGCAAGAACTCTATGGGAACTACACATTCAGAAGAAATCATTCAAAGATATTATTGATGACATCAAAGACAAGAGAAGAAACAACTTAGTCATACAACTTGGTGTAAAGGTAGATACTGATAACTTACTAAGATGTCATGGACGACTACTAAACAGTGACATTTGCATGAATGCAAAAAACCCAATTTTACTGCCAAAGAATGGTCACTTTGCTACATTAGTCATCAAGGAAGCACATACAACTGTATTTCATTCTGGAATTTCCCATACACTTTCTCAAGTACGTCAAAGATATTGGATTCCGCAAGGAAGAGCAGCAGTAAAGAAGGTACTAAAAGAATGCCACACCTGCCGCAGATGGGAAGGAGGTTCTTACCAGTTACCGCCTATGCCACCACTTCCGCCAGAAAGAGTAACTAGCAAGACACCACCATTTACTGAAACTGGACTGGACTATTTAGGTCCACTGAGTATTAGGAACAATTCACAAGAGATAACTAAAGTATGGATATGCTTATTCACATGTTTAACTGTTCGTGCAATCCACTTAGAAGTTATAACTGACTTATCAGCAGAACAATTTGTTTTATGCATGCGACGATTCATATCCTTATATGGAGCACCCAAGAGAATATACTCAGATAATGCAACACACTTCAAATTAACAGAGAAATCATTTGATTTACTGTGGAACAATGTGCAATCAGATGAAAACGTGCAAAGCTACGTGTCAAAACAAGGTATTGAATGGAAATTCATTACACCTCATGCCCCATGGAAAGGTGGATTCTACGAGAGACTTGTTGCACTTGTGAAACGATCACTTAAAAGAACACTTGGAAACTCACGTATTAGACATGATGAACTTGTAACTGTAGTAGCAGAAATAGCAGCAATGCTAAACACTCGCCCACTTGTTTACCTAACAGATGATATCAACTCAGATACCGCACTCACTCCACAGTGTTTCCTTAGGATGAAATTAAACCCAAAGAACGGAACACCGGATACATCATACACATTGAATCAAGATGATCCTGATTATGTACCAAAACCAACTTCAGAAGAAACCTTACTTGAAATATGGAGTCACAGCCAAATCTACTTGAATTACTTCTGGAAAACCTGGACTGACGACTACCTGCTAAGTCTTCGTGAACGACACAGAGATCCTAAGTTAAAACTGAAACCTGGAAAGATAGTGGCACATCAGCCGATTAAGATTAAAGATGTTGTACTTATCCATGATGACCTACCAAGAGGTACTTGGAAGTTTGGTAAAGTTAAAGAACTTATTACTAGCAGTGATGGACAAATAAGATCAGCAAAAGTAATACTGGCATCAAAGAATGTGCTAACAAGACCAATCAACTTACTGTATCCTATAGAAACAAGATCAGAACCACTTGGTGAAGGTTCTGGAGCAACTACTGAATTTACCAGCAATGGACAGCCTTCAGAACAAGATGTTCTCCCACCACTTCAACCACAACTTCAACCACAACTTCAACAACCACTTACTGATAGACCTAAGAGACAATCAGCATTGAAAGCAAGACAGTTCCTGCAAGATTTGGAACCGTATTTGTACACTTAAGAGACACTGAGTTTATAATTAGTTTATGTTTTATTGTCTTTGTAAAACAATTTTTGTTGGCCGGAGTGTCGTGGAATAGCCACGATTGGGCTCCCTGTGTAGATAATTCCGTGCGCATGCGCAAGCAGGCACATGGCTTTAGAGTAAATAAAGAGTTGAGTCGTTCGTCGCTGTTCGTTCATTCAAATCCACCAAATATTCACCACACAAATATTTAAAAAGATAAAGGAAAGAACGTTAAATGGCGAACGGTGATTGCACGACCGATATGAACTGTGGGTCTTTGATATTGATTATTTATTATCTTTGGTGACAGACAACGAGTTTACTGCACAATGCAGCCAATGGTCTTCAGCCTATACTATAAACACCCAGATCGGTTATCCCAGTTCATCTGGATTCAATCCATTCACTTGTAAAACAATAATTAATACATGTTCTTAACTTGGATATCTTTTCTATCGTAGTATCCAATGAATGTACAAAACATGCACAAACAACTTCTTCTACCTTAAGAACAACAACAATGCCTCCTGTCAGTTCAAGTCCTGCAGGTAATACTATATTTATTTTTCCGTTTCTCATATCGACAAATTGTAATAGAGATACATATATACAGCTATTTAAAAAAAAACATTGAGTACTGAATAGTGCATTCTAAGACCAAACGGCATTGTGGGTTTCTTTAATTTGAGATTAAATATATATATATATATATATATATATATATATATATATATATATATATATATATATATATATATATATATATATATATATATATATATATATATATATATATATACAGTCGTTTGCAAAAATTCTGACCGCATCAAAGTATATCGGGTGCATTGTGGGTAATGTTAATTTATGCCTTTGAGTGCTTTTATGCGCTCTTGGTACTATCAGAACCATCCATAATACTTCAATGATGCTTACTACATGTCATTGAATGAATTCTGAAAAATATTGGAGCGTTTTAAGGCAGAATTAGCTACATATCTATATACCTATATACTTATATACTTATATACTTGACTTTGTACGGTCAGAATTTTTGCAAATGACTGTATATATATATATATATATATATATATATATATATATATATATATATATATATATATATATATATATATATATAGCGATATTTACTCCTTATAACTAGCTCGTGTATTGTTTTGAATGGAATGCATTGAGAATAAAATAACTTATTATTATAAATTTTATTTTAAGCAATATTAAAAGTCCTAAAATGCATTTTGGTCTTGGAATGCACTATTTAGAATGCAGTATTCAGTATTCTACGTTTTTTGAAATAGCTGTATATATCAAGCAATGATTGTCGATTTTCACTGTTTCGCCTGTCTACAAAGTGACTGGGTAATAGCTTAGTAGCCAGGTAAAGGGTTTCCCTTCAAACAAAAAAGCAGAGCAAATTGTAGGTTTGTGTGTTATTGTTTTATTATATTTTCCTATATCTATATATTATTTATTCTTATAAATAAGTATTGAAACTTTTGAGAAAGGTTAAAGTATTACATGACGTCACAGTCTTTGTATCTCTTTGTAGGTAATGAAGCAGTTTTCAAATGTTCACGTTATGAGTTTAACAAACATACAAATGATTGGACTGCAAGTAAAACAGCGTGCGAAAGTAAGAGTGGTAATCTAGTTGCGATGGAAACGATGGCGGAATGGGAATTCGTTAAAAACCAGATACAGAATATGAATGTTGGCCCTAATGAATGGTATATTGGTCTGATAAAGAAAAACAAAGTATGGAAATGGATCAACGGACAAACACTCACTTACGATAAGTGGTATAGTCCACATTCTGATGAAAATATAAACCGTGCAAAAATGATAAAGCGTGATAATAGAGGATATGGGTTGTTTGATGATGTACGTGGTAACCTCCGGCTATTGCCTTACATTTGTGAATACCCCATAGGTAAGAAAACAAGTATGATGTTCACATTTTATATTAAATGTATATCATTGAACTATGATACTGATATAAAACGGATTCCTCGTGATTCAAACAATTATACAAATATTTCAAAAAAATAAAGTAGAGAACGGAAAATGGCGAACGTGGGTCTTTGATATTGATTATTTATTATCTTTGGTGACAGACAACGAGTTTACTGCACAACGCCAACCAATGGTCTTCAGACTATATTATAAACACACAGATCAGTTATCACATGTACAGTTCATCTGGATTCAATCCATTCACTTTTAGTACAATAATTAATAAAGTTCTTAACTTGGATATCTTTTCTATCGTAGTATCCAGTGAATGTACAAAATATGCACAAACAACTTCTTCTACCTTAAGAACAGCAACAATGCCTCCTCTCACTACAAGTCCAGGTAATACTAGCTGCACGAAAAATCGGATCACCATATTGTGAATTTGAAGCGTATACCATATTCACTCACATTTGATTATATTTACTGTAGTGCAAATATCATCTTCAACACATATTTTCGATAGGTTGTGAATATGGTGTATACCACATTCACCCCATGTTCATTACATGCTGAGAATATGGAGAAAATATGATATTCACTTCATCTTTACAACAAGTTTGAAGCTATGTCGATTTTCTTATTCACTTCATATTCTCTGTATGTTTAAAATATCATATTCAGTAAATGTTTACCATATAGTGAATATGAAGAAAATATGATATTCATATCATCTTCACTACACATCAAACTATGTCATATTTCTTAACTGTTTCTCTCTCGGTGATCAATATTTCAAGCAAATAAATGGAGTTGCCATGGGTACCGAGATGGGACCAAGCTACGCCAATTTATTTTGTGGATAATATTGAAGAACTTATTTTCGCCCAATACACGGGTCCTAAGCCTGAACATTTCGGTCGTTACATCGACGATTGTATTGGTGCTGTCGCGTTCCTTGATATTCTTGTTAGCATCTCTAGTAAAGGTCTCGCCACCAGCGTTCATTATAAGCCCACCGACTCTCATAGCTATTTACTTTATTCTTCTTCTCATCCTAAACACACTCTTGACGCTATTCCTTATTCTCAATTTCTTCGTTTACGCCGTCTTTGTAGTGATGATGTAGATTTTTCTAACCAGTATGAGCTCATGCGTACTTTTTTTTTTATTCAACGTTATTATCCTGATGAAGTTGTTTCTTGTGCTCTCACTAAAGTTTCTAATGTCATCCGTGTATCCGCCCTCACTCCTAACGTACGCGCCACTAACGCCCTTAACAATCGTACTCCTTTCACTCTAACTTACCATCCACTCAATAACAATGTTAAGCCTCGTATTGATCGTAATTTTAATTTGCTAACTTCTGACCCTGATACATCTAACATTTTCAATGAACGTCCTCTCTTCTCCTTCAAGCGTGATCGTAACATTCGTAATTTTCTTGTCAAGGGCGTTTTGCCTAACGACGAAGATCCCGGCACTTTCCGTTGTTCTCGTAAGCGTTGTAATACATGTCCCCATATTGTTTCACGTACATCTGTTACTCGTCGATCCATAACAATTTAGACGATTCGATGACGCCAACCTTGGTAAATAAGAAGACACACCACAAGAAACTAACGTGAATTTGTTTTTTAACGGCTCTCGACCAATCAGAAAGCGAGAAAATTATCAAATGTGGTAAAAAGCAGTATAAATCAAGCAATAGCTAATAGATAGGTAATAGCTAGGTAATAGCAGACATGCAGGTAAAGGTTTTCCTTTCAAGCAAAATAGCGGACCAATTTGTGGAAAATTGGTTTGTGTGTTATTGTTTTATTATATTTAACTGGATAATATTGTGATATTCTTGTATAAAGATTGGTATAAAGACTTACAGGTAAGTAGTTTTTGCATGAAGCTAACGGAAGACGGACAGTTCTTTTAAGATCAACTACAACAGTTGAATGAGTTTCGACGATCACAGACAAGAAGAACCGAAGAGAAGTATAAATGTTCTTTGTTCTTTTATTTTATATTTTATATATATTATATATATATTACATATTCTATGTATATTTTACTGTATAATTTCCCCAAATGTTCTTGCTTACGTCTGATTTCATATAATTAATTTCAGCGCTATTTCGAGAAGAAGATTCAAATGTTATCCCATTTTGAAAATACAGTCTATCTAAGTTGTCCTAACGACAATTTTCAAAATGAAATAGCGTATTTACAAAGCGAATTAAGGAAAGTCTTAGGAGAAAAAAAACCGTCGTGTAAAAGAGTTAAAGTAAGCCGTAACCAAAACAAGTTCCCATATTTAAAAGGGCGGGGAGCTTGTCGGAGATTGCAAATTTGACTTGTCAGTTCCTGGGTATGATATTCGCCCTAAAAGGTACCGGCCTATCTCTAGTAGTATAAGTTAGTCATTGGACACTGTAAGCGGTACCAAATCAATTTCTAACCAATTTCAAACCCTATAAAAGTCACAATGAGTACCCCCCCTTTTTTTGGATCCAAGGACCCTACGGCATTTCAGTCTAATAAATTTCATTATTTATTTTCTTAGTTACCCAAAGCCTGTCCTTTTGTCTGTCTGTCTGTCTCAAGGCTGTCAGTCTGTTGACTTCTTCCGTCCAACCACTTGGTTATTTACCTTAACGATTGTACCTCAGTTTATATTTGACTATAGCTTTTGCTGGCCGGTTTAATTTACCAGTCTGTTTTCTGAGAATCGTATGGATAAAATGTGACGTACATCTTATAATACATTTATAATTTACCTCTACATTCTAGTATTCTTTGTATGTTTTTATCCTTTTTGTTAAAAGAAAAACGTTTATTCTACTACATATGAGACTTAAGTGGTTCAGCTAAGCATCTTGTCCGTATCACAAAATATAATTTTTTGCCTATTGATCAGCTGTCAAAAAGTCAAAAGATTTACCAAACTTTTGTGTATACAGATTAACATGACTATTATGATACTGAATTATTCCTTTAGATTTGAGATTTGGCAGTGTTTAAGCGCATACGTACTAAGTAGCTCATTCTACTAACCACTTTCTACTAGCCCGCTGTCAAATATTCAAACGCTTTGCCAAACTCTTGTATTTACAAATTAACATGAATATTATTCTACTGAAGGGTTCATTTATATTTGGCAGTGTTTAAGCAAATAGTTCATCAAAGTGAAAGCTAACTTGATGGACGGCACCTTGGCAAATGTTTTGGCTGAACTTGATAGCGAAAGACTACGGCATGTCATAGCACTTCAGTGCTGTTGTTGTTTAGTAAGTAAGTAAGTTAGTAAGTATTAATTGCCAGTGAACTACTAATAAATAAGATTACAATCAAATGTGTTGTGTCTTTTTCTGATAAATTACTTTCCCTTCACCGAGAAAAACGAGTTTTCCTCGGAAAGTTCTGGGAAAAGTATGGAATGATCGCAATCTAATGAGGTACTGTTACGTTTTGTCTGTCAATCGGTTCTACTGTTATTCGAAACTCAGCAGTTTCATGTGCACTCACACGATTGTTTTTTTTAGCCGGATATATTCTAAAGCAGTGTATAACATTTAACGAACGATATAGTTCAGTGGCTTACCACTCGACTCTCACCGCTGTGGTCCATGCAGGTTCGAGTCCTGGCTCGGACTTGGATTATGTGAGTAGAGTTTGTTTGATGTGTTGTTCTCTCCCTTACCGTGAAGGATTTCATGGTTCTCTGGTTCTTCAACTTCATTGGTGTGTGTGTTTTTATGTAGGGGTAGTGAGTATAATAATATATATATAGATAATATAGCTTGTATAGCGCTTATACAAGTCTGTTCTAAGCGCTTAAAATAAAAAATAAAAATAAAAAAAATGGATATGATTACAATGAAAAAGCTAATTTAAATAAATGAGTTTTGAGTTTGGACTTGAACGAAGATAGACTTGAAATGTATATATGGGGGTGATTCTCGCCAAGGACACTCAAGTAGCCTGCGTAGCAAGCTTTTTTTTTGCAAGAAGGGGGACATTGTTTAATTTGGGATAACTGTGTTGAAGTGGCTGCGTGAAACCTAAGACGAGTGCTAAAAGCTATATCTGACATTTTCAACATTGAGACGGCGATTGATTTATTCAGGTTTTTTATTTTCCTCGTCAACGCACTGGCAACAATACTATCCATTATCCATGCTAATATAGCTAATTCCTCACGAAATTGGCAAAACCTTATCCTTCCTATCGAAAGTCAAACTGTTTTTTCTTTCTATTGTGTTGGTAACAGCAACAGCAACGACAGTTTGCTGTTGCCATTTTTGCTAATATAGCTAATTCCTCACGAAATTGGCAAAACCTTATCCTTCCTATCGAAAGTCAAACTGTTTTTTCTTTCTATTGTGTTGGTAACAGCAACAGCAACGACAGTTTGCTGTTGCCATTTTTGGAACCAATGCTTCAACAGGAAAATAACTGATTCTACATGAAGACGAAAAAAAAACAATAAGCCCAAACTATATGATTGAAATACCATCTAAAAATATTTCATAATGAAACTTAATGAACCAATTCAGACAAAAATCTATAGGTTTACAAATTTTACCTTAATGTGACTCTTCTAATTGCCTGATTTGACAGTAAAAGTAGTGTCAAAGACAATGACAAATAATGACGTAATTTGAATCAATTGCAGCTATTCAATTCTGACGTTTGTATCAGTTCGAAGAACTCTTGAATAAGACTACAGATTCAACAGTCCTAAAATCAAATCTTCAGAAGTATTGATCAATCGTTGTTTAAAGTTGAGGGCTTGGTGGCTCTTATTGGTACTCAAGAAGTCTCCATTGTCGTATTATGGACGTGTAAGGTAAGTACGAACATTAACAAACTTGTTTATACAACAAAATAGTGAAATCCAAAAGCGCACTTTGATGAAACAAAACTATTTGTTTTAGTGCTAATTATACCGACTTCAGTTCTCAAGATCGACTGGACAATGTATATTGCATTTTGATGTATAGTGCCATAATGTTAATATGTATATGTGTATAACTGATTTTGAAAGAGCATCGAGAGCAATAATAAATTAAACAATAAATCATCTTACTTTGAGCTCATTCAGCTTAGTTTCGATTTAACATATATAGACGTTATTACAGTTCTCGTCGTTTACCTCAGCAATAATTATACTGTGTAATAACGGAGATTCTTTAGAATTTTATTACAGTCCGCAGTAATATGACATATGTAGATGTCAACATACAATTTAAACGAAATCCAAGGACTGTAGCCAGAATATTCTATAAAAAATATATTCTAAAGAATCTGTAACTCGCTATAGAGTCTGAAGATGAAAACCGAGAACGTACAGTAAAATGGTCTTGCTATAACTCTGTGTTCATAAATCATAAATGGAAAAGAGGAATGAGTTTCTTAATTTCAAATGAATACAATTTCATGATTGTACCAGGAAGTGAATATGTAATTTCATGAATAATGCAAAAAGGTAAAAACCGAGAGAAGTGAATGGTGTAATACTACAGATTTGTTTGTTATAAATCATCAATGGAAGAGATGAATGAGCTAAATTTCTTATAATTTCAAACAAATAAAATTTCCCTATTGGACCCGAAAGTCAAAGTGTGAATGTGTATTTGCATGAATGATTCAAAATGAAACCAATTCCCCCAAAGACCAGCTGTTTGATAAAAAATGTATCTACCATTATCCTTGCCGCAGTTTCAAATCATTTTAACTTGTTTTTTTGTTTTTTTATCCCAATGTCTGTTTAATTTACTTAAAAGACAAAGTAGATTTATGCGAAAGTAACAAAATCATGCCTTCATTTTCTTTTCAGTTGAGGACCAAATTAAATTCCATCTTATTGATTTGTCATGGAATATTCAGGAAAACAACAATGGATACAAAGTTTAGCCCTTGTTTTAATGTTGTGTTTGGCACCTGCAAGTTCTCAAGGTAGGCGTAACATATATGTAACAACTTTCTGTAACTAATTGCAAAAACGAATTAAAAAAAAGATGTGAATTGAGAAATTCTACACCACAAAACAATTTGTATTTGTCATGACGATGTCCCCTTTCTCTCCACATGCCCCTTTTTCCCTCATCTTCCCTTCCCCTTGTGAGCCTGGCTACGCAGGTTGTCTTATAACTAGGTGCTCATAATAACAATGTAATTCTTATAAATAAATGTTTTTGGGACGGCTGTACACATGCTAATAAATGTTGAAACTTTTGAGAAGGGTTAAAGTAGTACATGACTTCACCGCAGTCTTTTTATCTCTTTGTAGGTGTTTTAGAATTTTCCAACTGTTCACGTTATGAGTTTAACAAACATACAAATGATTGGACTGCAAGTAAAATAGCGTGTGAAATTAAGAACGGCAATCTAGTTGCGATGGAAACGATGGCGGAATGGAAATTCGTTAACAGCCAGATACAGAATATAAATGTTCGCGTTAATGAATGGTACATTGGTCTGATAAATAAAAACGATGTATGGAAATGGATCAATGGACAAACACTCACTTACGATAAGTGGTATGGACGTCAACCTTATATTGAAAACCATGCAAAAATGATAAAGCAAGATTATAGAGGACGGGGGTTGTTTGATGATGTACCTGGTAACCGCGAGCGATTGCCTTTCATTTGCGAATACACCATAGGTAAGAAAATATATAACTTTCATCTTTTATATATTAAACGTAAATCACTGAGCTATAAGACAACAATTATAAAAAGAGATCAGTAGTTGAAAATTTGATAGTTTGATAATGTATAGAAAATGCACTCTGTAAATATTGAATAATTAATACTCGGGCTACCCCCCAGGGGCCCGAGTCTAGGTTTACCTTTTCTCCCTATCTATGTATCTATGTATCTATCATGTCGCGTTTTGGAAGGCACAGGCAGCCCAAAAAGCCAAAAGGTGGGGATAGCCGCTGAAAAGTTAGTAGCTCATATTTCCGATTGTTTTGATCGCTCGTTCTGAATCCGCAGAAATCTACGAAATTTAATCTATTTTGTGAACATTTAGGCTTTTTAGCCATAACATTGAATCATTATTTCAACAATGAAAGCTATTGAAAGTTTTATAGTATTTTTTTTTGGACGGCATACACTGGATTAGCCGCTTTTATTGTATTCGCATCGTTGCCAACTTTATCATATTTTGAGAAAAAAAACGTGCTTAAAACGACTTCTTGATGATCGAAAATCATAACCAGTGGAAAGACAAAAGAATAATCTGTCACATGAAGAGGAGTTGAAGACATTTTCTGCAACTTAAGAAACAAGAAAGAAAGCCATATCGACACACCATCTCAGTTTGTGACAAGTAAAGAACTAGCAACGGAGAAAAATGTTCAAACTGATCATAACAAAATGAGATCGGATCTTTGCTGGACATTGAGTTATACATTGACATAGTTAGTACATCTTAAAGTACATGTTTAGTATAAATGAATAACGTATTATTCTTACTCTGTTGTTAGAATTTTGCATCCGAATTAAACATGCACGATATTACTCATTGAACTTCTCCTAGATGTATTTTTATGTCATATTCTGCTATATTTTATGACTCTACTACACATGTTTTCATTTGTTTCTAGCATTTAATTCGTACAAAATACGACTATGTTGATATCTAAATTACGCATGCAAATTCAAAGGTCATTCATTGTCACACAACATCTTGCGTTACTCGTATTTTTAAAAAGATACACCACATACGATAGTTTAGCTTGGTTCATTTATTTGACAAAAATATTGCTAATAAAAACATTCAAAAACTATATATAGAAAGAAACCGAACTTAAAAAAATACACAAATTATAGAAATATAACATACATAAATTAAATATACTAACAAATGCAGCAAAAAATTAAGCTAATGAAAGAAGTACTGTAAAAAAAAACTATTGAAAAAGTTTATTATTATTATTATTATTATTATTATTATTATTATTATTATTATTATTATTATTATTATTATTATTATTATTATTATTATAATTTTTGCAAATAAGTTTATAATTTATCATTAGAATAACCTAAAAATAACTCATCAGTGATTATTTGTTTATTTTTGTGTACATTTTGTTAACATTAATCAGCCAATTTAGTTCTTCACATTTTCCTATTAGTGTCTCAGGATAGCTTTGTGTAATATGAAAATATGAAACATTTTTAATGCTGTTTTAAAATACCAACCAATGAAATAAAAACACCAAGCGGGCTAAAATGTCTAAAATAAAAGACAACTCTGGCTTTGTCGTCTCCTTGGATAATAACATTTTTCCTATTTGTGTCTCAGGATAGAGCGCTATCAGTTTGCTCATGACTAACTGAATTTGCTTCAGCTAGTGTCTAATATATATATGTATTGTGTAGGATTATGATACATCATGAATTTCAATCCCTCAATCCCTTTTGCTCTGTAGCCCGAGTAAACGCTCTCAGAGCGTCTAGTTATTATTAAACTACCATTGTAAATGGTCTTCATACTGAACACCTAGCGTCCTACACAGGCATTTTCAAGGCAGGAAAAAAAAACGAAGAAAAAGAAAAGACAACGACGCGGGCTTCCTGTGGCATATGGCAAAAAATGGCTGAAGGGAGAAGGAGGGAGACAAAAAAGGAAGCCCGCCAAACCCACTCTCTCGGACTCAGGAGTTGCCTGCGGAGGAGGCTATATTATTAACCTAGATTATCACAATTCACCTGGATTCAATACATTCACAGTAACAATAATACAAGTTCTAAGACTTCTAATATCTTTTCTATCGTAGTATCCAATGAATGTACAAAACATGCACAAACAACGTCTTCTAGCGGAACACTGACAACAATGTCTTCTTTTAGTTCAACTCCAGGTAATAGTCTGTCTATTTGTTTCCCTTTTATCATATTGACAACTTATTTACTTTATTTACTTTCCACAACAAATGGTGAAACCTTGCGATTTAGAGTAACGGTTTCAACATTTGCCTCAACATCCGTTGAATTTTGTAGAATGGCAATGTTTGTAAAGGCTTTTAAACTCTTTCAACATTGTTGAAACGTGTTGAATCGATGTTGAATTAATGTTGAAAGAGTTTAAAAGCATATAAACATTTTCATTAAACAAAATTGAACGGATGAAGCAAATGTTGAAACCGTTTGCCCGGGCCTTAAAGCGTGCACGTGATAATACACTGATACTAAATTATATTTGTCATGGAGTAACTTGTATTACATCATCTTATTTTTGGTTATATGTTATCGTTATAGATGCATGGTTTATTTAAGATGCAGAAGAAACTGTTTGCTGTGATATACATTCTGCTTCTAAATACTGGAACAAACACCTGGATGATAACTAAAAATTGGGGGGGGGGGGGGGGGGGGGGCTGAATACAACAAAGAGAAGAAAAATATGTCCCTTTGGAAAGTCTTGATTTGCCATTATCAGGAATATTTCTTGTTAAAAAGACTTTTTATACCCTAAGCGACACAAAATTGTCAGTTATATTCTTTTCCGGTTCCGGGTCCCTAATAATTCTGATCCCACTAAATTATTTGTTTGTTTTGATTTATTTTCTTAGTGACGCAAAGCGCAAAAGTCGTTACAACAGCAACAACAACAAAAACAACAAAAGCAGCAACTACAACTACCCCCACCAAACCATCGACTGCAACATCTAAAAGTTCTAATCCAATCAAGATTACAGCGAAAAAACAAACTTCTGAAAGCCGCATTATTACAAGTATTCCTACATCTCATACAGCTTTTCTTAACACGAAAACAGAAGTTAAAGAAACTCCTAAGTCTGCAATATCTACCACGGTTGGGAAACCAAAAGATCATCAGAAATCAGGTTCGAAAACTTTGAGAAGATGTATACAATACTTTGTTGAAATATATTTACAAACCAGAGTTTCTCAACTAAATGACCTCCTACAAACATATGTGGTTTCATAGCTCAGTTGGCAGAGCATTGCACCGGTTCTGCAAAGGTCATGGTCAAATTGTTTTCGGGCTTCTATAATTGCAATTACATTAATTGCTTTATATTATGCGACGATCATACTCATACACAATTTAATAGCTGCAGATCAGACCAACATATATATATCTAGAAGTTTCTCAGTGAATTTGGAGCATCTATGAAAATCCAGATATCTACCACTAAATTTTAAAAGGCTCCATTTAAAACCTTGGATTTGCAAAGATGCATCCAAAATATGATTTTTAAAACACTGAGAATAACCTGTCTATTCTTTCTCTGTAGATAATAAGCAAAACGACGGAATGATGATCATTTACATTGCTGTTTCACTTGCTGTCGTACTTGTTATCTTGATCTGTGTGTTAGGTGTATGGTACTGGAAAAGATTGAAAAAAGGTAACTCAAAACCAAAACTACTGAAAGCAAATTACACTATTACATTGAGAATCAATATGGAGAAGAAGCTGATCGGAATGTTGGGTGGCTTTTATTTGTATATGGTGGATTAGTTGTTTGATTGGTAAGTTGAGTATTTGGTTGGTTCATTTACTGCACATTGATTTGTTGGGTGTGGTGACTTATTGGTTGTTTAATTGGTAGGCTAGTTTTAACCTATTATGTGGTTTAGTTGGTTGGTTTGCTCGTTGATTTTGATGGTGCATTGAACAATTAGCTGGTTTTATAATTCGTCTCATGCATTTTTTATCTCAGTTTGGAGTTCTTAGTTGAGTTGTCAGTCAATTGATTGTTTGTAGGGTGTTGCTAGGGATGGTTGTTTCCTAGATTTTGCATGTTGGTCGGTGGGTTTGACATAATAAGCTTTTTCCAAAAGTACTTAATTTCTTTACTATTTTTCTAGAAAAACGCAAAATATCTGAAGATAAGTTGTAAGTAAATACATTTAATTATTAATAATTGATTATTTATCTTTTATAAAAAGGGAAATCTTTGATAAAAGCACT
Source organism: Metridium senile (assembly GCA_949775045.1). Lineage (NCBI taxonomy): Eukaryota > Metazoa > Cnidaria > Anthozoa > Actiniaria > Metridiidae > Metridium > Metridium senile. The sequence continues at coordinate 9,556,787 of OX459101.1, read as the reverse complement.
TTTTTCCTACAGAATAGACTCTTCAATGGCAACGTCTCCACAGCCAACAACTACAGCCAACGTCAATGAAATCATGAAAAGCAGTTCCTTCGTTGCGTTCAAAATGGTACACAATAACCTCTCAACAGCACCAAGCGGGGGGCCTGTGTACGACAATGTGTGCACCGACAACAACCAAGGTGTTGATAGGGGAACACAGCTGACCGATACCAATGAAGGCTCACAAGGCAATCAGAATGTCTCAGTGAAGAAGAAGAAGTTCAGTTTGAAGAGGAATAAAGGAAGTTTGTCCGAATCCAACAGGATTTCTAAAGCAGATGAAGTAAAGATGAACGATGTTTCCGCAAGTACTTCGACGGATGAAAACAAGAGCTCAGATGAAGTTGTTTATGCGGCAGTTGACAAAACAAAAAAGAAAATGGTAAGTTGTTTGAATTAACATAAAAATATAGATAATTTAGCTAAAATGAGTCTTTATTTACTTCTGAAATTGGTATTGTCTTTGGTATTTTACATTTTTTTATTTTGGTCAGTTTGCACATGTTTCAGCTAACAAAATATTCGATCACCAATCAAAACACGCACTGTCCGATCATATTACATCATATATATGACAATGTCTTTTTTTTTTTTCATTCGCTTTTGGCTGGGGCAAAGGGAGAAAGTCCTGGGAACGAGGATAAAAGAAATAGAAATTTAAAAGAATTGAAATGACAAATTCTTTCCACAGGTAATCCAAGAAGTCACATATGCAGATTTGGCACCATTCAATAACAATGCTGAGGTCAATGTACACAAACCAGAACCGTATCAGCCCGTTGAATACGCTGTGATCATTGGCAAGAAAGCTTCGAAATCCTCAAAATAGATCGACATTATAACTCTATCATCACTGACCTGATTCAGAATGTGTATCAAGCCTGACTAGGGGAGGAGTATTCAAAGGTATTGTGCATCCTATCCTGATCATGAGGACTTTGGCCTCTTTCCATATGAATCGAAAAAGCTATAATATAAACCTGCACACTGTCCGAAATATATGATAGTGCACCCCCTTTTGATCGTGGTGTACCTCTGAAGATAATCTTGGATCCTCCCATGTAACAGAGCAGTTCAATATCAACTAGAATTAAAGTTCCTAGCAAGATAAGGAATCACAAATTAGGATTTACTCTAAGCAGCTTAGTTCTAGGCAGGGTCGCGACGAGGGATGCTTTCTCGTGATTGATCCCAATTTTTTACACAAAAGTTTGATCCCTGATCCCCAAAGCTCGCATATTTTGATCCCTGATCCTTGTTTGATCTCTGATCACTGAACTTATTCATACGGTCCTGATCCCTCTTCTGTGATCCCTGATGTGATCCCCGATCCAAGGCATGTAATCCTTGATCCAACATCCCTCGTCACAACCCTGTAAAAGGAGTTTGGATAAACATGAAAGTTTCCGAACCTTATTAGAATAGTAAGCTTCATTAAGATAAAGCTGAGTAGGAATTTATGACGCTTCTATTAAAGGGCAGGTTTTTAAATATCATCATTATATGATAAAGAACATAAGTCAACAAAATAATGTAAGGACAGTTAAATTAGAAATTAGGACTAAATACTTACAGAAGCCAAATACTAGTGTTTATGTATATATATAATTTGGATAAACATAAACCTTTCTGAACGTAAATAGAGTAGCAAGCTGCATTCATGACTGACAAAACAGTATAGAAATATATTTAGAGCGAAAAAACTATATCCATAAAATATAATAAAATTGCTGATAGTACTATGTAATAGTCAGTCTTATTTAGTGACAATTAAAGTTGTAATCAAATATTGTTTCCTTTGTGTTTGATGTTTCTATTTGATTACAACCTCGTTCCCAGGGCCCTCTCCCTTCGCTTTTGGAAGGGAGAGGGCCCTGGGAACGAGGTTGATTTGATTAGTGTCTTTTAAGGCCTGCTCCGGGTCATAAGATAGCCCAAGACCGCTCAAAATCACCTAAATATGTCTAAAATCGCCCTCCCGAGATCGCCTTAGATTTTAGGATCTTTTTGCTAAAATCGCCTAAAATTCCGATTTTAGGGCCCAGAGTAGGCCTCTTTTATGCATATATCAGAACCAAAAAAATATTTACTTGCAAGTAGGCTTGTCAGTTCATTACTTACTTATTAAATATTTTTCTGTACAAACTAACTAGTCAAGCTGAAATAATGCAAAATGAAATTAAAGTATGCAATTTTGACTTTATCATTACAACATTTATTGGCCTTTCCTAATTATGAGCACCATTAATACATTCTCATAAATGTATAAACTAAGTTTTTACAAAGTGTACATATATAAATATTCCGGCAATAGATTCAACAACCAAATAGTCTGCGAGCAAAACAATATTAAAAGTTAATTGTTTATGCGACTTGATCATTTTCTGCATCCAAATATTTAACTATTTAGGTTTTAGTTTGTACTGCGTGTCAGTAGCTTATACAGCCAAAATAAATGTTTAGATTGAGAAATGAAAGAAAAAAGTTACAATTGGTTCTTCCACAAGTAAAATTGACAGAATATATTATAGCCAAGCCCGGGGGTACTGTCGGTACTCGATAACGGCAGATTTTTAAATTGACCCCTAAAAAGGTACGCACGAATTAAAAAAACTGTTGATGTCTTGTTGATTTCAACCCCCAAAAGTTATGACTGTGCGTTTGCCTCGGCAGCCAAGCTTATGTTGTCAACAAAGTCAAGTATAAACGTCCCTAAAAGGTACGAAGTCACATGTATAATTGACTTTTGAGCGAGAATCCTAATGTACACACAGGATTTTCGCCCTTAAAAGAAATGCTGTCATCACCCCTACCACTTTGGCAGTCCGGGAAGGTAGTCAAATTTGCGCACCTTGCTACGTCACAGCTTGACGGCGCGAGTCTCCTGTGGTGCAAATTTACATTCGTAAAGTTTACGAGCCGAAAACTCTATCCCTTTTTAGAGTTTTTATCTAGAAAACCATGTAAACTTGTAGCGAGAAAGTGTATTTATTCGAATGCAACGTGTGATGTTACAAGAACTTCGCGAAGATCACGAAAATGAAAAGTTTATTATCGAATGTGCTTCAAGACGAACCTGCGAAAACTCCAAAAGGTAATATATTTGTGTTGTTTTCATATTGTTCGGAAATTTCTTAGGCCTCCAGGAAAATCTGGTAGAAACTAGAGATATCATAGTTTATGCTGTATGTAGTCGCTTTTGTGGGCATGTCGTATTTTTTGTGGGCAAGATGTTTGTATTCAAGCAAACCGGTATTTAGAGACATGACACTCTATCTCCCTGCATGGTATGTCAGACCACATATCAAAACTGTACTCTATAGTAGAGTTATTTGCCGTCGTGAAACAAAGTTGAATATCTATTTTGATAGTAAGAACTTATTAATACAGTAGATATATAAGTTAGATGAAAATTAAACAATGGATTCGAATAGCAATTGCAGTGTATATGAGTGATTACAAAAACCCGAGGAATTACATATTGTTAACTGAATGTCAGTGAGGAAGAGTTGAATGATCACAAAAGAAAACAATGGAAATATGGTCTTGTGCCTGGTGTATACAAGCTAGCTCAACTAATTGCAAGGTTTTTATTTTTGCAATCACTGATACTAATATATGATATACATATGACACTAATATTATCACAAACATTAAAGTATTATTGACAAAAATACTGGTGTAATTTAGTGCACTTGATTGGTTGTAGATAATAATATGTGTAGCAATTTCAGAAATTGTACCTGGCAGACACAAATGTATTAATTTATCAATTTGCAAATTATAATTATATAACCACTGATACATGGATACTGGCTAATGAATACCATATACTTATACCAGCTAACACCTATAACTCTAATAGAAACAACTGAGTTATAGTGCATATTAACTAGTTATGTACTTCTGGTTATACTAGTATGCTTGGTTCATGTCTAATGCTAGCCCAAATGGATATGCATACATAGCTATATACATACATGTAACGGTATATGATTACAGCTAATACTACTACTACTTCTACTTCTACAGGCATACAAATAGCTATTTTCCTCTTTTCAATTATACTTATAAATTTTCAATTGCCAGCCCCCCCAATTTTCAATATGCTCTCGGGTCCCACAATTACAAGAGTGATTGTCAAATGCAAAACTATTGATAGAATAAAATAGGTAAAATCACTCGACCATTAATGATGTCAGCACTACAGTATCAGTAGTACTAGTAGTAGACAGTCTCAATTACTCAGAATTAATTCAACATGACAAAAATACAATCAAGTTTGCTAGAACAAACATTTTTTCAATTTGCACCAGTTTTGATATTTCAAAACTATTACTATAAATATGTTTGTGAACAGAGTATTATTAAAACTGAACTTGAAATTGATTTGGGAATAAGAGTTGATAACTGTTTGACATTAGAGTAAATATTTTCTATAGTGTACTATCAAATATATTTCTAAATACTCAACACAATTGTAAATATTGTATTTACTTAATCCAAACATATATAGCTTTAACTATGTGATACAAATAAAGTGTTTTTGTCTTTAGATTTGAGAAGAAAGACAACAGAGAAAAGAAGATCATGCTTCAATAAATAGATGTTATTACTTCAGTAACAGATTGGTTTTCATAAACACATACTGTGAAACAACATTTAGTCATAAAAAGTTGAAAACAAAACAATTAGAAAGTGATATGAACAAAAAGTGTTTCACAGGTTTATGAAAACCACTTATTAATTCTACGTTTCCAAGTTTCTATTTTATTATAACAAATACATTATACCTGTAACAAGCACATGATGAATAAAAATGTTCAAATGTCTTTTTAATTTATAATCTTCAGTAATTAGTTTTTTCAATTGCAATCCAAACAATAACCAAAGGTCCACATTATTTCTAATCACTTGGAGTTTATAAAAGATTAGTGGACACATGTAATACATTTAATTTCAAAGGTTCTTAACAAATGACATTAATAACAGTTCGAATTGTCGGTACAACCACAACATTCTGTAGTGTATAAAGTTCATTGATTTGAACACTTTTGAACCAACTGTCAAAATTACTCGACATTTTTGATAAGAGATTACCTTAGCCAGATACGTTTCGAAGGTATCTTTGCGAAATAAACTATTCCCTTTCTTTGATAAAGGTATTTTTCAATCGAATCACTTCACAAACTTGAAGGATTTTTGTCGAATAGGAAAATGACATAAAAGTAGCCTTTAGTCTGGATAATTTCCACCAATGCACATTGTTAACATCTCCGAGGATTCCTCGATGTCAATTCATGACTACAGTTGTGTTTTAGCTAATTTTCGACAGAGAAATATGACTCAAAACTCTTCGAATCGCCACTGCCTCGAACGACTCTCGTGTCCGCCATTTTGTTCTAGAACCATAGTTACTATGGCGACAAGGAACTTGCAATCTTATTGGTCGAGCAGTTGTTTACATCGTGACGTAGCAAGGTGCGCAAATTTGAATACTTTCCCGGACTGTTTGGCAAGGGAGTTCCCCCTCCGGGGTTGCCATGACTATCCTTTCATTCAAAATAGCGCATAGTGTTGCTTTTCAGCATTCACCAAATAGCCCTCACCAAATATGGTGTGTGGTGAAATAGTGAAAGGTAGTCTAGTACGAAACTGAAATGTGGTTTTGTCTAGTATAGACAGAACTGACATATAAGCAATAAACAAAAAGTCAGAATAATGTAGTTTCTAAATACCCTTGTTTTAGTGCCAAACCCTAAGAAAACTTAATTAAATGCGTCCATGAGACTTTTGCTGATGTTACTAGGTATATAAATGTAGTTCTATATGTGGCCTTGGAAAATATGAAGATATGGTTTTGACTAGAGTGCATATACTGCTGTGGCTATATTATGGAATATCTGTCTTCATATACGTTAATGGTATGCTTATTTTTTTAATCTTTACAAGAGAACGACTTTTTATATTAGGATAAATAGTTATTTGAGGATAAATGGGTACTCGGATTGCTTATTAGAAAGAGATAAGAGGAATTGGATGAATATCAGTTAAAACAGACGAATATGATATGCTAGAACATCAATTATCGGTGCAATTTAACACTACACTTCAGGGAGTTTTTTTTCTTAAAAGATACTACTGTAAATGGTGTCATTATGGTGGATGAGAAACGTGTTTAATACCAAAGATATTATTTGTTTGTAGCTTGCTAATTACCAAGATGTAAAAGCAACGTGAATAGTTTTGCAAGCCACATCGTCATATTATTATTAATCAATTCGGATATCTTACTAATAATTTCTTATAAAGCAGAGAAGGGTACGAACAGACTATAAATCATAATTATAGATCAACATGTACCAATCATGTCGAGGCTATGAGAATAATTGACTTATACTCCTAAGTTGATTTAACATGTTGGCAAGCAGACTAATAGTCTTCAAACGATTGTCTTTCCTCACAATAACAGAAACTGCCCACTCTACAAGGGCACGATGATATGGGTGGTGATCGTGAGCAGGACTATTTTGTTGAGATGAATTAGGTGGCATTTCAATATCTTCGCATGTAGAATGCCCTTTATATTGATTGAGTATCTGTACTCTTGTTATGCATTGCTCTATTTAATTTATTCCAAAGCAAACAACTATTGTTGCTACAAATTCGTGCTTTAAATTATAAAACTAAAGATAAGATCATCATGCCTCGTTAGAATATTGTATTATATGCATTTCATTTCTCATTTTTTCACATTTATGTAACAATGTATGTAAGATTAAATTATATAAACATTAATGTATGTACTTTGCTTTGTTTATTTTGACTTGAGTGTTAGACATTAATTCGTAGTCAGTCGTATAACGAAAAAACACGTTCAACAATTAAAAACGCTAAACGATTAGGTTAGAGAGCACAAATACCGTACCACTTACATCCTAAAATATATCAAAATATCAGACGACTGCAAACTCGTACTCAGTTTTTCCCGTGCGCGCGCAAAGGGTCAAGGGAAGGAGAAAGAAAAAGTAACTCGCTTCGCTTTCCGGATTCAGTCTTCCCTTGATGCACCGCGATCCGTAAAAAAGAGACACAGAGAAGCGACTGGGCACGAGTTTGATCCGACTGTGCGACTGATTTTTATGGTTCACAAAATTCGCTCTTTCACGCAGTGCATGCTGGTAAGTTATAATGGATTTTTAATGCCCTAGCTGAAATGCTATTGGAATGCAATTTCTGCACTCTCGCCATTTTTTTTTTTTCTATTCTAAATATAGCAAACAACTGCTCGTGCTACATGTTCTTTGCTAGTAGAAACAAGTCATGGACCGGCAGCCTGAGGGAATGTTCCACAAACGGAGGTAGCCTGGTATCGATGGAAACAGAAGGTGAATGGAAGTTTATAAATAAAAAAATACAGGAAAGAAATTTTGGCGACAATGAGTGGTGGATTGGGTTAAAGAAGCAAAGTGGACAGTGGAAATGGACGAGCAATTGGCTGCTTACTATTTTAAAATGGCAGACAAACGTCCAGGAACCCAATGGTGATGGCAAATGTGCAGCCATGGCAAAAAACTTTCCAACAGGATATCAAGGACTGTTTAAAGATATGAGATGCTTGACACCTAAAAGGTTCATTTGTGAATATGAAAAAAGTAAGTAATCGTCAAACATAGTAGATTTATTAATTTATCGCTAACTTTGAAATTCAAAAATATGATTAAAGAGGAGAGAGTTCGATTCTATTAATTTATCGATTGAAAGTTGAATTAGAGGAATATGAAAAACAACATCTGTCAAGCTCGACTTACATGTATCATTGACACACTTCAAACATAGGTTGTGCACAAAACTGCAATAGCATAACACCATCAATTTTTAGCATGATTTTAAGCATTTTTATAACTGGCTCCGCAATATTTTTATTGTAGGATTTTTGAATATAGTTCATAATAGATGATACCTCGATTATCTAATATTAACTTGGATCTTGGCATAATGAGTATCATGTCAGTAACTAGTTATGAGTCCCTTATAAAATAAGCATGCACTTTGCGAATATTAAATGACTAATAATAAGCATTTAGTAGCTATCTGAATAAACGCAAATAATCTTATCGACTTGAACAAATCATGTTTAAATAAATTAATCATGTTGAATTAATATCAGTGTTTTTCTGCTACATTTAGCCAAAGCCATATGCGAACGTGTCAAATCAAGCTACATCTACTGTACCCATAAGAGAATCTACGAGGTATCAAACCCTGTATACACTAGGAATGTTACAGAAACAGATATTGGTGAGCATGTTTATTCGGTAGTATTTTTCTTATTGTAATATTTTACTAGTATCTTTGCTTGCTACATACACTTTCCCCTTATTATAATTCACACGTTTTTGACTTTATTTCTTTTTTAGCACCATCTCTAAATTCTGCTGTGGACATTAATCAAACCCAAATAGGTCAGTTGACGTTCACCATCATTTCACATGACATTTTCAAAGCTGAACACATTTTGTTTTGTTATACCTTTCTTACTTGATTACTTTTTTAACTTTTTTTTTCTAAACTACTAATTTAAAAATGCTCAACATTCTTGTACTTATATTATTTTTTCTTTCTTTCGTTATTCTTGGCTTTCACCTCCGGAGACAATTCTTTTTCATCCATGGAATTAAGTCTTAAATGCAATTTTCTGATAGACAACTGATAGATATATATCTTTGCAAAGTTTCAGGATGATAGTTTATTGTTTGAACGAGATATAAGCGATTGAGTGCGCGTCATGTTTACAGTGAAATGAATGGCGGCCAAATTACCAGGTTAATTTGCCAAAAGCCCACAATTTTTAAGAATATTGACCAAAATGTTATTAATTTGGCTAGATATTATTTATCATGTAGGTTAATATCAAATGATCGAAACGGCAAAATTGCCCGAAATATTGCACAAATTAAATTCCTTCAAACACGTGACAAGTGTTGCGTGACTTAAATTACTTCACAGATATCTCTTGAATTAAATGCAGTAAGTCGATAAAATTTAGTACGGAGACTCGCTCATGGGGACTGTAAACGATATCGAAAGCAAAACTTCATGGAGCCCATAGTTTAAAAGTTAGTATTTCGATGACGTCACGTGAAAGCCAAGAATACTGCGCCGATTCTCTCAATAATGTTTTTGTTTTTATTTACTGCAGTGTCACCTACCAATGCAACACTGAGTCCCAAGAGTACAAGCAAGATAGGCATAATTATCTTCATTTCTATGTTCGGTATTATCTTGTTGGTATGCACTGTTGTCTTCATATATGTGTTTTGTTTGTGGGTATACCAACCAGGTAAGACAGTTATTTATTGTCTACTATTATTTCATTGTTCCCAATTGCCATTATTATTATTTATTATTATTATTATCATCACCATCATATATTTTCTTCTTGGTCTTCATCAATCACAATCACCCCAATTGCTTCATCGTCAATTTCATAGTCTGTGTTCCCAAATGCAAGCAAATAACCATAGATCACCATCTTCTAGATCTTCATCATCATCTCCATCTTCATTGCCAATATCATAATCATCATCTTTTCATCGACGACCATCACCACCACCATCGTATGTTATCATCATCATCATCACAATCATCTTTTCATCTTGGTCTTCATCTATCACCATCACCCCAATTAGCCTCATTTCATAGTCTGTAGAGCAGGCGTTTTGTGGGGTTTGGGACTCCTGCTATATTTACGTACTCACAAGATACATATATATGGTTCCATATTTATCGCTCGTTTCAAAAGTTTCCCAAAACGAAATCCTGCTCTGCAGAATAGTATACCATCATCATCTCCATTATAAGTGACACTACAAAACTTATCAACTACATCACCTTAACAATGATTTATTATCCTTAACATCATCAGCATCATCATCAGGATTTATTTGTCATCTTCATTATCTCACTACTATTTTCATTATCTTTATCAACATCATGGTCATCGTATCATGTGGTTAAGCTAACGTTACTTTGCATTACAGCGCGACGCACCTTACCGTGGCCACCCAATTAAAGTTTTGTACAATTTAGCTTAGCGTTCAAACATTTCTCTTTTCAAATTATTTGCTACACCTTTTCAAACTTAAACATCCTGAGAGGTTTTTCAGCCACTTATAAACTTCACTCTTGTCTTCGCTTTGAACATTTCAAAGTGTTTACCGTTTGACACTCGGAGTGCCTTTTATATTAAGATCAAATTCTCGCTGTCTGATCTTTAATAAGGTGGCCACGGTAAGGTGCGTCGTGCTGTAACTATCTACTTTTATATTATATTCTTAGGTTACCAAGGTTATGAAAGCGAAAACCGCAAGTACGCAAAACATACATCTAAAAATCTAATATCATTACTAATTAAAACTCGCAGTTAATGTATCCAAATGCCTTCAAAGCAGTGTTTTACAACACTTGTGTGAATTCTCGCGCGCTGATTGGTTGATTTACCGTGGTAAATAAGAGTCCAGACAACGGTGATGACGTCATCATGTCACACAACACTCGTGCGGAATTGAGGGAAAGTTTGTCATCCACAAAGTTTTTTCGTCAAAAAAAGATTTTAAAAGAAGTTTATGGATAAACTATCAATGGAAATTCCTTTTCTGTAAGTAGAAAATTGTAATAAATGTAACTATGCTGTCATGGAGCTGTTGTCGTTTTAATTTTATGCGATTTTTAAGTCTTTTCGACAAATCTTCACTCACAATCAATTCTGTAGTCTTTTCAACAAAAACGTGCTCAAAATTACATTTTTGACGAGCAATACCATTCGTTCAGAACTGATTTGAAAAGCTTAGAATGTTGTTCAAATGCTAGACATATCAGATATTGGTAATCTTCTATATGATCAGTTTTAATGTATTAAAAATGCATTTTGTTTGAAAATTTTCAAAAACGTTTCACCAGAACCCATGCTAATCGGCCGTGTTTGACGTTCTTGTACTTTTCTAACTTCAATTAGCAGTCTCTCAAGACAAACAGTGCACTGTATTTCTGTATGAAAATAAGCTTATTTGTTTTTTACCGGCTGAAAAAAGATCATTTTCGTAAATTATGTGATTTTCCGTAGCTTGAAGAGAAACCATTGAGTTCGATGCGTGACAAATTCGTCATTTTTCGTCCGTTAACTGACATTTTACTTTTTGTACATTTATTTTGGTTTGTGTTGTAAAAAAAAACAAATCGAATGTGGTTGTGCGCGCCGTGAGTCCACAACATTTTGACCACTGTCATGACGAATATCGTTGTCGATAAGAGTACAGACAACGCTTAACCACATTCGATTTGCTAATTATCAATTGCGACTTTAGTCTCCCTCAGCTCGAAGCCGCTATTAGTGTCTGGCCTTCTGTCCCTTCCACTACAGGAAGCCCGACACTAATAACGACTGCGAGGGAGACTATTGCGACTTAAATGCAAAATATTTAGAAGAAAAAAGTTTTATCATTACAGAAAACACTAATGTTATAAATAATAATTTTAATCAATTTTTTCATAAACAAATAATCACCATCATCATATTGAAATCATTAATTAATGTCCAATTGTGTTCACAGAAACCTGGGACCTCGCAATATATATGTATATAGAAGTTAAACTATATCTGCATATAGGCAGATTTTGAGTAGTCCATAGGACCATATGTAAAACTCTTTCCGCTTTATGACTCTCGTGTAAAACTCGTCGGCTGATAACCTCTGGGCTCTTAGCACTGTCTAGTGTATGTAGTGTTTTATTACTAGATATAAATGATAAAGAAAACCCGAAGAATTAAAGTACTTTCACTTAGTAGCAATGTTTTGACAGGCCACTAATTGCCTCATTTACATGTGTATATAGATTATGATTGTGAAATATTCAATAAAATGAAAAGAAAACACGTATGCTATTTTTTTGTTTGGGAGGGGAGGCTAGGGAGAGTACTATTGATGACAATCTCAAGTACACCAGGGGCCGGTTGTACGTAGTCTGGATAGCGCTATCCGCGGATAAAAGTTATCCACTTCATAGGTTGTTCATAGATTTTATCCGCTGGATAGGAATTTATCCGGTGGATAGCGCTATCCAGGCTACGTACAACGGCCCCAGTACTATAAGTATGTTTATTTTAATGTGGGAGGGGAGGCTATAGGGATATTATTATTGACGACAATCTCAAGTATTACAGTATTATAAGTATGTTTTGGGGAGGGGTGCTACATGTAAAAAGTATTATACCATTTCACTGTTCTCGGTTTTCGTCCTATTTAGCGAGTAATATGTATATTCCTTAGAATTTGACTACAGTCAGTGAAATGTTTAGGCATTTCTTATTATCTCTTCATGATCTCACATTACTGCTGACATTATAATAGCGAAATTCTAAAGAATACTTAAACACTATTGATGTAGAGGGTCGGTAAACCAAGCGCCCGACTGCGAAATATTCTCAATCCCAAACTAAGCTATGAGCACGAAGTTACATTTTTGTTATTTTACTATGTACGATGTTCTTTCAAAACCAAATGATGGAATCCAAATGCAACTGGACACTAGATATGTTGTTTCTCAGTAAATATAAATGTGTCAGTAACTTAACTTAACTTAACTGACTGTTTTGTTATATAAACAAGGACGTTCGTACTTACCTTAGCAGTCCATGAGACGAAAATGGGACTTCTGGAGTATCAATAAAACCACAAAGCCCTTACTACCGTTATCATTGAAGTGCGACCCCCCCGAAGATTGATGTCTCGGTTGCAAACTAGCATTCTGATTTTGTCAGTCTTCAACCAAAATACTAGGAACGAGTTTGACTGCGAGTAATCCAAAATGGCGCTGATCGATGATATAAGCGGTAAACAGATCGGTAAATCTCATTCTCTGCTGGTAGAGGCTACTCTTTCCACCGTACCGTGCCCTGAACAGTATAAAATGTAGCCTCTACTAGCAAGAATTTATATTTAGTACCGTCGCTTTAGCCTATATATAAACAGAATCGAAACATGGCGGCCAATTTGAATAACTATTGTCCTTGACTGGCTAGCCTCATACATGTAAAAACTCTTTTGTGTTCCGCCGGACATGAGCACGAGGCTAACGAGTCAAGAATTATAGCAGGTCACCGTATTTTGATTCAGTCTATGATTTACCGTTTGTCAGCGATCGATCGATGAAGCCCCTTTTTGGATCACTCGGTCAAACTCGTTGCTAGTAGTTCTGATCGACTGCCGACCAAATGCTAGTTTGCAAATGAGACATCAAATTTCATCATAAATGGGAAAGAGGAATGAGTTTGTTATAATTTCAAATGAATACAATTTCCCTATTGGACCCGGAAGTCAAAGTGTGAATGTTGCATGAATAAAGGGAAGAAATCAATAAGGGAGTCAGTATGTTAATGTTTTTTTTTTTTTTTTTTTTTTTTTTTTTCTTTTATTCACAAATAATATTTAATACAGTTATTATTATTTACAATTAAGGAGGATAAAACTTTAAGTGTTATCCACTAGAAGATTATTTAAATAATTTTTCACATAAATTAAACATAATTCTCGTTACTCAATAAAGATAAAGTACTATTTGGATAAATTAACAACCTATTGTATATATAATTGAGAAAAGAGAGAGAGAAGAAAAACAAAAAAAACAAAAACACATAAATACATGACAACACACGCACTCACCACACACACACTAACCAAAAAAAAAAACACATAACTTCCCTGTGCTCAAATTTGATTTTAAATGTTTATAAGGTAAGAAATTTGTCCCACTTTTTGATATGTACATTTAATTTGTTCGTATTTAGAGCCACTTTGTATTCAATATTTTTGTATTGTCTTAGTTGATTTTTGAATAAAGATAATGATACTAACGGATTTGTTTTTTCTCTGACTTTATATAGTGTAAATTTATACAACAAAATGATAAAGTTTACTAATGTATCGTCAACACCTAATATTATATTAGTCATGATACAACTCGGTAAATTGATTCCGAATTCTTCTGCCCAATTACGTATTATAAAGTAAAAGTTTTTGGATTCAATGCATTCAACAAAAAGATGGTCGATCGTTTCCGGATATACATGACATAAAGAACAAGAGGAGTAATTAATTATCTTGAAGCGATGTAGGTCATAATTTAGATATAATACGTTGTTCAATATCTTGTATTCAGTATGTTAATGTTAGGAATGAGTTTGTTATAATTTAAAACGAATACAATTTCCCTATTGGACCCGGAAGTCAAAGTGTGAATGTTGCATGAATAAAGGGAAGAAATCAATAAGGGAGTCAGAGTGTGAATGTTAATGAAACCTTTAGTATATGGTTTAATATGTAATACAAGTACACCTACCTGCAGGGACGGAATATTGACTCTATCTCTTCATCCATGAAAAAACCCTATAGTTGCCATCTTATATTCTGGCGATACTAAATAAAAGAAAGAAAAGAGAAAAAAAATTCTGTAATTATAGTTAATTGCAAGAACGTTGTCATATTTAAATTAGCAATAAAATAATGTTGCCTACTAACAAGATAATCCCAAAAGGTCAGTACCTTCAATACAGTGGAATAGTTACGCCAACAAAACAATTCCTATTTGCTATGACAAATGTTCTTACTCTTAGGTGCTCATCATAACAATTTGTTATGAATAAGTATTGAAAGAAGAAGTAAGGAAGTAAATGACTTCACAGTCTTTTTATCTCTTTGTAGGTATTTCAGTAGTTTTCAACTGTTCACGTTATGAGTTTACCAAATATACAAATTATTGGACTGCAAGTAAAGAAGCGTGTAAAAGTAAGAATGGCAATCTAGTTGCGATGGAAACGATGGCGGAATGGGAATTCGTTAACAGCCAGATACAGAATATAAATGTTTGGCCTAATGAATGGTACATTGGTCTGATAAAGAAAAACAAAGTATGCATGGGAATGGATCAACGGAAAAACACTCACTTACAATAAGTGGTATGATACACATTCTAATGAAAATATAAACCATGCAAGAATGATAAAGCGTGTTAATAGTGGATATGGGTTGTTTGATGATGTACCTGGTAACCATTACCTTACATTTGCGAATACACCATAGGTAAGAAAATATATCTTTTATATTAAATTCATATCACTGAACTATAGGATGATACTGATATAAAAAGTGCCCTTCGCGATTCAAACTATTATACAATTATTTCAAAAAAGGGTCAAAAGAGTTAGAGAACGGTGAATGCTAACCACGATTCCACGACCGAAAGGAAGTGTGGGTCTTTGATATTGATTATTTATTATCTTTGGTGACAGACAACGAGTTTACTGCACAATGCAGCCAAAGGTCTTCAGCCTATACTATAAACACCCAGATCAGTTATCACACTTCACCTGGATTCAATCCATTCACTTTTAAAACAATAACACAAGTTCTTAACTTGGATATCTTTTCTATCGTAGTATCCAATGAATGTACAAAACATGCACAAACAACTTCTTCTACCTTAAGAACTATGCTTGTCCATTCGTTTCAAAATTGGGGCCTGCTGTACGCGTTTTTTCTCCCTACGTACAATCTTAAAAACGCGTATATATGCGTCTTTTTGCGTGTATACGCGATATTTTGTGGCACACTTCGATAAATTTAGCGACCGCGTATACGCATGTGATTGCAGAACAAGTGTACGCTCGAAATTAAAAGCGATCACAATCATGTCCCATTTGGAACCATATATATGCGGTACAAAAATACGCGCGTTCGTCTTTTATTAGTCTCCAGGCTCCAGGAGCTTCTTTAAACCGGCCACTAGCACTAATTAAACCTTAGCTACGATATTTTCAAAGCGGCTATAAGTAAGTTCAGAAAGTCCTGAAGTTAGCTCAAATCATTGTCATTCAAAACATAGAGTAAATATAATTTTCAATGATCGGAAAGCTTGAAAGCTCAACATCTTTATCATTTTATAGCCGTGATGGAATTGTCACTTGGAAATGTTAGATATAGATGTTAGAAGGATCTTCAATTACAGCCAAACCTACAGAAGCGTTCCTATCGGGGTTGGAAGGCTCGATTTATTCTTCCAAACTTGATTTTAAATTTGGTTTGAAATTTGCATAAATGAATCGAAACTTGTAAGTTTCAAAAACCGCCTCAAATCAAAACATTACTTTCAAAGTTCTTTTGGACAACAGAAATTTGCTAAACCTAGTCTGCTTACAGAAATATTGTTATAAACACTTACTAAATTATTCTATTAGAGTGCAAACAATAAAGTACAACCACTAGAAGTGTGCAACACTTTGTACTATTTACCACTAAATAGTGTTTATTAGACAATAGAGAACAAAGGAATTTGCATAATTTAGCAGTATTTAGTGGTATTTATGTTGCACACTTTTAGTGTTTGTACTCTATAACCGTGAAACATTAACAAAAACTAATTTTGCTAAATTTTGCTAAATTTCACTAAATTAGTTTATTGCACTATTTTGTACAAATTAGTAATTAGTAAATTTAGTGTGCACGTGCAATCACTGAACCGCGATTAAAGTTAGCGCCAAATTGCGCACGTGTATCATGCGAGCACACGAGCATGGGATTTTGACTGTTTGGAGCTAATTAAATCATGAATATCTAGAATGCAGCAGTTTGATCTAAAAATCGTGGAAATAGTTTCAAGATCCATTACAGAAGCGAATGGAGGTCATTGTTACGTTTATTGACGTTTAAAGCCAGCCAGAGTACGTATTTATAATGTGAACTACATGCAACAGAGTGAGTAACACTTATTCTTTAGTGTGCCTTGATTTTGCAATAGCGCAAAGGAATGAAGACTCGAAAACGATTTTACTTCGTGTATTGTGATTAGTTTAGCTTTAGATGTGTCTTGTGTTTTGATTTTGCAGCAGCGCGAAGGAATAGAGACTCGAAAACAATTTCACTTGTGTATTGTGGTTATTTAGCTCTAGATGTGTCATGTGTCTTGATTTTGCAGCAGCGCGCCGGCGAAGGAAAATGGACTCGAAAACAATTTCACTTGTGTATTGTGGTTATTTTAGCTCTAGATGTGTCATGTGTCTTGATTTTGCAGCAGCGCGCCGGCGAAGGAAAATGGACTCGAAAACAATTTCACTTGTGTATTGTGGTTATTTTAGCTCTAGATGTGTCATGTGTCTTGATTTTGCAGCAGCGCCGGCGAAGGAATAGAGACTCGAAAACAATTTCACTTGTGTATTGTGGTTATTTTAGCTCTAGATGTGTCATGTGTCTTGATTTTGCAGCAGCGCGCCGGCGAAGGAAAATGGACTCGTAAACAATTTCACTTGTATATTGTGGTTATTTTAGCTCTAGATGTGTCATGTGTCTTGATTTTGCAGCAGTGCGAAGGAATAGAGACTCGAAAACAATTTCACTTGTGTATTGTGGTTATTTTAGCTCTAGATGTGTCATGTGTCTTGATTTTGCAGCAGCGCGCCGGCGAAGGAAAATGGACTCGTAAACAATTTCACTTGTATATTGTGGTTATTTTAGCTCTAGATGTGTCATGTGTCTTGATTTTGCAGCAGTGCGAAGGAATAGAGACTCGAAAACAATTTCACTTGTGTATTGTGGTTATTTTAGCTCTAGATGTGTCATGTGTCTTGATTTTGCAGCAGCGCACCGGCGAAGGAAAATGGACTCGTAAACAATTTCACTTGTGTATTGTGGTTATTTTAGCTCTAGATGTGTCATGTGTCTTGATTTTGCAGCAGTGCGAAGGAATAGAGACTCGAAAACAATTTCACTTGTGTATTGTGGTTATTTTAGCTCTAGATGTGTCATGTGTCTTGATTTTGCAGCAGTGCGAAGGAATAGAGACTCGAAAACAATTTCACTTGTGTATTGTGGTTATTTTAGCTCTAGATGTGTCATGTGTCTTGATTTTGCAGCAGTGCGAAGGAATAGAGACTCGTAAACAATTTCACTTGTATATTGTGGTTATTTTAGCTCTAGATGTGTCATGTGTCTTGATTTTGCAGCAGTGCGAAGGAATAGAGACTCGAAAACAATTTCACTTGTGTATTGTGGTTATTTTAGCTCTAGATGTGTCATGTGTCTTGATTTTGCAGCAGCGCGCCGGCGAAGGAAAATGGACTCGTAAACAATTTCACTTGTATATTGTGGTTATTTTAGCTCTAGATGTGTCATGTGTCTTGATTTTGCAGCAGTGCGAAGGAATAGAGACTCGAAAACAATTTCACTTGTGTATTGTGGTTATTTTAGCTCTAGATGTGTCATGTGTCTTGATTTTGCAGCAGCGCACCGGCGAAGGAAAATGGACTCGTAAACAATTTCACTTGTGTATTGTGGTTATTTTAGCTCTAGATGTGTCATGTGTCTTGATTTTGCAGCAGTGCGAAGGAATAGAGACTCGAAAACAATTTCACTTGTGTATTGTGGTTATTTTAGCTCTAGATGTGTCATGTGTCTTGATTTTGCAGCAGTGCGAAGGAATAGAGACTCGAAAACAATTTCACTTGTGTATTGTGGTTATTTTAGCTCTAGATGTGTCATGTGTCTTGATTTTGCAGCAGTGCGAAGGAATAGAGACTCGAAAACAATTTCACTTGTTTATTGTGGTTATTTTAGCTCTAGATGTGTCATGTGTCTTGATTTTGCAGCAGCGCCGGCGAAGGAATAGAGACTCGAAAACAATTTCACTTGTGTATTGTGGTTATTTTAGCTCTAGATGTGTCATGTGTCTTGATTTTGCAGCAGCGCGCCGGCGAAGGAAAATGGACTCGTAAACAATTTCACATGTATATTGTGGTTATTTTAGCTCTAGATGTGTCATGTGTCTTGATTTTGCAGCAGTGCGAAGGAATAGAGACTCGAAAACAATTTCACTTGTGTATTGTGGTTATTTTAGCTCTAGATGTGTCATGTGTCTTGATTTTGCAGCAGCGCGCCGGCGAAGGAAAATGGACTCGTAAACAATTTCACTTGTGTATTGTGGTTATTTTAGCTCTAGATGTGTCATGTGTCTTGATTTTGCAGCAGTGCGAAGGAATAGAGACTCGAAAACAATTTCACTTGTGTATTGTGGTTATTTTAGCTCTAGATGTGTCATGTGTCTTGATTTTGCAGCAGTGCGAAGGAATAGAGACTCGAAAACAATTTCACTTGTGTATTGTGGTTATTTTAGCTCTAGATGTGTCATGTGTCTTGATTTTGCAGCAGTGCGAAGGAATAGAGGCTCGAAAACAATTTCACTTGTTTATTGTGGTTATTTTAGCTCTAGATGTGTCATGTGTCTTGATTTTGCAGCAGCGCCGGCGAAGGAATAGAGACTCGAAAACAATTTCACTTGTGTATTGTGGTTATTTTAGCTCTAGATGTGTCATGTGTCTTGATTTTGCAGCAGCGCGCCGGCGAAGGAAAATGGACTCGTAAACAATTTCACTTGTATGTTGTGGTTATTTTAGCTCTAGATGTGTCATGTGTCTTGATTTTGCAGCAGCGCCGGCGAAGGAATAGAGACTCGAAAACAATTTCACTTGTGTATTGTGGTTATTTTAGCTCTAGATGTGTCATGTGTCTTGATTTTGCAGCAGCGCGCCGGCGAAGGAAAATGGACTCGTAAACAATTTCACTTGTATATTGTGGTTATTTTAGCTCTAGATGTGTCATGTGTCTTGATTTTGCAGCAGTGCGAAGGAATAGAGACTCGAAAACAATTTCACTTGTGTATTGTGGTTATTTTAGCTCTAGATGTGTCATGTGTCTTGATTTTGCAGCAGCGCACCGGCGAAGGAAAATGGACTCGTAAACAATTTCACTTGTGTATTGTGGTTATTTTAGCTCTAGATGTGTCATGTGTCTTGATTTTGTAGCAGTGCGAAGGAATAGAGACTCGAAAACAATTTCACTTGTGTATTGTGGTTATTTTAGCTCTAGATGTGTCATGTGTCTTGATTTTGCAGCAGCGCGCCGGCGAAGGAAAATGGACTCGTAAACAATTTCACTTGTATATTGTGGTTATTTTAGCTCTAGATGTGTCATGTGTCTTGATTTTGCAGCAGTGCGAAGGAATAGAGACTCGAAAACAATTTCACTTGTGTATTGTGGTTATTTTAGCTCTAGATGTGTCATGTGTCTTGATTTTGCAGCAGCGCACCGGCGAAGGAAAATGGACTCGTAAACAATTTCACTTGTGTATTGTGGTTATTTTAGCTCTAGATGTGTCATGTGTCTTGATTTTGCAGCAGTGCGAAGGAATAGAGACTCGAAAACAATTTCACTTGTGTATTGTGGTTATTTTAGCTCTAGATGTGTCATGTGTCTTGATTTTGCAGCAGTGCGAAGGAATAGAGACTCGAAAACAATTTCACTTGTGTATTGTGGTTATTTTAGCTCTAGATGTGTCATGTGTCTTGATTTTGCAGCAGTGCGAAGGAATAGAGACTCGAAAACAATTTCACTTGTTTATTGTGGTTATTTTAGCTCTAGATGTGTCATGTGTCTTGATTTTGCAGCAGCGCCGGCGAAGGAATAGAGACTCGAAAACAATTTCACTTGTGTATTGTGGTTATTTTAGCTCTAGATGTGTCATGTGTCTTGATTTTGCAGCAGCGCGCCGGCGAAGGAAAATGGACTCGTAAACAATTTCACATGTATATTGTGGTTATTTTAGCTCTAGATGTGTCATGTGTCTTGATTTTGCAGCAGTGCGAAGGAATAGAGACTCGAAAACAATTTCACTTGTGTATTGTGGTTATTTTAGCTCTAGATGTGTCATGTGTCTTGATTTTGCAGCAGCGCGCCGGCGAAGGAAAATGGACTCGTAAACAATTTCACTTGTGTATTGTGGTTATTTTAGCTCTAGATGTGTCATGTGTCTTGATTTTGCAGCAGTGCGAAGGAATAGAGACTCGAAAACAATTTCACTTGTGTATTGTGGTTATTTTAGCTCTAGATGTGTCATGTGTCTTGATTTTGCAGCAGTGCGAAGGAATAGAGACTCGAAAACAATTTCACTTGTGTATTGTGGTTATTTTAGCTCTAGATGTGTCATGTGTCTTGATTTTGCAGCAGTGCGAAGGAATAGAGGCTCGAAAACAATTTCACTTGTTTATTGTGGTTATTTTAGCTCTAGATGTGTCATGTGTCTTGATTTTGCAGCAGCGCCGGCGAAGGAATAGAGACTCGAAAACAATTTCACTTGTGTATTGTGGTTATTTTAGCTCTAGATGTGTCATGTGTCTTGATTTTGCAGCAGCGCGCCGGCGAAGGAAAATGGACTCGTAAACAATTTCACTTGTATGTTGTGGTTATTTTAGCTCTAGATGTGTCATGTGTCTTGATTTTGCAGCAGTGCGAAGGAATAGAGACTCGAAAACAATTTCACTTGTGTATTGTGGTTATTTTAGCTCTAGATGTGTCATGTGTCTTGATTTTGCAGCAGCGCACAGGCGAAGGAAAATGGACTCGTAAACAATTTCACTTGTGTATTGTGGTTATTTTAGCTCTAGATGTGTCATGTGTCTTGATTTTGTAGCAGTGCGAAGGAATAGAGACTCGAAAACAATTTCACTTGTGTATTGTGGTTATTTTAGCTCTAGATGTGTCATGTGTCTTGATTTTGCAGCAGCGCGCCGGCGAAGGAAAATGGACTCGTAAACAATTTCACATGTATATTGTGGTTATTTTAGCTCTAGATGTGTCATGTGTCTTGATTTTGCAGCAGTGCGAAGGAATAGAGACTCGAAAACAATTTCACTTGTGTATTGTGGTTATTTTAGATCTAGATGTGTCATGTGTCTTGATTTTGCAGCAGCGCGCCGGCGAAGGAAAATGGACTCGTAAACAATTTCACTTGTGTATTGTGGTTATTTTAGCTCTAGATGTGTCATGTGTCTTGATTTTGCAGCAGTGCGAAGGAATAGAGACTCGAAAACAATTTCACTTGTGTATTGTGGTTATTTTAGCTCTAGATGTGTCATGTGTCTTGATTTTGCAGCAGTGCGAAGGAATAGAGACTCGAAAACAATTTCACTTGTGTATTGTGGTTATTTTAGCTCTAGATGTGTCATGTGTCTTGATTTTGCAGCAGTGCGAAGGAATAGAGACTCGAAAACAATTTCACTTGTGTATTGTGGTTATTTTAGCTCTAGATGTGTCATGTGTCTTGATTTTGCAGCAGTGCGAAGGAATAGAGGCTCGAAAACAATTTCACTTGTTTATTGTGGTTATTTTAGCTCTAGATGTGTCATGTGTCTTGATTTTGCAGCAGCGCCGGCGAAGGAATAGAGACTCGAAAACAATTTCACTTGTGTATTGTGGTTATTTTAGCTCTAGATGTGTCATGTGTCTTGATTTTGCAGCAGCGCGCCGGCGAAGGAAAATGGACTCGTAAACAATTTCACTTGTATGTTGTGGTTATTTTAGCTCTAGATGTGTCATGTGTCTTGATTTTGCAGCAGTGCGAAGGAATAGAGACTCGAAAACAATTTCACTTGTGTATTGTGGTTATTTTAGCTCTAGATGTGTCATGTGTCTTGATTTTGCAGCAGCGCACAGGCGAAGGAAAATGGACTCGTAAACAATTTCACTTGTGTATTGTGGTTATTTTAGCTCTAGATGTGTCATGTGTCTTGATTTTGCAGCAGTGCGAAGGAATAGAGACTCGAAAACAATTTCACTTGTGTATTGTGGTTATTTTAGCTCTAGATGTGTCATGTGTCTTGATTTTGCAGCAGTGCGAAGGAATAGAGACTCGAAAACAATTTCACTTGTGTATTGTGGTTATTTTAGCTCTAGATGTGTCATGTGTCTTGATTTTGCAGCAGTGCGAAGGAATAGAGACTCGAAAACAATTTCACTTGTGTATTGTGGTTATTTTAGCTCTAGATGTGTCATGTGTCTTGATTTTGCAGCAGTGCGAAGGAATAGAGGCTCGAAAACAATTTCACTTGTTTATTGTGGTTATTTTAGCTCTAGATGTGTCATGTGTCTTGATTTTGCAGCAGCGCCGGCGAAGGAATAGAGACTCGAAAACAATTTCACTTGTGTATTGTGGTTATTTTAGCTCTAGATGTGTCATGTGTCTTGATTTTGCAGCAGCGCGCCGGCGAAGGAAAATGGACTCGTAAACAATTTCACTTGTATGTTGTGGTTATTTTAGCTCTAGATGTGTCATGTGTCTTGATTTTGCAGCAGTGCGAAGGAATAGAGACTCGAAAACAATTTCACTTGTGTATTGTGGTTATTTTAGCTCTAGATGTGTCATGTGTC
The DNA here is from genome assembly GCA_949775045.1 of Metridium senile. Taxonomy (NCBI): domain Eukaryota; kingdom Metazoa; phylum Cnidaria; class Anthozoa; order Actiniaria; family Metridiidae; genus Metridium; species Metridium senile. The sequence continues at coordinate 9,533,442 of OX459101.1, read as the reverse complement.
TTGATTTTGCAGCAGCGCACAGGCGAAGGAAAATGGACTCGTAAACAATTTCACTTGTGTATTGTGGTTATTTTAGCTCTAGATGTGTCATGTGTCTTGATTTTGCAGCAGTGCGAAGGAATAGAGACTCGAAAACAATTTCACTTGTGTATTGTGGTTATTTTAGCTCTAGATGTGTCATGTGTCTTGATTTTGCAGCAGTGCGAAGGAATAGAGACTCGAAAACAATTTCACTTGTGTATTGTGGTTATTTTAGCTCTAGATGTGTCATGTGTCTTGATTTTGCAGCAGTGCGAAGGAATAGAGACTCGAAAACAATTTCACTTGTTTATTGTGGTTATTTTAGCTCTAGATGTGTCATGTGTCTTGATTTTGCAGCAGCGCCGGCGAAGGAATAGAGACTCGAAAACAATTTCACTTGTGTATTGTGGTTATTTTAGCTCTAGATGTGTCATGTGTCTTGATTTTGCAGCAGCGCGCCGGCGAAGGAAAATGGACTCGTAAACAATTTCACTTGTATATTGTGGTTATTTTAGCTCTAGATGTGTCATGTGTCTTGATTTTGCAGCAGTGCGAAGGAATAGAGACTCGAAAACAATTTCACTTGTGTATTGTGGTTATTTTAGCTCTAGATGTGTCATGTGTCTTGATTTTGCAGCAGCGCGCCGGCGAAGGAAAATGGACTCGTAAACAATTTCACTTGTGTATTGTGGTTATTTTAGCTCTAGATGTGTCATGTGTCTTGATTTTGCAGCAGTGCGAAGGAATAGAGACTCGAAAACAATTTCACTTGTGTATTGTGGTTATTTTAGCTCTAGATGTGTCATGTGTCTTGATTTTGCAGCAGTGCGAAGGAATAGAGACTCGAAAACAATTTCACTTGTGTATTGTGGTTATTTTAGCTCTAGATGTGTCATGTGTCTTGATTTTGCAGCAGTGCGAAGGAATAGAGACTCGAAAACAATTTCACTTGTTTATTGTGGTTATTTTAGCTCTAGATGTGTCATGTGTCTTGATTTTGCAGCAGCGCCGGCGAAGGAATAGAGACTCGAAAACAATTTCACTTGTGTATTGTGGTTATTTTAGCTCTAGATGTGTCATGTGTCTTGATTTTGCAGCAGCGCGCCGGCGAAGGAAAATGGACTCGTAAACAATTTCACTTGTATGTTGTGGTTATTTTAGCTCTAGATGTGTCATGTGTCTTGATTTTGCAGCAGTGCGAAGGAATAGAGACTCGAAAACAATTTCACTTGTGTATTGTGGTTATTTTAGCTCTAGATGTGTCATGTGTCTTGATTTTGCAGCAGCGCGCCGGCGAAGGAAAATGGACTCGTAAACAATTTCACTTGTGTATTGTGGTTATTTTAGCTCTAGATGTGTCATGTGTCTTGATTTTGCAGCAGTGCGAAGGAATAGAGACTCGAAAACAATTTCACTTGTGTATTGTGGTTATTTTAGCTCTAGATGTGTCATGTGTCTTGATTTTGCAGCAGTGCGAAGGAATAGAGACTCGAAAACAATTTCACTTGTGTATTGTGGTTATTTTAGCTCTAGATGTGTCATGTGTCTTGATTTTGCAGCAGTGCGAAGGAATAGAGACTCGAAAACAATTTCACTTGTTTATTGTGGTTATTTTAGCTCTAGATGTGTCATGTGTCTTGATTTTGCCGCAGCGCAAACCAATAAAGACTCAAAAACGATTTTACTTGCACATTGTAGTTATTTTAGCTTTAGTTGTGTCTTGATTTTGCTGCAGCGCAAACGAATAGACTTAAAAACAATTTTGCATATTGTGCGCTAGGACACTTGGCTGATTGCACGTGCACACTAAATTTAGTCTATTCACGCTTCGACTATTTTTCACTAATTTCTACTAAATTTCTACTAATTAGTTTTTGTGTTTCACGGTTATATTGTTTGCACTCTACAATAGCATTATCAGTTATTGACCACAGATCGTGATTTCGGGACCATTATCGGTTGACTGTTGAAGTCTGCAATTTGGAACTTACAAGATTCGATTCATTTATGCAAATTTCAAACCAAATTTAAAACCAACTTTGGAAGAATAAATCAAGCCTTCCAACCTCGATAGGAACGCTGTAACTATGCTGTAATTGAAGAACCTTCGAACATCTATATCTAACAAGTGACAATTCCATCTATAAAATGATAAAGATTTTGGGCTTTCAAGCTTTCCGATCATTGAAAATTATATTTACTCTACGTTTTGAATGATAATGATTTGAGCTAACTTCAGGACTTTCTGAACTTACTTCTAGAATATAGCCGCTTTGAAAATATCGTAGCTAAGGTTTGGTGACCGGTTTAAAAAAGCTCCTGGAGCCTGGAGACTAATAAAACACGAACGCATACCAAATGCAAAGACGCATATATACGCGTGTTTTTTGTATGCGTATTTTTGTACCGAACAGATATGGTTCCAAATGGGACATGATTGTGATCTTCAATCACATGCGTATACGCGGTCGCTAAATTTATCGAAGTGTGCCACAAAATATCGCGTATACACGCAAAATGACGCATATATACGCGTTTTTAAGATTGTACGTGGGGAGAAAAAACGCGTACAGCAGGACCCAATTTTGAAACGAATGGACAACCATAAAGAACAACAACAATGCCTCTTCTCAGTTCAAGTCCAGGTAATACTATTTCTATTTTCTGTTTTTCATATAGACAAATTGTAATAGAGATACATATATACAGCTATTTCAAAAAAGCGTTGAGTAAGAATGGTGCATTCCAAGACCAAACGGCATTGTGGGTTTCATTCAGATTTGAGATTAAAAAATATATATACAGCGATATTTACTCCTTATAACTAGCTCGTATATTGTTTTGAATGGAATCAGAATTAAGAATAAAAAAAACTAATTATTATAGATTTTACTTTAAGCAATTAATATTAAATGTCCCAAAATGCATTCCGGTCTTGGAATGCAGTATTCAGGATAGCCTGAATATTATAGCCAGTGTTTAAGCGCATGCGTAATAAGTAGCTCATTATACTAACCACTTTCTACTAGCCCGCTGTCAAATATTCAAACGCTTTGCCGAACTCTTGTATTTACAAATTAACATGAATATTATTCTACTGAAGGGTTCATTTATATTTGGCAGTGTTTAAGTGCATGCGTACTAAATAGTTCATCAAAGCATTGTGGTCGAACTTTGCTTGGAATGCATGGGCGAAATGCATTGTGGTCGTATTTTGGTATGCATGGTATGCAATTAAATCTCGATTTCTGTTGCCTATCTACTGTAATAGGATCGCTGCCTTGCTCCGCTCGCTCCAGGCTCGCTCCGCTACTTCAGCAATCAAAATGTGTTGTGTCTTTCTTTTGAGAATGGTCTTCGAGAAGTCTCTTATTTTGCCTTCTCCCAGAAAAAACGAGATTTCCTCGGATTCCTGTCAATGCTCGCATTCTAATGAGGTAGCTACGTTTAATTAAAGCATTCAATATACCACATTCACTTGTCTGCCAATTTTTCTAATGTTAATCGAGACTCAGTAGTTTCATGTGCACTCATAATAAGTAATATATAATGATGATTGTTTTTTAGCCGGATATATATGCTAAAACAGTGTATAACATTTAACGAATGTGACTGAATGAATAGTGCAGTGGCTTACCACTCGACTCTCACCACTGTGGCCCAGTTTCGAGTTCCGGCTCGGGCATGGACTATATCAGGGTCTGAATGGGCTGAAGTGGCCGCGCGAGTGAACCTAAGACGAGTGCTAAACGGCTGACATTGAGAGAGCGATTAATTCTGATTGTTTTCTTATTTTCCTCGTCAACGCACTGACAACAATGCTATTCAAAATCCATTCTAATATTATAATGGATAATTTCTCACAAAATTGACAATACCTTATCCTTCTTAACGAAAGTTAAACTGTTTTTTCTTCATTGTGCTGGTAACAGCAACAGCGACGACAGTTTGCTGTGGCCATTTTTGAAACCAATGCTTAAACAGGAAATTAACTGATTATGTATGGAGACAAAAAAAAACAATAAGCCAAAACTATACTGGAATATATCATCTAAGAACATTTTCATAATGAAACTTAATGATCAAATTCAGACAAAAATCTATAGGTTTACAAATTTTACCTTACTGTGACTCTTCTAATTGCCTGATTTGACAGTAAAAGTAGTGTCAAAAGCAATGACAAATAATGACGTAATTTGATCATGAAACAATTGCAGTCATTCTATTCATATTCTGACGTTTGTATCAGATCGAAGACATCTTGAATAAGACTACAGAATCAACAGTCCTAAAATCAAATCTTCAGAAGTATTGATAGATCGTTGTTAAAACTTAAGGGCTCTGTGGTCCTTATTGGTACTCAAGAAGTCTCCATTGTCGTATTATGGACGTGTAAGGTAAGTACGAACATAACAAACTTAATTGTTTATATAACAAAATAGTGAAATCCAAAAGCGCACTTTGATGAAACAAAACTATTATTTTGTTTTAGTGCTAATTATACCGACTTCAGTTCTCAAGACCGAGACAATGTATATTGCATTTTGATGTATAGTGCCATAATGCTAATATTCATTTGTGTAAATGATTTTAGAAGAACACCGAGAACAATAATAAATTCAAAAATCATCTTAACTTTGAGATCATTCAGCTTAGTTTCGATTTAACATATAGACGTTTTTACATTTCTCGTCGTTTACCTCAGCAATAATTATACTGTGTAATAACGGAGATTCTTTAGAATTTTATTACAGTCCGCAGTAATATGACATATGTAGATGTCAACATATAATTTAAACGAAATCCAAGGACTGTAGCCAGATTTTAAAAAATATAAAGAATATATAACTTGTTGTACAGTCTGAAGATGAAAACCGAGAACAGTAAAAGTGTCTAGCTATAACTATTTGTTTATTTTAAATCATAAATGGAAAAGAGGAATGAGTTTCTTAATTTTAAAAGAATACAATTTCACGATTGTACCCGGAAGTGAATATGTAATTGCATGAATAATGCAAAAAGGTAAAAACTGAGAAGTGAATGGTGTAATACTGCAGATTTGTTTGTTATAAATCATCAATGGAAGAGATGAATGAGCTAACTTTCTTATAATTTCAAAGAAATAAAATTTCCCTATTGGACCCGGAAGTCAAAGTGTGAATGTGTAATTGCATGAATGATGCAAAAAGAAACCAATTCCAAGACCTGTTTGATAAAAATTACATTTCCCATTAATTATCCTTGCCGCAGTTTCAAATCATTTCAACTTGGCGTTTTTACGTTTTTACGATAAGTAACAAAATCATGCCTTCATTTTCTTTTCAGTTGAAGACCAAATTAAATTTCATCTTATTGATTTGTGATGGAATATTCAGGAAAACAACAATGGATACTAGGTTTAGCCCTTGTTTTAATGTTGTGTTTGGCACCTGCAAGTTCTCAAGGTAGGCGTAACATATATGTAGATGGTTTCATATAATACACACTAACCAGCAGTGACGGAATAATGACTCTGATTCTTCATCCATGAAAATTCCTCGCAGTTGCCACCTTTTAATCTAGTGATACTAAAAAAAAATATAAGAAAGAGAAACTGAGAAAATTGAAATTACAGTACAAGCCAAGTCTCTATCCTAACAACTTTCTGTAACTAATTGCAAAAACGATTTCAAAAAAAGATGTAAATTGAGAAATTCTATACCACAAAACAATTTGAGTTTGTCATGACGATGTCCCCTTTCTCTCCCCAAGTCCCTTTTTCCCTCCTCTTCCCCTCCCCTTGTGAGCCTGGCCACGCAGGTTATCTTACCACTAGGTGCTCATAATAACAATGTAATTCTTATAAATAAATGTTTTTGGGACGGCTGTACACATGCTTATAAATGTTGAAACTTTTGAGAAGGGTTAAAGTACTATATGACTTCACCGCAGTCTTTTTATCTCTTTGTAGTTGTTTTAGCATTTTCCAACTGTTCACGTTATGAGTTCAACAAACATACAAATTATTGGACTGCAAGTAAAGCAACGTGTGAATTTAAGAATGGCACGCTGGTTGCGATGGAAACGATGGAAGAATGGGAATTCGTTAACAAACAGATACAGAATATAAATGTTGGCATTAATGAATGGTATATTGGTCTGATAAAGAAAAACAACGTATGGAAATGGATCAACGGACAAACACTCACTTACGATAAGTGGTATGGTCCACATTATAGTAACAATATAAACTATGCAAAAATGATAAAGCTTGATTACATAAAAAGACATGGGTTGTTTGATGATGCACCCGGTAACCTCCGGCCATTGCCTTACATTTGCGAATACCCCATAGGTAAGAAAATATATCTTTTATATTAAATTCATATCACTGAACTATAGGATGATACTGATATAAAAAGGATTTCTCGCGATTCAAACCATTATACAATTCATAGTGATAACGTTTCTTCAACCAAAATGTTTTTCTATTTTCCAAAAAACCAACCAAGAAAGAAATTGTAAATTATACAATTATTTCAAAAAAGGGTCAAAGGATCTAGAGAACGGTGAATGCTAACGGCGATTGTACGACCGAAGGGAACTGTGGGTCTTTGATATTGATTATTTATGCATCTTTGGTGACAGACAACGAGTTTACTGCTAAACGGCAACCAATGGTCTTCAGCCTATACTAAACACCAAGATCAGTAATTATCACAATTCACCTGGATTCAATCCATTCACTTTTAAAACAATAATACAAGTTCTTAACTTGGATATCTTTTCTATCGTAGTATCCAATGAATGTACAAAACATGCACAAACAACTTCTTCTACCTTAAGAACAACAACAATGCGTCCTCTCAGTTCAAGTCCTGCAGGTAATACTATGTTTATTTTTTTCCGTTTCTCATATCGACAAATTGTAATAGAGATACATGTATACAGCTATTTCAAAAAACAAAAACATTGAGTACTGAATAGTGCATTCCAAAGACCAAACGGCATTGTGGGTTTCTTTAATTTGAGATTAAAAAAATATATATATATAGCGATATTTCCTCCTTATAACTAGCTTATATATTGTTTTGAATGGAATGCACTGAGAATAAAAAAACTAATTATTATAAATTTTACTTAAAGCAATTTTAAAAGTCCTAAAATGCATGTTGGTCTTGGAATGCACTATTCAGAATGCAGTATTCATTATTCTACGTTTTTTGAAATAGCTGTATATATCAAGCAATGATTGTCGATTTTCACTGTTTCGCCTGCCAAAAAAGTGACTGGGTAATAGCTTATTAGCCAGGTAAAGGGTTTCCCTTCAAAAAAAAGGGCAGAGTAGATTGTGGCTTTGTGTGTTATTGTTTTATTATATTTTCCTATATCTATATATAATTTATTCTTATAAGTATTGAAACTTTTGAGAAAGGTTAAAGTAGTACATGACGTCACAGTCTTTTTATCTCTTTGTAGGTGATAAAGCAGTTTTCAAATGTTCACGTTATGAGTTTAACAAATATACAAATTATTGGACTGCAAGTAAAACAGCGTGCGAAAGAAGGAATGGCAATCTAGTTGCGATGGAAACGATGGCGGAATGGGAATTCGTTAAAAACCAGATACAGAATATAAATGTTGGCAATAATGAATGGTACATTGGTCTGATAAAGAAAAACAACGTATGGAAATGGATCAACGGAAAAACACTCACTTACGATAAGTGGTATGGTCCACATTCTAGTAAAAATATAAACCATGCAAGAATGATAAAGATTGATGATAGAGGAAAACATGGGTTGTTTGATGATGTACCTGTTAACTACCGGCCATTTCCTTACATTTGCGAATACCCCATAGGTAAGAAAATATATCTTTTATATTAAATTCGTATCACTGAACTATAGGATGATACTGATATAAAAAGGATTCCTCGCGATTCAAACCATTATACAATTCATAGTGATAACGTTTCTTCAACCAAAATGTTTTTTTTTTTTATTTTCCAAAAAACCAACCAACAAAGAAATGTTAAATTATACAATTATTTCAAAAAAGGGTCAAAGGAGCTAGAGAACGGTGAATGCTAACGGCGATTGTACGACCGAAGGGAACTGTGGGTCTTTGATATTGATTATTTATTATCTTTGGTGACAGAAAACGAATTAACTGCACAATGCAGCCAAATGAATGGTCTTCAGCCTATACTAAACACCCAGATCAGTTATCCCAGTTCATCTGGATTCAATAATTAATACATGTTCTTAACTTGAATATCTTTTCCATCGTAGTATCCAATGAATGTACAAAACATGCACAAACAACTTCTTCTACCTTAAGAACAACAACAATGCCTCCTCTCAGTTCAAGTCCAGGTAATACTAGCTGCACGAAAAATCGGATTCACCATATTGTGAATTTGAACCGTATACCATATTCACTCACATTTGATTAATATATTTACTGTAGTGCAAATATCATCTTCAACACATATTTTCGATAGGTTGTGAATATGGTGTATACCACATTCAGCCCATGTTCACTATATGCTGAGAATATCGAGAAAATATGATATTCACTTCATCTTTACAACAAGTGTGAAGCTATGTCGATTTTCATATTCACTTCATATTCTCTTTAGGTTTTAAATATCATATTCAGTAAATGTTTACCATATAGTGAATATGAAGAAAATATGATATTCACATCATCTTCACTACACATCAAACTATGTCATATTTGCACTCTTACTGTTTCTCTTTCGGTGATCAATATTTCAAGCAAATAAATGGAGTTGCCATGGGTACCAAGATGGGACCAAGCTACGCCAATTTATTTTGTGGGTTATATTGAAGAACTTATTTTCTTAATACACGGTTCCTAAGCCTGAACATTTCGATCGTTACATCGACGATTGTATTGCCGGGTGCTGTCGCGTTCCTTGATATTCTTGTTAGCATCTCTAGTAATGGTCTCGCCATCAGCGTTCATTACAAGCCCACCGACTCTCATAGCTATTTACTTTATTCTTCTTCTCATCCTAAACACACTCTTGACGCTATTCCTTCTTCACAATTTCTTCGTTTGCGCCGTCTTTGTAGTGATGATGTTGATTTTTCTAACCAGTGTGAGCTCATGCGTACTTTTTTTATTCAACGCAATTATCCTGATGAAGTTGTTTCTCGTGCTCTCACTAAAGTTTCTAATGTCAGCCGTGCATCCTCCCTCACTTCTAACGTACGCGCCACTAACGCCCTTAACAATCGTACTCCTTTCACTCTAACTTACCATCCACTCAATAACAATGTTAAGCCTCGTATTGATCGTAATTTTAATTTGCTTACTTCTGACCCTGATACATCTAACATTTTCAATGAACGTCCTCTCTTCTCCTTCAAGCGTGATCGTAGCATTCGTAATTTTTTTTGTCAAGGGCGTTTTGTCTAACGACGAAGATCCCGGCACTTTCCGTTGTTCTCGTAAGCGTTGTAATACATGTCCCCATATTGTTTCACGTACATATGTTACTCGTCGATCGATCCACAACAATTTAGACGATTCGATGACGCCAACCGTGGTCAATAAGAGGACATACCACAAGAAACTAACGTGAATTTGTAATTGTTTTTTTTTTTACCGTGGTATGTACTCTTCTTTACCACAGCTCTCGACCAATCAGAAAGCGAGAAAATTATCAAATGTGGTAAAAAGCTGTATATATCAAGCAATGATTGTTGATTTTCACTGTTTCCTTGCCTGTCTTAAAAGTGACTGGTTAATAGCTAATAGCTAGGTAATATATAGCAGACAGGTAAAGGTTTTTCCCTTCAAACAAAATAGCGGACCAATTTGTGGAATATTGGTTTGTGTGTTATTGTTTTATTATATTTTCCTGGATAATATTGTGATATTTCTTTATAAAAATTGATGTAAAGACTTACAGGTAAGTAGTTTTTAGAGACATTTTGCAGCTTACGGAAGACTGAAAGTTCTTTTAAGATCAACTACAACAGTTGAATGAGTTTCGACGATCACAGACAAGAAGAACCGAAGAGAAGTATAAATGTTCTTTGTTCTTATATTATATATATATTATATATATTATTATATTACATATATCATTTATATTTAACTGTATAATTCCCCAAAAATTTTCTTTCCTACGTCTGATTTCATATATTTTCAGCGCCATTTCGAGGAGAAGGAGATTCAAAAGTTATCCCATTTTGTAAATACAGTCTATCTAAGTTGCCCTAACGACATTTTTTTAAATGAAATAGCGTATTTACAAAGCGAATTAAGGAAAGTCTCAGGAGAAAAAAAACCGTCTTGTGAAGGAATTGAGCGCAAGCCGTAGCCAAAACAAGTTCCCATATTTAAAAGGGCGGGGAGCTTGTCGGAGATAGCAAATCTGACTTGTCATTCCTGAGTATGATATTCGCCCTAAAAGGTTCCGGTCTATCTCTAATAGTATAAGTTAGACATTGGACACCATAAGCGGTACCAAATCAATTTGAAACCAGTTTTAACCCCTACAATGCATGTACCCCCCCCCCCCCCCCCCCCCTTTCGGATCGAAGGACCCGACTGCATTTCATCCTAATAAATTTCATTGTTTCTTTTCTTAGTTACCCAAAGCCTGCCCTTTTGTCTGTCTGTCTGTCTGTCTCAAGGATGTCAGTCTGTTGAATTCCGTCCCACCGCTTGTCTGTTTTATACTATTCTACCTCAGCACTATAGCTTCTGCTGGCCTGTTATCTTAGATTCTTATGTATCAAATGTGACGTACATGTTATAATGCATTTGTGATTTATCTCTACATTCTATAGTATTTTTTGTATGTTTCTATACATTTTTTAAAGAAAATAGTTTATTTTAATAAATATATACGGAAATTAATGGTTCAGCTAAGCATCTTGTTCGTATCACAAACTAGAATTTGTTCCTATTGAAAAGCTGTCAAAAAGTCAAAAGATTTCCCAAAGTTTTATTTATACAAATTAACATGACTATTATGATACTGAATTATTCCTTTCTAAGTAGCTCATTCTACTAACAACTTTTTACTAACCCGCTGTCAAATATTCAAACGCTTTGCCAAACTCTTGTATTTACAAATTAGCATTAATATTGTTCTATACGAATGATTTATTTACATTTGGAAGTGTTTAAGCGCATGCGTACTAAATAGTTCATCAAAGAAGTGAAAGCTAACTTGATGGACGGGACCTTGGCAAATATTTTGGCTGAACTTGATAGCGAAAGACTACGGGATGTCATAGCCCTACAGTGCTGTTTTAAAATATCGTTGTTATTGTAAGTTAGAAAGTAAGTTAGTAAGTAAGTAATTGCCAGTGAACTACTAATAAAGAAGATTAAAATCAAAATGTGTTGTGTCTTTATTTTTCGATTATTTTGAGAATGGTCTTGGAGAAGCCTCTTATTTTCCCATCTCCCAGAAAAAGAGATTTCCTCGGCTTGCTGTTGTAAAAAGTATGGAATGCTCGCATTCTAATGAGGTAGCTAGCTGCGTTTAATCAAAGCCTTCAATATACCACATTCACTTGTCTGTCAATTTTTCTAATGTTATTCGAGACTCAGCAGTTTCATGTGCACTCATAATAAGTAATATATAATGATGATTGTTTTTTTAGCCGGATATATATGCTAAAACAGTGTATAACATTTAACGAACGTGACTGTTACATCTGACATTGAGACAGCGATTAATTAATTGTTTTCATATTTTCCTCGTCAACGCACTGACAACAATGCTATTCAAAATCCATTCTAATATGATAATAGCTAATTTCTCACAAAATTGACAGTACCTTATCCTTCTTATCGAAAGTTAAACTGTTTTTCTATTGGGTTGGTAACAGCAACAACGACGACAGTTTGCTGTGGCCATTTTTCGAACCAATGCTTAAACAGGAAAATAGCTGATTATGTATGGAGACGAAAAAAAAAAAAAAATAAGCCATAACTATACTGGAATATATCATCTAAGAACATTTCATAATGAAACTTAATGATCAAATTCTGACAAAAATCTATAGGTTTACAAATTTTACCTTACTGTGACTCTTCTAATTGACTGATTTGACAGTAAAAGTAGTGTCAAAATCAATGACAAATAATGACGTAATTTGATCATGAAACAATTGCAGTCATTCTATTCATATTCTGATGTTTGTATCAGTTCGAAGACATCTTGAATAAGACTACAGAATCAACAGTCCTAAAATCAAATCTTCAGAAGTATTGATAGATCGTTGTTAAAAGGGCTTTGTGTTCCTTATTGGTACTCAAGAAGTCTCCATTGTCGTATTATGGACTTAAGGTAAGTACGAACATTTATTTAACAGAATAGTGAAACAAACAAAACCATTTCGAATTCGTTTTAGTGCTAATTCTACCGGCTTCAGTTCTCAAGACCGAACCAATATATATCGCATTTTGATATACAGTGTCATCAGTAATATGTATATTATGTATGTGTGTGTAAGTGATTTTGAAAGAGCATCGAGAACAATAATATATTAAACAATCATCTAACTTTGAGCTCATTCAGCTTAGTTTCGATTTAACATATAGAACTTTTCATAGTTCTCATGGTTCACCTCAGCAATAATTACACTGTGTAATATGGATATTATTTAGAATTTAATTACAGTTCGCAGTAATGTCACATGTAGATATCAACATACAATTTAAACGCCTAAAAATTCCTCGGACTGTAGTCAGATTCTAAAGAATACATAGTACTCGCTATAGAGTCTGAGGATGAAATTAGTCCGAGAACAGTGAAACTGTCTAGCGATAACCGCATTTATTTCACACTTGACACGGTTTTCTTTGTTATTCATAGGGATGTATCTCCGATATAAACCCCTCATTATACCAATTCAAGGGTTATATCTAGATATAAACCCGGGTCTATATCTAGTTATAACCTTTGCATTTATTATTTATTGCAACATTAGACTTAGAAATTTTGACTAGATAGCGATTTTTGGAGAAAAAAATCTTTGAGTACCAATGTGAGGACTCGAACCGAGAACCTCTGCATTGCTGTATCCGCGCTTTAACCCATTATACTACATAGTCATCCGATAGAAAGTTAACAACAAAAACTCGTTTAATGTCATCAAGTTCATTAGCATTCAAGTTCGTTAGTATTCTTCTGAATAGAATTGAAAAGTGATTGTTTAATATTTCCTTATGGGAATTCATTGACAATGAACATTAAATTATGAACAGATTATTGACATATTTTTGGATTGGTTTTATTTTTTGAATACGATCAGTGAAAATCATACATTGTTTTCTTTTCAGAAAACCTTAGTTATCATTGAAAAATGTCGAGTCAGATCTCAGCCTAATGGTTTAGATTGTGTCAGTACTATTTTGTTATGAAAACTTTCAATAAACTTCAATTACGGGAAAACTGTTGTATTCTAGTGACAAAAATCATTAACAGCTAGCATTCCACCTTATTCATTAGTTCCAATGGTTTGACTAATTTAGTCTTTGTATTAAGGAATCAAAACTAAGATAGCATAACCTCCTTCAATCGTGTTCTATCAATAAGATTTTGATTTAAAAATGCACCGAGCCGGTTCCCTGCACATTAATATTTTCTATTCATATCATTTCTTTTATCAAATACGACTCCCAGTAGATACTAATTAGTAAGATTTGAAAAGCCGTTCTTTTATTTCTTAACTCAAATCATGTGTCTTTGTTAGAATAGGATTAAATCACTGTTTTTTTGTGAGAAAACCTTCTCAAGTGTGAAATAAATTAGTTACATACCTCGAATGTTCGGCTATAAGCCTATATATCCCTTGGGCCTGCGGCCCGCGGGATATATATGGCTTATAGCCTCCATTCTCGGTATGTAACTCTTACTTATTTCACACTTGACACGGTTTTCTTTGTTATTCATGGGGATGTATCTCCGATATAAACCCCTCATTATACCAATTCAAGGGTTATATCTAGATATAAACCCGAGTCTATATCTAGTTATAACCTTTGCATTTATTATTTATTGCAACATTAGACTTAGAAATTTTGACTAGATAGCGATTTTTGGAGAAAAAAAGTCTTTGAGTACCAATGTCAGGACTCGAACCGAGAACCTCTGCATTGCTGTATCCGCGCTTTAAGCCATTATACTACATAGTCATCCGATGGAAAGTTAACAACAAAATATCAAGTTCATTAGCATTCTAGTTCGTTAGTGTTCTTCTGAATAGAATTGAAAGTGATTGTTTAATATTTCCTTATGGGAATTCATTGACAATGAACATTAAATTATGAACAGATTATTGATGTATTATTGGATTGGTTTTATTTTTTTGAATACGATCAGTGATAATCATACATTGTTTTCTTTTCAGAAAACCTTAGTTATCATTGAAAAATGTCGAGTCAGATCTCAGCCAAATGGTTTAAATTGTGTCAGTACTATTTTGTTATGAAAACTTTCAATAAACTTCAATCACGGGAAAACTGTTGTATTCTATTGAGAAAAATCATTAACAGCATTCCACCTTATTGATTAGTTTCAATGGTTTGACTATTTTAGTCTTTGTATTAAGGAATGAAAACTAAGATAGCATAACCTCCTTCAATTGTGTTCTATCAATAAGATTTTGATTTAAAAATGCACCGAGCCGGTTCTCTGCACATATTCTATTCATATTATTCATTTTATCAAATACGACTACCCAGTAGATACTAATTAGAGAGATTTGAAAAGCCGTTCTTTTATTTCTTAACTCAAATCATGTGCCTTTGTTAGAATAGGATTAAATCATTGTTTTTTTTTGTGAGAAAACCTTCTCAAGTGTGAAATAAATTAGTTACATACCTCGAATGTTCGGCTATAAGCCTATATATCCCTTGGGCCTGCGGCCCGCGGGATATATATGGCTTATAGCCTCCATTCTCGGTATGTAACTCTTACTTATTTACAATAGTAAGAGCAGTACCTCTCTTCGAGGCTTTTAAGCTTTTAAAAATGCTTTTAAAAATGCTCTGGTGTGAGACCTGACTGCTGTGCAGAAAGACAATCCCCTGCTCTTTTCGAAGAGCACAACAGGATCTTTTACGTCCACTTTATATAGGTAGTTAGAGCAAAGGCAGACGGAACCTCCGGCTTTACGTCCTTATCCGAGAAGACGTGGCACATAGAGAGTAAAGTGTCTTGCCAGGACACAACGTAACCGCCCGGGCCGGGAATCGAATCCAGACCATGAGGCCAGGAATTCTGTCCCTTGACCACAAGACCATTACGCCTCTTTTAAGATGGAGTATTTTCTATTTGTTTATTATTATAAATTATAAATGGAAAAGAGGAATGCGTTTCTTATAATTTCAAGGAAATAAAAGTTCACCTTTGGACCCGGAAGTGAAGGTGTGAATGTGTAATTGCATGAACGATGCCAAAAAAAAAACCGGTTTGATAAAAACTATATTTCTTATTATCCTTGCCGCGGTTTCAATTAATTTTAACTTTGTCTTCAGATGACTCTTTACTTCTAAAATAGATTCATACGATAAGTTGCAAATTATGCCTTCATTTCCATTTCAGTTGAAAACCAAATTAAATTCCATCTTAATCATTTGACATGGATCATTCAGGAAAACAACAATGGATACTAGGTTTAGCCCTCGTGTTGTCTTTGGCACCTACAGGTTCTTTAGGTAGGTTTGATATCTGTAGATTGTTTATACTAATACACACCTTCCAGCAGGAACGGAATGATTACTCTTCATCCACGAAAATTCCTCGCAGTTGTAAAAATAGAGAAGAACATTTAGATTATATTACAGTAATTTCTCAGTCAATTCTCTATTCTAACAACTTTCTGTATACATGTATATACATATATATATCGATCTAATTGGAAGAACGCTGTTATATTAAGATTAAAAAATCACCAATAATTATAACATGTAAATCACAAACATTTAAACTTTTTTGGAAATTCTAACGATCGTATAGTTCGAAGAGAATAACTGTTGCACATAAACAAGATAATCTCAAAAAGTCAGTCCTTACCCAGTTCAATAGTTACACCGACAAGACAATTTATGTTGATTCATTTTTGGGGATATGCTGCGTTGTTCAATTTTCGGTTCGATCGAATCGCACTGCAGCGTTTCCCAAACATGCAGAGGAATCAACATGATAATCTAAACCTGCGACCGAAATTAAAGTTTCAGAAACACTATAAAACAATTTCTATTTATTATGACAATGTTCTTACAACTTGGTGCTTATCACAACAATTTCTTATAAATAAAGAATGAAACATGTGAAACTTTTGACTGAGTAGTACGTATAGATCATGACCTTACAGTTCACGTTATGAGTTTAACAAAAATGAAATTTCTTGGACTGCAAGTAAAGAAGCGTGTGAAAGTAAGAATGGGATGCTGGTTGCCATGGAAACTAAGGCGGAATGGGAATTCGTTAACAAACAGATACAGCGAATGACTAAACCTACTGAATGGTATATTGGTCTGAAAAAGGAGTACAATGAATGGAAATGGATGAACGGAAAATACCTCAAATTCAATGACAAAAACATTCCGATATCGAAGGGATGTTTGATGATGTAGAGGGTAAAACGCCTTTGCCTTACATTTGCGAATACGCTATAGGTGAGAAAAGACATTAAATGTAAAATAATTTGTAAATTGAATTTAAGAATTAGTTTTATTATGAATTTAGATATTTATGATTATTTTGTGTTATAAACTATAGCGACGACATCAAACAATATCAAATAAGCAAAACATAAGAATTCCTGTATTTAACTTATCTATTTTATTTTGGGCGAAGTCCAGAAAGATACAAGTTACTTACTAGGTATACATAGCTTAGGTATATCCCTCGTCCACAAACATTTCTCACTATACATTAAATATATGGGTGGCATGGGTAGCTTAGCGGCGAGAGTGCTGGCCTTTCACCGCTGTTACATGTATATCACTGAACTATGATACTGATCATATAAAAAGGATTCCTCGCGATTCAAACAATTATACAAATATTTTAAAAAATAAAGGAAAGAATGCGGTAAAGTACATGGCGAACGACGATTTCACGTTCGAAGGGAACTGTGGGTCTTAACTTATTTCTGCATCTTTGGTGACAGAAAACGCGTTACTGCTATTAAACGCATACAAGTTCTTAACTTAGATATATTTTTTATCGTAGTATCCAATGAATGTACAAAGCATGCACAAACAACTTATTCCACGTTAAGAACAACAACAATGCCTCCTCTCAGTACAAGTCCGGGTAATATTTTGTCATTTTCTTCCGTTTTTCAAATTGATCAATTGTAATAGATACAGTATGTTGTCTAGTTTCGTGACAGTACCAGTATCGTGACACAAACAAATTAAACTCGTTTTTTGCGACGGCTATTTGATATTTCAAAAAAACAAAGACTACAGAGAAAACACTGAACATTTAGCTTCAGTATGCATGTTTTGACGGACTTTCACATGCACGGACTCTTCGAAGACAAGCAATTGTTGACAGAGTAGTGGAGGTTTCCTAGCTAAAATGTATGACTTTTACTGCGCAATAAACTGACCGTGGTTCGAAAAAGAGAGTTTTACGCCGCATATTCTCAAAGAACTGATAAAGACAAGATTGATACTGACGATAGCTACAGAGTCGCCCGGGGGGGGGGGGGGGGGGGGGGGGGGGGGGGGGATACTCCCATATATTTACTATACGGGGATGATCCGCTGAACAGGGTATGGTTTTTCAAGCTTTCTGTCATAAACAGGGTATGGTTTTTTTAGTTTTCTGTCATGAACAGGGTATATATTTACCCCATTTCCCCATTTCCTACTTTTTTTGTCATAATCAGGTATAGTAATTAGGTAATATGATGAGCAGCGCGGTCTTTCGTCTTTCGGGAAATTCAGCACGTTTTCGCGGCATAAACATGGTCCTAAACTGTCATAAACAGGCCCCCCCCCCCCCCCCCGGGCAGAGTCGATACAGAGTGTAACTCCATTCTACGCGTACGACCCTTGAATGTTCAGCAAATTTGATATTTGCAAAAATATTAGATGCATACTATTTACTCCGTTTTAAGATGAGGTGCCCAGTTTCGTGACACGCAAATACCAGTGATTACAAAAAGCCCGAATACACTGACAAGTATTGGCTTTAAACGAAATCATGGCTGGAAATTGTTTGAAAACACACATGTTATGAATTCTGTTCGTTTAGAGAATCAAGTATTGCTTTTGCTTTGAAACACTACGGCATATACGGCTTATAAAGTCGCCTTTTCAGATCGTTTCTATGTAAACTAAGTTGATAAGTAGCGGGACTTTGAAACATTTCAAGTAGTTTCATATTTCAAAATTCTCAAAAAATTTAATAAGGAATAATCCAAGTGTTAGCTCAAAATATAGTTAAAGGTAAGAAAATATGTTTTTGATTTGTTTTATCGAATTTTGTTGTGAATTACTTTGAAAACAATGCATTTTTACAACGTGTCACGAAACTGGGCCAGCTGTCACGAAACTGAGCACCCAAGTTGCCGTCGAAATATTCCTTTTATTTTTATCAAATTAAAGGATTCGAAGAAATTATCTACATCATTATTTTACCAGATAAATTTGCCTTTGTATGACAAAATTTCATAGAGTTATTTTTCACAATAGAGAAGTTATTGTATTTACAAACTGAAGTGTCAGGAAACTGGGCAACATACTGTACATATATATATATACAGCTATTTCAAAAAAACGTTGAGTACTGATAGTGCATTCCAAGACCAAATGGCATTGTGGGATTTATTCAGATTTGAGACTAGATTTTAGATTAATATATATATACAGCGATATTTACTCGATATTTACTTTTTGAAATAGCTGTAAATATCAAGCAATGGTTGTCGATTTTCACTGTTTCGCTTGTCTAAAAAGTGACTGCATGGGTAATAGCTAATAGCTAGGTAATAGCAGACAGGTAAAGGTTTTTCCCTTCAAACAAAATAGCGGACCAGTTTGTTGAAAATTGATTTGCGTGTTATTGTTTTATTATATTTTACTGGATAATATTGTGATATTTATTGATAAAAATTGGCATAAAGACAGTCGAATAACTGTTAACAGGTAAGTAGTTTTTAGAAAGATTTATGCAGCCAACTGAAGAAGGAGAGTTCTTTTGAGCATAAGCACACTGAACAGTTGATGAGTTCCGACGATCACAGACAAGAAAAAGCGAAGAGAAGTATAATTTCCTGTCATTTCCTTTATTTCAATTTTTATAATTTTCCCCAAAATGTTCTTGCTTACCTCTGATTTCATATAATTTCAGCGCTATTTCGAGGAGAACAAGATTCAAAAGTTATCCCATTTTGAAAATACAGTCTATCTAAATTGTCCTAACGACAACTTTCAAAATGAAATGGCGTATTTACAAAGCGAATTAAGGAAAGTCTCAGGAGAAAAAAACCGTCTTGTGAAGGAGTTGAACGCAAGCCGTAACAAAAACAAGTTTCCATATTTAAAAGGGGGGAGGGGAGCTTGTCGGAGATTGCAAATTTGACTTGTCATTCCTGGGTATAATATTCCGCCCTAAAAGGTAATAAGGTACCTGCTTATCTCTCGTAGTATAAGTTAGACATTGGATTCCATACATATTGACATGACTATTATGATACTGAATAATTCCTTTAGACTTGGCAGTGTTTAAGCGCATGCGTACTAACTGCTAACCAGCTGTCAAAACTGTCACCGATTTGCCAAACTCTTGTATTTACAAATTAACATGATTATTGTTCTACTGACGAATGATTCATTCATTTACACTTGGCAGTGTTTAAGTGCATGCGTACTAAATAGTTCATCAAAGTGAAAGCTAACTTGATGGACGGGACCTTGGCAAATGTTTTTGCTGAACTTGATAGTGAAAGACTACGGGATGTCATAGTACTTCAGTAATGTTGTTGTTATTGTAAATTAGTAAGTAAGTTAGTAAGTAAGTAAGTACAGTAAGTAATTGCCAGTGAACTATTAATAAATAAGATTAAAATCAAAACATGTTGTGTATTTCTTTTGTTATTTCTAATCTAAGATACACTATACGAGATGTCACTTATTTTCCCTTCGGTTACCGACAAAAACGAGCTAGTTTTCCTCGGATTCCTGTGGGACAAGTATGGACCGCTCGCTACCTAATAAGGTAAATAAACCTTCAATACACATTAACTACATTTCATTTGTCCATCAAAAACGCTTTCTACCTGCCACGAGGGTTTTATAGTTCTCTGGTTTTCCTCCCTCGACAAAAATCAAACATTAAGGTATTGGTGTGTGTTTTAATGTAGGGGTAGTGAGTATATGGGTCAGGGACACTCAAGTAGCCTGCGCAGCAAGAGTTACTTTTTGGGAAAAGGGGGAGATTGTTTGGGATAGCTGTGTTGATGATACCTTATGTTTCTTATCGAAAGTTGAACTGTTTTTCTTCTATTGTGTTCGTAACAGCAACAGCAACGACAATTTGCTGTGGCCATTTACGGAACCAATGCTTAATTAAACAGGAAAAGAGCTGATTCTACATGGAGACCAGAAAAATATACTAAGCCATTTATACTGGAATACCATCTAAGAACATTAATTCATAGAGAGGTTTTCGTATGAGTGGGAAACTGGCCGTAATATTTACCGCACAGTTACGGTACTGTTACTGTAGAATTTTCGAATGTTTTTATAGAACTTACGGTACGGTTACGGCTACGGTACGGTACGGTACGGTCAGTTTCCCACTCGTACGAAAACCGCTTTAATGGAACTTCATGTACAAATTAAAACAAAAATCTATAGGATTACAAATGTTACCTAACTGTGACTACTCTACTAGCTAACTCCGACTCATTTGACAATAACTCACTCGTAGGGTAAAAAGCAATGACATAATTTGAAACAAGCGCAGTCATTCAATTCTGAAGTTTGTATCAGTTCGAAACACTCTTAAATAAGACTAAAGTTGCGTACAGAATCAACAGTCCGAAAATCAAATTTTCAGAGAAGTATTTATTGATCGTTGTTAAAAGTTACTACCGTTATCATTGAAGTGCGACCCCTGACTCGGTTTGATGTATCATTTAATTTGCATACTGGCATTTCGTCGGTTGTCAATCACATTACTAGCAACGAGTTTGACCGAGTGATCCAAAATGGTGCTTCATCGATCGATCGCAGACAAACGGTATATCATAATAGACCAAATCAAAATATGGCAACATGCTATTGTTCTTAACTGGTTAGCCTCGTTTTCATATCGGAATACAAAAGAGTTTTCATATGTATGAGACGCTGGTCAGTCAAGAACAATAGTTATTCACTGAAATAGCCGCCATATTTCGATTCTGTTTATATAGGTTAAAGCGACGGTACTAAATCTCATCAGTTCTTGCTAGCAGAGGCTACATTTTATACTGCCGGTTCAGGGCACGGTACGGTACGGTGGAAAGAGTAGCCTCTACCAGCAGAGAATGAGATTTACCGATCTGTTTACCCCTTATCATCGATCAGCGCCATTTTGGATTACTTGGTCAAACTCGTTCCTAGTATTTTGGTTGAAGACTGACAAAATCAGAATGCTAGTTTGCAACCGAGACATCAATCTTCGGGGGTTACACTTCAATGATAACGGTAGTAAGGGCTTTGTGGTTTATTGATACTCTCGCAAGTCCCATTTTCATCTCATGGACGTCTAAAGTAAGTACGAACGTCCTTGTTTATATAACAAATTAAAATAGTCAATTCAGTAACCACTCATTGATATTTTTTGAGAAACAAACTGTTCAATTTATAATTTTGCCGACTTAAGTTTTCACTGAAGAACGTGATCATGAAAGGAAATATTACCATTAACATATATACTGCCGTGTTGCATTTTGATATTAACATTTGGTTTTGAATCGAAAGAACATCGAGATCATTTTAAAATAACAAAAATGTAACTTCGTGCTCATACCTTAGTTTGTGATTTAGAGCATAATACACGCAGTTCTCGTGATATATATGATATATAGTTTTCAATGTATTGTTAAGAATTTCACTATTTTAAAGTCCGTAGTAATATGGCATCAAGTACATATCAACAAATAAATGAATAAAAATTCCACGGACTGTATTGAAAAGAGGAATGAGTTTGTTATAATTTCAAATGAATGCAATTTCCCTATTGGACCCGGAAGTCAAAGAGTGAATGCTGCAAGAATAAAGGGAAGAAATCAATAAGGAGTCAGTGTGTGAATGTTAATGAAACCTGTTTGATAAAAACTAAAATTCCTACTTTCCTCATAGAGGTTTCAAGTCATTTTAACTTGGTTTTCAAATGACTGTTTACTTAAAAGACAAAGTAAATTAATACGATAAAGTTATAAATTATGCCTTCATTTCCATTTCAGTTGAAGACCAAATTAAACTCCATCTTATTTGTTTGTCATGGAATATTCAGGAAAACAACAATGGATACTAGGTTTAGCTCTTGTGTTGTCTTTGGCAACTACAGGTTCTGAAGGTAGGCTGCTCGAAATCTATACATGGTTAAATGTAGAATACACACCTACCAGCATGCAGGGACGGAATTATAAAGACTCTTCATCCATGAAAAATCCCTCGCAGTTGCAATCTTATGAACTGGCGATACTAAATACAAAAATAATGAATTCGAGAAGAAAAATTACAGTATTAGTCAAGTCACTGGTCTAACTTTCTGTAACTAATTGTCATATTAAAA
This sequence comes from Metridium senile, assembly GCA_949775045.1. Taxonomy (NCBI): domain Eukaryota; kingdom Metazoa; phylum Cnidaria; class Anthozoa; order Actiniaria; family Metridiidae; genus Metridium; species Metridium senile. The sequence goes on along the minus strand of OX459101.1, from coordinate 9,510,635 downwards.
TTAAGAATAACTTATAACTGTTGCATACCAACAAGAGATATTATCAAAAGGTCAATCTTTACCCTCAATATACATTTGCTATGACAATGTTCTTAAAGTGCCTATAAACCCTGGCTGTTTGCTATTTCTATTAAAAGTACTGGTCCTAAATAACAATTTTCCAGAAGAATAAAATACTGCGATAAAAACTGTGCATTTTATAGCGGTTCTAATATGCCAAAAAAGTGTTGTTTGGGCTTCCTGTTTAAAGAAATCGGAGGTTATTGATATGAACTGGTGACAATATCGATGACGTAGTGTCCGGGATATTGCAAGACGCTATCCCGGACACTACGTCATCGATATTGTCACCAGCTCATATCAATAAACTCCGATTTTATTACACAGGAAGCCCAAATAACACATATTCAAACCGCTATAAAATGCACAGATTTTATCGCAGTATTTTATTCTTCTGGAAAATTGTTATTTTGGACGAGTACTTTTAACAGAAATAGCAAACAGCCAGGGTTTATAGGCACTTAAATTAGCTGCTTATCACAACAATTTCTTACTGATAAATAAGTATTGAAAGAAGAAGTAAGGAAGTACATGACTTCAAAGTCTTTTTATCTCTTTGTAGGTGATGAAGCATTTTTCAAATGTTCACGTTATGAGTTTAGCAAATATACAAATTTTTGGACTTCAAGTAAAGCAGCGTGTAAATTTAAGAATGGCACGCTGGTTGCGATGGAAACGATGGAGGAATGGGAATTCGTTAAAAACCAGATACAGAATATAAATGTTGGCAATAATGAATGGTATATTGGTCTGATAAAGAAAAACAACGTATGGAAATGGATCAACGGAAAAACAATCACTTACGATAAGTGGTATGGTCCACATTCTGATGAAAATATAAACCATGCAAAAATGATAAAGCTTGATTACAGAAAAAGACATGGGTTGTTTGATGATGCAGCCGTTAACCGCCGACGATTGCCTTACATTTGCGAATACCCCATAGGTAAGAAAATATATATCTTATATTAAACTGATTCAATTAAAGAATAAATATATAAGTAAAGGAAAGAACGGTAAATGGCGAACGGCGATTGTACGACCGAAAGGAACTGTGGGTCTTTGATATTGATTATTCATGTATCTTTGGTGACAGACAACGAGTTTACTGCACAATGCAGCCAATGGTCTTCAGCCTATACTATAAACACCCAGATCAGTTATCCCAGTTCATCTGGACTCAATCCATTCACTTTTAAAACAATAATTAATACAAGTTCTTAACTTGGATATCTTTTCTATCGTAGTATCCAATGAATGTACAAAACATGCACAAACAACTTATTCTTCCTTAAGAACAGCAACAATGCCTCCTCTCAGTTCAAGTCCAGGTAATACTAGCTGCACGAAAAATCGGATTCACCATATTGTGAATTTGAAGCGTATACCATATTCACTCACATTTAATTAATATATTTACTGTAGTGCAAATATCATTTTCAACACATATTTTTCGATAGTTTGTGAATATGGTGTATACCACATTCACCCCATGTTCATTACATGCTGAGAATATAGAGAAAATATGATATTCACTTCATCTTTCCAACAAGTGTGAAGCTATGTCGATATTCATATTCACTTCATATTCTCTGTATGTTTAAAATATCATATTCACTAAATGTTTACCATATAGTGAATATGAAGAAAATATGATATTCATATCATCTTCACTACACATCAAACTATGTCATATTTGCACTCTTAACTGTTTCTCTTTCGGTGATCAATATTTCAAGCAAATAAATGGAGTTGCCATGGGTACCAAGATGGGACCAAGCTACGCCAATTTATTTTGTGGTTAATTATATTGAAGAACTTATTTTCGCCCAATACACGGGTCCTAAGCCTGAACATTTCGGTCGTTACATCGACGATTGTATTGGTGCTACATGCTGCTCTCGTACAGAACTTGACACTTTTGTCGATTTTGTTAACTCTTTCCACCCTTCTCTCGAGTTTACTTGTGACATCAGTAACTCTTCTGTCGCGTTCCTTGATATTCTTGTTAGCATCTCTAATAATGATCTCGCCACTAGCGTTCATTATAAGCCCACCGACTCTCATAGCTATTTACTTTATTCTTCTTCTTATCCTAAACGCACTATTGACGCTATTCCTTATTCTCAATATCTTCGTTTACGCCGTCTTTGTAGTGATGATGTTGATTTTTCTAACCAGTGTGAGATCATGCGTACTTTTTTTATTCAACGCAATTATCCTGATGAAGTTGTTTCTCGTGCTCTCACTAAAGTTTCTAATGTTAGCCGTGCATCCTCCCTCACTCCTAACGTACGCGCCACTAACGCCCTTAACAATCGTACTCCTTTCACTCTAACTTGCCATCCACTCAATAACAATGTCAAGCCTCGTATTAATCGTAATTTTAATTTGCTAACTTCTGACCCTGATACATCTAACATTTTCAATGAACGTCCTCTCTTCTCCTTCAAGCGTGATCGTAGCATTCGTAATTTTCTTGTCAAGGGCGTTTTGCCTAACGACGAAGATCCCGGCACTTTCCGTTGTTCTCGTAAGCGTTGTAATACATGTCCCCATATTGTTTCACGTACATCTGTTACTCGTCGATCCACAACAATTTAGACGATTCGATGACGCCAACCTTGGTAAATAAGAGGACATACCACAAGAAACTAACGTGAATTTGTAATTGTTCTTTACCACATTAAAAAATGACCAACTGAATAGCAACCGTGGTATGTACTCTTATTTACCACAGCTCTCGACCAATCAGAAAGCGAGAAAATTATCAAATGTGGTAAAAAGCTGTATATATCAAGCAATGATTGTTGATTTTCACTGTTTCGCCTGTCTAAAAAGTGACTGGGTAATAGCTAATAGCTAGGTAATAGCAGACAGGTAAAGGTTTTTCCCTTCAAACAAAATAGCGGACCAATTTGTGGAATATTCATTTGGTTTGTGTGTTATTGTTTTATTATATTTTCCTGGATAATATTGTGATATTTCTTTACTGATAAAAATTGATATAAAGACTTACAGTTAAGTAGTTTTTAGAGACATTTTGCAGCTTACGGAAGACGGAAAGTTCTTTTATAAGATCAACTACAACAGTTGAATGAGTTTCGACGATCACAGACAAGAAGAACCGAAGAGAAGTATAAATGTTCTTTGTTCTTATATTATATATTTTATATATATTACATATATCATTTATATTTTACTGTATAATTCCCCAAAAAGTTTCTTTCCTAAGTCTGATTTCATATAATTTCAGCGCCATTTCGAGGAGAAGAAGATTCAAAAGTTATCCCATTTTGAAAATACAGTCTATCTAAGTTGTCTTAACGACATTTTTCAAAATGAAATAGCGTATTTACAAAACGAATTAAGGAAAGTCTCAGGAGAAAAAAAACCGTCTTGTGAAGGAATTGAGCACAAGCCATAGCCAAAACAAGTTCCCATATTTAAAAGGGCGGATAGCTTGTCGGAGATAGCAAATCTGACTTGTCATTCCTGAGTATGATATTCGCCCTAAAAGGTTCCGGTCTATCTCTAATAGTATAAGTTAGACATTGGACACCATAAGCGGTACCAAATCAATTTGAAACCAGTTTTAACCCCTACAATGCATGTACCCCCCCCCCCCCCCCCACCACCCCCCTTTCGGATCGAAGGACCCGACTGCATTTCATCCTAATAAATTTCATTGTTTCTTTTCTTAGTTACCCAAAGCCTGCCCTTTTGTCTGTCTATCTGTCTGTCTCAAGGATGTCAGTCTGTTGAATTCCGTCCCACCGCTTGTCTGTTTTATACGATTCTACCTCAGCACTATAGCTTCTGCTGGCTTGTTATCTTAGATTCTTATGTATCAAATGTGACGTACATCTTATAATGCATTTGTGATTTATCTCTACATTCTATAGTATTTTTTGTATGTTTCTATTCTTTTTTTAAAGAAAATAGTTTATTTTAATAGATATATACGGAAATTAATGGTTCAACTAAGCATCTTGTTCGTATCACAAACTAGAATTTGTTCCTATTGAAAAGCTGTCAAAAGTCAAAAGATTTGCCAAAGTTTTGTGTATACAAATTAACATGACTATTATGATACTGAATTATTCACCTTTCTAAGTAGCTCAATCTACTAACAACTTTTTACTAACCCGCTGTCAAATATTCAAACGCTTTGCCAAACTCTTGTATTTACAAATTAGCATTAATATTGTTCTATACGAATGATTTATTTACATTTGGCAGTGTTTAAGCGCATGCGTACTAAATAGTTCATCAAAGAGTGAAAGCTAACTTGATGGACGGGACCTTGGCAAATATTTTGGCTGAACTTGATAGCGAAAGACTACGGGATGTCATAGCCCTTCAGTGCTGTATTAAAATATCGTTGTTATTGTAATTTAGAAAGTAAGCTAGTAAGTAAGTAATTGCCAGTGAACTATTAATAAATAAGATTAAAATCAAAATGTGTTGTGTCTTTATTTTTCGATTCTTTTGAGAATGGTCTTCGAGAAGTCTCTTATTTTGCCTTCTCCCAGAAAAACGAGATTTCCTCGGATTCCTGTCGGAAAAAGTATGGAATGCTCGCATTCTAATGAGGTAGCTAGCTACGTTTAATTAAAGCATTCAATATACCACATTCACTTGTCTGTCAATTTTTCTAATGTTAATCGAGACTCAGTAGTTTCATGTGCACTCATAATAAGTAATATATAATGATAATTGTTTTTTAGCCGGATATATATATGCTAAAACAGTGTATAACATTACGAACGTGACTGTTACATCTGACATTGAGACAGCGATTAATTAATTGTTTTCATATTTTCCTCGTCAACGCACTGACAACAATACTAATCAAAATCCATTTTAATATTATAATAGCTAATTTCTCACAAAATTAACAATACCTTATCCTTCTTATCGAAAGTTAAACTGTTTTTCTATTGTGTTGGTAACAGCAACAGCGACGACAGTTTGCTGTGGCCATTTTTGGAACCAATGCTTAAACAGGAAAAAAACTGATTATGTATGGAGACAAAAAAAAAACAATAAGCCAAAACTATACTGGAATATATCATCTAAGAACATTTTCATAATGAAACTTAATGATCAAATTCAGACAAAAATCTATAGGTTTACAAATTTTACCTTACTGTGACTCTTCTAATTGCCTGATTTGACAGTAAAAGTAGTGTCAAAAGCAATGACAAATAATGACGTAATTTGATCATGAATCAATTGCAGTCATTCTATTCATATTCTGACGTTTGTATCAGTTCGAAGAACTCTTGAATAAGACTACAGAATCAACAGTCCTAAAATCAAATCTTCAGAAGTATTGATAGATCGTTGTTAAAAGTTGAGGGATCTGTGGTCCTTATTGGTACTAAAGAAGTCTCCATTGTAGTACTATGGACGTGTAAGGTAAGTACGAACACTAACAAACTTGTTTATATAACAAAATAGTGAAACAAACAAAACTATTCGTTTTAGTGCTAATTCTACCGACTTCAGTTCTCAAGACCGAGACAATTATATATATTGCATTTTGATATATAGTGTCATCAGTAATATGTATATTATGTATGTGTGTGTAAGTGATTTTGAAAGAGCATCGAGAACAATAATAAAGTAAACAATCATCTAACTTTGAGCTCATTCAAGTTTAGTTTCGATTTAACATATTGAGCTTTTCATAGTTCTCGTGGTTCACCTCAGCAATAATTACACTGTGTAATACGGAGATTCTTTAGAATTTTATTACAGTCCGCAGTAATGTGACATGTATATCAACAAACAATGTAAACGCCTAAAAATATCACGGATTGTAGTCAGATTCTAAAGAATATATATTACTCGCTATATAGAGTCTGAGGATGAAAACCGAGAACAGTGAAATTGTCGAGCTATAACTAGATAGTTATTCTAAAGTTAGATAACTATATTTGTTTATTATCAACCATAAATTGAAAAGAGGAATGATTTTCAAACGAATACAATTCCCGGAAGTCAGATTGTGAATGTGTAATTGCATGAACGATGCAAAAGGATCAAAACCGAGAGAAGTGAATTAATGGTGTAATAATATTAAATATTTTAATTTTATTATAAACCATAAAAGGAAAAGATGAATGAGCTAACTTTCTTATAATTTCAAACAAATGAAATTTCCCTATAAGATCCGGAAGCCAGTATGTGGATGTTTATTTGCATGAATGATGCAAAAAAAAATCCCCCCCCCCCCCCAAAAAAAAAACCCTGTTTGATAAAAACTAACATCCTATTATCCGGTTTCAAGTCATTTTAACTTGGTGTTCAAATGACTGTTTACTTAAAAGACAAAGTAAATGTATACGATAAGTAACAAAATTATACATTCAGTTCCGTTTCAGTTGAAGACCAAACTAATTTACATCTTATAATCATTCATCATGGAATATTCAGGAAAACAACACTGGATACTTGGTTTAGCCCTTGTGTTGTCTTTGGCACCTACAGGTTCTAGAGGTAGGTCTTCTATAGATGTATCAGTCAATTATCTATCCTTTCTGTATCTAATTGCAAAAAACGGAAAAAAGGAAATCACAACTTTTTTTAATTCATCTAGACATTTTAAAGATCGGTAGCTCCGGATGGGAATAACTGTTGCACACTAAATAAGATAATCTCAAAAAGGTAATTCTTTACCTTCCATACAGTGGAATATTTAACGTTACACCAACAAAACAATAATATACAAATTAGGTAATACCTAATAGCGGAGCTCCCAGTTTAATTTTTTCTTACAACATCAACATGTGCATGTAAATACCACTTATTAGATATTTTCTTGGGTATAATATACGTGCTGATATTTTACGAGTTGCGTACGTTTAATCAGCAAGCAATGAGTAAAACGCCAGCCCGTAATACCCAAGAAAATATCTAATAAGGGATTTATTATACAATTCAACTTACTGTTTATTGTAATTTATATAGCATTTTTCATCGAAAAATATAACCTTTCGGAGATTCAGCGCGCGGAGAGAGAATCAAAACAAAGCCCTGGAAAAGCCAGTAAAATGTAAGATATTTCTCGCTCTCTTTTTGATTGACATAATGTCAAAAACCTCATTGGCTATCGATGTAGATGACGCCATCATGTAACGCAACGCACGAAAGGAAAGTTTGTCATTTACACGAGGGACGGAGATTTCTCATTGAAAAAAGTCCGATAAAAGCATGTTAATGGACAATTCATGAATGGAAATTGATTTAATGTAAGTAAAAAAAATTGTAATAAATTCCACTGCTTTTTCTAAGGTTGGTTATCGTTTTCATTCTATGCACTTTTTCATCTTTTTCTCAAATTTTCAACTGTCACTTCAGTCAATAGTGTTGTTTAGACAAAAAAGTGTTCAGAAATGTTTTTGATGGAAAATACGATTCCCAAACGATAGTTTGAATAGCCTTATTATTATCCCTTTTATTTTTAAGTCATTAAGCTTATTTTGCTTTTGATAACGCCTTGAAAAAGTGCTTTGGCTGAACAGTCGTTTTACGGCCGCTTTTTACCTTCTTTTATTTTCCAAAGTTAGTTAGGATTCCGGATAGAAAAGGTTAAACCTTTTCATCGTATTAGATTTAATAAAAAGTAGTCATGGCAAATCATAAAACAAAACAAAAAGTTATTTTGAAATGGAATTAAACGCCTCAATAATTATAAGTTCTACCAACACAAGATCGATTTAAAAAGACAAGTATTTTAAAACAAGGTATTTTATTATGAAAAACTTTGTGTAAAACATCATTTTGTTCTGTAAAAAAAACTTTAACGACTTTGAAGTAAAAACTACTAAAAAAGCTCGTTAGCATAAAATAGTTAATATTGCTAAATAAACAGAAGTTATTCAACCAATTTTAAATTATGTTTGTATTTCAATTCATCTTTGATGTTTTCCGTTTATGAGGTAAAACTATGACAAAACGAGTTGAAGATTGAACTAATTTAGGCTGCAAAACAGACCCTACTTTTACACAAAAACTATGACAAATCGAGTTGAAGATTGAACTACTTTAGACTGCAAAACAGTCCCTACGTACTTTTACACGAAAACTACGACGAAACGAGTTGAAAATTGAACTAATTTTTGAGTTTTGTCTCTCAAAAACTTGAAACAAATGATAATCTTGAACCATGGATAATAAAAACACTTGAACTTACTTTATCGGTGATTATTTTCTTGAGGTTTTCTTTCTTCAATGACATTGATCATATTTTGACGAATAGATGTAAGCTTATGTACTTGTGATGGATTAAACATTGTTCATAGTTCAACTGCCAAGCTTGAAAATCCTTCAATAAACTGTGCCGAGGGAAGCAATTTGAAGACAGTTTTCATAACAAACAAGGTCGCTTCTTTATCAATTTGTTTTGAATTGCTGTAGTCTTTTAATATTCTTCCACGAAGGTATCTACAAATACGTTTTCTTGATCTTTTGGAATCAGTCTTTTGCTTTTCTTTAGTATAATTTCTTCGTTTTTGTGTCCTTCAAGTTTATGTTCTTCTTCGGTCACAACTCTCTTTATGTTCTTCGAAGTTCATCTTTCTCCGTTGTTATTTTGAATTAATGAAAGCTCTGCTATTAGCAAGTAGTATTTTGTTGTTGTTTGTTTGCCTTTTTAAAGATAAAAGAAAACTTTGCTTTGTTGGTCTAGTGCTATTTGGCGCGCGCGTCACTTTTGTTCCCGCCGAAATGTAACAGCCAATCAGCATCGCGATGGGCGCGGACGTCGGACGTCGGACGTCGGACGTCGGACGTCGGACGTACGCTTGGGATACCTGTGTAAAAACCATTGAAAATAGACTCGATGCATTACTATTTTTCTTAAGTATGGTGCTCCGCTCTAATAGCCTGATTAACAAAACAATTGTGTTGATTGATTTTTTGGGATAAGCTGCGGCGTTCAATTTTCGTTTCGATCTGACCGCAGCGTATATGTCAAAGACATTTCTATTTGTCATGACAATGTTCTTACAACTAGGTGCCCATCATATAACAATTTCTTATAAAAAAAATAATGAAACTTTTGAGAAAGGTGGAAGTACGTAGTTTATGTCCTTACAGTCATTTTAACTCGTTGTAGGTGATGAAAAAGTTTTCAACTGTTCCCGTTATGAGTTTAACAAAAATAATAATAAAAATATAAACTCTTGGGCTGCAAGTGAAAAAGCGTGTGAAAGTAAGAATGGTACGTTAGTAGCCATGGAAACGTTAGCGGAATGGGAATTCATTAACAAGCATATACAGCGAAAAACTACACCTACTGAATGGTTCATTGGTCTGAAAAATGAGAATGGATGGAAATGGATTAACGGACAAACGTTAACTATCGAGAAGTGGGCTTACCCCCCCTCTATATCTGGGGAAAAACAATACTCAAAAATAATCAAGTATTATCGTGGAGAAGGGACGTTTGGTGATGTAAAGGGTAAAGAGCAATTTCCTTACATCTGCGAATACCCTAAAGGTAAGAAACACAATTTTCATCTGTAATTTTTCAAAATAATTCAAAATGATTTTAGACTTTTTCTAGCTCATTTGTTTTGGTGTTAACTAAAGTGATCGACAATATCAAACAAAACTCGACAACTATAAAAATAACAACAGTTTACAGTTAATATATTCTACTTATGTCTATGTAGTCCCAGCACAAATTCCATTTGCTCAGTTGTTTGCGATTGTATTTTTGTACGAGCTGTTTCAAGCAATCTTTTATTCAGTTATTGATTATAATAATATACAGATATCCCGCCCAGCCGACCGCAATGCTTAAACTGTGTGGCCTGTTAACACCAAAAAGTAAAGAATAGTATTTTACGTCGGAAGTCCCTTCAGCCGAAGCTGATCTTCCAGAGAGCCGACGGTGCGCTCATTTTATTTCCCTCTCTCCATCAGTGCTCCGTTTTACGGGTATTTAAAGCTACTTAAAGCTACACAGAAAGAAGTGAAGTCGAAACAAGGATGCGAGGTCACTGGGAATCGAACTCGGGACCTATCGCACAGAACGCCGCGCACTAACCAACTGTGCCATCCTTGCTTCCAGTGGGACCTCCGTCTTAACGGTCTAATCCAGAAGAAATGAAGGTCTTACCATTTGCAGTTGTAATTCCACATTCTCAACGATTATTATAAGACCCTAAGTACTGGTCCAGGACTAATCAAGCCAACTAGTCGGCTATTTAAAGAAAAAAGCGCGACTACATGAAATCCCTACCGAGTTGCAAATTCCTCGTCCACACACATTTCTCACTTTAATTTTTATTTGAAAAAATATACAATGTACCATGTTGATGTTTGATGCTTGATCGAGAGAGGAAAACTGGAGTCGTAACTTTACTATTAAGAAAACTCACCCACATATAATCCATGCTCGAGCCGGATTTAAAACCTGATTTCTGAAAATCATGTATAAACTCTCAGTGAAACTTAAAGCGAGAAGAGTCATTTTTGCTGGGCACTGCTCCCGAGCCGATGAAGAGGCCGTATCCCGTCATCCCCTTTGGAGCCCAGAGCTCTGCCCTGTAAGATCAAGAAAAATGACCTCCCCCCACGTCTTTGCCAGAGACACTGGAATCGGGGTCCAAGACCTGAGAGCAGTAATGGCTGACAGGGCGGTGTGGAAGTCTGTTGTGGGAGGACTCTCGGCCGAGGCCGAGGGATGATGATGATGATGATGATAAACTCTCAGAACAATAATACGTGCATGTTCTTAATTTGGTCAACTTTTTTGACGCAGATTCCGAGGAATGCACAAAAAATGCACGAACCACTTCTTCAACATTTAAGACAACAACAATGTCTTCTCTCAGTTCAAGTACAGGTAATATTTTCTCGTTTTTTTGTGTACACTATTTTATCTATGGCTAAATTTATAGCTGAATTATCCTAGATAATAAATTTATACTTCTGCTAGTTCTTAGGCACAGATTACCAAAGACGTTGAGGTTTTTTGGGCGTGTATAGGAACCCAAACCTCAGCCACGTAGAAAGGTGGGGTACCATATTTAAAAGGGAGGGTACTTCACCGGAGATTGCAACTTTGATCATGACTTGCCATTCCTGGGTATGATATTCGCCCTAATAGGTAATAAGGCCGGCTTTATCTCTATAGTATATAAAAAACAATTTCAACCTTACAACTGAGGTACATTGAGTATTTTCGGATCCGAGAATGGTATCTCAGCCTAATAAATTTGATTTCTTTTCTTAGTGACCCAAAGCCCCACAGCTATAACTGTCAAAATACAAACAACTACCATCACCGAACCAACGACGACACAAGCTAAAAGTACTAATAAGCAAATCCAGAGAACAAAAAAAAAAAACCACACTTCTGAAAGCATTAGAACAAACATTCCTACTTCTCATATAGCCTTTGTGAGCACGGAATCAATAGTAAGGGAAACACTTCAGTCTACAATACATACCACGTTTGGAAAGCCAAAAGAGCATCAGAAATCAGGTTAGAAAATATGTTTGCAGAAAATGTGTTAGTAGGATGTTCCTTTGCAGACACAAGAACGTTTTTTGCAGGGGCCATTTCTGAATTTGCAGTGTCCTTGAAACCCTGGAAACCAGATGGTTTCTTGACCTAGTATATATGTATTTGTACTATTTATCATATTTTTTGTAACACTGGACGAAAAATTGGATTCACAGCAATGTGAATGTGTAGTGAATGTGATGTGAATAACATGTTCAACCACATTCTATCATATTCACACCAAAGCGAATATGATCTTCACTACGTATTCACACCATTAAGTGAAGACGTTGAATACCTTTTTCCCAATGCATTCAAATATTAGTGAATATGATGTGAATATTGAATTCGCATCATATTCACCCCATAGGTGAACTTATTGCAAACACGGTTTTCACTTCATATTCACTTCAGTATAATTTGATGCAAATATCATTTTTACTCGTATTGCTTTTTCTCGTGAATATGATGTGAATGTTGATTTAGCATTATATTCACCCCATATGTGAAATTGTTGAAAACACTGTTTTCACTTTACATTCACTTAAGAATAATGCGATGCATATATCATTTTTACTCGTATTCTTTCTCACGTGAATATGATGTGAATGAATCAATCAATCAGGTCGGATATAGCGGATAATACTTTATTTCATAAAACCATAATCAGTTACAACTTTAAATTAAGACACATGAATTGAAACTAAAGACTAAACTAGTATAGGCTGCGAGTCTAACAGAAATATACATGTCTAACAGCAGTTTAGCCTAACAGACATTTGGCTGGCGCCATACAACGCCGTTCAACGGTAGAAACATTGTCGAACAAATCTACATCAAAATTAAAACTAGTTAACCCTAAACAGTTCAAACAAGTAATATTAACCTTCTAGTAAATCTTTGTCCCTGCTTGGTGTGTCATCTGTTCACTAAAACGTCGAATTACGATGAGTTTAACTTTGTCTTAATTCGAAACGTGTTGACTTCTTGTCGTTGCCTTCAGCATCCCTCAATAACAGCAGTTTAGTCCTAGATTTACTTCATCTCTGCCGACTCTTCTCACTCTAAGCAACTGCTGTTTATGTCCTACCGATATTTAGAGAATTCGGTCCGCTTATTAAAAGATAAAAGTTCTTTTACGAGCCGTACAGCCGTAGATCTGTTGAAGTGTTTCTAACCGACGTCGCTGAACAGACGCGTGACTAAGCCTCATATTCAAAATTGGTTGCATAACAAATCACTCGCGCCTGATTGGCCAATATTAAAATACGGATATTTGATTGGTAGGTTGATGTAGAAGCAAAATTAAATATATGTTCTATTTGTTGTTATAATCTCGACTATTTTAGTTCTTTATGCTATTTGGTTACTAGAATTTTAACGATTTTGTATCAATTTTAGTACTCTTCAACGATTAAATTGCTGTTATCTGGCGAGTGGATAAAAATAATAATACACTGTAACGAAAATGATCCCGGCGAATGATAATTAATACTTATTTAACGGTTAGCTCAAACGACAAAAAAAGGATATCTGTAAATAAGGAAAATGTAAGTTTATATCATATCAATGCCAACGTTACTATATTGTTGCTTATTTTCGGCGAAACGTATTGTAGTGAAAATCTAACGAGTATATTTTGCGATGTGGGGAATAAAACATTCACAATTGATTCACTTCAGATTCACACTAGTAGAGAATTCCATATTCTCACCTTTATTCACACTTCGTGAATGTGATGTGAATATATGTATATTTGCGTCAGTTTCGCATTATATTCACACATGGTGTAAATATAATTTGCGATTTGGGTAACAAAACATTCACGATTGATTCACTTCAGATTCACACTAGTAGAGAATTCCATATTCTCTTCTTTATTCACACTTCGTGAATGCGATGTGAATATGTATATTTGCATCAGTTTCGCACTATATTCACACATGGTGTAAATATAATTTGCGATTTGGGTAACAAAACATTCACGATTGATTCACTTCAGATTCACACTAGTAGAGAATTCCATATTCTCTTCTTTATTCACACTTCGTGAATGCGATGTGAATATGTATATTTGCATCAGTTTCGCACTATATTCACACATGGTGTAAATATAATTTGCGATTTGGGCAACACCACATTCACAATTGATTCACTTTAGATTCACACTAGTAGAGAATTCCATATTCTCTTCTTTATTCACACTTTGTGAATGTGATGTGAATATAAATATTCGCATCAGTTTCGCACTATATTCACACATGGTGTAAATATAATTTGCGATTTGGGCAACACCACATTCACAATTGATTCACTTTAGATTCACACTAGTAGAGAATTCCATATTCTCTTCTTTATTCACACTTCGTGAATGTGATGTGAATATATATATTCGCATCAGTTTCACACTATATTCACACATAGTGTGAATATCGTGTTCACTGGGGGTGTGAATATGATGCGAATATAGTTCACCAAATTCACACCATATTCACACATGTGGTGAATCCGACTTTTCGTCCAGTGGTCTTCCAAACAGTCAGATCTAAGAACGCCAAAACAAGATAGAAAGTAACCTCTGGTACTCAGGGTACAATCAGGGGCTACGGTACGCACTCAATGATGCATTAAATTCCCTGGATTTCTAAAGATTTCAAAAGATTCCCAAAGAAGCATTTGTCAGAATGAAGCAAATAGAGTCTTCTAATAGTTGAAATACTTTTATCAGTAATAGCAGTAGTTTATCTGTACTCTAGTATATTTGTATTAATGCTAATCGCTTTTTTCTCTGTAGATAATAAACAAGACGACGGAATGATGATCATATACATTGCTGTTTCACTTGCTGTCGTACTTGTTATCTTGATCTGTGTGTCGGGTGTATGTTACTGGAAAAGATTGAAAAAAGGTAACTGAAAACCAAAACTACCTAAAGCAAATTACAATATTACATTGAGAATCAATATGGAGAAGAAGCTGATTTGAATGTTGGGTGGCTTTTATTTGTATATGGTGGATTAGTTGTTTGGTTGTTTGGTTGTTTGGTTGGTAAGTTAAGTATTTGGTTGGTTCATTTACTGCACATTGATTTGTTGGGTGTGGTGACTTATTGGTTATTTAAGTGGTAGGCTAGTTTTAACCTATTATGTGGTTTAGTTGGTTGGTTTCTCGTTGATTTTGATGGTGCATTGAACAATTAGCTGGTTTTATAATTCGTCTCATGCATTTTTTATCTCAGTTTGGAGTTGTTAGTTGAGTTGTCAGTCAATTGATTGGTTTGTAGGGTGTTGCTAGGGATGGTTGTTTCCTAGATTGTGCATGTTGGTCGGTAGATTTGACATAATTAGCTTTTTTTCCAAAAGTACTTAATTTCTCTATATTATTTTTCTAGAAAAACCCAAAACTTCTGAAGATAAGTTGTAAGTAAATACATTTAATCATTAATATTTGATTATTTATCTTTTATAAAAAGGGAAATCTCTGATAAAAGCACTTTTTTCCTACAGAATAGACTCTTCAATGGCAACGTCTCCACAGCCAACAACTACAGCTAACGTCAATGAAATAATGAAAAGCAGTTCCTTCGTTGCGTTTAAAATGGTACACAATAACCTCTCCGATTCAACAGCACCAAGCGGGGGGCCTGTGTACGACACTGTGTGTACCGACAACAACCAAGGTGTCGATAGGGGAACAAAGCTGACCGATACCAATGAAGGCTCACAAGGCAATCAGAATGTCTCAGTGAAGAAGAAGAAGTTCAGTTTGAAGAGGAATAAAGGAAGTGTGTCCGAATCAAACAGGATTTCTAAAGCAGATGAATTAAAGATGAACGATGTTTCCGCAAGTACTTCGACGGATGAAAACAAGAGCTCAGATGAAGTTGTTTATGCGGCAGTTGACAAAACAAAAAAGAAAATGGTAAGTTGTTTGAATTGTCATAAAAATAGAAAGACATGAGATAATTTAGCTAAAATGAGTCTTTATTTACTTCTGAAATTGGTACTGTCTTTGGTATTTTACATTTTTTTATGTTGGTCAGTTTGCACATGTTTCAGCTTACAAAATATTCGATCATCAATCAAAACACGCACTGTCCGATCATATTACATCATATATATGACAATGTCTTTTTTTTTTTTCATTCGCTTTTGGCTGGGGCAAAGGGAGAAAGTCCTGGGAACGAGGATTGAAAGAAATAGAAATTTTAAACAATTGAAATGACAAATTCTTTCCACAGGTAATCCAAGAAGTCACATATGCAGATTTGGCACCATTCAATAACAATGCTGAGGTCAATGTGCACAAACCAGAACCGTACCAGCCCGTTGAATACGCTGTGATCATTGGCAAGAAAGCCTCGAAATCCTCGAAATAGATCGACATTATAACTCTATCATCACTGACCATTAAGACCTATTTATAATTCTGATTCAATGTGTATCAAGCCTAACTAGGGGAGGGGTAAAGGTATCGTGCACCATATCCTGATCATGAGGACCTTAGCTTCTTTCCATATAAAAAAGCTATAATATAAACCTGCACACTTTCCGAAATATATGATTGTGCACCCCTTCCTATTCGTGGTGTATGCCTTAAGATAATCTTGGAACCGCCCATGTAACAGAGCAGTTAAATATCAACTAGAATTAAAGTTCCTAGCAAGATAAGGAATCACAAATTAGGATTTACTCTAAACAGCTTAGTTCTAGGCAGGGTCGCGAAGAGGGATGCTTTCTCGTGATTGATCCCGATTTTTTACACAAAAGTTTGATCCCCAAAGCTCGCGTATTTTGATCCCTGATCCTTGTTTGATCTCTGATCCCTGAACTTATTTATACGGTCCGGATCCCTCTTCTGTGATCCCTGATGTGATCCCCGTTCCAAGGCATGTGATCCTTGATCCAACATCCCTCGTCACAACACTGTAAAAGGAGTTTGGATAAACATGAAAGTTTCTTAACGTTATTAGAATAGTAAGCTTCATTAAGATAAAGCTGAGTAGGAATTTATGACGCTTCTATTAAAGGGCAGGTTTTTATATATCATCATTATATTATAAAGAACATAAGTCAACAAAATAATGTAAGGACAGTTAGAAATTAGGATTAAATACTTACAGAAACCAAATACTAGTGTTTATGTATATCAGATATATAATTTGGATAAACATAAACCTTTCTGAACGTAAATAGAGTAGCAAGCTGCATTCATGACTGAAAAAACAGAATAGAAATATATTTAGAGCGAAAAAAGTATATCCATAAAATATAATAAAATTGCTGATAGTACTATGTAATAGTTTATTTAGTGACAATTAAAGTTGTAATCAATTATTGTTTCCTTTGTGTTTGATGTTTCTATTTGATTAGTGTCTTTTAAGGCCTATACTGCAGGTCATAAGATAGCCCAAGATTGCTCAAAATCACCTAAATATGTCTAAAATTGTGGGGCCTGGAACATTTTTACCTTTAAGACAGTCCGTATCGGCACTTGATACACTCTCACAAGGGTAAGATGTGTTGAATCAGTTGAGAGTATGCAACTGAGATCTGTCTGTGCGCATGTGCGAAGCAAACCTCTTATGTAAAGATTATTATTATCAAGAAAAGCTCAACCAGGGTTCAAAGCAAGATCGTGGAAGCTCTGGCAAAGTCAATTTTGAACAATTATTTCCTTGATATTGGGACTTGAGTTGAGCATCTTTTAGGTCAGTAATCAGTACAAAGACTAGTATTATTGTTAGCAAAGACCACGAAGATACCAAGAGACGACAATGTATCATATGTTACACTACATCAAAGATAGTTTTCATCTACTTCAATAGATCATTTGCACGAACACCATTTACTAGAACTTTAGCATTATCGGAACCTGAGCACTTGCAATATTTTATGTCCGCTGAATACCAAAATATTTTGTGAAGTTAAAATGCTTGCCGTTCCTGTAAAGAAACTGTATTTAGAATTTATTTCGGCTGGTATAAAATGGTGCAAGGGCTCATTTTCCCATCATGGTTTGCTCTAGAAAATGGCGTTCATGCACATCGCTATATATTTTAGTTGATTGAGTTTTATTTACCTGGACTTCTAGAAATCTTATTGTTTATTTTCAGGGGGACTAGCACGAAAATGGGCCAAAAATTCAAAATTAATTCAAAATGCTTACAAACTCGATTGTTATAATCTTTATAATATCATTAAAAAGCCACATGATTTTCTTTTGCTAAATCTAAGCGTAAGACCTTCATTTCAACGGGTGTTTTTTGACCCGCCATTTTTCAGATGTCGCTTGATCATTAACTCGGTAAAGAGCCTGGGCCGAGATCTGTGACGTCAGTTACTTGATAGAAATAAACCAACCTGAGAGAATCTGTAGGTGAGAAGCAAAACACGCGATGATTTCATAACTGATAAAAGCAGACAAACATAGTTTTTCAGCATGCCATCAAATAGATGTGTTGTGCAGGGCTGTAGCAACCAATCCGATCCAAAAAATGGCATTTCGTTGCATCTCTCGCCTACTGACAAGGCCGAATGTGCCAAATGGAAGCGCTTTGTTGACATTCACAGTGCGAACTTTGAGCCGCAAAATCGATTTGTTGTGTGCTCAAAGCATTTCGAAGGAAGCTGTTTTGAGCGAGTAATGAACGTACAAGGAATCAAGAGATTCTTAATCAAAGGGTCTGTACCCACAATCTGGTTTCCAGCCGACGACGAAGGTCCAAATGATAACAAGTTCAGTGACAGGACACGCCGCAAGGTAGGTTTTGCTGACTGTGTAAATATTATAAATATTATAAGCTAAAGTCCTTCTCCTGAATTTTAACAGTTTTTCGAGCAGAAATTTATAGAAAACTTATTCATGTCGTTTGTAAAACTTTAATTCTGAGCTAGCTAAGCTAGCTGTTTTGTGATCGATGTTGTATTTACGCAGTGTCAGTGTATGTATGTTCGCGTGCCTGACACTAGGTCACGAATAACTACATGTTAATTTTTAAAAAATCACTGCAGAATAGCATACTAGTTTAGTAAAACATACTTTACTTTGTTTAGCTCTACCAAATCATTCTTTTCACCGTATTAAGTCGGGATTTCCAGGCGTAAAAATAATTCGACTCCCTGACATGTAGTTTATCGTGATATTCTGTCACGCACCCGGACATATAGACACGTAATGCGTTGTATTTAACCTTACTACATGGAAAATACACGTAAATGAATAAACAAATGAAATAAACAAAATACAAAATCAAGTTGAAAAGTATGATTTTTGTAATTCACGACTTATATTTTGTACTTAGCACTGATACGGCGATGTTTGAAATCTGACGAGTCTATTGTTAGTAGTTGTTTTGTTTTGCTTCGATGAAAAATTTCCTTACAATTAGATGCTTAAAGACATGGGAATTGATCGAAGACCTACAGTGGAAGTACCCAAGGTGGCCTCTCCAGAAGAAAACCAAGTCCAAGACCAAATAGCCTCACCACAAGAACCAATAGCTGTAGAATTAACAAAAACAACAACAACAGTAGATCTAGAGTTGGAGCACCAACAAGATTCTATTGCACAGTCAGTAAGTTGACAATTCAGACATACATGAGTAACTGACCAAACTTTACTTTGTAGCTATAGAGTCTTATAACATAACACTGTGACAGTCATAAAACTCAAATATTCCTTTGATTAATCCTGTAGATATCAAACCTAAATCCTAGTCCTACATCAACAGTAGAGTTGGAGCTCCCACAAGTTTCTATTAATACACAGTCAGTAAGTTGACAATTCAGACACATATAACTGACAAAACTTTACTTTTTAGTCTTAATTTGCTCAGTTGTTAAAAGTTATGTGGTGCTATGAAACAACTCAGTAACTACATAGCACAAAATAGTTCTTTTATATTGAATAATTAATTTTGGACCATGCAGTTAGTACTTTCATAAAACTCACATATTTCTTTGATTAATCATGTAGGTATCAAGCCTAAATCCTAGTCCTACATGTAGCAGTGCCAGCAGTCCTGTAGATAACAATCAGCATGATCTTAAGACGAAAGTAAAAAACCTGCAAACCAAAATCCGCAGAATGAAAAAAAGTGAATCAGATTTGCTGAGTGCATTGGCTACCAACACAAAAAAAGCCCCAGTGGTCTCAACAAAAAGTAAGAAAACAAATATGTACACAAAGTACATAATTGATAATGACAATAGATATAAAAATAACTGATAAAAAAAAATAAAATGGATTATAATAATTATGATGACAGCAACAAAAAATATAATTAATGATGACAATAAATGTATTTCTTTTTCTAGCTACTCAGACTTATCCATATGATTTTCCTGAAAAGGAAAACAAGAGGCAAACATCTGATGAAGAATGGGTTCCCAGTGACAATGAATGTCCCGTGGAATTGCTCGACATGGAAGGGCAACATACCCTTGAAGAAGAGCCAGAAGAAATACCGGAGGATAATGATCAACAGTATATAGATTATGGAGACGACGATGAAACTATAGCTCAAAAAGTCACATGTAACACCAGGTTTGCTATTTATTCAAATTAAAAACAAGATTATTTATTAAGAATTGATTGTGTGTTCCAGTGTTTAACCCCTAGCTTTATAGCAGTATACATATATAGAGTGCAAACACTAAATGTCTACAATATAAATTGTAGAAAATAGTACTATATTATGCTAATTCTATTGTTTTCTATTGTTTATACAGTACTATGTAGTAGTGAATAGTGCAAAGTATTCCACACATTTAATGTTTGCAATCTAATACTTGCATTAAGATATGCAATAAACTACTTTTACATGCTACAATTAAAGTTACATTTCTATTTAATTAATACAATGTAGTCTGCTATTTTCTTTTCATCTTTAGATTGGACACAGAAGAAAAGGATGCCCGCAACGAACCAAAAGCAATTGTTTTCCTATCTAAACTACTAGTTCTTTTCCAGTTCTGTCGGTACTGCTTCTGTCCAAAACCTGATATCGACATCAAGCAAAGTGGAACATACATTGTAATAACTTCTAAATGTCAGAAATGTGAGAAGGTTTATATCTGGGAAAGTCAGCCCAAAATACTTGGAAGGATTCCTGCTGGCAACTTACTGCTGAGTTTTGCAGTTTTGTGTGCAGGAGCATCCATAAGAAAAGTTTTGCTTGTACTCAAGCACATGAATCTGTTAGTTTATCATGAAACAACATATTACTACCATCAGCGCCATTTACTTATACCAAGTGTTGTTACATTTTGGCGTTCGTACAAGCAAAAATTGATTGACAGTATAGATGGAAAAGAAGTAGACCTGGCTGGTGATGGGAGGCATGATTCCATGGGGCATTCTGCAAAATACTGTACATACTCAATCTTATGCTGCACTATTGGCCTTATTATTGATGTTCTTTTAATTCAGGTATTTTAACATTGATTTTTAAAGTCATGTTTAAAGTGAACTAATTATACAACAGTATAAACTATGGCCTTCCTGTGTGTCTCCAACACTTTAAAGTACCAGTAGTTATGTGTGGCTGAAGACTGTCACTGTGATTCATTTCTTGGGTTGTACAAAGGATGTTGGATTCATGGTTCACTGATCACCTAACAAAAAATATAGAATTAAGAATAAATAAGTTATTAAGTGATTTTATTTTCAGGCTAATGAAGCTGGTAGCAGTACTGCTATGGAATTTTTAGGGCACCAAAGGGCATTTGCCTACTTGTTCACTACTGGAATGATAATTAAGTCATTCATTTCTGATCGACATAAGTCTATTGGAAAATGGATGCGTGTAGAATGTCCCAAAATGTGTAAAGAACTTGGGAAGCCTGTAGTACATCATTTCTATGACCTTTGGCATGTTGCGAAAAGTAAGTAGTTATGCCACACCTACATTTACACCCATAGTAGGCCAGAGAAACAACAAAGTTTCAAATAAATCACAGTGATGTAATTTTCAAAAAGGATCTTGTCAACCTCCTGATAGCTCAAATTCATTTTTGCATTGTGTAACATATATGCCCTAATGTATTACATGTCTGCATACCGCAGATAAAATTGTAAACTTATATATTTGTTTCTATTATAAGAAATCCAGAAGATACTTATCAAATTAAGTAAAGAGAAATCATGTGAACTAATTGGGCGGTGGAGAAAAAAGTGTGTCAGACACTTTTATTGGTCAGTAACAACAACCAAGGAACTTCTGGGCGAGGTTAAACTAGCAAAATTTCAAAGTTTTTTCTCACATGTGATAAATGTCCACAAAGAATTGCCAAATCGCATATTTAATGCTTGTGCTCATGATCCTCTTACCAAAGAAAGGGTCTGGATGACAAAAGGTAATATTAAAATGCATTTGTATCAGCTACAATGCATTTTTAGCAGAATTAGAAGTTTGTTTGTTCAAATTAATTGCAGGATCAGAAGCATATGGAAAACTTGTTGATGCCCTAAGTACAACCAATATTACAACAGCAATAAAAAAGGCATCTTCAAATGGTCAGACAAGTTATTTAGAAGGGTACCACTCGGTAATAAATCAATTTGCCCCTAAAATGTTGGCGTACTCTTATCTTGGAATGCTAAGCAGGTACTAGACTATACAATGTATAAACAACTAACTACTTACCTGTCAGTAATAATAACACCCAGATCTTCTATTGTTCATCATCTTCCTCATCCAAATCCTGTTGAATAATAAAAAAGATAATTGATTCCAATCCATTGATATGATTCGTTTATTTTAGATCATATCTGGCAGCACTGCATTTTAATTATAATGTGAAAAGAGAGTCAGTAGTAAATGATCATGGTGAAGCCAACCTCAGAGTACACTATCCAAAATACAAGTATGGAGAAGCAACAGTCAAGGAAGAAAAAATACCACAAAAATTTGGTACATTTACTTTAAAAAAAAAAATATCATTTAAAAAAATTCTTGCTGGTAGTACTACAATTATATCTGATATTCATTGACAGGTTATGTTGACGAGATTTATATGACATTGATCACAACACCAAGAGACAAGTTAAAAGAGATGGAAATTGAACTAGACAACAGTGTTCCTGGGCCAATGTGCTTTGGATTAGATAAAGATTCCAAACTAGATGCCATGGCTAAATACAGGCAAAGAAAAGCAAAAGCAACAACAATAGTCCCACCAACATGTACAGGTATGTAATATATAAAACACATAGATAACCACAATAAACATTTTTCATGTGTATTAATTTTGTAGATGAACAACTTCGACAATGGACGACTATTGGACCAAAACAAAGAAAGGCACCTTCATGCAAAAAATGTGGACAGCCAATGAAAGGGCACAACAGAAGCCAGTGTCAGCAACAGACATAATAATCATAACATGGGGACAAATACAAGGAATTAGTTTAAAAAAAATTATTGATAACTTGAAATTGATTTTTTAAATTTTTGAAATATTTTTTCAGTGAGGATTTGTTGATATTGTCACCGAATAATAGTTGTTTTAAATGTTTTTGTTTTTTCTGTTCATCAACACCATCACTATATAATATCAGCTATAATCAAATATATGAATATTTACCTCTGAGTCATTCTGTTCTTCATCATCTTCCTCCTCGAAGCCCTTGTATTGTCCATCTTCAGATGGGAACTGTTTTCTGATCTTATCATAGGCACAGCAAGGTAAAGGAAGCCTTCTTGATTTGCCAATATACTCCCATACCAGTCTTATAAACTGGCGGTAAGCTACTGATCGTAAGAACCTAGAAATGTAAATGGTTGATTATAAAGTGTGACCACACTAAAAAGAAATAAAAAATAATGGACATGTTCATGTAGATGGAACTGACATCTCAAGTTGTGTGTATAAGCACTATATAAATACAATAAATTATTTTTCTTGACAAATGAACAACAAATAAATAATAAAAAGTAAGTAATAAATACAGTAGAGACCTCGATCACAATCAATTTATTGTTCAAACAATTCAAAATCCCTAAATAATTTATTGTGTCTGCTCTTGAATACAAGAGAGAGAAATGTGAAATTCGACAAAAACTCTAGTTGTTTCATGGTTTTTATTTTCCACACAATAAATTTACAAACAAGAAATTAAGATAATATAGGAAAGTGGAAGGTGTTTCATAAACAACCCCTAGGGTTAACACTAGTATCAAACACCCTTACTCTAAATACAAAACAGTAATATTTACAGGTCACAGAAACAATGGCAATTATAATCTGAAATTAATAGTTACAATGAAGTTATAATTAATAATCTATATATTAGGTATAGTATACAAATACGAAAAACATTTATCAAATATCTAAAAGCTAAAAGGCCCGACGGTTTCAACATTTGCTTCAACATCCTTTCGATTTTGATTCAACACTGATCCAACACGTTTCGACTATGTTGAAAGAGTTTAAATCAACAAAATTGAACGAATGTTGAAGCAAATGTTGAAACCGTTTGCCCGGGCCTATAAAGTCAAAGATATCTTACTTGTGTTTGTCAACGCGATTTTCCTCGTACATAACAGTATAGCGCTTGTTTTTCCGCGTTTTCAATCCGATGGCGGCTATCTGGAGTACCCACTCATCTAGACAGCCAGATGAGAAGCCAGGGTGATCTGTTATACATGCTGGCGGTTCTTCGACGAGCTCTGCTAGCCTTTCTTGACACCGATCGATGTCGCAACAACAAAAGCATTCCTCCGGCTTTGTTATGAACTCCAAAGAGCAGTGTGTACACTTGCACCTGTGAAACAGTAAAATTGCTGTAAATAATTATCAAAAAAAATACACAAAACCATTCATTTTAAGGTAAGAAATCGATGGTAAGTATTATAAACATACCACGAATGAACGTCTTGCTCTTCATAACGTCTCTTTAGCATCGCTTCTTTCTCTTCTTCGGCGGCTAAAGTTTGTCTATATAACTCGTTCTCCTCTTCAGTAGCGATCGGCTCTATGTCCTCATCGTCCTGAGAGAGAATGTTTTCACCTGGGTTCATAGTAACGCTTTCTGAATCGCTCGAATAGTCAGTACTTTCTGAATCAGACGCCATGTTGTATGCCAAGTCTATCAAGTAACTGACATCACGCGCAGACCGCTGTACAAAAAAAATGCGGGCCAAGTAGGCGACAGTCCAGCGATGGCGAATAGGTGTTTAAAGTAGGTTTAATGACAATTTTTGTTAGGTAAATGCATTAAAACACCATTTTTTTTGGCAAAATAAGAAGGAATTACTTATTTTTCATCATTTAAAGCTAAAAAGGTTATGTTAAATTGCAGTTCACTTTCGTAGTATTCTTGTGCTAGTCCCCCTTTTTCCAAAATGAATCAAGTTGGCATCTTCGTGGTCTTTGACGCTTTTATAATATCAAAGGTTCAATTTTTTTAATTTTTTTTTAATTTAATTTAATTTTTTAATTTTAATTTTAATCAATTTGCCACAATGGCAGGGATAGAGACACAGGGCAGGGCCCCAATTGCTTGGCAATATCCCCTAAGAAATAAGATATAACGGAAAGGTATAATGAAATACAGATAATAAGCTGTGTGAATGACAGCTTACGCCAATTACTGAACGAAATTACAAAAATAAATACAAGGGAAAACAGCCAAGGTTAAAGACAGTTTATGGTGGCTGGTACATTTGCAGTTCTTTATAATACATATTGTGTAGGTGTTCTTTGAACTGTTTCAAGTGGAGATTCTTGAAATGTGATGGCAAATTGTTCCAGAGCTTTAAGACTCTTGGGAAAAAGGAACACATATAGTAGTTTTGTTTGTGTGAGCTAATCATACGATAATTATTTGGATCATAATTTCGGGTCTTGTATTTTGAATAGATAGGAGTGATATATTTGCTTAAGTCTATGTCCATAGTTCCCGTATGGAACTTGAGGAATTGAGTTAGGTCTGTGATGTCCCGTCTGTATTCCAAAGGAAATATGTTGAGAGTTCGCAGTCGGTCAGCGTAGGACACATCTTTAGGGTAATTTAGTATGAATTTTGTAGCACGTCTTTGTACGTTTTCGAGCAGTCTTTTGTGTTTTGCAGTGTGCGGGGACCACAGGCTTGAGCAGTACTCCAGTTGCGGACGTACCAGGGAACAGTAAAGTAGTTTTCTAGTTGAGTGATCAGAAAGCTCTCGACCGCAAACGCGTTTAACCAGACCAAGGGTTCTATTGGCTTTGCTGGTAATTTGTTCAATATGGGTTGTCCACTGTAGATCGTCAGAGATTGTTATACCCAGGTCTTTAGTGTGCGACACATTTGCAAGCTCGTGTTGACCAAGGAAATACTTATTGATATTGACATCATCTTTTTTCCTTTTCTTTGACATGTGTAACGTTTTGCATTTGTCAGTGTTGAATGCCATTTTCCATGTAAGGCTCCAATTATGTAAGTTGGTCAGATCTTGCTGTAAGTGATGTTGGGAACTTACAGTGTCCATAGCTCTGTACATTTTTGTGTCATCAGCAAACAGAGCGATGTTAGAATTGCACGAAAGGCAGGATGGCATGTCATTAACGTATACTATGAACAAAAGTGGACCTAATATAGACCCCTGGGGGACTCCAGATGTAACTTTGAGCCAATTGGATGATGCACCGTTAATGACAACACGTTGGATAATTACCAAACCAATTGAATGATGGACCTGAAATTCCGTGTCGTTGTAATTTTTGTAATAGAAGATGATGTGGCACCCTGTCGAAAGCTTTTGATAGATCTAAGTGTATTGCATCCACTTCTTCAACTGACGTGCTCTCTCAAATCCACTTATCTTGAAATATGAACAATCTATAAATATGTAAACTACATAGAAATAGTAGAGTAGAGTAGATATATAGAAAACACATATAATCGTTATTTAATCGATCATATAGATTTGCCATAAGCAATTACAGAGGTGATTTTCGTAAAATTGTGCGACCTGGTTAATATTTAATCGGAAATGTACTTGTATTATTCAATAACGATCGCAGTTCATAGCGATATTTTTAGTGTAATTATATTAATGTATATTATATTAATCTAAAATTGATACTAGTGGTTAACTACTAGCAAATTTTGAATTCCACAATCCAACAGTCCAAATTCCATTCAGGAATTTAAATAATTCGCAAATTAACTAGAAATAAGACATTATTATATTTAAGAAAAAAGTCTATAAATGATGCTGTTTAAAGCAAGAAAAAAAATATTCAGACTTCCATAAGTGAAATTAACATTTGGTAAGATACATCACAATGGCCGAAAATATTTGGCGATGACATTTGAAATATACCAACAATTGTCAAGTATAAAACTTTGACAACATTTTATTGCTTTTGCAAGAAATTGCACTGAAAACTTCCATGTTCAATTTCGATATTTTTGTTTCTTAAAAAAGATACAATTTGGCTAAAATTAAAAAAAGAAAACGGCAGCCATCTTGAATATGACGTCATCATGGCGGAAAATGCTTGCATAAATTAAAATCTACCATTTTTTTATGATAAAGATATCGGATTTCCAAGGAAGAACTAACAACTAGAACTAACGACTAATAGATAACAATTGTATCTATATATTACGCTTACAAAGAGATTCTATTTTTCCATATAACTATATCAAAAGAACGAATTATTTATTATTGTTTGCTGGCTTTTATACTCTATAGTTAGGTCGTCTGTGACTCTGTGCGTTACGTATCTGCCTGTCTGCTGATCTATCCACTAAGTGTAGTCTATCTATCTCTGTCTTCTAGTTGTCTGTCTAGTGTGTCTTCCTGTTATTCTAATGATCTAATGTCTTTAATTTTGTCTCTTTATTTTCTAAACAATTTTAAGTCCTCCCTTATGGACTTTCTGTCTTTTATCTGTCATTTTGTCTGTCTGTCCTTTTGTCTGTCTGTCTGTCCTTTTGTCTGTCTGTCCTACTGCGTATCTGTCTGTTTGTCCTACTGCGTATCTGTCTGCCGAGTCTGTTCTTTTGTCTGTCTGTCCTTTTGTCTGTCTGTCTGTCCTTTTGTCTGTCTGTCCTACTGCGTATCTGTCTGTTTGTCCTACTGCGTATCTGTCTGCCGAGTCTGTTCTTTTGTCTGTCTGTCCTTTTGTCTGTCTGTCTGTCCTTTTGTCTGTCTGTCTGTCCTTTTGTCTGTCTGTCCTACTGCGTATCTGTCTGTTTGTCCTACTGCGTATCTGTCTGCCGAGTCTGTTCTTTTGTCTGTCTGTCCTTTTGTCTGTCTGTCTGTCTGTCCTTTTGTCTGTCTGTCTGTCATTTTGTCTGTCTGTCCTACTGCATATATGTCTGTCTGTCTGTTCTTTTGTCTGTATGTCCTTTTGTCTGTCTGTCTCAAGTGTGTTCCGTCCAATCGCTTGTCTGTTTGTTTGTCTTCATTAAAGCTCTGATTATATTTGACTTTCAGTTTTACTGTCTGTCTGCTGGTCTATTTTCTTCTAATATTCTTTGCATGTTTCTATACTTTTTTAAAGAAAATAATTTATTCTACAAGATACTGAAACAAGTGGTTCAACTCAGCATCTTGAAACACGAAATAGATAGCTGTCAAAATGTCAAAAGATTTGCCAAACTCTTGTATTTAAGAATTAATATGACTAACCGAACTAGAGATATATCAAATAGACTATTATTCTATACGAATGATTCATTTACACTTGGCAGTGTTTAAGCGCATGCGTACTAAATAGTTCATCAAAGTGAAAGCTAACTTGATGGACGGCACCTTGGCAAATGTTTTGGCTGAACTTGATAGCGAAAGACTACGGGATGTCATAGCACTTCAGTGCTGTTGTTGTTATTGTAAGTTAGTAAGTAAGTAAGTTAGTAAGTAAGTAAGTAAGTAAGTACAGTAAGTAATTGCCAGTGAACTATTAATAAATAAGATTAAAATCAAAACTGTTGTGTATTTCTTTTGTTATTTCTAATCTAAGATAAATAGACTATACGAGATGTCCCTTATTTTCCCTTGGGTTACCGACAAAAACGAGCTAGTTTTCCTCGGATTCCTGTGGGACAAGTATGGACCGTTCGCTACCTAATGAGGTAAATACTAGACCTTCAATATACATTAACTACATTTCATTTGTCCATCAAAAACGTTTTCTACCTGCCACGAGGGTTTTATAGTTCTCTGGTTTTCCTCCCTCGACAAAAATCAAACATTAAGGTATTGGTGTGTGTATTTATGTAGGGGTAGTGAGTATATGGGTCAGTTTCTCCCCAGGGACACTCAAGTAGCCTGCGCAACAAGAGTTACGTTTTGGGAAAAGGGGGAGATTGTTTGGGATAGCTGTGTTGATCATACCTTATGTTTCTTATCGAAAGTTGAACTGTTTTTCTTCTATTGTGTTCGTAACAGCAACAGCAACGACAATTTGCTGTGGCCATTTTCGGAACCAATGCTTTAACAGGAAAAGAGCTGATTCTACATGGAGACGAGAAAAATATACTAAGCCATTTATACTGGAATACCATCTAGGAACAATAATTCATAATGGAACTTCATGAAAAAATTCAAAAAAAATCTATAGGCTTATAAATGTTACCTAACTGTGACTACTCTACTAGCTAACTCTGACTCATTTGACAATAAACGTAGGGTCGACAAAAGCAATGACATAATTTGAAACAAGCGCAGTCATTCAATTCTGAAGTTTGTATCAGTTCGAAACACTCTTAAATAAGACTAAAGTTGCGTACAGAATCAACAGTCCGAAAATCAAATCTTCAGAGAAGTATTTATTATAGTTGTGAAAAGTTATTACTTGTTATCATTGAAGTGCGACCCCTGACTCGCTTTGATGTATCATTTAATTTGCATACTGGCATTTTGTCGGTTGTCAATCACAATACTAGCAACGAGCCAGTTGACCGAGTGATCCAAAATGGTGCTTCATCGATCGATTGCAGACAAACGGTATATCATAATAGACCAAATCAAAATATGGCAACATGCTATTGTTCTTTACTGGTTAGCCTCGTTTTCATATCGGAATAAAAAAGAGTTTTCATATGTATGAGACGCTGGTCAGTCAAGAACAATTGTTATTCACTGAAATAGCCGCCATAATTCGATTCTGTTTATATAGGTTAAAGCGACGGTACTAAGTCTCATTTCTTGCCGAGTCGAGGCTACATTTTATACTGTTCAGGGCACGGTACGGTACGGTGGAAAGAGTAGCCTCTACCAGCAGAGAATGAGATTTACCGATCTGTTTACCACTTATCATCGATCAGCGCCATTTTGGATTACTTGGTCAAACTCGTTCCTAGTATTTTGGTTGAAGACTGACAAAATCAGAATGCTAGTTTGCAACCGAGACATCAATCTTCGGGGGTTACACTTCAATGATAACGGTAGTAAGGGCTTTGTGGTTTATTGATACTCTCGCAAGTCCCACTTTCATCTCATGGACATCTAAAGTAAGTACGAACGTCCTTGTTTATATAACAAATTAACATAGTCAATTCAGTAACCACACATTGATATTTATTGAGAAACAAACTGTTCAATTTATAATTTTGCCGAATAAAGTTTTCAAGAACGTGATCATGAAAGGAAATATACCATTAACATATATACTGCCCTGTTGCATTTTGATATTAACATTTGGTTTTGAAAGAACATCGAGATCATTATAAAATAACAAAAATGTAACTTCGTGCTCATACCTTAGTTTGCATAATACACGCAGTTCTCGTAATATATATGATATATAGTTTCCAATGTATTGTTGAGAATTTCACTATTTTACTCCGTAGTAATATGGCATCAAGTACATATAAACAAATAAATGAATAAAAATTCCACGGACTGTATTGAAAAGAGGAATGAGTTTCTTATAATTTCAAATGAATACAATTTCCTATTGGACCCGGAAGTCAAAGAGTGAATGTTGCATGAATAAAGGAAAACAATCAATAAGAGAGTCAGTGTGAATTATGAAACCCGTTTGATAAAAACTAAAATTCCTACTTTCCTCATAGAGGTTTCAAGTCATTTTAACTTGGTTTTCAAATAACTGTTTACTTAAAATACAAAGTAAATTAATACGATAAAGTTATAAATTATGCCTTCATTTCCATTTCAGTTGAAGACCAAATTAAACTCCATCTTATTTGTTTGTCATGGAATATTCAGGAAAACAACAATGGATACTAGGTTTAGCTCTTGTATTGTCTTTGGCAACTACAGGTTCTGAAGGTAGGCTGCTCGAAATCTATAGATGGTTAAATGTATAATACACACCTACCAGCATACAGGGACGGAAGACTCTTCATCCATGAAAAATCTCTTGCAGTTGCAATCTTATGATCTTGCGATACTAAATACAAAAATAATGAATTCGAGAAGAAAAATTACAGTATTAGTCAAGTCACTGGTCTAACTTTCTGTAACTAATTGTCATATTAAAATTAAGAATAACTTAACTGTTGCATACCAACAAGAGATATTATCAAAAGGTCAATCTTTACCCTCAATATACATTTGCTATGACAATGTTCTTAAAGTGCCTATAAACCCTGGCTGTTTGCTATTTTCATTAAAAGTACTGGTCCTAAATAACAATTTTCCAGAAGAATAAAATACTGCGATAAAAACTGTGCATTTTATAGCGGTTTTAATATGCCAAAAAAGTGTTGTTTGTGCTTCCTGTTTAAAAACATCGGAGGTTATTAATATCAACTGGTGACAATATCGATGACGTAGTGTCCGGGATATTGCAAGACGCTATCCCGGACACTACGTCATCGATATTGTCACCAGCTCATACCAATAAGCTCCGATTTTATTACACAGGAAGCCCAAATAACACATATTCAAACCGCTATAAAATGCACAGATTTTATCGCAGTATTTTATTCTTCTGGAAAATTGTTATTTTGGACCAGTACTTTTAACAGAAATAGCAAACAGCCAGGGTTTATAGGCACTTAAATTAGCTGCTTATCACAACAATTTCTTACTGATAAATAAGTATTGAAAGAAGAAGTAAGGAAGTACATGACTTCAAATTAAAGTCTTTTTATCTCTTTGTAGGTGATGAAGCATTTTTCAAATGTTCACGTTATGAGTTTAACAAACATAAAAATTATTGGACTGCAAGTAAAGCAGCGTGTGAATTTAAGAATGGCACGCTGGTTGCGATGGAAACGATCGCGGAATGGGAATTCGTTAAAAACCAGATACAGAATATAAATGTTGGCCATAATGACTGGTATATTGGTCTGATAAAGAAAAACAACATATGGAAATGGATCAACGGACAGACTCTCACTTACGATAAGTGGTATGGTTCACATTCTAATAAAAATATAAACCATGCAAAAATGATAAAGCTTTACAGAAAAAGACATGGGTTGTTTGATGATGCAGCCGGTAACCGCCAACGATTGCCTTACATTTGCGAATACCCCATAGGTAAGAAAATATATCTTTTATATTAACACGTTGGGCTAGAATGGGTCTAAAATGTTTCATTTAGGTAAAACTTTTTAGAATTTCAATGGAATTTCTTGAAACTTGGTAACGTTGAAGCCTTTGTCAAAACTCAAAACTCTATCGTTTTACATTTTTGAATTTCGACATTTTTGGCGGGAAAATGACGTCATCATTTTCGACAGAAAATCGAAATATTGCTCAATGTAAAAATTAAGGTAGTGCATTTGAAAGAACGGCGTGAGAGAATTTCAAATATGGGAGAATAATTCCATTCCGAAATCGGAACCGAAAGATATGATTTTTTGAACATTCATGAATCCGCCATTTTTTCTGTTAAAAATAGTAACAAAATGGCGGATTTATAAGTATTCAAAAAATCATATCTTTCGGTTCCGATATCGGAATGGAATTGTTCTTCCATGTTTGAAATCCTCTCACGCAGCTCTTTCAAATGCGCTACCTTACTTTTTACATTGAGCAATATTTCAATTTCTCTCAGTAGTATATGGTGCATATGTATATGTGACCTGTAATGAGATGCCACCTATCAACCACTTCAAGTACCAGCTCAGCATGTAAACAACCCCAGCGTATCCAAGGCAACCTCCCCACCCCCAACGCGTCCCTAACAACCGCCCACCCCCCACGCCCCGTGACAGTCACGCCACCTCGACATCACGCAACGCGCGTGACCGGGCCGACGCCTGGGTCTCGGTTCGCCAGGAGCGGGGGGCGGGCGGCGTCCAAGTTGCCGACGCGCGTGGGCGCGCGCTTCGCGCGCGCGCGCGCGAGGAGGGTCGGCGGCGGGCGTCGAGTCGGTGTTTTTGATCAAGTGGTTTTTAATTTGAAAAAATGGTTTTTAGTACACTCTAAGTTTTTTTCTTGTACTGGTTGTAGGTGTTCTTGGCTCCCTTGTAGCCGATCTTGGCGATGGTCTTGGCCACGGTGCCCCAGCCCGGGGCGGGGCCGGACAGGATGGTGCTCAGACCCTCGGCGATCTGCTCCTGGATGTAGGGCACGCTGCCCTTCTTGTGCCGGCGGCGCGCGACGGCACCGCCGGCCTGCTTATTCCTCCATCCCCCGCGCTGGGTCTTCTTCACCTTGCCCCACCCCTGTTGTGTGCGCTTTCGGCGCTGCTCCAGGTCCCACAGCTCACTGGCGCCCCACATGCCCCCCAGCTGCGGGGTCTTTCTAGTCCTTCTCCTCTTGCCCGTTCGTGTTCCCTTCTTCATCTCGACGGTGCGTGCGGACTGATCGGGGTGTTCACTTGTCGAGCGCCTTTAAGCCCGCGTTGACTCCGTACCCCGCGCCGGCGGCGACGGCGCCGCCTGCGGCTGCCTTGGCGGCGGCGATCGCCAGAGGGATCAGCGCCGCGAGAAAGAAGGCGCCGCCCTTCTGGGTTCGGCGCCCCCCGCCCATCTGCTTGGCACGCGGCGATCGTCTCTTAGGTCGTCGTCCTCCGCGTTGGCGTTTCATGACGGTGCGGTGGTTTGAGAAAATGAGACGTGGGTCGTCGGGGTGTGCTTATATGCCGATCCGACCGGGGCCTATCGGAAATCGCCGCCTCCACGGGCCTCTTTGTCCTCCTTGATTATAATTCGCCAGCAGCTCGCTCATCGGCGTTTGGGTGCGACCGCCCCGCTGCTTTCTCTTCTTCTTCTGTCTCTTCATGCGTGCCAGTATCCTGCTCACCACGGCGTACGAGGGTTCGGTTCTCATCGGCCACGTGCTTCCTCCCGACTGCCTTCTCCCACGACCCCCCGTCTGGTCGTCCCAGGTGCTCTTGAGGGGCACCGACGGCTGCACGCCGCCTCTCTGCCTCTTCCGTCCTCCCTTTTGTCTCGGCATGCTGCTCGGAAATGGTACATAACGGAACGCGCGTGCTTATTTAATCATATCTCGTCAGAGACGTGGACGGTGCGGACATAGCGAAGCATGGGAAAGCGACGGCAGTCGGGCGGTCGTCGCCAACGCGGCGGTAATATATTCAAGAAGCTGGGGAAGAGGTTCGGGAGCGGTATCCTCTCCAAGTCGGGAGGCGTCACCGACATGGTGGCGGGAAAGGCCGACGGACTGCTGAAGGATCTCATCAAAAAGAAGGTGAAGAACAAAGTGGCGCGCGAGCTGTTGGTTGGGCAGCTGAACGCCGCCAGACACATCCTGGTGCGTGAGGCCAAGAAGGCCTTGGGGCAGAGCGGGTCTGGGTGGCGTCGGCGACAACGCCGTCGCCGCATGTGAAACTGGTTCATTCCGTCGCTCGCCATGGAGGGTGCTCTGACGGTGGCTCAAGAGATAAAGATAAAGAGATATCATCGAGACGAAGATCGACGTTACTGCAGAACCATGGACTTGCTAGATAAAAGACCTAAAGAATATCATGATAATTTCTATGATTTCTAATAAAAGAAGAGGAAACGTTGATGGTGTTGTCTTATTTTTTATTTTTCTTTCTTCTGCACTTACGTTCACACAGACACGTCTGCAGCGGCCTATGCGTTCTGCCGACGTTCTTTGACGGAAAGCGCATGACTTTGTTCACAAACTTGAGAACGAGCGTGTCGTTGTTTATCTTTGTCTTGTTGAACTTGTTCACGAAGTTGGAGAAGGAGGCGCCGCGAGTTCGCGAGTACAGGTACGCCAGACAGTAGTGCCCGCACACGTACGTGTCGCTGCGTTGTAGGCGTGGCATTCTTACCACGTTCACGTGTTTCAGGATCTCGGCGAGTAGGGGGTCTGTAGGATACACGCGTTTCAAATGCTCCGTGCCAAACGAGTCCATGATCTCGATGCGGGTGTCTTCGAATTCTGGAGCGTACAGAGCAACCCAGTGTTGCCCCGGTTTGTCGATGGGGTCGGTGTTGAAGATCATGGCCCACGGTCGTTTGGGTTTTGTGGTCTTGTACCGTCGCAGAAGGGCAAGGGCCTGGTCAGATCCTTGGGTTCCACGATAGGTGTAATCGGGGCGGTTGTTGTAATTGGGTGGGTGAGATGCGATGGCGTCGATCTGATCGGTGCGCAGTTGGACTCTTGGAGAGATGGCCAGCATTTTTTTTCTTCTTAGTAGGTGTATCGTAGAGCGAAGTTCTTGTTGCCGTCAAGCCACCCTTCTTGTTCAAAGTAGCCTATGGCTATGATGGTGGTGTTGTCTGCTGTGACTGCTGAAAAGTCGACCACGATGTTGACGCTCCCTGTGTTTCTTTGGTACACGTAGTTGAAGCTTTGGTCCCCGTCGGGGTTGAAGTTGTACTGGAGGATGTAGTTGCCGTCTTTGTACGATTCACGACTGATGCCTATGGAGGGGGAATTGATTCCTTGACCTGAGAACTGGAGCATCGTGTTATATCCATTCTCTTTCAGAGGGTCGGTCAGGTCGAGGCGTTGAAAGGGAATCTCTTCCCCATTTCTGGTCACACGGACGGACGATTGGTTCATGTCTCGGAAGTTGTTGTAGGCGTGAGCGTAACTGCCAGTCATCGAATCACCATACACGAAGACGATGTTCATGTAGTTGGGGCATGAGCCGTTGAAGATGTTTGTCATGGTCACCTGACGGCGGTTGTCCACGCATTGGTGGCTGATCAATCGGGTGGCATAGTGAGGGAATTTGACCACTTCCTTTTTGACCAATTGTCTGTTCTCAACGTCGAGATGGATTGACGGGTTCACTTCTACCTGAGGAATCCATATGAGAGCCGAGTAGGGCACGATGGAAAACTTTGGGGCTTTGAAATTTGCAAGGTTTGCCGCTGCCTGAGATGCCATCATGACGACGGAGGGGTCGTTCCAGGTGATTCGAAATTTCAGTTCGCATCCTGGGGGGAGGTACTTGTTGGTCTTGAACAAGGGGATCTCGGGGTAAATGATGAATTTGACGGTCTTGTTGTCGCAGCAGAGCTTGTGCCGCTGTTGGGCTCCCTTGTTGTTTGCCAGGGGGTCTTTTCGGCTCAGCATCTTGGTCATCCAGGCGTTGAGCTTGTTTCGGGAGGCGGCTTTGTTGGCCGCGCTGAAGGCATCGGTACCCAACCCATAAGTTCCTGCGTCATCTATGCTGTCGGCTGTCTCCAGATGAGGGAGGGGATTCAAGACGTCGTGACGTCCTGGGGTGTCCTCGTACCACCCCTCCATGGTGAGCCAGGTCTTTTTATCTTCCTTGGAATAATTTAAGAGGCGATTGAAGTAGGCCTCATAATGGTAGGTGTTGGTGTTTGTGGCGCTTACGGGCTGGTTGTTGATCATGAGTTGGATGTTTTTGATGAGGAGATGCCCTATGTTGTTTGAGGGAAAGGCGTGGGCGGCTTGGGTGAGTAGTGTTTCGTCCACACCCTCAAAATTCACTTTGTATTCAAAGGTGATCTTGGACATGTCGATGAACGCCTCTGAGGCATTGACGACGATGTCTACGGGGTTGGTCGTGCTCTGGTGTTGCCCGTACGCCTCGTACCGAATCTTGTTGGTGGTCACGTCAACCACCTCCTTTCGGAACAAGTCGGTGATGGCTGACTTGTAAGCTTTCTCGGGAGGGCCTGGTCCGTCGGCCTTTGACGAAGGCGCTTGCTCGAGACTGTCGTCGAGGTCATCGTCGGGTTGCGGACGCTTCGGCATGGTGTGAATCGATCGGAGCGAATCTATGAATGACGGTGCTCACGGAAGACGCTTCTATTTGTACACGATGTTCGGGTTGCGTTTGCGGAGCTGTCGCAATTCGTGATTCAGGGTTGCCGCGTATTCTCGTTTTTTTCTTCTCGGGGTGGCGCTCTTTTCCAAATTTTCCAGCTGGGTCTTGATCGCTTTCTCTCTTTGTAAGGGGGTCTTGTTATTTTTTTTTTAGCCGATGCTGCGTAAGGGTATGCGAGTCGCTTCGGTGTTTTCTTGAGTCCTGAGGTTGATGCTTGTTCTGTCATGTAGGGGGGCGGTGGTGTGGAGCGCACCGTGCGTGTGGGTGTCGTGAGCGAGGCGGCGGGAAGCGGTGGCTGTGACGGTGGCGGTGGTGGCGTTGGTGGTTGAGGTGCGGCAAGCGCCTGTGTCGTTTCCTGAGTGACGCCTGTAGGCCCTGCCAGAGCCGCCCGTCTCTGGTCGGCGTACGTCCGACTGTATGCGTTCAGGTAATCGACTTTCTCCTCCGGGGTCAGTTTTGGATTGCTCAGAATTTTCTTGATCATCGAGTCGGCTTCTTTGACAAATTCGGCGCGCGGATTCTGCGCCAACGACATGTTGACGGCCATGGCCCGCAACAGGGCGTTGGCGTCGACGCTATCGTCTGCATTAATGCCTGTTACAGCACCACCGCGTTGCTGCTTGGCGTTTTCTAACAGTTCTCGCTGACGCTCCCATGTGGACTTGGGTACTAAGTAAGCAATGTCGTCGTTTGAAGACATGACAATGAATGAGACAAGAGTTTAAGAGGACTGGTTATTTATTATTTTTCTTTCTACTACAAAATTTTTTTCTACTGGCTGTCTTGACACGGGCGTACAAATCCATCTCTTCGAAGGAGTAAAAAACGGGAGGTTTCTTCACTTTGGCGATGCACTGCAGCTGTTGGATCATCTGCCTGTTTTCGTGTGTGTCTTCCAAAGGAGTGCCGTCTTCTAATTTCTGAAGAGTTTCCAACATTTCTCCTAAAATGGCGACGTGCTTCAAGAAGGACTGATGGTCTTCGCCAGCGAAAATGTCAGGACAGTTTTCTTCTCGGCAGATTAGGCAGACGTCGATACTCATGCGAGACATGATGTTTCTTGCTGTAGACTGAATTTTAACGCCACTTCTTTCCTTTTCTAGCTCCATATCTGACCAATTGAAACAGCAGTGCTTCTTCTCCAGTGTATCTCGGCCACAGGTTTCTAATGGATTTGCTGATACGTCGGATTCTTTTATCCAATAGCACGTTGCTGCGAGTCTCTTTGACTGTTTTTCCAGCTTTCTTGAGAGCCAGGTACCTGAGCATTGCCTTCAAGATAGAGGGGTGTTTCTTGTACACCTCGTCGTGGGGGCATCTCACATCTTCACAAATCATACACAGGTGCTTTTTTTTAGGATAGGTCTCGATCTTCCGTATCATATGTTTTATGTGACCATCGCTGGGTTGTCCCCAGTAATCGATAGCTCGCATGGATTTCTCGTAATGGTAAGGGGGCAATAAAAACGAATCGTCGTAGGGGACGTTTTCCAGGTATTCATCTTGCCAAGAAGGCCATGTCGTGGGGAACTTGTTTTTCCAGATCGTTTTCTTATTTTTTAGCCGCGCGTCAAGCAGATGGGCGGGAGGCTTCTCTAGATGGTTTGGTCTCATATTTCGACCCACCACACACCTCTGGACGACGAAACGGCGAAACTTCATTTTTGATCCTCAAGGTTTGACCAAACGTTGGCCTCTGGAATACAACGCGACGTTTCTTCCCTTAAATGTTGCTTTCACACCTCCCACGGTCGGCGTTATGTATTTGTTCATTCGTTGCGCTGTTCGCACACGCATTGGTTGAAGTTTTGAAGGAGGGCTGAAGCGTAGCACGGGTTGCGCAAACTTGACGTGAAATGGGTTGTTTACGATTCCGTACCGCGGGGCAGTGGTCCCTAGAGGTAGTGATTTCTTCCTTCTCGAGGTATGACGGCGGCGACGTGGCATGACGTTATTAAAATTTCATTTGGAGCAACTCATCTGCGGAAGGCTTGTCGTCATCTGAGTCGTCATCCTCGGGTTCGGGTGGATTTATAGGCACGGTTTTCTTTTTGGTCATCTTCTCGAGAATCTTGTTCGACCCCGCCTCTATGGCCGACGTGGCCGCTTTTTGAGCAAACTGTTTTCCTAGAGTTTTCATCAGCGGGACTGCGGCTTTTGCTAAGGTTTTAAACGTTGTCCCCAGCATCTGTGCCGTGCTTCCTCCACGCTGCAAGGCCGAACGCTTGAATGCTTGGGGGGTCTTGTGAATTCCGCGAGCCACTCCCGAAAACCACCGCTTCGATGCTTTTGGTAACACTACGGTCGGAAGTTCCCCCTTGATGGCGCTATTGCACAATTTGTTAAGACATTTCCAATCAGCGTCACTTGCAGCCTTCAAAGTGGGGACGACCTGGTCCTTCGGGGCTCGCGCCAGATGTCTGAGAAAGTTGAGCTGACGCTTCTCCATAATAATATCTTGTTACCCACCTAAAGAAATCGTTCATTCGCGAGAGAGCCAAGAAGAAGAAGTTATCATGGCCGGGGTTAACGATAATGTTGCTTTTAATCCTGGTTCACCGTTTTATGTAGATGATGATTATCTTCTTGTAAACGACGATCTATTTGCAGCTGATTACATCCCCAAAGACGAACCAGCTCCGTCTCCACCAGCGGTCCCAGCATCACCCGGTTTAAGTGGAGCGGTTAACCAGGTCACATCCCCAGCGTCAAGATCCCTGGTATCACCAGGTTTAACTGAGTTGGTTAACCAGGCTACAGCCACTTCACCTGGCGCTGACGACGGGGGGATGTCTGACCAGAATGCCTCCACTTCACCGCCAGCTGGTAACGCTAGTGGTGCTGAAAGTGGTGACGAAACTGGCGATGATGAGGACGTTTCCCCTCCAATACCTTTGTCGCAATGGGATCAGGAGTCTACGATTTTACCGCTCACCGACGACGAAGTACGTGCGATGCCTCAGAATGAAAGATACGCTTACTATCTGGCGCTTCGCGCTATTCAAACGAGCTACGTCGATCGCAAACTTTCACTCCCCGATGATCTGCAGGATTCGTTCTCACACGTGGTGGGATTGGTGATGTGGCGCAAGTCAGAAGACTTCAAAAAAATGAACGAAAAAGAATTGAACGCCTATTTTGACATGTTGAGCGCATTAGAGCCTAACATCAAATACTACACAAAACACAGCCGAAAGTTAATAAGAGATGAAATCATGGCGTACGAAAAATACATTCAAGAAAGAGCTCATCGAGCTTTGTTTAGCGGAGTATCTTCGAAGGGTACAGACGACGACAGTACCGACGACGACGTCAGCGGGACGGACCCCACCGAACGAAACAAAAACGTGGACCAAGACACCGTGTCGAAGGCGAGACAGACAAGACTGGGTAAGGGCGATTACCAGACCATCGCCGAAACCACCACCGTCACCACCGTACGTAAGGGAAAACGCCCTGTAGTCCAGCGCGAACATAAAAGCAAGACCGTGCCTGCCGCATCGGACACCGATGCCGACGACGAGAGTGACGACTACGCACAAGCAGGCCCCTCGCGAAAACGCAAATCTCGTCCCCCGAAGACCAAGGCTCGTCGTAAGAAGACTTCGGTCCAAGCCCAGAAACCATGACCAATCTAGTTAAGAAAGTCAACTACCACCGCTGGAATCATCCAAGCAACATAATGGTGTGTGGTCCTACGAAAAGCGGAAAAACAGAATACGTGTATAAAATGCTAAAGCACCGGAAATGGTTTTTTCGCCCTGGGTTGAAAAAAGTGCTCTTCATCTACAGCGAGGAGCAAAAGATTTACGACCAAATGAAGGACGAGTTCGGCGATTCCATCACGTTTGTGCAAGGGCTTCCCGAAGACCCTTACGTCTACTTTACACACAGGGAACCTGGTATAATCATTGTCGACGACATGATGTGTGAAATAGAACAGAACGGTCGAGAGGTGTCCAAATGGTTTACCAAAGGGACTCACCACAAAAATATAAGTCTGGTACTGTTGGTTCAAAACCTGTTTCCCAAGAACATGCGAAACATCTCTCTCAATGCACATTACCTGGTTTTGTTTCAAAACCCTCGAGACAAATCGCAAGTTTCCAGACTAGGAGGTCAAGCGTTTCCTGGAGACGTGCCGTGGTTCAAGACCGTGCTTCAAAGAGTTTTCAGGATCCCTTATCGTCCTGTCGTTCTCAACTTTCACCACAGCACGCCGACCGCCGAAAGCATTTCCTGCGACCTTTTCCCGGAAGACCTGGAAAAATCAGAGAATCCCTTCCCACAAGTGTTTGTTAGAAAACAAGTTTAATAAACATCATTTTTATTAACTATCAAACAAAGACTCTAGTACATTCTTGTCGTATTGATCTTGACCTCCCTGTTTTCTTCTCTTTTTTTTATTCAACGAGTTTCCAATCTTGTTTCCTCCTCTCTTGCGGCTGACAAGAGCGTCGGCAGATTTCTTCAAGTTCATTCTCATCTCGGTCCCCTCGTCCTGCAGTGCCTGTTTTAGATCTTTCCCCTCTATGACATCTTTTGCGACCGTTTTCATAGCCTGTACGCCACGTTTTACTGCTTGGTCCTTTAGCTTCATTCCAACTTTTTTTGCGATTCGTAGAGTCTGGCTGCCCACACGCCTGAGACTTCCCCCGCGTTGTCTCGGACGGTAAACAGGGATCTCAAACCCTCCATACTGCGGCGTGTAGAAAGGAGTGCCCGCACCGTCTTGGTACTTCGGCACGTAGAACGGTATACTCATGCCTACGGTTGCAACGAATGAATGGCTTCTCGCAGTGGACTACTCCTTTATAAATCGCAGAGTGACGGTACAGATGCCACCGCGCTCAAACATTATGTCCTCGCCCTTCTCGTCCTTTGTTTCAAAGGTGATGTTTTGAAATGATGATTTTTGTGAGCGGGTAGAACTTGATATGCTTCGACTCGTGCACGTATTGCTTGGGTTGATCCGCTGTCCCTGTCGCCGTGGCACCCAGAGGAACAATCTCCAGCAGAGGCATGCGCTGACCCCCTATTTGTTGGATGTCTACAAGATCGCACGTCATGTGCGCCAACTTGGAACTAGCCACAGCCGACGACAGCGACTTGATCGTGAGCACTTTCTCTACTGGATCTACAGGGATCTTCGAAAAGAGAATCGACGACGATTGAATTACAGTTTTCCAATTCTTGAGGTTATGCTCAAAAAGGTTGTGCTCGTTCTGAGGAAATTCATACCCCGACTGCACCAGGGCCTTGACATATCTTTCACCATTGGCCGCGTACGCCATTGGAAGTCCTTCTTTTTTCAGCCCCAGCAAGTCGTACACACCCTCAGGCATTTCCAACGACATCCAGTCTTTATTGTTCACACCGTCGAAAAAACTAGTGTAAATGTTCAGCTTGTCGTTCATGACACGCATCCGACACCCTATAAGTCGAATGCGCTTCTCACCATCGAAGGGAGGTTTGGTGGCATAATAATGGTATTCAGTGTTACCGTGAGAGGACAGCTTTTGTGTTTTGTCTGGCTTTTCGTTGAGGAATCCGAGACGCTTCAATAATCCTATAGGTTTTATCACAGCAGTGGTGTTTGATGTTAAAATCAGCATCAAACGATCATCTTCTTCTGGGTGCATCTTGAATGCGATGTCAGACTTGCTATGCCATAACAGGGTGAAAAAGTCGATTGGTCCGTCAAAACGCAATTGCTTGACTTTTTTTTTTTACCACTCACCCACGTTATCACTCGGTCCTCAGAGTTCGTTCCAAGCCCACCCCAGTTCGCATCATCTGAATGCCACGACCTCAGGACATTTTTTATTTTAGCATTGAAGAACTTCACAAAGGTTTTTGGACTCTTCATGTCCCCCATCTTAAAGGCAATACTATACGGTTCCGATTTCTTGAAACTGGACGTCAAACGTATGACCCACCGGGTCCTCGGAGTGATCGACACGATCGGAGGGAACGTCACCTTCGTACACCCCACACGCCAACGAGTGTAGTCGTCCAGATTTCTCGCAGCAGGCAAAACAGCAGTAAACTTGGATGCGTTGTTGGCTTTGTAAAAGCCACGAGACTGATTTGACACAAACGTCTCGTCCATCGTCGCCGACCCAAACAAAT
This sequence comes from Metridium senile, assembly GCA_949775045.1. Taxonomy (NCBI): domain Eukaryota; kingdom Metazoa; phylum Cnidaria; class Anthozoa; order Actiniaria; family Metridiidae; genus Metridium; species Metridium senile. The sequence goes on along the minus strand of OX459101.1, from coordinate 9,467,771 downwards.
CACGGCGTGGAGTAAATTGAAGAGCAAATGTCGTAGGCGCTTCGCTTGTCCACACTGGCTCCTTCCCGTTGCCGTCGACTATTTTAAAAGTCATCTTCTCAAAATACTGTCCCGACACGCGACGCTCCAACGGGTGCCACGACTCTTGGTGACGCACAACTTGATTTCCTCCATAATTAACACGGTCCAACAACGGAAACATCCCCGATCCGACCAAGGCGTAATCCACAATATCCGTGTACACCATCAAGTCCCCCTTGGTGAGATCGGTGTCTACTTCGGCAGTCGTGGTGCCAATACTTTTGACCGACCACACTCCCGGCAAGCGCCACCGTGGAACCTCGATCACAAAACTGTCCTGAGTGTTATTGACCGTCCTCTGATGGTTCTTGGAACGATTGCTATTGCCCCAGAACACAAACGAACGCCGTTGGTCTCGCAGCAACTCCGTCATAGCGTCTCAACTTGCCGCGAGTCGATCCAGGCGTTGTACTTCTCCGGCCACCCCTTGTACTTGACAAGCACCTGTGTTTTCTTACTGTCGTTAGGGTCGGGTCGACGCTTCAGAATGGTCTCGATGCGGAATCGTGCGTTTTTTATATGCTCCTCGGTCACCCGTTGCAATTCCGACTCGTAAAAGGTACCCTGCAGAATCTCGTCACCCTCGTACTCTTTCAGACGATAATACGGCGGTGGACCCTTGTCGCGAGCACGAACCTTAAACCATTCTTCGGACCACTGAGGAAGGTACCCCTTTCTGAAAATTGTGACCCGCCGACTGATGCGTACCACTTCCCCCACATCAAAACTAAAGTACTTGTCCTTTCTTTCCTCGGACGCCGTCTCAAAATCGTCACGATACTTCTGGATATCCTCGTACAAGACTTTCCACACGTCCTGCTCGTTGGAACGATTGACCAACGCTGGGGGGCGCTTGATGGCTGAATGGATGCCGCGATTGTAAGCGTCGACGATCCCGGGTAAGATGTCAATCCAGCGGTAGGAGCCCGTCTCGTAAAAGTACTTGTACAGTCTCTGTTTCAAGGTGCGTTGAACGCGTTCGGCGAGAGCCGCTTTAGTGTCCGAATGCCCCGATTGAATGATCGGAGGTATGGGGTAGGTTGCCATCAGAGCCTTGACGTTCTTGTTGTAAAATTCAGAACCCTTGTCTACGTATAAGATATGGGGAATGTCGTGGTCCGTCTTTCCGTCCCTTTTGTCTTTCTGCACTTTTTCAAACACCTCCTTCAACCCTCGTGCGGTTTCCTCGCCGCTCTTCTGTTTCAAAGGCGCAGTCCAAACATAGCGAGACAAAACATCTATGAGCACAAGCATCCACCCGTAACCATCGTTGACTTTCTTGTGCCACGTCAAATCGGTGAGATCCCCCTGCCATTGGTCGTCTATCGAGTAAGCAACAAAGGGTCGCCGCGGGTAGTGCTTTCGTGCGGGACGGTGCATTTGATAAGTGGTCTGATCTTGAAGCCATTGCTCTTTTTTGGTTCTGGTCTTTATGTTTTTTTCATCTTTTACAAATGGCGACAACCCCGCCAAGGCGTGCGGGTGTTTGGCGCTTGGTTTATACCACTGACTCTTCCACTCTCGTTTCTGCTTTGACACAGGCTTCTTTTTTGCTTTTCCTCCTCCTGATTGTGCCGCGCAGAATGATTGTCCCGCCACAGCACGAGGACATGCAGCACTTATTGTGGCCTTCAACTGTTGATTCAATGTTGATTCCATCGCTCGCATCTGGCACAGCTGCCGACGAAATACAACTGGTCAAAAAGTTACCCATCTCGATGCTTTTAATAACCAAACGGTTGTGTGTAAACTCCTTTCCGCTGACGTTTAGTGTACACTAGCTGCACTTGTTTGTCCATCTTTACCGTGCGAAGCTGCTTATGTACAGCATCCCTCACAATTCTACGTGCGTACGACACCTTTTCCTTTTCTTCCGAATTGACCAATAAGCGCTTCATAGATTCGAGATGAATCTTATCGTTCGCCGAAGGGTTGAATGTGATGCCCTTGCACTTGACCACGGTCTCCCCTAGCTTGGTGCGATACGCGTACGATTTTGGACCCAGCGAGACAAACTCAACCAACCAGTTGGTGACGGGGGTCTTGCACTCGTCTTCCCACTGTCCCAAACACGACCCCGTGGGGATTTCTGGATCCCCTTCGTTGAGTGTGGTGTAGATAATCGAGTCCGTATCGTGGTAGACAACTCGGTCCCCGAGACGGTCCAACATCTCATACAAACGAAGACGCGCGTGTGCCGTCACACACGAGGCCACCACCGAATTACCGTAGGGCAATGCCGCAACCGATTCTTTGAATTCGGTGAATGTCACCTGTGCCATATGCCCATCACCCAGAAGCAACACGTTGTTCACCTGCAGTAGATCATTGTACATAATTTCAAAATAGCGGGCAGCATTGTCGACGTATTCGGTCTTGCTTCTGTTTGGGTTCTGTCCGAGCTTTCCCCACAGGGAATTCAAGTTCAATTTCGCGACACTACGTAACCCGGGGTTGAACTCAATCTTAGTCCTGTCCAGTCGAATCCCCTCGCGCTGAAACACCTCTTCCAGATAAGCATCCTTGTCTTCGCCGGTGACACACCTCGAAGGCCACCCCGACGCCTCCATCTTTATCTTAAGATTTTGATTGATGTACTCAGCAAAAAGCGTGTCGCTTGTTTCGCAGTAATGCCACACCTCGTGCACCATAGCGATTCGATAGCCCTTTTCCAGAGCCACCTTGAGTTCAAAGGTTGTCCACACACCATCGATCAAAGCTCGTGCGGCGTCGTCGTGCATGCACCGCGACGGGGCGCTCTCGTCCGTCATACACGTGCGGCACAGCCCAAACATCAAACGGTGATTCATGATTGTCGGCAAAACAGGGAAGTAGAGCCCTCGCGGGGGTATTATGTCCACCTTAGCGATACCAAACCACCGCTCGTTGCGGATGTTGTCCACACACACATCCAACGGAGGAAGCATGTCGGGTGTTAAAATAGACGGATGCCCCACAGGAAACTTTTCCTGCTTCATCACTGTAGGGTATAACGAAACGACGTCGATATAACGAATGCGGTGCGATGGGGGCGATGATCGATGCAAAATTGTATCCACAGTATCTTCTTCTTCTCCACAGTCGTCATCGTCGGTGTCGAGATCACGAGTATATGCATACAGTCGAATCGCATTGGTACGCCCCCCACACAAGGCCGACCTCGGATTCAACGGCATATGGCGTAAAACCGACCGCGGTGGTGTAGGATGCTGTTCGCGTTCGGCATCCCAGGCATGACTCCACATCTCCACGACAGAGTACCCTGCATGGCGCAGCGCTCTTGTACGCATGCGCGTCTTATGAAATAAGGCTACCATGCTCGTCCCCAGATAAGCGTTATACGTGTGTCGGTCCTTGAAACACTCTTCACATCCATGCCAAAAGCACCCGTGGTACTGGTAGACGGTTCGTGTGCGGGAGTCGTAGCCGTCCACCTTGGCACCTAGCAGCGTCGCCTCTCCCTCGGAAGAAAGCGCCGACCGAAGGTTAGGCAACTGCAGAGAATACAACCACTCCATGGCCTCGGCCGAATAACGGTCTCTGTGTCGGTAACCCATAGGAGGTACGACCCCTAGCGTTTGAGGCGTTAAAAAATTTTTAGTGAACACTTTCAGACAAGTTGACGCCAGCGTAACGCACTCCGAAAAGGGATCCACACCAAACAGTTTCACGTACAACTCTCGGTACTTCAAACACCCCCGCATCATCACTAGTACATCCTGAATGCAGTAAGCCTCCAATTCCTGCTGCAGGTGCATCACCTTCCCCTCCTGCGATTCCAACCATTCTTTTAATTCTCGTCGCGCGTCGGCACTCCCCATCTCCTCATAACCATAGTAGTGTAAGGCAGGGTACGGTCCTATGTAATCAGCATTGGCTTTAGTATTGAAGAAATGAGGAAAGAACCCCTTTCGACCTCCAGACGTTCCAAACGTTTTGGGAAACTGACGCAACGCCATGGGGATAAAGCATACTGAATCCTTGAACGTAATATTCTCAACGGTCATAGTGATCACCTTCGCCCCTTGATAAACGCATCGAGGTTTGAGATTACGCTTTACGCACTCCTCCAGGATGGGGTAAGAGTCGTACCCCTTGAAATTATGCGCTAGAAACGTGTACTCGCTCCATTTGACATGGTTTTTTCCCATGAGCCAATCGACAAATTCATAAATGGTGTCAAACGTCCACAGCCGTCGGCGTCCGCAACTTCCAGTGCATCCTCGAACGGCATAATCTTCAATATAGTCTTGACACTTCTCACACACCAACAACACCACGACTTTGTTCACTATATGGTTAGCCTCTAAACATTGAGTCTCAAAATCGAAAAACGCCAACCGCATACGTCTCGTGGACACGTCGCGATCTTCGGGAGAAGACGACACCTCTCCTACACCCTTCACGAAGCACTTGTGTTCCCCACGGATCACTTGTTGACTCCCACACACAGTGCAGTCGTATTGGTAGCAACGATGGATCGACTTCGGTTTCAACTCGTATCTCGGCTTCCCGTTCTCATCGCTCTTTGCACCCACCAGTCGATCGACCACAGCATGGCATTCGTCGCATTGAAAACGTCGCTCACAGTGAGTGTAAACGAACCCATTCTTAATACGACGTTCTTTGTGCTTGTTATAACACAGCTGGGATCCAAACGACATCCCACACACATCACACACGATGTCGCACACAAGATAACGCGATCGATAATGCACTTGAGCATCTCCGCAGCGGACGCAAGTTTTTGTGCACTTGTGATGTTCAGGGTTGTTGTACCCTTTCAAGCACACGTTACAGAAATAACTACGCCCTATCCACGCAGGCATGGAACGAATCCAAGTAAAATGGTGTTGACAATAATTTAAGAAAATGGGGTGTGTGCCTGCCCCTAAGCGACCCAAGATCGTGCGAAGTGATTCGTCATACACCACCAATTCAAACGGGTATTCGTCAAGTTCCACATCCCCATACTCATCGTTAATTCTTTGACTCCACGTCTTAACCGTTTCCATCCCTGCAGACATATTCCAGGTCTCCCACATGTTCATTTCTTCGTACCAGTCGTCCAAGGGTTTAGTGCCTTCTTCCCACCCCCATTCACAGAGGGCCTGGTACAACGCACGCCCCAAACAATTCTCTTCATCATCTTCGGTCCTCTTTGCTTTCTTACGTCCCAGTTCCTTCTCGGTGCACTTGTAGTGAGGGCGCTTCGCACCGAGCTTGTAAGGGTGATCGGTAAATTCTGCAGGACACTTGTGATTTTTGCGGTACATGTCCCCACACACCAAACACATCGTTATTGATTTGTGATACATCTTGTGAGGCGACCGTACCTCATAGAGACGACCTTTCCCTTCATCTAACCAGAAGACCAAAGTTTTTTCAACCGACACCGCTCTGCTCTTCCACTTGACCTCGTGTTGAGTGTTCTCTCCACCCGGCTGATATAATACCATCACATTCACGTCTTTGTGTTGTGAGCACCAGTGACTCAAGCAAATCATCCAGTCTTCTTCTACCTCATCCATGTCTTCAAAATCCGCTAACCCTTGCAATCTGGTGTAACGTGCAAGTATTGCCTTTACGTCTAAGGTCAAATTGGGTGTCTCCGCGAACGACCGCCCTCGGACGATGATGTTGAGTTCGAGTTTTTCGGCGAACAGCGCTTCGGTCATCCTATTATTCTTGATACTTTTCCCTCTGGCATCCAGACTCTTCACTATGGTCACGGTGATTTCAAGCGAAGTCCCCATCAGCCATTCGCGTTTCGATTGTTGAATCTTGCTCACTTCGTCAAGAAGTCTCATCCGCTGGTGCTTGAAAGAATGCGTAGGACGAAACGGTAGAAACACAGGATAAGTCAGATCACCGCCATACAGAGTCATGGCCACACGATCGCCCGCAGAAATCCTGTCCTTTTTCCAAATCTCATCCAAACACTCCTCAAACAGAGTATCGATCCACTGATGTCCTCGCTCATAATCGTACTCATTTTCTTCTCGCTCTAAAGAGGATTTTGTAGTAAATTTATACTCGACAGTACGTGTCCGAAATTCTAAGGAATTTTGAAATTCAGATCTATTGATTTTGCTAAAGTACAGATGCTTCACTCCGTCTTCAGCCATCTAAATAAACAAAAAACCAAGAGGCAATTTGAACGTTCAACACATTTATTTGAAATAAACAAATTTACACAAACCATATCTATTTATCCATCAGTGACGTGTGCATCATCACAAAGTGAATTCTATTGCACTCAATTCATACTTAAGTTTGTGACGCAGGCGGTAACCAGAGGCTTCTAGATTTTTGAGCAAAACACCGAATACATCATCTGCATCGTTCGATTGCAAACGCATGCTCTTGTATATATTCAGACGTTCCCACCACGACGCATAGCCCTTTTTTTGAAGATTAAAAACTTCCAGAATACGTTTGACAAAAGTCAAACTCATGTATATGCGTTCCATTTCTATACACTCTCTCAAGTGACCGCCTGCGTACAATTCCCCCCATCTCCCCCAAATCGTAATTTCAACTTTCTTGTTTTTTTCATCATTTTCATCAAAGATAAGTTGTGGCTTCCAGCGACCCAAACCCTCGACTCTTTTTCTTGACTTTGCGAAGTAATAAAGACTATTGTCTACAACCTAAACAATTACAAATCCCAGTCTAAGTTCAGAAATTCTTCGTTAAATTGTACTCTACTCATCTCGCTTATTCGTGCGTTTTCAGGAACCGTGTGCGTATCGACAAGCAAAGGACTAAGGAGATTTTCAGAAAGATCGTAACACCGCCTGCAGCGGGTTATTCGACTATGTGCAGTCATAATAGGATAATGAATCCCGTAATCCTTTCCCCACCAAGGTGCTATTGATTCCTTGCATTTTGGGCACTCGATTGAACCTACAGGAACATTACTAGCACTATACCCAGCCATCCCGACGGGGGTTTTGAACAGAGTAGGATCAGGTATTAAGTTCTGCGATGGGATATACATGCGTATATCAGCGAACCCCGTTACGAGTCGGAAATCCCTATCCTTCTGCGCTTCGGCGAGTTGACTGGGCATGTACTTGAGCAATTCCGTGTGCTTACGCTTCTTTTCAAGCATAGCGCTCAACTTTACTTTGTGCTCGGGAATAAGTTTCCCTACTACTCTAACCTTTAAATAGTTAGTATACGAACTTCTAATATATTTATTTATTTCTTCCATCCCTGGGAGAGGCAAGTTAAAAAAATTAATCAGCGCGCGACAATCGGTCGGCCACATATAATGACACAAATACGTTTCAGGGTGACACGGGCACGGACACGGGTAAACTCTGATGTTTTTGTTAAAATGAGCAATAAGGCACCGTGCATGAATTCGCGTCGGGGGATGACGATTAATAACAGAATCGCCACAAAGAAGTATAACCCAGCTAACCCTGGTCTTCGCAAAAGGAATTGTATCGTCCTCGTCAACCCCGTTGACCACCTGTTTGCTACAAACAGGACAGACATGATCAACTTCTTCATTATCAACGTACGTCGCCCTGGTGCGAAGACCATAGCTTGGCGAAGGGTGTGTGATAAAGGCACTAGTGAGCGGCACAAAAAAAGTCATGACTAGCTTATTTACAAAAGGATCTAAAATCATTTCTTCTCCCGAGTATATGTACAACTCATTGAACTGGTTCTTCAAATAATAGGACCCCACCATCCCCAGACGTTTGCACAGTGGACGTTCTTTTCTGCAGTATGGACACGAAGACTTCAGCCCTTTCAAAATTATCCATTTCACAAAACATGAAGTGTGAAGCGACGCACGACAACAATACAATGTATTCAAATCTTCATTTTTTCCACTATCCAAACAAATCGCACATTTCTAAAAAATAAAAAAATCTTTATTATTATCTATACTGCATCATCTTGTTGTTTACAAATTGTGCAAGACTCAAAGGATTTCTATCTCTCAAATCAAAAAGAGGAAACATACACATAGTAACAGAACGCTTTGCAAAGTGTTCCTCAAATTCAAAAGGAAAAACAGTAACAAAAACCTCAAGAATTCTGAGCATTGCGGTGGGAAACACTACAAAAAATTTACCTTCATTCTCAAACTCAAACTCTTTTTTCATAATGCGCAACTCTCTATTCTTTCTATAGAATAAACTTCCGCTTAATAAACGGACACTAGGTAACGGTCTCGTACCAAAATTCGATTGAAACACAAACATGACATAGGGAGTTACAGGGTAAGATTCCCAATTCAACCCTCCCGTTAAACTAGAAATATAACTTTTTTGAGGCGGTCTGTACCACCAAAAAGGGGTACTTGCAACCTCCGCAGAAGGAGAAATTTCAACAGGACCAACCCAAGGATAATCATTATTATCCACTTTATTTACATAGTTTAAAAGCGTCCACGGATGACCATAGTCAGCATCATCGTGTATTGCTTCGTAACACATTAAATCCATCCCCGAATACCCCATAATCGCTTCAAATCCTACAGAAGTTATTTTTGCTCTACAATAAGGACAAGTTGGTGCATTTGCAACGGTGTGATACCATCGGAAAATGCACTCTTTGTGAAAATGATGCATGCACTCCAAATATACTATGCCATTCTCGACGAAGAATTCCTCAATACCACCAAAGCACACTTGGCACTATAAACAAGAATATTTTTTATTCAATTCCGGAAAATTATTCGAAAGCATGTAACCTATCCACTTTAACATCCACGACAATCAGAACACTGGAATCAGTAAAAAATAGTTTTAATTACCAAAATTAACGGGACAAACGTATTCGTTATGATCGTATATTTCACATCCAGCATATTCTACATTATTTGAAAAATATGGTTCAGCACCATTCCTATCTAAAAAACAAGACGCGTTCGTCTTTACAACTTTAACACTTTTCAATATTTCTTTTTCAAAGTTTCTTAATAATTTTTGAAGTGGATGATTAAAGCAGCATGACATGGACGGATAACACCATATTTTATTGTCCAACAAAAAGTTATAGTAGTTATTTAATAATCGAAGAACTAACTGGTGATTAGCAATAATCCCATGAGAAGTCTTGATTACCTCTTGGCCAATTGTTTCCTAGTAGGCAAACGAAACATATCTAAATACAGGAAACCATTTTCTTCCTCGCAAATTTTATAGACCTAAAAGTGAATGTGATGTATGATTTAGCTTTTCAAGTAACCTTCTGGCCTTTTCGGTATATGAATCGCAAAGTCTATACACCTCCATCGAACATGCTGCATTATTAACCTCTTCAAAATCACAAATAAATTTCTTTTGCTCTTCAAAAAAATTTAACACTTTTTCGTGGATACATTTATTATTTTTATATCTTTTTCCCATCACAGAACTCAGATTAACGATGTATTCCTATGAAAAAAATTATCACCAGTTATCATAACCTATATATTTAGTTAGATATTTATGCCTATTTTTAATTTTTTGCCTAACCATATACTCTTTCATCATAATCTCCAAGTAAACGGCATCCCTACAATAATTAAACTTTACTTTATTTTTTCTTTTCTTTTACTACTTTGCTACACGTGAACGAAAACGCCTTATTAAACAAATCGTGGCGTTTACGAAATGAAAGATTATAAAATTCTTCATAACTTTTTCGAACAAGTCCAAAATAACGACCGTGAATGCTCTCTTGAATACACCGAAGTGGCACAAAGTCAGGTATCACACACAGTGCTTTGCGACAATACGGACAATTTATCGCGCTGCCCGATTCAAAGATTTGTTTCTTTGTCCAGAACATTTGTAACACACACTTCCCATGAATCGATTGTCTACAACAAGGTGTATGCTCCATAGTATTTACATCATTATCTAAGAAACAAATGCCGCATACCGTGATTTCGTCTTCTGTATCATCCACTTCTTTCTTCTCTTCCTTATTTTCCCCATTCTTCTTCACTTTTTTCTTAGGTGGTTCCTAATAAATAAAAAACAAGAATTAATCAAGATGAACTTTTTTTAATCAGTTCTTTACATTCTTTTCTATATCTTTTGACACTTTTTCTCCTTGTTTTGGAATGACTCCATAATACTTCAACAGGTACTCGTCCTCGTTCATCGTGTACTGGTCCATCTCGTTTATCTCGTTCGCCTCTTTTTCTCTTCTGATATTTTCTGCCATCTCACGGCGAAAGTTATGCTCGGCACACCGCCATTTCATGAATTCTAATGCTTTGGCTTTAGTGACAATTACCTGAGTACTTCCTTCACTCCACATCTCTTCTTCTTCTTCCTGAGTATTGCTAGTACTTGCTTGTTGATTGTCAGCCATCTCAAGTCTTTTTCTTCGCTCAGTAGTTCTCTTGCTTGTAATGCTCTCAAAGTATTGTGCCGAACTGGGCATATCTAACCTCTATATATACCACACTCATACAGGTCTCCAGAAAAAACGTAGGGGTCCCCCCACCCCCTACCTGATTTTCGCTCCGCCCCCACAAACCCTCTATATAACTGGTTATCTCCAACCACTTCACCATTAACGATTGAACCAGTCTACACAGCGTAAAGCAAGAAAAGACACCAAAAGATCACTTCGAAACTTCTACAAAGGTAACTAGCCATTTTATTTCTATTACACAACCACCTAATGCCTGAGTCCTCGAGGGATTCTGATCCGCGCTTATCTCTCGTTGCAGAATCCCTCATGGCTCAGGCACAAATTACCCGCTTTGACGATAGAACGCACCGCGTGCTCGCTACCATTTCGTATTACAACGATTATTTCGAATACATGGGTGTGGGACTTTTAGATCCTCTCGACTTGCAAATCCTCAAGGAAGACGTACAAATGGTTGACGAGTACATCAACGATTACATTCAACACCTCAACGCAGACATATGGAGAAAAATACTTTTTTTTGACCGATTGCTCGTTCGTCAAAATCAACCATTTAAAATCCTTCACTAAAAAGTACACACCGCTGTTATTTTATTTTTTTAGCGATCATGTCGTGCTATAAATTGCAACCTTTTCGTTTGAAATGTCACCATGTCATCATGCTTCTTCAACCGCCACCAAACATTGGCAAAACGGTCGAAGTCCCGACGTGTCCTCACTGTAAAAAACCTGATCACTATTACCTCTGTCCACACTGTGCTCAAAATTTTTTCACGTGCCACTGCGTCATTTCGGACTATTACAAATACTATCCAAACCAAAAAACCTAATCATTCGTCTCGCGATGTTTGCTCTGATAACCGCGCTAGTCGTGCTCGTTTTGCTCTTTATTCTGATAAAAACCAAAAACAAACAGCCGGACGTGCGCCTGTGGGCCGTAAACGTTTTTAAACAGATCACCGAAGAAGTGATCAAACAATTCCTAGTGAAGCATGATTTAACACGTACCATGCGCCACCAAAGAAGTCGTTTTTAGAGTATTATGTTTTTTACAGTCAATGGCCGCCGCGGACGAAGACCCCATCCGATGTCCTTGTGACGTCCCCGCCAAACACTACAAGAGCAAGAAGAACATCGACTTCTCCAAATGTGGCGTAACCGTAGACCCCGACATCTACAAGAAGATGGCGCTCTGCACCACTCAAGCGGAAAAGAGAAAATTGTTGCAGAACACCGACTTGGGGTGTATGTTCAACCTCAAAACTGAAGACGTCGATCACCTACCCGATTCCCTTTTCAAGTACCCACCGTTCTGTCAACCCAAGTGCCCCGAACACCATTGCTACGCTAAAATCGCCGTCTCCCATTCAACCAACAACAACAACCGTTGTTTCTTTGCCTGCAGCGTCAGCTTCCCAAACATCCCTTGCGGCTTCTTCAAATGGTGCGACGACCAAGAGATCATCAAAGAAATGGAAAAACAATACTTGGAAAGTCTGGAGACGAAAACCGAGAAAAAAAAGGACGATGCCGCGCCACCCAAACGCAAGCGCGCCAAATGGATCAAAAAACCCATCGCCGTAGACGACGAATGACTATATGAACCTTTCGAAGCAAGACAAAAGACCACTCCTCGCTTCACCCCCAACTTTGGCACACCGTACAAACCGTTATTCAGACAAGCCTTTGGCTGCGGTCCGCTAGACCCTCACAACACGTTCCCATCACACGCCTACCCCGCCAGTTCTTCGTTTGGATCGCCATTCGTCCGACCCACCAACAACTTTGGTCTGTTTGGTCGTCTTCCCAGGAGCACCTCTCCACCACCGCTCACGCTCGGCACACCGACCACTTCAAACGACGAAACCCCAGAATCCTACAGCGTCCTCTTCTAAGATGTTCTTCTCCCTGCTCACCGTGGCTCTCATGCTGTACGAAGACTGGAGACGTCGTCACAGTCCCCACTCTTCGCTCAACCACTCATTGTATAAGGCTTTAATATCACATGTAAAGTAAATTTTGAAATAAAACCAGTTTGTAACTCAACTTGTGTAGTCGTGTTGCAAAAAATGCTCTCCTCGCCACGCTACTTCGAGTACATCCTCAAAGACTTCGACGAAGTCGACGCCATTGTGCGCAAAGAGTTCGGCGATCTCGACTACCTAGACGTACGCCACCACAACTTTCTCGATACCGGCTTTCACCGCCACGTCGTCGTGCGCAACTGCCCCTACCTAGGCGGTGTCAAAAACATGCTAGGCGCGAACGCCGAGCTGGTGACCGACTCGCCCCTGCTCCTGAAGCTGGGCAAACACGTGTGGCAGTGCAGCGAGATCTCCCAGAAAGACATCCTCCGCCACGTGGGCGAACTGTGCTCGCCCACCCTGTGCCGCTGTCCTCACGCCGGCTGTCAAAAGGACCCTGTCATCGTCCACGCAGGGCACACGTTCAACCACTTCGCCAAGTTCGCCAACGACCGTCACACCTTCGGCAAGCACCTCTACCCCCACATGCAATGCCCCCACACCGACTCCGACGCCCCACGCTTCGACGCCGCCAATCGTCCATGCTAACCTTATTCTTTGTTTGCCCTCTCAGCGTATAGAATGCCAAATGGGTGTCGCAATTATGTTTCTCGACGCAACCGACAAGTGCCTGTTCTGTCAGAGGGACCACACTACGCTGCTCCGCCCCGCATGTACGTTCCGCCTAGCGAACGAGACCTTCGAGGCCATGATGAGCACACACCCGCTCCTGATTACTCAACCCCTGAATCTGTGGCGCGACTCGTACGTGATGCACGGAACGCAGTCCAAGCTTCTGTACGCCACGGTCCTGAACCACAAGAGGCAGCAGGACACGATGCGGGGGGACATCCTCGGGATAGCATGGGTCCAGACGATGCAGAAGCGCAGGGAGCGCATAGGCAAAGCGATACTCCTGAGTACATCCCCCCACCACTAGAGAACGACCCCATCGTCGCCGCGGCGTGGCCTCCACCAAACGCCTTTCCGCCGAAGCCGACGACTTGGCCGATGATGCCTCCGCCGCCGCAAACCCTCATGCCCCCGTCGTTCTACGAGGCGCAGACGCAGACGCCGCCGCCGCCGCCGACGCCCTTCGAGCAGCCGCAGTTCTTCAGAACCCTGCCGCCGGTGCTGTTCTCCTACAAGATCCACCGCTTCGACGGCGTCGAGCCCTTCCTGCGTCAGGAGCTGGCCGATCGCAAGTTCATGGTGATCGCCGAGACCGAGAACGACTTCGTGTACTACATCCTCGTGGACAACCCGGCGTTCGCTCCCCAGCAAGACTACCTGGGGCGCACGGCCTACTTCGCCGAGGACACCAAGCTGTACTCCCACCTGGGCAAGCACGTCATCTCGTGCAACCGTCACGTGACGCACGACGACGTCCTGCTGCTCGTGCGCCTGCTGTGCTGTCGGGACAACATCCCCGTCACCTTCGCGCACGTTCACCCCTACTTCTGCGGGCTCGTCGACACCGTGAGGAACTCCTCCACCGGCGCCGTCGCCGTCCCGCCCCACAAGATGAGCAAGGCCTTGTCCCACCTGCCCGACCTGTTCCACTTTTGGAACCTGTAAAGCAGACGAGAAAGACAGAAAAAAACTTAGAGTGTACTAAAAACCATTTTTTCAAATTAAAAACCACTTGATCAAAAACACCGACTCGACGCCCGCCGCCGACCCTCCTCGCGCGCGCGCGCGCGAAGCGCGCGCCCACGCGCGTCGGCAACTTGGACGCCGCCCGCCCCCCGCTCCTGGCGAACCGAGACCCAGGCGTCGGCCCGGTCACGCGCGTTGCGTGATGTCGAGGTGGCGTGACTGTCACGGGGCGTGGGGGGTGGGCGGTTGTTAGGGACGCGTTGGGGGTGGGGAGGTTGCCTTGGATACGCTGGGGTTGTTTACATGCTGAGCTGGTACTTGAAGTGGTTGATAGGTGGCATCTCATTACAGGTCACATATACATATGCACCATATACTACTTCTCTCGAAAATGATGACGTCATTTTCCCGCCAAAAAAGTCGAAATTCAAAAAAGCAAAACGATAGAGTTTTAAGTTTTGGCAAAGGCTTCAACGTTACCAAGTTTCAAGAAATTCCATTAAAATTCTAAAATTTTTAACCAGATGAAACATTTTAGACCCATTCTAGCCCGACGTGTAAATTTATATCACTGAACTATAGGATGATACTGATATCAAAAGGATTCCTCGCGAATCAAACAATTTTACAATTATTTCAACAACAAACAAAAATAAGTAAATAAAAAAATAAGTAAAGGAAAGAACGTTAAATGGCGAAGGGCGATTCCACGACCGAAAGGAACTGTGGGTCTTTGATATTGATTATTTATTATCTTTGGTGACAGACAACGAGTTTACTGCACAATGCAGCCAATGGTCTTCAGACTATACTATAAACACCCAGATCAGTTATCACAATTCACCTGGATTAAAACCATTCACTTGTAGAACAATAATACATGTTCTTAACTTGGATATCTTTTCTATCGTAGTATCCAATGAATGTACAAAACATTCACAAACAACTTCTTCAACCTTAAGAATAACAACAGTGCCTTCTCTCAGTTCAAGTACAGGCAATATTAGCTGCACGAAAAATCGGATTCGCCATATTGTGAATTTGAAGCGTATACCATATTCACTCACATTTGATTATATTTACTGTAGTGCAAATATCATCTTCAACACATATTTTCGATAGGTTGTGAATATGGTGTATACCACATTCACCCCATGTTCACTACACACTGAGAATATGAAGAAAATATGATATTCACATCATCTTCACAATAAGCGTGAAGCTATGTCGATTTTTATATTCACTTCATATTCTCTGTATGTTTAAAATATCATTTTCACTAAATGTTTACCATATAGTGAATATGAAGAAAATATGATATTTATATCATCTTCACTACACATCAAACTATGTCATATTTGCACTCTTAACTGTTTCTCTTTCGGTGATCAATATTTCAAGCAAATAAATGGAGTTGCCATGGGTACCGAGATGGGACCAAGCTACGCCAATTTATTTTGTGGGTTATATTGAAGAACTTATTTTCGCCTAATACACGGGTCCTAAGCCTGAACATTTCGGTCGTTACATCGACGATTGTATTGGTGCTGTCGCGTTCCTTGATATTCTTGTTAGCATCTCTAGTAATGGTCTCGCTACCAGCGTTCATTACAAGCCCACCGACTCTCATAGCTATTTACTTTATTCTTCTTCTCATCCTAAACACACTCTTGACGCTATTCCTTATTCTCAATTTCTTCGTTTACGCCGTCTTTGTAGTGATGATGTTGATTTTTCTAACCAGTGTGAGCTCATGCGTACTTTTTTTTTATTCAGCGCAATTATCCTGATGAAGTTGTTTCTCGTGCTCTCACTAAAGTTTCTAATGTCAGCCGTGTACCGCCCTCACTCCTAACGTACGCGCCACTAACGCCCTTAACAATCGTACTCCTTTCACTCTAACTTGCCATCCACTCAATAACAATGTTAAGCCTCGTATTGATCGTAATTTTAATTTGCTAACTTCTGACCCTGATACATCTAACATTTTCAATGAACGTCCTCTCGTCTCCTTCAAGCGTGATCGCAACATTCGTAATTTTCTTGTCAAGGGCGTTTTGCCTAACGACGAAGATCCCGGCACTTTCCGTTGTTCTCGTAAGCGTTGTAATACATGTCCCCATATTGTTTCACGTACATCTGTTACTCGTCGCGCGATCCACAACAATTTAGACGATTCGATGACGCCAACCTTGGTAAATAAAAGGACATACCACAAGAAACTAACGTGAATTTGTAATTGTTTTTTAACACATTAAAAAATGACCAACTGAATATCAACCGTGGTATGTACTCTTATTTACCACAGCTCTCGACCAATCAGAAAGCGAGAAAATTATCAAATGTGGTAAAAAACTGTATATATCAAGCAATGATTGTTGATTTTCACTGTTTCGCCTGTCTAAAAAGTGACTGGGTAATAGCTAATAGCTAGGTAATAGCAGACAGGTAAAGGTTTTTCACTTCAAACAAAATAGCGGACCAATTTGTGGAATATTGGTTTGTGTGTTATTGTTTTATTATATTTTCCTGGATAATATTGTGATATTTCTTTATAAAAATTGATATAAAGACTTACAGGTAAGTAGTTTTTAGAGAAATTTTGCAGCTTACGGAAGACGGAAAGTTCTTTTAAGATCAACTACAACAGTTGAATGAGTTTCGACGATCACAGACAAGAAGAACCGAAGAGAAGTATAAATGTTCTTTGTTCTTATATTATTATATTACATATATCATTTATATTTTACTGTATAATTCCCCAAAAATTTTCTTTCCTACGTCTGATTTCATATAATTTCAGCGCCATTTCGAGGAGAAGAAGATTCAAAAGTTATCCCATTTTGAAAATACAGTCTATCTAAGTTGTCCTAACGACATTTTTTTAAATTAAATAGCGTATTTACAAAGCGAATTAAGGAAAGTCTCAGGAGAAAAAAAACCCGTCTTGTGAAGAAGTTGAACGCAAGCCGTAGCCAAAACAAGTTCCCATATTTAAAAGGGCGGGTTTCGCCGCGCGAAACCTAAGACGAGTGCTAAACGGCTGACATTGAGACAGCGATTAAATAATTGTTTTCTTATTTTCCTCGTCAATGCAACGCACTGGCAACAATGCTATTCAAAATCCATTCTAAAATGATAATAGCTAATTTCTCACAAAATTGACAGTATCTTATCCTTCTTATCGAAAGTTAAACTGTTTTTCTATTGTGTTGGTAGCAGCAACAGCGACGACAGTTTGCTGTGGCCATTTTTGGAACCAATGCTTAAACAGGAAAATAACTGATTATGTATGGAGACAAAAAAAAACCAATAAGCCAAAACTATACTGGAATATATCGTCTAAGAACATTTTCATAATGAAACTTAATGATCAAATTCAGACAAAAATCTATAGGTTTACAAATTTTACCTTACTGTTACTCTTCTAATTGCCTGATTTGATAGTAAAAGTAGTGTCAAAGACAATGACAAATAATGACGTAATTTGATCATGAAACAATTGCAGTCATTCTATTCATATTCTGACGTTTGTATCAGTTCGAAGAAATCTTGAATAAGACTACAGAATCAACAGTCCTAAAATCAAATCTTCCGAAGTATTGATCGATTGTTGTTGAAAGTTAAGGGCTCTGTGGTCCTTATTGGTACTCGAAAGTCTCCATTGTAGTACTATGGACGTGTAAGGTAAGTGAGAACATTAACGACCTTGTTTATATAACAAACTATATACTCCAAGAGAGTGAAGTCGGGCTACGTCAAAGAGTAGCTAGTGAATAGAGAATGTATAAGAATAAATAACACCTAAATATTTTTTTCATTTTATATTTAATATAAAACAATGAAACGTTTTTTTAGTATACAATAATTTAATATCTATACATATTATTGAATGGTGCATACAAAGTATACTTCTGATCATTGCTGAGAACAAGCATGACTTTAAAAACATGAACTTCAAACAGTTTAACGAACTTAAATCAAGAAAACAAATGATTCACACAATTTTACTTGCTACACCGAATAATGAATATTATTCAGTGTTTTAAAAACACTGACTTGCAAACCAAGAAACACGTGTTATGAAGTTGAAATGGTTCGTTTGAAAATTACTATTGATATGTTTTATATATATAATTAATTGTACTTTTACCGAAATATGAAGCTTGTATATCCCCCTGCGGGTAGCCTGACTAAATAGTGAAATCCAAAAGCGCACTTTGATGAAACAAAACTATTTGTTTTAGTGCTAATTATACCGACTTCAGTTCTGAAGATCGAGACAATGTATATTGCATTTTGATGCATTTGTGTAACTGATTTTGAAAGAACATCTAGAACAATAATACATTCAACAATCATCTTAACTTTGAGCTCATTCAGCTTAGTTTCGATTTAACATATATATAGATGTTTTTACAGTTCTCGTCGTTTACCTCAGCAATAATTATACTGTGTAATAGCGGAGATTCTTTAGGATTTTTTTACAGTCCGCAGTAATATGACATATGTAGATGTCAACATACAATTTAAACGAAATCCAATGACTGTAGCCAGAATATTCTATAAAAAATATATTCTAAAGAATATATAACTCCCTATAGAGTCTGAAAATGAGAGACGAGAACAGAGAAATATTGTCTAGCTATAACTATTTGTTTATTTTTAATCATAAATGGAAAAGAGGAATGAGTTTCTTAATTTCAAAAGAATACAATTTCACGATTGTATCAGGAAGTGAATATGTAATTCCATGAATAATGAAAAAAGGTCAAAACCGAGAGAAGTGAAATGGTGTAATAATACTAAAAGATGTGACACTGGAAGAACACTTCAACAGATAGTAAAGAATGCCTAAACATTTCATTGGCCGTAGTCAAATTCTAAAGAATGAGGATGAGGATCATAACCGAGGACAGTGAAATAAATTAAATAGAGATTATTACATGTTAAGAGCTTGATATCGTTTTTATTCACGAGTTTTTCGAATCATATCGCGAACGAGCGAGGCTTTGCGAATGATCTCTAATTGATAATTGTGTGAATTTGTGAAACGCTTGACTCATAATGATGGCATGTTCATGTTGCATGTTTGACTTTTGAACAAAATACTCCAGTTTGTGTTTATTCAAAAAGATTACAAAATGGATATGATTAAGTGATAATAGAACTTCGTGTCGTGTAATTTTGGTCTGAAATCATACTTGTGATTAACAAATTGCAGACCAAATTGCACTCCACTCAGTTCTATTACCATTATTACTCGGGATTCCTGTGGAATCCAGAGTTTAGGTTTCGGCTTTCTTCGTCTTCATCGCCAATTTGCCGCGCACGCGCACACGGGTATGGTCAAAGTTCAGTCACGTGGTCAAAGTAGCTTCACAAAGCTACACAGTTGACCTTGTGGCTTGTTTTGATATGAAAGCTATGGATTCTACGTCTTTAAATACGCTCAAATCACTTACAAAGCCACACACCATTCGCGGTATGGCCACACTAAAAGATGTCAAGCGTTTTTCCAAAGGGCATTTTGAGAGATACCGTGAATTTATCGTGAAACGTTTCGAGAGACATATCGTGCATTTAAATCTATCCAACAAGCTACCTATCTATTCAAAAGCGACTTATATTTTAACTTATACAAACTGTAAAAGCACAAAGGACTCAACTACAGAATGTGATAGAAGCTTGACTGACGAGAAAACGAGGATTGCAAGCATTTTTAAAAGCGAAGAAGATACAAGATTAGCGACTTGTGTTTACAGTCAACCATGTGACTATCAAAGTAAGGCCGCCTTCACAAGTATGACCATTTCTTTCATAATAATGCTAACTACCTTGCTTCTTTTGTTATTTTTAGTTCAAGGAAGTATTTTATGTTTACCCTATTTGATATTAGTAACTTTATTAGGGTACAAAACAGTCAAGTTCTTCGACTGCTATGCTCAAACTATTGTCATTTCATCGTTTAGTGATTGTGATATATTAGATAAAACTAGTTGTTTGACTGTACATGTATATAATGATGCAGAAGTCACAATAAAGATTTCAAATAATACCAGATCTCGTTATTCAAGGTTTGTTTATCATGATGAATGATTCAAAATTACAAAAGAAACCAATTCCCCAGAAAAATCACTGTTTCAAAAACTAAACTTTCTATTTTCTTTGCCGCAGTTTCAATTCATTTTAACTAGGTTTTAACATGACTGTTAACTTAAAAGAGTAAATTTATACGATAAGTAACAAAATTATGTCTTCATTTCCGTTTTAGGTGAAAACCATCACCTTAATCATTTGTCATGGAATATTCAGGAAAACAACACTGGATACTAGGTTTAGCCCTTGTGTTGTGCTTGGCACCTACAGGTTCTGAAGGTAGGTTCGAAATCTGTAGAAGGTTCAATATAGTATACACTTACCAGCATGGACGGAATAATGACTCTCACTCTTCATTTAGAAATCGTTTTTAAGTTGCATAGTTCGATGAGATTGACTGTTGCATACTAACAAGATAATATTAAAATGTCAGTCTTTACTTTAATAATAAATACAAATAAGTACAGTGGAATAGTTACACTAACAAAACCGAATCAGTATATTATTTTGTCATGACAATGTTCTTACAACTAGGTGCTCATCGTAACAATTTCTTATCAATAAGTATTGGAACTTTTGACAAAGGTTAAAGTAGTAAATGACCTCACAGTCATTTTATTTATTTGCAGGTGATGTAGCAGTTTTCAACTGTTCACGTTATGAGTTTAACAAAAATGAAAAATCCTGGACTGCAAGTGAAAAAGCGTGTGAAAGTAAGAATGGCACGTTAGTAGCCATGGAAACGAAGGCGGAATGGGTATTCGTTAACGACCAGATACAGAATATAAATGTTACTAATAGGTATGGTACTGATAATGAATGGTACATTGGTCTGAGAAAGCAAACCGACTGGGAATGGATTAACAAGCAAAAACTAATTTACAAAGATAAATGGTATAGTACTAAACATTCTGCAAACAATGTAGCAAAAATGATAAAGTATTACCGAAAAAAAGAAGGCACGTTTGATGATGTATCCGGTAAAAAAAAAATGCCTTACATTTGCGAATACCCCATAGGTAAGAAAATATAGAACTTTCATCTTTTGTATTAAACGTATATACCACTGAGCTATACGATGATACTGATAATGAAAAAGGATCCATCGCGATTCAAACAATGAAATACACCTAATCCAAAAAACGTTGTCTGGTCCGCCGCACAGTCCTCGCGCCAAGACTGTGAAAGATATTGGTTATATCTAATCAGTAATTAATTTATTTGCATGTTCACACTTTTTTCAACGAAATAGTGTTGTGCCTACTTTTATTTTCTTGTTTTATCACTCTCATCAAAATATTCACTGTATTTTCCTTCACGGTCTTGGCGCGAGGACTGTGCGGCGGACCCGACAACGTTTTTTGGATTAGGTGTATATAAAAAGATACATGTACCCCGCGATTCAAACAGTTATAGTTAAGAAATAGAAGACAATTTTTCGTGTTATATAGCCTGATCTAAACACGCGTGATGTTGGGAGAACACGAAAGATCGTAGGAAAAGCACGAGCCGTTCTCCCAACATCACAAGTGTTTAGATCAGGCTATATAACACGGAATATCGTCTTCTATTGCTTTTATAAAATATTTGTTGAGGCTAAATCGGCATTTTAATTGCTGATAAGAATAGCAATTCTCAATACGCAGGCGCATGTTTAGATAGCCTCATCCAACACGGTTTTTGACCAATCAGAGCGCGCGTACTATCTAAATTATTTTATAAAAAGAAATAGCCATAGTGTGATAATGCACGCATGTATAGAAAATGGCTCTATAAATATTAGATAATTATCATTATCAAACTACCAATATCAATGGTCTTCAGCCGGACTATGACTACTATGCTATACACCCAGATCAGTTATCACAATTACAATTTACCTGGAATCAATCCATTCATATTATTTTTAACAATAACACAAGCCCTAAACTTGAATATATTTTCTATCATAGTATCCAATGAATGTACAAAACATGCACAAACAACTTCTTCTACATTAAGAACAACAACAGTGTCTTCTCTCAGTTCAAGTACAGGTAATATTTTTGTCTATTTTCCCCGTTTTTAATATCGAAAAATTGTAATAGATAACAGAAGGAAGCACAATGTACATGTCATATGTTAAGTTTATACAACAAAAGGGTGAAGCTTCGAGATCTAGGGTTACTTAAGGGGTGTACGTACTATGAAACAGAATGTATTTACTTTAGTGTGACTTACATTTCTGATACGAAATTAAACCATATTATTCATACACCGAATCGAAATATGACGTCCAATTTTAATAACTATTGTTCTAGCCTCGCATATATGTGAAAACTCCATTGTGAAAGGGGGGAGTTTAATACCACAAAGAAAAGAAAGAATATGCTCGTCGGAAAGTACTAAATTGTCCCCATAATATGTGCCCGAGTCTTGTCCATGTGGATGCGTCAAAAATGATCCCTGAAAGATACCCGTTTATTTGCCATTTGAAATTACAGAAATTATTTGCCATCATCAGCTTTAATTCTTGTTAAAAATTTAAGACTTTTGATACCGTAAGTGGCACCAAATTGCCAATTGTAACCCCTAGCGACTTTCCTTTTCGGATCCGAGCCCCTAATGGATCTTAGCCTATTTAATAATTTTCTTGGTTTGATTTATTTTCTTAGTGACGCTAAGCACAGCAACCAATGTCGTTAAAACAACAACAACAGCAACAACTACCACCAACAAACCACCGACTACAACATCTAAAAGTTCTGATCCAGCCGAGAGTACAGCGAAAAAACAAACTTCTGAAAACCGCATTATTACAAGTATTCCTATATCTCATACAGCTTTTCTTAACACGAAAACAGAAGTTAAAGAAACTCCTAAGACTGCAGTATCTACCACTGTTGGGAAACCAAAAAAACATCAGAAATCAGGTTCGAAAACTTTGAGAAGATGTATGCAATACTTTGTTAAAATATATTTATCAACCAGATTTTCTCAACAAAATGACCTCCTACCAACATATGTGGCTTCATCGCTCAGTTGGTAGAGCATTATTGCACCGGTTCTGCAAAGGTCATGGGTTCAAATCCCTTTGAAGTCCCGAAATCTTTTTCGGGCTTCTATAATTGCAATTACATTAATTGCTTTATATTCTGCGACGATCATACTCATAAAAATTTAATAGCTGCGGATCAGACCAACATATATATCTACAAGTTTCTCAGTGAATTTGGAGCATCTTTGAAAATCCAGGGGATACCTACCACTAAATTTTAAAAGGCTCCATTTAAAACCTTGGATTTGCAAAGATGCACTCAAAACATGATCTTCTATCATTTGAAAAAAGTTCCATCGAGAGCTCTCTCATAGTCAGATAACACTCAGAATAACCTGTCCCTTCTTTCTCTATAGATAATAAACAAGACGACGGAATGATGATCATATACATTGCTGTTTCACTTGCTGTCGTACTTGTTATCTTGATCTGTGTGTTGGGTGTATGGTACTGGAAAAGATTGAAAAAAGGTAACTGAAAACCAAAACTACGTACTTAAAGCAAATTTTAGAAATACTGAGAATCGATATTGAAAAGCAGTTTATCGGAACGTTGGATGGCGGATTAGTTTATCGGAGTGCATGGTGTATTAGTTTGGTTGAGCAGTAAAGTAACCGATGTGCTGATTATTTAAGTACTAGTGGTTGGTGGGATAGTTAGTTGGTAGACAAGTTTTAACTAAGAATAATATTTGGTTTCTTTGGTTGCTTGAATTGAATTGAATTGGTTTATATTTTGTTGATTCATATGTATAAGCTGGCTGGTAAGTTGTTTCTTTCACTGTGTTAGCTGCAATATATTGTTATGTTTGGAGTTGTTATTAGGCTATTCAGTTTATTGATTGGTTTGTAAGTATGGTTACTAGGGATGGCAGTTTCCTAGATTGTTGGTTGGTAGATTTGACACAGTTAGCTTGTTTTCCACTTCATTAAATAAAGGTCTTTAATTTCTCATTCATCTCATCATTTTCTAGAAAAACGCAAAATTTCTGAAGATAAGTTGTAAGTACTACATTTAATTATTAATAATTGATTTCATATTTTGTAAAAAGGGAAACTATATGCTAAAATCACTTTTTTTCTACAGAATAGACTCTTCAATGCCAACGTCTCCACAGCCAACAACTACAGCTAACGTCAATGAAATAATGAAAAGCAGTTCCTTCGTTGCGTTCAAAATGGTACACAATAACCTCTCCGATTCAACAGCACCATGCGGGGGGCCTGTGTACGACACTGTGTGTACCGACAACAACCAAGGTGTCGATAGGGGAACACAGCTGACCGATACCAATGAAGGCTCACAAGGCAATCAGAATGTCTCAGTGAAGAAGAAGAAGTTCAGTTTGAAGAGGAATAAAGGAAGTGTGTCCGAATCAAACAGGATTTCTAAAGCAGATGAAGTAAAGATGAACGATGTTTCCGCAAGTACTTCGACGGATGAAAACAAGAGCTCAGATGAAGTTGTTTATGCGGCAGTTGACAAAACAAAAAAGAAAATGGTAAGTTTGAATTGTCATAAAAATATAGATAATTTAGCTAAAATGAGTCTTTATTTACTTCTGAAATTGGTATTGTCTTTGGTATTTTACATTTTTTTATTTTGCTCAGTTTGCACATGTTTCAGCTTACAAAATATTCGATCACCAATCAAAACACGCACTGTCCGATCATATTACATCATATATATGACAATGTCTTTTTTTTTTCATTTGCTTTTGGCTGGGGCAAAGGGAGAAAGTCCTGGGAACGAGGATAAAAGAAATAGAAATTTAAAAAAATTGAAATGACAAATTCTTTCCACAGGTAATCCAAGAAGTCACATATGCAGATTTGGCACCATTCAACAACAATGCTGAGGTCAATGTGCACAAACCAGAACCGTACCAGCCCGTTGAATACGCTGTGATCATTGGCAAGAAAGCTTCGAAATCCTCGAAATAGATCGACATTATAACTCTATCATCAATGACCATTAAGACGTATTTTATCCTGATTCAGAATGTGTATCAAGGCTAACTAGGGGAGGGGTATTCAAAGGTATTGTGCATCCTATCCTGATCATGAGGACTTTGGCCTCTTTCCATATGAATCGAAAAAGCTATAATATAAACCTGCACACTGTCCGAAATATAT
This sequence comes from Metridium senile, assembly GCA_949775045.1. NCBI lineage: Eukaryota > Metazoa > Cnidaria > Anthozoa > Actiniaria > Metridiidae > Metridium > Metridium senile. Next base: position 9,442,398 of record OX459101.1, on the reverse strand, counting down.
GATAGTGCACCCCCTTTTGATCGTGGTGTACCTCTGAAGACAATCTTGGATTCTCCCATGTAACAGAGCAGTTCAATATCAACTAGAATTAAAGTTCCTAGCAAGATAAGGAATCACAAATTAAGATTTACTCTAAACAGCTTAGTTCTAGGCAGGGTCGCGACGAGGGATGCTTTCTCGTGATTGATCCCGATTTTTTACACAAAAGTTTGATCACTGATCCTTGTTTGATCTCTGATCCCTGAACTTATTCATACGGTCCTGATCTCTCTTCTGTGATCCCTGATGTGATCCCCGATCCAAGGCATGTGATCCTTGATCCAACATCCCTCGTCACAACCCTGTAAAAGGAGTTTGGATAAACATGAAAGTTTCCGAACGTTATAAGAATAGTAAGCTTCATTAAGATAAAGCTGAGTAGGAATTTATGACGCTTCTATTAAAGGGCAGGTTTTTAAATATCGTCATTATATGATAAAGAACATAAGTCAAGAAAATAATATGAGGACTTAGAAATTCGGGTTTTACCTTCAGAAGCCAAATACTAGTAATTATGTCTATATATAATTCGGATAAGCATAAACCTTTCTGAACGTAAATTGAGTAGCCAGCTGCATTAATGACTGAAAAAAAAACAGACTAGAAATATATTTAGAGCGAAAAAAAGTATATGCATAAAATATAATGAAATTGATAGTACTATGTAATAGTTTTTATTTAGTGACAATTAAAGTTGTAATCAATTATTGTTTCCTTTGTGTTTGATGTTTCTATTTGATTAGTGTCTTTTAAGGTGGATCGCTATAGTTTTTGAAAAGCCACACCAGGCCGTTTTAAACGTCGTTTTGACAAACTTCCCAATTTTCGATTGACCTGAAACTTTTACAGATTATCAGTCTTAGACTGAAATTTAAAATAATATACTTTGTTTTTTGATTTGTATTTCAATAGCAGCGATATACAGGAAAAATGGAAATCAGTTGCGCTTAAATTGTAGACGAACGCGATGAGATCTCGAAAAGCGGCTACCACCACAGTAAACTACAACACTAGGCACCCAAAATATCAAAGAATTAGAGAAATCTGTATGTTTGATTTCGAGAAAATTACAGATATATTTTGTACTTTGTAGTTTTGAGTGTTAGAAGGAATCACTCAATGTGTGGCAATGTGACTTACAATAACTGAACAAATAGCGCTCAAAAACCGTCAAAACCTTCCCTGTACATATATGTCTTTAGTTACTAAGTTTGAGACAATAAATCGTTCACAGTATTGAGAAATTATTTTTTTCCTTAGAGATGTTAGAGCTTGACTTCAAGCGAAAACACATCACTGTTGCGCTTTTCTAGAAATATTCAAAACTGCCGTTTATATTTTTCTGTAAAATTCACAAACTCTTCTCCCAAGTACTAGAAATGTTATCCTGAAGCTTCATTTCAATTGAGGCATTTAAACGTGGTAAAAAAAAATTAAACTCGTTCGGATGTTCACGGCCGCTAATGATGCAAATCTGCGTTACATTCTGGAGTCACGACGCAATACACCGTGACGGTTTTGGTTGAGTTATTACTTCCGGCGATAAAAATAAATTTCGCTAATTGCTTCATTCCATTGTTCTTTTGATTACTTCTGACTGCATGTAGTGATACATTCCTTTGTGCCAGTTGAATTTGTGAAATGAATTGCAAATTAGTTACCTTTTCTCTCAAAATACCTGCGAATAAAAAGTCACAACTAACAAAAGAACAATGGAATGAAGAAATTAGCGAAATTTATTATCATAAAGTGCTATATGTTTTGTGGATTTAGTACAAGCATTGTACAAATTAACTGAAGATTAGTTTTTGTGATTGCCACGTAATTCAAATATCTTAAGAAGAAAGAAGCATTAAAAACAAAATTAATCATCTTAAGTCGTTGCTTTTTTTTCCATTTATTTCTATGAGGGTAAACCAACTCAGCTTCAGCCCTCCCCTCCCTTCCCTGGCTCTTTCTTTTATCGCCGGAAGTAATAACTCAACCAAAACCGTCACGGTGTATTGCGTCGTGACTCCAGAATGTAGCGCAGATTTGCATCATTAGCGGCCGTGAACATCCGAACGGGTCGACTTCGTTAAGATATCCAAGTTTAATTTTTTTACGACGTTTAAATGCCTCAATTATTATGAAACTTCAGTATAGCATTTCTAGTACTTTGGAGAAGAGTTTGTGAATTTTACAGAAAAATGTAAACGGCAGTTTTGAATATTTCTAGAAAAGCGCAACAGTGATGTGTTTTCGCTTGAAGTCAAGCTCTAACATCTCTAAGGAAAAAAATAATTTCTCAATACTGTGAACGATTTATTGTCTCAAACTTAGTAACTAAAGACATATATGTACAGGGAAGGTTTTGACGGTTTTTGAGCGCTATTTGTTCAGTTATTGTAAGTCACATTGCCACACATTGAGTGATTCCTTCTAACACTCAAAACTACAAAGTACAAAATATATCTGTAATTTTCTCAAAATCAAACATACAGATTTCTCTAATTCTTTGATATTTTGGGTGCCTAGTGTTGTAGTTTACTGTGGTGGTAGCTGCTTTTCGAGATCTCATCGCGTTCGTCTACAATTTAAGCGCAACTGATTTCCGTTTTTCCTGTATATTGCTGCTATTAAAATACAAATCTAAAAACAAAGTATATTGTTTTAAATTTCAGTCTAAGACTGATAATCTGTAAAAGTTTCAGGTCAATCGAAAATTGGGAAGTTTGTCAAAACGACGTTTAAAACGGCCTGGTGTGGCTTTCCGAAAACTATAGTGATCCACCTTAAGGCCTGTACTGCAGGTCATAAGATAGCCCAAGATCGCTCAAAATCACCTAAAATTGTCTAAGATCGCCTAAGACCGCCTGAGATCGCCTTAGATTTTAGGAGCTTTTTGCTTCAATCGCCTAAGATCGCCTTAGATTTTAGGAGCTTTTTGCTTCAATCGCCTAAGATCGCCTTAGATTTTAGGAGCCTTTTGCTAAAATCGCCTAAAATCGCCTATATACTTACGGCAATTTTAGGACCCGGAGTAGGCCTCTTTTATGCATATATCAGCATCCCCAAAATGTTTACTTGCAAGTAGGCTAGGCAGTAGTTCCAATAAACAATATCCTTATAATTTCAAACGTACATAAGGCAAGCTGAAATAATGAAAAATGAAATTAAAGTATGTAATTTTAACTATTTCATTACAACATTTTATTGCATCCTTGGCCTTTCCTAATGAGTACCTGTCCATTAATACATACAATTTAATACATGTATAAGCTAAGTTTTTACAAAGTGTACATTCCGGCAGTAGATTCGACAAACTAGATAGTCTACGACTGTGCGATGGCCTCGGCAGCCAAGCTTAAATCATCGACAAAGTCAAGTATAAACGTCCCTAAAATGGTACGAAGTGACATGTATAATTGACTTTTAAGCGAGAATCCTAATGTACACACAGGATTTTCGCCCCTAAAAGAAATGCCGTCATCACCCATACCACTTTGGCAAGGGAGTTCCCCCGCCGGGGTTGCCATGACTATCCTTTAACTCAAAATAATTACTATTCACCACCCTACCCCATTGTTCTCTCTCTGCACTAAATCACTGATTGCAGGGTACCCGCATCTGAAAGCAAAGATATCTAGTTATGTTGCAGTTCCCACTCAGCATCAAGTATTAGAAATATTGCAGTGCGCACTCTGCATTAACTCTGCATTATTAGAAATATTGCAGTATGTTCTATTTAGTGTGTATAACAAATATTATTTATTCTAGTAAAGATCAGACTTTTGGCGAATTTTTGGCGAAAAAAGTCTTTGAGTACTAATGCCAGGATTCGAACCGAGATCTTCTGCTTTGCTGTATCCGCACCTTAATCCATTATACTACCGAGGCTAGGCAACCGTTGGAAAATTTGCAACAAAAACAAGTCTTAATGTCATCAATTGAATGAAATTATTACTAATTAGAGTTTTGTAAGCCTATTGTTATTATATTCAAAGAGCTACAAGAAACCGCCGATTATTATGCAACAAAGAGAACAATAATGGGGCAGGCTACTGAATGGTAAATACATTTTCATTGGCTGATAACTGATTAAAGTTTGGTAAGCCTATTGTTATTATATTCAAAAACACAAGAAACCGCCGATTAAGCCTAGTTTTTACTAGCGACGCAAGCACAAGCGCAAGCACAAGCACAAGTGCAAGCACAAGCGCAAGCGCAAGCGCAAGCGCAAGATACCTTATTTCGTCGTGAAAACCGTTTGACGCAGTGATAACGCAAGCGCAAGCGCAAGATATCAAAAATTTTCTATTTTTCTTGCGTTTGCGCTTGTGCTTGCGCGTGGCACTAGTGAATAGTTTGTTTGTGCTTGCGCTTATTCACGTCTCGTTTTCACTGAAAAATTAACCCTTGTGTTTGCGCTTGCGTTTGCGCTTGCGTTGCGTCGCTAGTGAAAACCAGGCTTAACTGTGCACGAGAGAGAATAATCGGGCAGGGTAGTGAATAGTAATTATACCAGATAATCACTTCGGCACGCAGCATTCGTGGGTATATTACTGCCTGCAATATACCCACGAATGCTGCGTGCCTCAGTGATTATCTATTAAATAGCCCATAGTGTTGCTTTTCAGCATTCACCAAATAGCCTTCACCAAATATGGTGTGTGGTGAAATAGTGAAAGGTAGTCTAGTACGAAACTGAAATGTGGTTTTGTCTAGTATAGACAGAACTGACATTTCAGCAATAAACAACAACTCAGAATAATGTAGTTTCTAAATACCCTTGTTTTAGTGCGAAACCCTAAGAAAAACGTAATTAATGCGTCCATGAGACTTTTGCTGATGTTACTAGGTATCTAAATGTAGTTCTATATGTGGCCTTGGAAAATATGAAGATATGGTTTTGACTAGAGTGCATATACTGCTGTGGCTATATTATGGAAGATCTGTCTTCATATACGTTAATGGTATGCTTATTTATTCATCTTTACAAGAGAACGACTTTTTATATTAGGATAAATAGTTATTTGAGGATAAATGGGTACTCGGATTGCTTATTAGAAAGAGATAAGAGGAATTGGATGAATATCAGTTCTGAAAACAGACGGATATGATATGCTAGAACATCAATTATCGGTGGATGACAAACGTATTTAATACCAAAGATATTATTTGTTTGTAGCTTGCTAATTACCAAGATGTAAAAGCAACGTGAATAGTTTTGCAAGCCACATCGTCATATCATTATTAATCAATTCGGATATCTTACTAATAATTTCTTATAAAGCAGAGAAGGGTACGAACAGACTACAAATCATAATTATAGATCAACTTGTACCAATCATGTCGGGGCTATGAGAATAATTGACTTATACTTCTATAAGTACGTTGATTTCACATGTTGGCAAGCAGACTAATAGTCTTCACACGATTGTCTTTCCTCACAATAACAAAAACTGCCCACTCTACTAGGGCACGATGGGTGGTGATCGTGAGCAGGACTATTTTGTTGAGATAAATTAGGTGGCATTTCAATATCTTCGCATGTAGAATGCCCTATATATTGATTGAGTATCTGTACTCTTGTCATGCATTGCTCTATTTAATTTATTCCAAAGCAAAAAATTGTTGCTGCTAAAAATTCGTTAAATTATAAAACTAAAGATTAAATCATCCTGCCTTGTTAGAATATTGATGCATTTCATTTCTCATTTTTTTACATATATGTAACAATGTGAGATAAAATTATATGAAAATTAATGTATGTACTTTGCTTTGTTAATTTTGACTTGAGTGTTAGACATTAATTCGTAGTCAGTCGTATAACGAAAAAACACGTTCAACAATTGAAAACGCTAAACGATTAAGTAAGAGCTACAAATACCGTCCCACTCACATCCTAAAATATATTAAAATATCAGACTGCAAACTCGTACCCAGTCGTTACTCTTCTTCTTTCCCGAGCGCGCGCAAAGGGTCAAGGGAAGGAGAAAGAAAAAGTAACTCGCTTCGCTTTCCGGATTCCGTCTTCCCTTGATGCACCGCGAACCGTAAAAAAGAGACAGAGAAGCGATTGGGTACGAGTCTGATCCGACTGTGCAACTGATTTTTATGGTTCACAAAATTCGCTCTTTCACGCAGTGCATGCTGGTAAGTTATAATGGATCTTTAATGCCCTAGCTGAAATGCTATTGAACAATTTTTGCACTCTCACCATTTCATTTTTTCTATTCAAAATAAAGCAAACAACTGCTCGTGCTACATGTTCTTTACTAAAAACAAGTCATGGACCGACAGCCAGGGGGAATGTTCCACAAACGGAGGTAGCCTGGTATCGATGGAAACAGAAGGTGAATGGAAGTTTATAAATAAAAAAGTACAGGAAAGAAATTTTGGCGACAATGAGTGGTGGATTGGGTTAAAGAAGCAAAGTGGACAGTGGAAATGGACGAGCAATTGGCTGCTTACTATTTTAAAATGGCAGACAAAAGTCCAGGAACCTAATGGTGATGGCAAATGTGCAGCCATGGCAAAAGACTTTCCAACAGGATATCAAGGATTGTTTAAAGATATGAGATGTTTGACCCTTAAAAGGTTCATTTGTGAATATGAAATAAGTAAGTAATCGTCAACTTGTTGAACATAGTAGATTTATTACCTGAATTTATCGTTAACTTTGAGATTCAAAAATATTATTAAAGAGGAGAGATTTCAGTTCTAATAATTTATCGATTGAAAGTTGAAAGAGAGGAATCATATGAAAAACAATTATGTCAAGCTCGACTTATAATTGACAGAGGTCATAGGTTGTGCACAAAACTGTAATATCATAACTTAACGCCATCAATGTTGAATATGATTTTAAGCAGTTTCAGTAACTGGCTCCACATTATTTTGCTTGTTGGATTTTTGAATAAACTTCATAATAAACTAATATAATTATACTTCGGTTACCTAATATTAACATAATGAGTATCATAACAAACAACTGCTACAGATGAAAATCACAGTAACTTATGAGTCCCTTAGAAAATAAGTACTTTGCGCATATTAAATGATTAATAAAAAGCATTTAGTAGGTGCTTAAATAGTGTGTAGCAAGCGTTTCTTTTTGGGGGAACGGGAGAAAGTTGTTTTTTGGTTGTTTTGGGATAGCTGCGTTACCGATATGGCCGCGCGAAACCTAGGACGAGTTTCGGGCGGCCTTATCGGTAACACAGCTATCCCAAAACAACCCAAAACAACAATCTCCCGTTCCCCCCCAAAAAACGCTTGTTACACAGGCTATTTAAATTATAGCAGCAAATTATCATATCAATTTAAACAAATCATGTTAGATATCAATTTATCATGTTTAATTAGTGTTTTTCTGTTATATTTAGCCAAAGAAACGTGTCAACGTTCAAGCTATGTCTACTGTACCCATAAGAGAATCTTCGAGGTATCAAACCCTGTATACACTAGGAATGTTACGGAAACAGATATTGGTGAGTATGTATATTTAACAGCATTTTCCGAATTGTGATCCTTTACTAGTATCTTTGCTTGCTACATGCACTTTCCCATTATTTTAATTCACACGTTTTTGACATGAGTTATTTCTTTTTTAGCACCATCTCTAAATTCTACTGCTGTGGACATTAATCAAATCCAAATAGGTCAGTTTACAGACGTTCACCATCATTTGACATGACATTTGCAGAGCTGTACACTAATTTTTTGTTATACCTTTCTTACTTGATTACTTTTTTAACTTTCTTTTTTTTTTTTTTTTTACTAAACTACTAAATGCTCAACTTTCTTGCACTTATATTATTTTTTTCGGTCCGGAGACAATTCTTTTCCATCCATGGAATTAAGTCTTAAATGAGATTTTCTGATAGACAACTGATAGATATATATCTTTGCAAAGTTTCAGGATGATAGTTTATTGTTTGAACGATATATAAGCGATTGAGTGCGCGTCATGTTTACAGTGAAATGTATGGCGGCCAAATACCGGGTTAATTTGCCAAAAGCCCACAATTTTTAAAAATATTGACCAAAATGTTATTAATTTGGCTAGATATTATTTATCATGTCGGTTTATATCAAATGATCGAAACGGCAAAATTGCCCGAAATATTGCACAAATTAAATTCCTTCAAACACGTGACAAGTGTTGCTTGACTTAAATTTCTTCACAGATATCTCTTGAATTAAATGCAGTAAGTCGATAAAATTTAGTACGGAGACTCGCTCATGGGGACTGTAAACGATATCGAAAGCAAAACTTCATGGAGCCCATAGTTTAAAAGTTAGTATTTGGATGACGTCACGTGAAAGCCAAGAATACTGCTCCGATTCTCTCAATAATAAAATGTTTTTGTTTTTATTTCCTGCAGTGTCACCTACCAATGCAACACTGAGTCCCAAGAGTACAAGCAAGATAGGCATAATTATCTTCATTTCTATGTTCGGTATTATCTTGTTGGTATGCACTGTTGTCTTCATATATGTGTTTTGTTTGTGGGTATACCAACCAGGTGAGGCAGTTATTTATTGTCTACTATTATTTCATTGTTCCCAATTGCCATCATTATTATCATCACCATCATATTTTCATCTTGGTCTTCATCAATCACAATCACCCCAATTGCTTCATCGTCAATTTCATAGTCTCTGTTCCCAAATGCAAGCAAATAACCATAGATCACCATCTTCATCATCATCATCATCATCATCACTACACTGCAAAAACGGCTGAGTAGATACAACACAGTATATTGCGTTAACCATGCATTCAGGATAACACTTTATAGTGAGTAAACCCAACTCATTATTGAGAGTAAACATAGATGAAGACGCACCATTGAGTACAATGTACTCAATATATTGAGTTTAACCTCACTTTTACTCAATAATGAGTTGTGGCCAGTTGATTAATTATTATTATGTTAATGATCAGCATCATCATCAAGATTTATTTGTCATCTTCATTATCACTACTATTTTCATTATCTTTATCAACATCATGGTCATCGTATCACGTGGTTTAGCTAACATTGATTTGCTATAACTATCTATTTTTTTATTATATTCTTAGGTTACCAAGGTTATGGAAGAGAAAACCGCAAGTACGCAAACCATATATTTAAAAATCTAATATCATTACTAATTAAAACTCGCAGCAAATGTATCCAAATGCCTTCAAAGCAGTGTTATCAATTGCGACTTTAGTCTCCCTCAGCTCGAAGCCGCTATTAGTGTCTGGCCTTCTGTCCCTTCCACCACAGGAAGCCCGACACTAATAACGACTGCGAGGGAGACTATTGCGACAACAATGCAAAATATTTAGAAGAAAAAAGTTTTATCATTACAGAAAACACTAATGTTATAAATAATAATTTTAATCAATTTTTTCATAAACAAATAATCACCATCATTATTGAAATTATTAATTAATGACCAATTGTGTTGACAGAAACCTGGGAGAGTCAACACCGTTAGCCGAAAGTCCATCAGGTAGTGAGAGCTACAGCAAGTCACAGACAGTAAGCCGATTTTATGTCGACATTGAGCACAATGTAGAAGTAGCAAGAACGGAAGAAAGCTGGGATTCTTCTGGCAGTGATATTCATGTTCCAGAATCTACAGAACTCGACTCGCATATTGCTGAGAACCAAGATAGTGAGACAAAAGATGAAACGATCCCTGTAATTTATGCCCAAGTTCATAAATCTCTGTCAAAGACCCCACTAATGGAACAAGATGGTTTGAGTGGTAAGAATAGATTTGAAATGAAAACTATTGAAACGGATCATACTGAGAAAGAAGACGCACGCCCTGAGGTAACAAAGAAACCCCCCAAAGATGCAGTTGTTTATGCAAACTTACAAAGTATAATGGCTAAGCCACATGTTCAGCCACGTACTGTAATTTCAAAAGATTACGCTCGACATAGATCGAACACCGCATGCGCAAAATTCACATTGGACGAAAACAACGTTTCTATGGAAACCAATCCTACGCCACTAAGAAGACAGACATGCAATAGTCGATCACGTTGGTATGACGTAGAAAACCAAGGAGAAAGTAGCTGCAATGACGTCACAAGTGAGATGAAAGAGGACCCACAAAGCAACGCGAAGGTAGTGGCTGCTGATAGTAGTGTGATTTACGCAAAAGTTGACAAATCGAAGAAGACGAAGAACAAACAACTAGCGAAAGAGTGACGTAGTCGATAAATTCAGTTTTTCCAGAAAAATCTACTTTCAAAATCCAAACAAACGAAAAAAATATAAATTTTGAATCATTTGCAGATCATAGCAACGAGTGTTTGTAATCATTTGTAATTCTTTTTCAAAGTTATATATGATATTTACATAATTAACTTTAGCACCATGAGACATACTTGTATAAAATAAGTGATTTCAATTTAAATAATAAACGTATAATTCAATTAAATTGCGAATACATCGCTACATAAATACACACAAAAACTATATACACCAAAAATACCGACATTCAAATAAGACAACAAAAAAAGGAATCATGTAATCATATATTTGTCCATGTAGAACCATAATGAACTTCTAAGCGAACTCCTTACATTATTGTTATTATTCTTTGATAATGGAGCGTGATGGCTCCGAAACGTCAGAACAAGAATATTATATCCTTATTCAGTCTCTTTTTTACTACTTTATGTTTCAAAATCGTTACTCATAACAGAACCATTATGGTTTGTTAATTCACAATTAACTAAGGCGGGTAGATTCGTACATTTTACTTGAACATGACATTCCACTAAGTACATCAGTTCCTAAAGGTAACAGTGAACAACTTAAGACTATATACTAAACAGAAAACTAATTAAACGAAAATACTTACAAATATTTGATGCACAAACGACTCATTTGAGTATACGTGAAGGAACGTCTAAACCTCCAAAAAACTGTCGATAGCGACCGAATACAACTAACTACAACGGAGTCCAAGTGTGTACTAAACTAAAAATTCATAGGCACAAAAAATACAAAGAAACCGAATAAATTATAATAACCAAAATGTGTCTAGGGAATTAAAACTAAATGAAGCATACAGTAGACCAAATTAAAACAGAGCTATAAACTTAACATACCCCACCACAAAGACGGCTTTGCAGCTGTCTTTCAAAATTGTTCAGTCGAAACTGGAAGTGTCTCAAATAATAACTATTCACGAAACAAATAAAGTCAACTTAAATGTCCTCTAGTAGGCAAAGTTTATGTATAGGTCTTGTCAAGGTTGTTGTCTTGGTCTTGAGCTTAACTTGGCGTATCAGACCATCACTATTTGGAGTAAGTTCCACAATTCTTGCCAAGGGCCAGGAAAGGCGAGGAATACTATAATCTATCAGTAAAACTAGATCGTCAACGGAGACGTTTCTCGTAGGTTTTTTCCACTTATTTCTTTGTTGTAGGGAAGTCAAATACTCTTTGATCCAGCGACGCCAGAAAACGTCAGACATGTACTGAACCTGCCTCCAGCGCCTTACACTGTAGAGATCATTACGATTAAAGTTTCCAGGTGGTAGACGTGGGCCCTTGCGAAGTAAAAGAAGATGATTAGGCGTGAGCGCATCCAAATCTTTGGGGTCATCAGAAACGTGAGTAAGTGGTCTGCTATTAACGATCGATTCTACCTCACACATGAGGGTAGAAAGCCCTTCATCATCAAGAACCTGTTCTTTGACCAAAGCTGAGAGCACCTTTCTAACTGTTCGTATGCATCTTTCCCAAACTCCTCCCATATGTGATGCGAAAGGAGGATTGAAAAGCCAACGTATATTTCTTTGTAACATAAATTCTTGTAGTTGTTCTTGATTCCATTGGTTGATTTCTTGTCTGATTTCCCTTTCTCCTCCTACAAAATTGCCACCATTATCAGAGCGAATCTCTTCGGGCATTCCTCTGCGACAGATAAAACGCCTGAGTGAATTTATAAAGGATGAAGTATCTAGGCTGTATGCAACTTCTATATGAATAGCTCTTGTGGTGAGACATGTAAATATTACTCCATATCGTTTTACTGTTACTCTGCCTCGCTTAACAGTAAAGGGGCCAAAACAATCTATACCAGTGAATGTAAAAGGTGGTTTGTCAGCTGTAACTCTGTCTGGTGGGAGATCAGCCATCTTTTGTTTCATTGGTCGCGAGTTAAGACGTTTACACAGAAAACAACTTCTTAGGATTCTGCGCACACTGGCACGCCCATTGATTATCCAAAAGTGTTCTCTTATCAGTGACAGTACATGCTCCCGGCCAGAATGACCCGAAAGAAGGTGAAAGTGTCTGATGATCAAATCGACAATTGGATGGTTCTTCGGTAGGATGATTGGGTGTTGAGCTTCAAAATCTAAATCAGCATTTTTCAGTCGACCGCCAACGCGCAACAGACCACCACTGATAAATGGGTCCAAATTACAAATAGGACTTGATTTCTTGATAGATCTGGTACTTGACTTTTCAGCAACAGAATTCATCTCCCCTGCGAAGTGCTGCCACTGCACAAAGGAGATAATTATGCGTTCAGCAGACCTCATCTCATCCAACGTTATTCTTCCACTCCTTACAACTTGTAAGTTGACCTGGCCAGACTTCATCTTGACCCTTTGAATTAGCCAATTCTTATAACGAAGAATCCATGCAATAGACTTCTTTAACTTTACCCATGATGAGAAACGTCTAAACAATCCGCCGAGGTCAGCCAAACCACCATGTCTGCTTACTTCTGCGTGAAGAACTGTCTTCGTTTTCAGTTCAGGATCATCAGAGGAAATCTTTCTTTCAACAGGTTGCACAGGCCAGTCACACTCAGGTTTACGCAAGAACTCTGGACCATGTAGCCACTTTTCGTCGCTTAGTAACTTATCAACTGTAGCACCTCTCGATGCTATATCTGCAGGATTAGTCTTGCTATCCACGTGCTTCCATTGCTTGGGAGAAGAAACATCATGAATACAACTTAGCCTGTTAGCAACAAAGGTTTGATAACGTTTATCCTGGTTGTCAATATAGCCAAGCACTGAAGTACTGTCAGTCCAAAACACTGATTCTTTGAGTTTTATGTCAATCTCTCTTTTCAACAGCTTGTCTAGACGTACTGCAACTGTGGCAGCTGAAAGCTCTAGCCTTGGAATTGACAACTGCTTCAGAGGAGCAATGCGAGACTTTGAAAGGATAAAGGCACAGTTGATGTCTCCCGAACGATTCTCGTGTCTTATGTAGGAAACAGCTGCGTAACCACACTCAGATGCATCAGCAAAATGATGTAACTGACTGTTCACAATTTCTCCAAAATTTAGAGGCTTGAAACAGCGGTCGAGGCGAAACTTCTTTAAGTTAGGCAAATCATAAAGCCAATTATTCCATCTGGTAAGTTGCAAATCAGGAATAGCATCATCCCAACCAAGGTAGCATAGGTCTCTAAGTATAGACTTGGCTGATAAGATGTAAGGACATACAAAACCCATTGGGTCATACACTGACGATATGGTACTCAAAATACCTCTCCTGGTCGCAGGCTTGTCTTTGATCTTGATTTGGTAAATAAACTTATCAGATTCCATGTCCCATCTAACTCCTAAGGCTCTTTCAACTGGCAATTCGTCTTGGTAAAGATCTAGATCTTTAACTTCTTTAGCTCGTTCAATGAGAGGAATAGAATTGATAACATTCTTGCTATTGCTTGACCACTTCGTCAGATGAAAACCACCACATTTTAGTAAACTAGTCAAATCTTGAGCCAAGCTGATGGCACTCTCTTCTGAAGTGACGCTTTTTAAGCAATCATCTACATAGAAATTGTTCTTGACAGTCTCGACTGTTTGAACAGCAAAGTTCTTTGCGTTATCAGCTGCAGTACGTAGTAATGCATAGTTTGCGCAACTTGCACTCCATACTCCTCCAAACAAGTGAACACACATTTGATACTCTACTGGGTCTTTAGTGACGTCGTTGTTAGGAAACCAAAGAAAACGTAAAGCGTCAATGTCATCTGGATCAACACGTACTTGATGATACATCGATTCAACGTCAGACATCAAACAAAATGGCTCCTCTCTGAATCTTGTCAGAACACCTACAAGCTTACTTGTGAGATCAGGGCCTTGATAGACTTTGTCATTCAATGATACACCAGAATACTTGGCAGCACAGTCGAAAACGACACGAACTTTGTCAGGCTTTTGTGGGTGTACTACAGAGTGATGTGGCAGGTACCAAACTTTACCGTCATCACGACCCAAAACATCATCAGGAACTTTTCTTGCGTAGTTTCTTTGTAGAAGGTCACTAATAAATGTAGAATACTTCTTGCGCAGCAATTCGTCTTTCACTAGCCTTTTCTGTAGCAACCGTAGTCGATGCTTAGCAAGAGGCTTGTTGTTTGGCAAGTCCGGTGGATTACATTTCCAAGGTATAGCGAACTGATAATGGCCATCAATTATACGTGCTGACTCATCGTAAATTTTCATGACACGTCTATCATCTTGAGACATCACGCGGTTATCACAGGCAATAGAGTCGACAAACTCTAAGTTCACAAAGCGATTGAACTGCTCGTCTAAAGACTCATCTAGCTTACTGAAGAACACTTGCTTTTTTGATTTCTTTGTCAGACCATTTCGTCCAAGTGGACCATTTAGAGTCCAGCCCAAGCACGTTCTAGAAGCGAATGGACCACCGTTAACACTTCTTCTGACTTCAATTGGTTCAAGTGCAGCTGGTACGTCTTGTCCAATAAGTAATTCCACCTCTGCGCCAATGTTGGTCAAACGAACTCCATTTAGATTAGGCCAACGGTTCACGTCTTGCTGGGAGGCGATGTAACTTGAAGATACATGGAGTTCTTCTCTGGCATATACGTCAGATAGTTCAATCATAGCGTTTTCATCCATGTCCATTACTTCCAAGCTAACCTTCTTCGCAGTTATTGGAACATCACGTTTTTCAATTGTTGTCAAAGCGAACTCAACGTCTGATCCATTAACATCAAGTTGTTGAAGCAAACGAGACGAACACCAGGTGGAAGTTGAACCTGTATCAAGCAAAGCGTAGACTTGAACAACTTTAGTATTTCCTTTGCCTTTGACTTTCACAGGAACAATTGGAAGAGCTTTGGCATCACATTCTCTAGCAGAACTATTCAGAGAACCCATAAAACCTCCAAAGTTGTTTCTGTTCTGATTTGTTGAGTTCTTTATACCATTCGAGTTACTGTCGGTGCTTGATGAAGAACTTTGTTTCCCTTGACGAAGAGCTAGGAGGGCTGGATGTAGAGATGCCATATGCTTACGCGAAAATGTGCAGTCTTGAACTTTACAGTCGTTAGGTATCTTGCATCTACCAGCAAAATGTGTAGTTGAAAGACAGTTTTCACAGAGCTTCCTCTTACGTACAAACTGCAGTTTCTCGTTACTTGGTAAGTTGTCAAAAACTTTACAGTCGTTCAGTCGATGGTTACCTTGGCAGTGAAAACATTTCCATCGTGAATTTGACTCTGTTACTGCAACTGTATCATCTGTTTGAGTAGTGAAAGTGTGACCTTTGTGGATTTTTCTTTCGCTGGTACTTGCAGGCTTACTAGATCTGCGATCCATAGGATTTCGATCCAAAATTTCTCCAAAAACTGGGTCGTTCTTTTCTTTTGCAGCGTTGGCTATAAGCTCCTTGACATGAACAACGTTGGGAACTTTACCATGATCTCTCAGCTCCCTTGCCTTTGTTTGCCAACGTGATCGCAGATAGGAAGGTACTCTTCGAAGAATCTTTATAAGCTTGTCATCATTATTAATTTCATGAAGTCGACCAGCAACTCTTAGGACGATTTCACAGTTTTCCAAGTCGTCGGCGAGATCTTGAAGTGATTCACGATCACTGGCAGCAATAACAGGACCATCAGCAACCTTGTTAATCCACGCGTTAGATACGAGGTAATTGTCACCAAAACGTCTTTCCAAAAGCCTTTTAGCAGTCTTGTAGCCTTCTTCTGCATCCATCATTCCACATCCTTTAACGATGTCCTTGGCTTTACCAGTGCAGTATTGTATCAGTAACTGTAGTCTTTCACTTGCGTCATCAGTGCATTTTTCTACGTTGTTTTCAAACGACTTGATGAAAAGGAAATAATTGAGTGGGTTACCATCAAAGGATATCAAATCAGCCTTTGGAAGCCTTTGTGCCTTGAGTTGACGCTCAACTTGTTTCTGTACAATCTGAAGGGACTGCAATACTTTGTAACCATCATCGTCAAAATCAGTAGCTTGTAGACGCTCTTGCTTTGGATGAGGGTTGGGTGCATATTTATTTGGCAAGGACTCTTCCAACATAGAACTATTCATGCAAGGTGAAGTTTTAAAGATAACCTTTTGAGACACAGGTGTTGGTACTGTAGTTCTGGGGTGCGGTATATTAGAACTTGTAAGTCTTTCTTGGATAGTAGAAGGTAGGTGATAAGCAGACTGACGTTGTATGACTGAAGGAATATCCTGTAATTCTTCTTCATAATTTTCGTAGACCTGTTCTTGGGCTTTCGCTTTCTCCATTTTCGTTTCAAGTTTAAGTCGTTCTTCACAAAGTCGTAATTGAAGCTTTTCTTCAGCCAAAGCATACTTTTTACTTAACGATTCTACTTCTACCATTAAAGCAGCGCGTTTTGCAGAAACTTTCATCTTTTCTTGACGAACTGAACTTCTAGACGTAGATGAAGCCGTGCTTTTCGACGAAACCTTGGTAGAAACCTTGGTAGAAACCTTTGATGAAGCATTTGTTGAAGCATTTGTTGAAGCATTTGATGAAGCCTTGGATGCTGCTTTCGGCGAGACATTGCTAATGGAATCTGTAGGCTGGACGATGTCAGCGAGCCATGTATTTAATTGCTGTTTGAAGTTATAATACTGTATCAGATATTCGTCGAAATACTGAAACGACTCTTCGATCGTTGCAGGATCTGATAGGCAAGCTTGATAATCTTCGTGGGCCTTTCTTAGACTAGCCAAAGTCACGTCGAGTTGTTCTTCTAATCTGTATATCTCTTGTACGTTCTCAGGCGAAGGTTCACGAGTCATTAGGTCTTTCATACGATTCATCTTTCGTGTCATAGCTCCCTTGAAAGACTTTCTTGATGCTTTTAGTTGATTCATAACGTCGGACTCCATATCCGGGCAAATATTTGAACGTTTGTTAATTCACAATTAACTAAGGCGGGTAGATTCGTACATTTTACTTGAACATGACATTCCACTAAGTACATCAGTTCCTAAAGGTAACAGTGAACAACTTAAGACTATATACTAAACAGAAAACTAATTAAACGAAAATACTTACAAATATTTGATGCACAAACGACTCATTTGAGTATACGTGAAGGAACGTCTAAACCTCCAAAAAACTGTCGATAGCGACCGAATACAACTAACTACAACGGAGTCCAAGTGTGTACTAAACTAAAAATTCATAGGCACAAAAAATACAAAGAAACCGAATAAATTATAATAACCAAAATGTGTCTAGGGAATTAAAACTAAATGAAGCATACAGTAGACCAAATTAAAACAGAGCTATAAACTTAACATAGTTCAGTTTATAACCTTAAGCGGCTTAAATGGTTTTTAACAAATCATTTCATGAGTTTATTGATAAACATTAATGGAAACTAGAGAGTAAACTAGTATAGGCTGCGTCGGTGTTTGATATAATCGATAGGTAATATAATGAAATTTGTAACACTCTGACAAAGGCCTAAAGCTCAAAACGTCAGTAAAGTTAAGTCAACATTTTTAACGGTGTTACAAATTTCATTATATTACCTAAAGAAATAAAGGAGATGGGAGAAATAGGGAGAAAGTTAATTTTGAATATTGGTTCCTCTTCCTTAATAGCGGAGTCATAGAAACAAAAATATAAAAACGACCCCTTGCAACAAAATGCACACGATGTTTACGTACTGCATGCTGTCTTTATAGCCATTCAATATTTTTCCCATCAAGTATATATTCCAATATACTTATGTTATTGCAAAGAGCAAATACAAAAGAGACAGATCGAACTATGTAGTGTCTGTTTTGTTTGCTTGACTTAGCGAGGGGCGCCGTAATAAAGATGTTTTCGGATATTAATCAGAGACTTAATTAATAAGTTTATTTTTTTGAAGGTTCGTATATACATTATATACAGGTGAGAGAACAAAAGGACATAGTGTCCCCCCTACATGGTTCATACATGCACCTAAGATAATAAAGTTGTTATGATCAGAAGTTCTTGGGGTGTAATTCATGTCAGGAAGGACACCCAGGAAATAGCATAATAGGTTGTACTCTTGTTTGTAAATTATGTATAGAATTTAAATTAGAGCAGGAAATACCATAAATGTGTATATCATTTTGCCACTCATTAAATGCAGAGTTAATAGAGGTGTTTTGTTTTAAATGTTTATTTGTACTGTCAAATATAAATCTCAGAGCATTATTTTATATACTAGTGCTAAGGATGATTGTCATCATCACTATTAATTTATTATGATTCATTCATTTGTTAGTTTGTGTTTTGTTTGCTTGACTATCTGTCTGTCTGTCTGTCTGTTTGTTTGCTTGTCTGTCTGTCTGTCTGCTTGTTTGTTTGTTTACCAGTTTGTTTGTTCGTTTGTTTGTTTGTTTGTATTGTTTTAATTCATATCAGCCCTGTGTCTTGTCATTCCTTATTGGATATCTCGATTTATTTATTAAACTAGCAACCATACATGTCTATTATTAATCAACCAGCTCTTGTCTTTGCTTTATATAATTATTTATCGGTTATTTTTTTATGTACTTATCTTATCCATTCCTTACCTTTATAATTTTATTGATTTATTTTCTTTTCATTCGTTTTTTCCCCCAAGATATATAATATAGTAATTAAACTAAAAGTGCAATATTTCATAGATCATCTGCATATATTAAAACTCACTTAAACGTTTTCGGCTATTTATCAAAACCTCACGCGATTGCGGGATTCTTTGTACACAAAACTGCTTCTGTTTGTAAACAAATTAAATTAGTTGTTGGTCCTCAACCTTTTATTTTTTTTTAAAAACTTAGGATTAGGGTTAGGGTTAGGGATAGAGAGGAATGAAAGATTTGTTTGGTTTAAATTAAATTTCGTCTATTTCTTTTCAAACAATAATATTTTCTTCTTTAATATAGATACTTTAATTAGACTATGCAATAAGAAATCGTATCCTCCAAAATAGTATTTCGTCCATTTATTTTCAAACAATAATATTTTCTTCTTTAATATAAATACTTTAATCAAACTGTAAACGTTGTTCTTCAACCTTTTAATTTTTTTAAAACTTCTCTTGAGTTTTCGGCCTTCGCAGCCATCTTTAGAGGAATCAAATCTTTGTTTAATTTAAATTAAATTTCGTCTATTTCATTTCAAACAATAATATTTTCTTCTTTACTATAAATACTTTAATTAAACTTTATAATAACAATTCGTATCCTCCAAAATAGTATTTCGTTCATTAATTTCCAAACAATAGTATTTTCTTCTTTAATATAGATACTTTAATTAAACTGTATCACAAGAAATGGTATCCTTTGTTCCGACTCTGTTTGAAGTAATAAAGATTCGTCAATGCTCGTTTCTCTTTCGCGGAAGACTTTCATTAAAGTAATTACGGGTCTATTAGTACTGATATGGTGTTTCCATTTTCCATTCGTTAAGTAATATATAAATGAACTATACGTCTTCTAGTCTATTCTTAAATCATTCATGGTCGCGCAAATGAAGCATGCAACACTTAAAGATAACTGCTACATAGAATAAATAGAGTTAAACGTTGCAGACGATAATCCTTTGACGAAAATGGGATTTTTCTTTTCATGTCTCTCTTTCGTTCTTATTCTACGGTTTTGTAACACCCAGAGCCATTCATCTTATTTCTCTGTTCTCAAGTTTCATCGATTAGAAGCAACGGTTATTAAAGTTTATACTGAAGAAAGTGATATGTCGTGCTTTATGCAATGCAACCATTTGGTGCCAGAATGCAAGTCTATAAACATGGCTGCCAAGCCCGATCAAGATGGTACGTACGAGTGCATTTTGCTGAGTGAACGAGTGCCCAAAGATAAGTACGGACCTTTGAAAAGGTCGGACAGCTATCACCACTATACAAGACTGATGGTAAGTTGCAACTTACAGTATTATCCATGAATTGATTATACATTACATCTTTATTACCACAAGATAAATAAAATAGGAAGTTTATTGAATTGAAATACTAAATATTAGGGGTAATTCGCTTCCCAGAATTGCTAAAATTTATAATAACAAAACAATAGGCCTAGTCTGGGACCTAAACTCGCCTGAACTCGCATTAACTCGCAGCATTGACATGTTGTGATTTTCCCTTAACTCGCCTTAACTCTCGCAGTCTCGCCCAAACTCACTGCGAGTTAAGGCGAGTTTAGGTCCCAGACTAGGCATAACATCCAACCTTCCAAAGTACCTTTTATTACTCGTGTTTTCCATATAAATATTATTGAAATATATTTACGAAAGCCTTTATATTAGGTTCTCCTCGACCCCATCTTATTTTGAAACTGATTAGTAAATCCTCTCCGATTTTCTCTCATTTTAGTAGAGCTCCACACGGGAGAATATTGTCTTAAAATTGTCTTAAACACGATCTAGAATTTTGATAAAAGATCGTAGATTTCGTTTTTGTTTGTCAAAAATAGGTTGTAAAATAAACTTATCAGAGCAACAAAGATATCACTATGATAAAATACCAGAATTGAAGGGAATATGGTATGGATTATTTTACTCTTAATCCCTTTAAAGGTCATTATAAACTTATTGGATTCATCCTAGTCCATTATGGCAGAATAATTAAGTCGAGAATTCAATATTGAAGCCGCAGGTCGAGCCTAATATTGAAATTGAGGCTTAAAGTGCACTGACGCCTTTCATGATATTTTGCGAATCTGTTGTACATGAGGTGTATAATAAGTGTACTTAATTTTTCTTGATGTCGACTTCTCCTTTCTGAGATACAAACCTTTGAAATCTGAAAATGAAAATGAAGTGACGTCATCCCAGGCCTCATTAAATATACAAAAGTTCTCTGGAATTAATTATAGCAATTTTTTAAAGTCCAATCTGTATTACTAATTAATATTCACACTACCATTAACATTTTTACTACTTTACAAAAACAAGCTTGCTGTCAGCTTGAAACAAAACTTTGACAAATTCCTGGGATAACGTCACCTCATTTGCGTTTTCAGATTTCAAATGTTCATATCTCAAAAAGGAGAGGTCGACATCGAGAAATATTAAGTACACTTATCATAAACCTCATGTAAAACAGATCGATTTGCAAAATATCATGAAGGGCGCCAGGTGCACTTTAACTATATGCCATAATGGGAGAAAATGAATCCTATAGGTATTTTATTATATTTTTTTAACATATCTCGAACATATCTCGAGTAAGTAATTATAATGTTGTAGGCCAATAAGTGCTGTACAGTATCGCAAAATAATGGATCGCCTCGTGACTAAAATACGGAGATATGATTGGAGGATTATTTGTGAGGTATAATAATAAAAGTAACTAGACGCACTTAGTGCGTTTACTCAGGCTACATCATAGAGTAGTAATTGATAGGTGGTTTACCTGTGCCATTACGTCATGTGTAATCTCGACACAACGATACACCCATAGATAGAAAAGGTAAACCTAGGCTCACTGACAGGCTCAGCCTGAGTAATTAGTCCTCTGGCGGCACATCAAATAAAGGTCGGCCATGCACATGCGAGACATCCTCTATTACACTATGCAATTCTTCAGCAACTTGTGTGGCAACAGCATTGCGAGACAAGTAGCTAAAAACATTGCAAAAACACTGTTCTTGTGTCAGTTTACATGCGTTTATCATTTAGAAATATATATTTTTCAGACGCATTGCGAGATATTAAGTAGCTAAAAACATTGCAAAAACACTGTTCTTTTGTCAGTTTACATGCATTTATCATTTAGAAATATATTTTTTTCAGCCGTGCGAGTACGCAGAAAAAGTTTGCCAGAACGGGGGAACGTGTATAAACCACTCCAACCACATAGACTACACTTGCCAGTGTGTGAAAGGTTACTATGGTCGCAATTGTGAAACATGTAAGTTACATTGCAGCTTAACATTTGAGTGGTAATGGTGGTCATTGCAAATAGTTGAACCTTTGAGGTCTTTCAAAGACACGGTGCGATTCAAGTTGTTGCTTTTTTGATTGGTTACTATGTTGGATGTGTTGGATGGAAGGTTGGATGGTAGGTGGAATGGAAGGTTGGATTGGATGGAAGGTTAGATGGAAGGTTGGATGGAAGGTTAAATGGAAGGTTGGATAGATGGAAGATGGATGGAAGGTTGAATGGAAGGTTGGCCATGGATGGATGGAAGGTTAGATGGAAGGTTAGATGGATGGAAGGTTGGATGGACGGTTGGATGGAAGGTTGGATGGATGGAAGGTTAGATGGAAGGTTGGATGGATGGAAGGTTAGATGGAAGGTTAGATGGAAGGTTGGATGGAAGGTTGAATGGAAGGTTGGATGGATGGAAGGTTAGATGGAAGGTTAGATGGAAGGTTGAATGGAAGGTTGGATGGATGGAAGGTTAGATGGAAGGTTGGATGGATGGAAGGTTAGATGAAAGGTTAGATGGAAGGTTGGATGGAAGGTTGAATGGAAGGTTGGATGGATGGAAGGTTGAATGGAAGGTTGGATGGAAGGTTGGATGGAAGGTTGGATGGAAGGTTAGATGGAAGGTTGGATGGAAGGTTGGATGGAAGGTTAGATGGAAGGTTAGATGGATGGAAGGTTAGATGGAAGGTTAGATGGAAGGTTGGATGGAAGGTTGAATGGAATGTTGGATGGATGGAAGGTTGGATGGAAGGTTGGATGGAAGGTTGGATGGAAGGTTAGATGGAAGGTTGGATGGAAGGTTGGATGGAAGGTTAGATGGAAGGTTGGATGGAAGGTTAGATGGAAGGTTGGATGGATGGAAGGTTGGATGGAAGGTTGGATGGATGGAAGGTTGGATGGAAGGTTGGATGGATGGAAGGTTAGATGGAAGGTTGGATGGATGGAAGGTTAGATGGAAGGTTAGATGGAAGGTTGGATGGAAGGTTGAATGGAAGGTTGGATGGATGGAAGGTTGGATGGAAGGTTAGATGGAAGGTTGGATGGAAGGTTAGATGGAAGGTTAGATGGAAGGTTGGATGGAAGGTTGGATGGAAGGTTGGATGGAAGGTTAGATGGAAGGTTGGATGGAAGGTTAGATGGAAGGTTGGATGGAAGGTTAGATGGAAGGTTGGATGGATGGAAGGTTGGATGGAAGGTTGGATGGAAGGTTGGATGGACGGAAGGTTGGATGGAAGGTTGGATGGAAGGTTGGATGGAAGGTTGGATGGAAGGTTGGATGGAATGTTGGATGGAAGGTTTGATGGATGGAAGGTTAGATGGAAGGTTGGATGGAAGGTTAGATGGAAGGTTGGATGGATGGAAGGTTAGATGGAAGGTTGGATGGAAGGTTAGATGGAAG
The DNA here is from genome assembly GCA_949775045.1 of Metridium senile. Taxonomy (NCBI): domain Eukaryota; kingdom Metazoa; phylum Cnidaria; class Anthozoa; order Actiniaria; family Metridiidae; genus Metridium; species Metridium senile. The sequence goes on along the minus strand of OX459101.1, from coordinate 9,418,766 downwards.
GTTAGATGGAAGGTTAGATGGAAGGTTGGATGGAAGGTTGGATGGAAGGTTAGATGGAAGGTTGGATGGAAGGTTAGATGGAAGGTTGGATGGAAGGTTAGATGGAAGGTTGGATGGACGGAAGGTTGGATGGAAGGTTGGATGGAAGGTTGGATGGAAGGTTGGATGGAAGGTTGGATGGAAGGTTGGATGGATGGAATGTTGGATGGAAGGTTGGATGGATGGAAGGTTAGATGGAAGGTTGGATGGATGGAAGGTTAGATGGAAGGTTGGATGGACGGAAGGTTGGATGGAAGGTTGGATGGAAGGTTGGATGGAAGGTTGGATGGAAGGTTGGATGGAAGGTTGGATGGAAGGTTAGATGGAAGGTTGTATGGATGGAAGGTTGGATGGAAGGTTGGATGAATGGAAGGTTGGATGGAAGGTTGGATGGAAGGTTGGATGGAAGGTTGGATGGAAGGTTGGATGGAAGGTTGGATGGAAGGTTAGATGGAAGGTTGGATGGAAGGTTGGATGGAAGGTTGGATGGAAGGTTGGATGGAATGTTGGATGGAAGGTTGGATGGATGGAAGGTTAGATGGAAGGTTGGATGGAATGTTGGATGGAAGGTTGGATGGATGGAAGGTTAGATGGAAGGTTGGATGGACGGAAGGTTGGATGGAAGGTTGGATGGAAGGTTGGATGGAAGGTTGGATGGAAGGTTGGATGAAATGTTGGATGGAAGGTTGGATGGATGGAAGGTTAGATGGAAGGTTGGATGGAATGTTGGATGGAAGGTTGGATGGATGGAAGGTTAGATGGAAGGTTGGATGGACGGAAGGTTGGATGGAAGGTTGGATGGAAGGTTGGATGGAAGGTTGGATGGAAGGTTGGATGGAATGTTGGATGGAAGGTTGGATTGATGGAAGGTTAGATGGAAGGTTGGATGGAAGGTTAGATGGAAGGTTGGATGGATGGAAGGTTGGATGGAAGGTTGGATGGAAGGTTGGATGGATGGAAGGTTGGATGGAAAATTAATTGGATGGATTATAAATAACTGGATTGTTGTCGTTTATTTTAGTATAAGAATGATTCTAATTTTTTTTTTTTTTTTTCTAAAAAACATTATCTTCAGATGGTTTTCGTCTAGTGGGCTCATCGAAAAAACATGAAGGTCGATTGGAAGTCTATCACAGCGGTACTTGGGGTACTGTATGTAACGATTTCTGGAACACGAATGCAGCCACGGTTGCTTGTAGGCAACTTGGATTCAGTGGCGTGCAGACATACCTCACCACAGCATTCGGTGTAGGAATTGATCCCATCTGGCTGGACGATGTGGTATGTACTGGTCAAGAATCAAAGCTGCTTGACTGCAACCATTTAACATGGGGAACGCATAACTGCGTTCATAGAGAAGATGTTGGAATCATATGCATTCCATAACACTACAATCGCTGTCAAAGTTAGTTAAGAAAATTGTAAATTTTGCATTTTAGTTGAGGAACATTCATGCCACTGAAATTGCCTCTCCCATCTCTCTCCACCTCGCAATATATATGTATATAGAAGTTAAACTATATCTGCATATAGGCAGATTTTGAGTAGTCCATAGGACAATATGTAAAAATCTTTCCGCTTTATGACTCTCGTGTAAAACTCGTCGGCTGATATCCTCTGGGCTCTTAGCACTGTCTAGTGTTTGTAGTGTTTTATTACTAGATAAAAATGATCAAGAAAACCCGAAGGATTAAAGTACTTTCACTTAGTAGCAATGTTTTGACAGGCCACTAATTGCCTCATTTACATGTGTATATAGATTATGATTGTGAAATATGCAATAAAATGAAAGGAAAACACGTATTGCTATTTTTTATTTGGGAGGGGAGGCTAGGGAGAGTACTATTGGTGACAATCTCAGGTACACCAGTACTAGAAGTTTGTTTATTTTAATGTGGGAGGGGAGGCTAGGGATATTATTATTGACGACAATCTCAAGTATTACAGTATTATAAGTATGTTTTGGGGAGGGGTGCTACATGTAAAACGCATATTATTTCATTATATACGAATGGATTGTTCATGTTAGAAGGGAAACAATTAATTGTATAAACAACAGTTGTAGATGATTCAATTCATTTACAACAAAGGCGGCCAGTTCTAACACAGTAGACACAGCTAGGTTCTTGAGGTTCATATAAGGAGTAACTCTGCTCCGGCGACTTTGGAATACAACAAGAGAAACGACCTATCTAGCCGCGTTGGCGAAATCGTCTAAAAGCCCTGAATTATGGTGCGAGGAGGTTTAAATACCTCTAAAATGCCCGTGGCGATGATGCTCGACACAGAATGAAGGTGTTTCAACAAGATCTAGGTTATTTGCATAACGCTTGCCTGTATTTCGCGGAGTTTTATGTAGTGAAAATAGTTGTTAAAAGTTACTACCGTTATCATTGAAGTGCGACCCCCGAAATTTGATGTCTCATTTGCAAACTAGCATTTGGTCGGCAGTCGATCAGACCTACTAGCAACGAGTTTGACCGAGTGATCCATCGGTCGATCGCTGACAAACGGTAAATCATAGACTGAATCAAAATACGGTGACCTGCTATAATTCTTGACTCGTTAGCCTCGTGCTCATGTCCGGCGGAACACAAAATAGTTTTTACATGTATGAGGCTAGCCAGTCAAGAACAATAGTTATTCAAATTGGCCGCCATGTTTCGATTCTGTATATATATAGGCTAAAACGACGGTACTAAATATAATTTCTTGCTAGTAGAGGCTATGTTTTATACCATTCAGGGCACGGTACGGTACGGGCCAGCAGAGAACGAGATTTACCGTTCTGTTTACGCTTTTCATTCATCAACTCCATTTTGGATTACTTGGTCAAACTCGTTCCTAGTATTTTGATTGACGGCCGACAAAATGCTAGTTTGCAAACGAGAAATCAAACTTCGGGGGTCGCACTTCAACGATAACGGTAGTATGGGCTTTGTGGTTTTATTGATACTCTTATAAGTCCCATTTTCATCTCATGGACGTCTAAAGTAAGTACGAACGTCCTTGTTTATATAACAAATTAAAATAGTCAATTCAGTAGCCACACATTGATATTTATTGAGAAACAAAACTGTTCAATTTATAATTTTGCCGACTTAAGTTTTCACTGAAGAACGTGAGCATGAAAGGAAATATTACTATATACTGCCCTGTTGCATTTTGATATTATCATTTGGTTTTGAAAGAACATCGAGATCATTATAAAATAACAAAAATGTAACTTCGTGCTCATACCTTAGTTTGTGATTTAGAGCATAATACACGCAGTTCTCGTGATATACCGACGATCTACAGCAGAATCAATAGTTTTCAATGAATTGTTGATAATTTTACTATTTTAAAGTCCGTAGTAATATGGCATCAAGCACATATCAACAAAGAAATGAATAAAAATTCCACGGGTTGCATTGAAAAGAGGAATGAGCTTCTTATAATTTCAAATGAATACAATTTCATGCCAAAAAAGTGTTGTTTGGGCTTCCTGTTTAAAAAAATCGGAGGTTATTGATATGAGCTGGTGACAATATTGATGACGTAGTGTCCGGGATAGAAACTATTGAAGCAAGACGCTATCCCGAACACTACGTCATCGATATTGTCACCAGCTCATATCAATAAACTCCGATTTTATTACACAGGAAGCCCAAATAACACATATTCAAACCGCTATAAAATGCACAGTTTTTATCGCAGTATTTTATTCTTCTGGAAAATTGTTATTTTGGACCAGTACTTTTAATAGAAATAGCAAACAGCCAGGGTTTATAGGCTCTTAAATTAGCTGCTTATCACAACAATTTCTTACTGATAAATAAGTATTGAAAGAAGAAGTAAGGAAGTGCATGACTTCGAAGTCTTTTTATCTCTTTGTTCACGTTATGAGTTTAACAAACATACAAATTACTGGACTGCAAGTAAAACAGCGTGTGAAATCTCGTTGCGATAGAAATGATGGCAGAATGGGAATTCTTTAAAAATCAGATACAGATTTCAATAAACTTAAACGTCAATTATTGACTGAGAAGAGATAGTATTAATTAAATGAATTCGATGTACGTCAATGAAAATGACCACTTGCCCGTATAGTTACTAAATAATACTTTTGCTACTTACCACAATATTCTATTATTATACTCCACCAGCTTCAAAGCGACTTTTTAACTATGAAACTTTGAGATATTTAGTCATACTGTGAGTAAGTAGCGAAAGAACCATTGACAAGGTAGCGAAAGAACCTTTTCAGTAGCGAAAGTACTGGTAGCGAAAGTGCTAAGTAGCGAAACGACTGGTAATCATGGTCTTCCTCTAGACGGGATACCAGGCGGTACACTGGATGGTTCAAAAGGTCCAAAAGCATTACTATTCAAATTCTCTAGTACTTCAGGGCTGGTGACTCGGATAACGTCGGAGTCTTCAAACTCTTTCATTAACACGGTGGAGTTTTTTGTCCAGCAGAAGGCGTAATTATTATCCTTCTGAAAGATCTTGGCTTTGTTGAATAAGGCTTGTGTATTGGGTGTAAGGTGGTCATAAATACCGATTCTGCCCGTTGACTTTGTTAGCCCAATCTTTTCAAGATCAATTTTGTTAATTTCACTCTTGCAGCTCATAACTGTCTCCTTTGCAATCCTTCGAGTGAATTTGCAGATTATCGGCGGAGGATAATTTACGTTACGAGATGGGACTCTGTGGGCAATATCGATGTCATACGGCAATATTTCTGCACCAATTCCTTGAAATAGTTTAAGGTTTCCTTTGAGGTTTCTTTTCGGCCTTTCTGAGGTATGCCAAGAATTTTGAGGTTATACTGGTAACTATACTTGTGAATTGCTTCGATAGCTTCATCGATTTTGGCTATACCTTCTTCCAAGTGAGATTTAGTGTAGATGACATTCTGCTAAAATCCCTCTCCATTGCAGATTTAAAAGATTTAAAATCTTCGTATTCGTCAGATAAGAACTGGACACTTTTATCCAGTTCTTTGGGCTCGTTGTTCATGGCGGCCATCTTGTCTTTCATTTCTTTTAGCTCCTGTTCAAATTCGGCGGCTTTCTTCTTCAAATCTTCATTTTGTTTTTGTATTTTTGATATGTCTTTGCTCATACTGTTATCTTTTTCTTTCTTATTGGTTGTCATTCGAGTTTTAACATAAAATGAACTAGCTTTAAGTGGGAGCTCAAACAAGCACGTCCGTACTCACTCTAGCACGACGTTGACTAGTTGACTATAGCTTTTGCTGCATGGCCTGTTTACCGGTCTGTTTTCTTAAAATGTGACGCACATCTTGTAATGCATTTGTAATTTACCTCTACATTTTAGAATTCTTTGTATGTGTCTATACTCTTTTAAAGAAAATAGTTTATTACTCGGGCTACCTGTGGTAGCTCGAGTCTAAAAATGCAAACGGTTCTTCGTCGTCGTCGTCGTCGTCTTTGTCGTGGTCCTCAAATTGGAGGGTCAGGTCCCAGGCGTTCCTAGTAGTGCATGACAGCGCATGGGCAACGATCGCTGACCGAAGGTTAATACGAACGAATAAATATCGATTGAAATGAAAACTTGTTTTTATTTGTGATATGATTGACGAGACTGACGATGATTGGCGTTGCATTATTTTGGATAATATGTGAAGACGAGTCATTGTGAAAATGACGAGTAAATTGTTAGGTCGAACATCGACTCGCGTTTACTCGTTTAACTCTGATCCCTCAGAAAGCAGTATATATTTTGGACTGATGATCGGCGACACATTCCCTATTGTTAGTTGCTGTATAACATGGTTGACACCCGAAATATAGCTTGCATTTGCTATTTTTTTATATATAAAGACGAGGATATCTTGGCCGGAATGATCCGCCGTTAGAGAAGTCATCAGGTCAGCGGCAGTAATGGCGGGAAGACACGCTAATCTTCGCTCTAGCTTTCACTTTTTGTTTTTGCTGTTTAACGTATCTAAATTACTTATTCTTCAAAGCAATGACATCTGTCCGCAACCAGGACCATCCAGCGATGGATCTATCTCTTGTTTTTACCAAAATGTGAGGAGTTTAAAGGCTTTTGCCCTTAATGACGACGGTTCGAAGGAATGTAAACTATCCATGCTTAAGGACGTTGTTTATGGCTCTGACATTGACTTGGTCGCCGTTACTGAAACATGGCTTAATCCAACTGTACTCGACATCGAAATACTTCCACAAGGTTATGATATTTTACGTAAAGACAGAGACGGCTGGTCTGGTGGTGGAGCCTTACTTGGCATCAACAAACGATTTACCGTTAACAACATATTCTCTTTGCCTGGCGAAACAATTGCTGCGGAAATTAAACTGTCATCAAACAAACTTGTATTTGTTGCCGTTTGCTACAGGGCAAGAGTCATCGAGCAGCGAATTACGACGGGTTTTAGAGTTATCGAGCGACGAACTACGACGACCCAGGTTTGACATCGACTATTATGGCTTCAAACGGAGATTTCCAGACTACTGAGGACAATGACGAGGCTAATAACGCTGAAGTGAAAGATCCTGAGGATTTAGAGGTAAAATCAAGTCAAATAAGTGAAAAACAAGCGACGGTGAGTCAACGAATTCAACATTTAAGAAATCAAAAGAAATCGTCGAAAAGCAGATTAACAAAAGCTAGAAATTGTCTTCATAATCTTATCATAAATGAAACTTTTCAAAGTAAAAACACTGTAAGACGTCAAATAAAGAAAGTAGAGTCAGAGTTTGACATTGTTGAGAAGATAATTATTGCTTTGAAAGAGAGTTATGCGATAGATTTAGCCGCTGTAGAGCACGTGCGATTTCCAGACATTGACACGGCAATCGAGACATTAGACCAAGAACTAAATGACATTGAAAATGATGTTTATTCGCTCGTTAAAGCAGCAAAAAGTCATATCGAAGAAAGATTATTGCAAGGCGAGGATAAATCTGATAGTCTTTCAGTCAGTTCATTTAATTCTAGTAAATACCAAAGCTCAGTAAAGTCAAAATCGCCGTCTGATGTCGAGAGAGCACGTTTAGCGGCGCAGGCTGCCAACGAAAGGCTTGTTGCTATGCAACGAGAGCAAAGACAGAAAGAGACAGAATTTCGGCAGCAGCTAGCCGAGCTAGAATTAATGCAACAGAGAACAGAAGAAGCAAAGAAATTAGCAGATTTGTCTAAAGCAAGAGCGAACGCGTCGGCAAAACAAAGCGTGCATTCTGAATTAAGTTGTGAGGTGACAAACTCGTACCCAGGCCTCCCCGTCTGGGAAGCAAATAACAGTCCAATATATAGCGAAAAGCACGCCTTATACGCCGCATAATTCTCGTCAAACTGTCGCACCTGTCAAACTAAAAGGTGTCGATCTTCCCACGTTCTCTGGAGAAGATAAAGCAGACTACGAAGGATGGAAAGCCGCATTTATGTCAATCGTTGACAAAGCTGAAATCCCTGTAAGTGAAAAGATGTTAAGACTACAGAACTGTCTGTCCGGTAAAGCACTGAAAATGGTGAAAGACTTGGGATTCTCAGAGAATGCCTACAACAGAGCAAAATCCAAACTAGAGAAGAAATACGGAGGAGAACGGCGATTACAGATTAAACACATGACCACTCTACGCGGCTGGAAAAAGATAAGACAAGGCAATTTAGAAGACATGGAAGACTTCTTGACAGTCTTAGAGAGGGTTGCCATAGCTTTAGAAGACGGCGGTCCTGGAGTAGAGCTTACCGGCCACAAGCTCAATCTTACAGCTAAAGAAAAGTTACCAGAGGAACATATCCACTCCTATAAGCATTGGCTTATTGAACATTCACTGCAAGACAACTTTTCTTCGCTTGTTGAATGGATTGAATTAAGAGTCCAAGTGATGGAAGAGACGAAAGAAGAAACCACCGGCCTTAGCAAGAAGAAACACGACAGAAGTGATGAGAAAAAGCCTGACAAAAGAGATGACAGACAACGCACAAGAGGTTACAACACCACAACGAGAACACGAAAATGCGTCGTTGCTTCTTGTGAAGAAAATCACCCACCATGGAGTTGTCAGGCCTTCAAGTCGTTATCAGTTCCTGATAGAAAAACACTCATCGTAAAGAATAAACGTTGTTTCAGATGCTTAGCTTCAGGTCATTTTTCAAACAAATGCCCTAACGCAAGACGATGCGGTATCGGTGGATGTAACAGCAATCAACATAGCAATAATAATAACTTTATTTAAACACGGAAAAACTCTTCAGTTATACAATGAATAAAAATAAATAAATATATAGAGAAAATAATGATGTAATAAGATATATATAAATATAAACAAAGAATGGATAAATATGATAAAAAAAAAAGTTCCTGCTTTTCAAGAGTGCCGTGTATAAAGGAGTTGAGCTAGCTGAAGTGTTGGGAACAGCCAGTCCGAAAATCACTAAGGGATTGTGCTTGTCGTAGGTTTATTGGCAAGCTGTTCCAAAGCACCGCACCTTTATAACTGAAAGCATTTTTGCGATAGTTGGTACGAGGCAATGGAACAGACAGTTTTCCTTTGGTGTTACAGAGAGAGTAATTAGTAACGCTGTCACGATCTATAAATTTAGAGGCGAGATAATCAGGTGCTAAACCATTCAGAGATTTATAGACCATGACAGCAGTTTGAACCTTACGTTGGCATTCTAGTTTTTTCCAACCCAATAATTTGAAAAGTTCGTCGGCATCAGTATCATAGCTAGAATAAGTTAAAACGCGAGCGGCGCGATTTTGCAGTTTTTGCAGTTTTGTAGAAAGAGTTATGCCACAATTTCCCCATACAACACTACAATAATCAAAGTGCGGTTGAATTAATGAAGTAAAGATAGATTGTAATGTCTTGGGTGAAACAAAGGGCCTTATCCGTTTAAGAGCTCCAATACCGGAGGCAATCTTTCTACACAACTTATCGATATGTACATTCCAAGATAAATTGTTGTCAATATGTACTCCAAGAGACTTGGCATTGGAGACCTGTTTAATAGAGGACCCGTTAATCACTAATGAGGGAACAGTCTCCAGAGTCGCAAGTCTTTGTTGTGAGCCTATCAACATAAATTCGGTCTTGGAATTGTTTAGAGTAAGCTTATTAGCAGTTAGCCAGTCGTTGACGCTGTTTAAGTCTCTATTGAGATAATTATCAATGTCGACGACATTATTTGATGCGAAAGTTAAATGAGTGTCATCTGCGTACGATCTGGGCTGACAATGGGCTAGACAATTTGAAAGGTCATTGATGTAAATAATGAATAGTAAAGGTCCCAGAATAGTCCCTTGGGGAATGCCACATGATAATGAATAATTACCAGACAAATGGTCATTCACCAAACACTTTTGATTGCGATTGTGAAGATAGGACCTGAACCAATCATTAGCAATCCCTTTGATACCATAGAATTGTAATTTTGATAAGAGAATGGCATGATCTACGGTATCAAACGCTTTTTTCAGATCTAGAAACACAACAGCGTTTACTTTACCCTTGTCAATATTGAATGCCCAGCTATCTTCATGAACGTAGCAACCAAGAGTATCAAAATACGACCTTCCCTCAGCCCCAAGGTGGAACAATGCATGTCTTCGGGGGTCCTGCGCCACATTCAGAGTACAGTCAACCACCGCAGCCAACGTTTCAAGGATTCCCTAACTGCCAAGCTCCTTTGAATGCTAGAACACACACGACACGACAAGAAGATACAGTCGCCTTAATGATTTTGCCAGCTGTTATTGCCAATGGAAGTAGTAGATTGAGAGTAAATGTGATGTTAGACCCATGCTCGACAGGTTCTTATGTGACAGAAGCTGCAGCTGAAGAGCTCAAGCTTCAAGGAGAGTATAAAGACCTCGTCATCTCTGGCACAGGCGGTGCCGAATTAAAGAAGAATTCACGTCAAGTCAACTTAACAGTTTCCAGTGTTAACAATGACTTTTGCGCAAATGTACAAGCCAGTGTCTTAGACACTATTACAAGTGACACACCTGCATTCGAGTGGTCTAAGTTAAAGGAAAAATGGCCACACCTCAAGTCTATACTGTTTCATAATGTTGCACAACGACGACAGATAGATGTTTTGATCGGAAGTGATCATCCTGTATTCCATCGTGTTTTGAAAGAAACGCACGGTAATAGGAATGATGACCCTATTGCCAGACTTACCAACTTAGGTTGGGTATGTTTTGGACCTACTCTTGTCGAAGAGTATCGACGCAAGTGTAAATCGCACTTCACTCGTACGTATCATGCTAGCCAGACGACTGCCACAGACGACTCGTTTCTAAAGCGGTTCTGGGAGCTTGAAGCCATCGGCATCAAAGACACAGCGACTAATGAGAAGAGCCCGGAAGAGAAAGCTGCGCTGAGCACAGCAAGCGGCACCCTACACTTCAGTAATGACCGATATTCTATTGGTATTCCTTGGAAGGAAGGCGAACCACAACTTACGAATAACTACGATGTTGCATTTACCCGATTGAAAAATCAAGAAAAGTCATTACTACGAAAAGGCCCTGAAGCCATACAAGCGTACAGCAAAGTAATAGAAGACTACGAGAAGAAAGGATATATCAAAAAGGTAGAAAAAAGTGATGATGACGACCAGTGGTTCCTTCCGCATTTTGCTGTCGTAAAGGAAGACAGAGAGACGACAAAGGTACGGATAGTGTTTGACGCAGCGGCCAAACATGAAGGTAAAAGCTTAAACGATGCCATACGAGCAGGTCCTAAACTTCAAAGGGACTTGACAAATGTGTTGACAAGGTTCAGACGTTCCCCGGTAGCAATATCGGGAGATATATCTGAGATGTTTCTTCAAGTTGGCTTGTCAGAAAAAGAGCGACGATACCACAGATTCCTTTGGCGGAACCTTGATGACTCACAGGAACCGCAAGTCTACGAGTTTCAACGACTAGTGTTTGGCAACACATCTTCTCCGTTCTGTGCTCAGTTCGTCATTCACAACCACGCCGAGTCCCATGCATCTGAATATCCTGAAGCAGCAGATACCATCAACAATTCTATGTACGTGGATGACGTTCTTGACTCTTGTGAGGATGCAGAGGAGGCAAAGAAATTGAGACGACAACTTTCCGAGCTTCTGTCTACTGCAGGATTTAAATTGCGAAAGTGGTCTTCAAATGATGTGACAGTAATTGAAGACGTCCCCGAGAATGAAAGACTACCGAGCCTCAACATTCAAGACGGACAGCCTAAGTGTAGAGTCAAGACGTTGGGAGTCCTCTGGAAACCAGAAACCGACGTGTTCACCTTCAACGTTCAAGCCCCAGACACTATGAAAGTACCGACGAAGAGAGATGTTCTAAGCGCAATATCCACATTGTTCGACCCACTGCAGTTCTTATCTCCATTCACTGTGAGAGCCAAGATACTACTACAGGAGATATGGACAGCCGGTCTTGCGTGGGATGACCCATTACCCAACGACTTAGGGGTGAAATGGAAGGACTGGGTTGATGAACTACCTCATCTATCAACCTTTGAAATACCGAGATGTCTACGTCAGCCAAAGCCTACTGAAGTTCAGCTTCATATGTTCTGTGATGCCTCGAAGGATGCGTATGCATCCGCGGCTTATTTAGTTTGTCTCTATGAAGAATTGATGCCTACATCATGTCTTATTGCATCAAAAAGCCGTGTTGCGCCAATTAAGGCGATGACTATTCCTAGACTTGAACTTATGGGTGCAGTGATTTCTACTCGACTGTCTACCTCAATCCTAAAGTCCTTGTGTGTTGACAAAGTTGTCTTCTAGACTGATTCGACAAACGTGGTTTACTGGGTGCGAAATCAGAGTAGAAACTTCAAGCCATTTGTTGCCAATCGAATAAGTGAGATACACTCTCATACGCAACCTGAGCAATGGAGGCATGTCCCGGGTAAGTTAAACCCAGCAGACCTCCCTACAAGGGGAATGAAGTCATCTGAGTTGACAGACAGCGAACATTGGAAAGAAGGTCCCAAGTTCCTGAAAAGGGATGAATCAGAATGGCCAGTTCGTTTACCAAATACACAAGCAAGTGAGAAAGATGACCTAGAGAAGTCGAAAACAGCTAGGATGCACATGACCCAAGAATCCAAGGATGTTCTTGACCCAAGTAACTTCTCAGACTTTCAACACCTGGTGCGTGTTACTGGATGGATCTTACGGTTTGTAACGAATTGCCGACAGCGAGTAGAGTCTAGAATTCAAACAAGAACATTATCAGCTGAAGAAGTAAATAAAGCAGAAATCTTGTGGCTTAAACGTGCGCAGACAGATGGATTTCAGACTGTCAAAGGTGAGAAGTGTCTCGAACGATTGAATCCCGTAACAGGTGATGATGGACTTCTACGTATGAACGGACGACTTTGCAATGCAGACTTACCTTTTGTTACAAGGTATCCCATTATCTTACCGAAAAACCACTCATTGACCAAGCTTATTGTTCGAACTGTCCACGAAGGACTTGGACATGGTTCAGGTGTTGAGCATGCATTGACAGAATTACGTGTAAAATATTGGATCATTAAAGGAAGACGTGTCGTACGCGACATTATTAATCGTTGCCCTATGTGTAGGCTACGGTTTACAGCAAAGCCTGCTAGCCAAATGATGGCTCCTCTACCACGACCACGAGCTACCTCTTCCATGAGAGCGTTTGAGCGTGTTGGTGTTGACTACGGTGGACCTTACCTTACTAAGCATGGACGTGGTAGATCGAAAACAAAGAGATACCTGTGTTTGTTTACGTGTCTCACAACACGAGCCGTGCACTTGGAGATGTCTTATTCATTAGACACTGATTCATGTATTAATGCCTTTACTCGGATGACATCAAGGAGGGGGACACCAACCTATGTTGTGTCTGACAACGGTACCAATTTTGTGGCAGCTGAACGTGAACTTCGAGAATTAATCGATAACCTGGATCAAGACAAGATTGCTCATGAGACGTCTCGACGACAGCATATTGATTGGAAGTTCAACCCTCCAGCAAGTCCCCATTTCGGTGGAGTATTCGAAGCTATGATAAAGAGTGCAAAGAAAGCAATCAAAGGTATACTCGGCGACGCAGATATTACAGACGAGGAGCTTCACACAGCAATGTGTGGGGCGAAACAACTACTAAATTCACGTCCAATAACATATGTAAGTGCTGATGCTAATGACTTGTGCCCATTAACGCCAAATCATTTCATCGTTGGACAGTTGGGGGGAACATTTGCAGCAGAAGCAGCCGGCGACGACGAGGTATCCAACCCACGAAAGCGATGGCACCGTGTACAGCAGTTGATTAGTCAAGTTTGGAAAAGATGGAGAAAAGAATTTCTACCAAGTCTTAATGTGCGAAAGAAATGGTTTCACCCACAGAGAAATCTCAGCGAAGGCGACGTCGTGCTGATTATCGAGCCCAACGCCAAACGAGGTGACTGGCCTCTCGGTCGTATTGTAGAAGTGCTCCCTGGAGCTGATGGCCTGGTGAGAGTAGTACGAGTACGCGCAAGAGGCAAGGAGTATCTACGTCCAGTACATCGCTTATGCCCATTGGAATATGTGTGAAGATATAGACATACATATGTTAAACTATTTTATCAGACGTTCAGTTAAAGACTATAGATACAATTATAGAGACATGATTGATTGTAATAATCGTTTAATAAGGTTAAATAAGTACGAATGTTAAGACATTCGAGAGGGGGATGTGTTGACAACAATGACACAGGAAGCCCGAGCGGCGGGTTCAGTCATATAGTGTGCAACGGACGTGGAGAGACCACATGGCTAAACAAGAAAGTGTTGACATTAGATTTATGTGAATTGTATGTGATCCGTTGTAATAAAGCGTATTGAACCAAAGACTAGTTCTACAAGGGAACAGACTCCTTTCTATATCAAGTCATTGATCTACCAACTAGAGGAAACAACATTTTGGACCTTGTTCTATCGTCTAACCCTGATCTTATTGACAATATTTCTGTGGACTCTGGCCTTCCATCTGATCATAACTGTGTTTATTTTGACTTATTAGTTAACGCTAAACTAATTAATGCACCTAGCAGAGAAAAGTTTGACTACAAGAATGCTGATTTTAACTCCCTGCGGGACAGTCTCAAAGCTGATCCTTTATGCGTTCCCCCGGGAACTGATATTGACAATGCTCTGAAATCATGGAAGAAAAAGCTTTTCAAGACAATTAACTCTTTTGTATCAACGCGTAAATCCAAGACAACAGGACGCGCGCCTTGGATTACACCCGAAATAGCTCACGCTATCAAAAAGAAAAAAACTTTTTGGCGTAAAACAGTGCGTGGGTCTTCTGATCCTGTAGTTTTTGAAGCATTTCGTCGCCAACGTCAGCGTATCAAGAACTGGATTCGTTCCAGTCGTAAAGCCTATCTTACCTCTATTGCCTCAAATGTATTTAGTAACTCAAGGCCCTTCTGGTCTTTTTTTAACTCTAAATCTAAATTTAGCTCTTTTCCTGACACCATGTACTTAGATGTGGAGACTGAAGTTACTTCGGATCAAGGTAAAGCTCAGGCCTTTTCAGACTTCTTCTGTTCAATCTTCACTGATCACTCTCATTGTTTACTTCCTACGCCTGACACCTCCAGCCTCTCTTTAAACCCCTCTGTCCTAGATTCTATCAGTCTTTCTCCTGACGTAATACTACGAGAGCTAAAATGTCTTAAAACTGGCAAAGCCACTGGCCCGGACGGCCTTCCCGCCCGAATACTAGTAGAATGTGCTGATGAAATTTACTTATCTGTATGTGAACTCTTTAATCTGTCGTTATCTTCTGGCAAATTTCCATCTGAGTGGAAAGATGCCAATCTCTCACCTGTTTTTAAAAAAGGTAGCAAGGCTTTTTTTGCTAACTACCGCGGCATCTCTCTTTTACCTATACTTTCTAAAGTTCTTGAGAAATGTGTCGCTCGACGACTAGTTGATTTCATAGAAAACCGCTTGTTTTCACTCCAACACAGCTTTCGTCAAGGTCTATCTTGCACCACTCAGTTGCTCAGTGTTCTGCATGACATTGGCAGAGAGCTTGACAGCGGCCATGAAATCGACGTTATTTATCTCGACCTTACTCGCGCTTTTGATACTGTATGCCATTCTCGCCTGCTCTGCAAGCTCCATGCCTATGGTATTTCTGGTACTTTACTGAGCTGGTTTACTGACTACTTATCATCCCGTCGCCAGCGTGTTGTTATTAATGGTATCACTAGCTCTTGGCAATCTGTCAAATCTGGTGTTCCCCAGGGGTCCGTACTTGGGCCGATACTCTTTATACTTTTTATTAATGATCTTCCTGACTGTCTTTGCTTCTCTCGTATTGCTATGTTTGCTGACGATACGAAATGTTACAATGTCGTCAATTCACTTGACGACGTCACTAACTTACAACTCGACCTACTTCGTGTCTCTAACTGGGCTATGCTTAACGAGCTTACCTTTCAACCTCTCAAATGCGAGAATCTTCGCATTTCTCGAAAGCGTATTAGTCTAGACCGAGCCTACTATATCAACGAAGTACAACTCAAAACTGTCTCTACTTGTCGTGACCTGGGAATTTATGTTTCCAAAGATCTTCACTGGTCACTTCATATAAACACCATCATTGCTAAATCGAACAAAATGCTCGGGTTCCTGCGTAGAAACTGTTCTCGCAACTTATCTTTCGACTCTCAGCGTTTACTGTTCATAGCTCTTGTACGCTCTATCCTGACTTACGCCAGTCAGGTATGGGCACCGTCTTCTTACGGTTCCATCTACCATATGCAAAACCTTGAACGTGTACAAAGAAGAGCTACCCGATTTATCACCCGTGGAATGGACCTCAGTTACAAACTAAGACTTGTTAAATTAAAGCTTCTGCCTCTCACCTACTTCTACGAATACCTTGACCTTCTCTTCCTTTTTCGCTGCTTAAAAGACGAGATATCGCTCGACATCTCTCAGTTTGTCACATTCTCTTCTTCTAAAACTCGTCGTGGACTTGACCTCTGTATTCTCCCTGCCCGCACCTCTACCTTTCGAGATTTTTACTTTGTGCGTGTCTGTCCTCTCTGGAATTCTCTTCCTTCTGATATCCGCCTCTCTAACTCTACTTCTGCCTTTAAACGTCATCTTAAAATTCTCTTTACTAAACGCCTCAACAATGTTTTTGATGTGCATAACATTCGCACTTGGCGTTTAATCTGTCCCTTGTGTCGCCGCTCTAACCTGTCTTCGGCATGCACGTGTTAGTGTTATCTACTCCACTGTTAATCTTTTTTTTTTCTCTCTCTTATCCCATTTTCCGCCCATTTCCCTTTTTTCTATAGCTTTGCTTTGCTTTCACTTTTACTATAATTTTACTTGTTGATTATTATAATTTTTGATTATTAGTGTTGTCATTGTATTTCTCGCCTTATTGTTTTGTTTTGTTTTGTTTTGTTTGACCATTGGAGAACGAACTTTGTAAGGGACTTCGTGTCCTATTGTCGTTTTCTCCGTGGATATTGTAATCTTGTCCAGAATCTTTATAAATAAATAAATAAAATAAATAAAGTCCTTTCTAGCACAAAACAGAAGATGTGCAGAATTATCATAGCATATTATCAAGCACTTACAAACAGAAATCTTGAGTTTATTTTGATTAATGAGCTATTTTTGTTCTTCATAATGTCAGAGAATGTGACTTCCTTCATGAAGCCTACAAAGCGAACACCGTCAACATGGCATGAAAACATTCAAATCGGCATGTCTGAAAACCACTCTCAACAGCCCAAATCGCCTCAAAAATTACACAAATTGCTTTAGTAACTATCTATCTTTCTTGTTCTGACGTTCAATTTTCAAGAACAACTTCAAATTTTCAAGCTTTCGAGTTTTCGAACTCTAGATCGCATACTCAAATCTGAACCGTCGTAGCGGCTCTTTGGGGGGAGGGGACGGGGTGAAATGTCAACACTTTGTAACACAGGCATCCCGGTACATAGAAATATATGTCTAGCAGATTCATACAGCCCCCCCCCCCCCCCCCCCAAAAAAAAACACAAATGCCTCAAGAACTGTCGATCTTTATTTTCGTGACGTTTATTTCTCAAAAGGTTCTTGATAATAATGTTTCTGAGACTTAGCTTTCATTTTCTCAATAACAACATGATGAAATTTAGGATAAGGACATTTCTCATTAAAATAACCTAAAATTAAATGATTATTTGTTTATTTTTGTGCACATTTCAAACATTTTGTTAACATTAATCAACCAATTTAGTCCTTCTTCGCATTTTCCTATTAGTGCCTCAGGATAGCTTTGTGTAAATATGTGAATTTATGAAACATTTTTAATGCTATTTTAAACTACCAATCAATGCATCAAAATACGAAGCGGGTTAAAATGCCTAAAATAAAACCCAACTCTGGCTCTGTCATCTCCTTGAATATAATAACGTTTTCCTATTTGTGTCTCAGGATAGGTTTCTATACGTATAATATGCCTGTGTTAGAGCGTTATCAGTTTGCTCGTGACTAACTGAATTTGCATCAGTTAGTTTCTATGTATACAGTGGTACCTCTATTAAGCAGTGACCCTCAGGACTTTCCAAAGTGGCCTCTTAATAGAGGTTAGCTGATAAATACAGGTATAGAATAGGTATATGAATAGATTTGGGACTTTTTATTGTGACCGCCTAATAGAGGGTGACCGCTTAATAGATATACCACTATATATGTATTGTGCATGGTCTATTTATGATACATTATGAATTTCAATCCCTCAGAATCCCTTCTGTTCAGTAGCCCGAGTAATCGCTCACAGAGCGTCTAGTTCTAATAGATACTGAAACAAGTGGTTCAGCTCAGCATCTTGTATCACAAGATAGGATTTGTTCCTATTGACCAGCTTTCAAAAAGTCAAAAGACTTGTCAAACTTTTGTGTATACAAATTAACATGACTATTATGATACTGAATAATTACTTTAGACTTGGCAGTGTTTAAGCGCATGCGTACTAAGTAGCCCATTCTATTAACCTGCTGTGAAAATTCACCGATTTGCCAAACTCTTGTATTTACAATTTAACATATTTATTGTTCTACTGACGAATGATTCATTCAGTTACATTTTTCAGTGTTTAAGCGCATGCGTACTAAGTAGCCATTCTACTAACCAGCTGTCAAAAGTCAAACGATTTGCCATACTCTTGTATTTACAAATTAACATGACTATTATTCATTATTTATTCGAATGATTCATTTACATTTGGCAGTGTTTAAGCGCATGCGTACTAAGTAGTTCATCAAAGTGAAAGCTATCTTGATGGACGGCACCTTGGCAAATGTTTTGGCCGAACTTGATAGCGAAAGACTACGGGATGTCATGTTGTTATTGTAAGTAAGAAAGTAAGCTAGTTAGTAAGTAATTGCCAGTGAACTACTAATAAATATGATTAAAATCAAATTGTGCTGTGTCTTTCTTTTGAGAATGGTCTTCGAGAAGTCTTGTATTTTGCCTTCTCCCAGAAAAACGAGATTTCCTCGGATTCCTGTCGGAAAAAGTATGGAATGCTCGCATTCTAATGAGGTAGCTACGTTTATTTAAAGCATTCAATATACCACATTCACTTGTCTGTCAATTTTTATAATGTTATTCGAGACTCTGCAGTTTCATGTGCACTCATAATAAATAATATAAAATGATGATTTTGTTTTAGCCGGATATATATACTAAAACAGTAAGTAAACTTTATTTAGGCAGGGTGGCCCATTCAGCAACTAGGCTGGTATCCAGAGGGGCCCTGCAAATAATACCTTATATATGATATAAGATAAGGATATTAGAACTATTAACTATGTACATATTATACTAATAAATTTACACAGTGTAGAACATTTAACGAACGTGACTGAATGGATAGTGCAGTGGCTTACCACTCGACTCTCACCGCTGCCGCCCAGTTTTGAGTTCTGGCTCGGGCATGAACTATGTCAGGGTCTGAAGGGAGGGGAGGGGGGGGGGGGGGGGGGGTCCCAATATCAGTTAAGGGACTTGTCAGAAATTAGCAGGGGGAGGGGGGGGGGGTGGAGTTTTGAAATGAAGTGATGAAAGTTTCATGACCCTACCAAAGTAAAGGATCATAATATCTTGACCCTACCCTGTCACAGTGTCTTCTTTTGCACAATCCTCATTTTTGGTGGATTATTATTTTGTGGCCCTCCCTTTTTAGCTTCTTAAAAAGTGATGACCCTCCCCCAGTTTCCACCCCCTCCCCTCCCCCCCTGCTAATTTCTGACAAGTCCCTAACAGCTAAATTTAGCTGTGTTGAAGTGGCCGCGCGAAACCTAAGACGAGTGCTAAAAGCTACATCTGACATTGAGACAGCGATTAATTAATTGTTTTCTTATTTTCCTCGTTAACGCACTGACAACAATGCTATTCAAAATCCATTCTAATATTATAATAGCTAATTTCTCACAAAATTGACAGTACCTTATCCTTCTTATCGAAAGTTAAACTGTTTTTCTATTGTGTTTGTAACAGCAACATCGTTGACAGTTTGCTGTGGCCATTTTTGGAACCAATGCTTAAACATGAAAAGAGCTGATTATGTATGGAGACGCAAAAAAAAAAAAACAATAAGCCAAAACTATACTGGAATATATCATCTAAGAAATCTTCTTTCATTATGAAACTTGATGATCAAGTTCAGACAAAAATCTATAGGTTTACAAATTTTACCTTACTGTGACTCTTCTAATTGCCTGATTTGACAGTAAAATTAGTGTCAAAAACAATGACAAATAATGACTTAATTTGATCATGAAACAATTGCAGTCATTCTATTCATATTCTGACGTTTGTATCAGTTCGAAGACATCTTGAATAAGACTACAGAATCAACAGTCCTAAAAATCGTTGTTAAAAGTTAAGGGCTCTGTGGTCCTTATTGGTACTCAAGAAGTCTCCATTGTCGTACTATGGACGTGTAAGGTAAGTGAGAACATTAACGACCTTGTTTATATAACAAAATAGTGAAATCCAAAAGCGCACTTTGATGAAACAAAACTATTTGTTTTAGTCGGCTAATTATACCGACTTCAGTTCTCAAGACCGAGACAATGTATATTGCATTTTGATGTATAGTGCCATAATGCTAATATTCATTTGTGTATAATTGATTTTGAAAGATCCAGAACAATAATAAATTCAAAAATCATCTTAACTTTGAGCTCATTCAGCTTAGTTTCGATTTAACATATAGATGTTTTTACAGTTCTCGTCGTTTACCTCAGCAATAATTATACTGTGTAATACGGAGATTCTTTAGAATTTTATTACAGTCCGCAGTAATATGACATATGTAAATGTCAACATACAATTTAAACGAAATCCAATGACTGTAGCCAGAATATTCTATAAAAAATATATTCTAAAGAATATATATCTCACTATAGAGTCTGAAGCTAAGATGAAAGAAGAGAACAGAGAAATTGTCTTGTTATAACTATTTTTTTTATTTTGAATCATAAATGGAAAAGAGGAATGAGTTTCTTAATTTCAAAAGAATACAATTTCACGATTGTAACAGGTAGTGAATATGTAATTGCATGAATAATGGAAAAAGGTAAAAACCGAGAGAAGTGAAATGGTGTAATAATACTAAAGATGTGACATGAAGAACACTTCAACAAATAATAAAAAATGCCTAAACATTTCACTGAATGTAGTCAAATTCTAAAGAATATATATTTTAATCGCTATAGAATCTGTCATTGAGAAAAGTGATTAAAACCGAGAAAAGTGAAATGGTGTAATACTATTTAAAACACTCGAAGCACGTGTTTTATCAAGTATGAAAAACCCTCGGCTACGCCTCGGGTTTTTATACTTGGTAAAACACCCTGCTCGTTTTTTAAGTATTACATAGATTTGTATATTATATATCACAAATGGAAGAGATGAAATTTTTTATAATTTCAAACAAATAAATGTCCCTTTTGGACCCGGAAGTCAGAGTGTGAATGTGTATTTGCATGAACAATGCAAAAAGTAACCAATTCCCCAAAAGACCTGTTTGATTAATTATAAATCTACATTTCCCATTATCCTTGCCGGTTTCAGTTCATTTTAACATGGTTTTCACATGATTTCCAAATGTCTGTTTAATTTATTTAAAAGACAAAGTAGATTTATACGATAAGTAACAAAATCGTGCCTTCATTTTGTTTTCAGTTGAAGACCAAATTGAAATTTCATCTTATTAATTTGTCATGGAAAATTTAAGAAAACAACAATGGATACTAAGCTTAGCCCTTGTTTTAATGTTGTGTTTGGCACCTGCAAGTTCTGAAGGTAGGCTTAACATATGTACATGGTTTCATATAATACACACTGAGTCTCCCCGATTAGTAGGGCACACTGCGTCCAGCTAGAAGATTGAGCGGACGTTAAAAAAGTTATTATGTATTTATTTATTACTAACCAGCAGTGACGGAATAATGACTCTGATTCTTCATCCATGAAAATTCCTCGCATTTCCCTTCTTTTAATCTAGTGATACTAAATAAAAATAAGAGAAAACAGAAAATTGAAATTACAGTACAAGCCAATTCTCTATCCTAACAACTTTCTGTAACTAATTAATTGCAAAAGCGTTTAAATGTTAAAATTAGAAAAAATAACAAAAAAATGTAAATTTAGAAATTCTACACCAAAAAACAATTTGTATTCGTCATGACGATGTCCCCTTTCTCTCCCCAAGTCCCTCTTTCCTATCTCTTCCCCTCCCCTTGTGAGCCTGGCTACGCAGGTCATCTTACAACTAGGTGCTAATCATAACAATTTAGTTCTTGTGAATAAATGTAGAGGGGGTTGGGAAGGGTGGTGACGGTTGTACACATGCAGTAATAAATGTTGAAACTTTTGAGAAAGGTTACTAGTAGTACATGTCTGACTTCACAGTCTTTTTATCTCTTTGTAGGTGTTTTAGTAGTTGCCAACTGTTCACGTTATGAGTTTAACAAAAATACAAATTATTGGACTGCAAGTAAAACAGCGTGTGAAAGTAAGAAAGGCACGCTGGTAGCCATGGAAACGTTGGCAGAATGGGAATTCGTTAACAACCAGATACAGAATATGAATGTTTGGCCTAATGAATGGTACATTGGTCTGATAAAGAAAAACAACGTATGGAAATGGATCAACGGACATACACTCACTTACGTCGATAAGTGGTATGGTCCACATGATAAAAATACAAACCATACAAAAATGATAAAGCGTTATGATGGACGACATGGGTTGTTTGATGATGTACTTAGTAGCGAACGGCCATTGCCTTACATTTGCGAATACCCCATAGGTAGGAAAATATATAATTTTCATCTTTTACATATTAAACGTATATCACTGAGCTATAAAATTAAACTGATATAAAATGGATCGCTTGCGATTCAAGCAGTTATAAAGAAATAGCGATAGTTGAAAACTAAACTTGATAGTTTGATAATGTTTAGAAAATGCGCTCTGTAAATATTAAATAATTATCGTTATAAAACTACCAACGTCAATGGTCTTCCTACTATACACCTAGCCTCCTACACAGGCATTTCCAAGGCAGAAAAAAAAAAAAAAAAACGAAGAAAAAGAAAAGACAACGACGCGGGCTTCCTGTAGCATATGGCAAAACATGACTGAAGGGAGGAGGAGGGAGACAAAAAAGGAAGCCCACCAAACTCACTCTCTCGGACTCAGGAGTTGCCTGCGGAGGAGGCTATTATTAACCTAGATTATCACAATTCACCTGGATTCAATACATTCACAGTAACAATAATACAAGTTCTAAGGCTTGGATATCTTTTCTATATATCGTAGTATCCAATGAATGTACAAAACATGCACAAACAACGTCTTCTAGCGGAACACTGACAACAATGTCTTCTCTCAGTTCAACTACAGGTAATAGTCTGTCTATTTTTTTCCCTTTTATCATATTGACAACTTATTGACTTTATTGACTTTCCACAACAAATGGTGAAACTTCGCGATTTAAAGTAACGGTTTCAACATTTGCTTCAACATCCGTTGAATTTTGTTGAATTATGGCAATGTTTAAAGGCTTTTAAACTCTTTCAACATTGTTGAAACGTGTTGAATCGATGTTGAATTAATGTTGAAAGAGTTTAAAAGCATTTAAACATTTCCATTAAACAAAATTGAACGGATGTTGAAGCAAATGTTGAAACCGTTTGCCCGGGCCTTAAAGCGTGCACGTGATAATACATTTCTGATACGAAATTAAATTTGTCATGGAGTAACTTGTATTACATCATCTTATTTTTGGTTATATGTCAACGTCATAGATGCATGGTTTATTTAAGATGCAGAAGAAACTGTTAGCTGTGATATACATTCTGCTTCTAAATACTGGAACAAACACCTGGATGATAACTAAAAATTGGGGGGGGGGGGGGGGGGGAGGGGCTGAATACAACAAAGAGAAGAAAAATATGCCCCTTCGGAAAGTCTTGATTTGCCATTATCAGGAATATTTCTTATCAAAAAGACTTTTTATACCCTAAGCGACACAAAATTGTCAGTTATATTCTTTTCCGGATCCGGGTCCCTAACAGTTCTGATCCCACTAAATTATTTGCTTGTTTTGATTTATTTTCTTAGTGACGCAAAGACCAACAACAACAACAACAACAACAACAACAAAAGCAACAACTACAACCACCCCCACCAAACCATCGACTGCAACATCTAAAAGTATTAATCCAACCGAGAAAACAGCGAAAAAAACAAACGTTTGAAAGCCGCATTATTACAAGTATTCCTACATCTCATACAGGTTTTCTTAACACAAAAACAGAAGTTAAAGAAACTCCTAAGTCTCCAGTACCTACCACGGTTGGGAAACCAAAAGATGATCAGAAATCAGGTTCGAAAACTTTGAGAAGATGTATACAATACTTTGTTAAGATATATTTATCAACCAGATTTTCTCAACAAAATGACCTCCTACCAACATATGTACGTGGCTTCATAGCTCAGTTGGTAGAGCATTGCACCGGTTCTGCAAAGGTCATGGGTTTTAATCTCGTTGAAGGCCCGAAATTTTTTTCGGGCTTCTATAATTGCAATTACATTAATTGCTTTATATTCTGCGACGATCATAATCATACACAATTTAATCGCTGCGGATCAGACCAACATATATATCTACAAGTTTCTCAGTGAATTTGGAGCATCTTTGAAAATCCAGGGGATACCTACCACTAAATTTTAAAAGGCTCCATTTAAAACCTTGGATTTGCAAAGGTGCATCCAAAACATGATCTTCTATCAGTTGAAATGTTTTATCGAGAGTTCTCTTGTAGTATTTTAAAATACTCAGAATAACCTGTCCCTTCTTTCTCTGTAGATAATAAACAAGACGACGGAATGATGATCATATACATTGCTGTTTCACTTGCTGTCGTATTTGCTATCTTGATGTGTGTGTTGGGTGTATGTTACTGGAAAAGATTGAAAAAAGGTAACTCAAAACCAAAACTACCTAAAGCAAATTACAATATTACATTGAGAATCAATATGGAGAAGAAGCTGATCTGAATGTTGGGTGGCTTTTATTTGTATATGGTTGATTAGTTGTTTGATTGGTAAGTTGAGTATTTGGTTGGTTCATTTACTGCACATTGATTTGTTGGGTGTGGTGACTTATTGGTTATTTAATTGGTAGGCTAGTTTTAACCTATTATGTGGTTTAGTTGGTTGGTTTGCTCGTTGATTTTGATGGTGCATTGAACAATTAGCTGGTTTTATAATTCGTCTCATGCATTTTTTATCTCAGTTTGGAGTTGTTAGTTGAGTTGTCAGTCAATTGATTGGTTTGTAGGGTGTTGCTAGGGACGTTGTTTCCTAGATTGTGCATGTTGGTCGGTGGGTTTGACATAATAAGCTTTTTTTCCAAAAGTACTTAATTTCTCTATCATGTTTCTAGAAAAACGCAAAATATCTGAAGATAAGTTGTAAGTACTACATTTAATTATTAATAATTGATTTCATATTTTATAAAAAGGAAAATCTCTGATAAAAGCACTTTTTTCCTACAGAATAGACTCTTCAATGGCAACGTCTCCACAGCCAACAACTACAGCTAACGTCAATGAAATCATGAAAAGCAGTTCCTTCGTTGCGTTCAAAATGGTACACAATAACCTCTCGGATTCAACAGCACCAAGCGGGGGGCCTGTGTACGACAATGTGTGCACCGACAACAACCAAGGTGTTGATAGGGGAACACAGCTGACCGATACCAATGAAGGCTCACAAGGCAATCAGAATGTCTCAGTGAAGAAGAAGAAGTTCAGTTTGAAGAGGAATAAAGGAAGTGTGTCCGAATCGAACAGGATTTCTAAAGCAGATGAAGTAAAGATAAACGAGGTTTCCGCAAGTACTTCGACGGATGAAATCAAGAGCTCAGATGAAGTTGTTTATGCAGCAATTGACGAAACAAAAAAGGAAAAGGTAATTTGTTTGAATTGTCATAAAAATAAACATATATGAAATAATTAAACTAAAATGAGCCATATTTTACTTCTGAAAGTGGTTTTGTCTTTTTTTTTGGTATTCTACAAATTTTTAATTTTTCAAAATATTCGATCACCAATTCAATCACCCACTGTCCAATCATATTACATCACATATATGACAATTTCTTTGTTTAGCGATTATTTTTTTGAGCTTTTCATTAATTAAACGCATTAATCAAAACATGCATTATTCAAGTAATTACATTTTCATTGATTATTCATTTATTTGTTCAATTATTTATATTAATGTATATATTATGTATATCATTTACTCTCCGTTCAACATCGTTCCAACGACCTTTTAAATTCGCGTTTGGGTGGGGAAAAGGGAAAAAAGTCCTGGGAACGAGGTTAAAGGAAATTGAAAGTGTTTTGAATTCAAATGACAAATTCTTTCCACAGGTAAACGAAGAAGTCACATATGCAGATTTGGCACCATTCAATAACAATGCTGAGGTTAATGTGCACAAACCACAACAGTACCAGCCCGTTGAATACGCTGTGATCATTGGCAAGAAAGCCTCGAAATCCTCGAAATAGATCGAAAATATATAACTCTATCATCACTGACTGACCATTTAGGCTTATTTTATCCTGATTCAGAATGTGTATCAAGCCTAACTAGGGGAGGGGTACGTAAAGGGATTGTGCACCCTATCCTGATCATGAGGACCTTGGCCTCTTTCGATATAAAAATATATATATAAACCTGCAAACTTTCCAAAATGTATGATTGTGCACTTCTTCCTGATCGTGGAGTACCCCTAAAGATAATCTTGGAACCGCCCATGTTACAGAGCAGTTAAATATCAACTAAAATTAAAATTGCTATGAAGATACTGAGTCACGAATTAGGATTTATTCTCAGAAGCTTTTAGTACTAGGCAGGGTCGTGACGAGGGTTGTTTTATCGTGATTGATCCCGATACAAAAGTTACACAAAAGTTTGATCCCTGATCCCAAAAGCTCACGTATTTTGATCCTTGATTGATCCCTGAACTTATTCATACGAACCCGATCCCTCTTCTGTGATCCCCGACCCATGACATGTGATTTTTGATACCACATCTCTCGTCACGACCCTGTACTAGGAGTTTGGATAAACATGAAAGTTTCTGAACGTAAGCAAGCTTCATTAAGATAAAGCTGAGTAGGAATATATATTATGACGCTTCCATAAAATGGCAGGTTTTTCAATTTCGTATAACAAATAATTACAATTGTGAAGAAAATAATATAAGGACTTTAGAAATTAGGATTTTACTTCCAGAAGCCAAATACTAGTAGTTATGTATATATATAATGCGGATTAAAATAAACCTTTCTGAACGTAAATAGAGTAGGAAGCTGCATTATGACTGACAAAACAGACTAGAAATATATTTAGAGCGAAAAAAGTATATCCATAAAATATAATAAAATTGCTGATAGTACTATGTAATAGTTTATTTAGTGACAATTAAAGTTGTAATCAATTATTGTTTCCTTTGTGTTTGATGTTTCTATTTGATTAGTGTCTTTTAAGGCCTGCTCCGGGTCATAAGATAGCCCAAGATTGCTCAAAATAACTAAAATTGCCTAAGACCGCCTGAGACCGCCTTAGATCGCCTTAGATTTTAGGAGATTTTTTGCTAAACTCGCGATTTTAGGACCCGGAGTAGGCCTCTTTTATGCATATATAGCATATATTATATTTATTTTATTTATTTATTTATATCAGAACCCCCAAAATGTTTACTTGCAAGTAGGCTAGTCAGTAGTTCCAATAAACATAATTCTTATAATTCCGAACGTACAT
Organism: Metridium senile; assembly: GCA_949775045.1. Lineage (NCBI taxonomy): Eukaryota > Metazoa > Cnidaria > Anthozoa > Actiniaria > Metridiidae > Metridium > Metridium senile. Next base: position 9,391,337 of record OX459101.1, on the reverse strand, counting down.
AAGGCAAGCTGAAATAATGCAAAATGAAATTAAAGTATGCAATTTTATTTCATTACAACATTTTATTGCATCCTTGGCCTTTCCTAATGAGTACCACCAATACATACAATTTAATACATGTATAAGCTAAGTTTTTACAAAGTGTACATTCCGGCAGTAGATTCGACAAACTAGATAGTCTGCTAGCAAAAAAAATATTAAAAGTTATTTATTTATGCGACTTGCATTGATCACTTTCTGTATCCAAATATTTAACTATTTAGGTTTTAGTTTGTACTGCGTGTCAGTAGCTTATACAGCCAAAATAAATGTTTAGATTTAGAAACGAAAGAAAAAGTTATAATTGATTCTTCCGCAAGTAAAATTGACAGAATATATGTTTGCCAAGCCCGGGTGGACTCGTTAAGTGGCGGATTTTGAAATTGACCCCTAAAAAGGTACGAATGAATTAAAAGAACTGATGTAGTCTTGTTGACTTCAACCCCTAAAAGTTACGACTGTGCGATGGCCTCGGCAGCCAAGCTTAAATCATCGACAAAGTCAAGTATAAACGTCCCTAAAATGGTAGGAAGTGACATGTATAATTGACGTTTGAGCGAGAATCCTAATGTACACACAGGATTTTCGCCCCTAAAAAAAATGCCGTCACATCACCCCTACCACTTTGGCAAGGGAGCTCCCCTGCTGGGGTTGCCATGACTATCCTTTAAGTTCAAAATAGCCCATAGTGTTGCTTTTCAGCATTCACCAAATAGCCCTCACCAAATAAGGTGTGTGGTGAAATAGTGAAAGGTAGTCTAGTACGAAACTGAAATGTGGTTTTGTCTAGTATAGACAGAACTGACATTTCAGCATTAAACAAAAACTCAGAATAATGTAGTTTCTAAATACCCTTGTTTTAGTGCCTAACCGTAAGAAAAACTTAATTATAAATGCGTCCATGAGACTTTTGCTGCTGTTACTGGGTATCTAAATGTAGTTCTATATTCGGCCTTGGAAAATATGAAGATATGGTTTTGACAAGAGTGCATATACTGCTGTGGCTATATTATGGAATATCTGTCTTCATATACGTTAATGGTATGCTTATATATTAATCTTTACAAGAGAATGACTTTATATATTAGGATAAATAGTTATTTGAGGATAAATGGGTACTCGGATTGCTTATTAGAAAGAGATAATAGGAATGGATGAATATTAGTTAAAACAGACGAATATGATATGAGCTCATAAACATGCTAGAACCTGATCAATTATCGGTGCAATTTAACACTACTCTTCAGGGAGTTAAGATACTACTGTAAATGTTGTCATTATGGTGGATGACAAACGTGTTTAATACCAAAGATATTATTTGTTTGTAGTTACCAAGATGTAAAAGCAACGTGAATAGTTTTGCAATATTTTTTTATTATCGAACTAGTCATAGACGAGTAAAAATATAGCAGGAGTAGGACTGGATCGAGTAAAAATATCCAGCGATATTTTTACTCGTCTATCTAGCGCTCAAGTAAAACAACATTTTGCATTATAAAAGAACAAAAACCTTTTGATTGGATAATAAATAACTTATTAAACAGTTTAATGTGTAATATGGCTGTATATTTTACTCGTTAACTTGCATTTTGACTCGCCCGGAGGCTCGTCAAAATACAGCGTTTCACTCGTAAAATATCCAGCCATATTACACATCAAACTGTCTAATAAGATATATGTATTAATCAATTCGGATATCTTACTAATAATTTCTATAAAAAGCAGAGAAGGTTACGAACAGGCTACTAATCATTGTAGATCAAAACGTACCAATCATGTCGAGGCTATGAGAATAATTGACTTATACTCCTAAGTTGATTTCACATGTTGGCAAGCAGACTAATAGTCTTCAGACGATTGTCTTTCCTCACAATAACAAAAACTGCCCACTCTACTAGGGTGGTGATCGTGAGCAGGACTGTTTTGTTGAGATACATAAGGTGGCATTTCAATATCTTCGCATGCAAAATGCCCTATATATTAATTGAGTATCTTGTTATGCATTGCTCTATTTAATTCATTCCTAAGCAAAAAATTGTTGTTGCTAAAAAATCGTTAAATTATAAAACTAAAGTTAAATCATCCTGTCTCGTTAGAATATTGATAAATATTGCATTTCATTTCTCATTTTTTCACATATATGTTACAATGTGAGATTAAATTATATTAAAACTAATGTATGTGCTTTGTTTATTTTGACTTGAGTGTTAAAAATTAATTCGTATTCAGTCGTATAACGAAAAAACGCGTTCAACAATTGAAAACGCTAAACGATTAGGTTAGAGAGCACAAATACCGTCCCACTCACATTCTAAAATATATCAAAATATCAGACTGCAAACTCGTACCCAGTCGTTACTCTTCTTCTTTCCCGGGCGCGCGCAAAGGGTCAAGGGAAGGAGTAAGAAAAAGTAACTCGCTTCGCTTTCCGGATTCCGTCTTCCTTTGATGCACCGCGAACCGTAAAAAAGAGACAGAGAAGCGACTGGGTACGAGTCTGATCCGACTGTGCAACTGATTTTTATGGCTCACAAAATTCGCTCTTTCACGCAGTGCATGCTGGTAAGTTATAATCGATCTTTAATGCCCTAGCTGAATGCTATTGAACAATTTTTGCACTCTCACTATTTCATTTTTTCTATTCAAAATAAAGCAAACAACTGCTCGTGCTACATGTTCTTTGCTGGTAAAAACAAGTCATGGACCGACAGCCTGGGGGAATGTTCCACAAACGGAGGTAGCCTGGTATCGATGGAAACAGAAGGTGAATGGAAGTTTATAAATAAAAAAGTACAGGAAAGAAATTTTGGCGACAATGAGTGGTGGATTGGGTTAAAGAAGCAAAGTGGACAGTGGAAATGGACGAGCAATTGGCTGCTTACTATTTTAAAATGGCAGACAAAAGTCCATGAACCCAATGGTGATGGCAAATGTGCAGCCATGGCAAAAAACTTTTCAACAGGATACCAAGGACTGTTTAAAGATATGAGATGCTTGACACCTAAAAGGTTCATTTGTGAATATGAAATAAGTAAGTAATCGTCAACTTGTTGAACATAGTAGATTTGTTAATTTATCGTTAACTTTTTAATTCAAAAATAAAATTAAAGAGGAGAGATCTCGATTCGTTATTAATTTATCGATAGAAAGCTGAAAAAAAAGGAATATAGGAAAAACAACTCTGTCAAGCTCGACTTACATGGATAATTGACAGACTTAAAATATAGGTTGTGCACAAAACTGCAATAGCATAACACCATCAATTTTGAGTATATGATTTTAAGCAGTTTATAACTGGCTCCACAACATTTTTATTGTAGGGTTTTTAAATATAGTTCATAATAAATGATACATCGATTATCTAATATTAACTTGGATCTTGGCATAATGAGTATCACAACAAACAACTGCTACAGATGAAAGTCACAGTATATATGTCAGCAACTTATGAGTCCCTTATAAAATAAGCACTTTGTACATATTAAATGACTAATAATAAGCATTTAGTAGCTGTTTAAATAGCAGCAAATAATCTTATCGATTTAAACAAATCATGTTTAAATATCAGTTAATCATGTTTAATTAATATCAGTGTTTTTCTGTTACATTTAGCCAAAGCCATATGCGAACATGTCGATTCAAGCTACATCTACTGTACCCATAAGAGAATCTACGAGGTATCAAACCCTGTATACACTAGGAATGTTACAAAAACAGCTATCGGTGAGGATATAGTTCGGCAGCATTTTTCATGACAGACAGACAGACAGACAGACAGACAGACAGACAGACAGACAGACAGACAGACAGACAGACAGACAGACAGACAGACAGACAGACAGACAGACAGACAGACAGACAGACAGACAGACAGACAGATAGTTTATGAGTATTATTTTACTAGTATCTTTGCTTGCTACATGCACTTTCCCCTTATTTTATTTCACACATTTTAGTTTTTTGACATAAGCAATTTCTTTTTTAGCACCATCTCTAAACTCTTCTGCTGTGGACATTAATTCAACCCAAATAGGTCAGTTGACGTTCACCATCATCTGACATGACATTTGCAGAGCTGACCACTTTTTTGTTATACCTTTCTTACTTGATTACTTTTTTAACTTTCTTCTTTTTACTAAATGCTCAACATTCTTGCAATTATATATTATTTTATATTATTTTTTTTCGATGTACTGTTCCGATTCTCTTAATAACAAATATTTATTGTCTGCAGTGTCACCTACCAATGCAACACTGAGTCCCAATAGTACAAGCAAGATAGGCATAATTATCTTCCTTTCTATGTTCGGTATTATCTTGTTGGTATGCACTGTTGTCTTCACTTATGTGTTTTGTTTGTGGGTATACCAACCAGGTAAGGCAGTTATTTATTGTCTACTATTATTTCATTGTTCCCAATTGCCATCATTATTATCATCACCATCAAATTTTCATCTTGGTCTTGGTCTGTGTACCAGCGATATACTCGTAAGTGGGGCGTTTCGCAACGCGTTATGCAGGGTGGGCGGGTGGGGAATCTACTTCAGCCTACACAGTGTCATAGATGGGAATGGCACAAAAGGGAATGTACACGCTAATATATACAGAACGATGCATGATGGGATATCTATTATTATGTAAATACTCGCTATTTTTCTTAGTGTTTAGAATAGTCTGTAGAGCAGTCGTTTTGTGGGGTTTGGGACTCCTGCTATATTTACGTACTCGAAAGATACATATATATGGTTCCATATTTATCGCTCGTTTCAAAAGTTTCCCAAAACGAAATCCTGCTCTGCAGGCTAGTATACACCTATTTCAATTAACGTTGTCCATCTGGAATGGTTGATCTGAGACCGATAGGAATTGCGGGAGCTCGTTAAATTTCAAATACATTGTTTTAATCACACTTGAATGGTGCTGAATTACAGATAACAGTATTTCAGAAGTAAACATTAATATTCAAGTGTGATTATAATAGTGTATTTGCAATTTAACGAGCTCCCACAATTCCTATCGGTCTCAGATCAGCCATTCCAGATGGACAACGTTAATTGAAATAGGTGTATCATCATCATCTCCATTTTAAGGAGACCACAAAACTCATCACCTACATTACCTTAACAATGATTAATTATCATTAACATTATCATGTGGTTTAGCTAACGTTACTTTGCATTAAATATCTCTTTTTATATTATATTCTTAGGTTACCAAGGTTATGGAAGCGAAAACCGCAAGTACGCAAAACATATATTTACAAATCTAATATCATTACTAATTAAAACTCGCAGTAAATGTATCCAAATGCCTTCAAAGCAGTGTTATCAATTGCAACTTTAGTCTCCCTCAGCTCGAAGCCGCTATTAGTGTCTGGCCTTCTGTCTCTTCCACTACAGGAAGCCCGACACTAATAACGGCTGCGAGGGAGACTATTTCGACATCAATGCCAAATATTTAGAAGAAAACAGGACAAAAGAAGAAAACGTTATAGCTACTTCTGACCAGTTTTATTTCAGAAAACACTAATATTATAAATAATAATTTTAATCAATTTTTTCATAAACAAATAATCACCATTATCATTGAAATTATTAATTAATGACCAATTGTGTTGACAGAAACCTGGGAGAGTCAACACCGTTAGCCGAAAGTCCATCAGACAGTGAAAGCTACAGCAAGTCACAGACAGTAAGCCGATTTTATGTCGACATTGAGCACAATGTGGAAATCGCAAGAACTGAAGAAAGCTGGGATTCTTCTGGCAATGATATTCATGTACCAGAATCTACAGAACTCGACTCGCATATTGCTGAGAACCAAGATAGTGAGACAAAAGATGAAACGATCCCTGTAATTTATGCCCAAGTTCATAAATCTTTGTCAAAGACCCCACTAATGGAACAAGATGGTTTGAGTGGTAAGAATAGCTTTGAAATGAAAACTATTGAAACGGATCATACTGAGAAAGAAGACGCACGCCCTGAGATATCAAAGAAACCCCCCAAAGATGCAGTTGTTTATGCAAGCTTACAAAGTATAATGCCTAAGCCACATGTTCAGCCACGTACTGTAATATCAGAAGATAACGCTCGACATAGATCAAACACCGCATGCACAAAGTTCACTTTGGACGAAAACAACGTTTCTATGGAAACTAATCCTACGCCACTAAGAAAAAAGACATGGAATAGTCGTTCACGTTGGTATGACGTAGAAGACCAAGGCGAAAATAGCTGCAATGACGTCACAAGTGAGGTGAAAGGGGACCCACAAAGCAACGCGAAGGTAGTGGCTGCTGATAGTAGCGTGATTTACGCAAAAGTTGACAAATCGAAGAAGACGAAGAACAAACAACTAGAGAAGGAGTGATGTAGTCGATAAATTCAGTTTTTTTCAGAAAAATCTACTTTCAAAATCCAAACAAACGAAAAATATATAAATTTTGAATCATTTGCAGATCATAGCAACGAGTGTTTGTAATCATTTGTGATTCTTTTTCAAAGTTATATATGATATTTACATAATCAACTTTAGCATCATGAGACATACTTGTATAAAATAAGTGATTTCAATTTAAATAATAAACATCCAATTCAATTCAATTGCGAATACATCGCTACATAAATACACACAAAAACTATATACACCAAAAATACCGACATTCAAATAAGACAACAAAAAAAGGAATCATGTAATCATATATTTGTCCATGTAGAACCATAATGAACTTCTAAGCGAACTCCTTACATTATTGTTATTATTCTTTGATAATGGAGCGTGATGATATGGCTCCGAAACATCAGAACAAGAATATTATATCCTTATTCAGTCTCTTTTTTACTACTTTATGTGTTTCAAAATCGTTACTCATAAGAGAACCATAATGGTACAGTTTATAACCTTAAGCGGCTTAAGTGGTTTTTAACAAATCATTTCATGAGTTTATTGATAAACATTCATGGAAACTGTCGAGTAAACTCCTATAGGCTGCGTCGGTGTATATATAAACGATAGGTATAAATATACTAGTATAGGCTGCGTCGGTGTTTGATATAAACGATAGGTATAAATATACTAGTATAGGCTGCGTCGGTGTTTGATATAAACGATAGGTAATAGTATAATGAAATTTGTAACACTCCGACGCCTAAGGGCCTAAAGCTCAAAACGTCACTAAAGTTAAGTCAACATTTTTAACGGTGTTACAAATTTCATTATATTACCTAAAGAAATAAAGGAGATGGGAGCCAAACGCTTTACATGTGAAAAATAGGGATAAGGTTAATTTTTTAAATATTTGTTCCTCTTCCTTTATAAAAACAAAAATATATATAAAAACGACCCCTTGCAACAAAATGCACACGATGTTTACGTAGCATGCTGTCTTTATAGCAATTCAATATAGTTCCATCAAGTATTCCAATATACTTGCGTTAATGCAAAGAGCAAATACAAAAGAGACAGAACTATGCAGTGTCTGTTTTGTTTGCTTGACTTAGCGAGGGGCGCCGTAATAAAGATGTTTTCGGATATTAATCAGAGACTTAATAAGTTTATTTTTTTGAAGGTTCGTATATACACTATATACAAGTGAGAGAACAAAAGGACATAATGTCCCTACATGGTTCATACATGCACCTGAGATAATAAAGTTGTTATGATCAGAAGTTCTTGGGGTGTAATTCATGGCAGGAAGGCCACCCAGGAAATAGCAATAGGTTTTACTCTTGTTTGTAAATTATGTATAGAATTTAAATTAGAGCAGGAAATACCATAAATGTGTATATCATTTTGCCACTCATTAAATGCAGAGTTGATAGAGGTGTTTTGTTTTAAATGTTTATTTGTACTGGCAAATATAAATCTCAGACCATGATTTTATATACTAGTGATTTTATATACTAGTGCTAAGGATGATTGTCATCATCACTATTAATTTATTATGATTCATTCATTTGTTAGTTTGTGTTTTGTTTAATTGCTTGACTATCTGTCTGTCTGTCTGTCTGTTTGTTTGCTTGTCTGTCTGTCTGTCTGCTTGTTTGTTTGTTTACCGGTTTGTTTGTTCGTTTGTTTGTTTGTTTGTTTGTATTGTTTTAATTCATATCAGGTCTGTGTCTTGTCATTCCTTATTGGATATCTGGATTTATTTTTTGAACTAGCAACCATACATTTCTATTATTAATCAACCAACTCTTGTCTTTGCTTTATACAATTATTTATCCGTTATTTTTTGAAGTACTTATCTTATCCATTCCTTACCTTTATAATTCTATTGATTTATTTTATTTTCATTCGTTTTTTTTTTCCCACAAGATATATAATATAGTAGTTAAACTAAAAGTACAATATTTCATAGATCATCTGCATATATTAAAACTCACTTAAACGTTTTCGGCTATTTATCAGAACCTCACGCGATTGCGGGATTCTTTGTACACAAAACTGCTTCTGTTTGTAAACAAATTAAATTAGTTGTTGGTCCTCAACCTTTAATTTTTTTTTAAAAACTTAGGATTAGGGATAGAGAGGAATGAAAGATTTGTTTGATTTAAATTAAATTTCGTCTATTTCTTTTCAAACAATAATATTTTCTTCTTTAATATAGATACTTTAATTAGACTATACAATAAGAAATCGTATCCTCCAAAATAGTATTTCGTCCATTTATTTTCAAACAATAACATTTTCTTCTTTAATATAAATACTTTAATCAAACTGTTGGTCCTCAACCTTTTAATTTTTTAGAACTTCTCCTGAGTTTTCGGCCTTCGCAGCCATCTTCAGAGGAATCAAATCTTTGTTTAATTTAAATTAAATTTCATCTATTTCATTTCAAACAATATTTTCTTCTTTACTATCAATACTTTAATTAAACTGTATAATAAGAATTCGTATCCTCCAAAATAGTATTTCGTTCATTAATTTCCAAACAATAATATTTTCTTCTTTAATATAGATACTTTAATTAAACTGTATAACAAGAAATGGTATCCTTTGTTCCGACTCTGTTTGAAGTAATAAAGATTCGTCAATGCTCGTTTCTCTTTCGCGGAAGACTTTCATTAAAGTAATTACGGGTCTATTAGTACTGATATGGTGTTTCCATTTTCCATTCGTTAAGTAATATATAAATGAACTATAAGTATTCTAGTCTATTCTTAAATCATTCATGGTCGCGCAAACGAAGCATGCGACACTTAAAGTTAACTGCTACATAGAATAAATAGAGTTAAACGTTGCAGACGATAATCCTTTGACGAAAATGGGATTTTTCTTTTCATGTCTCTCTTTCGTTCTTATTCTACGGTTTTGTAACACCCAGAGCCATTCATCTTATTTCTCTGTGCTCAAGTTTCATCGATTAGAAGCAACGGTTATTAAAGTTAATACTGAAGAAAGTGATATGTCGTGCTTTATGCAATGCAACCGTTTGGTGCCAGAATGCAAGTCTATAAACATGGCTGCCAAGCCCGATCAAGATGGTACGTACGAGTGCATTTTGCTGAGTGAACGAGTGCCCAAAGATAAGTACGGACCTTTGAAAAGGTCGGACAGCTATCACCACTATACAAGACTGATGGTAAGTTGCAACTTACAGTATTATCCATGAATTGATTATACATTACATCTTTATTACCACAAGATAAATAAAATAGGAAGTTTATTGAATTGAAATACTAAATATTAGGGGTAATTCGCTTCCCAGAATTGCTAAAATTTACAATAACAAAACAAAAGGCCTAGTCTGGGACCTAAACTCGCCTGAACTCGCATTAACTCGCAGCATTGAAATTTTGTGATTTTCCCTTAACTCGCCTTAACTCTCGCAGTCTCGCCCAAACTCACTGCGAGTTAAGGCGAGTTTAGGTCCCAGACTAGGCATAACATCCAACCTTCCAAAGTACCTTTTATTACTCGTGTTTTCCATATAAATATTATTGAAATATATTTACGAAAGCCTTTATATTAGGTTCTCCTCGACCCCATCTTATTTTAAAACTGATTAGTAAATCCTCTCCGATTTTCTCTCATTTTAGTAGAGCTCCACACGGGAGAATATTCCCATACAATTTGCTCGATCACGGGTATGTGCCGCTGATTAGCGTATGGTTTATGTCCTTACTGTCTGGCTTATACAGGGTATGCATTCTAACCCAAATTGTGTTAAACACGATCTAGAATTTTGATAAAAGATCGTAGATTTCATGTTTTTGTTTGTCAAAAATAGGTTGTAAAATAAACTTCAGGCAGAGCAACAAAGCTATCACTATTATAAAATACCAGAATTGAAGGGAATATGGTATGGATTATTTTACTCTTAATCCCTTTAAAGGTCATTATAAACTTACTGGATTCATCCTAGCCCATTATGGCAGAATAATATTATGGCAGAATAATTAAATCGAGAATTCAATATTGAAGCCGCAGGTCGAGCCTAATATTGAAATTGAGGCTTAAAGTGCACCTGACGCCTTTCATGATATTCTGCGAATCTGTTGTACATGAGGTGTATAATAAGTGTACTTAATTTTTATTGATGTCGACATCTCCTTTCTGAGATATAAACATTTGAAATCTAAAAATGAAAATGAAGTGACGTCATCCCAGGCCTCATTAAATATACAAATGTTCTCTGGAATTAATTATAGCATTTTTTTAAAGTTCAATATCTGTATTACTAATATTCACACTACCATTAACATTTTTACTACTTTACAAAAACAAGCTTGCTGTCAGCTTTGAAACAAAACTTTGACAAATTCCTGGGATGACGTCACCTCATTTGCATTTTCAGATTTCAAATGTTCATATCTCAAAAAGGAGAGGTCGACATCAAGAAATATTAAGTACACTTATCAGAAACCTCATGTAAACCAGATTTGCAAAATATCATGAAGGGCGTCAGGTGCACTTTAACTATATGCTATAATGGGAGAAAATGAATCCTATAGGTGTTTAAAAATATTTTTTTAACATATCTCGAACATATCTCGAGTAAGTAATTATAATGTTGTAGTCCAATAAGTGCTGTACAGTATCGCAAAATAATGGATCGCCTCTTGACTAATTAAATACGGAGATATGATTGGAGGATTATTTGTGAGGTATAATAATAAAAGTAACTAGACGCACTTAGTGCGTTTACTCAGGCTACATCATAGAGTAGTAATTGATAGGTGGTTTACCTGTGGCATTACGTCATGTGTAATCTCGACACAACGATACACCCATAGATAGAAAAGGTAAACCTAGGCTCACTGACAGGCTCAGCCTGAGTAATTAGTCCTCTGGCGGCACATCAAATAAAGGTCGGCCATGCACATGCGAGACAGCCTCTGTTACATTATCCAATTCTTCAGCAACTTGTGTGGCAACAGCATTGCGAGACAAGTACCTAAAAACATTGCAAAAACACTGTTCTTGTGTCAGTTTACATGCGTTTATCATTTAGAAATATATATTTCATTGCGAGACAAGTAGCTAAAAACTGGCAAAAACACTGTTCTTTTGTCAGTTTATATGCATTTATCATTAAGAAATATATATTTTTCAGCCGTGCGAGGACGCAGGAAAAGTTTGCCAGAACGGGGGAACGTGTATAAACCACTCCAACCACATAGACTACACTTGCCAGTGTGTGAAAGGTTACTATGGTCGCAATTGTGAAATACGTAAGTTACATTGCAGCTTAACATTTGAGTGGTAATGGTGGTCATTGCAAATAGTTGAACCTTTGAGGTCTTTCAAAGACACGGTCCGATTCAAGTTGTTGCTTTTTTGATTGGTTGATAGGCTGGCTGGCTGGCTGGCTGGCTGGCTGGCTGGCTGGCTGGCTGGCTGGCTGGCTGGCTGGCTGGCTGGCTGGCTGGCTGGCTGGCTGGCTGGCTGGCTGGCTGGCTGGCTGGCTGGCTGGCTGGCTGGCTGGCTGGCTGGCTGGCTGGCTGGCTGGCTGGCTGGCTGGCTGGCTGGCTGGCTGGCTGGCTGGCTGGCTGGCTGGCTGGCTGGCTGGCTGGCTGGCTGGCTGGCTGGCTGGCTGGCTGGCTGGCTGGCTGGCTGGCTGGCTGGCTGGCTGGCTGGCTGGCTGGCTGGCTGGCTGGCTGGCTGGCTGGCTGGCTGGCTGGCTGGCTGGCTGGCTGGCTGGCTGGCTGGCTGGCTGGCTGGCTGGCTGGCTGGCTGGCTGGCTGGCTGGCTGGCTGGCTGGCTGGCTGGCTGGCTGGCTGGCTGGCTGGCTGGCTGGCTGGCTGGCTGGCTGGCTGGCTGGCTGGCTGGCTGGCTGGCTGGCTGGCTGGCTGGCTGGCTGGCTGGCTGGCTGGCTGGCTGGCTGGCTGGCTGGCTGGCTGGCTGGCTGGCTGGCTGGCTGGCTGGCTGGCTGGCTGGCTGGCTGGCTGGCTGGCTGGCTGGCTGGCTGGCTGGCTGGCTGGCTGGCTGGCTGGCTGGCTGGCTGGCTGGCTGGCTGGCTGGCTGGCTGGCTGGCTGGCTGGCTGGCTGGCTGGCTGGCTGGCTGGCTGGCTGGCTGGCTGGCTGGCTGGCTGGCTGGCTGGCTGGCTGGCTGGCTGGCTGGCTGGCTGGCTGGCTGGCTGGCTGGCTGGCTGGCTGGCTGGCTGGCTGGCTGGCTGGCTGGCTGGCTGGCTGGCTGGCTGGCTGGCTGGCTGGCTGGCTGGCTGGCTGGCTGGCTGGCTGGCTGGCTGGCTGGCTGGCTGGCTGGCTGGCTGGCTGGCTGGCTGGCTGGCTGGCTGGCTGGCTGGCTGGCTGGCTGGCTGGCTGGCTGGCTGGCTGGCTGGCTGGCTGGCTGGCTGGCTGGCTGGCTGGCTGGCTGGCTGGCTGGCTGGCTGGCTGGCTGGCTGGCTGGCTGGCTGGCTGGCTGGCTGGCTGGCTGGCTGGCTGGCTGGCTGGCTGGCTGGCTGGCTGGCTGGCTGGCTGGCTGGCTGGCTGGCTGGCTGGCTGGCTGGCTGGCTGGCTGGCTGGCTGGCTGGCTGGCTGGCTGGCTGGCTGGCTGGCTGGCTGGCTGGCTGGCTGGCTGGCTGGCTGGCTGGCTGGCTGGCTGGCTGGCTGGCTGGCTGGCTGGCTGGCTGGCTGGCTGGCTGGCTGGCTGGCTGGCTGGCTGGCTGGCTGGCTGGCTGGCTGGCTGGCTGGCTGGCTGGCTGGCTGGCTGGCTGGCTGGCTGGCTGGCTGGCTGGCTGGCTGGCTGGCTGGCTGGCTGGCTGGCTGGCTGGCTGGCTGGCTGGCTGGCTGGCTGGCTGCAAGTTGTTCGGTTAGTTGATTAGCTTGTTGGTTGGTTACTATGTTGGATGGAAGGTTGGATGGTAGGTTAAATGGAAGGTTGGATGGATGGAAGGTTGGATGGATGGTAGGTTAAATGGAAGGTTGGATAGATGGAAGGTTGGATGGTAGGTTAAATGGAAGGTTGGATGGATGGAAGGTTGGATGGATGGTAGGTTAAATGGAAGGTTGGATGGATGGAAGGTTGGATGGAAGGTTGGATGGATGGAAGGTTGAATGGAAGGTTGGCCATGGATGGATGGAAGGTTGAATGGAAGGTTGAATGGAAGGTTGGATGGAAGGTTGGATGGAAGGTTGGATGGATGGAAGGTTAGATGGAAGGTTGGATGGATGGAATGTTGGATGGAAGGTTGGGTGGATGGAAGGTTGGATGGATGGAAGGTTAGATGGAAGATTGGATGGAAGGTTGGATGGATGGAAGGTTAGATGGAAGGTTGGCTGGATGGAATGTTGGATGGAAGGTTGGGTGGATGGAAGGTTGGATGGATGGAAGGTTAGATGGAAGATTGGATGGAAGGTTGGGTGGATGGAATGTTGGATGGAAGGTTGGGTGGATGGAAGGTTGGATGGATGGAAGGTTAGATGGAAGATTGGATGGAAGGTTGGGTGGATGGAAGGTTAGATGGAAGGTTGGATGGATGGAATGTTGGATGGAAGGTTGGGTGGATGGAAGGTTGGATGGAAGGTTGGATGGATGGAATGTTGGATGGAAGGTTGGGTGGATGGAAGGTTGGATGGAAGGTTGGATGGATGGAAGGTTAGATGGAAGGTTGGATTGGATGGAAGGTTGGATGGAAGGTTGGATGGAAGGTTGGATGGAAGGTTAATTGGATGGATTATAAATGATTGGATTGTTGTGATGGCTGACTTGGTGGATGGTTTTTGTTTATTTTAGTATAAGAATGATTCCAATTTTTTTTTTCTAAAAAAACATCTTCAGATGGTTTTCGTCTAGTGGGCTCATCGAAAAAACATGAAGGTCGATTGGAAGTCTATCACAGCGGTACTTGGGGTACTGTATGTAACGACCTCTGGGACGCGAATGCAGCCACGGTTGCTTGTAGGCAACTTGGATTCAGTGGCGTGCAGTCATACCTCACCACAGCATTCGGTGTAGGAATTGATCCCATCTGGCTGGACGATGTGGTATGTACGGGTAAAGAATCAATACTGGTTGACTGCAAGCATTTAACATGGGGAACGCATAACTGCGTTCATAGAGAAGATGTTGGAATCATATGCATTCCATAACACTACAATCGCTGTCAAAGTTAGTTAAGAAAATTGTAAATTTTGCATTTTAGTTGAGGAACATTCATGCCACTGAAATTGCCTCTCCCATCTCTCTCCACCTCGCAATATATATGTATATAGAAGTTAAACTATATCTGCATATAGGCAGATTTTGAGTAGTCCATAGGACAATATGTAAAAATCTTTCCGCTTTATGACTCTCGTGTAAAACTCGTCGGCTGATATCCTCTGGGCTCTTAGCACTGTCTAGTGTTTGTAGTGTTTTATTACTAGATAAAAATGATCAAGAAAACCCGAAGGATTAAAGTACTTTCATTAGTAGCAATGTTTTGACAGGCCACTAATTGCCTCATTTACATGTGTATATAGATTATGATTGTGAAATATGCAATAAAATGAAAGGAAAACACGTATTGCTATTTTTTATTTGGGAGGGGAGGCTAGGGAGAGTACTATTGGTGACAATCTCAAGTACACCAGTACTAGAAGTTTGTTTATTTTAATGTGGGAGGGGAGGCTAGGGATATTATTATTGACGACAATCTCAAGTATTACGGTATTATAAGTATGTTTTGGGGAGGGGTGCTACATGTAAAACGCATATTATTTCATCATATACGAATGGATTGTTCATGTTAGAAGGGAAACAATTAATTGTATAAACAACAGTTGTAGATGATTCAATTCATTTACAACAAAGGCGGCCAGCTCTAGCACAGTAGACACAGCTAGGTTGTTGAGGTTCATATAAGGAGTAACTCTGCTTCGACGACGTTGGAATACAACAAGAGAAACAACCTATCTAGCCGCGTTGCATTGGCGAAATCGTCTAAAAGCCCTGAATTATTGTGCGAGGAGGTTTAAATACCTCTAAAAAGCCCGTGGCGATGATGCACGACACAGAATGAAGGTGTTTTAACAAGATCTAGGTTAATTGCATAACGCTTGCCTGTACATGTATTTCGCGGAGTTTTATGTAGTGAAAATAGTTGTTAAAAGTTACTACCGTTATCATTGAAGTGCGACCCCCGAAATTTGATGTCTCATTTGCAAACTAGCATTTGGTCGGTAGTCGATCAGAACTACTAGCAACGAGTTTGACCGAGTGATCCAAAAAGGCGCTTCATCGATCGATCGCTGACAAACGGTAAATCATAGACTGAATCAAAATACGGTGACCTGCTATAATTCTTGACTCGTTAGCCTCGTGCTCATGTCCGGCGGAACACAAAATAGTTTTTACATGTATGAGGCTAGCCAGTCAAGGACAATAGTTATTCAAATTGGCCGCCATGTTTCGCGATTCTGTTTATATATAGGCTAAAGCGACGGTACTAAATATAATTTCTTGCTAGTAGAGGCTACATTTTATACTGTTCAGGGCACGGTACGGTGGAAAGAGTAGCCTCTACCAGCAGAGAATGAGATTTACCGATCTGTTTACCGCTTATCATCGATCAGCGCCATTTTGGATAACTCGCAGTCAAACTCGTTCCTAGTATTTTGGTTGAAGACTGACAAAATCAGAATGCTAGTTTGCAACCGAGACATCAATCTTCGGGGGTCGCACTTCAATGATAACGGTAGTAAGGGCTTTGTGGTTTTATTGATACTCTAGAAGTCCCGTTTTCGTCTCATGGACTGCTAACTAAGGTAAATACGAACGTCCTTGTTTATTTAACAAAACAGTCAATTAAGTCAGTAACCACTGACACATTTATATTTACTGAGAAACAACATATCTAGTGTCCAGTTGCATTTTGATTCCATCATTTGGTTTTGAAAGAACATCGTACATAGTGAAATAACAAAAACGTAACTTCGTGCTCATAGCTTAGTTTGGGATTGAGAATATTTCGCAGTCGGGCGCTTGGTTTACCGACCCTCTACATCAATAGTGTTTAAGTATTCTGTAGAATTTCGCTATTATAATGTCAGCAGTAATGTGACATGAGGTCGACACATCAAAAGATAATAAGAAATGCCTAAACATTTCACTGACTGTAGTCAAATTCTAAGGAATATACATAATACTCGCTATATAGGACGAAAACCGAGAACAGTGAAATGGTATAATACTTTATAGATTTGTTTATTATACATCATAAATGGGAAAGAGAAATGAGTTTGTTATAATTTCAAATGAATACAATTTCACTATTGGACCCGGAAGTCAAAGTGGGAATGTTGCATGAATAAAGGGAAAAAATCAATAAGGAAGTCAGAGTGTGAATTATGAATGAAACCCGTTTGATAAAAAAATAGAATTCCTATTATCTTTGCCGGTTTCAATTTAATTTAACTTGGTTTTTAAATGACTGTTTACTTAAAAGACAAAGTAAATTATTACGATAAAGTTATAAATCATGCCTTCATTTCCATTTCAGTTGGAGATCAAATTAAATTCCATCTTATTCATTTGTCATGGAATATTCAGGGAAACAATACTGGATACTAGGTTTAGCCCTTGTGCTATCTTTGGCACCTACAGGTTCTGAAGGTAGGTTTGATCAGTATGTCAGTATATGGTTTAATATGTAATACAAGTACACCTACCTGCAGGGACGGAATATTGACTCTATCTCTTCATCCATGAAAAAACCCTATAGTTGCCATCTTATATTCTGGCGATACTAAATAAAAGAAAGAAAAGAAAAAAAAAGAAAAAAAAATTACAGTATCATTCAAGTATCTATTCTAAAATTCTGTAATTATAGTTAATTGCAAGAACGTTGTCATATTTAAATTAGGAATAAATGTTGCATACTAACACGATAATCCCAAAAGGTCAGTACCTTCAATACAGTGGAATAGTTACGCCAACAAAACAATTCCTATTTGCTATGACAAATGTTCTTACTCTTAGGTGCTCATCATAACAATTTGTTATGAATAAGTATTGAAAGAAGAAGTAAGGAAGTGAATTACTTCACAGTCTTTTTATCTCTTTGTAGGTGTTTCAGTAGTTTTCAACTGTTCACGTTATGAGTTTAACAAAAATACAATTTATTGGACTGCAAGTAAAGAAGCGTGTAAAAGTAAGAATGGCAATCTAGTTGCGATGGAAACGATGGCGGAATGGGAATTCGTTAACAGCCAGATACAGAATATAAATGTTTGGCCTAATGAATGGTACATTGGTCTGATAAAGAAAAACAACGTATGGAAATGGATCAACGGAAAAACACTCACTTACGATAAGTGGTATGGTGGACATTCTAATGAAAATATAAACCATGCAAAAATGATAAAGCGTGATAATAGAGGATATGGGTTGTTTGATGATTTACCTGGTCAACGACAGCGATTGCCTTACATTTGCGAATACCCCATAGGTAAGAAAATATATATATAAGAAAACGAGTTTACTGCTAAACGCCAGCAATTGGTCTTCAGCCTATATACTATAAACACCCAGATCAGTTCACCTGGATTCAATCCATTCACTTGTAGAACAATAACACAAGTTCTTAACTAAGATATCTTTTCTATCGTAGTATCCAATGAATGTACAAAACATGCACAAACAACTTCTTCTACCTTAAGAACAACAACAATGCCTCCTCTCAGTACAAGTCCTGCAGGTAATACTATATTTATTTTTTCCGTTTTTCATATCGACAAATTGTAATAGAGATACATATATACAGCTATTTCAAAAAAAAACATTGAGTACTGAATAGTGCATTCCAAGACCAAACGGCATTGTGGGTTTCATTCAGATTTGAGATTAAAAAATATATATATACAGCGATATTTACTCCTTATAACTAGCTCGTATATTGTTTTGAATGGAATCAGAATTAAGAATTAAAAAAACTAATTATTATAGATTTTACTTTAAGCAATTAATATTAAATGTCCCAAAATGCATTCTGGTCTTGGAATGCACTATACAGGATGCAGTAAATATTCTACGTTTTTTGAAATAGCTCTATATATCAAGCAATGACTGTTGATTTTCACTGTTTCGCCTGTCTAAAAAGTGACTGGGTGATAGCCAATAGCTATAGGTAATAGCAGCCAGGTAAAGGGTTTTCCCTTCAAGCAAATTTGGTTTGTGCATGTATTATAATTGTTTTATTCAGTTATATTTTCCTGGATAATATTGTGATATTCTTTTATAAAAATTGGTATAAAGACAGTCGAATTACTGGTAAGTAGTTTTTAGAGAAATGTTTGCAGCTAACGAAAGACGGGCAGTTCTTTTAAGATCAACTACAACAGTTGAATGAGTTTCGACGATCACAGACGTCAAGAAGAGCCGAAGAGAAGTATAAATGTTCTTTGTTCTTTTATTTTATATATATTATATATATATTACATATATCATTTATATTTAACTGTATAATTTCCCCAAAATTTTCTTTCTTACGTCTGATTTCATATAATTACAGCGCTATTTCGAGGAGAACAAGATTCAAAAGTTATCCCATTTTGAAAATACAGCCTATCTAAGTTGTCCTAACGACAATTTTCAAAATGAAATAGCGTATTTACAAATCCGAGTACCCTTCTGCATTTCAGCCTAATAAATTTCATTATTTCTTTTCTTAGTTACCAAAGCCTGTCCTTTTGTCTGTCTGTCTTTCTCAAGGGTGTCAGTACGTTGACTTTCGTCCGTTCTTCCGCCCAACCGCTTGTCTGTTTATCAGTCTTAATTAAAGCTCTGTTTATATTTGACTATCGGTTTTACTGGCTGTTTGCTGGTCTGTTTTCTTAGATTCTTATGTATAAAATGTGACGTACATCTTATGACGCATTTGTAATTTACCTCTACATTCTAGTATTCGTTGTATGTTTAATTTCTATACTTTTTTTGAGAAAATAGTTTATCTAATAGATACTGAAACAAGTGATTCAGCTTAGCATCTTGTCCGTATCACTAAATAGACCTATTGACCAGCTGTCAAAAAGTCCAAAGATTTGCCAAACTTTTGTGTATATAAATCAACATGACTATTACGATAGTGAATTATTCATTTAGACATGGCAGTGTTTAAGCGCATGCGTACTAAGTAGCTCATTCTACTAACCACTTTCTACTAGCCCGCTGTCAAATATTCAAACGCTTTGCCAAACTCTTGTATTTACAAATTAACATGAATATTATTCTACTGGAGGATTCATTTATATTTGGCAGTGTTTAAGCGCATGCGTACTAAATAGTTCATCAAAGAAGTGAAACCTAACTTGATGGACGGGACCTTGGCGAATGTTTTGGCTGAACTTGATAGCGAAAGACTACGGGATGTCATAGCCCTTCAGTGCTGTTTTAAAATATCGTTGTTATTGAAGTTAGAAAGTAAGCTAGTTAGTAAGTAATTGCCACTGAACTACTAATAAATAAGATTAAAATCAAAATATGTTGTGTCTTTATTTTTCGATTCTTTTGGGAATGGTCTTCGAGAAGTCTCTTATTTTGCCTTCTCCCAGAAAAACGAGATTTCCTCGGAGTCAGGTCGTAAAAAGTATGGAATGCTCGCATTCTAATGAGGTACCTACGTTTAATTAAAGCTTTCAATATACCACATTCACTTGTCTGTCAATTTTTCTAATGTTATTCGAGACTCAGTAGTTTCATGTGCACTCATAATAAGTAATATATAATGGTGATTGTTTTTTAGCCGGATATATATGCTAAAACAGTGTATAACATTTAACGAACGTGACTGTTACATCTGACATTGAGACAGCGATTAATTAATTGTTTTCATATTTTCCTCGTCAACGCACTGACAACAATGTTATTCAAAATCCATTCTTATATTATAATAGCTAATTTCTCACAAAATTGACAATACCTTATCCTTCTTATCGAAAGTTAAACTGTTTTTCTATTGTGTTGGTAACAGCAACAACGACGACAGTTTGCTGTGGCCATTTTTGGAACCAATGCTTAAACAGGAAAAGAGCTGATTATGTATATGGAGACGGAAAAAAACAATAAGCCATAACTATACTGGAATATATCATCTAAGAACATTTTCATAATGAAACTTAATGATCAAATTCAGACAAAAATCTATAGGTTTACAAATTTTACCTTACTGTGACTCTTCTAATTGCCTGATTTGACAGTAAAAGTAGTGTCAAAAGCAATGACAAATAATGACGTAATTTGAAGCAATTGCAGCAGACTGCTATTCAATTCTGACGTTTGTATCAGTTCGAAGAACTCTTGAATAAGACTACAGAATCAACAGTCCTAAAATCAAATCTTCAGAAGTATTGATAGATCGTTGTTAAAAGTTAAGGGCTCTGAGGTCCTTATTGGTACTCGATAAGTCTCCATTGTAGTACTATGGACGTGTAAGGTAGGTGAGAACATTAACAAGCTTGTTTATATAACAAAATAGTGAAATACAAAAGCGCACTTTGATGAAACAAAACTATTTGTTTTAGTGCTAATTATATACCGACTTCAGTTCTCAAGACCGAGAAAATGTATATTGCATTTTGATGTATAGTGCCATAATGTTTAATATTCATTGGTGTATTAAACTGATTTTAGAAGAACATCGAGAACAATAATACATTCAAGCTTAAGTTTGAGATCATTCAGCTTAGTTTCGATTTAACATATAGACGTTTTTACAGTTCTCGTCGTTTACCTCAGCAATAATTATACTGTGTAATAACGGAGATTCTTTAGAATTTTATTACAGTCCGCAGTAATATGACATATGTAGATATCAACAAACAATTTAATAAACGCCTAAAAATTCAACGGACTGTAGCAAGTTTCTAAAGAATCTATTACTCTTTATAGAGTCTGAAGATAAAAGACGAGAACAGAGAAATATTGTCTAGCTATAACTATTTGTTAATTTTAAGTCATAAATGGAAAAGAGGAATGAGTTTCTTAATTTCAAAAGAATACAATTTCACGATTGTACCCGGAAGTGAATATGTAATCGCATGAATAATGGAAAAAGGTCAAAACCGAGAGAAGTGAAATGGTGTAATAATACTAAAGATGTGACATGAAGAACACTTCAACAGATAATAAAGAATGCCTAAACATTTCACTGAATGCAGTCAAATTCTAAAGAATATATATTTTAATCGCTATAGAATCTGTCAGTGAGTATTAAAACCGAGAAAAATGAAATGGTGTAACACTATTTAAAAAACTCGCAGCACATGTTTTATCAAGTATGAAAAACCTCGGCTACGCCTCGGGTTTTTATACTTGATAAAAAACTCCTGCTCGTTTTTTAAATATTACATAGATTTGTATATTATATATCACAAATGAAAGAGATGAATGAGCTAACTTTCTTCAAACAAATAAAATTTCCCTATTGGACCAGGAAGTCAGAGTGTGAATGTGGATTTGCATGAACGATGCAAAAAGTAACCAATTCCCAAAAAGACCTGTTTGATTAAATCTACATTTCCCATTATCCTTGCCGGTTTCAGTTCATTTTAACTTGGTTTTCACATGATTTCCAAATGTCTGTTTAATTAATTTAAAAGACAAAGTAGATACGATAAGTAACAAAATCGTGCCTTCATTTTGTTTTCAGTTGAAGACCAAATGAAATTCCATTTTATTCTTTTGTCATGGAAAATTCAGGAAAACAACAATGGATACTAAGTTTAGCCCTTATTTTAATGTTGTGCTTGGCACCTGCAAGTTCTGAAGGTAGGCTTAACATATGTACATGGTTTCATATAATATACACTCCACTGAGTCTCCCCGATTAGTAGGGCACACTGCGTCCAGCTAGAAGAATGAGACGTTAAAAACGTTATTATGTATTTATTTATTACTAACCAGCAGTGACGGAATAATAACTCTGATTCTTCATCCATGAAAATTCCTCGCAGTTGCCTTCTTTTAATCTAGTGATACTAAATAAAAATAAGAGAAAACAGAAAATTGAAATTACAGTACAAGCCAATTCTCTATCCTAACAATTCTTTCTGTAACTAATTAATTGCAAAAACGGTTTCATGTTAGAATTAAAAAAATAACAAAAGATGTAAATTTAGAAATTCTACACCATAAAACAATTTGTATTTGTCATGACGATGTCCCCTTTCTCTCCCCAAGTCCCTCTTTCCCTCCTCTTCCCCTCACCTTGTGAGCCTGGCTACGCAGGTTATCTTATACACCTAGCTAGGTGCTCATCATAACAATTTAATTCTTATAGACCGAATCGAAATATGGCGACCTGCTATTGTTCTTGACTGACTAGCCTCACGTGTTCATGATGGAATACAATGGAGTTTTCACATGAATGAGAAGCGGAGTCAAGAACAATTGTTATTCAAATTGGTCGCCATATTTCGATTTGGTGTATGAATAAAATGTTTTGGGGACGGCTGTACACATAAATGTTGAACTTTTGAGAAGAGTTAAAGTACTACATGACTTCACCGCAGTCTTTTTATCTCTTTGTAGGCATTTTAGTAGTTTCCAACTGTTCACGTTATGAGTTTAACAAACATACAAATGATTGGACTGCAAGTAAAATAGCGTGTGGATTTAATAATGGCACGCTGGTTGCGATGGAAACGAAAGCGGAATGGGAATTCGTTAAAAACCAGATACAGGAGATAGATGTTGGTAATAATGAATGGTTCATTAGTCTGATAAAGAAAGACAAAGTATGGGAATGGATCAACGGACAGACGCTCACTTACACCGATAAGTGGTATGGTGGTCTCAGTACTGATAAAACTAGACGTACTTCTATTGCAAAAATGATAAAGCTCGATGATAGATACAGAAAGGGGATGTTCGATGATGTGCCTCATAACTACCGGTCATTGCCTTTCATTTGCGAATACCCCATAGGTAAGAATAAACATAATTTTCGTCTTTTATATTAATTATAAACGTATATCACGGAGCTATAAAATGAAACTGATATATAAAATGGACTCGCTCGCAATTCCAACAATTATCAAGAAATGCGATAGTTGAAAATTTGATAACGTTTAGAAAATATTAAATAATTATCGTTATTTAACTACCAACGTCAATGGTCTTCATACTATACACCTAGCCTCCTACACAGGCATTTTCGCGGGCTTCCTGTAGCATATAGCAAAAAATGACTGAAGGGACTCGGACTCAGGAGTTTCCCGTGGAGAAGGCTACTATACACTCAGATTATCACAATTCACCTTGATTCAATCCATCCACTTGTAGAACAATAATACATGTTCTTAACTTGGATATCTTTTCTATCGTAGTATCCAATGAATGTACAAAACATGCACGAACAACGTCTTCTACCATAAGAACAACAACAGTGTCTTCTCTCATTTCAACTCCAGGTAATAGTTTGTCTATTTTGTTCCCTTTTATCATATTGACAATTTATTTACTTTATTTACTTAAACAAAAAATGGCGAAACTTCGCGATTTAGAGTAGAAGGGGTGAAACAGAAACAGAATGCATTTACTAAAGCGTGCACGTGATGATACATTTCTAACACGAAATTATATTTGTCTGATACGAAATTATATTTGTCATGGAGTAACTTGTATTACATCCAGTCTTATTTTTGGCTATGCTAACGTTATAGATGGTTTATTTAAGATCCAGAAGAAACTATTAGCTATGATACACATTGCTTGCTTCTAAATACTGGAACAAACACCAGCTGGATGATAGCTAAAAAAATGGGGGGGGGGGGGGAGGCTGAATCCAACAAAGAGAAGAAAAATATGCTCGTCGGAAAGTACTAAAAAAGGTACCCGAGTCTTGTCCATGTGGATGACTCCTGAAAGATACCCGTACCTTAATTTGCCATTTAAAATAAACCTTAATTTTCACGGTTCATGTTCACAACCTCAGCCTCGATAGTGTGTAACACATTCTTTACAATTTTACCATACAGCTCGCGGTAACTTAAGGAATATACAAATTATATATCAAACAAATGAAACACTTCAAAATCCCACGGACTGTAGTCAAATTGTAAAGAATATATTACAAGTTATCGAGGCTGAGGTTGTGGACGAGAACTGTGAACAGGTCTATTGGAGAATGATTTGCCATTATCAGCTATATTTCCGTTGTTATATTCAGTTATATTCAGTTATATTCTTTTTCGGATCCGAGTCCCTAATGGTTCTGATCCCCCACTAAATGTTTTGCTTGTTTTGATATATTTTCTTAGTGACAACAACCAAAGTCGTTAAATTAACGGCAACAACAGCAACAACAACAACAAAACCTACCCCCACCAAACCACCGACTACAACATCTAAAAGTTCTGATCCAACCAAGAGTACAGCGAAAAAACAAACTTCTGAAAGCCGCATTATTACAAGTATTCCTACATCTCATACAGCTTTTCTTAACACGAAAACAGAAGTTAAAGAAACTCCTAAGTCTGCAGTATCTACCACGGTTGGGAAACCAAAAGATCATCAAAAATCAGGTTCGAAAACTTTGAGAAGATGTATGCAATACTTTGTTAAAATATATTTATCAACCAGATTTTCTCAACAAAATGACCTCCTACCAACATATATATATGTGGCTTCATAGCTCAGTTGGTAGAGCATTGCATCGGTTCTGCAAAGGTCATGGGTTCAAATCCCTTTGAAATCTTTTTCGGGCTTCTATAATTGCAATAGACCGATCCAAGGTTATTGCCGCCATCTTGTAGGGGGTGCAGAACTACTGGGGCGAGCAGTAAATGTATGTAACTTTGAACTTATATAACTCCACTGGAAATTGCCGAATGTTCAATATAAACGTTTTATATCAAAGATACTATGCATGGCTATACCTGAGATCAAGCTAAGGTTGTTAAATTATGTGAGACGTATGTAAACGGCGATTTCAAATCTCCCTATATTTACTGTGTAATTCTATATCGCTGAAACAAAGTGTTTGTATGTAGATCTAAGATATTGATTACACAGCTGAGACTGTAGCTCGTTCCCCAGGGCTATTTTTTGGATATGTTATAAACAAATGCAAAACCTTTGATAGACAATGTTAACTTTGAAAATCCAATGAATTGGAAGAAAAATACGTACGTTCAAAGTGGTCCAAAATCACATACATTCTCAGTAGTTTTGCACCCCTTGCAAGATGGCGGCAATAACCTTGGATCGGTCTATTACATTGAATTGCTTTATATTCCAGGACGATCATACTCATACACAATTTAATAGCTGCGGATCAGACCTACATATATATCTACAAGTTTCTCAGTGAATTTGGAGCATCTTTGAAAATCCAGGGGATACTTACCACTAAATTTTAAAAGGCTCCATTTGAAACCTTGGATTTGCGAAGATGCATCCAAAACATGATCTTCTATCAGTTAAAATTTAATGTTCTCTTGTAGTATTTTAAAACACTCAGAACAACGTGTCCCTTCTTTCTCTGTAGATAATAAGCAAGACGACGGAATGATGATCATTTACATTGCTGTTTCACTTGCTGTCGTACTTGTTATCTTGATCTGTGTGTTGGGTGTATGTTACTGGAAAAGATTGAAAAAAGGTAACTCAAACCAAAACTACGTACTTAAAGCAAATTAAAGAAATATTGAGAATCGATATTGAAAAGCAGTTTATCGGAACGTTGGATGGCGGATTAGTTTATCGGAGTGCATGGTGTATTAGTTTGGTTGAACAGTAAAGTAACCGATGTGCTGATTATTTAAGTGGTTGGTGGGATAGTTAGTTGGTAGACAAGTTTTAACTAAGAATAATATTTGGTTTCGTTGGTTGCTTGAATTGAATGGAATTGGTTTAAATTTTGTTGATTCATATGTATAAGCTGGCTGGTAAGTTGTTTATTTCATTGCATGTGTTAGCTGCAATATATTGTTATGTTTGGAGTTGTTATTAGGCTATTCAGTTTATTGATTGGTTTGTAAGTATGGTTACTAGGGATGGCAGTTTCCTAGATTGTTGATTGGTAGATTTGACACAGTTAGCTTGTTTTCCACTTCATTAAATAAAGGTCTTTAATTTCTCATTCATCTCATCATTTTCTAGAAAAACGCAAAATTTCTGAAGATAAGTTGTAAGTACTACATTTAATTATTAATAATTGATTTCATATTTTGTAAAAAGGGAAACTATATGCTAAAATCACTTTTTTTCTACAGAATAGACTCTTCAATGGCAACGTCTCCACAGCCAACAACTACAGCTAACGTCAATGAAATCATGAAAAGCAGCTCCTTCGTTGCGTTCAAAATGGTACACAATAACCTCTCGGATTCAACAGCACCAAGCGGGGGGCCTGTGTACGACACTGTGTGTACCGACAACAACCAAGGTGTTGATAAGGGATCACAGCTGACCGATACTAATGAAGGCTCACAAGGAAATCAAAATGTCTCAGTGAAAAAGAAGAAGTTCAGTTTGAAAAGGAATAAAGGAAGTGTGTCCGAATCGAACAGGATTTCTAAAGCAGATGAAGTAAAGATGAACGAGGTTTCCGCAAGTACTTCGACGGATGACAACAAGAATTCAGATGAAGTTGTTTATGCGGCAGTTGACAAAACAAAAAAGAAAAAGGTAAGTTGTTTGAATTGTCATAAAAATAGAAAGACATGAGATAATTAAGCTAAAATGAGTCATTTTTTTTACATCTGAAAATGATATTATCTTTGGTATTTTACTTTTTTTCTATTTTGGTATTTTGCACATGTTTCAGTTTACAAAATATTCGATCACCAATCAAAACACGCACTGCCCGATCATATTACATCATATATATTTCTTTTTCCATTCGCTTTTTGCTGGGGCAAAGGGAAAAAGTCCTGGGAACGAGGGTGAACGAAATTGAAAGTGTTTTGAATTGAAAAGATAAATTCTTTCCACAGGTAACCGAAGAAGTCACATATGCAGATTTGGCACCATTCAATAACAATGCTGAGGTCAATGTGCACAAACCAGAACCGTACCAGCCCGTTGAATACGCTGTGATCATTGGCAAGAAAGCCTCGAAATCCTCGAAATAAATCGACATTATAACTCTATCATCACTGACCATTAAGACTTATTTTATAATTCTGATTCAATGACTATCAAGCCTAACTAGGGGAGGGGTAAAGGTATCGTGCACCATATCCTGATCATGAGGACCTTAGCTTCTTTTCATATATAAAAAGCTATAATATAAACCTGCACACTTTCCGAAATATATAATTCCTATTCGTGGTGTACCCCTTAAGATAACCTTGGAACCGCCCATGTAACAGAGCAGTTAAATATCAACTAGAATTAAAGTTCCTAGCAAGATAAGGAATCACAAATTAGGATTTACTCTAAGCAGCTTAGTTCTAGGCAGTGCCGTGACGAGGGATGTTTTCTCGTGATTGATTTTTTACACAAAAGTTTGATCCCTGATCCCCAAAGCTCGCATATTTCGATCCCTGATCCTTGTTTGATCTCTGATCCCTGAGCTTATTTATACGATCCCGATCCCTCTTCTGTGATCCCTGATGTGATCCCCGATCCAAGGCATGTGATCATTGATCCAACATCCCTCGTCACAACCCTGTAAAAGGAGTTTGGATAAACATGAAAGTTTCCGAACGTTATTAGAATGGTAAGCTTCGTTAACTATAAAGCTGAGTAGGAATTTATGACGCTTCTATTAAAGGGCAGGTTTTTAAATATCATCATTATATGATAAAGAACATAAGTCAAGAAAATAATATGAGGACAGTTAGAAATTAGGATTAAATACTTACAGAAGCCAAATACTAGTAGTTATGTATATATAATGCGGATTAAAATAAACCTTTCTGAACGTAAATTGAGTAGCCAGCTGCATTAATGACTGAAAAAAACAGACTTAAAATATATTTAGAGCGAAAAAAGTATATCCATAAAATATAATAAAATTGCTGATAGTACTATGTAATAGTTCTTATTTAGTGACAATTAAAGTTTTAATCAATTATTGTTTCCTTTGTATTTGATGTTTCTATTTGATTAATGTCTTTTAAGGTTACAGTCAACCTTCGCGGGGTCTCGCGGGGTGTCTTCGTAAAAAAATCATTAGAGCGCCGGATTAGATGTTATTATTAAGTATTATACATCATTTTAAAGCTCAATAACTATAGAATATGTCTGTGTAATTTGTTTTTAAGAAATAGTTATGTATAAAGAGATTTGATTTTTTAAACTCAAAACGAAAGTATATGTTTGAGCGAATTGATCTACATAACCTTTCATTGTATTGTCAACTTTTCTGCTTAATGTCAATTAGTACACATGTGTCTCTAAAACTGTGTCAGGCTTTGTTGAATAACAGCATAGTTTTTGATTTACAGCAAAAAGTTTCAAATTTCACAAAAATAATCGAATCATCATCTTCAACTCTAAATTATATCTAAACTAAGTAAAATATTGACAAAGCCTGACACAGTTTGAGAGACACATGTGTACTGATAAACATTAAGCAGAAAAGTTGACAAGACAATTAAACGTTATGTAGATCAATTCGCTCAAACACAGACGGTCGTTTTGAGTTTTAAAATTCAAAACTTTTTATACATAAATATTTCTTAAAAACAAATTATACAGACATATTCTATAGTTATTGAGCTTTAAAATGATGTATAATACTTAATAATAACATCTAATCCGGCGCTCTAATGATTTTTTTACGGAGACACCCCGCGAAGGTTGACTGTAACCTTAAAAGGCCTATACTGCGGGTCATAAGACAGCCCAAGATCACTCAAAATCACCTAAAATTGTCTAAGATCGCCTAAGACCGCCTGAGATCGCCTTAGATTTTAGGAGATTTTTGCTTCAATCGCCTAATATCGCCTTAGCTTTTAGGAGCTTTTTGCTTCAATCGCCTAAGATCGCCTTAGCTTTTAGGAGCTTTTTGCTTCAATCGCCTAAGATCGCCTTAGATTTTAGGAGATTTTTTGCTAAAATCGCGATTTTAGGACCCGGAGTAGGCCTCTTTTATGCATATATCGCATATATTATATTTATTTAATTTATTTATATTAGAACCCCAAAAATGTTTACTTGCAAGTAGGCTAGGCAGTAGTTCAAATAAAAAATAATGAAAAATGAAATTAAAGTATGTAATTTTAACTATTTAATTACAGCATGTTATTGCATCCTTGGCCTTTCCTAATGAGTATCATTAATACATTAGATTCAGTAGATTCGACAAACTAGATAGTCTACGACTGTGCGATGGCCTCGGCAGCCAAGCTTAAATCATCGACAAAGTCAAGTATAAACTTCCCTAAAATGATACGAAGTGACATGTATAATTGACTTTTGAGCGAGAATCCTAATGTACACACAGGATTTTCAACCCTAAAAGAAATGCCGTCATCACCCATACCACTTTGGCAAGGGAATTCCCCCGCCGGGGTTGACTATCCTTTAACTCAAAATAATTACTATCCACCACCCTAGCCCATTGTTCTCTCTCTGCACTAAATCACTGATTGCAGGGTACCCGCATCTGAAAGCAAAGATATCTAGTTATGTTGCAGTTCCCACTCAGCATTATTAGAAATATTGCAGTGCGCACTCTGCATTAACTCTGCATTATTAGAAATATTGCAGTATGTTCTATTTAGTGTGTATAACAAATAATATTTATTCTAGTAAAGATCAGACTTAGAATTAATTTACTAGAAAGCGATTTTTGGCGAAAAAAGTTTTTGAGTACTAATGCCAGGATTCGAAACGAGATCTTCTGCTTTGCGGTATCCGCACCTTAACCCATTATACTACCGAGGCTAGCTAGGCAACCGTTGGAAAATTTGCAACAAAAACAAGTCTTAATGTCATCAATTGAATGAAATTATTACTAATTAGAGTTTGGTAAGCCTATTGTTATTATATTCAAAGAGCTACTAGAAACCGCCGATTATTATGCAACAAAGAGAACAATAATGGGGCAGGCTACTGAATGGTAAATACATTTTCATTGGCTGATAACTAATTAAAGTTTGGTAAGCCTATTGTTATTATATTCAAAAACACAAGAAACCGCCGATTAAGCCTAGTTTTCACTAGCGACGCAAGCACAAGCGCAAGCACAAGCGCAAGCACAAGCGCAAGCACAAGCGCAAGCACAAGCGCAAGCACAAGCGCAAGCAAAAGCGCAAGCGCAAGAGACCTTATTTCGTCGTGAAATCCGTTTGACGCAGTGATAACGCAAGCGCAAGCCTTGTGAATGCGCTTGCGTTTGCGCTTGCGTTGCGTCGCTAGTGAAAACCAGGCTTAACTGTGCACGAGAGAGAATAATGGGGCAGGGTAGTGAATAGTAACTATACCAGATAATCACTTCGGCACGCAGCATTCGTGGGTATATTGCTGCCTGCAATATACCCACGAATGCTGCGTGCCTCAGTGATTATATATGTATGAAATAGCCCATAGTGTTGCTTTTCAGCATTCACCAAATAGCCTTCACCAAATATGGTGTGTGGTGAAATAGTGAAAGGTAGTCTAGTACGAAACTGAAATATGGTTTTGTCTAGTATAGACAGAACTGACATTTCAGCATTAAACAAAAAAAAATCAGAATAATGTAGTTTCTAAATACCCTTGTTTTAGTGCCTAACCGTAAGAAAAACGTACTAATTATAAATGCGTCCATGAGACTTTTGCTGCTGTTACTGGGTATCTAAATGTATTTCTGTATGTGGCCTTGGAAAATATGAAGATATGGTTTTGACAAGAGTGCATATACTGCTGTGGCTATATTATGGAATATCTGTCTTCATATACGTTAATGGTATGCTTATTTATTAATCTTTACAAGAGAATGACTTTATATATTAGGATATAAATAGTTATTTAAGGATAATTGGGTACTCGGATTGCTTATTAGAAAGAGATAATAGGAATGGGATGAATATAAGTTAAAACAGACAAATATGATATGAACTCATAAACATGCTAGAACATCAATTATCGGTGCAATTTAACACTACTCTTCAGGGAGTTAAGATATTACTGTAAATGTTGTCATTATGGTGGATGACAAACGTGTTTAATACCAAAGATATTATTTGTTTGTAGTTACCAAGATGTAAAAGCAACGTGAATAGTTTTGCAATAGTTTTGTATTAATCAATTCCGATATCTTACTAATAATTTCTATACAAAGCAGAGAAGGTTACGAACAGGCTACTAATCATCGTAGATCAAAACGTACCAATCATGTCGAGGCTATGAGAATAATTGGCTTATACTCCGAAGTTGATTTCACATGTTGGCAAGCAGGCTTATGCAAACGATTGTCTTTCCTCACAATAACAAGCAACTGCCCATTCTACTAGAGCACGATGGATGGTGCTCGTGAGCCTGAAGACTGTTTTGTTGAGATACATTAGGTGGCATTTTAATATTTTTGCATTAATTCATTCCTTTGCAAAAAATTGTTGTTGCTAAAGATTAAATCATCCTGCCTCATTAGAATATTGATAAAAATGCATTTCATTTCTCATTTTTTCACATATATGTTACAATGTGAGATTAAATTATATTAAAACTAATGTATGTACTTTGTTTATTTTGACTTGAGTGTTAAATTAATTCGTAGTAAGTCGTATAACGAAAAAACACGTTCAACAATTGAAAACGCTAAACGATTAAGTAAGAGCACAAATACCGTACCACTCACATCCTAAAATATATCAAAATATCAGACTGCAAACTCGTACTCAGTCGTTACTCTTCTTTTTTCCCAAGCGCGCAAAGGGTCAAGGGAAGGAGAAAGAAAAAGTAACTCGCTTCGCTTTCCGGATTCAGTCTTCCTTTGATGCACTGCGATCCGTAAAAAAGAGACAGAGAAGCGACTGGGTACGAGTTTGATACGACTGTGCGACTGATTTTTATGGCTCACAAAATTCGATCTTTCACGCAGTGCATGCTGGTAAGTTATAATGGATCTTTAATGCCCTAGCTGAAATGCTATTGAACAATTTTTGCACTCTCACCATTTCATTTTTTCTATTCAAAATAAAGCAAACAACTGCTCGTGCTACATCTTCGTTGGTGATAAAAAAAAGTCATGGACCGGCAGCCAGGTGGAATGTTCCACAAACGGAGGTAGCCTGGTATCGATGGAAACAGAAGGTGAATGGAAGTTTATAAATAAAAAAGTACAGGAAAGAAATTTTGGCGACAATGAGTGGTGGATTGGGTTAAAGAAGCAAAGTGGACAGTGGAAATGGACGAGCAATTGGCTGCTTACTATTTCAAAATGGCAGACAAATGTCCAGGAACCCAATGGTGATGGCAACTGTGCAGCCATGGCAAAAGACTTTCCAACAGGATATCAAGGATTGTTTAAAGATATGATATGCTTGACCCTTAAAAGGTTCATTTGTGAATATGAAATAAGTAAGTAATCGTCAACTTGTTGAACATAGTAGATTTATTACCTGAATTTATCGTTAACTTTGAGATTCAAAAATATTATTAAAGAGGAGAGATTTCAATTCTAATAATTTATCGATTGAAAGTTGAAAGAGATGAATCATATGAAAAACAATTATGTCAAGCTCGACTTATAATTGACAGAGGTCATAGGTTGCGCACAAAACTGCAATATCATAACTTAACGCCATCAATGTTGAATATGATTTTAAGCAGTTTATAACTGGCTCCACATTATTTTGCTTGTTGGATTTTTAAATAAACTTCATAATAAACTAATAATTATACTTCGGTTACCTAATATTAACATAATGAGTATCATAACAAACAACTGCTACAGATGAAAATCACAGTAACTTATGAGTCCCTTAAAAAATAAGTACTTTGCGCATATTAAATGATTAATAAAAAGCATTTGGTAGCTGCTTAAATAGTGCGTAGCAAGCGTTTCTTTTGGGGGGAACGGGAGAAAGTTGTTTTTTGGTTGTTTTGGGATAGCTGCGTTACCGATATGGCCGCGCGAAACCTAAGACGAGTTTCGGGCGGCCTTATCGGTAACACAGCTATCCCAAAACAACTTTCTTCCGTTCCCCAAAAAGAAACGCTTGTTACACAGGCTATTTAAATTATAGCAGCAAATTATCATATCAATTTAAACAAATCATGTTAGATATCAATTTATCATGTTTAATTAGACTAAGTGTTTTTCTGTTATATTTAGCCAAAGACATGTGTAAACGTTCAAGCTATGTCTACTGTACCCATAAGAGAATCTTCGAGGTATCAAACCCTGTATACACTAGGAATGTTACGGAAACAGATATTGGTGAGTATGTATATTTAACAGCATTTTCCGTATTGTGATTCTTTACTAGTATCTTTGCTTGCTACATGCACTTTCCCATTATTTTAATTCACACGTTTTTGACATGAGTTATATTTCTTTTTTAGCACCATCTCTAAATTCTACTGCTGTGGACATTAATCAAACCCAAATAGGTCAGTTTATAGACGTTCACCATCATTTGACAGTTGTACACTATTTTTTTGTTATACCTTTCTTACTTGATTACTTTTTTAACTTTTTTTTTTTTACTAAACTACTAAATGCTCAACTTTCTTGCACTTATATTATTTTTTCGGTTCGGAGACAATTCTTTTCCATCCATGGAATTAAGTCTTAAATGCGATTTTCTGATAGACAACTGATAGGTATATATCTTTGCAAAGTTTCAGGATGATAGTTTATTGTTTGAACGATATATAAGCGATTGAGTGCGAGTCATGTTTACAGTGAAATGTATGGCGGCCAAATACCGGGTTAATTTGCCAAAAGCCCACAATTTTTAAAAATATTGACCAAATTGTTATTAATTTGGCTAGATATTATTTATCATGTTGGTTTATATCAAATGATCGAAACGGCAAAATTGCCCGAAATATTGCACAAATTAAATTCCTTCAAACACGTGACAAGTGTTGCTTGACTTAAATTTCTTCACAGATATCTCTTGAATTAAATGCAGTAAGTCGATAAAATTTAGTACGGAGACTCGCTCATGGGGACTGTAAACGATATCGAAAGCAAAACTTCATGGAGCCCATAGTTTAAAAGTTAGTATTTCGATGACGTCACGTGAAAGCCAAGAATACTGCTCCGATTCTCTCAATAATAAAATGTTTTTGTTTTTATTTACTGCAGTGTCACCTACCAATGCAACACTGAGTCCCAAGAGTACAAGCAAGATAGGCATAATTATCTTCCTTTCTATGTTCGGTATTATCTTGTTGGTATGCACTGTTGTCTTCATATATGTGTTTTGTTTGTGGGTATACCAACCAGGTGAGGCAGTTATTTATTGTCTACTATTATTTCATTGTTCCCAATTGCCATCATTATTATCATCACCATCATATTTTCATCTTGGTCTTCATCAATCACAATCACCCCAATTGCTTCATCGTCAATTTCATAGTCTCTGTTCCCAAATGCAAGCAAATAACCATAGATCACCATCTTCATCATCATCATCATCATCTCCATCTTTATTGCCAATATCATCATCATCATCATCATCATCACTACACTGCAAAAACGGCTGAGTAGATACAACACAGTATATTGCGTTAACCATGCATTCAGGATAACACTTTATAGTGAGTAAACCCAACTCATTATTGAGAGTAAACATAGATGAAGACGCACCATTGAGTACAATGTACTCAATATATTGAGTTTAACCTCACTTTTACTCAATAATGAGTTGTGGCCGGTTGATTAATTATTATTATGTTAATGATCAGCATCATCATCAAGATTTATTTGTCATCTTCATTATCACTACTATTTTCATTATCTTTATCAACATCATGGTCATCGTATCACGTGGTTTAGCTAACATTGCTTTGCATTAACTATCTACTTTTATATTATATTCTTAGGTTACCAAGGTTATGGAAGAGAAAACCGCAAGTACGCAAACCATATATTTAAAAATCTAATATCATTACTAATTAAAACTCGCAGCAAATGTATCCAAATGCCTTCAAAGCAGTGTTATCAATTGCGACTTTAGTCTCCCTCAGCTCGAAGCCGCTATTAGTGTCTGGCCTTCTGTCCCTTCCACCACAGGAAGCCCGACACTAATAACGACTGCGAGGGAGACTATTGCGACATCAATGCAAAATATTTAGAAGAAAAAAGTTTTATCATTACAGAAAACACTAATGTTATAAATACAAATTTTAATTAATTTTTTCATAAACAAATAATCACCATCATCATTGAAATTATTAATTGATGACCAATTGTGTTGACAGAAACCTGGGAGAGTCAACACCGTTAGCCGAAAGTCCATCAGGTAGTGAGAGCTACAGCAAGTCACAGACAGTAAGCCGATTTTATATCGACATTGAGCACAATGTGGAAGTAGCAAGAACGAAAGAAAGCTGGGATTCTTCTGGCAGTGATATTCATGTTCCAGAATCTACAGAACTCGACTCGCATATTGCTGAGAACCAAGATAGTGAGACAAAAGATGAAACGATCCCTGTAATTTATGCCCAAGTTCATAAATCTCTGTCAAAGACCCTACTAATGGAACAAGATGGTTTGAGTGGTAAGAATAGCTTTGAAATGAAAACTATTGAAACGGATCATACTGAGAAAGAAGACGCACGCCCTGAGATATCAAAGAAACCCCCCAAAGATGCAGTTGTTTATGCAAACTTACAAAGTATAATGCCTAAGCCACATGTTCAGCCACGTACTGTAATTTCAAAAGATTACGCTCGACATAGATCGAACACCGCATGCGCAAAATTCACATTGGACGAAAACAACGTTTCTATGGAAACCAATCCTACGCCACTAAGAAGACAGACATGCAATAGTCGATCACGTTGGTATGACGTAGAAAACCAAGGAGAAAGTAGCTGCAATGACGTCACAAGTGAGATGAAAGAGGACCCACAAAGCAACGCGAAGGTAGTGGCTGCTGATAGTAGTGTGATTTACGCAAAAGTTGACAAATCGAAGAAGACGAAGAACAAACAACTAGCGAAAGAGTGACGTAGTCGATAAATTCAGTTTTTCCAGAAAAATCTACTTTCAAAATCCAAACAAACGAAAAATATATAAATTTTGAATCATTTGCAGATCATAGCAATGAGTGTTTGTTATCATTTGTAATTCTTTTTCAAAGTTATATATGATATTTACATAATTAACTTTAGCACCATGAGACATACTTGTATAAAATAAGTGATTTCAATTTAAATAATAAACGTATAATTCAATTAAATTGCGAATACATCGCTACATAAATACACACAAAAACTATATACACCAAAAATACCGACATTCAAATGAGACAACAAAAAAAGGAATCATGTAATCATATATTTGTCCATATAGAACCATAATGAACTTCTAAGCGAACTCCTTACATTATTGTTATTATTCTTTGATAATGGAGCGTGATGGCTCCGAAACGTCACAACAAGAATATTATATCCTTATTCAGTCTCTTTTTTACTACTTTGTGTTTCAAAATCGTTACTCATAACAGAACCATTATGGTTCAGTTTATAACCTTAAGCGGCTTAAATGGTTTTTAACAAATCATTTCATGAGTTTATTGATAAACATTAATGGCAACTAGCGAGTAAACTAGTATAGGCTGCGTCGGTGTTTGATATAAACGATACGTAATAGACATGAAATTTGACTCCGACGAAGGCCTAAAGCTCAAAACGTCACTAAAGTTAAGTCAACATTTTTAACGGTGTTACAAATTTCATTATATTACCTAAAGAAATAAAGGAGATGGGAGAAATAGGGAAAAAAATTAATTTTTAATATTTGTTCCTCTTCCTTCATAGAAACACAAATATAAAAACGACCCCTTGCAACAAAACGCACACGATGTTTACGTAGCATGCTGTCTTTATATCAATTCAATATTTTTCCCATCAAGTATATATTCCAATATACTTATGTTATTGCAAAGAGCAAATACAAAAGAGACAGAACTATGTAGTGTGTTTTGTTTGTTTGACTTAGCGAGGGGCGCCGTAATAAAGATGTTTTCGGATATTAATCAGAGACTTAATAAGTTTATTTTTTTGAAGGTTGGTATATACACTATATACAGGTGAGAGAAGAAAAGGACATAATGTCCCTAAATGGTTCATACATGCACCTAAGATTATAAAGTTGTTATGATCAGAAGTTCTTGGGGTATAATTCATGGCAGGAAGGACACCCAGGAAATAGCAATAGGTTCTACTCTTGTTTGTAAATTATGTATAGAATTTAAATTAGAGCAGGAAATACCATAAATGTGTATATCATTTTGCCACTCATTAAATGCAGAGTTGATAGAGGTGTTTTGTTTTAAATGTTTATTTGTACTGGCAAATATATATTTCAGAGCTTTATTTTATATACTAGTGCTAAGGATGATTGTCATCATCAGTTTGTGTTTTGTTTGCTTGACTATCTGTCTGTCTGTCTGTCTGTTTGTTTGCTTGTCTGTCTGTTTGCTTGCTTGTTTGTTTGTTTGTTTGTTTGTTTGTTTGTTTGTTTGTTTGTTTGTTTGTTTGTTTGTTTGTTTGTTTGTTTGTTTGTTTGTTTGTTTGTTTGTTTGTTTGTCTGTCTGTCTGTCTGTTTGTATTGTTTTAATTCATATCAGGTCTGTGTCTTGTCATTCCTTATTGGATATCTGGATTTATTTATTAAACTAGAAACCATACATTTCTATTATTAATCAACCAACTCTTGTCTTTGCTTTATATAATTATTTATCCGTTATTTTTCGATGTACTTATCTTATCCATTCCTTACCTTTATAATTCTATTGATTTATTTTCTTTTCATTCGTTTTTTCCCCAAGATATATAACATAGTAATTAAACTAAAAGTACAATATTTCATAGATCATCTGCATATATTAAAACTCACTTAAACGTTTTCGGCTATTTATCAAAACCTCACGCGATTGCGGGATTCTTTGTACACAAAACTACTTGTGTTTGTAAACAAATTATATTTCATGATATTAGTAGTTGTTGGATCTCAACCTTTTAATTTTTTTTAAACTTCTCCTAAGCTTTCGACCTTCGCGGCCATCTTCAGAGGAATGAATTCGAAAAAATTGTTTGATTTAAATTTAATTTCGTCTATTTCTTTTCAAACAATAACTTTTTCTTCTTTAATATAGATACTTAGATACTTTAATTAGACTATACAATAAGAAATTGTATCCTCCAAAATAGTATCTCGTTCATTTATTTTCAAACAATAATATTTTCTTCTTTAATATAAATACTTTAATCAAACTGTATAATAAGAAATGGTATCCTTTT
Source organism: Metridium senile (assembly GCA_949775045.1). NCBI lineage: Eukaryota > Metazoa > Cnidaria > Anthozoa > Actiniaria > Metridiidae > Metridium > Metridium senile. Next base: position 9,352,513 of record OX459101.1, on the reverse strand, counting down.
GTTCCGACTCTGTTTGAAGTAATAACAATTCGTTAATGCTCGTTTCTCTTTCGCGGAAGACTTTCATTAAAGTAATTACGGGTCTATTAGTACTGATATGGTGTTTCCATTTTCCCTCCGTTAGTATTATATAAATAAACTATACGTCTTAAATTCTAGTCTATTCTTAAACCATTCATGCTCGCGCAAATGAAGCTCCACTTAAAGATAACTGCTACACAGAATAAATAGAGTTAAACGTTGCAGACGATAATCCTTTGACGAAAATGGGATTTTTCTTTTCATGTCTCTCTTTCGTTCTTATTCTACGGTTTTGTACCACCCAGAGCCATTCATCTTATTTCTCTGTGCTCAAGTTTCATCGATTAGAAGCAACGGTTATTAAAGTTTATACTGAAGAAAGTGATATGTCGTGCTTTATGCAATGCAACCGTTTGGTGCCAGAATGCAAGTCTATAAACATGGCTGCCAAGCCCGATCAAGATGGTACGTACGAGTGCATTTTGCTGAGTGAACGAGTGCCCAAAGATAAGTACGGACCTTTGAAAAGGTCGGACAGCTATCACCACTATACAAGACTGATGGTAAGTTGCAACTTACAATATTATCCATGAATTGACTATACATTACATCTTTATTACCACAAGATAAATAAAATAGGAAGTTTACTGAATTGAAATACTAAATATTAGGGGTAATTCGCTTCCCAGAATAGCTAAAATTTACAATAACAAAACAAAAGGCCTAGTCTGGGACCTAAACTCTCCTTAACTCGCATTAATTCGCAGCATTGAAATTTTGTGATTTAACTCGCCTTTGCTCACCTTAAGTCGCGCAGTCTCGCCAGGTCCCAGACTAGACCTAACAATGTCCGTTTTATTACTCGTGTTTTCCATATAAATACTATTGAAATATATTTACGAAAACCTTTATATTAAGTTCTCCTCGACCCCATCTTATTTTGAAACTGATTAGTAAATCCTCTCCGATTTTCTCTCATTTTAGTAGAGCTCCACACGGGAGAATATTCCCATACAATTTGCTCAATCACGGGTATGTGCCGCTGAATAGGGTATGGTTTATGTCCTTGCTGTCTAGCTTATACAGGGTATGCATTCTAACCCAAATTGTCTTAAACACGATCTAGAATTTTGATAAAAGATCGTAGATTTCATGTTTTTGTTTGTCAAAAATAGGTTGTAAAATAAACTTATCAGAGCAACACAGCTATCACTATGATAAAATACCAGAATTGAAGGGAATATGGTATGGATTATTTTACTCTTAATCCTTTTAAAGGTCATTATAAACTTATTGGATTCATCCTAGCCCATTATGGCAGAATAATTAAGTCGAGAATTCAATATTGAAGCCGCAGGTCGAGCCTAATATTGAAATCGAGGCTTAACTATATGCCATAATAGGAGAAAATGAATCCTATAGGTGTTATTTTATATATTTTTTAACATATCTCGAACATATCTCGAGTAGGTAATTATAATGTTGTAGTCCAATAAGTTGCTGTATCGCAAATTAAAATAATGGATCGCCTCGTGACTAAAATACGGAGATATGATTGGAGGATTATTTGTGAGGTATAATAATAAAAGTAACTAGACGCACTTAGTGCGTTTACTCAGGCTACATCATAGAGTAGTAATTGATAGGTGGTTTACCTGTGGCATTACGTCATGTGTAATCTCGACACAACGATACACCCATAGATAGAAAAGGTAAACCTAGGCTCACTGACAGGCTCAGCCTGAGTAATTAGTCCTCTGACGGCACATCAAATAAAGGTCGGCCATGCACATGCGAGACAGCCTCTATTACACTATGCAATTCTTCAGCAACTTGTGTGGCAACAGCATTGCGAGACAAGTAGCTAAAAACATTGCAAAAACACTGCTCTTGTATCAGTTTACATGCATTTATCATTTAGAAATATATTTTTTTCAGACGTGCGAGGACGCAGAAAAAGTTTGCCAGAATGGGGGAACGTGTATAAACCACTCCAATCACATAGACTACACTTGCCAGTGTGTAAAAGGTTACTATGGTCGCAATTGTGAAATATGTAAGTTACATTGCAGCTTAACATTTGAGTGGTAATGGTGGTCATTGCAAATAGTTGAACCTTTGAGGTCTTTCAAAGACACGGTCCGATTCAAGTTGTTGCTTTTTTGATTGGTTGATATGCTGGTTGGTGGGTTTGTTGGTGGGTGGGTTGGTTGGTTGGTTGGTTGGTTGGTTGGTCAGTGGGTTGGTGTGATTGGTGGTAAGTTGTTCGGTTAGTTGATTAGCTTAATTGTTGGTTGGTTATTATGTTGGATGGAAGGTTAGATGGAAGGTTGGATGGAAGGTTGAAGGGAAGGTTGGTTTGTTACCTTTGTGTTCCTTCATCAACCCTTATGCCCCCCCCCCCCCCCCCCCCCTCTATACAGTAGTTCCTGTGCATCAAGTATATTTTAATACAAGGAAAAGAACACGTTTGGACACTATACTATGTTAACGTTGAGTTACTGTTTTAAGAGCCGTTCCACGTAAGCTTCGAGTAATTTCAGAAATGATAGCCGATACAACCCCACCTGAAACTTTGCATGGTGAAAGGTAATCATGAGCAAGTAATCATATGGGCATTAGTTAGTCGTTTCATTGTAAAGCGGTCACGTGACATCCGTTCAAAGTTTGAACTATTTTCGGCCTAATTTTACCGTCTGAATTTTGGAAAATGTGTAATGTTTGTAAATCTCGTGCGGCGTTTTCTCTGCATATTTTGTAATCAAATTTACACGGTTTATAGAACATCATTATAGCTTTTGAACAGTATGTTTTATTTTGATATAGCTTTGTATTTTAATTTTTTATGGATATTTGAAGTAAGAGCATTTTCGGGTGGTTGTGAAAACCGTAATTTTGGTACATTTTATAATTAGTTTTTCATACAAGAGTTCTGATTTCCTAATAACTATTTATACCGAAATGAAGAGGAATAGTTGTACTTCAACTCCAATGAAAAACATTTCTGGGCACTTTGCGTTTTGGCTACAAAATATCATCGTAAAGTGCAAGAAATATCAAAATCAACAAAATCGATGGATATTATATACATCCACATTACATTGGTTTTAAATCATAAAACATACATTAACTGGTTCAAAAGTAATATTAGAATGTAATAAAACGCAAATGCATCGATGAAAAGATCATTTTTCCAGAAAATTTGAATGTAAACACTATCTTATCATATATACAAATTTGCATTTAACAGCGAGGTCACACGCTTACTCACCTCCACTCCCACGGGATATGGTAGATTGTCGAAAAGCTTCGATTTTGCCAATATAATAAAGTTTTCAATGTTAATTAAATTGAAATTGAATTGTAATCAAAAACTATTTTTCTTGGTGATTATATTGGCAAAATCGAAGCTTTTCGACAATCTACCATATCCCGTGGGAGTGGAGGTGAGTAAGCGTGTGACCTCGCTGTCATTTTAAATATCAACATTAATTTGCTTAGATTTTTTTTGTTCTATGAAAAAACGGGTGTATTGTCGAACTTGTGAAAATGTTCCTTTTTGCTACTTTGATGCATTTTACCACACTTTAGAAATAAATTCATAATTCTTGTGGAAAGCAAACTTTTCATCTTAAAATTAGTTATTGTATAAAGTAATAAATTAGAAACATGGGGAATATCATATCTTTGGTAGCCCTGGTTTGACAAAGCTAAAAATTCAATTCATAGCAACTCCGATAGAACTTCGAAAAATGCGCTTCTTTTCGGTTTTTTGCAAAATATCTAATTCCTTACAAAAAGTACTGTAACTAAAAACACAACCATAATGCATCTAATTCGAATATTCTACAAGGTCTTTAGTATACATTGTGAAAGTGTTTTATTCGCAGCTTAATGTAAACAAGATTTATGGCAGTTTTAGAGACATACGTAATTTTTTTAAAGATTTGAACTTCGTCTTGAGCATATGTCACTATGTAGATTATGTAGATAAACTTGATTTAAAAGTTCCATTTTAAAACCAAATTTAAAACTTAACTGGTTATCAGAGGGCCAAAATGCATTGCTGTAGACATAATATATCCCCTCCAATGCACTTGGTTTCGGATTTTAGGGCTTTTTATTCACACAAACAAGAAGGGTGTTCCTTTTTGCTACATTTTTGCACAAACAATTGTCGTACAGAGCAACGAAAAAATATTTCACGCTAGTCCTACTGTTGATGAAAGATGCCATAAAAACCTCCTTTTAATCTTGAAATGGAAGTTTTATATCTTTCTACTTTCAGTAAGGCTAACTTTGAAAAGAGGTAGCAATCGGGAACAACTTTGAATCTACGGAAGGTTGGATGGAAGGTTAGATGGAAGGTTGGATGGAAGGTTGGATGGAAGGTTGGATGGATGGAAGGTTAGATGGAAGGTTGGATGGAAGGTTGGATGGAAGGTTGGATGGAAGTTTGGATGGAAGGCTGGATGGAAGGTTGGATGGAAGGTTGGATGGAAGGTTAGATGGAAGGTTGGATGGAAGGTTGGATGGAAGGTTGGATGGATGGATGGAAGGTTAGATGGAAGGTTGGATGGAAGGTTGGATGGAAGGTTAGATGGAAGGTTGGATGGAAGGTTGGATGGAAGGTTAGATGGAAGGTTGGATGGAAGGTTGGATGGAAGGTTGGATGAAAGGTTGGATGAAAGGTTGGATGGAAGGTTGGATGGAAGGTTAGATGGAAGGTTGGATGGAAGGTTGGATGGAAGGTTAGATGGAAGGTTGGATGGAAGGTTGGATGGAAGGTTGGATGGAAGGTTGGATGGATGGAAGGTTAGATGGAAGGTTAGATGGAAGGTTGGATGGAAGGTTGGATGGAAGGTTAGATGGAAGGTTGGATGGAAGGTTAGATGGAAGGTTAGATGGAAGGTTGGATGGAAGGTTGGATGGAAGGTTAGATGGAAGGTTGGATGGAAGGTTGGATGGAAGGTTGGATGGATGGAAGGTTAGATGGAAGGTTGGATGGAAGGTTAGATGGAAGGTTGGATGGAAGGTTGGATGGAAGGTTGGATGGAAGGTTAGATGGAAGGTTGGATGGAAGGTTGGATGGAAGGTTGGATGGATGGAAGGTTAGATGGAAGGTTGGATGGAAGGTTAGATGGAAAGTTGGATGGAAGGTTGGATGGATGGAAGGTTAGATGGAAGGTTGGATGGAAGTTTGGATGGAAGGTTGGATGGATGGATGGAAGGTTAGATGGAAGGTTGGATGGAAGGTTGGATGGAAGGTTAGATGGAAGGTTGGATGGAAGGTTGGATGGAAGGTTAGATGGAAGGTTGGATGGAAGGTTGGATGGAAGGTTGGATGGAAGGTTGGATGGATGGAAGGTTAGATGGAAGGTTAGATGGAAGGTTGGATGGAAGGTTGGATGGAAGGTTAGATGGAAGGTTGGATGGAAGGTTAGATGGAAGGTTAGATGGAAGGTTGGATGGAAGGTTGGATGGAAGGTTAGATGGAAGGTTGGATGGAAGGTTGGATGGAAGGTTGGATGGATGGAAGGTTAGATGGAAGGTTGGATGGAAGGTTAGATGGAAGGTTGGATGGAAGGTTGGATGGAAGGTTGGATGGAAGGTTAGATGGAAGGTTGGATGGAAGGTTGGATGGAAGGTTGGATGGATGGAAGGTTAGATGGAAGGTTGGATGGAAGGTTAGATGGAAAGTTGGATGGAAGGTTGGATGGATGGAAGGTTAGATGGAAGGTTGGATGGAAGGTTGGATGGAAGGTTGGATGGATGGATGGAAGGTTAGATGGAAGGTTGGATGGAAGGTTGGATGGAAGGTTAGATGGAAGGTTGGATGGAAGGTTAGATGGAAGGTTAGATGGAAGGTTGGATGGAAGGTTGGATGGAAGGTTAGATGGAAGGTTGGATGGAAGGTTGGATGGAAGGTTGGATGGAAGGTTAGATGGAAGGTTGGATGGATGGAAGGTTGGATGGAAGGTTGGATGGATGGAAGGTTAATTGGATGGATTATAAATGATTGGATTGTTGTGATGGCTGACTTGGTGGATGGTTTTTGTTTATTTTAGTATAAGAATGATTCCAATTTTTTTTTTCTTCTAAAAACATTATCTTCAGATGGTTTTCGTCTAGTGGGCTCATCGAAAAAACATGAAGGTCGATTGGAAATCTATCACAGCGGTACTTGGGGTACTGTATGTGACGACAAATGGGACGCGAATGCAGCCACGGTTGCTTGTAGGCAACTTGGATTCAGTGGCGTGCAGTCATACCTTACCACAGCATTCGGTGTAGGAATTGATCCCATCTGGCTGGACGATGTGGTATGTACGGGTCAAGAATCAAAGCTGCTTGACTGCAACCATTTAACATGGGGAACGCATGACTGCATTCATAGAGAAGATGTTGGAATCATATGCATTCCATAACACTATAATCGCTGTCAAAGTTAGTTAAGAAAATTGTAAATTTTGCATTTTAGTTGAGGAACATTCATGCCACTGAAATTGCCTCTCCCATCTCTCTCCACCTCGCAATATATATGTATATAGAAGTTAAACTATATCTGCATATAGGCAGATTTTGAGTAGTCCATAGGACCATATGTAAAAATCTTTCCGCTTCATGACTCTCGTGTAAAACTCGTCGGCTGATAACCTCTGGGCTCTTAGCACTGTCTAGTGTTTGTAGTGTTTTATTAGATAAAAATGATCAAGAAAACCCGAAGGATTTATTTAAAGTACTTTCACTTAGTAGCAATGTTTTGACAGGCCACTAATTGCCTCATTTACATGTGTATATATAGATATGATTGTGAAATATGCAATAAAATGAAAAGAAAACACGTATGATATTTTTTGTGTGGGAGGGGAGGCTAGGGAGAGTACTATTGATGACAATTTCAAGTACACCAGGGGCCGGTTGTACGTAGCCTGGATAGCGCTATCCGCGGATAAAAGTTATCCACTTCATAGGTTTTTTTATAGATTTTATCCGCTGGATAGGGATTTATCCTGTGGATAGCGCTATCCAGGCTACGTACAACCGGCCCCAGTACTATAAGTATGTTTATTTTAATGTGAGAGGGGAGGCTAGGGATATTATTATTGACGACAATCTCAAGTATTACAGTATTATAAGTATGTTTTGGGGTAGGGGTGCTACATGTAAAACGCAAAACGCATTTAATTTCATCACTACGAATGGATTGTTCATGTTAGAAGGGAAACAATTAATTGTATAAACAACAGTTGTAAATGATTCAATTCATTTGAAACTGGAAGCATACAAAATAGGGCGTGGTACTATAGCTAAACATGTAGAGGTGACTGTACTCATGACAAATATCTCATTTAATGGGATAGCTTGTAAATGCATCTTGGCGAATATTTAAAAGAAAATTAATTCCATTGCTGTAATACGCTAAAAGTATATGATTTTTTGCTTACTTTTTCTATTATGTATTTGAATCAAGCTAATGTTGATTTAAAAAAATAATTGCAGCAAGATAGCTTTTTAGAAAAAAAAATTAGAAAAAATAAAGTTACGTACGTGTAGTTTAATTTGTGAAATATCAATATTACAAATTTAAGTAACAGTATTTACCTGAAAAGTTGATTCAAACATCTAAATTCCACAAGCGAAACTGTAGCAAATTCTTCAAAAGCCTTGATGGCGATGGTGACACGGTTCGATGGCTTTCTGTCTGAGCGAGGGAAAAAACTGACGATCGTCCACTAAGTCAGCGGTCAGCGATTAGACTTGAGACCCTGAAAAGGATATCAAAAGCAAAAAAACAATGAAAAATAAAGAAATAAAAAGGACAATAAGTAAGAACAGAAAAGCAAGGTAATTACTAAAGTAAATAGTAGCGAAAAGGAAAGAGAATATGTGTAGTGTTTTTAAATGGTGATGAAGGTGCACGATAATAGTGGGTGATGGTGGTATGATAATGCATACTATACTAATGATAATGATAGTGATAATAGTGGGTGATGATGGTATGATAATGCATACTATACTAATGATAATGATAGTGATAATAGTGGGTGATGATGGTATGATAATGCATACTATACTAATGATATGTAATGATAATGATAATAGTGGGTGATGATGGTATGATAATGCATGCTATACTAATGATATGTAATGATAATAGTGGGTGATGGTGGTATGATAATGCATACTATACTAATGACAATGATAATGATAATAGTGGGTGATGATGGTATGATAATGCATACTATACTAATGACAATGATAATGATAATAGTGGGTGATGATGGTATGATAATGCATACTATACTAATGATATGTAATGATAATGATAATAGTGGGTGATGATGGTATGATAATGCATGCTATACTAATGATATGTAATGATAATAGTGGGTGATGGTGGTATGATAATGCATACTATACTAATGACAATGATAATGATAATAGTGGGTGATGATGGTATGATAATGCATACTATACTAATGATATGTAATGATAATGATAATAGTGGGTGATGATGGTATGATAATGCATACTATACTAATGATATGTAATGATAATAGTAGGTGATGATGGTATGATAATGCATGCTATACTAATGATAATGATAATGATAATAGTAGTATAGGTGATGATGGTATGATAATGCATGCTAATGATAATGATAAGAGTGGGTGATGATGAATGGTAATGATGATGATAATGATAACAGTAGGTGATGATGGTTAGGTATGATAAGATATGAATGGTAATGATGACGATAATGATAATAGTAGGTGATGATGGTTAGGTATGATAAGATATGAATGGTAATGATAACGATAATAATAATAGTAGGTGATGATGGTTAGGTATGATAAGATATGAATGGTAATGATAACGATAATGATAATAGTAGGTGATGATGGTTAGGTATGATAAGATATGAATGGTAATGATAACGATAATGATAATAGTAGGTGATGATGGTTAGGTATGATAAGATATGAATGGTAATGATAACGATAATGATAATAGTAGGTGATGATGGTTAGGTATGATAAGATATGAATGGTAATGATAACGATAATGATAATAGTAGGTGATGATGGTTAGGTATGATAAGATATGAATGGTAATGATGACGATAATGATAATAGTAGGTGATGATGGTTAGGTATGATAAGATATGAATGGTAATGATAACGATAATGATAATAGTAGGTGATGATGGTTAGGTATGATAAGATATGAATGGTAATGATGACGATAATGATAATAGTAGGTGATGATGGTTAGGTATGATAAGATATGAATGGTAATGATGACGATAATGATAATAGTAGGTGATGATGGTTAGGTATGATAAGATATGAATGGTAATGATGATGATAATGATAATAGTAGGTGATGATGGTTAGGTATGATAAGATATGAATGGTAATGATGACGATAATGATAATAGTAGGTGATGATGGTATGATGATAAATGGTAATGATGATGATAATGATAATAGTAGGTGATGATGGTTAGGTATGATAAGATATGAATGGTAATGATAACGATAATGATAATAGTAGGTGATGATGGTTAGGTATGATAAGATATGAATGGTAATGATAACGATAATGATAATAGTAGGTGATGATGGTTAGGTATGATAAGATATGAATGGTAATGATAACGATAATGATAATAGTAGGTGATGATGGTTAGGTATGATAAGATATGAATGGTAATGATAACGATAATGATAATAGTAGGTGATGATGGTTAGGTATGATAAGATATGAATGGTAATGATGATGATAATGATAATAGTAGGTGATGATGGTTAGGTATGATAAGATATGAATGGTAATGATGATGATAATGATAACAGTAGGTGATGATGGTTAGGTATGATAAGATATGAATGGTAATGATAACGATAATGATAATAGTAGGTGATGATGGTTAGGTATGATAAGATATGAATGGTAATGATGACGATAATGATAATAGTAGGTGATGATGGTTAGGTATGATAAGATATGAATGGTAATGATAACGATAATGATAATAGTAGGTGATGATGGTTAGGTATGATAAGATATGAATGGTAATGATAACGATAATGATAATAGTAGGTGATGATGGTTAGGTATGATAAGATATGAATGGTAATGATAACGATAATGATAATAGTAGGTGATGATGGTTAGGTATGATAAGATATGAATGGTAATGATGACGATAATGATAATAGTAGGTGATGATGGTTAGGTATGATAAGATATGAATGGTAATGATGATGATAATGATAATAGTAGGTGATGATGGTTAGGTATGATAAGATATGAATGGTAATGATGATGATAATGATAACAGTAGGTGATGATGGTTAGGTATGATAAGATATGAATGGTAATGATAACGATAATGATAATAGTAGGTGATGATGGTTAGGTATGATAAGATATGAATGGTAATGATAACGATAATGATAATAGTAGGTGATGATGGTTAGGTATGATAAGATATGAATGGTAATGATAACGATAATGATAATAGTAGGTGATGATGGTTAGGTATGATAAGATATGAATGGTAATGATGACGATAATGATAATAGTAGGTGATGATGGTTAGGTATGATAAGATATGAATGGTAATGATAACGATAATGATAATAGTAGGTGATGATGGTTAGGTATGATAAGATATGAATGGTAATGATTACGATAATAATAATAGTAGGTGATGATGGTTAGGTATGATAAGATATGAATGGTAATGATAACGATAATGATAATAGTAGGTGATGATGGTTAGGTATGATAAGATATGAATGGTAATGATAACGATAATGATAATAGTAGGTGATGATGGTTAGGTATGATAAGATATGAATGGTAATGATAACGATAATGATAATAGTAGGTGATGATGGTTAGGTATGATAAGATATGAATGGTAATGATGATGATAATGATAATAGTAGGTGATGATGGTTAGGTATGATAAGATATGAATGGTAATGATTACGATAATTATAATATCGTAATGATAATAATGCTTGGGGTAATGATGATGATGATGACTGATAAAGATGAGTGATAAATTAAAGATGCAAGGAAGCAAGCAAACGTTTCTTTGTTTAGCATCATTTATAAACCTAATTGCAAGAATGTTGTCACGTGCCAAAAGAACATTAGCTAACAATTTATTAAGAAAGAACATATATACATACATCTTATTAATCTTCCTATAAAAGGTTTTTCAAGAATTATTTACAAGTGAGCCTATTATAGGGGTTTGTCATACCGCAAAACCGCTTATTTTCGTCATGTTTTTCCGCCGCAAAAAATCGTGATACGTTTTGAAATCAACAGTAACGATATCTTATCTAAACATATATGTTCAACCGAAATCCGCATGTTAAAGCGCATTAAAACAGAAAACCGAGCAGCAAAATCAGCAATTTTCTGCAACCGACCAGCAACTCCATAACCGTAACCCGCCACAAAAATTGAAATACCGAAAACCGACCTCTAAAATTGGCAAAAACCGTTAAACCGTATAATATAATGTAACCTATAATAAACCCCTTACAATGATAACAAATAATTATGTACATATAATAAAAAGACAAATTATGGTAATTAAAATAGTGTTCGTAATATAAAATGGTAGAAAAAGATGTATCATATAATTCTACTCAATGAAACTTTGTTTTGAATTGTTTTTTCCCCGGGTTGGGGGGGGGGGGGGGGGGGGGAGGGGTACTCCCTTTGTTCAAGTGGTAGGGGTGATCGACGGAGGTTTTGAAAACGACCCCTGAAAGATACGCACAGATGATCTTGGTTTTTTTTAGCAACAAAGTAGAGCAAAAATGACCCTAACCGGTACGGAATCATGTTACGTAGGTGATTTTTTAAGCCAGAACCTAAAAGGGCCCTAAAAGATACGAACAGGAACTATTTTTAACTTAACCCTAAAAGGTACGCCGATCACCCTTACCAATTGGACAAGTAATTTTATTAGTTCGTTTTTGAAAGATTTTGTTTTCTGTTTGCAAGAATTGTCTAATGAGCTGAATATCTTTGTTGCTCTGAACAAACAAGTTCTCTCTCCTGTTGCTGTGCGATATTTTGGGATATGTAGGTCATTGTTTTGTCTAGTGCTACGGTGATGAATGCTGCTTCTTCCCAGGATCGACGAACCTGCACAAATATTGAGTTGCCAGATTATTTAGGCATTTAGACGCTAACCGAGTGTTAATTATAAGGAATAACAAAAGAAAGAGTTCAGCTTCTTTTTACTTTAGTTATTCCTTTCACACTAAATTACAAAAGTCAGAACAATTAGATATGTGTATCGTATCGTTCAAAACGGCTCAGTAAATACAACTCAAAATATTGAGTAAATCGTGCATCCAGGATGACACTTTATAGTGAGTAAGTCCAACCCCATAGTGAGTAAAAGTGAGGTTAAACTCAATATATTGAGTACATTTTACTCAATAGCACATCTACATGATTTATCCGGTTTTCCTCCCTCCGAAAAAATATGGAAGCAGGGATGTGTGCTAAACTATTTAACGTAGAGGTAGTGAGTGTGTTAAAGAACTAGCTAAATACATAGAGATGATTAAAAAGGGATTTATTTATTTATTTAGATAACTTTCTTCGCAATGACCTTGTTCCAGCAATGTTAATTAATTACTACAATATCAACATGTGTCTAGATTTACGTTTATACAGTACTGATATAAAAGAAGACAAATAATAGATTTTGGACCTTTACTTCACTAATTGTTGTCTTTCCTGTTCAACATTTTAACCCGATGTTAACCTTGCATTCCCGAAGGCGGAAGTTTACTATCTCCAAAAAGTTCAAATTTCATTACATCCCAGCAAAGATCTACTTTCATACTCTCCCAACATACATTCAAAACATGTATCGAGAAAATAGCTTTAGATCATACAATTCTCATTACTACTTCCATATTAAAACCCTAACGATTGGTTGAGGGAATTTATTATCTGATCAAAAGTAGCTAGTTTAAAGCCCAGACAATCACTATGAAAAGGGTGTTGTTCTGTAGTACAAGGTCAGTTGCCGCTAGTCGTTTAGACGAAGAGAGCAAGCCAACATGAAATCGCTTTCCGTCGTTTTCTTGGGACTCGCTGTTGCCTTTGCTGCCGTCGAAGGTGAGAATGACAATTCTTTAGAACTTGATTTTAAGAAACAAGTAGACGTTTAATTGAAATTTTGTGCAAAACTTTCAAAAAACAACATTTTCATCTGAAACTTTATATACGAAATGTATAAACATTCTTGTTTTCATCGAGTTTCAACTTAAACCGATAGTTTCATGGGATTTACAAGTACTTTAATTTTTTTAAACGAGTTAAAGTAGTGAGAGTTGTCATCATAACAGCCAACGCCCAATTCGCCCAACGATAGTACAACCAACAAACTGAGCACAGAACCAATATTCTGCATTTAAAGTGCACCTCTCCCCTGACACAATACTTTCTGTATAGATTCTACATGAAGTAAACATTTCAATAATGAAATATTTCTAGATTTGAGTGATGCATCTTTAAGTTATAAGGGTTTATTCATCAAATAGGTTAAAGATTGTGACTTAGGACCAGGATTCATTAAATATAAAAACTTTAACAAGCTCACACAAACAGTATTAAAAAGATGTCATAAGTATACTCTGCAAAAACGGCTGAGTAGATACAACTCAGTATATTGAGTTTATCTTGCATTCGGGATGACACTTTATAGTGAGTAAACCCAACTCTATAGTGAGTAAACCCAACTCTTTGGTGAGTAAAAGTGAGGTTAAACTCAATATATTGAGTAAATTGTACTCAATGGCACATCGACATTATTTTATGTTTACTCTTAATTATGATTTGGGTTTACCTACTATAAAGTGTCATCCTGAATGCATGATTAACTCAATATACCGAGTTGTATCTATTCAGCCGTTTTTGCAGTGTACTCGTCGTTTACACAAAGTTAAATTCAACTTTGGTTATTTGTAATAATGACCAGTGTCAAGTTAGTCATACGTCAAAGACATTAACATATTGGACGTATAAACCCTTATAACTTAAAGACGCACCAAAAAATTCAAAAAATATTTCACAATTCAACTATTCACTACATGTAGAAGCGACATAGAAAGTATTTTAGTAGGGGTGGGGTGAGGTGCACTTTAATTGAACATAATACTTTCATATTGTTGAAGGATCTTATCAATTTCAATAAACAATCCTTCCCGGATAGGGCGGTTATCATCACAGAGTACCATGACCTAGGCCTCTTATCTATGTGACATTCTTACTCCTATAGGCGTACAACATGGAACGCATCGCATTGGACGAACAACACCAGACAATTACTACTGTGACACGATCACCTTCCCAACAGCCTTCGCGGGAGTTGAGTCTGTCAAAGTGTTTACGTCAGCAAGCTTTGGCACGAGCTCGTCACGTGTACATGACGTTGTGTTCACGTGGGTTGAGGCTGTGACTACAAGCACTTTTAAAGTCTGCCTGGTTGAAGGTGGGACTGGGTCAAATGGTGACGTGACAGTCAACTGGGTGGCTTATCAAGGAATTGAGTCTGGTGTGACAGATGGGTCTGTGAGGTTTTCCGACTGGACGACTGGAACCCAGTGCCATCGTATCGTTCTCTCTCAGGTTAGATTTTGTGAAGTTATTATACTATTATCGTCTTCTTGACTGTTTTGAGGACGTTTAATGAGTAACATCGGCATCCTTCATGAATAACATGACGGAATTTAATTATATTTCTATTAATAGTTTATTTCAATAAATTGATTTGTTAGGCTTTCCTTAGCATGCCACATATCTTTGCCAATGCACATCACAATGTGTTGGATAGAAAGCAGGATGCAGCCACGGTTTGGGTGGAGGGAATCACGAGATATGAGTTTACTGTTTGTATGAGAGAAGGAAGAAACTTTGATGGACGCCATAAAGACATTGATGTGGTAAGATATATAACCTTGCATGAAGTGTATGATTTCTATGAAAATACAAACACTAAAATAAAAAGAGCCAATAGAATGAAAGAAAGAAAGTACAACATTTCGAGGAAAGATATCTAAAAAGACCTTACAAAAAAATCGGACTGAAATTATTTACATTCTTTATTATATGGCATCAAAATTCCGCGCGCTCTGATTGGCTAATCGTTTATCGCGAGAGGGCCGTAATTTTCCTGACCTCACTCTCGGTTAATAAGTAGTATATATTTTTTTCTTTATCGCAGACTTGGATGGCTATGCCTGAAGTCCCTCAAACATGGAATTATCACGACTTTATCAGCTTAGACTTTCCCAACACAGCTCGACCGACCGAGGCTGATAATGATGCTTTTTGCCAGGTACAAATTTCAACTTTATCTCTTCAGCACTATATACAATATTGATTGAATGATTGTTTTTTTTTTTTTTGTTGGCTGGTAAATTGGTAAATTGATTGGTGAGTCAGTCAGTCGTTCATTCATTGGTTGGCTGGCTGTTTGATAATTTGATGGATTGTTTGCTTAATTTCCAAATTAAGTGCGTCCCATCCCGAGCAATACTCACGGTCTTAAAACAATTGTGAAGGTGATAAATACTTGAAATCCCGTCCAGTCCTTATTGTCGGACTTTAAACATTACTTCAAGGATTTAATTTGTCGCCATATAAATTGTTTTTTTTTTATAATTATACTTAGGTAGTAAACTTCGACGAGTCATACTATTCTCCACCAACAATTGTCCTAACACCAAGTCATTTGTATGAAAGTAGCAGTGCTAATGCTGTTCAGGCCGAACACAACTCCATTACAGCTTGGGTAGAGGTAAGTAATCACCTGAAGCAATTACAACTTGCAAATTTTCCAAAGACTGTTGAATTTAGTTTGAAGTAAGAATTTATTTCAAATTGATTTTGGGTTTTTCCAATCCGTCAATCAATTTGTAGGCGAACTGGCTTGTAGGTAAACTTATATAGTCATTGGTTAACGATGCAACGATTATCGCTGGAATGAACTCAAACATGTGATTCCAGGTTTCTCTAGAAATATTTGTTTTATTTCAGTCAAGTGACTTTCATATTATTTACCATTTTCCAGGAAACGACAGAGACGTATTTTAAAACATGTGTAAAAGATCTGGTTGGATTAAACAGCAAGCACCATCCTATTAAAGTAGAGTACATCGCCTTTGGAGGTAAGGACATTGTCCACAATCATTGCTCTAGGAATAATACTGCATCCACAATCATTGATCTAGGAATAATACTGCATCGCAACCAGAACAGTTATTTATTTAGTTTGACTTCAAGTACCACTTGGACCAAAAACTATAGAAATTTGAAATAAATTTGAAAGCGATAGCATATACATGAAAATAATTGTAGATAGAAAACTAACCAAATTTTATTTCAAATAATTTCAATTTCAATTGCATCTAAAGCTCATTAACCTAAATAAATTTTGGTTCAAAATCTCAAAGAACAATAGGGTTAATTGTACGGTATGACGTCATACATACCAAATATAAATGTTAATAAACCTTGACCATTTTTTTGTTTCATTTCGATGTAAGCAATAATATGCTTCATGGTAATCATTGTTGCAATATAGATAGGTTTCAGTAACTTTAGATTTATTTTCAATTTTCATTGATTTTGGTCCAAGTTCCCCTTTCAGGTTTTTCTGGCCCACCAATCAGAAGATTATATAGGTAGAGATTATATCAACCAATAACCTGTTAACGTTAAGTTAACGTTCCATGAACCCCAATAATATTAAACAGACAAGCAAAGATAAAAACCTTTTCAATTTGCAGTTTGAAATGTTTTTGAAAAATGCTAATTTCGTGTAAACATTTCGTTTACCAGATCTCGATCCCTGCATCAACGAGACCTGTGCATATTTTGGTGTTTGCCAGGCAATGTCTGCACAAGTTGCTCAGTGTGTATGCGTCACTCAATGTCCAGTATATGAAGATCTTGTATGTGCTTCTAACGGTCGTACATTTGACAACATGTGCATTTTGAAACGAGAAATATGTCAAACACAAGGAAACTACTCATATTACCATCCAGGAGGATGCCAAGGTTTGTGAATAATACGACGATAACCATAAATCTGTTGCTTTACAAATTCTGTAAATGTGTTTTGATGTTACATTGTCCACTAAAAAAGATATGATATAAGCCTAAACAAATGGCACTTGATGCCACATATGTTCGCTCTAAATACTCAATTCTTATTTATAATTCTTATTCCTATTCCATGTTCAATGTTACTCGTTGTACAGTTACATATTGAAATTTCAACTGCTATAATCAAATAAGCAACGAATCATGTGTCACTTGTTGTAGTGTTAATGTCTACTTTACGTGGACAACCTTGATGACATTAACTTTATATATGTCTGGTACAGATACATGAGAAAAGTATGATATGCCCTTGGCGGGAATTGAGTTCCGCGGTTTCCTTTTTCTAATCGTATGGCTGGTATTTTAGTGCTAATCGATTGGTGTGCCGTGAAGTCTAGCACACACAGATATATGATCCCGTTTGACCGCCGCATATCCATTATCTGTCATTCCAGTCTTTACAACCTACCATGTTATGCCAGCCTTGCATTTTTATTATACAATAATATTGTATCCTAAAATATAGGATTTCCATTGGACAAAGGAAGACATCACCTCAACCAAGTGTCCTCCGATGCTGAGTCTCACTGTGAAGTAATCTCTCTAAAACCCTACATGTTTTACCCCGACAAACCCGTCCACGCTCAGATAACAGTTAACTACATCAACGCAGCAGTCCCTTCCACAGTCCATGACGCAACTGTCACGTGGTCAGAGAACGTAAATAAAGACAACTTCACTGTGTGTATGACCAAGACTGGTAGAAATGACCAACAGACTAATGACGTGGCATCAGTTGATTGGATAGCATATCAAGGGTCACCTGTCGGAGGAGTGAGTGGGAAGGAGAAAATCACTCAGTGGTGGACTGGTACCAAGTGTACGTCTTTATCATTTCCAAGTGTAAGTATATTTAATGTACACTGCAAAAACGGCTGAGTAGATACAACTCAGTATATTGAGTTGATCATGAATTCAAGATGACACTTTATAGTGAGTAAACCCAACTCATTTTTAAGAGTAAACATAAATTTAGTTGTGCCGTTGAGTACAATGTACTCAATATATTGAGTTCAACCTCACTTTTACTCATTATAGAGTTGGGCTTACTCACTATAAAGTGTCATCCTGAATGCATGTTTAACTCAATATACTGAGTTGTATCTTCTCAGCCGTTTTTTGCAGTGTACGCATTTGCGATCTATCATCATCATGACCATCATCAGTTGAACTATGACTTTCTTTCAGGGTAAGTTTACTGGGACTCCTACAGTTCTAGTTACTCTCGAGCACCAAAGAGATGGTCTGAAGCACGATGCTGCGAGCGTGTGGGTTGAGGACGTCAATTCTGCATCATTTCAAGTTTGTATCAGAGAACTACAAAACTTTGATGGAACACACGAGGATATCAATGTGGTGAGAAAATAAATATTTCACATTTCAAGACCCGTGCACATTCGGGCATTGTTTGCCGACACCATCCTGTTAGCAACTGTTGTTGGAAACATTTTTAGAGGGCCGTATGTTAGATAACTTTTAGTGTTAATACGCGTATTTTCCCTCGTAAAATAAAGTTTATTGTATTGTATTGTATTGTGTTGTATTGTATTTTGTCGAACTGTTGAGTAGTTGAGTAGTTGAGTTGTTCTTTATTTTTTTACAGGACTGGATGGCATTTGAAACACTTGGTCGTCCTCTCTTCTCTGAAGATGGTAGTGTTCACTTTGCAAACGACCAAACTCCTCTCAAGTCCAACAACTATGCTTTCTGCCAGGTAATTTGTAGGATTTGGAAATGCGTGCGTATTTATAAATAATGGTTAAACTAGTGTAAGAAGCTAGCTAAGCGTTGAAAAAATGAAAATTATGAACGAATACAAGAAGCATATAAATACTTATAGTACTGTATTCATTCATTGTAAATGATTTACTGTTTAATTTATTTATTAAAAAAAAAGTATGTTATTGGAATATGAAATTTCAAATAAAGTTTAGGCGTATTACTGAAAATATTCCAACATAGTATCAATCTATAAGAATAGAAAATTTGCCCAATTTCTCAAAAACGGGCCGGGTGTCCCTTTCCTATCTTATTTAACGGGAAACACGATGCAGGTGTTTTAATACGAAAAGCATTTATTGTTTCTCTGTCACTGCATAATACTTGACTTATATTATAGGATATTAGTATGACAAGAAACTACACAAGGATTCCTTCTGTATTGATAACAGCTACACACGACACCAGTGTTGGTCAAATTGACCCGAAATATAACGGCATTTCAGCATGGATAGAGGTAGGTTGATATCTTTCTTTAATGATAATTGGATTTCACATTCGTTTTAAAGTTTGTTAACATATACGGTTTTGATATTAGGAGGTTACCATGGATACGTTTCGTGTTTGTATCAACGAGTTATACTCGGACCATTACGACCCTGTCACCGTGCAGTACGTTGTAGTATCAGGTATAGACCGAATCGAATTATGGCGACCTGCAATTGTTCTTATGATATATATGATATGATATGGTAGCTAGCCACCTTTCCTTGCAGCACTAATGCTGAATTACGAGAGTTGCAGCTCACGTGGTGGAGTTGGAGACGCTTACAAACTTTAAATTAGTTCTAAATTGATTGTTTTTCTTCTTATTTCATTTATTGTCGCTGGCGTTCTTAGTATTTTATGTGCTCTCAGCCATGACATTTTAATTTCTCCAATAAATAAATGATAAAAACTATGAATTGAGTCTTAAGAACTAACATAGCTACCCCGTGCAAGATAAAAGCAAGCTATATGAGAAATAAAATACTATTTATCTTATATCCACGATCAATAATCTTTATAATTTTATTAAGCTATATGGTATTTAACCTTGGTATTCTTACTTGTATCAGATATCTGTGGCGATGACTGGATTTACTTCAACGGGTTCTGCTACAAGACAAATACTTCTTGCTTGTCGTGGCAAGCAGCTCAGTCAAGATGTGTGGCTGATAATGCCAATCTTACTAGTATATCTAATCAAGAAGAAAATACTTATGTTCAACATCGGCACGGTGGGGAAACCGGATGGATCGGACTACAGGATATGGACAGTGAAGATAACTTTACCTGGATAGATGGAAGTGTTGTCAACTTTACTTACTGGGCAGAGAACCAACCAAACAATAACCAAGGAGACCAGGATTGTGTGCACACTTTGGGATTACGTCATGATTACCATTGGAATGACGTCACATGTGATTCCTGCCACGCCTACACATGCAAAAGAGGTGAGAATATTGATTGATTTATTATATAAATAAAGAAATGCATACTAGGTATTGTGTAGTTTCACACAATCAATGATGTAAAGATAGTTAAAGTTAGCCTTCATGTTGAGTTTTGAGAAAACAAGCTATGGTATTCGTTGTCTTTCAAAAATTTTAATTATAAAACATTAATTCATAGCAACAAATTTCAACCAGTTTAACATTAACAGCAATTGTATATTATGTATGTTTATATTTTCACTTATTTGTAGACATCAATGAATGTTCCACTGCTAATGATTGTCATGCTGACGCACAATGCACCAACAGCTATGGATCGTATACTTGTGAATGTAACCCTGGTTATCACGGTGATGGATTCACATGTTCAGGTACTTAGCTAACCATCGAATGGATGGATGGATGGATGGATAGATGGTGGATTTATTTGTTATATGTCTTCATTAATCCAAACATTGTTTTATGTATAGATTTACACAATCAATGATGTAAAGATCTATGTAAATTCTTCAAAGGGAACCAGCCAATCAGCACAAAGTGAACATGCACAACTTGTTAGCGTCACCCCGAGGAACATATTAGTGCGTTAATGCTAACCTAACCGGGATAAGGAGCTTTTATGATTTTGTAATCCATCAAAAGCCGCATAAAATGTAGAAAAAATCTATAATAATTTTACCCCTAAAAGAAATTAGGCTGATTGACTCATTTTAAAAGTTTAAACATAATATTCTTAAAATATCCAAAAATTTAAGGATAAAGAGCGGATTTGATAAAAAGTACCAGGTACCCGTCCCTTTAATAGTTTTTGTACAAAGTGGGGTTAATTTGCGAATTATTTCTAATAGTTGTTCCTTCGAAGGACGTTGTTGAAGCGAACATTTTCATCAGAATATCATGACGTTTTTCACTTCATGATCATGTCCTGGCAAGTCGGGGATTGTTCTTTATCCATAAATAGACGTTATATAAAACTAGTGAAATGACACGACGTTTCGATGCCGAACTCGAAATTTTGATTTACGGGTGAAAACAAATACAAGATTCTTGAATGAATAAGTCAATATTTGCAGAAAATCCTTATTAATGATTGGCTAAAACTAATATTTGTAATTTTAATTTAAAAATGTTTCCTTTCTAAACTTATTGCCTTGTTTGTCGCTTGCGAACTCTGAAGTTTAACTCCACAAACTTCAAAAATTACTCTGATTATAATGCAAAGTTATTTCGCCAAATTCAACTTTGGACCGCAGCTTGTTTACTTTTTGCGCGTCACCGCATTGCAGGGATGCACGGGCTCAATGCTAACAAGTTTTGTGGTTTGCCGTGCAAGCTCGGTTACAAAAGATTTACCAAGATAGTTCAAGTTAGCTTTCATGCTATGTTATAGGGAAAACAGGCTATGTTATTCGTTGTCTTTCAAAATTTCTGAATTTAAAACATTCATTTATCGTACCAAATTTCAACCAGTTTAACAATGATATTATTTTATGTTTTGTATTGGAAAATATGAAATATTTGTAATCATTGTGTATTAGTATGATCGTCGCAGAGTATTAAGCAATTAATGTAATTGCAATTATAGAAGCCCGTCACGTAAAAAAATTCGGGACTTCAACTTCAACGAATTTTTTTTTCGGGATTCTATAATTGCAATTACATTAATTGCTTAGTATTCCGCGACGATCACACTCATACACAATTTAATAACCGCGGATCAGTCCAACATATATCTATATTTGTAATCAAATAGAATTTTATGTTTTGACACAATTAGTTGGGATCCCTGTCTTATGTTTTATAATTATAATAAATGGGATCCCTGTGTATTGTTGATGATTACTTTTAAAAGGCTTTAAAGAGTTGACACGTGAATTGGGGGGGCTCTGAATGGGATTGCATATTCCCTTCTCTCTTTAGAGCTTAACAGCCAGGCAATGCTGTCTTACCATTAGCGTTAGCAGTTCAACTAAAGTTTAGCTTCCCACCTCCTCCCCATCTCGTGTCCACCATTTTAAAGATTTATTAGGTAATTTAACTCGAATGTAAAAAATATTCAATGTTATTAAACACGGCTGTAGGTCCAGGCCTACAGCCATTTAACTCAAATCCTTGTCTGTATTTCTCTGCTTGCCCAGCAAACGTAGCTCGAACAATGCAGTATTTGGGACGTATACATAATTATAGTGAGGAAAAATAAATATCAATGTTTTTTTCGTTTGTAGATATAAATGAATGTTCCACTGCTAATGATTGTCATGCTGACGCACAATGCACCAACAGCTATGGATCGTATACTTGTCAATGTAACCCTGGTTATCACGGTGATGGATTCACATGTTTAGGTACTTTACCAACCACTCAGTGAATGAATGAATGAATGAATGAATGAATGAATGGATGGATGGATGGATGGATGGATGGATGGATGGATGAATGAATGAATGAATGGATGAATGAATGAATGAATGAATGAATGAATGAATGAATGAATGAATGAATGAATGAATGAATGAATGAATGAATGAATGAATGGATGGATGAATCAATGAATCAATGAATCAATGAATCAATGAATCAATGAATCAATGAATCAATGAATCAATGAATGAATGAATGAATGAATGAATGAATGAATGAATGAATGAATGAATGAATGAATGAATGATTGATTGAATGAATGAATGGAGGAAAGGAGGGAGAAGGGAGGGAGGGAGGGAGGGATGGAGGGAGGGTGGAAGGAGAGAAATGAAGCAATGCATGTATGTATGCATGCACGGACGGATGAATGTTAGCAGAGTTGGATTGGTGCATGGTTCGTTAGTGGGTTGGTTATTTGATTAATTTGTTGGTTGATTGTCAGGCAAGTGTTATTTTCTTTTCATCCTTTTTCTAATACCAATATATTTCCTTTTCTAATCTTCAGCTGATTTTCGTCTTGTGGGCTCATCAAACATATATGAAGGTCGATTGGAAGTCTATCACAACGGTACTTGGGGTACTGTATGTGACGACGGCTGGGACACGAATCCCAATGCAGCCACGGTCGCTTGTAGGCAGCTTGGATTTAGTGGTATGCAGTCATACAACACACATGCATTCGGTGAAGGAATTGATCCCATCTGGCTGCACAATGTGGTATGTACTGGTCAAGAATCAAAACTGCTCGACTGCAACCACGATCCATGGGGAACGCATGACTGCAGTCATGGCGAAGACGTTGGAATCATATGCATTCCA
The DNA here is from genome assembly GCA_949775045.1 of Metridium senile. NCBI lineage: Eukaryota > Metazoa > Cnidaria > Anthozoa > Actiniaria > Metridiidae > Metridium > Metridium senile. The sequence continues at coordinate 9,328,811 of OX459101.1, read as the reverse complement.
TAAAACTACACTCGTCGTGAAAGTTAGTTGATAAAATTGTACATCTAGTTTTGCATTTTAGTTGAAGTACAATCGTGCCCAATCGCTTCTCCCATCTCTTGTGAGCTCCGCCTCAGAATATGAATTAAAAATGATAAAGAAAATCCGAAGAATTAAAGGTTTCTCACTTAGTAACAATGTTGTGACAGGCCACTGATTGCTTTAGCTCATTTGTAAGTAGAGTATGATTGTCAAATAAGCAATAAAAATGAAAAAGAAAACCCTTAGATTTACTTGAGTTTTTCACTAAAGTAGCAAATATTTGACAAGCCAATACTTGTCTTTTACAGGCTTAGGAAGAAGATAATACTATTAGAAAGTATATGCTAGTTTATCAAATGGGAGGAGCGGCTAGGAATAATATTGTTGACGACAATATCAAGTATACTACATGCAGTACTATAAGACAGTATGCTATTATGTGGGGAGGCTAGGGATAACATTAATGACGACTGTCTCAAGTACAACAGTGTATAAGTATGCTATTATTTGGGAGGCGAGGCTAGGATAACATTATTGACGACAATATCAAGTATACTACATGCAATACTATAAGTATGCCATTACTTGGGAGGGGAGGCTAGGGATAACATTATTGACGACAATATCAAGTATACTACATGCAGTACTATAAGTATGCTATTATGTGGGAGGGTAGGCTAGGGATAACATTATGGACAACTATCTCAAGTACAACAGTGTATAACTATGCTATTTCTGCATGTTGGAGGGGAGGCTAGAGAAAGTATTGTTGACGACAATATCAAGTATACTACATGCAATACTATAAGTATGCTATTATGTTATTAAACGGAGCCAAGAAGATCTACATTGACGAAAATCTAACAAGCCAAAGGCGCCAGCTTTTTAGTGAAGTTCGCAAAAGAGCAAAGCAATACAAATGGCATAGCATAACTACAATAGATGGAAAAATCTTCATAAAACGTAAAAAAGGAGGAAGGAATCTAAAGATAACTAATACAAGAGTATTTTACTTGAAGGAAGAAATAATATAAGATAAGTGCTCATCAGTAATTTAAGACTTTAAGAATCAAAACCCCTAATGAGGTTTACTCGGTCACTATTGTTTAATATTTAAACTAGACGCACTTGGTGCGTTTACTCAGGCCACGACATAGAGTAGGAATTGTTTTTGAGAGATTGAAATTTATGATCCTTGTGTACAGTTTTATGACAGAATGATGGTGTAGTGTTTAGTAATTAGGTCAAAGCGAGAGGAAAGTTTGGATAAACTTGTTGTCAACTATGTGATACCTATATGTTATGCCTATTTGGGATCAATTCAATTCAAAAAAAACAAACTCTACCTTGGTGGAGATAAAAAGTATAACATTTACCGTAATGAGATATCTAAGCTTACAAGATTAAGTAAAAAACTTTATTATCATAACTACTTTGAATTTAATATTAGCAATATGAAAAAAACATGGCAAGGAATAAATAGTCTCATATCTAACAAGAAGAATAAAAAACTATCTATTAATGCTATCAAACAAAATAACAGAAGCACAACTAAAGATCCTAAAAAGATATCTGACACAATGAATAAACACTTTGCGACTGTGGGACACAAACTAGCATCTAGCATGCCCAATTCCAAAGCACCATACTATGAATATCTGGACAATAATAGCCCTCTCAACTCATTTTTCTTTATTCCCGTTTCTACACTCGAGATAGAATTATAAATTACTTCCCTCCTGACTAACAAAGCCCATGGCTTATATTCATTTCCAGTTGCCATATTTAAATGTGCAAAATCGATTTTATCAAAGCCACTTGCAGATATAATGAACCTATCAATAAAGACTGCAATATATCCTTCTAAGTTAAAATATTCTAAGATTGTTCCCATCTATAAAGACGGAGATGAAGAAGACCCTGGAAATTATCGCCCAATTTCTCTACTCTCTAACATAAATCGTATTTTTGAGAAACTAGTTTACAACCGACTTAAAAATTACATAGAGTTAAATAATATCCTCCACCCTTCACAGTATGGATTTCGCGAAAAGCATTCAACACAACACGCATTACTAGATTTGATAAGTGAAATCCAAGTGAATATGGATAAAAAAATGTTCTCCTGCGGGATATTTATTGATCTTCAAAAAGCTTTTGATACAGTCAATCACAAAATATTACTATCTAAACTAGAACATTATGGAATTCGAGGGATAACTAATAATTGGTTTGCCTCCTATTTATTTGAGAGAAAGCAAACAACCCAAATTAAATCAAGTATATCTGATAAAGAACAAACACTATACGGTGTACCACAAGGATCTGTCCTAGGACCTTTACTTTTTTTTCTACTTTATATAAATGACATCCAAAATTCCAGTGATAAATTCCGCTTCTTCCTATTTGCAGACGATACAAACTTACTATATTCAGATACAAACTTGCGATCTCTCGAAAGAACTGTAAATAAGGAACTAGCTAACATTTGCGACTGGCTGCTAGCTAACAAATTAACATTAAATATTAAGAAATCAAATTATATTTTTGCTCCATACCAAAAAAAGTGTGACTTTAATCCAATTATAAATGTACTTGATACCAATACCCGGAAACTGACACCTCTGGAGAAGAAAGACTACGTTAAATACCTAGGTCTCGTAATTGATAGAAACTTATCTTTGAACTACCATATAAATTACATAACTTTGAAAATAAGTAAAACCATCGGCATTATCTCTAGATTGCGGCATTATGTTCCCTATTCAACCCTACGCACTATTTATCAATCCTTAGTCCACCCATATATCTCTTATGGGCTATCTGTATGGGGCCAAACTACTAAATCAAACCTAAATAAAATCTTGATTCTTCAAAAACGCGCCCTAAGACTTATGCACTTTGCTACAAGTGAATGAATGAATGCTCTAATGAATGAATGAATGAATGAATGAATGAATGAATGAATGAATGAATGAATGAATGAATGAATGAATGAATGAATGAATGAATGAATGAATGAATGAATGAATGAATGAATGAATGATTGAATGAATGAATGTAGGAAAGAAGGGAGAAGGGAGGGAGGGAGGAAAGAAATGAAGCAATGCATGTATGCATGCATGCACGGACGGACGGATGAATGTTAGCAGAGTTGGATTGGTGCATGGTTCGTTAGTGGGTTGGTTATTTGATTAATTTGTTGGTTGATTGGCCCGCAAGTGTTATTTTCTTTTCATCCTTTTTCTAATACCAATATATTTCCTTTTCTAATCTTCAGCTGATTTTCGTCTTGTGGGCTCATCAAACATATATGAAGGTCGATTGGAAGTATATCACAATAGTATTTGGGGTACTGTATGTGACGACAGCTGGAACGCGAATGCCAATGCAGCCACGGTTGCTTGTAGGCAGCTTGGATTCAGTGGTATGCAGTCATACGACACAAAAGTATTCGGTCAAGGAATTGATCCCATCTGGCTGCACAATGTGGTATGTACTGGTCAAGAATCAAAACTGCTCGACTGCAACCACGATCCATGGGGAACGCATGACTGCAGTCATGGTGAAGACGTTGGAATCATATGCATTCCATAAAACTATACACTCGTCGTGAAAGTTAGTTGAGAAAATTGTACATTTTGCATTTTAGTTGGTACAATCGTGCCCAATCACTTCTCCAATCTCTTGTGAGCTCCGCTTCAGAATATGAATTAAAAATGATGAAGAAAATCCGAAGAATTAAAGGTTTCTCACTTAGTAACAATGTTTTCACAGGCCACTGATTGTCTTAGCTCATTTACATGTGTATGTAGAGTATGATTGTCAAATGTGCAATAAAAATGAAAAAGAACCACCCCGCAGATTTATATAGCAGCAAATAGGCAATACTTGTCTTATACAGGCTTTGGAAGAAAATAATACTATTAGAAAGTATATGCTATTTTTAATGTGGGAGGGAGGCTAGGGAGAAAATTATTGACGACAATCTCATGTACTAGAGTATTATAACTATGCTATTTTGTTGTGTGGGAGGGGACGCAAGGGAGTGTATTATTGACGATAATCTCAAGTACTAGAGTGCTAAAAGTATGCTGTTTTTGATATGGAAGGGGAGGCTAGGGATATTATTATTGACAACAAAGCTCAAGTACAACAGAGCTGTAAGTATACTATTTTTTATATCGAAGGAGAGGCTGTAGATAGTATTATTGACGACTACTACAGTATCGCATAACATTTCATCATATACGAATGTATAGTATTGATCATATTATAAGAGTGAAGGGCAACAAATTATTACATACTTTAATCCCTTAAAATTCGTAAATAAATGTTTTGTTAGTTTTTTCTTTGCATTGCTTTCTACTTTTAATTGAATCATACCAAACAGTAGATGGAAATTACTTGAAATAGCAATATTATAATTTAAGTAGTAGTATTTACCTGGAAAGTTGATTCAAGCATTCCACAAGATAATTCTTCTAAAAACTTGATGGCGATGGTGAAACGGTTCGATGGCTTTCTGTCTGCACGAAAGAGGTAAAAAACTGACGAATGTCTACGAGGCCGGCATGTCAGCGGTTAGACTTGAGTCCCTGAAAAGGATGTGAAAAGCAGGAAAAAAATGAAAAATAAATAGAGAAAGAAGGACAACAAGCAAAAACAGAAAAGGAAAGAAAGGTAATTACTTAAGTAAAAAAGAACAAAAAGGAAAGAAAACATGTGGAGTTTCCACATGTGTAGTGTTTTTTAAATGGTGATGTAGGTGCATGGTGATAGTGGATGAGATATGAATGGTAATGATGATGATAATGATGATATCGTAATAATCATAATGCTTATGGTGATGATGATCATGATCATGATGACTGATGAAGATGATAATGATACAAAGACAACAAAACACTTTCTTTTTACAGGTTACAAGATATAAGGAAGCAAGCATAAACGTAAGTAAAGTTATTCTGTCTAGTATCATTTAAAAACCTAATTGCAAGAATGTTGTCACATGAAAAAAGAACATTAACTAGTAGTTTAGTTCATACTTACATGCATTTTAATTTATTAATCTTTCTATGAAAGGTTTTTCAAGAATAATTTACAATGATAATAAATAATTATATATATAAGAAAATACAAAATATGGTAATTAAAATAGTGTTCGTAATATAAAATGGTAGAAAAAGATGTATCATATAATTCTACTCAAGGAAACAGTGCTTTCAAGTGTGTTTTTTTTAGTCAGTCTCTTTGAAAGATGCGGACATTTTTTATCTGTTTGCAAGGATCCTCTAATGAGTTCCAGCAACAGTTAACAGACCAAAACATCTAAAACTTTCAACATTTTGCACAATGAAGTGAAATGCAGTTTAAAAAAAGTTCAGCTCCAGTGCTTTTAATTGATTTGATTCTTTTCACATATAGGGTTTCACACTAAATTATCGTGTATCGTATCATTCAAGATAAAACTAAACCTTTAAATAACTCTCTAAGCAATGACCTTGTCCCAGCAATGTTAACTAACTAGTATATCAACATGACTGTCTAGATTATAAAATTGATTAAAAAAAACAAGGCATAGACCTCACAAACTATTGTCTTATCTATTTAAAATTATCGCCTATCGTATCATTCAAGATAAAACTAAACGTTTAGATAACTCTCTACGCAATGACCTTGTCCCAGCAATGTTAACTAACTAGTATATCAACATGACTGTCTAGATTATAAAACTGATTAAAAAAAACAAGGCATAGACCTCACAAACTATTGTCTTATCTATTTAAAATTATCGCCTATCGTATCATTCAAGATAAAACTAAACGTTTAGATAACTCTCTAAGCAATGACCTTGTCCCAGCAATGTTAACTAACTAGTTTATCAACATGACTGTCTAGATTATAAAACTGATTAAGAAAAAAACAAGGAATACACCTCACAAACTATTGTCTTATCAATTGAACATTATCGCGTATCGTATCATTCAAGATAAAACTAAACGTTTTAATAGATAACTCTCTAAGCAATGACCTTGTCCCAGCAATGTTAACTAACTAGTATATCAACACGTGTCTAGATTACAAAACTGATTTCAAAGAAAACAAGCAATCTGGGAATAGATCTCACAAACTATTGTCTTGTGTATTTAATATTTTAACCTTATTTATAACCTTGCATTCCTGAAGGCAGAAGTTAACTCTGTATGCTTTGTACCTAGTAGTATACAGGCTAAAAGAACAAACACTTTCCATTCACTTTTTCCTGAAAGTAAGCACCAGATTGTGACAAACTTCTAAAACTTTCAACATTTTGCACAATGAAGTTAAAATGCAGTAAAAACACATGTACAAATGCGTCACATTCTGGCTATTCAAACAGACTTGTCACACATGAGCTAGATTACTATCTCCAAAAAGTTCAAATTTCCTCACAGCAGCAAAGATCTACTTTGATACTCTCCCAACATATTTCCAAAACACGTATCGAGAAAATAACTTTAGATCATACAATTTTCATTACTTCTTCCATATTAAAACTCTAACGATTGGTTGAGGGAATTGATTATTTGATCAAAAATAGTTTAAAGCCCAGACGGTCACTATGAAAAGGGTGTTGTTCTGTAGTACAAGGTCAGTTGCCGCTAGTCGTTTAGAAGAAGAGAGCAAGTCAACATGAAATCGCTTTCCGTCGTTTTCTTGGGACTCGCTGTTGCCTTTGCTGTCGTCGAAGGTAAGAATGACAATTCTTTAGAACTTAGTTATAAGAAACAATTAGACTTTTAATTGAAGTTTTGTGCAAAACGTTCAAAAAACAACATTTTCATCTGAAACTTTATATACGAAATGTATAAACATTTTTGTTTTCGTTAAGTTTCAACTTAAAACGATAGTTTCATGGGATGTACAAGTACTTTTTATGTTTCTAAAACCAATTAAAGGATTTAAAGTAGTGAGAGTTGTTATCATAACAGCCAACGCCCAATTTGACCAGCGATAGCACAACCAACAAACTGCACACATAATCAATGTTCTGCATTTAATTAAAGTGCACCTCACCCCTAAAACAATACTTCTGTATAGATTCTACATGAAGTGAACAGTTAAATAGTAAAATATTTCTAGATTTGAGTGATGCATCTTTAAGTTATTGTGACTTAGGACCAGGCTTTATCAAATATACAAACTAAACAGTCAATATTAAAAAAGACCAAATAGTAGCATGGGTAGAAATCACCGAAGCTGATAAATGCACACAGTATCTAATGCAATACCACATGCACTCAATCAACTAATTATGAATAATTCGCCGCTTCGGGGATAGCTACCCATGCTACCTTTCGGTCTAGTCCCGTAGACTTGAAGCCTATAGACGACAATGTTTTTTGAATTGACTGTATACAAACGGGCTCACACAAACAGTATTGAAAGTTGTCTTAATTAAACTCGTCGTTTACACAAAAATAAAGTTGTGTTTAGTCCTATGTCACCGACATTAACATATTGAACGTATAACTGAACCCTTATAACTTAAAGACGCATCACTCAAATGAAGAAATATTTCACTATTCAACTACTCACTACATGTAAAATCGTCAAAGAAAGTATTGTAGTAGGGGTGAGGTGCACTTTAATGGAATATAACACTTTCATATTGTTGAAGGATCTTATCATTTTTATAAACAATCCTTCCCGGATAGGGCGGTTATCATCACAGAGTATCATGACCTAGGCTTCTTATCTATGTGTTATTCTTACTCCTATAGGCGTACAACATGGAACGCATCGCATTGGACGAACAACACCAGACAATTACTACTGTGACACGATCACCTTCCCATCAGCCTTCGCGGGAGTTGAGTCTGTCAAAGTGTTTACGTCAGCAAGCTTTGGCACGAGCTCGTCACGTGTACATGACGTTGTATTCGCGTGGGTTGAGGCTGTGACAACAAGCAATTTTAAAGTATGTCTTGTTGAAGGTGGGACTGGGTCAAATGGTGACGTGACAGTCAACTGGGTGGCTTATCAAGGAATTGAGTCTGGTGTGACTGATGGGTCTGTGAGGTTTAACGACTGGACCACTGGTACCCAGTGCCATCGTATCGTTCTCTCTCAGGTTAGATTTTGTGAAGTTATTATACTAGTTTCGTCTTCTTGACTGTTTTGAGGACGTTTAATGAGTAACACCGGCATCCTTCATGAGTATCACGAGGGATTTAGTTATATGTCTACTAATAGTTTATTTTAATAAATTGATTTGTTAGGCTTTGCTAAGCCTGCCACATGTCTTTGCCACTGCACATCACAATGTGTTGGACAGAAAGCAGGATGCAGCCACAGTTTGGGTTGAAGAAATCACTAGAAATGATTTTACTGTTTGTATGAGAGAAGGAAGAAACTTTGACGGACGCCATAAAGACATTGATGTGGTAAGAGATATAAACTTGCAAGAAGTCTATGATTTCTATGAAAATATAAACACTAAAATAAATAAATCCAATAGAAAGAAAGAAAGAAAGAAAGAAAGAAAGAAAGAAAGAAAGAAAGAAAGAAAGAAAGGAAAAAAAGAAAGAAAGAAAGAAAGAAAGAAAGAAAGAAAGAAAGTAAAACATTTCGACGGAAAGATACATAAAAAAAAATCTTACAAAAAAAACGGGCTGAAATTATTTATATTCTATATTTTTTTCTTTATTGCAGACTTGGATGGCTATGACTGAAATCCCTCAAACATGGAATTATCACGACTTTATCAGCTTAGACTTTCCCAACACAGCTCGACCGACCGAGGCTGATAATGATGCTTTTTGCCAGGTACAAATTTCAACTTTATCTTTTCAGCACTATATACAACATCGATTGAATAATTGGCTCTTTTGTTGGCTAGTTAAATATTTGGCCGGTAAGTTGATTGGTGAGTCAGTCGGTCGTTCATTGGTCGGTTGATTGGAATGGATGAGGGGCTTCGTGGATTGTGGATTGCTGGCATGTAATTGCTGACTGGCTGGCTGTTTGATTGGTTGTTTGATCATTTTATTGATTGTTTGCAATATTTATACTACCGGCCCACCGGTTACCTTAGTTGGTTAAACGCCGGACTACAGTGCAGGAGGTGCGAGGTTCGCATTCCGGCCTGACCGATACTCAGGGTTTTATAACAACTGAGGAGAAGGTGCTGCCTTCTCTTCTGCTGCCTCCTGCAAATGGTTAGACCTTCACGTCTTCTCGCGTAAAGCGGAGTAGGTCCTATCTGCCATCATTCTAATCCTATTTAAGGTGGACTTTTAAAAAGATCCAGTTGATCTATTCGCAAAGAGTAGGGGATTGTCTCCCGGTAGAACAGTCAGGCCTCTAAGGCATTCACATTCATGATTGTAAACTGATGGTTTTCAGCAGTCCGATAAGTCCTCCACATACATAATATAGTACATTTGTAAAGCGCTATAAGCTATTCAAGGATTTGGCGGTATATAAATGGTTTATTGTTATTATTATTAATACTTCGTCTTTAGGTAGTAAACTTCGACGAGCCATACTATTCTCCACCAACAATTGTCCTAACACCAAGTCATTTGTATGACAGTAGCAGTGCAAATGCTGTTCAGGCCGAACACAACTCCATTACAGCTTGGGTAGAGGTAAGTAATCACATGAACCTTAAAACTATACAGTTAAAACTAAGCAGTTACAACTTGCAAATTGTCCAAAAACTGAAATTACTGCTACCCATATCATATCATTTGGAGGCGCAGCTTGTACGTAAACTTATAGAGTCATTGGTTAACGATGCAACGATTATCGCTGAATGAATTCAAATATGAGATTCCAGGTTTCTCTAGAAGGATTTGTTTTATTTCAGTCAAGTAACTTTCATGTTATTTACCATTTTCCAGGAAACGACAGAGACGCATTTTAAGACATGTGTAAAAGATCTGGTTGGATTAAACAGCAAGCACCATCCTATAAAAGTAGACTACATCGCCTTTGGAGGTAAGGACATTGTAAACAATCATTGATTTAGGAAAAATACTGCATCCACAGTTGTGTTTAGTCCTATGTCACCGACATTAACATATTGAACGTATAACTGAACCCTTATAACTTAAAGACGCATCACTCAAATGAAGAAATATTTCACTATTCAACTACTCACTACATGTAAAATCGTCAAAGAAAGTATTGTAGTAGGGGTGAGGTGCACTTTAATGGAATATAACACTTTCATATTGTTGAAGGATCTTATCATTTTTATAAACAATCCTTCCCGGATAGGGCGGTTATCATCACAGAGTATCATGACCTAGGCTTCTTATCTATGTGTTATTCTTACTCCTATAGGCGTACAACATGGAACGCATCGCATTGGACGAACAACACCAGACAATTACTACTGTGACACGATCACCTTCCCATCAGCCTTCGCGGGAGTTGAGTCTGTCAAAGTGTTTACGTCAGCAAGCTTTGGCACGAGCTCGTCACGTGTACATGACGTTGTATTCGCGTGGGTTGAGGCTGTGACAACAAGCAATTTTAAAGTATGTCTTGTTGAAGGTGGGACTGGGTCAAATGGTGACGTGACAGTCAACTGGGTGGCTTATCAAGGAATTGAGTCTGGTGTGACTGATGGGTCTGTGAGGTTTAACGACTGGACCACTGGTACCCAGTGCCATCGTATCGTTCTCTCTCAGGTTAGATTTTGTGAAGTTATTATACTAGTTTCGTCTTCTTGACTGTTTTGAGGACGTTTAATGAGTAACACCGGCATCCTTCATGAGTATCACGAGGGATTTAGTTATATGTCTACTAATAGTTTATTTTAATAAATTGATTTGTTAGGCTTTGCTAAGCCTGCCACATGTCTTTGCCACTGCACATCACAATGTGTTGGACAGAAAGCAGGATGCAGCCACAGTTTGGGTTGAAGAAATCACTAGAAATGATTTTACTGTTTGTATGAGAGAAGGAAGAAACTTTGACGGACGCCATAAAGACATTGATGTGGTAAGAGATATAAACTTGCAAGAAGTCTATGATTTCTATGAAAATATAAACACTAAAATAAATAAATCCAATAGAAAGAAAGAAAGAAAGAAAGAAAGAAAGAAAGAAAGAAAGAAAGAAAGAAAGAAAGGAAAAAAAGAAAGAAAGAAAGAAAGAAAGAAAGAAAGAAAGAAAGTAAAACATTTCGACGGAAAGATACATAAAAAAAAATCTTACAAAAAAAACGGGCTGAAATTATTTATATTCTATATTTTTTTCTTTATTGCAGACTTGGATGGCTATGACTGAAATCCCTCAAACATGGAATTATCACGACTTTATCAGCTTAGACTTTCCCAACACAGCTCGACCGACCGAGGCTGATAATGATGCTTTTTGCCAGGTACAAATTTCAACTTTATCTTTTCAGCACTATATACAACATCGATTGAATAATTGGCTCTTTTGTTGGCTAGTTAAATATTTGGCCGGTAAGTTGATTGGTGAGTCAGTCGGTCGTTCATTGGTCGGTTGATTGGAATGGATGAGGGGCTTCGTGGATTGTGGATTGCTGGCATGTAATTGCTGACTGGCTGGCTGTTTGATTGGTTGTTTGATCATTTTATTGATTGTTTGCAATATTTATACTACCGGCCCACCGGTTACCTTAGTTGGTTAAACGCCGGACTACAGTGCAGGAGGTGCGAGGTTCGCATTCCGGCCTGACCGATACTCAGGGTTTTATAACAACTGAGGAGAAGGTGCTGCCTTCTCTTCTGCTGCCTCCTGCAAATGGTTAGACCTTCACGTCTTCTCGCGTAAAGCGGAGTAGGTCCTATCTGCCATCATTCTAATCCTATTTAAGGTGGACTTTTAAAAAGATCCAGTTGATCTATTCGCAAAGAGTAGGGGATTGTCTCCCGGTAGAACAGTCAGGCCTCTAAGGCATTCACATTCATGATTGTAAACTGATGGTTTTCAGCAGTCCGATAAGTCCTCCACATACATAATATAGTACATTTGTAAAGCGCTATAAGCTATTCAAGGATTTGGCGGTATATAAATGGTTTATTGTTATTATTATTAATACTTCGTCTTTAGGTAGTAAACTTCGACGAGCCATACTATTCTCCACCAACAATTGTCCTAACACCAAGTCATTTGTATGACAGTAGCAGTGCAAATGCTGTTCAGGCCGAACACAACTCCATTACAGCTTGGGTAGAGGTAAGTAATCACATGAACCTTAAAACTATACAGTTAAAACTAAGCAGTTACAACTTGCAAATTGTCCAAAAACTGAAATTACTGCTACCCATATCATATCATTTGGAGGCGCAGCTTGTACGTAAACTTATAGAGTCATTGGTTAACGATGCAACGATTATCGCTGAATGAATTCAAATATGAGATTCCAGGTTTCTCTAGAAGGATTTGTTTTATTTCAGTCAAGTAACTTTCATGTTATTTACCATTTTCCAGGAAACGACAGAGACGCATTTTAAGACATGTGTAAAAGATCTGGTTGGATTAAACAGCAAGCACCATCCTATAAAAGTAGACTACATCGCCTTTGGAGGTAAGGACATTGTAAACAATCATTGATTTAGGAAAAATACTGCATCCACAATCATTGATTTAGGAAAAATACTGCATCCACAATCATTGATTTAGGAAAAATACTGCATCCACAATCATTGATTTAGGAAAAATACTGCATCCACAATCATTGATTTAGGAAAAATACTGCATCCACAATCATTGATTTAGGAAAAATACTGCATCCACAATCATTGATTTAGGAAAAATACTGCATCCACAATCATTGATTTAGGAAAAATACTGCATCCACAATCAGTGATTTAGGAAAAATACTGCATCCACAATCATTGATTTAGGAAAAATACTGCATCCACAATCAGTGATTTAGGAAAAATACTGCATCCACAATCATTGATTTAGGAAAAATACTGCATCCACAATCATTGATTTAGGAAAAATACTGCATCCACAATCATTGATTTAGGAAAAATACTGCATCCACAATCATTGATTTAGGAAAAATACTGCATCCACAATCATTGATTTAGGAAAAATACTGCATCCACAATCATTGATTTAGGAAAAATACTGCATCCACAATCATTGATTTAGGAATAATACTGCATCCACAATCATTGATTTAGGAATAATACTGCACCCACAATCATTGATTTAGGAATAATACTGCATCCACAATCATTGATTTAGGAAAAATACTGCATCCACAATCATTGATTTAGGAAAAATACTGCATCCACAATCATTGATTTAGGAAAAATACTGCATCCACAACCATTGATTTAGGAAAAATACTGCATCCACAACCATTGATTTAGGAAAAATACTGCATCCACAACCATTGATTTAGGAAAAATACTGCATCCACAATCATTGATTTAGGAAAAATACTGCATCCACAATCATTGATTTAGGAAAAATACTGCATCCACAATCATTGATTTAGGAAAAATACTGCATCCACAATCATTGATTTAGGAATAATACTGCATCCACAATCATTGATTTAGGAATAATACTGCATCCACAATCATTGATTTAGGAATAATACTGCATCCACAATCATTGATTTAGGAATAATACTGCATCCACAATCATTGATCTAGGAATAATACTGCATCCACAATCATTGATTTAGGAAAAATACTGCATCGCAACCAGAACAGTAATTTACTCACTTTGACTGAAGGCCCATCAATCAGAAGATTATATATGGGCAGAGATTATATCAATTTAGCCAATAACCAGACAAGTTAACCAACCCCAATAACATTAAACATACACTTGAAAAGGTAAAAAGCTTTTTCAAAATTGGAGTTGCAAATGTTTTTGAAAGTTGCTTATTTCGTGTAAACATTTTATTTACCAGATCTTGATCCCTGCATCAACGAGACCTGTGAATATTTTGGTGTTTGCCAGGCAATATCTGCACAAGTTAGTCAGTGTGTATGCATCACTCAATGTCCAGTATATGAAGATCTGGTATGTGCTTCAAACGGTCGTACATTTGACAACATGTGCACTTTGAAACGAGAAATCTGTCAAACACAAGGAAACTACTCCTATTACCATCCAGGAGGATGCCAAGGTTTGTGAATAATACTACGTCTATTAAATGTATTTTGTTGTTACATTGTAGGCCAAAAAAGACATATATTAACACTAAAAGAAATGGCACTTGACACCACATGTGTTCGCTCTAAATATTCTTATTCATACTTCTTATTCCATGTTACTGTTACTCGTTGTACATGAGGTTAAACATTGAAATTTCAACTGCTAAAATCAAATAAACGACGAATCACGTGTCACGTCTCACTTGTTGTAGTGTTAATGTTTACTTTAAGTGGACAACGTTCATGACATTGACTGTATGTCTGGTGTTTTAGTGATGTTCGATTGGTGTGCCGTGAAGTTGTGCGCACACACAGATGATCCCGTTTGACCGGCGCATATCCATTATCTGTCATTCCAGTCTTTGCAATGTACCATGTTATGCCAGCCTTGCATTTTTTACAATATAGGTTTTCCATTGGACAAGGGAAGACATCACCTCAACCAAGTGTCCTCCAATGCTGAGTCTCACTGTGAAGTAATCTCTCTAAAACCCTACATGTTTTACCCCGACAAACCCGTCCACGTTCAGTTAACAGTTAACTACATCAACGCAGCAGTTCCGTCCACAGTTCATGATGCAACTGTCACGTGGTCAGAGAACGTGAATAAAGACAACTTCACTGTGTGTATGACCAAGACTGGTAGAAATGACCAACAGACTAATGACGTGGCATCAGTTGATTGGATAGCATATCAAGGGTCACCTGACGGAGGAGTGACTGGGAAGGAGAAAATCACTCAGTGGTGGACTGGTACCAAGTGTACGATTTTATCATTTCCAAGTGTAAGTGTGTTTATTGTACGCATGTGCAATCTATCATTATAATCAGTTGAGCTATGACAATGATTTCTTTCTTTTAGGGAAAGTTTACAGGGACTCCTACAGTTCTAGTTACTCTCGAGCATCAACGAGATAGTCTGAAGCACGATGCTGCGAGCGTGTGGGTTGAGGACGTCAATTCTGCATCATTTGAAGTTTGTATCAGAGAACTACAAAACTTTGATGGAACACACGAGGATATCAATGTGGTGAGAAAATAAATATTTCATATTTCAAGACCCGTGCACATTCGGGCATTGTTTGCCGACACCATCCTGTTAGCAATTGTTGTTAACATGCCGAACGAGTTCAAAAAACCCAAACATTCGTGAGCTGGAACTATTTTGTCGAATCGTTGAGTAGTTGAGTTGAGTTGATCTTTTTTTACAGGACTGGATGGCGTTTGAAGCACTTGGTCGTCCTCTCTTCTCTGAAGATGGTAGTGTTCACTTTGCAAACGACCAAACTCCTCTCAAGTCCAACAACTATGCTTTCTGCCAGGTAATTTGTAGGATTTGGAAATGCGTGCGTATTTATAAATAATGGTTAAACTAGTGTAAGAAGGTAGCTAAGTGTTGAAAAAATGAAAAGGATGAACGAATACAAGAAGCATATAAATACTTATAGTACTGTATTCATTAATTGTAAATGATGTACTGTTTAATTTATTTATTAAAAAAAAGAAGTATGTTATTGGAATATGAAATTTCAAATAAAGTTTAGGTGTATTACTGAAAATATTCCAACATAGTATGAATCTATAACAATAAAAAAGTTGACCAATTTCTCAAAAACGGGCCGGGTGTCCCTTTCCTAACGGGAAACACGATGCAGGTGTTTTAATACGAAAAGCATTTATCGTATCTCTGTCATTGGATAATACTTGACTTATATTATAGGATATTAGTATGACAAGAAACTACACAAGGATTCCTTCTGTATTGATAACAGCTACACACGACACTAGTGTTGGTCAAATTGACCCGAAATATAACGGCATTTCAGCATGGATAGAGGTAGGTTGATATCTTTCTTTAATGATAATTGGATTTCACATTCGTTTTAAAGTTTGTTAACATTTACGGTTTTGATATTAGGAGGTAACCATGGAAACGTTCCGTGTTTGTGTTAAGGAGTTATACACGGACCGTTACGACCCTGTCACCGTACAGTACGTGGTAATATCAGGTATAGACCGAATCGAACTATGGCGAACTGCAATTATTCTTGACTGACTAGCCTCGTGTTCACGTTGAAAAGCCATTCTCGTTCCCAGAACCTTTTCTCTTTACTGCGTTCTTTTTTTTTTTTTTTATTCTAATTTTTTCAGTGATTTTTTTCATTTTTAACTTCTTTTCAATTTGTGGAAAACCATATTCATGTTCAGTGATTATTAACTATTAAACTGTAGTTTTGATTTAAACTTCAATTCCTTCTTAATTGATTTTTTTTTATTCTTGTTTGCTTTGAATTTATTTTATCAGTTTCATTGATCACATTGCCGTTCGTAGTATTTTATCTAGTTTCAGCCATAAAATTTTATTTTCCCCAATAAATAAATACAAAATAAAAACTATGGATCAATAGTGCATATCGACCATTTTAGTTATTTTCGAATCTTCCGACATAACCGAGAACCGACATAGCTACCCCATGCAAACTAAAAGAAATTTTCAATGATCATGTTCCGAAAATTGTTTGGACATTGTGACATTTTTATGAAAGTTTTTGTTTGAGTTTTAACAATTATATACAAAACGTATCAATTTGATTTGCAAACCCCATCCCCCTAGAGCAATAATGATTGGTCTTTCAAATGCCAACATTGATTCGGGAGAGACCGGGGAAAACGGAAAAATTCTACAGAAATCTTTTTCATGTAAAAAAAAAAAAAAAAACAGATAACGTCCCAAGGTATTTTGCACATGATTATATATGATCAATAAAATACTGTTTATCGATCTTATATCCACGATCAATAATCTTTATAATTTTATTAAGCTATATGATATTTACCTTGGTATTTTTACTTGTATCAGATATCTGTGGCGATGACTGGATTTACTTCAACGGGTTCTGCTACAAGACAAATACTTCTTGCTTGTCGTGGCAAGCAGCTCAGTCAAGATGTGTGGCTAATAACGCCAATCTTACCAGTATAACTAGTCAAGAGGAAAATACTTATGTTCAACATCGGCACGGTGGGGAAACCGGATGGATCGGACTACAGGATATGGACAATGAAGGCAACTTTACCTGGATAGATGGAAGTGTTGTCAACTTTACTTACTGGGCAGAGAACCAACCAAACAATTACCCAGGAGACCAGGATTGTGTGCACACTTTGGGATTACGTCATGATTACCATTGGAATGACGTCACATGTGAGTCCTGCCACGCCTACACATGCAAAAGAGGTGAGAATATTGATTGATTTATTATATGAATAAAGAAATGCATACTAGGCCTAGGTATTGTGTTTAGATTCACATAATCAAAATCAATGATATAAAGAAAGTCAAAGTTAGGCTTCATGTTATGTTATTGAGAAATCAGGCTATGTTATTTGCTGTCTTTCAAAATTTATAATTTAATCAGATTAATTAATTAAATATAATAAAATATAAATAATATAATATATAATATACAAATAAAATAATTAGATAATTACTGGGGTATCACAGTCTTAAAATGGGCTTGTTTTTTCTCCTGCACGACAAAATGAAGAAATTGAATAGTAGACAGAGGGCCATTGCCGCCTCACAATAGCCTCGACACCATGACATGTTGGCCATTAATTTCGTCGGTACCATGACAATCCTGATATCGTCCAATCATATCTCATCATGAGACCTTGAACTTGTTTTTATTTGTGATGTGATTGACGGTGATTGGCTTTGTCATTATTTTGGCAGAGGATAACACGTGAAGACCATGTACCATTGTCGAGTCATTGTGAAAATGACGAATAAGTTGTTCGATCGAATTTCGACTCCTGTTTACTCGTTTGACTCTGATACCGCGGAAACTAATTGCTATATTTTAAGAACTGATGATCGCGAAGACATTCCCTATTATTAGTTGCTGTACTACAGGGTTAACACCCGAAATATAGCTTGCTGTTTTCCTTTCATAAAGACGAGGTAATCTTGGCCGGAATGATGCGCCGATAGCGAAGTCATTTCTGAGCACAAAAGTTGAAAACAGAAGATCTGCAAGCAGAATTGCATTCACTACGGCAAATTATCTAGCACTTCCAAACAGAAATATTGAATTTATATTGATTAATGTGCTATTTTTGTTCTTCACAATGTCAGAGAATTAATGTCAGTGACTTCCTTCACGTCAAACCTACGAAGCAACTGACGTCAACTGACGGCATCCCAACACTCAAATCGGCCTGTCTGAAAACCAGGGGTGAAATGTCAACACTTTGTAATACAGCCATCCCGGTACATAGAAATATATGTTGAGCAGATTCAAACAAGCCCAAAAATCACACAAATTGCCTCAATAACTGTCCATCTTTATTTTCGTGACGTTTATTTCTCAAACGTTCCTTGATGATAATGTTTCTGAGACTGTTTTCATTTCTTAATAAGAACATGATGAAATTTGGGATAAGGACTCCAGCCTCTCTTCAGGACTTTCTTAATTTTTTTTTCTATCAATACATTTATGACATTTGGCATAGCGCTTAATACAAAATGACTTGCTTAAGTGTCCACTAAAGTGGGTTTTCTTTTTGTGAACTGGGAAAATAGGATTTTATGTACTGGTCACCAATCAAATAAAACACACATTGCAATAATATTTTAGCAAAAAATATTTTGAAAGTTATGAGACTTTCAATAATATAAATGAACAAAATAAACATGCAGTCGTTGTCAAAAAAAAGGTTGTCACGTGATGATTTGTAGTCCAACGGCAATAGCTCCTAACAAGACCCTGGCTCCCAAAGATCCACTACCATCCAGGTTTCCCAGTTTACCCTGCAAACAGGGTCTATTAAATTATAAAACATTAATTTATCGCAACAAATTTCAACCAGTTTAACATTGAGAATAATGTTATACTTTGTATGTTTATATTATTTGTAGATATAAATGAATGTTCCACTGCTAATGATTGTCATGCTGACGCACAATGCACCAACAGCTATGGATCATATACTTGTCAATGTAACCCTGGTTATCACGGTGATGGATTCACATGTTCAGGTACTTTACCAACCATTCAGTGAATAAATGAATGAATGAATAATCGATTGGCCAGCTGGTTGGCAGGCTGGCTAGGATGCTAGTATGCAATAGGATATATCTAATTACTCTTCATTCTGTTCTAATACCCAATTTATCTTCAAGCCTTATTCCAATACATTTCCTTTTCTAATCTTCAGATGTTCGTCTAGTGGGTTCATCCAACAGACATGAAGGTCGAGTGGAAGTCTATTACAACGGTACTTGGGGTACTGTATGTGACGACGTCTGGGACACGAATCCCAATGCAGCCACGGTTGTAGTAGGCAGCTTGGATTCAGTGGTGTGCAGTCATACGACACAAAAGTATTCGGTGAAGGAATTGATCCAATCTGGCTGGCCAATGTGGTATGCACTGGTCAAGAATCCAAACTGCTTGACTGCAGCTATATTGGATGGGGAGTGATGCAGCGCTGCTCTCATGGAGAAGATGTTGGAATCATATGTATCCCATAACAGTCCTCCGTCACTGTCAAATGATTAGTTGTGAAAATTGTAAATGTTGTATTTTACAATCCTGCACAATCGCTTTTTCCATCTCTCTCCGCCTCGAAATATGAAATAAAAAGGATATAAAGAAATGATATAAAGAAAACACGAAGAATTAAAAATTTTCACTTGGTTAGTATGTTGTGACTGGCCATTTATTGCCTTAATTAGCTCATTTACATGTGTATGTAGAGTATATGATTGTCAAATAAGCAATAAAAATGAAAAAGAAAACCCGTAGATTTACTTGAGTTTTTCACTAAAGTAGCAAATATTTGACAAGCCAATACTTGTCTTTTACAGGCTTAGGAAGAAGATAATACTATTGTATCGAATACGCTTCCAATTATGTTGGAGTCACCTTAAGTATACTACATGCAGTACTATAAGTATGCTATTATGTGGGAGGGGAGGCTAGGGAGAACATTATTGATGACAATATCAAGTATACTACATGCAGTACTATAAGTATGCTATTATGTGGGAGGGTAGGCTAGGGAGAACATTATTGACGACAACATCAAGTATACTACATGCAGTACTATAGGTATGCCATTATGTGGGAGGGTAAGCTAGGGATAACATTATTGACGACAATATCAAGTATACTACATGCAGTACTATAAGTATGCTATTATGTGGGAGGGGAGGCTAGGGAGAACATTATTGATGACAATATCAAGTATACTACATGCAGTACTATAAGTATGCTATTATGTGGGAGGGGAGGCTAGGGAGAGTGTTATTGACGACTGTCTCAAGTACAACAGTGTATAACTATGCTATTTCTGCATGTGGGAGGGGAGGCTAGGGATAGTATTGTTGACGAAAACCACAAATGAGACAGTACTACAAGTGTGTTATTTTTTTTCATATCGGAGGAACGGCTTGAGAGAGTCTAGTATTGTTGACGACAATCACAAGTGATACAGAACTATAAGTATGCTATTTTTTCATATCGGAGAGGAGGCTAGGGAGAGTCTAGTATTATTGACGACTGTCTCAAGTACATGAGTGTACAACTATGCTATTTCTGCATGTGGGAGGGGAGGCTAGGGATAGTATTGTTGCCGACAATCACAAGTGAGACAGTACTACAAGTGCGCTATTTTTTCATATCGGAGGGGAGGCTAGTGAGAGTCTAGTATTGTTGACGACAATTATCAAGTACTGCAGTATTATAGGTATGCTATTTTCGTCAAAAAGGAAACAGACCGCGACTGATCTACGTTATTTATAAGTGTTTTTCGTTAACCCTCTTTAATTATTCGATCTGAGATAGAACCAAAACGTTGTGAATCAATCTTGAAGAAACTTTGTGAAATATATAAGGTAAGTTGGACTTACATTGCTACATATCAAAGCAGAATTTATCTGTGAACAATACAACCACTTTGCTATTGTTTTGAAAATGCTAATCTTGCAGTCAGGCTCTGTTATAGAATGGTTTTGTCTCTCTGATCGTGACTTTACGGTATCAACGGTATCTGAAGTGATGAAGACTGTAGTTGAAACGTCTTTGTAAAAAAAACTCGAAAGCCAGAGACAAAGATATTGTATAATTGAACAAACCTTGCATTGTTTTGATAACTTTTTGGGCGATTTAAAAGATCAGATTAAGACACGCAATCGTGCGCGTAAGCACGGCATTTTAGCAAGTAAATATAGAGAGCGTATTAAAACAATTATAGACATATAACTCTATAGTTAAATTGTTATAGTAAAAAGGAAAGAAAAGAAAACAATAGAATGAGACAGTAGTATATATTGTAATATCTATTCCTACTGTTCTAGTACGTTTACTTCCTATAGAGTGCTAAAAAATTAGCTCATTTTCAATTTAACCTAAAACAAGTTAATGATATCTCTTTTCAATGATGATATCTCTTTTCAAATCAAATTGAAGTGGTGCAATAGTCGAAACAGATAAGCCATCAGAATTAGAGACTGATCTGAACGTGTTGCTGTTGTTTTTGTGGTAATTCTTATATTTTATTGGTTTAGAATCGGTTAGCATTGTACCCATAAAAAGATCATTTATTTATTTTGCCAACGATACATCTATAGGTTTACAAAATAATGTATATTGTCTTTACAAGGGGGCCTTTTGAAACCACTAAGCTTATAAGAGACTGAAGAGCAGTAGCCTCCAAATAAATCCTTGTTTTGCATATTTAGCTATACATTTGGCAAGATTATGTATTATAACATCATTGTCTGAGTTTCAGCAGTAGACTAAGTGTTTAATTTCTTTGTTTTCTTGTATCTTTTTTGCCTGATTGTTAAGATTAGTTATTAGGTCAGTTTAGTTTTAGTTTTACGGGTTTAGTGCCCTCATTCGAGTCAAATAAAAACAAAGAACAGAAACAATTAATGTCACTATAGAGATTGTTAACGTGTATTTAACGTTTCAGTTCCTAGTTTATAGTTAGTGCCTAAAATTACTTAGTCAAATAAACACATAACTATACGTTGAATAGACTCAAATGGTAAATAATACAATGAAATTATGGTCTATTAAGGAATATTATCTGACACTATAATGAAACTGTTTTGGCCTGCTAGTGTGCACGTAGGTACACCAGGTTCATTTTAATCAGATACTCTGGAAAATTAGCTTCAATTCAATGAGTAGTAGCCACAAAATAGTAAAAGGAGAAGTTGTTCTGCAATCTATGTATACTTATATATATCAAAGTGACAAATGTTTATTATCATTCTAGAAAGATCTTACATATATTTCAAGGTTCGTCAAACAAAAGCAATGTCATACTCTTGAAAGGCTCCAATGAGATATTGATCAAAGAACATTTAAGTGCAGTTGATCTGATATAGCGGAAAGAAATACTTCAACTAATAATTACCAAGAGCCTGTGCTTTCCTGCATATTTGTTCAGTTTAGGTCGAGGGCTTTTTTCTTGCCCACAGGCAACGGGAAAAGTAATGAAACGACAGGAAAATGAGCCTAAATTCTTTGACATCAACAGTGAGAACCAATAAGAACTCAATATAGTTTTTGAGGCTTTTTACTCGGGCTACCTGTGGTAGCTCGAGTCTAAAAATGCAAACGGTTCTTCGTCGTCGTCGTCGTCGTATTCTTTGTCGTGGTCCTCAAATTGGAGGGTCAGGTCCCAGGCGTTCCTAGTAGTGCATGACAGCGCATGGGCAACGATCGCTGACCGAAGGTTAATACGAACGAATAAATATCGATTGAAATGAAAACTTGTTTTTAGTTTTGATGTGATTGACGAGACTGACGATGATTATGACGAATTAATTGTTCGATCGAATAACGACTCTCGTTTACTCGTTTAACTCTGATCCCGCAGAAAGTAATGGCTATATGTTTTGGACTGATGATCGACAAGACATTACCTCAAATTGTTAGTTGCTGTACTACAGGGTTGACTCCCGAAAAATAGCTTGCTATTTTCTTTTTTATAAAGAGGAGGATATCTTGGCCGGAATGATCCGCCGTTAGCGAAGTCCTTTCTAGCACAAAACAGAAGATGTGCCACGCCAGCAGAATTGCATTCGCTTCGGTATATTATCAAGCACTTTCAAACAGAAATCTTGAGTTTATATTGATTAATGTGCTATTTTTGTTCTTCATAATGTCAGAGAACGTGACTTCCTTCACGAAGCCTACAAAGCGAACACGTCAACACGACATAAAAACATTCAGATCGGCCTGTCTGAAAACCACTCTCAACAGCCCAAATCGCCTCAAAAATTACACAAATTGCTTAAATAACTATCTATCTTTCTTGTTCTGACGTTCAATTTTCAAGAACAACTTCAAGTTTTCGAAGCATTCAAGTTTTCGAACTCTATATCCATTATCGCATACTCAAATCTTCGTAGCGGCGCTTTGGGGGGAGGGGACGGGATGAAATGTCAACACTTTGTAACACAGGCATCCCGGTACATAGAAATATATGTCGAGCAGATTCATACAGCCCAAAATCCATCTTTATTTTCGTGACGTTTATTTCTCAAAAGGTTAATCTTGATAATAATGTTTCTGAGATTTAGTTTTCATTTTCTCAATAAAAACATTATGAAATTTGGGATAAGGACATTTCTCATTAAAATAACCTAAAATTAGTCATAAATGATTTACGTGCATATGTTTATTTTTGTGCACATTTTAAACATTTTGTAAACATTAATCAACCAATTTAGTTCCTCCTCACCCTCGGGACTTTCCAAAGTAGCCGGGTTGGCCGCAGAAAAGAGGATAGAATAGGTATATAGGAATAGATTTGGAGCTTTTTATTCTGACCGCCTAATAGAGGGTGACCACTTATAATGGGTGACCGCTTAATAGAGGTACCACTGTATATGTATTGTGTATGATCTATGTATGATACATTATGAATAGCTGTTATTACAGTTATATGCAAATGATTTCAAACAATGGATTCAAATCGAGGCTTTCGGGCAAACCTATTGTTTTCGCCCGAAAGCCTCAACTTCAACCCATTGTTCAAAATCATTTGCATATAACTGTAATAACAGCTATTTCAATCCCTCAGAATCCCTTCTGTTCAGTAGCCCGAGTAATCGCTCACAGAGCGTCTAGTTTTGTAAATCAAATAGCCCTCATACGAGGTCGATAAGAGCATAGTTACAAAGGTTTTGAGTTAATCGGTGAAGTTAATATAAAGGGTCGATCATAACCGTTATGGCCTGAAAAGACTGCGAAGGATGTTCATTGGCTTCAAACATTAAATATGCTCGTTGTTTGACGTTTTGCATCTTTGGTGGTAATTCAAGCATGTGTTTTGTATCATTAGCATGCTGAGCTATTATACTATCAATCTTCCGTGTTCTGATGTGCTTGTTTTCAAAGCTTTCTATTTTACTAGCTATGACCGAATAGTCTAATTATTATCTCAAATTAACTTCAAAACCTTTCTTTATTTCTTGTTATTGCAGTCAGATTGTCGACTCATTATTTTATGATTGTTTTCTCCACAGTAAATATTCACTATAAATACCTTTATAATATAAATTAAATTTCAGAGAAAACAATCCGGCAAAAGTATATCTTTATGTTTTTGTTTTCTAAAAAACAAACACAAAAATTTAGGTTATGAAGATGAAGACGTCATTCACGGTAGTTATGACGTCATCTAATTTGGCGTTGGGTTTGGATCAGTTTGTTTACTGCACACTACTTTCGTTAGGTATAAGCTGACATCGAAAGCAGGTGTTATAGGAACTGATAAAACACTGGACACGCATACCTATTTCTGAGAAACTAAGAATATTTAGGTAAGATGCTGCTCGAGGGTACTAAACTCTCTGAAACCTTGTAACGTTGGTTATTGAAAACTCTACATTAATCCTGAAATGCTGACTTCCGAGAGAACAGACAAGGAAGTTAAGAGTACATCATTAAGAAAGTTTCGGTAAAGGTAAAATTGAGACTAGGTATATAAGGGTGTTATTTTAAAGATTTTCTTTTTCCCAATTATCTTTTCTATAAATAATAAATGATATAATTAAATTTGTAACACCGTAAAAAATGTTGACATGATATACTTTTTTATATTCATTTACAAAGTATGAAGTAAGGAATACCACAGGTTTGGTTCTACTCTTTTGACTTATTTATCAAATACTATCAACACAGCCCATGCCAAGGCAAATGATATATAAAATAGAGATTTCAAAAATTCTAGGTTTCAGTCTATACTCTAGACCTCTGAAGCAAAGGCTTTAGGGTTAGGGTTAGGGTTATCCAAGAACTCGAAACAGGTCTGTTAGTTGGTTCTGTGCATGCGTGTTGCCTTATGATGGCTGTATAAGCGGATTATCAGATAGAACAAGGCTCTGGCAAACGTCATTTTAAAGGCCTTAGACTGGTTTATATTGCAATCTGATTTTCTATAAGAAAATAAGTTAACCTGATAAACAAGTATATCTGTTTAATCCGGCATTGGAGAATAGTCCCGATTTCAATTTCAGTTTTTATATAAGTGCATCAGTAAGTTCTTTCATAGTTCTCTGCGCCATTAATTTTCAAAGGAAGTCGAGCCTTGCCATCGAAGCGAGACGAACTGCAACTGATAGAAGAGACCTTTTTAATTAACATCTTCGATGCAAAGACAAGACCACGTACGTACCATACAAAATGGCGCAGATAACGTAATTGTGAAAGGGACTATTAGCTGATAGTGAGACATTTTCTGATAACCTGCCGAGCGAAGATTTAAACATGCCTGTACTTTCGAAAGTAATTGTTAACTACAAGGCATGGTACTACACAATTAAATGTATGTAAACAACAGGAAACGAACAAAGTGATATTACCATAAATGAACGGACTTCTAAATCCACTGATAGGTTTTGAAGCCAACAAACTATTAGACTGTATATTGATGGGTTTCTAAAACACATGAAATATCATTATTTATAGATGCGAAACTAAAGCTAACTACTTTATTAGAATTGAAGACTCAGGATTGGAATTTCCTGATATCTCAGTCCGTCTTTTTGCTTAAATATTTTCCATGACTCTGTCACAGTTGTCCATTTAAGGCTGGTTTTCACTAGGCATATATAAGCATAAGCATAAGCTAAACAAACATGTTTAATTTGTTTCTCTTATGCTTATGCTTATGTCTGCTTATGCCTAGTGAAAACCAGCCTTAGGGTTATGAATATATTCATTCATACGATCATCCACTAATTTACAAACTACACTTAGTCATTCATTCTTCCGTCCTTTCTTTTATTTATTTATTCATTTGAACTTTGATTTTTCGGCTTGTAATAAACGATAGGTTATGTTTTTTTGCTTTTGTAGATTGCGTCAGTTAAATCACCTCATAAATAAATAGATAAATCAAACATTCGTTCGTTCGTTTAAATCTTTCATTGTTTCTTTAAATCATTCATTCACTTTCTTATTGGTTCAATCTTTATTTATTTCTCCATTTTTGTAGGTCTTTTTTTCTTTTTCTCTGATTTTACAAATCCTATTATTTTTAATAATTTCAAATATTATTTAAAAATTCATATTTTACAACTAGCATTATTTTCATTGAAACAAATTTCTTTTAAATTTATTATTCAATTTTTTTCTCTTTTTAAAATCCTTTTCGACTTGTATTATTTTCTTAGCACAGCAATTAATTCCTATAGTGAAACTCATAGCATATTATTGATTTATGTTGTGTACGCATTGTTATCTAATGTTTACTTAGAGTTTCCTCTGTCAGTAAATATTTGACAGTATTGACGCTGAACGTGACAGTTCAAACGAACTGTATTTACAAAGTGAAAAACCGTTGCATTGAAATAGCCTCATTAAAACCATTGATAACGGATCGCATGTCTATTTACCCATACGACTCTTTCAAAAACGTCTGTCGTTGTTGAATCGCGAACGCGGCGATTGCACGACCGAAAGGAACTGTGGGTGGGTTTTTGAAATTGGTTTTTAATATTGGTTTTATAATTATTATTATATTTTGCTTTCATTTTCATTTTTTGTGAATATAGAACACGAAACTGTAGTGTTAAAATTAGTTAACTGACCCAGGCGATTACATCAGTATTAAAGGAAGTAAACAGCTTCAGATTTTGAGATCTCCTGAAGCATTTGCATATATGCTAGAAAAGGATTTTGAAGGATTGTCGTTTGAAAAATCTGTGATTAAAAAGATATAATGAAAGAAAAATGATATTTTTGAACCAAAAAATAAATAAATGAACTTATTTTTGAGATTTATTTCGTCCACATTCAGCTCGGCAAACGCGCCGCCATTTTGTTTACATCTCTAATCACGGTATACGAGCTCATTTGAATTAACATGTACATGTGTAAAACAAACAAAACGAAAGCCTATAGAAAGTATTTACATAAATGGGTTGTACGTGACAATAGTTTGTTTGATGTGTTGTTTTCTCCGATGCAACGAGGTATTTTCTCCAGTTTTTCCGGTTTTCCTCCCTACGCAAAATTCAACATGTGAGCAGAAGTGTATGCTAAGATATTTAAAGTAGTAGGGGTAGTGAATGTGAGTCTCAAATTGGTAGGACACTTGTGTCCTGCTATAACTGTTTGAAAGTTAAAAAAGGTTTGCATATTATCCCATATAGTTAAGTTTCTAAATGTTTACCAAATCGACCTAAAGTAACCATAGCAACACATTACATTGAGTCTAATATATTTTCATTGTTAGTAAAAAACCTCAAACGAAAAACTTGGAAATATTTTCCTTATGCTCATCTTCGTGACAATCTGATACTTGTCGGGACACTGAACAGCTAACAATAACCGATTTTCATATAATTCGGGTAGGTTTAGCTATTACGTAATAACCTATTCTCTACTTTCACATAACCTTAATATCTTCTGTTCTATTTGTGGAGGAGATATTGTGATTCAAATTTTTTTATGATAGTTTGAATTACAGTTGGTTTGATTTGAATTACAATAGCTACCCTCCAAAAACAGAAGGCATTATGGTTATTGTGAAAGTAGACTGAATAAGATAAACACGGACATCAAAAACCCCAGTCAGTCGTTTCTTACGGGTCGAATAAAAGATGACAATAGGAGGTGTACATTAATATATTGAAGCGGCTTTTTAAAAGAGTAGGGTATGCTGAGGCTATTAAGATATCTTCTCAAACTCATCCAACGTACGTACAATATTTAGATCACGTGGTTGGGTTTTTGAAATATTGTCTACTCAATCAATTGTTTTCTTTGTTTGAAGATATCAATTACGCCTATCATTCATGTTTAGATCTAGAATCATTATAAGCTCTTCTTGGTCAAAGACGGTTTTAGGCAAAAAGGTGGGTAGGTTTTATAATGCCAATATAGATGGTAAATGTTTTTTTAAGAAGTAGGCTCCATTTGTTATTATTAACAGTTGAAGGCCGGATTTTTAAGGTTGATAGATATGTTTTAAAGGTAAAATCACGGATAATAAACTAGAGATGTAAAATGTAGTGATAAACGCTTTCTATTCGACTCTTTTAGGAGAATAATCACTTTTGGGGGTTATTGATATCAGAGAAGGCCGGATTTTTAAGGTTGGCAAATATGTTTTACATAGCCGGGTAAAATGTTGGATAATAAAACTAGAGATGTAAAATGTAGTGATAAACGCTCACTATTCGACTCTTTTAGGAGAATAATCATTTTTTGGGGTTATTATCAGAGAACACCCCGGCTTCTTAAGGTTGGTAGATATGTTTTAACATAGGTTAAATTATAATGGATAATAAAATAAGTAAAATAAAGTCATGACACATTCGATTCTACTCTGTGTACTAATTCAGCAATAATATATTTAGATGTATATTATAGTGCACTGTTTGATATATTTTAGGAAGGCTCTTAGGGACTAGAAGCTATTTTTAACAGGAATTAACAGACTCTTATAACGTAGTTATATTAGACTGATCAGTGATCAGTTGAATCGCTCGAGGACTCAAAGGGGTATTTTACGTATATCATTTTTGTTATATTGTTTTAATAGCTATATGACTATTTACTGTCTTATTAAAATAAAACATAAAAGTTCTAATATATATGTATATTTTAAGATATATCAGAAATACCGTATGCAATTTTGAAAACAATGCCATTACCATATATGGTATTGTAGGTGAGAAGTAACAAAATACTTTGATTAGCGCGCGAGATTTTTTTTCTTTTTTTTAACAGGATGAGATTTCAAAAGAACATATCTTTGATGCGGGAACGCATTTTAAATGTACATAGTTGAAAATGATTATCATATTATTAGGAATGATGAGGTTCAAGTTGATTGAACACGTCAAGCTAATTTAAGATTGACCTAAATATGATAAAAACAGATTGGAAAATATCTCTAAAAGGTTGACCCTTGTCTTTCAATATGAAAATAGAAAACGCTCGCTGTGATCACTTATAGAGCACGCTGGGATCTGCAGAACACGCTAGAAGTGTTAAGAGAAGCACGACGCGAATAACATAATCCCCAAGCTAGCGCTTTATAACTGTACACAGCACAACACGCAAGTTTTCTATTTGTTCAATAAAATACAAATTGACGATGTGATCAAAGTGTAATCGCGCGTGCTGTGTGCCCTCATAAAGCAAGAGCCCCGACCAATCAGAATGCGTGATTTCTAATAGATATTTTATAAATGTGAATAGCAAAGGATATTACGACCTATGGGAACCAATCAAAGCGATCAAAATTCGCTATCTACTAAGTAATACTAGGCATATAAGTACCAAAGCGGAAGAGGCAAATCAGTCGAATAAATGGACTGTATAATTTAGTGGTATCGCTTAGTGAGTATCCCTTTGTTGCAACACTGAGTACCATACGTAAGACATATAATACCACGAACCATACAAGATCCTGTTTAAGACAGCACGTGTACGGCAAAAAAAAAAACATACTCTTATACAGCGGCACATACCCGTGAGCAAATATATATAGTAGTATATCCGCCCTTGTGGAGCCCGTCCTATGTCAAATTAGCGAGAAAGAGGATCGACTAATTTTCAAAACAATATAATGCAACCTAGCCTTGTGCCTATCTATTATAGGTTTTCAGAAACTCTTAAAAGAGAAATAAACAATTATAATTAGGATTGTCTAATAATATTTCTTGTCTATAAAATATTGATTATCTAATAGCTTCAATTCAAAAGGAATGAAAAAAGCCTTATAAGACCATATGCATGCATGTTTATTAGTTTCATAGCTTCATTTAAATATTTCTACTCAACTAAATATTTGTTGACAATTTTATTAAGCAAAAATGCCAAGAAATACATTAAAAGGTATCGCATTGATTCTAACAAATCTTAAATGTTTTTCATTAAAGCACTAGTTTCTAAAGAATACCAGTTGTATAAGCAAACTGAACAAATATATGAAATACTATTTACATAACGAGTTAAAAGATATACATTCAAGTTTTCAAAAAGTTTAAATGCGCCAATTAGTCTGCGGACATTACGTCATGAGCTTCCGTGTATATTTCGTAACTAAATGTTTGTATGTTTATGTATATAGTTCTCCGTGTATTTTAATTGATTATATTTCATTATAACCGTATAGAGCGCACCGTTCTCGCCATTCAACTCAAAACAGCTTCATTGTCAAACGTTCATGTGATCAAATTGCCACCGGTTTAATTTTCGCTCTTCAGTTTGTACTTGAACTGAACTTGTACTGTAACAGCAACTGCGAGTTTAAGGTAAATACAAAATATATGTTAAGAAGAGAAGAGTTATCAGCTGCTTTCAAATGAAAATAGAAAAGGAAAGAAAACCTGGAGTAGATTACCCTGCGAGCAGAGAGTTTTTTCTTTCCCTTAGAAAAAACCTCTGGTCGCCGGCGCGTAGTGCAAAACTTCCCAAGAGATTGTACATTGAATAAACCGTGTTTTTTGTCCCTGACTGTAATTCTTTTAATTTCTTACTTATCTGCTTTAATCAAGAAGTTTCTAATGTAACTACTGTTGAAATTTCTTTATAAAAATAGTAAAGTCACAGACAAAAAACTATTGTATATTTCAGTACATGACACATAAACATGATTGAACCTGACTGCAAATTTAGCACTTTTAAGGTTGTACATAGACTAAGTATTTTCTTTGCCAATTCAATTATTTGGGGCTTTATAGTTGCTGAAAAAGCAATGGAAAGTTATGGAAAGCAATGGAATTATTTTGAGATCAATTTATAATTATATTCTTGGTATAACAAATTTTTCGTAAAATATTACAAAATATATGATTATGCATATATAGCTAATCACTACTGAAAAACAGAGTGAGTTTTTAAGAGGATTTGCCTGATAATTTGATTTGTAAACTGAAAGGGAATGTCGACCCTTCATTTTGAAACAAACAAAACAACTGTTTGTGTAATTAAGTGACCAGTAGAAATGCACTCTTAGTGATGTTGTTTGTACTTCATTAGGCTAGGCTTATGTTATATTTGTCAGTGACAAATTTAACAATAAATGTATATATTTACAGTGTTAGTTTCCAATCGTATTAATTGTACACTTTGGAAAGCGTTTCACAGTTCGGTTACTTGCCAGATTTGTCAATATTTTGGACATTGCTTTTGTCCAATCACGTTCGAGATTTCACCGGAACAGTATCAAATAGCATAACAACCAAAAGATGTTGAAATGTGTGAGCGATCAATAATAAGAACCTAAATTAAACGACTTACAAAGAATAGCCACAAACGCTTTTAAAAAATATATATTTATTTCTATGAATATTAGATACTTAGTACTCATACAAATCTGTAAAAGTTTATGGATTTATTACCCTTTATCATTCAAATGATCAAGTGATTAATAACGCTAACAAACTCAATGTTGGCGAGTGGTATCTTCTATTTTATTGATCGCAATAGAAGCCACATACACTTATTACAAAGGAATAACCCTTTCAAATGGGATGATAGCCCCTACCTACTTCTTGGCTGTAGTTCCATTGCTGGTTTACTGGGTACGCGTGGTGACCTTGTCGTGGTAGGGGGCATAACATCCGAAATAATATGCTATTAAATAAGCAACGAATCACTTTTACAATGTTTATGATAACCAAATACACATTTAGGATACAAAATCAAAGGCTTTGTCTCTACTTAACTCTTGAATGTTGCGTCAAATTGATGCGAGGTCGGATCTTTGTCAACGCGCGCGATCAGATATACCTCCGGCCGGCACGGGTTCGCGTGAACACATCTTCTCGTTCGATATTGAAACATTCCTTCCAAAGCTGTAACGCCTCCTATTTGAATGATAATTTCGAAACGTTTCTTATGCTTTTGACCCTTCGCCCAAAGTAGTTTACAACAAACCCTACGATCGTTGTCCAGATACTTCTTCGTACGAGCCTCCACTGCTGAGATGTAAAATGGCGCCCATGCTGTTTCACTGCAGTGTGCCGTTTCATTGTAAATGCGCCATCACTTTTTCGCTGTGCGCCAACACAAAAATTATACTGTTAAAAAGGAAAACTCAAATACTTTTGATCTAGTCGAGCCGATTTCTTTCAACCACGGGCAAATTTTGCTAAAAACGTCAAAATGATACTCGTAAATAGCTCTGTAAACACCAACGATCATCAAAAATTCAACAATAACTTATCATAAAAGGTCATAAAAGGTCGTGTAGTATCCAAATATGGGCATCCACTGCTACTTGATTGCTCCTATTTAATACAGTGAATTGTTGGATTGATTTGATTTTACAACAAAAAAATCCATGACAACAAGAAACCCTGATGATTATTTGGGGACGCCATTTTGTCACGTAACACATATTGCCAAATCTGGCAAGTAACCGAACTCAGTTATTTTAATTATAATTCTAATTGTTTTTTGGAGGGGTGGGGAAGGGGGATGCAATGATTTACTCGATATTTTGAGTTACATGATCTACTCAGCCGTTTTTGTAGTGTAGTCTAATAAAGCCCTATTTGGGATTCTGATAATATCGATTTCTTGTATTTTAGGTACCAAAAGTCTATGTTGTACTAGTACTCAAGCTGCGGAATATTTATCACTGAGCTCACCAAAATGCTTGTTCTAAGGGTGATCATTTTGTTGACATTCGCTGGTTTTTGTTTGTGCGATCAAAAATATTATCCTGATTCACCTGGTAAGAAAAACTTGTTCTTTTGTTTGTTCAATTAAATATAATTCTCTTACTACCGTTTATATAAGATTGACTAAATACTTTTACTAAGACGATATGTGTTTAAATTAAAACCTAAAGCTTTTCGTCTTTTTCAATAGCTGTTATTACAGTTATATGCAAATGATTTCAAACAATGGATTCAAATCGAGGCTCTCGGGCAAACCCTATTGTTTTCGCCCGAAAGCCTCGACTTCAACCCATTGTTCAAAATCATTTGCATATAACTGTAATAACAGCTATTGTGTCCTTTTTGTTTTGCCTGTTTTATTTTTGATTGTTTTTTTTTTGTTTTTGTTTTTCGTTTTTGTTTTGCTATGTGCTGTGGGTGTTTCTATGAGCTAGTTTAGTTTGAGATAACTAACTGCGAACTCAAGGAAATTTAATTTAAAAGCAAACAGTCGTTCTATTCATTTGTGTAGTCAAATGACTATTGTTGGTCCTTACGGTCGTGTATTCTTTTTATTCAATAAATGTATTTATATATGTTTATTTACTCAACAAAGTACTTGCATTGTAAAGACTTTAGTAGCTAATTCATCATCCTCGGGAACCCAGTCGGGAACGTAGTCTGTTGGGGCTTGTTCCGGAAGTCAAAATTCAGCTCTTTCCTGATTGGTCGGCCTGCTGAGGTCGACCAATGAAAATCAAGATAACCATTCAAAGAAAGTCGTTAAGTCTGAATTTTTGAACTTCCGGAACAAGCTCCAACAGACTACGTTCCCAGGGGTATATTTTCTGGGAGCGAGAAACGAGCGACAGAAGATTACCCCTGGGTTCCCGAGAATGCTAATTCATAAAACTCAACGAAACTTGATTTAAACAGATATCATATCTTTTAATTACCCTGAGGACCAGGCTAATATTTTAATTTGAATAAATAATATATAAGATTAAAATTTTCGAAGTAAAATTGTAAATACTTTAATTAAAACTTAAATTAATACTTTTCCAGATATCGACAGTTATAAACGTTTCAGGCCAAACAGAGAAAAAAAATTCATCCCATATCCCAGCAAAAGTCTTAACTGGAATGACTCTAAAAGCAAGTGCAAAAAAGAAAATAAAACCCTTGCAAATATACTAACAGAAGATCAATTCAAAGCTGCAAAGACTGCAATTGACGCTATAGCTATGCTTAAATTCTGGGTTGGCCTAAAATACACCGGAAATAAAACTATCGAATGGTTAAATGGAGTAAGGCTGGGTAATGCTATGTCGAAGATGATGACTGGGATGAATGTGACAGAGTTAATAAGAACTGCCCACACTACTAGCATGAGTTGCTTCTACTTGAACAAAAACACTGGTCTACTTGAACCCGACTTTTGCAGTCAATATATATCACATCCACCGTTGTGTCAATATTTTATAAAGAGTAAGTAATGAACTTATTACAAATAGGCTAAAAACAGTCCTTACTTTTACGCGATGAAGTAAGCTCATGATTAAACAAGAAAAAGATGCGCGAGGGTAGAAAAAAGTCTTCTTGCTTCAATCCTCGCGCGTCTTTTTCGTCCCCATTCTTTTTCGTCCAACTCTTAGTTTTCTCGTGAAAGTAGGGACTCTATTCCAGCCTAAATGTAAAAAAAGAATATTATCCTTGAATAACTCAGTAGCACCATTCATTGATACTTATACACCCCTTCTCCCTCCCTCACTCATCAATCAGAATAAGGGAGACGCCCATTACATAACTTTTAAAGACTCCATATTACTAAAATCTAATTGCTTTCTTTTAGAAACATTTTAGAATAACCATTTCGTGTCGGTAGTCACATAATGGTTATTCAAATATATTACAATTATATCATATTACAATTGCAATTTGAGCGACAAGCATCATGTGACAACTTACACGGATTAGTTACTCCGCGTAGTCTCGTTGATGGTCATTGTTTTGACGCCATCATGAAATGCAACCAAGCCTTCTACTGATTGTCGGAGTGTTTTTATAGACATGTACCTGTTTAACTATCTGTATTGTTAGATGTTTTTATGAGCTCACTAGCAATCTAAATACTACTCCAAGGCAGATCAGTTACATTTCAAGATGGCGTCGAAAATGTATGGCTCTTCCATAGACTACGCATGCGTGGATATTTTTGACAATAATGAAATATATACACTCTAAATTTTGAGGATGGACAAGGCATTTTGGAGTATTTTTAAAATGATTAGAATTTCTGTTTATCCAACCATGCATGGCTGGTCCACATCTTAATATGTAGCTCATATAAAGCGACAAAAGTTTGAAAAGGTAAGTAGGGCCTAAAAGTTATAAAACTGCATTAAGAAAGTAAGTATAAAATCCACTCAGAAAAATATCGTCTTTGAAATAGCAGTTTCCTCTATCATATATTATAATATAGCTTAGATAGTACGTAAGCTCTGATTGGTTGATTCACTCAAAAAAGCTATGCTCTATTTCACCGGTAGAGACATGGTTTTTGATTGACAGCTCACAATTTTAATAAGAGTTGTTCTGTTATAAGCTACTACATCTACTAAAAACGGCTATTAAAATGTAAAAAGACTTTCCATCTTGTGAACTTTCTGGTAACCTAAACCCTGAAGCCTACGGTGCAATGAAATGCAATTCAAAGGCGACAAAAATCAGAGACATGGCTTTGAAAATACGCCGCCTTTAGACAAACTGTAAAGTTGGAAGTCAAAAGTTGAATTTGATCAAAACAAACAAAAACAAAAGGAAAACAGCGTTTCAAAGTGGCAATAATTTTTACTTCATTTTATCCTTGACATATGAAGATAATTTCATAGTGAATAAGTGAGATTTTTTTGCAATTGAACTCGATTAATCTTGAACAAATAACTTGCATGTTCGTTGAATTTATCGACGGCAAAATATTATATTTTATTTTATAAAAACAAACAAACACACAATCAATTACAGAATTATAAATGTGCTTTCAAGTTTTTTATTCTTATAAATAAACCATGTTTGAAAACAAGCAATGTGAACAAAAAGGCAGATTTACAATTATCTTTCAATTGTCTCGTCAAAATGAAAACAGAAACTTATAAACCTTATAAACCTGCAAACGTTTGATTAAAAGTAAATAAATACATACTTTCAGCAGCCTAAGTAATCTTGTAGATGTGGTCTTTGTTCTTTTTAACTTCAAAACGTTGTACACAGCAAGCTTGTCTTGTTCAAACTGTTTTTTTCTCAGTGTGATAAATTGCTGTCAGTCGGCACGGCTTTCACCACTCAAATTCGCTTGAATTGCTGTATATATGTCAGTCTCATGCAAGAGTTCAGCTAAAGGTTTTTGTTTTTAGCCACAGAAGTCAACCAAAGCTATGTTTTAATGGTTTTATAAATGAAATTCCTTCTTTTTAGCTAGCAAAAAGACCCGGGAAGAAAGTGAACAGCACCTTGGTCATTGCTCAATAGTACACTGATTGTGATTGGTTCATTGGGCACTGGTGTTAGTTTTGAGAATTACAATTTTAATCAGCAAATAAAACTACGTTTTTACGGAAAACCAGCATTGCTATATTATAAAAGCAATAGAAGCCAGTTCCTATGACTCTACCAGTGAAATAGAGCACTTGGGATGTTGTTAGAAACACTCGAAAAAGTTATAAAATCACTCGCTTTCAGCTCGTGATTTTATAACTTTTCTCGTGTTTCTCCCAACATCCCGCGTGCTCTATTTCACCGGTAGAGTCATAGGAACTGGCTTCTATTGCTTAAAAAACAGGCTCCAAAATGTGACATCAAAATATATATATAATCATCTTCAGGATTAAAACTTCTACAAATTATATTTAAAGACAAGACAATTAATAATGATTAACTAAAAACTAACCACAGCTAAAATCATACTGATTGATATATTATCTTCTTATTTGTTTTGTTATTAAATTACTACGTATACACTTAAATCTTATCGATATAAAAGATAAATAATCTGACCAGCATCCTTCTCATTGTACCTACTAGCTGATTTGTTCTTTCTTTCGTTCTTTCTTTCCTTCTTCTTTTCTTTTCTTTTTTGTGTGTGTTTGTGCGTTTTTTTTTTTCAGTGTTTTTTTTTTTTGGCTTCTTTATATAAAGTACCCATATGCATCCATCCATATATTCATCTACCAATGCACATATAAATCCATCCAACCATCCATATATCCACCAAGGCATATTTACTTTGGCGATTATAAAATTCTGTACAGTCTAAAATATAATGGCTCGTTGCAAATTCAAATGTTTATTGCTTGTTTATTTGTGCGTCATGTCTCATGCATGTTGTTTTCATTAAAAAATCTAAAAATAATTACTTTCATAACAACAAACTAATGAACTAATATCGCTAATATCGCTAATATCGCTAACATCAATCTGTAGGTCTTGCTAATCGTGGCCAAGTTACGTACGAACGTGTCGCAGTGATATCACCGAAAGAAAACTGGATCCGTGCAAGGAATAATTGCACCGTGCGTAATCGTTTTCATCTCGTCCGAGTGAAAAATAAACACGCTCTTTCTAAATTAAAAGATTGGCTATATAATAGAACAACAAGTAACTATACAGGACAATTCTGGGTTGGAATTAAATACACGCCAAAATACAAATTTGTATGGGATGATGGCCAAAAGATTAAGAATGCATCTCTCTGCAAATTGAATGAAATCGTTAACACAACCAAAATACTGTCACTCAATGAAGAAAGTTGTTTTGCAATCTCGAATGACAGCAAATTGCTACAGCCTCTATCCTGTGGTAAATCTTTAGCTTTTGCTTGTGAGCGGGTTAAGACGCATTACGGTAAGTAATTAGTTGTTATGATATGGTACGAAAAAAAATGACAAGCTCTAATTGGCTGATGGACGGGCAAGATTTTTTCAAGGATAGATGACCATAGATGCCACTTGTGTGAATCGGACCCTAGCCTATTATAGCTGGTTCTTCAGTTACAAAACAATTAAGCTATTTTTCATCAAATGATTTACAAACTATATATATATATATATATATATATATATATATATATATATATATATATATATATATATATATATATATATATATATATATATATATATATATATATATATATATATATATATATATATATATATATATATATATATATATATATATATATATATATATATATATATATATATATATATATATATATATATATATATATATATATATATATATATATATATATCCAGCAGAGGTGTGTAGGCGACATCAAAATATTTATAATTCTCTTAACGATGAAAACTCCTACAAATTATATTTAAAGAGAATAGAATTAATAATAACTAACTGATAACTAAGCACAACTAAAATAATTATACTGATTGATAAATTTTCTTATTATTTGTTATTAAACTTCATGATAACTTAATACCTTATCGATATAGAAAGCAAATAAACTGACCAGCATCCTTCTCATCATATTACAGTTGTACCTAGCTGATTTTCTCTTTATTTCTACATTTCTCTCTCTCTCTCTCTCTTTCTCTCTCTCTTCCATCCTTCAATTCTTTCTTTCGATCTTTCTTTCTTTTCAATTTTATTTTGTGTGTGTATGTTTTTTCAGTGTTTACTTAAAATTGAATAGCTATTGTTGTCAATTAGTCATGTATATAAAGCCTTCAAATGCATCTATCCACATATTCATCTACAAATCCATGTTTTCATCCATTAATCCATATATCCACTAGGACCCAGCTGAGTTGACCTTCAGAACAAACACAAGGTCAACCAATCAGAATTAAGGATTCAACATCGTATTTTAATTAGCATTTCCCATTATTCTGCCAAGGGCGCTAGGACACTAACAATATGCAAATGTATGCTAGTTATTTGTTAATTTATCCTAGTTTAGATAAATAAAGGTCTACTTAACTGAAAGGTATCCTGATTATGCTGATCTAGCCGCCTAAAAGCTCTTTATTTCCGTAGCTTTCTTGTAGCTTGTATTCAACGTTCGAACGATCGTTACACAGGTTTCAAATCAATCTCGAACCCAGAGCCTGCGTTACTCTTGGCCAGCAGTGCCGAGCAACGTATAACTCTGGGGAAACGGAATTATTCTGCTCCAATTTTGGAGTTCCGGTTTTAACATGAAATGTGCATGCTTAGTTAATATTATAATGATCTGTTGGTTTGGGCATCCTGTGTTCACTTAGTACGTTATATGACATTCAAAATATTGTTGACCTTGTAGTGTTTTAAATATTTTCTAAGCCAAAATAAAAACATTTTCCTCACTAATAAAACATTTAAAGTTTAGGAAAGTTTTTTAACGGCCATCAGGATTTATATAATGATATAAAAACGAGTCTAAATCTCCTTCAATTTAGATCGCTTTAACCGTCGATTTATTTAAAGTTTTCCAACGGTTATTAGTTTGCTTTCGTGGTACGATTGACCTTTATTAAATAACTGGATGCCAGAGGTCTGAGGATTGTCAAGGTTTAGAATAGTTTAAAGGAGTATTTTGTGTGTATTCGCGACTCGATAATCATCGCTTCGCAGCGAGACAATTTCTCGTCGCTTCGCGACTCGCATTTATTCCATAAATGACGATATTATTCTATCTAGTATTAAAAACCGTTGACGTCGTATTAATCGTAAAATTTACCATTTTGAATGTACATTTGTTTACATGATGGACCAATCAGAGCTTTTACTTCGTCTGTTTCCGGTCTGACTATTGTATTTTCAAGGGCCAATCACAATAAGCAGAGAATCCCGGTACCCCAGAGTTATACGTTGCTCGGCACTGCTGGCCAAGAGTAACGCAGGCTCTGGGTTCGAGATTGGTTTCAAATGTACAAACGCTTCGCAAGAGTACCACTGTACTAGCTGATCGCTGTCACACGAAAAGATATATGACTCACATATCATATATTTTCGTGTGACAGCGATCAGCTAGTACAGCGGTACTCGTGCGAAGCGTTTGTATATTTGAAACCTGTGTAAATCAGCATAATCAGGATACCTTTCAGTTAAGTAGACCTTTTTTTTTTATCTAAACTAGCATAAATTAACAAATAACTAGCATACATTTGCATATTGTTAGTGTCCTAGCGCCCTTGATTCTGCCAAGAGAATTTATGAAATGAATTAATCGTAAACGCTAGTCTAACTCATGGTGGGATTATATTTCAATCAACAACAAAAGTATACATTGTATACTTAGAAAATGCTCAAAAAATTGCTAACCAAAAAATGACCGATAATTCCTTTCGGGGAAAGCGATCAACTCAGCTGGACATGTTTACTTTTATATACTAAGTTAGTGAGTCTAAAATTCTGTACAGTCTAAAATATAATGGCTCGTTGAAAATTAACATGTTTATTGCTTGTTTATGTGTGTGTTTTGTTTGATGTTGTTGGCAGTGAAAACTTCAAATTAAGCTAGCTGTACTAACATCCATCATAACCATAACATTTCAGCTTTCATAACAACAAACTAATGAGTTAATATACTAGTATGCTAATATCGCTAACATCAATCTGTAGGTCGTAGCCAAGTTACACCCGAACATAAGGCAGTGATCATATTGCCAGGAGTAAACTGGACCCAAGCAAGGAATAAATGCATCGTGCATAATTATACCCATCTCGTCCGAGTGAAAAACAACGACAGTCTTTCTGAATTAAAAGATTGGCTATATAATAGAGCAAGCACTAATTATACAGGACAATTCTGGGTTGGAATTAAATACTCGCCAAAATACAAATTTGTATGGGATGATGGCCAAAAGATTAACAATGCATCTCTCCACGAGTTGGAAGAAATCGTTAACAAACCCCGAATACAGTCATGCAATAAAATATTGTGTTTTGCAATCACAAAGGACAGCAAATTGCTACAGCCTTTACCCTGTAGAACACCTCTAGCCTTTGTTTGTGAGCGGATTAAGAAGCATTGTGGTAAGTACATCAATATGGCACAAAAAAAATTGCACGCTCTAATTGGCTGATGGGCGGGAAGATTTTCTCTTATTCGATCCCCTGGCGATTACGGAACTGAACTATATCTCGGACACGCAGCTATATTTTGGGTTACGAGTAAGTTAAGTTAAGATACTTCGCCAAAACGGTTTTCATGTGGCTAGCACGAAAAGGTCGAACACTTGTAGTTTTGCCTGTCTAAAGGCAAACAACGTCAAGGAAAGATGACCATAGAAACTCATAGTTACCACTTGTGTGAATAGGAATAGGGACTCCGGGGAAAAAGTACCGGGGATGCTCGTCGGAAATTTTCAAAACTACCCCTAAAAGATACCGGAAGTCTTTTTTAAAAGGCGTGGCCAGATGAATTTTGCCCCCTAAGAGATACCACATTAATCAATAATATTAATATACGTATCAGAAGCGAATATCGATTAGCTCTTCTCTCCTTTTTCGACACCCTAATTAAGATATACCAGAAATGCTAATTTTCAAAAATTCGCATTTGACACCCTAAAAGATACCAAATCGCTGATTTTTACCACTAAGAGATACGACGAGCATCCCCGGTACTTTTCCCCGGAGTCATAACAATTCAGCTTAACCACAACAACAACCTATAGCTAACGAACTAATATGCTAATATCGCTAATATCAATTTGTAGGTCGTGTTTATCGTGGCCCAGTTACAAACGAACGTCTTGCACTGACATCAATGAAAGAAAACTGGACCCAAGCAATTAATAATTGCATCGTGCGTAATTATACCCATCTCGTCCGAGTGAAAAATAACGACAGTCTTTCTGAATTAAAAGATTGGCTATATAACAGAACAAGCACTAATTATACAGGAAAGGTCTGGGTCGGAATTAAATACTCGCCAAATTTCACATTTGTATGGGATGATGGCCAAAAGATTAACAATGAATCTCTTCGAAAATTGGAAGGAATCGTTAACACAACCCAAATACTGTCACTCAATGAAACTATGTGTTTTGTAATCAAAAATGACAGCAAATTGCTACAGCCTCTACCCTGTGGAATACCTTTAGCCTTTGTTTGTGAGCGGATTAAGAATCATGGCGGTAAGTAGTTATGATATGGTACAAACTAAAGAAAAATGACCAGCACTAATTGGCTAATGGACGGGCAAGATTTTCGGTAATTCCCCTGGGCATTTCGAACATATATATAGTATAATTCAGTACACACTTCAAGTCGCTAGCTTTGCTAACACCAATCATGCATAACATTGACAATTTCAATAACATCATTAACGACAACAATAAGGCCTCGTCTACACGAATCCGATCCGGCTGAAACCGCATAGAAATATTTGCGTCCACACGAATCCGCGTATCCGGAGGATTCATGTAAAAGAGTGCGGTTTCGGTGACCGGATTCACTGGATTCGTGTGGACGATAGACCGATTTGCATCAAAAAGTATGCGGTTTCAAAAGTATCCGGATCCGTGTAGACGGGGTCTAACATACACAACAACAATAACTCTACTAATGTACTAATTTGCATGATTAATTGATTATAATATTGATTTATAGGAGATGATCATGATCATAAGGATGAATTAAACGTAAGAACGACAAATAAATTTGTCATACGTGTGTCAGAACAAAAACAAAATTGGACCCAAGCAAGGAAATATTGCCTGTCTCATTACAGCTATCTTGTCCGAGTGAAAACTAATCACACCCTTAGCGAAATAAAAGATTGGCTATATAATAATACTGTCAAACATTCCACAAGAAAATACTGGGTTGGAATTAAACGCTTGACAAATGGCACATTTGTATGGGATGATGGCAAAGTGATCGAAGGTGCATGCTTCGAATTGTTGAAAAACATCGTTAATGCAACCGAAACACTGCCATTCAATAAAACATGGTGTTTTGCATTCACAAACGACAGCGATTTGCTACAGCCTGTATCTTGTGAAACATCTTTAGGCTTTGTTTGTGAGAGGAAAAGGGAGCATTGCGGTAAGTAATTAGTTGTCATGATATGACACAAAGAAAAATGACGCGCCCAGGCTATAACCTTTTTACCTGGTTCTTCAGTTTCAAAACAATTAAGCAGTTTTTCATCAAATGATTTACCAACTACACACTTTATGTATATATCCAGCAAAGGTATGTAAGCGAGGTTTCATAATAATGACAAATGCTAAAATTGTTTATGAAGATTATTACATCCACTCAGGTTGTCTACGCCAACTGTTTTTCTCAGGACACGCGGATCACATCACATCAATGTCATATACACCTGGCCTGGGCTCAAACCTTTCACTCTGAAAGCTTTAAATCATTATGTTATAATCAGTAATTGTCTTTTGATTTACCAACAGAAATGCCAACAACACCAAGTGTACCATCAACAACACCATCACAATCACCATCACCTGGTAACACGTTTGCATCTACACCTAAAAGTACATCAACACCAGCAGTTAAGCCGACTACGCAAGTAAATAATAAAATAGACAAAAAGGTACGTAGAGAGATGTCCAATTCAAACAAGTGAAATTTGGCAAGGCGTTGACCGAGCGTTGATAGGGCGTGCCTTACACCATCGTAACCCGTGGTTCGTGCCCGGCCCTGTTCGGGCACCGGATCATATGTAACATTCTGTTCTCTACCATGTCACGAGAGTTTTTTCCGGGTCCTCCGGATTTATTGTATGTCGCAGCTGAAGCTACAGTCCACACTTTAAAGCCTTCAAAAAATGTCTGCAATATGTACATAATTCAGTTGAGATTTATTGCGCGTTTTGTTTATAATTCATTTGTGATTTATTGCGCGGTTTGTTTTTTCAAGAAATATTTGTTTCACCATCTACAACTATAAACATTTGTAATGGTCATATAAAACAAACACGTACAACCAAAACATACCATGAGTAAAACGATAACAAGAGATATACCGACAACCTTTGCAAGCGACAGAGTGTGCACTGCACGTAACTTTGACTGCGACAACGGTATTTGTCTATTAACATTAGAGTTGAACATTTTCATTTTTGCTTTTTCACGTTTATAGGTAGACGACTTTATAGACAAAATGAAACACTTCAACATGACTCAGCCTAATTCTATTGATGTGAGTAGATATGATATTCAAAATGCAGTTTTTAAAATTAAAATTAAAATTCTGATATGCAATTTATTTCTGATGCAGTTAATTCATCGTTTAGAAATAAAAAATGATATTCTTAATGATGGAAACAATATTGTAAATATCTCAATCGCACTGATGTTATCAAACAAGAAAAGCTTGCAGAAATAATAAACAAATTAAAGTATGTCAAACTCTACCCTACAAATAACGTTTATCTATTAAATATATTATTATATTGTACCAATAAGTACTAAAAGCATTAGTAAAAGATTGGCCTAGAAAGAGTGAACAATAGAAATCGCTG
Organism: Metridium senile; assembly: GCA_949775045.1. Lineage (NCBI taxonomy): Eukaryota > Metazoa > Cnidaria > Anthozoa > Actiniaria > Metridiidae > Metridium > Metridium senile. The sequence continues at coordinate 9,283,993 of OX459101.1, read as the reverse complement.
TTCTTTGTTTACGACGATCGATTCCCCAAAAAGATTGAGTGATTGTTGTAATATACTGTCTTGTCGCCAATAAGGAACTGGCGGTATCCAAACGTTGAAATCTTAACCCAAAAAAACAATGTAATGAAACATATATGAGTCCATCTGACTGCAACAAACTAAACTAAATATAAGTTTTTGTTTATCATCAGGAGGTTTTAAGCATCACGTCATCTTTGCTAAAAGATCTCAAAAAGGACAAAGCACAAAAAGGCAATGTTATGAGAGCTACCGTGGAGATGGAACAATCTGCACTTAGATACGCGAAAATCCACTTCCAAAATTTAAATGCTTCTCAGTGGATGAAGAAGAGTGACGGACTTCGTAAGTTGCGGATGTTACAATATGTGTACATACATGTATTCCTTTTTGAAAGAGTGTTCAACTAAAATACAAACCATTTCCAGTTTCGAACATTCTCAAAACTGTGTCCTCGTAAATAGTCTAATATTTCAAAACGATATTCTTTTTGACACGTACGAAAGAACCATTCCAAGTCCAATCAGTTTTAAACAAAATGTTCCCAGTTCTCTCCTGGGATCCTTACAAATGCAGGACCCTTCTCAATACTGGATCCTTCCGAATCAGAATACAGAATCTTTACAAATAAAGGACCGGTACCTATTCACACATTCATACAAACAGTTCCTTTCTAAATATATACTGGATTCTTACAAATACAGTTCCATTATAAATAATGGATCCTTCCAAATGCAGGACCCTTCTCAATACTTGATCCTTCTCAATACTTGATCCTTCCGAATTAGAATCTTTACAAATAAAGGACCGGTACCATTCAAATACAGTTCCGCCAAATATATACGGGATCCTTACAAATACACCTTCCCTTATAAATAATGGATCCTTCCAAATACAGGACCCTTCTCAATACTTCATCCTTCCGAATCAGAATACAGAATCCTTACAAATAAAAGACCGGCACCCATTCAAATACATTTCCCTTCCAAATACTGGATCCTTACAAACAATGTATCCAAGATCCTTACAAATATGGGAACCTTATAAATATAGAATCCCTCAAATTACAGTAACATTCCAAATATATAAAATATAAGAATAAAATAATGAATTTTTCTGGCACTGCAGTTCTTCAGATAATGAAAATAACCAAGAAACAAGAAACAGAGTTCCCTCCAAAAGGTATGAAAGGCAAGGGTGGCGAAACGACAATTGTTCTACCTGATGCTCTTTTCGGTGGACAAGGTAAAAATCATTACATTTTTACATTTAACAAAAATAATAAGTTCAATTGAATATATAGTAAGGAAATAAAGCTTTCAAAAACATGATGCCCCTCAAATATTATAAAATTATCAAAAAGAAGCGCAATGATTACAATTTTCTCAATTGTCTGCTATCATCTCAACCAAGAACGATTGAAGTATCACAAAATTACTGTAACGACATTTGCACATGTGTCTGTCATATGTTATATCTCTCAATACCTTTAAAATAATAATATAATCACCGTTTACTTCTAAAGCCGAAGGTCATTTAAATAATAAAATGTACATGCTTCAAGTTCCAATCCTAGGATTTTTGCTTTTAACGTTTTGACGTTTATAATAATAATGATAATAATTTTTTTAACGTCTCAATCTTCTAGCTGGACACAGTGCGCCCTACTAATCGGGGAGACTCACTCACACTCACTACCTCTACGTTCTAATATTTTGCACACAACTCGGCTCAGCTCACATATTCATTTTTTCTTTTCAATGGTACTTATTTTGTTGTTGTTGTTGTTGTTTAATTTGTTTTCAGATCGTTATGTTGTTAATGCACTCTTCACAGAAGTCAGTGATAATATTCAAGCCAGGTAAACAACTTTTCGATCTTTTGCTTAACCCTTTTTGTTTTTAACCCTCAGCTTTAGGCTTTAGTCCATAATTGCAACTGCTTTTTATTTCCAGCTCTGATAACATGACCAAAGATAAAATAATCAGTCCAGTTATATCAAGTACATTGGACCCAAAACCTGTTGTTTTCGAGAAGAACGTGACCATAACACTAGAACATTTCGAGGTAACAAAAGAAATGTGCCTAACATATATCATTAATTAATGCCTTCGTAGCCTTCTGCATTAATAGTTGAACATATATAGAAAGTAGCCCAAGCTAATAAAAGTTGCCCATTTTTAAACAAAGTTATTCAATACACGCGGTATATCTGTGAGTTTACCTTCACAGAAATCTGACTTCAGGCGAAAGTTAATCAGAGTTATACATTTACATTTTACTCAGAACAACGAACACCTTGATATTAATATGGCATCGTTCAAACTGTTTATATTAAAATTAATATGCTTCCTTTCAGAAACCTTCTAATGACTCTAAACCCAGATGTGTTTTCTGGGAAAGTAATAATGAGTAAGTACTACAGAAGTCAAAGTTTAAAAGTAATTATTAAGTCGTCAGAACCACTACAGCATATGTTTCACGAGTAATACGTACACTGCTTTGATCAGTATATATAAGGAAGATTTATTGAATACAAATCTTTTAAATCATTAGCTATAGGTTTCTGCAGAAAGTTTTTAAATGGTTTGTTTGTTGATTGAATGTGTTTATTCATTTCAAAGTTTATAACACGCACTATACTATACGTGTAGGTGGACGTACAGTGACGTAGTTTGTTATGGTTTTGCTAACCAACCATTGTTATTAGAACAAAGAAAATTAAAAAATCTACTGTACAAATGGTTGGACAATAACAATGACAAGAACAATTTAAACAATTGTTTAAACAGTTTAATTTATCTGAACGTTTCAGAACTAGTTCAGGTGGAAACTGGTCAACTCGTGGATGTACAGTAATCCATTCTGAATCTGATGAAAACAGAACAGTGTGTTCGTGTAACCATTTGACGAGCTTTGCGTTACTTATGCAAGTTGATAATACACCATCGGTAAGCGGAGGGAAAACGTTACCGAAATGATAATAATTTGATTGAATTTTTTGTTTTCTCAAACAGTTAATTACCATGAAATATAATTGAATAATTATTCTAAAAAAAAGTTTTTATAAAAGCTTAAAATATCTAAACTATCATTTCACTATATTGAAATAATGTATTTTCGTTTGTATAGTGTATAATAAGAGAATGGAAAAACTTACCAAATACAGCCATGAGATCTTAAATTGCCCTCTAAGTCATGCGCGCATCACATCCGACTTTAAATTCTTTATTCGTTTCTTTCTTGTTCTCGCCAATAGAGCCCAATATTAATTTTGCCAATTTCAATTGTAGTCAGCACTGATCGTCATCTAGATTAAAACAAAAATATAATCAATTAAAATCAATTTACGTCTTCTAATTTTTTAACATTTGTTTTACAGGTAAACGAAAAGCATAGGCTAGCACTAAGCTACATTACATACATTGGCTGTGCGTTTTCTCTTCTTGGGGAAGTACTCACAGTATTGGCCTATATCCTGTTGATGTAAGCGAGGCCTCTTTTAATTTTCTCTCTTGTTTACAATTACAGCGCGACGCGCAAAAGTATGACCACTTTTAACATATTCACATACTTCTATGCACGGACTATATGCTGCGAAACGAGCTTTTACACGCCTTATTCGGTAAAATCAGAGTTCTTCACTTTTTTGCTTTTTGCATGCGAAAGGTCACAACAATGGGGAATTTTTCCAAACGTTTTTCTGCAGGACTTTCCAGCATATTTTATTCCGTGCTGGCAGTATTTACATGAGTATAAACATCTTTCCAAGCTTGGTAAGCAACATACAGCATGCAAAAAGCAACATGCAGCACAACTTTCACCAACCTTTTTTTTGAATAGCTGTATATATATATAGCCTTAATAATATTCGTGTACGAAGAGTGCGACATTTGTCTTTCTGAAAACAAAAGCATAATCATGTGTTAACAATGGCAATCATGATCAAGGAGGATTCTGAGTAGCCACTATAATTATTTCTAAAATTTTCAATCTATTTTTCCCAGGAATATGAAGCAAGAGCAGAGCCAAATCCGAGTAAACTTGGCGATATCTCTAGCTGTGGCACAAATCCTTTTCTTGTCTGGGATAACAGCAACATCCAACCCGGGAGTTTGTACATTTGTTGGCGTCATGTTGCATTATTTCTACCTGGTTGCGTTTGGTTGGATGATGTTAGAGGGCGTGTATTTGTACTTGATGGTTGTTAAAGTATTTAATACTATTGTCAAGATGAAACTCTACTACATCTTTGCTTGGGGTAAGAGAAAACAATGACCAAAGTCATATTACACAATTTTCAGTAAATGTTTGTAGGTTGTGTTGATATTCATTTTAAAAAAGGAAACGTTTCATCAACCTTATTGATTTTAATTAATTGGAAATCGTTTCTTCCACGTTAAATTAAATGTTTAATTTCTTTGACGTTTGTAAAAATATAACCGTTAGTTTTCCCTGATGATGGATTGTAAATCCGAAAGCTAGGAATAAAATTACATTTAATTTAACGTGGAAGTAACGACTTCTAATTTAATTATGATTCCCACGTACAAGAAAATATTGGATCTTATTGATTTTATTTGAAAATTCTTACAAATGTAATCTATTATTATTTTATAGGTTTTCCTATAATTGCCGTAGGAATATCTCTCATAATAGCATCAACTTCCAAGGAAGGCATCTTAAGCTACACTCATGAGGATTTGTAAGTTAGCGTCAAACTTAACAAAAAGCTTAAAAAAGCATTATAAAAATAAAATAAAAAGTACACTGAGAAAGACACATAAAAGAATCCGTGATTTTCCGTGTCAGACTGTAGTTTTTATTTCAAAAACTCATTAATAATTCATGAGAAATTTTCAAAAGAAATTGTAACCGTGACGAGTGTTTTAACTGAAGTTATAGATTCACCCTAATTTACATAAACTTTAACCTTAATTTTCTCTAATAAACTTTCACAAATCCTTGATTTTTTTTACAAAAACACAAAATATCGGTTGGGGTTTTTGAAGTCGTTCAATAAACTCGCAGATCGTGTTTTATCAGGTTTAAAACCACTTGGCTTCGCTGCGTGGTTTTAAATCCTGATAAAACACTCCTGCTCGTTTATTAAACATTACATAAATATCATTATTCATTCTATATATATATATTAGGTGGGTGCTTAACTGTCAAATATAATTGGAAACTAGCGAGTAAACTAGTATAGGCTGCGTCGGTGTTTGATATAAACGATATAGGTAATATAATGAAATTTGTAACACCGTACAAAATGTTGACTTACCTTAACTCAAAAGTAAACTTACTAAAAAGTAATATTTTTTATTATAAAATTCATGAATAATTAATGAGAATTTTACAAAAGAACTCAATGCCGTGACGAGTTCTGTAAATCTCATACAGATTTCGTCCTGATTTGCATAAGTTTCAACTTGAATTTTCTCCGGCCAGATTTACATTTATCTTGACAATTTTAGTAAAATATGAAAGAACTAACGTTGGACTTTCATAAGTTTTATACAATATTCGCGTCCGATCTGTATCCGATATACAACGGCTCGTCTTCGACTCGCCGTTGTATATCGGATACAGATCGGCCGCTCATATTGTATATATTACGTAATGTTAATTCAACATGCATTTTTTACGGTGTTACAAATTTCATTATATTACCTATTGTCAAATATAATGTTCTTCCTAAAGCTAAGATTCTCAATCTAGGATTTACTGTATATTTCAATTGCATCCATGCATGCAAAAATAAAACGTGGTCTGATTGGTTGTTCCCAATCTTTAGAGAAACTATATGGTTATGAAATAATTATTAATTGTAAATAAATAATTGTCCTTTCAGCTGCTGGGTATCGTTTACAAATGATTTGATTTGGGCTTTTGTTGTTCCAGTTATCTTAATATCACTGGTTAGTATAACTTATTCAATTTTCTTCCACCTGTTCATCTTTTTCTTGCTCCTGCCCCGTCTTTTCTTCCTTCTGCAGCTCCTTCTCTCCTTGTCTTCCTCTTCATTCTCCACGTCATTTTCATCACCATTATCGATATTGCCATTGCCATTGCCATTGCCATTGCCATTGCCATTGCCATTGCCATTGCCATTGCCATTGCCATTGCCATTGCCATTGCCATTGCCATTGCCATTGCCATTGCCATTGCCATTGCCATTGCCATTGCCATTGCCATTGCCATTGCCATTGCCATTGCCATTGCCATTGCCATTGCCATTGCCATTGCCATTGCCATTGCCATTGCCATTACCATTACCATTACCATTACCAACAATATCAATATATCATCCATCATCCTTATCATTATTGTAAGCCACTAGTTATCCTTAATTTGAAAACCATCCACTTGTACTGATGTTTCCATTTACAACTATCACTGCCATACATTTTACTGTGCTTTCTTCAAAAGCAATTTACATAGTTAATTCACTTTTTTACAGGTTAATTTGGTCATCCTTATTTTTGTTGTCCGTGAGATGACAAGACTGAATAAAGCAAAGTCTGACGACATGGACTCGTTCAGGTAAGAATGATACCAGACCTAAACGAACTGATATACAATCATATCCAAGCGTTTCTTTTGAAAATCCAAATATTTTAAGCCAGGTAGTTTCTGTGGACTGTCTGAGTAAAAATATTGACTTGCATTGTATTGTCTACAGACGCGGTGTCAAAGCTTGTGTGGTGCTGTTTCCGTTACTTGGCCTCACGTGGGTGTTTGGTCTACTGTCTGTCACCAAAGCAGGGATTGTTTTCCAGTATATTTTCACCATACTCAACTCTTTCCAGGTACTGCTTCAATGACTTTCCCCTATTCCATGATCACCATCTTAGACTTTGTTTTAAACTTTTTTATCTTCTCGTTCTCGTTCTAGTTATTCTGTCTTCTTGTTCCCTTCTTGTTCCCTTCTTCATAATATCTTTTTCACAAAATTGAAATGCGGGATAATGAAATGCAGACATGTGTCTAGCGTCACTTGTTGCTAATGTCTTTTAGACAAATTTGTGATTCCCAACCAAATTTTCAAAATGGTAAACAGAACTACGAACATTGTATGACCACGTCAACTGTAACCAGAAAGGGAAAGATAAAATTGGCTAACGTAACGCGTTGCTATCTACGGTTTGACCCAATTCAAATATTTGGAAATAATATTCTTGGTCTTGTTTTAAGCGATATCAAATGTTTTTATTTCCAAAAGTTTTGAATTGGGTCGAAACGTACGTAGCAACGCGTTAGCAGATTTGGTCTATATATTTGAAGGACTTAAAGGAAAGTTAAGTGACGCGGCTAGTATCCTGGATACCAAAGAGGCATTTAAATTAAAATGCATTAAAATACTTCTCAAAATTACCCTCGTTCGCAACAATTCCCAAACCTCAGGTACCCAAGAAACCGGTATTAATTTAGCGGTAAAATAAGAGTGGCTTAGATGGTTTATCTTTTTTTCCAGGGATTTCTCATCTTTGTTCTGCACTGTTTAAGAAGTGGGGAGATCCGAAACTCTTGCAACAGAAAATTACAACGTTGGAGGCTTACACAATCAAGTAACTTTACGACCTCGAAGTCTTCCCACGAGCATACTGTATCAACTTCAGATAAAAACCCTCTGAGAAATCAGTTCACAAGTACTGAAAGCCTGCAAGAAAATTATTCAAGGCATAATCGAGTTACTCCGGTCATGGCAGAGATGGACGATAGGACAGTGCACAATTGTATTACGCCTGTTGATACACCGAACATAGCCCAGAATTCCGTTTGATTGGACAGTGTATATATGAGACTGTAAAATAGACAGATTTTCAGAATCTGAGGTGGACCAGGAATGTGATTAAGCAGACGCTTCATATATGAATACTTATCATGACCAGCACAAATCATCTCAAGCTAATCCGAGAAAATAATACATAATCGTAATGAAGCCCGAGTTCACGCAGTTATGCGTCTAGTTATAAAGTGTTTCTGTCAGGACTTTATGTGACCAGGAAAAACCTAAACTCTATAGATCTCATATGATTTTAACATTATTAGACAAAACATTTAGGGAGAGAGATGTCAAAGACAATGTCAGTTCAAATGCCTGATCTGGATTCGATGTAATTCCTTGTACTTATAGTGTGCAAAGGCATATGAACGCATACAACTAAAATACAGCTACATATATATAGTCATTTACAAAAACACACAATATACACCAAATCGAAATATGGTGTCCAATTTTAATAACTATTTTTCTTGACTGACTAGCCTCGTGTTTACGTTGAAACACAATGGCGTTTTCACATCTATGAGAGGCTAGTCAGTCAAGAACAATAGTTATTAAAATTGGACGCCAAATATTTCGATTCGATGTATAGGTTGGAGTTTTTGAAGTCGTTTGATAAACTCGCAGATCGTGTTTTATCAGGACTAAAACCACTTGATCTCGCCTCGTGTTTTTAAATCCCGATAAAACACTCCTGCTCGTACGTTTATTCACTAACTTCGCAAAGTTTCCTTTTTACAATTTTTCAATTCCTTTTTAACACCGTTTAACACCGGCGCAGTAAAAAGATAAATAAAGCAACGCGAGGAACATGTTTGTTTGTTTATTCTCTAAGCAATTTAAATTCATCTTCAATTTAATTGAATAAATGAGTTAAAAGCTTGACATAATACAAGTAAAAAATAAATACTAATATGCAATTAAGGACGTTCGCGGGCATTGGTTGTGCGCATCCTTTCCGCGCGCGCCATGGAACGCCTGGAGGATTTATTTTCATTCATAAAATCATCCAGGCGTTCCACGAAACAAGATGGCGATCGATTTTTCGGACTTTACAGCACAATATCTGATAGAATCTAATACTTCATTATTTTAAAGCGCGCTGATTGGCTGAGAACGAAACCGGATGCGCCGCGGACTCCGCGATTCATGCGATATTGATTTCTCTCGTGAAATTCAACGTGGAATTCCCTCGTCCTCCATGCAATGAATTTACCTATAATATCTTGAAAACGAATTCGGTGACCCTCATTTTTTATTTTAAAAATTTACGAAGAATTACAAAAGTTGTATGTGTTCAAAGTTTGAAGAAAACGTTATGGTTAAACATTGAATAATACGCGTATTTGCATGAAAACTTCAACCTTCTTCGGTCGAAAGCGTCACCGAATGTTGCACGATGGCGGCGAATTTGAGCCAAAAACAAAGGGTTGGTTGTATTTATTCACAAATATTTATACATAACATTTATCTGTAGGTTATTAGAAGTTTGTCTCAAGAAATGTTTGGCAATCCATTCGGTTTTTCTATCAAAAGATGACTCTTTTGCTCGAATTGTTTGTATTGCGCGTAAGCGATTTTTGACAAGAAAAAGGATGCACTTTGAGATCATCTCACTTTTAAACGAGTACGGTGACCCCCATTTTTTATTTGCTCATTAAACTTGTATGATGATCGTACTTCAACATGGCAAGTTTGAAGAGAAATCTATGGTTAATTCATTTGCCCGCGAACTTCCTTAAGTATCATTTTCACCACTTTCGTGTCGGCGCGCATCTATAAATATCTTATTATTGTATGTAATACTTTATTAACGAGGTTATATGAAGAAGGATTAGTTTCTTTGATGTTTGGTGGCTTGTTCAGTTTTATTGTCATTATTAAAGTCAATGTCTTAGGACAAAACTTTTATTAAAGAAAGAAAAACCATAAATGAGATTTCGCTAGAGATCTAGTTGAAATTGTAAATTTTGATGTTTTTTTTCGTTCGTTCTTCCTCTCTATGTTGTTTCTCTTTTTCTTTCTCTGTTTCCTTCTTTCTCTCTTTCTATCTATTTCTTTCTTTCTCTCTTTCTTTCTCTCTAGTTTATGTTTGTTATGTTTATTGATATTATAAACAAGAATACAGTCTTGACACTGACTATAGCAGCTGCAAAAAGATATTGTAAACACTTCTGTAAACAGTTATTGTCTTGACAACTCTCCTAAAAACAATAATTGAACGAGCAAGATTATATAAAAATATAATTAATGTAGAAACGATTACTAATATCTATGTTTTAAATCATCTCTGCTGCACTAGGAATCATCATTCTATCATCCAGAAAACGGAGAACATAAATTCATAATAGAGCGTATTCGTATAATCCACTTTTAAAATGCAAATGAGAATATGTGTAAAATAATATGTTAATTAGGTGTTCGTGTTATAAAATGTTTCAGTGAGTTGCACTCTCGGCTTCAAATAATCAAAATAAAACATGATTGACAACGAAAACGTTTATAGATTTACTCGAAACCACTTTTATCAATGTTTTCCACAGTGGCTTGTGGCACAAAGAAAAAAAATGTAAGCAAATAGCTACATGCACACCTCATTAACATGTTATTTCACACATTTTCTCATTTGCATTTTAAAAGTGGATTATACGAATACGCTCTAATATCTATTTTATAGAAAAAAAACATGTAATATTTTTACCATTACAAGTGATTTTTATGAAATCAATCTTTAAATCGAGGTTTTTTTTTAAGAAATTCATGTATTTCCTTTGTGGCATTGACTGTATTCAACGCATTAAACTATCGGTGCGTGCATCTTAGTGCTTTTTTAATCAAGATTCATTTATTATTGATTGAGCGAAATGTTATATCCCTGAAATACTAATTGAATTTCTGCTGGAAAATAATTCTTATTTAGTGACCATTAGACATTATCAAAGTACCTAGACTTGGAAAGTTGTAATTTGCATTTGATATTTCTCGTTAAGTTTGGAAATACTAATAAGTTATTGTTCGTGGCAGAAAACAATGTATTTTAGGGTATGTGCATGTTAAATATCACAGACAAAGAATTGATATTCATTTTTCGTGTTGCTCTTATCTATCTTCGACTCAGTTTCATTTTGTCTTTTCTCCTCTTTTGCTGTCTCTTCCTTTTCATTTCTTCAGTTGTTTGCCTTTCAGTTTTTTGTCCCGCTTTCTTTTCTTTTGTCCGTTTGTTTTTCTTTTATATTTCATTGATATTTGATATTTTCTTTTCCCTTTTTATTTCTTGGCTTCTTTTTTTATCGATTCATCTCTCTTTGGTTCTTTCTCTCTCTTACTAACTTGCTTGCCGCTTACTTACTCACTTACTTACGTACGTACGTACTTATTTTTACTTCCTTGCTTGCTTACATGCTTTTCAGCTTACTTTAAATTTCAGGCACACACTGACACAGCTTTTATTAATTACATATTACTATAGCGAAAAAAATAATGAACAGAGTTATGCTAATTTTTCCAGTATTTTTCTACTTTGTTCCTTTTTTGTTTTGTTCCTAATCTCTTCGTACGTTACAATATCAGTGCAAAAGACCGAAGTACCCGAAGTACCAAGTAGATAATATCTAGAACATTAATTCTAAAACTTCAGACATCATGACACTACTTCACAGTTAAAAATCTTTCTGAAAGTTTGCGGAACTGTCAATTATAAAGTCCACTTGACATTCCTTCAAGTACGTGTTAGCCAATCCACTTTGATCCAAATATAGACCTACTGACGTCATAATGTACTAGTTACCAATTGGTCGACGTAATGAGACCTAGTAGTCCGTTGGTCGCGAAACCGTAAAGATGTAGTCAAGTGCATCCGCACACTAATATTACAGCTCAGAGTTACAAGCTAAAATGGCTCGCTTTTCAACGTTTTTTGCGTGTGCTTTCTTCATTTTGTTTCTTCAAATTGTTTTATGTGGAGGTTAGTAGCATGTTTAATGGTTTTTACTAGTTTGTGAATATGTTTCGTTGTTGTGTCTATATTATATCGAAAGTGGTAGGTATGTAAATAATTTTGTGGTTGTTTTCTTTATTTTGTTTCTTCAAATTCTTCTATGTGGAGGTATATAGCCTGTTTTTCAGTAAAATTACAATGATTCCTACTAGATTAACTCAGTTAGTAGCAATTTACGCCATAGTTATTGTGAATATATTTTGTTTTTGTGTGTATTATCTATATTTAAAGTGGTAAGCATGTTAATAATTTTGTGGGTGCTTTCTTCATTTTGCCATTTCTTCAAATTTTATGTGGAGTTAAATAGGCCTGTTTAATGGTTTTAACTAGTTTAGCTGTAGCAATTGTGTGCGTTATTGTAAATGTTTCGTTGTTGGCATGTCTATATTCAGTATCGAAAGTGTTAAGTATGTAAATAATTTTGTGGGTGCTTTCGTCAATTTGTTTCTTCAAATTCTTCTATGTGGAGGTTTATAGCCTGTTACAATGATTCTTACTAGTTTAACTGTAGTAATTTACGTTATTGTGAATATTTTCTTATTGTTGTTGATAAGTATGTAAGTAATTTTAATTTAATTTCTACTTAGAACTTTACAATATAATTTGTTGTTCGTCAGTAATAGCAGAGTGGATTATTGTTGTATTTTTTATATTTAATACTCAAAAAAGAGTTAAAAAATTAGAGTTAATAGTCAAGCCTCTGGTAACCAGGGTATATATTTTATGAAGACTGAAGTGAATTGTGTTCAATTCCGGGCTCACGACATGCAATAATGTTATTCAAAACTTGATGAGCAACCAATATCGATGTTCTATTGAATAATTAGCTTTAATTAAAGTAGAACAGTTCTTTTATAACCGAAGAATGGATTTTTATTTTGTTTTGGCATTTTATGCCGGAGATGAATTGCGCCGAACCATTCCGAGCGCAGTTGTTTAATTTAGAGCACTCGATTATCGCTAAACCAGGATTTCTTCAAATACTAAGAGTTAAACCGAGATTAGCATGCACTAATCAAAATTAGAACAACTGTTCAAAGATGAGAACAGATTTGCATGTTTGTATGAATCCCTTCTCTCGGTTCTCCTCATAACAGTTTTGCAGAACCGGTACCGTTATAGCCGAAACACTAAAACTATGAAATTAAAACAGAACAGTGACTTGCAAATAGTTTCTATTTTGTGTCTATTTAGTCGGCAACACTTAAAACAACTGATGCAAATACAAAAAGAAATAATACCCTGTCTTTGATAGTGACTATAATAGTCCCTCATGATAATATATAAGAACTATCATATACATACAGTGGCAATTCTTTTTTTTTTCTATGTCAATTCTTTTCTTTCACTTCTATTTCGTGGACATTTGAATCCGTCTTGATTATTTACAGCAATATATGATCAGAAGGTGTTTCTGTCGAGTATGGCTCGTTAAGAAGTATACACAATAGTTTGGGGGTTGAAGCAGACTGAACAAACAGTGAGCAACGAAATCAATACTGTAAAACAATGAATTGTTACAACCCATGGCAACGCCGAATGGTGAATAATGGAAGATTGAGAAAAAAATAAGGAAAAATGGATATAGGTGAAAATAACAATGAATATTTAAGAATATACGTTTGGGAGAAATGACTAATGATATTTCAATTATTCCACTTCTGCGCCCGATATACCTTTAATACTTTCACATAATTATTTTCCAAATTATCTAGTTTTATTAAACTTAATTACTATTTTCAGCAGACTATTCCATATCTTTTTTGTTTGTTTGCTTCTTTATGTTTTGTTTTTATTTGTTGTTGAACATTTAAAAAGGAACTTTTCAATTATACATATAATTTAACAATTGTTTTTCACAAGAGGCTGATTACCATTAAAATTGAACTTCTATTTTTATATAACAAAGTGTTACGTATTTTTTTTGTTTGTTCATGTTTTTCACAAGAAGCTGATTACCATTTAGTTTTATTTTCAACAAAGTATTGCGCTTCTTTTTTGTTTGTTTGTTTATGTTTACTTTTTATTGATTGTTGAATATTTAAGAATAAATATTTCAATTATATATATAATTCATCAAATGTTTTTCACAAGAAGCTGATTACCATTTAGAAGTTTTATTTTCAACAAAGTATTACGCTTCTTTTTTGTTTGTTTGTTTATGTTTACTTTTTATTTGTTGTTGAATATTTAAGAATAAACTTTTCAATTATATATATATAATTCAACAATTGTTTTTCACATAAGGCTGATTACCATTTAGATTGAAGTTCTATTTTCAACAAAGCACAGTGGTAACTCTATAAAGCGGTCACCCTCGGGATTTTCCAATGTGGTCGCTTAATAGAGGTTGGCCGCTGAATAGAGGTATAGAATAGGTGTAGTAATAGATTTGGGACTTGTTAATGTGGCCGCCTAATAGAGGGTGACCGCTGAATAGAGGTATAGAATAGGTGTATAGGAATATATTTGGGACTTTTTATTGTGACCGCCTAATAGAGGTCGAGGGTGACCGCTTAATGGGTGACCGCTTAATAGAGGTACCACTGTATTACATATCTTTATAGTTTGCTTGTTTGCTTATATGTATTAGTTCTATTTGTTGTGAAATATATGTATCACAGAATGACTCGATTATCTAATACTCTAGCGATAATTGCGATTATTTGTCTAATTTACCTTACCACTTTCTGAAAACAAAATTAGATGGTTTCGAAAAAAACTGAGAACTAGCTACGTTTTGAGATGAGCATTGCTTGAACAAGTGAACAAAAGAATAGACTAATGAGTTTCATAACCAAATTAGATAGTTTTGAAAAAACACTATAGCTACGTTTTGAGCTGAGCATTGCTTGAGCAAATGAACAAAAGAATAGAACAATGAGTTTCATAACCAAATTAGATAGTTTTGAAAAAACACTATAGCTACGTTTTGAGCTGAGCATTGCTTGAGCAAGTGAACAAAAGAATAGAACAATGAGTTTCATAATCAAATTAGACAGTTTTGAAAAAACACTATAGCTACGTTTTGAGCTGAGCATTGCTTGAACAAGTGAACAAAAGAATAGAACAATGAGTTTCATAACCATACTCGATCTATTAACGTTGAACGGCTGAATTTGAAGACCATCAATGCTGTGATATAATTTCCAATTTGTCATCAAGGCCGGGAAGCCTTCAGGAAATGAACAAAATATGTGTCAGTTTTCATCCACAAAACATGACTACTTCTAAATGATATGTATACAAGCAATGAAAACTACACTTGATTTGCTAAATAACTTTGCATATACGTCAAAATATGTAGACAACGAATTTGTAACTAACATCTAGCTATTCAAAAAATTAAAAGCAACTCTGGTTCGCGTAAAAATAAAAAATATTGAAACAAGTTAAAATGTGCATGCAGGAAATTTGTAACTTATATTAATTCATGAAATTAAAAGCAGGCACATTGACTCACGAAAAAATAGTTTGAGATCCGTCTAAGTTTGTATAAAAGAAATATTTTACCATATTCATTCAAGATCGAAAGGGAACGTGCAACGTTAAACTAAAAATATTGAAACAAGTCAAAATATGCATACAGCAAATTTGTAACTTACATTAATTCAAGACTGAATTGAGTAGGCACACTGACTCACGAAAAAAAAAATTAAATCCGTCGAAATATGTATAAAAGAAATGTGTTACCATATTCATTCAAGAAAGTGCAACGTAAAAATTAAAATCTTGAAACTACCATTAATTCATGAAAAAAGTTATAATGCATGGAAATAGTAGTAAGTTTACTAAAAACACAAACTCACCAAATAATACACGTCAAAATAATATGCAAATAAGTAACTGATACAAGTAAAAACGATTTGCATGCAGCTTTGGGTCTGTTAATGTTTTAAAAACAATACAATATATTGTGCTACAATTATATTTCAATATTGGAAAAGGTTTTGGCAAAGTATTAAAATAT
The DNA here is from genome assembly GCA_949775045.1 of Metridium senile. Lineage (NCBI taxonomy): Eukaryota > Metazoa > Cnidaria > Anthozoa > Actiniaria > Metridiidae > Metridium > Metridium senile. Next base: position 9,268,219 of record OX459101.1, on the reverse strand, counting down.
CTATAACATTTCTTTCAACAATCAAGGATGACAATTTGTACTCTAGATGAAATCCCTCAAAGACTTATTTTAGTTTTTTTTAATTATCAAGGATTAAAAAAGTGTTTTAATGACATAAAAGCAAATTAGCGGGGAATTCTTTTTCTCTCTTCTTGAAACTAATAGAAACGGTGGGGTATAAATGTTTATTGGATTCAGTAAACTGTTTCAGCAGAATCGCCAGACATTATAAAACGTTTTCGGTCAAATGTTTTAGAATCAGCAGAAATTATAAAACATTTGCCGATTTATCTTTATCAATGATAAAACTTAGCGTGTACCTTTGTATACTTTCCCAAACAACTGTAACATTCATTTGTACTGAAATGTAACATAAATTTGTAAAAGCAGAATCACCAGAAATTATAAAACGTTTTTTTAGAATCAGCAGAATTTTTTAGAATATTTCCTATTTATTTTTTTAAATTCAGTGAGTGATAAAAACTTAGTGAGTACACTTATATACTTTCCCAAACAACTGTAACATTCATTTGTACTGAAATGTAACATAAATTTGTAAAAGCAGAATTACATGCAGAAATTATAAAACGTTGTCGATACAATTTTTTAGAATCAGCAGAAATGTTTAGAATATTTCCTATTTATTTTTTTTAATTTCAGTGAGTGATAAAAACTTAGAGTGTATACTTGTATACTTTCCCAAACATCTGTAACATTCATTTGTAAATGTATCATATATTTGTAAATGCCTCATAATATCAAGGTTTGCAAAAATGGTGACAAAACTCATGAATAATGATCGATCAAAATATTTGAAACAATCTGCTTACGTTCCATTTTAGAGTGAAATTGTCTTGTTCTTAATTTCTTTGTTCTACAAAACAGAATCCTACAAAAGAATGTATATACACAATGTAAGAATTTGAAGAGCTCTAGATTTCGATCGAAACGGAAGAATAATAAAATCAAATATTGCACTGAAAAGGGTATATTCTGTTTGTACGATATTGGCAGACTACATCCATGGCAACTAGAACATTCTTTATTTCTCAAGAAGACTCAAAAGATTTGTCTTCATGACAAGGGATCTCGAACCAAGATAGAAATACCGATAATGTTTCTAAAGGAAATCTTACAATTCGTTTTAAAATTTCTTGAGAATTAAAAGGAACAAAAAATCATAAAATTCACGATTTGCTAAATATGAAAAATGACCAAAAACAATTCCTTTATTTTTGAAATTAAAAGGAATAGAAAATCATAAAATGCACGATACAAAGCTCTTAATATGCAAATGACTAAAAACAATTCTTCTAGTTTCTTCTAATTTTGCAATTTTTTGTAATAGTATAATTAATAGGAATAAAATAAAAACAATGCACGATACAAAGCACTAAAAATGACTAAAAACGAGTCTTTTAAAAGTGCAATTTCTAAGAAATTAAAAGTCGAATTAAAAGCCATAAAAAATCTATAAAATGACAGGTACAAATCCTTAAATTTACAAAACGTCTCAAGACTAACTCCTCTTAATGAGTAAGGATTTCAAAAATGACTTATAAAATCCAGGCTAAAACGAAGTTTGTTGATCATAAGATCCTTTTCTACGTCATACATTCATGCAATAAGTTCTCCATATCCCAAACGACGAAAATTACTAGTGTTAATTATAATTATTCATAGAAAACCAGAAACTTCTTACACAATTAAAAAACATTTCATTAAGATTCGTTAGAATATCGCACATTCATACTGCGGACTTCTCCAATTCCCAAACGACGACTTGAATAAAAAAAACTTAAGAATTAAAAAAAAAAGAAACTTTACAACAACGCATTACATTGCATTTAAAAATGCATTTAAATTTACACTTTTCCTTAAATATAAGTAGAATTTAAATAACAACGTCGAGCTGTAGGATTTCATTGAAATTCGTTTCAATATTATTGTACGTTCATGTTTGATCAGCAGTCCCATGCACATATTGATACTACCGAAAAATCACGATTAACAATACCCGAACGACGTCTAAATAACCTCAATTTTCTTTAAATGGAATCTAGCGAGGAAACCAGTATAGGCTGCGTCGGTGTTTGATATAAACGATAGGTAATATAATGAAAAAGAGAAAGAAGTGGTGGGGGGGTTCGGGAAAATTGTGAGGGGAAAAGGAAGCGGAAGGTAGAAAGAGAGGGATCTCAGGATCGAGAATACTTGTTAATGGGAGGTTTTTTTGTGACGTATTTTGGTGGCGTGTACACAAGCTGGCCGATGCTGGCCGTCAAAGTTTTTATGAAACTATCGGCAAAGTGTAAAAAGTGCAGAATTATTTAGTCTTTTTCGTATTAAGTAAAATTTTGAACATCAAGATAGCAAGTTTTAGGTATTTTACTTTATTTTCCAAATAAATTTATTGATATCTCAATTATAAAACTGAGTTTTTACACAGTTTTTGAGTCTGTCACGAAGCCTACAAGTCCTTTTTGTCACGTTCGCCATATTAAAATTCAGTCGTACAAAACACATTCGTGTAAATTTAAAAACATTTACTTCACTTTACAAACAAAATTAACTTCTTGAATTTGACTTATGTATATTACCTAACTGCTTTAGATGACCGGTGAAAATCTGATGGCATTTTGTTATGATTTGTGAAGATTTTTTCTCCATTGCTAATTCATTTCACGAAGATGGTGTGTTGATATTTTTCTTTCTTTTTCCCTTAGTAGCATAAAATGTCCTCAAGTCCTATTCATGTGACAGATTGTGCTTTTGTTTTTCCACTGTTTCTGATTTTTGAGAATCACAACATCGTTTTAGGCAATTTTTTTCATCAAAACATGATAAAGTTGGCATCGATGCGAACAAGTGCAAGGCGGCCAGTTTGACGGCCAGACTCGAGCCTAGGCCAGTGTGTGACGTCAAAAAAAGATTCCATAAAACCTCCCATATAAATGGAAACTAGCGAGTAAACTAGTATAGGCTGCAATAGGTAATATAACGAAATTTGTAACACCGTAAAAAATGTTGACTTAACTTTACTGACGTTTCGAGCTTTAGCCCTCAGTCGTCGGAGTAATAGGCAATTTTTTTTTTTTTTTAAATTACCACATTTTTATATATTATACAACATTGAGCTGAAGCATTTTATTGAAATTCAATATTGCACATTCATCAGCGCTCGTTCATCAATTGACCAGTTTCGTGTTATTTAGCACCGCTGTACTATTTGACAAAAGGCGCATTTGCACAGGCTTAGCCTCAATTCAGAGTAAATGCAAATGTGTTTTCTTTTGTTAAGCGGTAACATTTTTTCGTGCTTTGCTTGGGATTTGTGAATATTTTGACAACAAATCGAGGCTTAGCCTGTGCAAATGCGCCTTTTGTCAAATAGTACAGCGGTGATAGATAACGTGAAACTGGAGTATTATCCCACATATTCAGAATTCACAGTACGTTGACTATTTCACTATTATAATTTTTCTTAAATAACCAGGAATTTGTATCTATATCATTCTATTTAGGGTTTTTTTCAATGTCGCATACACCTTTTCCTAGAAACTTTGTCACCCGTGAAGTGAAAAGCCTACAAGCTAGTAGCGCAGGGGATTATGGATTACCAATATGTATACTTTATAAGAACGCAGGGATTTCATGGCCACATTGCTACACTTGTCAAAATGTTATTGAGAAATGTCCATTTTGACTTATCAAACAACAAGAAAGACGTTCCCAATGCACATTTAGTTTCTGAATTGATCCATGATACTTTGCGCCACTAGCTTGTTTACTTTTCAACAGGTGACAAACTTTCTCGGAAAGGGTGTATCTATAGGTCTCTATAGGATATAATTCATCAGTTTGCAAACGACTTCAAAAAACCTCTTTTTAATTTGTCTTAATTAATCATTGCTTTTAGAAAAACCGTAAGATTATTTGTTTCTTCCTAAATGTGTACAAAACCTAGCTATACATAGCACTTCCGCACAACACAAAAACTAAAATTTGTTTGTGTTGAACAAATAAACGTAGGTTACGTTTGTTGATCGGTAGAAATGAATGTTGATACAGCCGATCCCGAACCTGACAGAATATTCTTTAGCGAAGTGTCTCGTATGGCTCATATGGCTCATATGTCTCTTTTTTATTGGCATTGTATATGATACAAATGAAAACTGACTTAATAGGTTATTGTGGCTGGTACAGTAGTGTGGAATAATTAGTCTTCTTTATATTTCCTTTTCTATTTTATTTCCTTTCTATTTTTCATTTTTAAATAGTATATTTTCTATAAAACATAGATTGACCATTATAATATTATATATACAGCCATCTTTCTGTCTGTCTTTTTTTCTTTCTTTTCGTGATATTATGATTGTTTTTTTTATTTTTACGCTATGTATGTTTTAGAAAAGCTGTTTTTAGGCAGCATTATATACTTGATCACGTGGCATATATCAGGGTTAACATATAAATATAGTCAACCTTCTTGAGATTACCTGTACAACAGTTATTTTTGATGACCAGTATCAACTACTATTTCAAATTGTTATAATAATTATCATCACAGACTGAATGTCTTTCAAATTTGCCCTACGATTGCTAGCATCCTCGCTTTGATTATTATTATCATTGCTTTCACATATCATATATATTGTTCCCATGATTATCGGGTGTATCACTAACATTGGTACTAAAGAAATAGAAAACTCGCACGCATGCTGTTATCAATTATAAAGCACGCGGGGATTGGTAGAACATGAGATAAGTGTCAACACTTCTCGAGTGTTCTGACAATCCTCTAGTACTTTAAAACAGCATACAGCATAGCCGAACCGCGCAAACAAAAAAATCAAAAGCGTTAATGTGTGCTCCCATGAAGCACGCAACTCAACCAATCAGATTGCGCGATTTCCAATTATTAATATACACCTATTTCAAAAAAAGTTTTCAGAAGGAGATCTGAATCTGCAATCTGAGACCGAAATGAATTGTGGGATACGGCAGGTTTTTCTCATTGTGTGCACTTTCTGGCTTCGGATATGGCGACGGTAAATATAAATCTATAAGCACAAAAAAAAAACAGAGCCAGGCCTGATTTTTGCAGTACGCAATTTTCCTGAATTAATTTCGGTCTCAGATTGCAGATTTAGATCACCTTCTGACAACGTTTTTTGAAATAGGTGTATAATAGTCGGTTAGAGGTAAAACACTATATATGTATATCAGTAATACCTTGATTATGTTATCCCAGAAATATAATTTGAGATAATTACTTGTGGGCGTTTTGCTCATTTCGATGATCATAACGGCACGTTAAAAGGTCATTTGTTAGAAAACAACTTATCATGATATTATAATTGAAATAGAAAAACACCCAGGGGGCAGTTCTAGAAAAATCATATTGTATGTGATGCAACTATCTTCAAAACCAGATGTTTCCAAGTCGGAACGCGTACGGTATTAGGAAGGTGTTTTAAAACCGAAAATTGAGCGTTTTTATATGTTATTATTATGATTTTGGTATCTTTAATACTCTTCTGATTAGATTTTATATACATTATTCCCGTACAGAACATGAGGGTTTTTGTAAAATATTTAGTATTGGTACCATCATTATGCTGGTCCAGAATATGGAGGTTATTGTTGAGATCACGTTACTATTATTATTCTCGTCAACGAAGCCTCCTCTTCAGGCAACTCATTTTCCTCCTCTGCATTCCTTTTTTTAACGGTTTAACTCAGGCTGGGAACCAAAACAAGCCCATCCTGACACTTTGTAATGGTTTTATTGACCGTGAGGGGACTGAGAACGAGAAAGAGAAAAAAGAAAGAGAACAAGGCAATTCAGCATGGATATCATCTTAAAAATAAATTTGCATCGACTACGTTAGGAAAGTTGATATGCCATCTTTGGGGCTAATAATACAAAATAGATTGGCAGTATTGTTGAGATATTTATTGTTCAAATCAAGATCATGGTGGTTATTGTTAAGATATTTAGTGTTAATCGTTAACAATCATTATTCTCGTCAAAAACATGGAGGTTATTGTTGAGATATTTAGTGTTGTTAACAATCATTATTCTCGTCAAAAACATGGAGGTTATTGTTAAGGTATTTAGTGTTGTTAACAATCATTATTCTCGTCAAAAACATGGAGGTTATTGTTGAGATATTTAGTGTTGTTAACAATCATTATTCTCGTCAAAAACATGGTGGTTATTGTTGAGATATTTAGTGTTGTTTGCAATCGTTATACTCGTCGAGAACATGGAGGCTATTTATGTTGAGGTATTCAGTGTTCCTTACAATTATTATTCTGGTCATCAACAGAGACATTATTGTTTAGATATTAATTGTTGCCTACAATCATTGTTCTTGTCACATTATTTAGTGTTGCGTTCCATCATTATTGTTTTTGAGAACATGGCGGTTAATATTGTTTAGATCAGTTTGGCGCAGTTTATCCCTGAAAATCGGACCTCTCCCAACTGAACCAATCGGGATGAAATTTTAGAAACATATCATTAATAACAGAAATAAATAAGTAGGAATACATTCATACTATAATAACCTAACATATGATGCTTGATATTATATCTATCTTGAAAAACCTAATGACTTTTTTTCTTTTACTTAGGTGATTCCAAAAATAAATATTACACATATAAGCAGTGTTTTAAATTCAAAAGTGCGGTGGATTATTGCAACCATAATGGAGGCTCACTTGCAATGTTAGAACACAATTTCCAAACGTTTAATGAAAAACACATGAACAATAAACTGCATGGCAATTTCTGGGTATCTAAAGCATCATGTTCTGGTGGAGGATGTTGTATCTTCAAAGCTACACAAACGAAAAAAGGATCGTTGGAATCAAAACCAAACTGCAATGGTAAACATAAGGTCATATGCGAGAAAGGTAAAGTAAACTTCTTTCAGATCTTTTATGTTTAACGCTAAAATCATAAGCATTTGCAAATGATATACAATAGAAACTAAAAAATTAATCAAAAGTCATTGAACTAATTAATCAAGCAAGCAACTTTATTTAAGTGTCGTGTGCCGTTTAGCTTACAATCTAATTGTGTTGCAACAGTAAACAAAATAAATAAATGAATGAAAATATATAATTTATATATTTCATATTTTAATCAGGGTTCTGTAATATACATTATAAAAATAATATAGCTTTTCCCAGAAGTTCTGAGTGTTATGTAAAAAAAAATGTTAATAATAAAAGTATTTAAAGATGCGTTCTAGTTTTTATCGAGTAAAGACAAATAGTATTCTAAATTTACTTGCTGTTTTTTTAAATCGAATGGCAGACGTCAACACGCATAGCCCACCAACTACTTCAACGACAACGCAAACACCTACGATAAGGGCGGCTACGACGCCGACTAGTACTGAGGATGTCAACACGCTAAGCCCATCAACTACTTCAACGACAACGCAAACACCTACGACAAGGGCAGCCACGACGCCGACTAGTACTGAGGATGTCAACACGCTAAGCCCATCAACTGCTTCAACGACAACGCAAACACCTACGACAAGGGCGGCTACGACGCCGACTAGTACTGAGGATGTCAACACGCTAAGCCCATCAACTACTTCAACGACAACGCAAACACCTATGACAAGGGCGGCTACGACGCCGACTAGTACTGAGGATGTCAACACGCTAAGCCCATCAACTACTTCAACGACAACGCAAACACCTACGACAAGGGCGGCTACGATGCCGACTAGTACTGAGGATGTCACCACACTATGCCCATCAACTACTTCAACGACAACGCAAACACCTACGACAAAGGCGGCTACGCCGACGACTGAGGTCGTCAGCACGAAAAGCCCATCAACTACTTCAACGACAACGCAAACATCTACGACAAGGACGGCTACGACGCCGACTGAGGGTCCTGAAACTACACAACCACCCACCACCAAAATGAAAACCGGTACAATTCCTGGAAATACACCAACACGAGAGCCTGGTGACAAGAATAAGCAAACAAGTACAGGAAAAACAAAGACAGAAACAGACAAAAAGGTACAGTATTGAATACTTATAGAAAATACAATGTTCAAAAAAAAGATCATAATAAATCAAGGGCAAAAGTATATTTTTTAAATTATTTTTTAAATTTTCTTTTTTGCGTATTTTGAGACGTTTTTGAGATGACGTAAAAATTACGTTTTTGCAGGTCGATGATTTCGTCAAAAAACTCAAAGAAGTGAACGTAGAAGATTCGGACTCGCTCGAGGTAAATGAAGTAAGCTTCAAAGATTTGAGAATTGTGCTTTTCACCCTCTAAAAACTCAGGTCCCTTTTACGAGGGTCCGGAAGGGGTAAAATGGGAGCTGGGATTGGGCATATTTTTGACTGGGAAAATGGGATTGGATGCACTGGGACTGGGATTTACAAATAAAAGAACAATAGAAAATGGGAATGGGATTGAAAACTTGAGCAAAACTGATGGGATTATGTGATTTTAGCATTGCACATGTCATTATTTTCTGGAGCCTTCTACTGCTTTCAAACCTCTAAAAAATCATGCAGTGAGCTCAAATAGACTTAAGTGTTCATAATAAATCATTCATGGTACTACATTCATGGTTCGAGTGTCCTCACTCGTCTGTAAATTATAAATTATCATGAAATTATATATTTTATAACAACAGGAAGTATTGTCAATGACAACTTCATTGGTTAAAGATCTGAAAAGAAATAGAAAGGAGAAAGGGAACGTCATCAAAGCAACACTAACAGTGGAAGCATTTGGATTGGACTATGCCAGATATCATTTCAATATGTCCAATACTACAACACGAACACTGAAGAAGAGTGAAGGATTTAGTAAGCTTCCCATAGCTATTTAGTATCATTTTTCATTAGTTGCTTCAAAAATGTATCTATTTATAAAGGATAGGTAATATAATGAAATTTGTAACACCGTAAAAAATGTTGACTTAACTTTACTGACGTTTCGAGCTTTAGCCCTCCGACGAAAAAAAAATTCCATCATATTACCTATCATTATCAAACACCGACGCAACCTATACTAGTTTACTCGCTAGTTTACATTTATTTATAAAGAGCTGAGATAAGCAACAAATGTTCAAAATGAATGCAAATGACACACATGAGAAATGATGAGAAATACTGAGAAGGATGGAAGTTACTGATAGTGATTACTGATGACATATATGAGAAATATTTGCAATTTGCCTATAATAAATAATAAATTCAACTCGCAATCTCTAGTGCCAACTAAAGCCTCTTGTATATCTCTAACAAATTAAATTAAGAGAATGTTATTCATTCAGATTGGCCCTAATTATAAGCTAAAATATCGTAGTAGGTTTAGAGCACGAACTTTAGTAAGATGATTCATTGTTTTTAATAGTTACTTATATTTTTTATATTTTTTTCTTGTTATTTTGTAGTTTTGGAGATGGTGAAAGTTGTTGGAAAGGAAAGATTTATATTTCCACGCAAAAACCACCAAAGCTCTGACAAAATTGAAAAGACGACGATTGATCTTCCTGATGTACTTTTCGATGGCCAAGGTACATGTTTTAATACTTCTTTCTATCATAAAAAGTTGACATAGGAGGATATATACTTGGCTTTTTAAGGATATCAAATCCATGTATTTAATTTCCTGAGTAAATTGACACCGGTGCTGCCCTTTCAAGCCCTTGTCCTGGCTGTCCTGATCAAGTCAGTTTTCCAGATTTAGGTTGATTACCTTCCCTTTTTTTGGTCAAACTATAGTAAAGTTTTGAGGTTTTGATTAGTTAGTACCCTTTTCTGGGCAGCCTGGTAACATTATCCAGATTTTATAAGCTGACATTTTCTAGGACAGCCTTGTAAACTTTTCCAGGTTTTATTTAGCTGCAATGTTATCCTGATAAGAATCTACAGATTTTGATATGTGCCATTTCTGGATCCTGGAATTTTAGATTTTTAATAGCTCCTGGCTTATTTAGACGGCCTGCTAAAAAGCTCCTGGTAAAATATTTTGATTATAGCTACCCCAGCCAGACAGCCTGCATGGTAACATTTTCTAGATTTTGATCAGTTGCCTTTTCCTTAACAGCTTTGCAAAGTTTACCATATTTTGGTTTGCTAGAAAATCCTGATAAAATCTTTAAGATTTCTATTAGCAATTGAAGATGGTAATATTCTTGCAATTGTAATTGTAAAACACATTATCTTTGTATCAACCTTTTGAACTTTAAAAATTGCAAACTTTTATAAATGATTAAAGTTTGCAGGTGCAATCATATTTCATACATAATGTATGTAAGGGAATCATAAATGTTTGTTGAAAATATTTAATACAATGAATATTAAAAATAATGTTTTTTCCAGATCATTATGTAGTGAATGCCCTGTTCACTGATGTCAGTGAAAACATCCCAAAATCGTAAGTGATACAACGTTTGTGTTGTTTTGTTTTTGATATTTGTGTTCATATAAGTGGCCATGCATTCTTGGTGCATCTAATTGTAAATCTAATTACAAATAATTACTATTTTCCTTGATATAGATAGCGGATATGGTATGAAAACGTAAGACTATTGTATCTTTGTTTCAAGGCTTAGGTTGTTAGTCTGATCATGAAGTCAACGCACAGAATTTTTAAAAAAATAATGTTATAGACCAAAGCCAAAACTTAGCAGCCGCGCCTTTTTCGCACGGAAATGAGGCTTATTATGCAAACGGAGGAAAAACATTCCGTCGCTAAGGACAAAACTACAACTTCATTGACAGCATTTTATAGTCGTTTTTCCATGCACCTTTTTCTTTTGTACTAGAATATACTAAAATATACTTCAATATACTAGAATTTTCAACTAAATTACTGCTTTCTACGTTATATTTTACAATAGTTAGCCTTTTTTCAATTTTTAGTAGCATTTTATTTTGTTTTTGAGCTTTACACTGCTCGACTTCACGCCCTTCTGCGATGAAATTATGGAGGAGAAAATTATTGACACCATTTGATTCATAAAAACTAATGTTTCGCCTTTTGTGTATCTTTTCTTCAGAGACGAAGGCCAAAAAGAAATAATAAGTCCAATCATATCAAGTACACTGGACCCCAAACCTGATGCAGTTTTGAAAGAGAACGTCACAATAACGTTGAAAAATTTTAAGGTGTGCGAATTCCTTCTAAGAAAGCAAACAACTTTATTGACATTATTAACCTGCTTTATTAGGAGGCAAATTGCTGTCAATAATACAGCATCAGTCGGAAGCTTCGTTTTAGTTGTCCCCTAATAGAGTACCGCTATTGTTTGGTTAGGTTTAGGACAACTGTTTGGAAAGACTCTATTATTATTTAAACCAATCAAAAACGATGTTTCGATTTGGTGCTGAATTGCAAATTACCTCTATCCTAATGTCACTTGGCCAACGTTTATGTCCCATCATGCATCCATCCAGACAACGATTATAACCTACGTCAATGAAAAGGAGAATATTTATATAATCAATAAATGAAAATATATACAAGCAATGACGTCACACTTTGGGACTCTGTCCTAAAAATAGCTATGACCTCATACACGGAATAGGGACTCTGAATGGAAACGGCTGCTGATTGGTCCATAAGGTCTACGACGTCACGTTTTAGACTCTGACTTCATTTCTAGGAGTGAATCACAGATCCACGCTGATCCACCCGTCCCAAAAGCCCTATTCTGTATACTACTCATACAAACTCGCAAGATGCTGAGACAATCAATCAGTCAATCAATCATCAATCAACCAACTGATGAATTGATCAATCGACGACAGATCGTTTTTTAAAATATGTATATATAACTTTTTTTTCAGAAACCTACTGGCTTTCGACCATCTTGTGTGTTTTGGGATGTAACTGCACAGTAAGTAGTGACCACCACCACCACCAACAATCAACCACCACCACCACTACTACCACCACCACCACAACAACAACAACAACAACAACAACAACAACAACAACAACAACAACATTAAAAATCATTAAAAACAACTTCAAAGACACTGGTCCTAACGTAACAAATCACTTAAAAGTCAAAAATCTCGACCAACGTGGTTCGAGGAATCTTCTTACGCAAGTCATTGTTTTTGAACGAGATACAGGGAGTCGTAAGTCCTCCCTAGTCAGTGGCTAATATTTAAGTATCCGATACGCTCACACCCCTTTATTATAAGGAAGACAACTACATGCACCAGCATTGTAAACTATGTGTATGTTTTATGATTTTTCAGGAGTGATTTAGGTGGAGACTGGTCAACTCGTGGATGTACAGTAATCCAGTCTAATGAAATCAGGACGGTGTGTTCGTGTAACCATTTGACAAGCTTTGCGTTACTCATGCAAGTTGATGATACACCATCGGTAAGTCACTTCTAGAAGATTGACAGCATGTAAATTATTTGCTGTCTGGCTTATTTCTGCATTTACTTGTGTTCTTCTAGATGTTACGCAGAAGAAAAAGAACTAAGCTATTTTTTGTGTGCCTGACATCTAGAACTGAGAAATATGATTTTTCATTTGATTTGATTTGATTAAAAATTAAACCCAGGAAGTTACTTCATGGGTCTACCTTTTGATCAAATAAAATGAAAAATCATGTTTCTGTATCTTAATCCAATATATGCAATATTTTCACAATCCGATCGTTTTAAACACATTCAACATATCGACGATATTTTATATATATAAATCTTAGTATTTGAATACGTTTAATGATCGTATATGCAGGTCGACTATCAACATTCAATGGCGTTGAGCTATATCACTTACATTGGCTGTGCCTTTTCACTGCTTGGAGAAGCTCTAACAGTACTGGCTTACTTCGTACTCATGTAAGTAGGCAGAAAGTAGCTGTACTTAAATTTAATTTACCAACTGTTAGTCCTCTTCACAGTTCCCTGCGCCATCTTGAAAGATAGCCTTTGTATTGAAGCGAGACGAACATTGAGCTTGTAATTATAGAGACACGTGAATAATTGTCCCTCGAGGTGTTAAAAGGTCACTGGAATTGCAAACCCATTTTTCGTCTTGCATCGATGCAAAGGCCCAGCTACCTTTTAAGATTGTACAGGGAACTGTGTAGGGGACTATTGGAAGTGAAATCTGGAAAATGGTTGAATGTCATAAATACTGCTTCTCCCGTGATTCATTGATGGAATAAAAAGATTCCTTGCATTTAATTCCTTCTGATTTTATTTCCAAAGATATACCTTGAGCTTGGCTAATTAATCTTGCAACCCAAATTTTAAAGGCGTACACACAAGCTTTAACTACCCTTTCATTCATTCATTACAATATAATTGATTGTGATATCGTGATATCGTTTCTCCCCATAGGAATATGAAGCAGGAACAGTGCCAAATCAGAGTCAACTTGGCCATATCTCTAGCTGTGGCACAAATCTTTTTCTTGTCTGGGATAACAGCAACATCCAACCCGGGAGTTTGTACATTTGTTGGTGTCATGTTGCATTATTTCTACCTGGTTGCGTTTGGTTGGATGATGTTAGAGGGCGTGTATTTGTACTTGATGGTTGTTAAAGTATTTAATACTATTGTCAAGATGAAACTCTACTACATCTTTGCTTGGGGTACGGCAGATTATTTTGTTCATTTTGTGTCGTTGCTGCATGTCCCCATTAATAACATCATGAATTGTCTTCTGGGATTTTTTTTTTCGAGTTCTATTTCTTCTTCCTCCTCCTCATTATCTTCGTCACCATCACCATCATCACCACCATCACTATTTTCTTCCTCTTGTCAACATTTGTTTTCTTCTTTGTCAACATTTGTCTTCTTCTTTTCTTTCAAATCTCTTCTTGTTCCTCTTTACTCTTCTGTATATATTTATTCCTGGCTTACTTTTCATCAAATCCTTATTTTTGAAGAGTTACTCTTGATCATATTTCTCTCTGATGCTTGTACTCACCTTGTATTCATAATCTCCTGTATTTCCCCCTTCGTCGTGTATTTTTCTTTCTTGTCCTTAGAAGTTTTTTTTCATATCAACAGGTTTCCCTGTGATTGCTGTTGGTATTTCTCTCGCCATTGCAGCGACCTCTGAAGATGGAATTAACAGCTACACACACGAAAACTTGTAAGCTAAATTCCTGGAATCATTTCTTACGCTTGTGCCTTCATGAGCATTGCAATGAAACCATGCTCATTGTATATCAATTTTAATCCTAACCAAAGTTGCCGATCGTGCCCTCTTCCATATATATAGTATAAACATCCATATTTGTTATAAAAATATTAAGGAATTTCGACAAAAATTAATATAATAGCTTTTAATTAAGCTCTCTTGTGTTCACCATTTGAACGAAAGTCAATATAAAGAAAGTATGTATAAATCTTGTTGTTTGCTTATTATTTCAGCTGCTGGGTGTCGTTTTCAAATGGTTTGATTTGGGCTTTTGTTGTCCCAGTTCTTTTAATATCTCTGGTAAGTACTTTAATTCAGACTGTTCAGACTTATCCCTCTGTCAGATGAAATTTCCGTATTAAACTATATAATTATGTAATTGAGTAATTGGTTATCACATGACCGATGTCATGTGGTCATTGTACTAATAGAGTAAAAATAACACAGTTTAAGATTACGCCCTACCTGTTGTATACTATACAACACATTATACTAGTTTCAGTTACAGTTATCATATATGTTATTCTTAACTTTCCTATTAATGAACTTAGGCAAACGTGGTAATCCTCATATTTGTGGTTCGTGAGATGACAAGACTGAATCAAGCAAATACTGACAATATAGAAACCTTCAGGTTAGCAATATATGTTTATCAGACTTGAATTCCCATACATCATCTTTATTGTCATCATTATAAAACTATCATCGTCATCATCATCGTCATCATCATCATCATCATCATCAGTCATCACCATCAAGATGATCATCATTGAAGTATCATCCCTGACACCGCTACCATATTATTGACATGCAAAATGAAGGTTTGACTCTTTTTTAGACGCAATGTCAAAGCATGTGTGGTGCTGTTCCCGTTACTTGGCCTCACGTGGGTGTTTGGTCTACTGTCTGTCACCAATGCAGGAATTTTTTTCCAGTACGTGTTCACCATACTCAACTCTTTCCAGGTATTGCTTGCTTCAATGAATTCGAATTTCTATGAACCCTCTTTCACTTGTTTCTCCTCGGTAAATTCTGCTTCTCCTCCTGCTTCTGCATCTACTTCTCCTCCTGCTCCTGCTTCTCCTCCTGCTTCTGCTTCTCCTCCTGCGTCTGCTTCTGCCTCTCCTCCTGCCTCTGCTTCTCCTCCTGCTTCTGCCTCTGCTCCTGCTTCTGCCTCTACTTCTCTTCCTGCTTCTCCTCCTCCTCCTTCTGTTTCTTCTCCTGCTTCTTCTCCTGCCTCTGCTTCTCCTCCTGCTTCTGCCTCTGCTCCTGCTTCTCCTCCTGCTTCTGATTCTACTTCTCTTCCTGCTTCTCCTCCTCCACCTGCTTCTATTTCTGCTTCTTCTCCTGCTTCTACCTCTGCTTCTCCTCCTGCTTCTGCATCTTCTTCTCCTCCTGCTCCTGCTTCCCGTCCTGCTTCTGCTTCCCCTCCTGCGTCTGCTTCCGCCCCTCCTCCTGCCCCTGCTTCTCCTCCTGCATCTGCCTCTGCTTCTCCTCCTGCTTCTGCCTCTGCTTCTGCCTCTGCTTCTGCCTCTGCTCCTGCTTCTCCTCCTGCTTCTGCTTCTCCTCCTGCGTCTGCTCCTGCTTCTGCATCTTCTTCTCCTCCTGCTCCTGCTTCCCGTCCTGCTTCTGCTTCCCCTCCTGCGTCTGCTTCCGCCCCTCCTCCTGCCCCTGCTTCTCCTCCTGCATCTGCCTCTGCTTCTCCTCCTGCTTCTGCCTCTGCTTCTGCCTCTGCTTCTGCCTCTGCTCCTGCTTCTCCTCCTGCTTCTGCTTCTCCTCCTGCGTCTGCTTCTGCCTCTCCTCCTGCCTCTGCTTCTCCTCCTGCTTCTGCTCCTGCTTCTGCCTCTGCTTCTCCTCCTGGTTCTGCTTCTGCCTCTGCTTCTGCCTCTACTTCTCTTCCTGCTTCTCCTCCTCCTCCTGCTTCTGTTTCTTCTCCTGCTTCTCCTCCTGCCTCTGCTTCTCCTCCTGCTCCTGCTTCTCCTCCTGCGTCTGCTTCTGCCCCTCCATTTGCCTCTGCTTCTCCTCCTGCTTCTGCCTCTGCTTCTCCTCCTGCTTCTGCATCTGCCTCTACTTCTCTTCCTGCTTCTCCTCCTCCTCCTGCTTCTGCTTCTGTTTCTTCTCCTGCTTCTCCTCCTGCTTCTGCCTCTGCTCCTGCTTCTCCTCCTGCTTCTGCCTCTACTTCTCTTCCTGCTTCTCCTCCTCCTGCTTCTGCTTCTTCTCCTGCTTCTGCATCTCCTCCTCCTCCTCCTCCTCCTCCTCCTCCTCCTCCTCCTCCTCCTCCTCCTCCTCCTCCTTCTCTTTCTCCTTCTCCTTCTTCTTACCAAAATCACTTTGGCCATTTTCCCTTTGTAATACTTTGCTTTTAAAAGTATCGATCAATTTTCCAGGGATTTCTGATCTTTGTACTCCATTGTCTACGAAGCGGTGAAATACGAGCATCGTGCCAACGAAAATTACAGCGAATGGAGCTACTAAACTCTTCAAACTTCTCTTCATCAAAGTCAGCAACATCCGATAGCTTCGTGTCTGGCTCAGGCAAGAAACGACCAGCTGCCATGTCTGCTAGTACGGACAGCTTACAGAGCGATACCCCGAGGCGCAACAAGGTTTCTCCAAATAACATGGAGATGGACAATCAATCAATACGCACGTGTGTAACACCAATAGATATATAGCAGCCATGGCCATGCTGCATTTAAATATAAGCCGAATTGATATATACAGTCATTAAATGAAACCAATATATATATCATTTAAATAGCAGTCATGCTACATATATACATATAGCTAATTCAATTAACCTTGTCGCTGTAACAAGCCTAAAGCCTAATCTTGAGAGCGAAAGTGGTCATGGGATTTTAAAATTTCATGAGTTTTCAAGATTCCTAAACCGTAATTTGTGTTTTTGTTTCCACTGAGGAACACTTGCAAATACACGTTGAATGTTTTACACGCTTTGCACACCTCATTCCCCTCAATAAAAGATATCCCACGATCCCTTTCGGTCTGACGATTAGGCTTTAGGCATTATAAATCAGCGACAAAGTTAATTGAATTAGCTATATATATATATATAAGTACAAGGATAAATTGATATATATACAGACATTAAATCGCAATAGAAATATCGTAATACATGCAAGATAAATATAAATAGATATATATAATGACAAATCCAAATGTGATTCCTTCGAATTAATTGGTCCTTAATTTTAGTTTCACATGACCATGTTTAGTACCATATAATAAGACACGTGCATGACATTTGGAATAATCGAAATGCCTATTTTACTGGACAACGTTAATGAGCATGGCTGCATATAGGCAGACAGACAGACATTTAGAAACAGAGAGTGAGAGACATTGTCTAATAGACAACAATAAAGCATTTATATAATTGACATATACCGTAACATATTAATAGTGGTGAGAACTTGCTGCTTTTATGGCTTTATATAATGAATCATTTATTGACCATTTATATTCTTAGTCCAAACAAGCTTAATTCAAAGCTATGCCTTGGTTTAACTCGAGGCACGAGCTAGCGGCAACTTTGTTTAGGAGAAACATTGACGTGTAGCTATAGCTTGCTATCAGCGTGCTTTATATCACACGCGTGCGGTTTTAATTATTTAATCAATAGAACGATATAGGTTATCCAATCACGTGGATATCAGATAAGTAGAATGTTATACGCCATCGTTTGTCTCACGAATGCCGAAGGTTCATACCTTCCGTTGCGACTGCTACTGACTGCTCAGTGATGAAAACTACGAATGTGAATTGCACGAATGTGATACTTGAAAATCATTTTAGCACTGCTGAAATTCTACTACTCCCCCCTCACTCCGGATCCCACCTTGGCAATGTTGAGGAGGAAGTATAATTGTTCGGTGCCAGTTATGTGCCTGATATACCAATGCGCTATCATTTCACATCAACATTGATGTTGGAAGTAAATTTTTTATACTTAAAATAAATGAAGTATAGTAGTCACTATGAGATAAAATACTAAAATCGTGCCAACTGCTTTTGACAAAGATTACATGTAGGCAGACCAGCATTAGCAGCCGATCCGCGAAACGTCGCGGTCGAAACATTCGACATTCGTAAGACAAGCTAACATATACTCATAATAAATATTTGAACTAAAATTCGAAATATACATATTTATAAATATTTATCCTAGTCAAATAAAGAGGCACGTTAAGATAAATATATTCGATGGAAAAACTGGCAGTACTATGTATAGGCCATGACAGGTGTAAAAAATTCCACTCAATAAAATAAAACATAAATTTTGCTTATCAGTCAGACGTGTTTTATATAAAAGCTGACGTCTCTACCCTGGATATTAGAACAGGATTTGACTTTCCAGAAGATGAATTAAAGCGATATCCATCAAGTTTTGATGGAGTAGCGTGCTCTGGAAATGATAAATATAACTGCTTCAAGAATGTCGAGTTTTTAAACGAACGAAGATAAGACAAAACAGCCCGGAGGAGGGAGGTATTAGAACTGGTTTTGGATAGGAATGTGCCGCCAGAGGTCTAAAAAGCTGCCCCTGGCTACCCTGGAGAGAGAAAGGGTTTCTTGATCTAGTATTTGTATTTATCGTTTATACGTCTATTTCCGTTAATGGTATAATTAACCTCTGGTACCGAGGGTAATTTAAGGCACTCGAGAGTAAATAGTCCATACCAATTTTCAAGACAAATTTTCAAGACAAATTTTAGTGTTTTTCCCGGATAGTGAGACGCTTTGTGGAAATGCTATTTAAAAATATCAGAAATATGAAGGCTACAATATTGCTAGATCCCGATTAATTTAAGATAATTTTGTGGAAATTAATCGGCATACTCTAATCAAGACAGCAAGGCCAAAAACCATACATTATAGCTATATCCAATGGCTTGTAGCAAATGCAGTGCTAAAAAATGCGGTCACCCTCGGGACTTTCCAAAGTGGCCGCTTAATAGAGGTTGGCCACTGAATAGAATAGGTATAGGAATAGATTTGGGACTTTTTTAATATTGTGGCCGCCTAATAGAGGGTGACCGCTTAATGGGTGACCGCTTAATAGAGGTACCACTGTATATGCTATTGCTCTCCGCTCCCCTCAAACCTCCATCCCACCCCCCTTCCTTCCCGGGCAAGACAGAAAACCACTTTTTTTTTTTTTAAAGTCACATCGTAATCATTCCTCAAAGAAGTATAATATTTTTTGTGGGTGATTTCTTTGTGCTTTAATTTAGAAAAGTAAAACAATATTGAGCATCAGTGGCTTTTTCCCCCTTTTTTTTTATACATAATGGAAATAAATGATTGTCTAGGACAAAGAGCAAACATGGGGGGTAAACATCCGTCGGCAGATAAAGCAAAAGGCATTTTTGTATTTTATGGAAATTCGGTTCTTTGTATAATTTTAGATGTAATTATTGACAAACTGATACCATGCGTGAAAATATATTATCAAACATCTTAACTTAAATGTAAGTGAAATATATTGCTATTAAAACCTATGTGTATATATAATGATACTTTTTTGGTGTTCAATGAATGTCAACCTTAACTTTAAGTTAACGTAAAGTCACTTGCATGCATCTTCAGCTCGTTTTCCGGTTGTCGTTTTTGCGTAATAGAAGGGACTGCCCGCGTGGTATTTCCTCCAGTTTTGGGTGGGGATGTGGCAGCGCTGAAGCTCTCAAAACTTGACCTTGTTTTAGCGAAAAATGTTTCATATCAGTACAGCCCTGTGCCGCGCGGAGAAAATGCTATGCATAAATGCCTGTTCCAGAGATTACGGTTGATTTTAATTGCCCATTTGAGGAGTTTCTGCGCTGAAAAGCATACCTAGCCTGCCGTAAAAATATAAAGGAGTAAAACTTTATACCATGGACAGGTTGAAAAGACGACAGAATGGGAGAGGAAAAAAATAGCTAAGCTTCTTTCAATCGATGATCTGTTAAGAAGGACGAGGAAGCGAAGATTTAAAAGGGAACGGTATAAGTCGTGGAGAAAGTGAAAGAAGCTAAAAATGCTGCTAGTTCACGGCTAGTTATACTTAGAGACGTCGTTAACAATAACACAAAGCAACTCAAAATATGCATGAACAACGATGAGTGGAGAGAGAAAACAGGAGAGGAAAATATAGCAGAATCAAAAAAGCAATTCAATGGAGGAAAAAAGCACCAATAAAAAATGAGAAAACTATAGTAAAAAAGGTAAAAATGTTGCTAGTTACTTAGAGACGTCGTTAATAACACAAAGCAACTCAAAAGAGGAACAACGATGAGTGGAGAGAGAAAACAGGAGAGGTAAATATAGCCGAACCAAAAAAAAGGCAATTCTATGGAGGAAAAAAGCACCAATTAAAATTGAGGAAAAAAAAGTAAAATTGCTAGTTACTTAGAGAAGTAACTAGATAAATAAAATATATCCCTTTCTTCAAATCAGTTTACACTATACTCGAGGCGTCATAGTACTGCAGGAGGCCCGGTCATTTAGGCCCTGACAGCTGTCAAAACCAACAAAACAAAACTATAAATGTCAATCCATGACCTGAATTGCTGCACACAGGAACAAAAGGCAACAGCTTCAAACCAATATATCGGCTTTCGTCAAGATTAACGCAATACGTAAGCAAAGATCTGTCAATCTGAAACGTTTGTCGTCTCCGGTTACGTACGTGCGTCGTTGGTTGATGAGTAATTGATTAACACAACATCACTGTTCGAACCATTTTATTCTATCCGCAATCGTGGACGATCGTGAAAACAAAAGAGACATTTTACGCATTTAAATCAAGAAGGAATGAAAATTGTTTATAAGCTGTTTATTGCTATTCTAGTGGAATGCTTTGTCCAAAGTGCAAGTAAGTTTTATTTTGTAGCAGTACTGAACCTCTGCCCATCCGCCATGTATGCATGATCAGATCACTATATATATAGGCATGTATATTAATTTCTGAATCGTTAGAGTATATATGTAGCCTGAGAAAACAGACGTTCTTTCACTCCTCTTCCCCCCGCGAAACTTTCGGAGCAAGAGGAGCGAAAGAACGTCTGTTTTATCAGGCTAACGCGAGGGTCGAGTGTATAGAAATAAGCGACATACTAAGTATTAGTTAAATATTCTTGTGAAATATTCCCGGAGTATTGAGCTAGCACTGAGCACAGAGAGCAAGTAGGTCATCGTGTTATTAATACTGCAATACCAGATGCAACAAATTTGACCAGCGACGTTTTGGATCGCGTGCACTACAAAGTCATGTAAAATATGTCTATAACTTGATCAAGGCAGCATTAAACATGCACTAGCTATTTTATGTGGATCTAGAGACTTCTTTGTAATTGAAAAATACTATGTCAAATCTATTTCCGCGTATAGTATAATAGTTTTTGAATATTTTGTCGAAAGCGAAAGGACCTCCGAAAGTACAGATAGCAGATTTGACATGATCTGAGATCATCTGACATTCGTTTTTGCATCACGGAGAGTACTATTAAAAAGGACATGGCTGACAAAAGCGAAATGACATTTATGTGGACTATCCACCAAGATATGCTTGTGGGACACTTTGTATATGAAAGGTTTCTTGTGAGCATTGTATTTTGTAGTTCGTGCTGTCGATTTAATGAAGAGAACATGAAAATCGTGCACACATTGCAAACACGACATTTTTCAAAATGCATTGATCCAAAGCTTTTTAAGTAAATTAAGTAAATTAAAGAGTAAATTAAAGTCAGTTTTTACTCAATATATATGGCACAATCTACTGAATGGTACGTTTGATTTTTATGATGAGTTGGGTTTACTCACTATAAAGTTTTATCCTGAATGCAATGATTTACTAAACATTTTCATTTTCTATACTAAGATGTTTTTGCAGAGCTATATATAGGTGCCGTTTCCTAAGAATACTCAATAACTAGTTCACTAGACATTCTACAATTGTCAAGTAACGGTATTCAATAAGTGACTATGGAAACCCTGACTTAATATAGTTGACGTATCCCAAAAATACATTCTCAGAACGTTTCAGGTTTTGAAAAACAACAGCAAATCCTTCAGATAATATTTCCAAAGAAAATTTATGTAAAGCTTATCTGATTTTGTTTTTATATATCGGATCCATTAATCTCCTCCAATTGTTTACCTGTTTAATTTACCATTCATTTACGCGAAAGCATGTTGTTTGACTTAGTTTGGACTTTAACAAACAGAGAAAAAACGGAATGTCTTTTCAATTTCCTCAGCGTTTGCATGAGAGAACACTAATTTGACGAGCATGCTGTGCCGGCGTTTCCGTTGCCCAAGAAAACGTATAATTGAAATAGAAAGCGAAAGAAACAATGTTAATAACCTAAAATGAAAGTTTATTCAGCCAGCACAAACAGTGACCGGATATTATTCAGAACTTACATATGTCATTGGCGCGACTTCAACAAATATCCATTAATGGCTTTGTTAAGGTTAAAATAGCACAACATCTACTGTTACTATGTTTTTACTTGAAATTTGTAAACATTCATTATATTTTTACGTAAAAATTAATTGGACATTAGACTAATATGCATGCTCAATTCTATGACTAATATGCCTCTATATATTCTTTCTTTAATTCTATCGTTTTCGTTTCCTTTTTTGGATATATATATACGGTTTACACAACCTTGAAATCTGACTGATTTGTAAATGTGACATCCTAGTTTCTCATTAATTCATAATTTAATTTGCTCGGTTTTATTATGGTCCCAGCTGTACCGGGTTTCAATTAAAAAAATAAGAAAATAAAATTCTCTAATTTTGTTTCGGCTTTTGTATAAGTACTTAGTAGTGACATTTTTTTTCCGTTCTGTGTCCTGTACTCTTAGAAATAAATTCAATGATAGCTTTTCTTGCGATTAAATTGCTTAGTTCATTCATTCACTTGCTTTTTTCAGTTTAGCAGTATGGCGAGGAAATGTTTCTTTGCAGAAGCATTTCTAGTGTATTTTAGCTGTTAACAAATGACTGCCCTGGTTACAAAAACCTTTCTCTCTGTAACTTATACGACGTCTCACTGCATCGCTGTTCGCTCGAATACGCTGTTGCAGAGATAATGTCTGCCGTGCCTCTGATGACCAGCTTATCAGGGTTCTTGACTAGAAACCGCATACAACTGTTTCAATAAGCGCCGTTAAAATTCAAGTGATATTTATCGATGGAGAGCGGCTGCTAGGTTGGAAAAGACATATATGTGAGTTAATCTCTTATTCGGTTCTATAGCTATACGCGCTCTTCACTTTCCGACGGAAAAATTAGAGAATAAAAATAGATAAAAATAAAAATAGATAAAAATAAAAATAAAAATAGATAAAAATAAAAATAGATAAAAAAATAAAAAAAGATAATAAAAAAGATAAAATTTCCGTATGAAACTTGACATGATGCATGGATATAGAAATATTTAATCTTCTAGAAAGAAGATTAGGTTCTCAGTTTTTTTTAAATTATGAAAAAATATAAAAGACAGTGAATACTTTATTATGTTAATGATCGAAGCCTTTGCAAACACTGTCAGAAAAAGAGACAAAAAGAGACTGGACATTAAGTAATGTTTACAGTGCGACTATACTTACCGAGGCCATCCAAACAAATTTTAAGATAATTATTTTTTAGAACAAACTAAACAATTTGTGGCGGCTAAGATATGATTTATTTTTCAATCTTGACTTATTTCGTTGATATAAAACGATAATTATAAGCATTTTAAGCAAAAAATAAATAAAACCATCGGTAGAGAATCTATTTTTCATATTCTCGAGCTCGATCGTGATTGGATAATTTTGTTTTGGTGGCCTCTTTTGAAGTTGTTACACTGTAAGTCACGTGACATTTAGCTACATATGCTATCTCTTATTATTTAATGTTTGATAGAATAGCGGCTGTACGTTAAAAAACAATTAAATGCACAAAATATGTTTGGAAGGACTGCACAACGCCATCTACTATAAATAAACTTTTATCAAATTGCTTTTTTTCATTTGTCATTTACGTCTGTGATCACACACAGCTGTCCTACTTAAGGTGGCTCGGGAGTGTTTTCCAACGGGCCGACCACCAATTTTTAATCTAAAAATAATGCATATCGCAATAGTATTTCTCGAAATGTTATGACATATACTTACTAGAGATATATTGAAGTTTATTTTGCAGTCACTTTTTCTGAGATCAGAGCGTCCATAGCAACGAAGCCGAGAATTCACAATTTTGAATTACTGCAAAATTTATGCCCAAAAATTATAAACGCGTGTAGTTTGGTTTTCCTATTAGAGAATTCAACCATACTCGCTCAATTTGTTGACATTGAAGTACTGTAACAGTAGACGAGCGATCAGCCCAAAATTTTCTGTGAGACCGAGAAATGCTCTGTGAATAAAACTACCCTTAGAAACGTAGCGTTGCTATGGACGCTCTGATCTCAGAAAAAGTGACTGCAAAATAAACTTCAATCTATCTCTAGTAAGTATATATGTCATAACATTTCGAGAAATACTATTGCGATATGCATTATTTTTAGATTAAAAATTGGTGGTCGGCCCGTTGAAAAACACTCCCGAGCCACCTTAAACAACAATATGTCCATTGCAATATAGTTATATTAAGCAACATTTTCATTTTGCCTAGTTAGCTATTGTCATATCATGCTATTGACATATTTATTATATTTTTCAAAATATTTTTACATTTTTTTATTTAGATAACGAGACAAATTTGAGATTCATTTTGGGGTGGAACAAAATTTAAGATCTCCGCCAATAGCATTTTAGTTGCAATGCGCTATAGGTACTTAACTGTTACAATTAATATTTGTGTGCGAATATGTTAAGCCAAATACATATAAATATAAATACATAATTTAAAAAAATAGTAGCTCAATTTGTGCTTGTTTAGTTCTATATACTCAACTAGATAATTATAAACTCAATGTTTTAATACTATGATGATAACATTACGCTTTATTTTACTATTCCTTTACCTATGATTCTCTACTTTCACAATAACCATAATACCTTCCGTTTTGGGTGGTAGATATTGTTAGTGTGTTTACTCAGGCTACGTCATAGAGTAGTTGTGGTTTACCTGTGGCATTACGTCATTGTAATCTCGTCACAACGATCGACCCATAGATAGAAAAATGTACTCAGGCTACGTCATAGAGTAGTTGTGGTTTACCCGTGGCATTACGTCATTGTAATCTCGACACAACGATCGACCCATAGATAGAAAAATTTACTCAGGCTACGTCATAGAGTAATTGTGGTTTACCTGTGGCATTATGTCATTGTAATCTCGACACAACGATAGACCCATAGATAGAAAAGGTAAACCTAGACTCAGGCTCCCATGCCCACTCCCCCCTCCCCCCCAAAAAAGAAGGCATTATGGTTATATGAAAGTAAATAATTCAAACATCTTTCACTTATATTAGATGGAGACAAGAATCCCAATTACTGCCAAGATGATTCAGATACCTACTCGTACAAAGCTGTTATTAACTCGAATTTAAAATGGTCCAAAGCTAATAAAACGTGCCGAAACGATCACAAAGGGTGTCTGGCCAGACCAAACAATGCCACAACACTGAAGAAAATAAAGAATGAAATATCAACCGATCCAGTTCATGGTCCAGTGTTTTACTGGGTTGGATTAAAGGTTAATAACAAGGGCAAGTTAATGTGGGATGATGAAAAGCTCGTACAAATCGATTCGGGGATAAAGGAAATTGTAAACCTTTCGATTGCAAGCAGCGGAGAAGCATGTCTTGTTATTACCAAAGACAATACGTTGCAGCCAGTTTCGAATTGTCATAGTACTCAGAAGTTCATCTGTCAGATTCCACATACTAAAAGTAAGTATATCAATAAACATTCTCTCTCCTGAGATCGATCCCTCTCGTTCTTCCTGATTCCGCTCCCTTTTCGCCTCCCAATTCTACCCACCCCACCCCCTTCCCCTCCTCTTCTTTCTCTTCCCTTCAACCTCAGTTGCATGGGCAAATACGCGTACGATCCATACATAAATGCTTTCTCTTGCCGATTAACTATTTAATTTTTCTTTAAAGTTGTAACAACGAGAAGGCCGGAGACAACTCCTAAAGGAACAACTGTGTTAACCACAGACAATACTGGAGGCCCGCCAAGTAAGTACATTAATAAGATGACTTAACTTTACTGACGTTTCGAGTCAATCCCTCAGTTCTAGTAAAGTATACAAAGGTTAGCCATAGTCCTCTAGATCTACGCTAATAGCTTGTAGGCTTCTCATTTCACGGATTGCAAAGTGTCTCGGAAAGGCTATATAAAGATACGTATGTCTACTAATGAGAGGGCTTTATTACATCGAGCATCGATGTCTATTATTTTGGTCACAAAGTCTTGCGAACGGCTTACTACAAAATTCGCCCAACCCTCCCTCCATAAGGCAGTAGAAACATGTGTGCAAGACACGTCTATTTTTCTTCAAAGTTGTGACAAGACCGAAGACAAGGCCGAAGACAACACCTAGAGAAACAACTTTATTAATCACATCTTCAGACCTTCCAAGTAGACCAACTCGTCGACCAAGGACTGTGGTAGACCAGAAGGTACACCCTAATATAATATTTATAAGTTAAAACACTGGCATATAACTATAGGGTTCCTCACATATCCTAACATGTCCAGTCGTGCACCCCCTGTTTCTTGCTAAAAAGTATAAAAGCTTTTTTAATTTCGGCGGGATACGGGATGTGCCGGTGACTTTCGATCAAGTGTTCCAGAAAAAATACAAGCGGGAATCAGTAATTGTAACATTGAAATTAACAGTAGGATCGGGAATTCCAAAAACAAAATCGGCGGGGTTCGTAATTTCCATCGGTATAATAGTGGCGGCAAAGCGGTAATTGAAAACACTATTTTCAAACATTATACGATCATTATATATAGCGTAAAGCTACTTTGAAAATAATGGGGGGAAATATACGTACTATATTGATTTCATATAATGTCGTCTCATATAAATTTCGACATTTTAGACGATCCCTGCATCGTAGAAAATTATTGAGCACTATATGATATATTAGTCATACAGCGCATTCTGTACGTTTTGCATTTTGCACGTTTTGAATTTTGCATATTTTGCATTTTTCACTTTTTGCATTTTGCATGTTTTGCATTTCGCACGTTTTTCATTTTGTACATTTTGCATTTTTGTACGTTTTGCATTTTGTACATTTTGTATTTTGCACGTTTTGCATTTTGCGTACGCGCAACTTCAACCTAATTTTTTGCTGACTGGTAAGTGGGTTTATATTCTCAGGTTGATGAATACGTCCAAAAGGCAAACAAGATAAAGGTTAAAGACAAGAATTCAATAAACGTATGTGAATGATTGGATATATCGATCAATTGTTCGTTTGGTGGATTGATTAATTGATTGTTTGTTTTGTCAATCGATTGATTGATGAACAACTGGTAGATAAAATGATTGGTTGGTTGATGGATTGATTAATGGGTGGATTTGACAAATTTATGAATTGATTGATTGATTGACTGATGGATTCATTCGATTGATTGATTGATTCAGTGATTGATTGATTGATTGATTGATTGATCGATCGATCGATCGATCGATCGGTATTCGATTGGTGAGTTGATTGATTGATCAAAACATTTGTTATATCAATCAATGATTTTTTGACCGATTATTCAACTGATATCGATCACTTTATCAGATCATTTGACTTGTCGATCAAATGATGGAATTCCATTGATTGAATATTATTTTTGGTTTCACTCCAATGGAATGCTTACTAGATAGCTGACATTTACCTTTGCGTAGCCTCCTCCACAGTCATCTCTTATATCTCTTTTCATCGGGCTTCCTTTTTCTCACCTAACTAGTGCCTAGTCCCTCTCTAGTAGCAGCACAGGAAACCCAAATCCAAATTAAATCACAGAGACGCCTGTGGAGGAGGCTACCCTTTGCGGAAAAAACTCCAAAGCTGAAAATCTTCATTTAAGTACTTACAGTTCAATTTGATTAAATATTGATTTCTCTGTTGACAGGCGATGCTAAACATGACGTCGTCATTCATAACTGATCTTAAAAAGAACAATAAAAGAACGAAAGGACACGTTATGGATGCTGCATTGACCATGGAAGCATTTGGAATGAAATATGCAAAACAACACTTGAATAGTTCTTTTAATACAAGTATAATGCAAAAGAGAGAAGGATACGGTATGTAATTAGCATTGTTCTTTAAATTAAAAATGTTTTTCTTTAAAACACAACAATAAGTGGTCAAGTTAGGGATTACTATATATCAATGCTTGATTGTCATCGATTTCAGATGTCATGATGACCAGCATTATCACTTTCTTCACCACAACCACCACCACCACCATCATATCATCATTATCATTATCATCACAATCATCATATCATCGTCACCATATCATTCACCACCATAACATCATCAGTATCATCATCATCATCATTTTCATCATTACATCATCATCATTATCATTTTCATTTTCATCTTCATCATCATCAATATCACCTATACATAGAGTAGGGGCAATAATTTCACTATGTTTGAGTTAAATTTGTGAAATTATATGACTTCCTTTTAGTTCTTGAGATGCGCAAAGTCATCAACAAGCAAAGACTAGAGTTTCCACCCAAGAGTCAACAAAGTAATAACAAAGGTGGTCAGACTACCATCAATCTCCCTGATGCACTATTCGATGGACAAGGTATAAACAAGCAAACTATCAAAACAAGCAAGGAAGGAAATAAACAAAAGATAAAAAACAAACAAACAGACGGGACAGTCAAACAAACAAACAAGAAAGCATCAAACAAGCAAACAAACTAGCAAGCAAGCAAACAAACAAACAATAGGTAATATAATGAAATTTGTAAACACCCTAAATAATGTTGACTTAACTTCACTAACAAACAAACAAGCAAACATACATACATACATGCAAACAAACAAACAATAAGTAAACAAACAAACATATCGGTCAAACAAACAAACAAAGGGTGCAACAAAACCACAATCCAACAGCAACCAACCAAACATAAGAGCAAAACAAATGTTATAAAAAACATATGAACAAATTATATAGACTATATACTGGACATTATACTTGATATCGTTAAGATGGCGCAAAAAATTATAATCCAAAGCTCCTTACATGTAGTCAGTAAACGCTCACGTGTCTTTATTGTTTGATATATTTATATCCAGTACGTTTATTAGTCCAGTGGCTTAGTGCAATATTTTGGTGAGATTTATACAGAGCGGACAAAAGCACCAAATTTTGCATAAATGTAGGTAAGGTAATGGTAGTCAATATTGGGACCGGTGCCCAGATGTACCCTTTCAGGATTCTGTGTAATCACACATTCAATTTCTAGAAATATCTTCCTTGGCGGGCTTCCTGTGGTAAAACTTTTAACCCCCTCAATATTCTCAATATTTAATATAAGAACTTAATATCAAACACATTAAAATAAGAAAACATATTTGTAACTGTTATAACTGTTATTGTATGTTTGTTTTGTAGATCACATGGTAGTGAATGCACTGTTTACTGAATTTACTGACTACATTCCATTGACAAGGTAAAACATAAGTTACTTCGGAAAGCCCGTTCAAAGTCATACTAAAACTATTTCCTATCAAAAACAAAAGAAATTAAATAAATCGGTTGAAATGAAGTATTGTTAGTATTAAAATTCAATTGCAATTGGGATATAATTAGTTTTAATCATTAAAAATATGTCACGCAAGTGACAGGGAAACTCAGGGAAACCTCAACTTATTTTTGCACACATTATATATTCTGAATTGTATGGTATTTTTTGACAATAGATTGTTCAAAATATTAAGGTAAATTCAATTGTTATGTTTAGACATCGTTCATAACTATTATAAATAATTACTTTAATAACAAACAAAAAAATATTTTAATTTATGCAACCAAATTGTTTTCATAAGCAAATACTGGCAACAATACAGTACCTTAAAACTACAAATTAAAGTCTTTAAATATTAGTTATTTAAGTATTATATTAATTCAGTAGGTTAAGATAAACTAAAATAACCGATTTGCATTGGAATGCATGCTTTGCAGATAACTTAAGTTATTCATCGCTTCAAATGAACTTTTTGCAACTGAAATAGTTCAAAAACTACTAATTAAATCCTCATAATTTCACTGAAAGTATTTCTGTGCTTACCATGTGTCTTCAAAGATGATTTCTGATGTGTTTTGTCAGCTTTAAAGCAGAATTTTCCACCATATTTAGCGCTGTCAGATTTTCATTCACTTTCTTGCTTGGGTTGCAAAGCTGCCACATTCAATACCAGTTTAAAACCGGTTTTTCAGGTTTCTAATTAATTTCTTTCAATTGTATATCATTGTTACAGGTTCATTAATTAAAGCTATAGATAATGAAACGAAAACAAACAAAAATAAACACACAAAAATAATGCCGTTATGAATGTTGCAAAGTTTATTATAAATTGACCCGTTCACGCCCAATTTTAAGCATTTGTTAACGTTAAAAATATTAAATTTTTGAAACATTTTTTGTGTTTGTATTGATATATTTGTCAATAAAAGTGTGAAAAATTATAATCGAGAAAAAAGAAACAAAAAAAATTCATGAGGCCTGAAGTTTCAGCTATTTTTAAAGCAGTTTGTTGCACCCCCGTAAAACTGTGATAAATTAAAATTATTATTAGGAAAAAGCAAGTAAAAAAGAAATACAAAAAAAGTGGGACGATTCCTCAGAGACATTCTATGAAGCTGAAGCATGGATTCGATTTACGTATAGGAAAGATTAAGATTTCGGCCTTATTCGCGCTATCCCGAGAGAAAACCTAACTTGCGCAAGTAATAAAATAATGATATTGTTTATTTGTCTTTTACCAGGGAGGATGGAAAAACTCCAAAAGAAATAATCAGTCCAGTAATATCGAGCACATTGGACCCCAAACCTGACTCGGTCTTGAAGGAGAATGTTACAATAGTCTTAGAACATTTCAAGGTAATACATTGCTTCATAAAATGAGTAAGTATTGATAAATGGACATGAAATCCATAACACAACTAATTAACAAAACCACAACTAATTAAATTAGGATCCCTGTGCTCAAAAATTGAGCGAGAAAACAATTTAGTGACACAAACTTCTCCCGGCCGTTCCCCCTTTGTCCTTATGTGACACAGGAAACCCAAGGCGTAAGGTCTTGTCTTGATTATTTATGTTTTCATAATTTTATTTTTTCTCTTGTAGAAATCTACTAAATTTAAACCGGTCTGTGTTTATTGGGATATAAGTGTTTCGTAAGTAAAGCTCAGTTTAATTTGAATTTTATTCCATTTTTACCAAAATTTCTCTGTTGTGAATTGATTATTTATACTGCATTAAGAAGGACCTTATTTGTTGATTGATCAACTTATTAATCTATTATTATCTCTTTTGGTGTGTAAATGCAGAAACAAGAGGGAAAAAATTAGGATACAGTACTTAGTACTGCATTTATTAATTGTAAACAATAGAAAAAAATTCTAGGATACAGTATACATAGTACTGTATTCGTTAATTGTAAATAACGATGTACTGTTTGTCATCAAAATAAAAATATTATGAAAAAATGTAAATGTAGAATATGATAGCCACACCTAGAGTTTTCAGTAACTACAGACAACTTATATCAAATTTGGAGTACTTATATACAAGTAGTAAGCAGCATGATGGAGTAGCCAGGGCACGGTCGGTCTCACAATCCAGTGGTGCTCTGACCACTAGCTGAGAATGTATTCGCCTTTTCCATATCGAGCAAGGGACTGGGTACGAGTGTGAAAAACTAATTTAATTGTGGTTCCAGAAAAAATGACCCTGTCTCGTGGGAGAGTAACCAAATATAAGCTTATTGACCAAGTTTCAGAACGTTTGGCAAAATAGAAAAAAAATTATGAGCATCCAAACTCTGCCAAAATTACAGAGAAATGTATGGTGTCTTCCAAACCATACATTCTTTGTATTTTCGAAAAAAATTGAAATACCATAATTTCGTTGCAATTTGCACAAACTTGTTCAAACTTTCAATTCGTACTAATTTGTATTTGTTCTTTCCTGTGAAGGGGTTTATTTTTGAATTAAATTAATTTTGAGAAACTTGGTTCCAGTCCCTTGCTCGATATGAAAAAGGCTAATTTGTTCCGATTTCGATTAGGTAAAATTTAGTCTCTGGACCATGTTTGTAAATATACAACTGGTTTGTCTCCTTGCCAATTGGGATTCCTATCTAGCTCATGAGGGCCATTTTGTAAACTACTGGTTGTCCGGTAATAATGTATCTACCCTATCAAGTGTCTTCTTCTATATTGCAGCCACGCAGTTTCTTTATTTGTCTGTTGACGCGTTAAGTATTTTTTTAATTTTGCATATGCGTTAATAACAGGAACGATGAAGGTGGAGAGTGGTCAACTCGTGGATGTACAGTAATCCAGTCTGATGAAATCAGGACGGTGTGCTCGTGTAACCATTTGACGAGCTTTGCGTTACTTATGCAAGTTGATGATACACCATCGGTGAGTACGATGCGTAGTTTTGGCACCTATTAGTATAAAGACGCAGGTGATTTTAGAAAAACGCAAGCCCTGATTGGTTTGAGACACTTCGGACTATTTTTCGATAATCTCCTACATCGTAATTTTGTGCGCCTTTAGAAATACGGGACGAATAGTTTTTTCACTTTGAAATTAACTGTTTTTTTTGTTTTTTTTTTAAATTATATCGTGTGTATTTATACTGAAACAATTATTCTCCAGCTCATGCTCGTTTAATATCGATGAATAATAACCTCGACTTTGTCTCGGTTATTTATCCTCGATATCCACCTCGCACTCGATCAGCGAATTATGGTAATGTCCATTTTGAGAATATGAGTAAGAGTATGTTGAAGATGTTGATATCGATAATATAATATTAACCATAGCGTGCGCGTGCGCATGCGATGTAATGGCGATAGCCCCCCATGCAACCGTAGTTTGTTTCGCCACGAAACGCTGCAAGAGCTTTGCGTTACGAAACAAACTACGGCTGCGTGGCGATGAATGCAGACAAAGTGATTCCTGGTTTCTAAATCTAACCATGGATAATAAACTCCCAGTAAAATATGTTGTATGTTTTTATTATCCATGATCTAACTTATTAATTTTACATTCAGACGAACAGTGAACACAAGAAGGCGTTGAGTTACATTACCTACATCGGATGTGCCTTTTCTCTAATCGGTGAAGCACTTACAGTTTTGGCATATGTACTTCTCATGTAAGTCACGTGACTTATTTTTACAAAATGTTTTCTTGAAATAGATCGATGACAGCCTCTCCCAGTAGTTTTAGCAAACAAGGGCACAGAAATATTTACTTTCCGTGATCATTTTCAAATTATTATCAAATAGTCCCCTTCACAGTTTCCTGCGCCATCTTGAAAGGTAGCCAGGCCTTTGCATCGAAGCGAGACGAACGTTAACGTTGAGCTTGCAATGATATAGAGACCTTGTCACACCTCACGGGACAATTATTCACGTGTCTTTAGCTATCATTGCAAGATCAACGTTCATCTCGCTTCAATGCAAAAGTCCGGCTACCTTTCAAAATGGCGCAGGGAATTGTGACGGGGACTATTAACAAAGATAATTTCAAATGTTAGAGACATCGAGTTTAGCTATGTGAATTTTACTTTTTTTTTTTTTTCAAAAGGAATATGAAGCAAGAGCAGTGTCAAATCCGAGTCAACTTAGTGACATCTCTAGCTGTGGCACAAATCTTTTTCTTGTCTGGGATAGCAGCAACATCCAACCCGGGAGTTTGTACATTTGTTGGTGTCATGTTACATTATTTCTACCTGGTGGCGTTTGGTTGGATGATGTTAGAGGGCGTGTATTTGTACTTGATGGTTGTTAAAGTATTTAATACTATTATCAAGATGAAACTCTACTACATCTTTGCTTGGGGTAAGAGTCATTGTGTTTCTGGTTTCTAGCCCGGCATTCATTCACATACTGAGTCATGAGGTTTGACTTCTTTTGGGTCCTTTTTGCCAAGTTTAAAGAAAAACATCTTTTAAAAGAGGCGGCGTCGGCCAATCCCTAAATCCGCCCCTGGTGTCCGGTCACTTCGTCTTATAACCGTTTTTTTTTTTTTCTTCTTTGTCTTCCTGTTCGAGTTTAAATTCTTTGTTAACATTTTATTCTTTTTTCTTCTGCTCATTTTCTCCTAACTTTATTGTTGTTACACCGGCACAGTCTTTAGTCATTTGAATTATTTTGATGTACTATAATTATCCCTTTGCAGGTTCTCCTTTAGTAATTGTTAGCATATCTCTCATCATTGCATCAACCTTTGAAGACGGTGTAAACAGCTACACAAACAATAATTTGTAAGTACAATTAATCGTTCAAGTTTTCGCTGGTTCAACAACAAAAAATGATTAAATTCCTAATGATTACACAATTTTATGGATACACTTACAACCTTATAAAACTCATTAATAGTTCATGAGAAATATTTGACCAAAGAATTCACAACCACGTGAAGGAGGTTGTATATCCCATACAGATTCATCCTGACTTGCATAAGTTCAACTGAATTTTCTCGACCAGATTTACTTTTATCTTGACAATTTTAGTAAAATATTAAGAACTAATGTTGGAGTTTCATAAGTACTACAAAATATTTGTGTTCGGTCTGTAAGAGATATAGTGGTTTGTCTTCGACCCGCCACTGTATACACCCTTTTCGAGAAACTTTGTCACCCGTGAAGTGAAAAGCCTACAAGCTAGTAGCGCAGGGGATTATGGATTACCTGTATACTTTATTAGAATGCAGGGATTTCATGGCCACATTGCTACACTTGTCAATGTGTTATTGAGAAATGTCCATTTTGACTTATCAAACAACAAGAAAGGCGCGTTCCGAATGCACATTTGGTTTTCTTAACTGATCCATGATCCTTTGCGCCACTAGCTTGTGTGCTTTCACGGGTGACAAACTTTCTCGGAAAGGGTGTATATATCCCATAAAGATCGGCCACTCATTTGTTGTAAATCTATTTTTTAGCTGCTGGGTATCGTTTTCAAACGGTCTGGTATGGACTTTTATTGGACCAGTGATAGTTATATTAACGGTAGGTATGACATTTCGATTTTACCATCACCATCATGCAGCATCACCATGGCCAACATCATTATCCGTCATGCACCATGATCACCATCACCATCGCCCATCATCATCACCCTACACCATGGTCATCATTATCGATCATCTGTCACCATCATCATCACCCTACACCATGGTCATCATTATCATCCGTCACCATCATCATCACCCTACACCATGGTCATCATTATCATCCGTCACCATCATCATCACCCTACACCATGGTCATCATTATATAAATCCGTTACCATTATCATCACCATGGTCATCATTATCATCCGTCACCATTATCACCATCATCTTCGTCATCACCCATCATCATCACCCTACACCATAGTCATCATCATTCATATAAATCCGTTACCATTATCATCATCTATCATTGCTTTATCGTGTTCAAAAACACCATCATCATCATACCTCTTTTCATATTAATGATTCGCATTTCTATCTCATGCTTAGGTCAACATTTTCATTCTCGTCTGTGCTGTTCGAGAGATAGTCAGACTGAACCGTTCCAAGTTCGATCAAGCTGAAACATTTAGGTAAGCCCACAATCCTCGGAAACCCATCATCAACAACTTCCGATCTGTCATCAACAACATCATCAATAATACCAACACTCACTGAACATCATCATATGAACATCGCCATCATTACACAACATCCGATTGATCGGTCTCAGCAACATCATATTATCTTAACCATCACCATTATTTAATTTAATTTAATTAACGGTTCTTGCGCATTTCGCAAGCCTCGATGCGCTTACAATATAAAGTATATCTATCTATAAATGAAGTTTAGAAATGTACAATAAAAATATAATAAAATATACAATAAAATAGAAGTGAATTAAAAATTAGATGCTAAATATAGTGCTAATAATACTAATATAATATACTAAATAACACTAATATAAATAAAAATAATTAAAAGTCGAGAATATCCACTAACAATTAAACGCTTCTTTGAATAAATGTTTTAAGTGCTGTTTTAAATTTGTTGATTGATTCATCATCATCAACAGTATCATCATCATCAACAATAACAATCTCCAAGATTCAGTATATGCATTACAGATTTAGAAACGTTTTTAGTGCTTAGCCGATATGCACCCATGGTTCCTTTCCATCTTTGAATGATCCATCTCTTCAACAACTTTAATTTGTAATTGGTTATTCATATTGGTTTTCAGACAAGGTGTCAAAGCATGTGTGGTGCTGTTCCCGTTACTTGGCCTCACGTGGTTGTTTGGTCTACTGTCTGTCACGGATGCAGGAATTGTTTTCCAGTACATTTTCACCATACTCAACTCTTTCCAGGTACTGTACTGGAAATTACACTGGTATTAACTGAAACTTATCATGCTGTGCGGCGAAGTTGTACACGTTATATGATTTGACCATGGTGCTGGTTGGAATTATAATAATGCGGGCAATAATGATGATGACGATGACAATGATGATAATGACAATGATGGTGGCAATATGATGGTGATGATGATGGCAATGATTGTGATTAAGAAGACAATGGTGCATGGTAGTGTTGGAATGATATATGGCGGTGATGCAAGAAGATCGTGATCATAGAGCTAAGAGGATGGTGTAGATAAAGATGATAAATTACTGTGTTGTCAATGGTAGTGATTATAGTACATTAACCATACTAGAGATAATAGGGATGACAGTAATGATAACGATTACGCTTAAGATGACGTCATATCATTTTGCTAGTTAGTATATATAATGCTACCGAAAACAATGGAGTCAATTATATTGAATGTGATCATGCCGATGAATATAAGGGATGATGTTGATAAAGATGATATAGAACTATGATGATAACTAGTATGTTGATGATGCTAATAAAATGATATTGATAATGCTGTCATCGTCGGAAACCCAAGGGCTACTCGCTAGGGCCGTGAGAGCTTAGGGACGCGTTCTTTGTTTTCTCCCCTCGCTAAGCTTTCACGGCAACCAGCGGTCAAAGGACCACGCATGCGCAAAAAAAAATATTCAGCACACAAATCTGAAATTTATACGGACTCTTTCTATGAAGTAGACGACTTTCATCGGTTTTTTTTCTCAAAATATAAACAAAATACAAAAGTGTAAATTAACGGTAGCTTCACAATATAACAAAGGTTTTGTACACAAAAATTCAAGCTTACATATTCAGGGAATTTCTTGTAAATCGACTTCAAACATATTTACAATGGGACATTTTCCGCTGTGAAAATTTGAAAAAAAAGGGGAAAACGCATGCGTAGTCTTTTGACCACTGTGTTTTTCACGGCAATACTTAGTAGTCCCTCAGCGTTTCCGAGGATTTCATGCTGTGATGCAGTGGGTACGATGATACATCGCTCATCTCAATCAATACTTTCCAGGGTTT
This sequence comes from Metridium senile, assembly GCA_949775045.1. NCBI lineage: Eukaryota > Metazoa > Cnidaria > Anthozoa > Actiniaria > Metridiidae > Metridium > Metridium senile. Next base: position 9,230,350 of record OX459101.1, on the reverse strand, counting down.
CCTTATCTTCATACTACATTGTCTACGAAGCGGAGAGATCCGTAGTTCTTTCAAACACAAAATACAAAGATGGGAGATCACAAGAAGTACAAACTTTGCTTCCTCCTTGGCCAAGTCTGGCATTGATAACTCTGTCTCTTCTTCGAATGATAACAATCCTCTGAAATATCAGTATTCTGTAACGGATAGTGTACAAGAGACATTTACAAAGAACAACCGAGTCAAACCTGTAAATAATGAGATGGATGATAAATCAGTGCGTACGTGTGAAAAGCCGTGTGAAAACAGACAGACAGATAGACAGTCAGAGAGACAGACATGTAAATATCATATCAGTACAACAGATCAACATGTATAGAAGATATATAAATTAAACGTGAAAACAGACATAGACAGACAGACAGTCAGACAGTATCAGTACTTGTCAAAGACAGTCGTAACTTACAACACATGAGTTAAAAACAGACATGTACAGACAATCAGAGACAGACAGTCAGAGAGACAGACAGACATGTAAATGCCATATCAGTACTTGTCAAAGACAGTCGTACCTTGTAACACATGAGCTAAAAACTGACTCGTCCCAATCGTCTCTTTTCATGCGCGCAAAGGGTCAAGGGAAGAAAGAAAGAAGTGTCGTGTTTCCAAGATGGCGGGCAAATCGGATCAACGTATTCAACGTAACAGAAAACCAACCGCGATAGTCATTACACCTACTTGCAGTAAAGTTGTCATACAAAATAGAACATTTGTCACAAAGAAAATAGAACATTTGTGATTTAGTGCGAAAGGAATTAATTAAAAGACAAAAGAGAGAGTTCAGCTTGAGTAATCTTCTTTTGTCTTTTAATCAATTCCTATCGTACTAAATCACAAATGATCTATTTTCTTTATAACAAATGTATATTTTTGTATGACAACCTTACTGCAAGTAGGTGTATATAAAGGCAACTTATTTATTCTATAAAATAACGTATGGCTCAAAACCTATTGTATATTCTTGGTAGAATATGTAGCACATTTTATTAAAAAGCTAACTGTTGTAAATAAAAATACATGATTAAATACCGTCTAACTATTATTTTACCATACCATGCCTACACAATTAAATAATAATAAAGCCTATAGAGTTAATCCTGAGTTATTGGTGCTAATCCTGGTTTAGCTCTTAATAACACCAGAATACTGTTTATCCTAGTTTAATTAGTAATACAATTTAGTTTAGTACTAAACCTGGTTTACTCTTAATAAAACCTGTAGAGTTAATCTTAATTGTTAGTGCTAGTATAGCAGGAGCGAATCCAGAAATTTATCAGGGGGTGTCCCAATTGCAAATAAAGGGCTCTTGCGGTGTTAGGGGCTGTCCGGTCCCTAAATATCTTCAATAAAATAAGGTTATTGCAACGCTAGGGGGTGGTGTCTGATGCCACTAGGGACACCACCCCCCCCCCCCCCCCCCCCCCCCTAGATTCCCCCATTTACCACATTTATGACATTATATGAGCTGCTACCAAGGCCTCTCCAAGGATATCAATGAACCTGTGAACATCACTGAACGAGTTGTATAAAGGAGCTGGAGCAACACGCATCACATCTGGTTTACGTGTATCAACCTTAAATAGAAAAAAATATTTATGAAACCCTTCCATTAATTTTTTCATTGTTTTATCCATGTCAACCTTAAATAGAAATAATGCATTGAGAATATTTATAAAAATGATTCATCTTTCTTATGAGTTAGCCTCCTCCGCATGCAACCCTGCTGGGTTTCCTTTGTTCCCTGCTGGATTTCTTTTATCATGCGAACCGGAGAGTCACCCTCACCCCCTCCCCCCACCTTCCGCCACAGGAAGCCCAACGTCAACAAAGGAAACCCAGAATCAAGAGTTGCATGCGGAGGAGGCTACTTATGAGTAACGATTTTGAAACACATAAAGTTATGTAGTAAAAAGAGACTGACGTCAGAACACGAATATTATATCCCTATCCCTATTCAGTCTCTTTTTTTACTACTTTATGTGATTCATCTATCAATCCATTTATTCATTCATTTATCCATCCGTTAATGAATTTATTTATCATTCATCCATATATTAATCCATCCATTAATTTATTCATTTTTTTATCCATGTCAACCTTAAATAGAAAGAATGCACTGAAAATATTCATAAAAATGATTCATCTATCCATCCATTCATTCATTCCTTTATCCATCTATTAATAAAAATATTTATCATCCATCCATTAATTATCCATCCATCCATTAATTCATTCATTTTTTTATCCATTCATTTATCCATTCCTCACTCATCCATCCATTAATTCATATATTCATTAGTTCAGCCATCTATTCATTGATTTGTTCATTTATTCATTAATATATTCATTCCCTCATTATTATAATATTAATATATTCATTCACTCGCTCATTTATTCATACAATCATTCCTTCGCCCATTAAACGTATATTTACAACCATCACTCCCCGTCAGGGCTCTTCCGTGAGGTTCGCTCACACTCACTACCACTACATTCAATATTTACAACACACAACTCTGCTCACATGCTGATTTTTGCAGATACAATACAAGAAGGGAAGAAAACCGGAGAAAAATCCTCGTGGTATGAGAGAACAACACATCAAACAAACTCGATTCACTTGTCGCCCAAGCCGGGAATCGAACCCATGTCACAGTAGTGAAAGGCCAGCACTGTCACCGCTAGGCCATCCACGCCATCCAATCATTCATTCATTTATTTACTTATTTACTCATTCTTCTGTCAATCCACCCATTTATATATTCATGCATTCATTCGATAAAAATGGTCGACGCTTCATCATCACACCAAATCTCAGATTATTGGACTTACCACTACTCCTCTCTTTTTTAATTCAGTATGAACATTTTCAACTGGGCAGGAAAAGCGAACCGACAGCTGACAGCCGCGATCCTTGGGGTCAGCGGGAGTAATGATATTTACATAAGGCCTTTTCGGTTGCTTGGCAACAGGTTCATCATCGTCTTGGTTGTTCTTGTTTGGAAGAGGGAAGTGATGCAGAAGCATCATTTCTAAATAGGCTGTACGTTCAAATGAAAACAAAACTGTTATTACACATAGCTGGAAAAAACAAAACTCACAAAAGTAGATATTAAAATAGTAATCTATTTCATAACACTCTCCTTCATGTTCAGTTGAAATAAGGAATGGGTAAAAATATTGAATCAGCGGCCAAAGGCAAACTATAGCAATTTGCCTTTGGTGGCGGGTCCATACGACCACGCGAGACATGTCGGGGTGGGAGGGTGGGTCGTTTTCTAGTGGGTCCGCCGCGCTGATCAATCAACTGAACGAGCAGAGAGTGTTCTCTCGCATTTATAATGCCCCCCTACATTCCTCACGGGCCTATTCTATCCGTATTTCATCGTGTATAAACAATAATTCTATTATTTCATCTTCGCATCTCATTAGAGTATTAAGAATAGTAATCTATTTCATAACACTCTCCTTCATGTTCAGTTGAAATAAGGAATGGGTAAAAATATTGAATCACGCTACCTAGGTCTATCTATGCATCATTTATAATTATACCACATTTCACACTAATATCATCTCACACCAGAATACCCCCAATCCTCATATCCCCTATCCTTTAATTTTATACCCAAAGCTATAACTCTCCTGGGCTGTCTCATTTTTTCCTTTTATTCGTGGTTTCCATTGGGAAAGCGCTCACAAAACGTTTCAGTTCATTAATGTCTTGCCATGGTTGGATAGTATTTACAGTTCCACTTGACGCTAGCTTGCCCGACGCACCCGATGGGTTTAACACCTTAGCTAACTGTAAATAATACAATGCAGTATGGCAGCGATTCCACCCCACATGATTTCAGACAGGTCTGCACCTGTCACTGAGGGCTAAGGTGATGGCGCATCCAGATCTAAAGCCATGTAGTGTTTCACCTTCATTTATACCCATCTCATCGAGGTATCCCTTTAATCGGGCTTCAGCTGTTGATGATGTCAACGGAGCGTCTACAATGCCCTGCGCTGACGTCGTTGGCCGGAACAGATAGTCCCGGGCAAGATCAACGCGCATTTGCCTGGCAATATCTATTTATTGTTCAATAGCCCTTATAGGGCAGATAGCAGTTTGGGTTTTTTTTCTAATTCCGAAAACATTATGATCTCCGTCTCGTAATGTTTTACCCCAGATGTGGTTGAATAGTAACCCATCATCGTTTGGGAAGCGTAAAATTTCCGGGACTTTCACTCGACCCAGATCCCCTGGTCGGTCCCCACTAAAGAAAGCTGTCTTGAAGTAAGCCTGATCACGGTGTAACTCTAGCCTGGAGCTGTTCCGCTGTAACTAAACGAAGATAGTCTTTGACGCATTTATCCGCTGCCGGATTTCCTAGCCCTAATCTCTTATCCCATTCTCCATCTCGACCCATCGTATGGAAAATTGCTCTCAGTTTGCCGATATATGAATCCACCGTCTTATAAGATAGGCGCATTGGGCAACCACAAGGGTGTTTTCCTTTATCTCCTATAAATTGACAACTATTTATGTGTACTTGCGTTCTACCATTGCGGTCCTTTTAGATTAAGAAACGGCATATGTCCCGCGGGGTTAAAGTAGCAAGGGTTACGTTTCCCTGCAAAGCCGCTACAAACTCTTCAAGTTCTTTTTGCAATGAATCCTTTAATTTGTTTTGCATAACTGGTTGCGCGATCGTAATTCAAAAGTTGCTGTAGCCGCTCATCGATGACATCCAAATCTATATCTACGTGATCCACCCTTTGCCAAGATATCACCTTTCTCTTATATCCACAGCGCTGACAAAAACGAAAGTCTACGTCATTTGCGTGGCCACATTTTGGGCATCGTACTGAAAGGATGAACAATTTTGCCACCATGGGAAGGTCCTACAATACAACGTATTATATAACAGTTATTTTCTTTATTCTTATGTTGTTACATACTAGTTATTTATCATAAATATGCAATAATGTGCAATAATATTGTTGTTATCTTCGTTATTCTCTGATTACCCATCGATTGTCCTACACTGTCTATATACATATATACCCAATCGGGTTCTGCAGTCATAATGGTTTAAAAGCAAACGCCCAAAGATCGCCTGGTAGGGATTTATGCGGGAACCAACCGTTCTTGGAGGGAGCGAGAATAGCTTTCTCATCACCTTTTGCGGCCAGCTTATGTTTCTTAGTTGATTTGCACCATAATAAGGGCCACCAAAACTTCCTGGGATAAACATCCAAAACTACCACTGTGCAACTTAGTGCATATTCCTGAAGGAGAGACAACACTGGCCCGACAAGTGCCAGAGGCGGAAACACATAAGGTCGTTTCAAGATACTACCACGCTGGGCTAGATCTTGAGCAAAGACATTAACGCCAGCCGAACCTGGAGACGGCCAAGGAGTAAAATGGGGGAGGTCGTGGCCGGATCTGTTCTTCATCACATTGGAATCCAATGACATCAAATCACATGTATGTCCCTCTTTCTCCCCAAAGATGTTCTCCACATATCGCCACGTGTTATATGCTAGCCGACTGTCAAGCATAGAAATTCGGAAATTCGAGATGGGAGGTCGGCTGGGTTAGCACTGCTTGGGATGTAAAGCAGCTGGAGTAACACGTTCAACCTCACGGTGGTGTGGAAAAGCTTCTTGAGAGCTGTGTTTAAGGGTGCACTCCTGCCTCCTTGGTTGTTCAATGCGTTTATTACAACCTGACTGTCCACCATCGCATCTACTCTGGCATTTCGTAAAACATCTCCACATGAACATAACAGCTTATCAAGTGCTATGGCCTCCTTAACGGCAATATCCCACCCTTTTTCTTCTGCAGACCAATAATCTGATATCTCTTTCTGTACAGGAGACAAGACGCAAGACGCTGAAGAGTTTTGACGTTCACGGTATGTGCTGTAAGGACGGTTTTAACCAGTGATATAAATTTACATCGTTTTTTTCAGGTATCAAGCGAAAACATTGTTTCTGAGAGTCAACCAAAAAACCGAGGTACGGTACTTTTCTTTGAGGTGTTAGTATTAACTTTGCAAGACCCAGGAAATAACCAAGCTGTATTAGGTGAAAAGCCACCAAGAATAAGGCCGACTCGGCTGCAGACCGCATACGATCCTCATGATTCGTCATGGTAGCATATACCCCTGTATCAAATGGAACTTGTAATTGTCCATTATGCCTGTCATCAATATAAAGTGAGCAAGGGACACCAATTGATGAAAATAATGGCCATCAATCCAGTCGTATTATATATGTACGGGGAGATTTTCCACCCAAATGGGATAGTATTATAGGAGAAATACCATCCCCCCCACTGCATACCAAAGAAAGTACGGCTGTCGTTGGTCAGCATTATATGATCGTATCCGGATTTGTCGTCCAACACCGTCTGAAACGAATCCTTGCCCACGTAGCGAGTTACGTCGGTTAGTTTGTCCAACGTAAATGGCTTGTCTTGCATCCATAGATTAACATATCTCGCGTCTAAGCAGAGACGTGGTTTTGACGGTTCGACTGTCAGTGGGAGGACAATATGTGGCGCTTCTACCTCTTCTACCTTCCCAAGTAAAGATATTGCTCCTGTTTTCATCCGGTCAAGAAGCGTAGACTGTATGTATTCTGTAAATGGCTTACACGATGCGTTATTCTTGAATATCCTTGTTGGCGGGCGATCAGAATCATAATCTATACCCTTAAAAGTACCTTTAAATCGTCGGAAGAACGACCAGATAGATACCTTGTTTCTGATCCATCCAAGGACTTCATCCTGGCTCGCTCCAGGACATTTTTGTGCTAACGCCTCCCATTGTGTTGCATGAGCCTGTAACTCTCCCGCTTTAAAGCATTTTGGGTCCCGGAAGCATAAACTTGTTACTCTACCACCAGTTTCTCCCTTTTGTACTAATAGGACCCTCCTATGTATCCCATCATTTGCTGTCATTTCATCTGCGACTGTAACGGGATTTCCCCGATAATCCACCCAACTTGTCACATTCTTTTCTTGTTCTCCTCCCATTAGACATCTATCAAATTGGACATTTTTTTTCCCATTGGGGAAATTGCGCACCATAGGATAAGGAAAAGGCATTTAGAGTGGCGAAGAGGAAAATCCCGCACAGTCAGCAGCGAAATGACAGCATTGACCCAGTTAAACCGGGGGGGTTATTTTAGATACCCTTTTTCAATACTGCTAAAACTCTGTGACTGTCACCAATAAAACACTCATATATATTTTTTTTTTTTTTTTTTTTTTTTTTTTTACTGCTTTATTGTTATATTAGATCAAGTATAATGTATCATAATCGACTACAAATCCTTTTTACAAACAAATGAAGGTACTTATGAGTCCCGTACCATCCGCTGCATAACTACATGTCATAAATCCTTTAGTATTACAATTTATAAATGTATGCAACAAATTTTCATTACACTTCAGTTGTCAGTATGTATAAATATCCCCGTACATCTAATTAAACCAGCATATACGCTACATTACACTATGTAACTCTGCCCACTAATTATTCAAGTCAAACTGTATTACACCCGTACTACCCCTAGAATATGCTTATGTTTTTTCCTTCATCATATTCCTTACACATGACAACGAACACATAGAAAATACTTCACTTTACTATACTCAGTGATAGTCATCCAACGATTCACAATTTAATCTGCTTCCCTAATGCGTGGGAATATTTCAATTCTGTGTACCATGTAATCGTAGTCATTCAAAAAACACACACCGAAGCAATCATTCTACACTTGTCTCCTCCCTGTACACGGGAAAACTTAATTTTATGTACTATTATAGTCATCCAACGAACACTCGCCGAAGCAATCATTCTACACTTGTCTCCTCCCTGTACACGGGAAAACTTAATTTTATGTACTATTATAGTCATCCAACGAACACTCGCCGAAGCAATCATTCTACACTTGTCTCCTCCCTGTACACGGGAAAACTTAATTTTATGTACTATTATAGTCATCCAACGAACACTCGCCGAAGGAATCATTCTACAATAGTCTGCCTCCCTGTACACGGGAAAACTTAATTTTATGTACTATTATAGTCATCCAACGAACACTCGCCGAAGGAATCATTCTACAATAGTCTGCCTCCCTGTACGCGGGAAAATCATTACTTTTATGTACTATTATAGTCATCGAACGAACACTCGCCGAAGGAATCATTCTACAATAGTCTGCCTCCCTGTTCACGGGAAAATCATTCACTTTTATGTACTATTATAGTCATCGAACGAACACTCGCCGAAGGAATCATTCTACAATAGTCTGCCTCCCTGTACGCGGGAAAATCATTACTTTTATGTACTATTATAGTCATCGAACGAACACTCGCCGAAGGAATCATTCTACAATAGTCTGCCTCCCTGTACGCGGGAAAATCATTACTTTTATGTACTATTATAGTCATCGAACGAACACTCACCGAAGGAATCATTCTACAATAGTCTGCCTCCCTGTTCACGGGAAAATCATTCACTTTTATGTACTATTATAAACTCATCATATACGCTATAGAAAACCCAGACTATAAGATAAGTTAAACTCTAGTTAAAAATAAATTACTATCTTAAGCGTTACCCACGTGCACGACGCTTGTTGAAGGCACTCAAGCTTATCAGGAATATGCAAAAACATTTTAGTTAAGAATAATCTTTGTTATCTGAATAGTCCGTTGATTTAGAAATAACGCTTCATGTACAAGTTTGCAATAAAAGTACTCGATTCAGTCCTTAATAAACTAGGATATATACATCAATGAGTCAACTTGTACCGTAAAACTTGGGTTTTAAATGTAATATATTTACTTGAGTCGCTGCTGGCTGAGCTTGGGCGGCTGCTTCGATGGCCGGCGCATGTTCTGCTTGCTGTATCGGAGCTGGTGATTCTTGTCCTTCGCCTACTACTGGCGCTGCGGGAGCTTGTATTTCTCCAGCTTCGTCGTCTGACATTTCTCGCGTGGTCGTTCTTGAACACAGTACTAAGAGTTTTCTAGTGGGTCCGCCGCGCTGATCAATCAACTGAACGAGCAGAGAGTGTTCTCTCGCATTTATAATGCCCCCCTACATTCCTCACGGGCCTATTCTATCCGTATTTCATCGTGTATAAACAATAATTCTATTATTTCATCTTCGCATCTCATTAGAGTATTAAGAATAGCCTCTTATATAGGCATCACTTGGATGGGCTTCCTGTTTAGAAAATGGAAGAGGGGAAAATGAGAATGGGGGCTAGTAGGGCTAAACGTAAAAAAGGAAGCCCGAAGGAGGACAAGGAGTTACATGCAGAGGAGTTTAAATATCAAAAGTACATCGCTGAAACTACATAGAATACTAAGAACGATAACGACATGACGGAGCCACAAGAAGCAGACGTAGACAAATAACAAGCAGCATGGAAAATAATAAAACAAACTAGACTGAGGAAGCAATTCAAAACAAAATGAAACAAACCAAGAATAGATAGATCCAGAATAAAACAAAACAAATAAAGTGAAACTGAAATAAAAACAAAAAACAGAACAGAAATAAAACCCAAAGAGAATAGGAGGAAAAGAGGTCCAAAAAAGAACGAAACAAAACGAAAAGAAGATTACAGTCAAACAAGCTCACGCGTTGACCCCTAGAGTCGATTAATCAAATCATTAGTCGATTATTCGTTTTATTTGTGCGAATGGGATTAACCGAATATTGCAATATTCAAACAAAGAATCAGTTCGAAATTCGACTTGTGATTTGATAAAATAAATCAGATAAAACAAAGGTGGCTAAAAACCTTGGAGAAGAAGTCTATCTCAAATTTCATGACCATGAACGCTGGAGTTTTTGAGCTTCAATTTCAATCACTTGACGAATGTTATCGTTAGTAAACTCCTTGTATTTTCTTCTTCAAGTGTCTTCTAGACTCCCAGTTAGATATTGTCGATTGAAGGACTCAAATATCTTTGTTAGATAAACAACTATTGCTTAGTTAAACGATATTTTGTCGAATAGTATTCGATAAATGCCTTCCTGGCCCGTAAACACGGAAAAGATTCCTTAGCCGCCAAGCTTTCTTGGTCTTCCTGTGTTAATCATTAACCAATCAAAATTTAAATTTGATTTGAATTTTGCACTGTTCGTTTTCGACGATGCAAAATTCAACTGAAAAATGAAATCGACAATTAAACATTCAAATCATTAATCGACTCTAGGGGTCAACGCGTGAGCTTGTTTGACTATAATGAAATGCGAACAAAAGCGAAATGTGAGTAAGATAACGAAAAAGAACGAAACAACAACAAAACAACAAGAAATTACAAGTAAAAACAAAAATAACAAATAGAAAATAACCGGAACTGTACCTGTAAGTAGATCCCCTTTGGCCCGTATTTGCTTCATTGATATCTTGTCAAACATCTAGACAAGGTAATATATCTGTTTTTATTTACTCTATTTAAGCATGACTGAACTACAGGATGAAACAATAGCAACAAGAAAGAACAATGAGTTATCATGCGAGAAGTCTTTCTTCGTAAGAACTTTACGGTCAATTCTTCGGAAGAATGAGGCCCCGTTTACACGAATCCGGATACTTTTGAAACCGCATACTTTTTGATGCGAATCGGCCTATCGTCCACACGAATCCATTGAATCCGGTCACCGAAACCGCATACTTTTGGTTCTTTCTTGATATAAATCTCCCGAATTTTCCTGACTACGTGTTACTTATACCAGGGCTTAACTTAATACCAAGACTTAATACCAAAGCCCCAATATCAATATCTATGTACTCAATAGAGATGATACTTAGTTGAAGTCTCACTTGATCATTCTCCTTGCTAGGACACTAGGACAACACAGTTATCCCAATACATATGCATAAGTCTCACTTTATCATTCTACTTGCTAGGACACTAGGACACTAGGACACTAGGACACCACAGTTATCCCAATACATACATAAGTCTCACTTCATCATTCTACTTGCTAGGACACTAGGACACTAGGACACTAGGACACTAGGACACCACAGTTATCCCAATACATACATAAGTCTCACTTTATCATTCTACTTGCTAGGACACTGGGACACTAGGACACTAGGACACTAGGACACCACAGTTATCCCAATACATACATAAGTCTCACTTCATCATTCCACTTGCTAGGACACTAGGACACTAGGACACTAGGACACTAGGACACCACAGTTATCCCAATACATATGCATAAGTCTCACTTCATCATTCTACTTGCTAGGACGCTAGGACACTAGGACACTAGGACACTAGGACACCACAGTTATCCCAATACATATGCATAAGTCTCACTTCATCATTCTACTTGCTAGGACGCTAGGACACTAGGACACTAGGACACTAGGACACTAGGACACCACAGTTATCCCAATACATATGCATAAGTCTCACTTGATCATTCTCCTTGCTAGGACACTAGGACACTAGGACACCACAGTTATCCCAATACATATGCATAAGTCTCACTTCATCATTCTACTTGCTAGGACACTAACTAGGACACCACAGTTATCCCAATACATATGCATAAGTCTCATTTCATCATTCTATTTGCTAGGACACTAGGACACTAGGACACTAGGACACCACAGTTATCCCAATACATATGCATAAGTCTCACTTCATCATTCTACTTGCTAGGACACTAGGACACTAGGACACTAGGACACCACAGTTATCCCAATACATATGCATAAGTCTCACTTCATCATTCTACTTGCTAGGACACTAGGACACTAGGACACTAGGACACCACAGTTATCCCAATACATATGCATAAGTCTCACTTCATCATTCTACTTGCTAGGACGCTAGGACACTAGGACACTAGGACACCACAGTTATCCCAATACATATGCATAAGTCTCACTTCATCATTCTACTTGCTAGGACGCTAGGACACTAGGACACTAGGACACCACAGTTATCCCAATACATATGCATAAGTCTCACTTCATCATTCTACTTGCTAGGACACTAGGACACTAGGACACCACAGTTATCCCAATACATATGCATAAGTCTCACTTCATCATTCTACTTGCTAGGACACTAGGAGACTAGGACACTAGGACACCAGGACACCACAGTTATCCCAATACATACATAAGTCTCACTTCATCATTCTACTTGCTAGGACACTAGGACACTAGGACACTAGGACACCACAGTTATCCCAATACATATGCATAAGTCTCACTTCATCATTCTACTTGCTAGGACACTAGGACACTAGGACACTAGGACACCACAGTTATCCCAATACATATGCATAAGTCTCACTTCATCATTCTACTTGCTAGGACACTAGGACACTAGGACACTAGGACACTAGGACACCACAGTTATCCCAATACATATGCATAAGTCTCACTTCATCATTCTACTTGCTAGGACACAAGGACACTGTATTTTGTTAAATATTATATTGAATAATTTAGGGACAATTTTACAATTTTACAATTTTACAAGGACACTGTATTTTGTTAAATATTATATTGAATAATTTAGGGACAATTTTACATGAATTAGAACATTCTTAAATTTACTTGATTAATTGTATTAATTAAAACATTCTTGTCAAAGAGTTCTTATAGTATTATAATTCTACCTGATCATTAAAAAAGGGAAATGATGAAGTGAGACTTATGCATATGTATTGGGATAACTGTGGTGTCCTAGTGTCCTAGCAAGTAGAATGATGAAGTGAGACTTATGCATATGTATTGGGATAACTGTGGTGTCCTAGTGTCCTAGTGTCCTAGCAAGTAGAATGATGAAGTGAGACTTATGCATATGTATTGGGATAACTGTGGTGTCCTAGTGTCCTAGTGTCCTTGTGTCCTAGCAAGTAGAATGATGAAGTGAGACTTATGCATATGTATTGGGATAACTGTGGTGTCCTAGTGTCCTAGTGTCCTAGTGTCCTAGCAAGTAGAATGATGAAGTGAGACTTATGTATGTATTGGGATAACTGTGGTGTCCTAGTGTCCTAGTGTCCTAGTGTCCTAGTGTCCTAGCAAGTAGAATGATGAAGTGAGACTTATGCATATGTTTTGGGATAACTGTGTTGTCCTAGTGTCCTAGTGTCCTAGTGTCCTAGCAAGTGGAATGATGAAGTGAGACTTATGCATATGTATTGGGATAACTGTGTTGTCCTAGTGTCCTAGTGTCCTAGTGTCCTAGCAAGTAGAATGATGAAGTGAGACTTATGTATGTATTGGGATAACTGTGGTGTCCTAGTGTCCTAGTGTCCTAGTGTCCTAGTGTCCTAGCAAGTAGAATGATAAAGTGAGACTTATGCATATGTATTGGGATAACTGTGTTGTCCTAGTGTCCTAGCAAGGAGAATGATCAAGTGAGACTTCAACTAAGTATCATCTCTATTGAGTACATAGATATTGATATTGGGGCTTTGGTATTAAGTCTTGGTATTAAGTTAAGCCCTGGTATAAGTAACACGTAGTCAGGAAAATTCGGGAGATTTATATCAAGAAAGAACCATACTTTTACTTGAATCCTCCGGATACGCGGATTCGTGTGGACGCAAATATTTCTATGCGGTTTCAGCCGGATCGGATTCGTGTAGACGAGGCCTGATAGTCAGACCTTTGGATATTTTCTAACAAGAACTAATTAAGTCATTGGTCCAAGTCCTTCATTCCTACATTCAATTTTTTTTTTAATCCTTCCTTCCTTCTTTCAGTCATTTTTTCATTTATCTACTTATTCACAAATGAACACCATGAAAACTTACTTCGTAACTTCCAAGCATCACTTCCATTTGAAGACACGGAGGATTAGATATTTGAAACCCTTCTGCACCTGGTATGGGCTTGAATTCTGAAATAGAATGATTGGGTGGCACAAAGAAGAAAAAAAGAAAGTAGTCAAGCAAGCAGGTAAGTAAAAGAGCCAAGGGAATGAGCGAAAGAAAGGGAGAGAAAATGAAAGGAAGGGAGGAAGCAAGGGAGGAAGAAAGGGAGGAAGAAAGGGAAGAAGAAAGGGAGGAAGAAAGGGAGGAAGAAAGGGAGGAAGAAAGGGAGGAAGAAAGGGAGGAGGAAAGGGAGGAAGAAAGGGAGGAAGAAAGGGAGGAGGAAAGGGAGGAAGAAAGGGAGGAAGAAAGGGAGGAAGAAAGGGTGGAAGAAAGGGAGGAAGAAAGGGAGGAAGAAAGGGAGGAAGAAAGGGAGGAAGAAAGTAGGGAGGAAAAGTTAAAGGGAGGAAAGTTACACTCACTTCGACTCATTTCAAATCGTGTTTCCCTTTCAGTCCCCCACCATCCTGAAAACCTATACATCAAATAAGATAGAGAAAAAACAATACTTTTAATCAATGTCTTGCAAAATAACTTCCAAACTCTCCCAAGCCCTCCCCCCTAAAAATATAAACAATATCAAAAGCAGTCAGTGCTTAACAGACTACTTGACACTTTGTTTAAGATCTTTTAGGCCATTTACACACAGGGACAAAAAAAACTACAAATATTATGAAAGTCGAGATTGGCAAAGGTGTGTTGTTACATGTGTACATTGTGTTTCATACCTTGGAAGATCGAAGTTGTATGCATGTTTTTCATGGACAAATACACCACCAAGGGCACCAGGACCACCATTAATATACTAGATAAAACAAATAGAATAGAATAGAAATGAATGAAATAATGAATAAATGAATGCATGCATGCATGAATAAATGGATGAATGAATGAATAAAAGAATAAATTAATGAATGGCTGAATAAAAGGATGAATAAATAAATGGAAGAATGAATAAATGGATGCATGAATAAATGGATGCATGAATAAATGGATGCATGAATAAATGGATGCATGAATAAATGGATGCATGAATAAATGGATGCATGAATAAATGGATGCATGAATAAATAGATGGTAGATGGAACAATCACTTAACTATTTAATTGAAATTAATAAATAACTTGTTCCATTAATTAATTAATAAAAGGATGGATGGCTGATAAAGTGAATGAATAAAGGAATAAAAAAATAAATAAAAGGATGAATGGAATTAATAATTACTTAATGAGTGAATGGACAATAGAGTACAAACACTAAAAGTGTGCAACATAAATACCACTAAATACTGCTAAATTATGCAAATTCTTTTGTTCTCTATTGTTTAATCAACACTATTTAGTGGTAAATAGTACAAAGTATTGCACACTTTTAGTGTTTGCACTCTAGTATAGACACACAATAAATAATTAAAAATAAATAGACCAGTTTCATGTAATCTAGCACTGCTGTACTATTTTAAAACAAATGGCGTATTTTCACAGGGATACCCTCAATTTAGAGTATATTCAAATGTGTTTTCTATTGTTAAGAGATAACATTTTTTCATGCTTTAATTGATACCAATTTGTGAATATTTAGACAACAACTGAAGGCATAGCATGTGTAAATGTGCCTTTTGTCAAATAGTACAGCAGTGATAGATAGCACGAAACAGGAGCATAGATATAAGGAAATGGAAGTAATTTTCCTTGTGTCTGACCTTGTAGCTACACCAACAAGCATAGTCAACATTCCAGTCATGAAGATGAAGTTCGACATTCCCAACGGCATGAGCCAAGTCAATTCCTACATAGCAACCCTTGAGTGGAAAAAATGACAAATTACTCAGTTACTCCTACCTACAACTGAAATAATTGCATCAACAGTCAGGTCTTGGAGGCATATTTTTTTTTTTTTTTTCAACAACTTTATTGAGTGATAACTACAACGTACAAGTTAAAAGAAAATTTACAACACGAAACATTTGGATCACCCAAAGGGGAAAGCGCGAACGGGACTCTAAGTCCCATGCAAGGCGTCTCCCGCCTTAAATAATACATTTAATAATAATTTCGTATAGTAACCACACTTTCAAACTGCTTGGCAGCAATGTGCCTCTTTCTATAAATCGTCTGTTGTCACTCTAATCCTATGTAAAGTGGACATCAAATATCCTGTTGTGTTCTTCGAAAAGAGTAGGGAATTGTCTCCCAGCACAACAGTCAGGTCTTGGAGGCATTTCCTATAGTAACCACTTTCAAACTGCTTGGAAGCAATGTGCATCTTTCTATAAATCATCTGCTTTCACTCTAATCTACAGCTCTAATCCTATATAAGGTGGACATAAAATATCATGTTGTGTTCTTCGAAAAGAGTAGCCTGAGATAATTTCTCTGCACAACAGTCAGGTCTTTGATATACTACAGGGCCCACTGTAAATTGTCTTCATACACTGTTATGGTACCCTTGCCTTCGTAAGAAGGAAAACCAATAAACCAAATCAGTCTGTAAAGTTACTTCCAATTTGTCATATCAGTTTGGAGACAGAACTTACAGTGCTGCTAATTCAACCGGGGCCAGCCGGAGTTTATTAGCCAATCACGTTTGAGCTTAAGAACAAAAGAACCAGACATAGACGTCAAGTCAATTCGCGCCTATCATTTGATTGGCTGATAAGGAGACAAAGTAGATATCTTTTGTTCTTAAGCTCAAACGTGATTGGCTAATAAACTCGAGGTGGCCCCGGTTAAATTAGCAGCACTGTAATTATATCAAATCAATCAATGACTCAACAAGTTTAGGTAAGCTCTGCCTATGGACCGAACAGAAAAGACCAGGGATCTAAGACCTTTTCACAGTTCTTGTCCACAACCTCAGCCTTGATAGTAATAATAATGTAATTATTATTTTTTTCACAGTTTTAACTACAGCTTGCAATAATTTAGAAATGCACACACTTGCAAACAATTGGAACACTAAAAATTCCATGGGCTGTAGTTAAATATATAAGGAATATTTTGCATGCTATCAATGACAACCTTGAAAAGTAGAACAATTCATAAAACATACCTTTCTCTGAGTTTTAACTACAGCTCGCGATAATTTAAGGAATGTACACATTTGCAAACAATTGAAACACTAAAAATTCCATGGGCTGTACTATAGTTAAATATAAAGAACATATTATATGCTATCAATGCCAACTGTCAAAAGTAGAACAATTTAGTAAACATACCTTTCTCTGACCAGCTTCAGTGATGGCTTTGATATCAAAGTATTGACCAGTAAAGTATTGCACACCTGGATAAGAAAACATGTTTATTAATAAATATACCCATCTAATTGGGTAGAAAGGGGAGGGGCAGAAACCAGCAACATTTTCACAGATCCTGAGTTAGACCACACAAAATCATTGATATTGATCATGGCCGATTTTCTATAAACATTTTTCCCTCCCATCATGCACTTGCCTTGCTTGCAAATGCTGGACACCATAAACTTTGTAACCTGCAGGTCATATTTTGCAAAACTCAATCTGATTCAACGAAACTACTCCATAGTTAACCATTGACTTTTGCAAAATAAGACAGTCACACTTCAATGGAAATCATTAACAAAAAAAATAAAATACAATTGACAATAAAACATTTATTTAATAGATGAACTTTATGATGAATAGAACTTTATATTTTTATCAAATATCATATTATATCTATTTAATAATATATATGCTTACTTCTTTATATTGTTAATATCTATTTATACTTTTTTATTCTTATTTGTAATTAGATTTGAAACTGGAAATTTAACTGGGAAATCTTAATAAAGTACCAGTATGTACATATGTATATGAGATTGTATGTATTGTATAATATTATTTCAGGTTCAACCTTCATGGTTTATGATGTACACAAGACTGCACTTTATTTATATATATCTTTACAATGTACTATGCATATAAAGAGTGCAGTAGATTCAAAAGTTGTTCTAACCTGCAAACATCACTAATGCAATGGAATCTCCTTGTTCTTCTATCACCTTCAAAATATCTTCTGTCCTAAGATTATTCTCTCCCTTAAATATATGATAAAAAAAATAATAATAATAATAAAAAAAATTAATGGCTCCCCCTCTCACATTATTTCTACTTGTCTACAAATCTCTCCTCATTCTCTTCACAACATCAGTAACCTTAGCCTGCTCCACAGGCATCTCATTGATCTTCTTCTTCTTTCATATTGCCTCTTCCCCTTCCCCACTCGTTTTTTTCCTCACCACAGGAAGCCTGATAAAAAGAGATGAGAGTACGGAGGAGGCTAAAGTAACCTAATCAAGCTCTGTCTGTTCCTTCAGATTTTTCATGTACAAATAAGAAAGGCTTTGTCAGTAACTATAGTGTGGCCAAACATCTATTAACCTAATAACCAAGCCCTGTCTGTTCCTTCAGATTTTTCATGTACAAATATAAGAAAAGCTTTGCCAGTAACTATAGTGAGGCCAGTAACCTGGATGGACGGGGGATTTGATTTGGTGAATTCAATTCTTGGTTCCAACTGAGCAAAATCACAATAGATAGACAGTAGTAAATATGGTGCAAGTAGCTGTATGCACAAGGAGGGGGCATGGGGGTTCATCAACACTGCAAAAAATTGTCAATAACACCACATCACAATGTCTTTCATCAAACACTTGAGCACCACAGCTTTCTAATTCACCGCACACTGCAAACACAGCACACTGAAGACATTTACTTCACTGCAACACCACACTTTGATGGCACCTTTTTGTACTACCCAGACTCCATTAGGAATGAAAAGACCTGGTTGACAAAGAATGACCTTGGAAGTCCCCCCATCACATTTGAGGGTGGTTGCAATAACAATTGCAAATGACAGAAAGGAATGGTTGAGGCTTACAAATTAAGGGGCTATCTACATGGCAGAAGAGAAGAATCATATAATTATAAACATGAACTGTACCTTTCTTGGGAAGATCTCAATAATGGAATCCTCTGGTTTGTATCCGTGAGCATGAACTTGAGATTGGACAGCATACTGACCAGGAAAAAGCATTTGTAAGAATATTATAAAATGGGAATGTTATGTAATGTAAGGTGCATACAGAGTAAAGATCACTTTCAGAAAATTTACAGTGAGGATACTCGAACCGTGAACACTTTGAGTTTTTTTGTTACTTTTTTTAACCCACATCCCTTGAGTGAATAGATTAGAAATAAGATTTATTATGAGCACATAGTGTATTTGAGCTCAGTGCTTCATTTTTAGAGGTTTTGAAGCATTAGAAGGTTCAGAAAATAATAACCTGAAAAAAGTCAAGCATTCACGGTTCGAGTATCCTCACTGTAAAGTGGAAAATGAGTTTTACAAGTAAACAGATATTTCAATATTTTAGTTATAATTATATTTATATTTTAGTTAATATGTAATGTAAAAACTAACCCATCTATTTAGCTTTTATATTACATATCAAAAGCAAAGCTACTTTTATTTTAGTTATTATTATATTAATTAAAAATTGGTCTAGTGGTCAGTGGATCGGATTCTGGGCCTACTGGTCTGGGTTCGATTCCTGGCCTGGGCAATTGCAATGTGTCCTTAGACAAGACACTTTACTCAATCTCTTTGTGCCTCGTCTTCACGGATAAGGTCATAAAGCCAGATCGAGGTCCCGTCTGCTTTCACTCTAATCCTATATAAGGTGGACATTAAAGATCCTGTTGTGCTATTCGAAAAGAGTAGGGGATTGTCTCCCAGTACAACAGGCCTCGGAGGCATTCACTAACAACACTCATGATTGTAAGGGAGCGGTCATTATCTAGTAGGGGTGGGTGATTTCTTACTTCAAATTCACAAATTGTCACAACCCCTCCCTTACCATTAACATGTTTTTCATGACCCTTCCTTTTGATGTTTGCCAAAATCATGATCCCTCCCTCAGTTGCCGGGGAAAA
Source organism: Metridium senile (assembly GCA_949775045.1). Classification (NCBI taxonomy): domain Eukaryota; kingdom Metazoa; phylum Cnidaria; class Anthozoa; order Actiniaria; family Metridiidae; genus Metridium; species Metridium senile. Next base: position 9,210,481 of record OX459101.1, on the reverse strand, counting down.
TTAGTCCCCTCCTTCAGAAGCCTTGAAAATTCCATAACCCCTCCTCACAATCACCCACCCCCTTCCCCACCATAAATAATGACCGCTCCCTAAACTGCTGGGTTTTCAGCAGTCTGATAAGTCCTCCATATACACATTAGTAGATTGTAAAGCGCTATGAGCTATTTGAAAAATATAGCGCTAAATAAATGAGGCATATTATTATTATTATTATTATTATTATTATATTTACAATGTCAGATGGAAAAGACTTCCCCTCTACCAATATCTTGTGTCTCTGTGGTGTTGGTCTGTAAAATGGCACCATCATCAAATTGACATTTACGGTCAATGCGTTCATGATTACTACTTCTATTGGCTTGGCACCTTGCAGAGAATAAACCATAGTTAATATATATATTAAATGTTATGTTATGTTATCTTTGTTTTACGAGGGTATTTACCACTATCAGAGTTTTCTGACATACGGCCCTCAGGTAGTACAGTCGTTAGTCAGTAGTCGAGTCAAGCACTGGCCACACACACCGGCAACTCCATGACCTACTCTCCCCACAGTGGTGTGGGTTCTTTTAAATGTGTCAGTCAAACAGTGAATCCATCAGTTAATCAGTCAGTTAGTCAATAAACCTAGACACGTACCTCACAGGGGTCATTTTTAAAATTTCCTAAAAGCATCCATGAATGCACTAGCTAAAATCGTGGACAAGAATGTTGACAAAATGTGATTTTTGAGTAAAAACTGCACAAAAACGTATTTTGGTTTATGAAATCCTCCCTCCCTCCCCCTAAATCAATGTTACATGTATGACGGCCCGGGGGGGGGGGGGGGGTACTCCGCTAGGATTTGGGTAGGGGTGTTCCGCTGGGATCCTAAAACAGTGACCCTGTTTATGACAGAAAAAAAAACAAAATGTATACCCTGTTTATGACAAGGGATAAAAATGGGACCCTGTTTATGACAGTTTAGGACCCTGTTTATGCCGCGAAAACGTGCTGGATTTCATGAAAGACGAAAGACCGCGCTGCTCATCGTATCACCTAATTAATATACCTGAATATGACAAAAAAAAACTAAGGAAATGGGGAAATGGGGTAAAAATCTACCCTGTTCATGACAGAAAACTCAAAAACCCATACCCTGTTTATGACAGAAAGCTCAAAAAACCTACCCTGTTCAGCGGATCATCCCCGTATAGTAAATATATGGGAGTACCCCCCCCCCCCCCCCCCCCCGGCATGACGGCTGAATCGTTGTCAAACTCAACCATACAAACATTGACCAGAGGGAGGGGATAAGGGCACCCCTTTGTAGTTTGATGTAAATAATTATGACTGATAAAAAATTGTCAACTATTTTTGTCCAAGATTGTAGTCACCCAAGGAATCTGGACACGTTTTTGCAAAAATGATTGTAAGATCAAGCTACCTAAATAAAGTTGCTGTTCAGTTTTCGTAATTTTTTGCTTTCTTATTTCTTACAAAACTGTCACTTTTTACAATTTATTAATTTAAGCTTTATATAGCCACATGCAGTCATAGACTGCCTATTTTAACTAGTAAGTAACTTATTACCTACAATCTTTGCTGTTACATCTCTCACAAACTCCTCAATCTTCCACCATGGCCTTGCTCCATTCATATGACCATGTACTCCCCTATAAATTAGATATAATAATAATTTTAAACTATTTAAAATAATTTATTAAATAGAAATTATAGTAAAATAGAATAGAATCTTTACATAAAATATATAGCTTATGTTAAAATAGAAATATATATGTCTGTATGAAACTATTTTTGAAACACTTTCCTAAAATAATATGTCTTTATAAATAACTTTTAAAATGTTCAACAGTCAAAAATTCAAACAAAAATTCAAAAATTTCAAAAATTTCATTTGGTGGTTATAAATATAACACAAAAACTCATTCATTTATTTATATAAATTAATCACTAGCTCTTCTGTAATAATCCATGAACATGACATCCATGACATGTTCACTAGACTGCGGTACAAACAAATACATATTATAAAATGACATAATTTTCACATAACATTATCACCAATAATTATGTGTGTGCACGCAAATGGACTGCACCAGGAACTATGTGCATGTAGCCATAATAACTAACTGGTATAAATTAAGTGCACTCAGATTGATTGGCCAAAATTAAGCATCATATTGCCATTAAGGACACTCGAACCGTGAACACTCGAGTTTTTTGTTACTTTTTTAACCTACATTCCATGAGCAAAAAGATTAGAAATTTAAGATTTATTATTAATACTTAATGTCTTTGAACTCACTGCTTCATTTTTAGAGGTTTTGAAGCAGTAGAAAGTTCAGAAAAATAATAATAAATGAGTCAAGTGTTCACGGTTCGAGTATCGTCACTGTAATAAAATAATCAATGATTTCCCCATCATTCAATGATAATTATGTACTTACATATGTGCCCACTTATCTAAGTGTTCTTCAGTGTATTGTCTGCATTTCTTTGGCATTAAACCTAAAGAGTTGCCACAAAAATACACACAATCTTTATCACCGTCCACAATGGAAAGATCCACTGAAATGAAACAAAAATAATCATTTGAATATAATATTTTAATAATAGTACTATTAAGTCCCAGGGGGGTACTCCCTTTGTCCAAGTGGTAGGGGTGATCAGCAGAGGTTTTGAAAACAATTTCTACCCCAACAAAGCAACAAAACAGAGTAAAAATGACTCTTACAGGTACAAAATCATGTTACGTAACTTATTTTTAAGCCAGAACCCTAAAAGGAACCTAAAAGGTACGCACAGGAAATATTTTTACCCTAAAAGCTACACCGATCACCCCTACCACTTGGATAAAGGGAGTACCCCAACCGGGTATTAAGTCCTCCTATATGGAATAAGAATCATTACACAGACAGATTGTCATACAGAAACACAGGAGATCACAATTAAATAAACAGTAAAAGTGATACTAGTCTCCCCCGCAGCCATTAGGGGTGGACCATTTGACTTTTGAGGGAGTGGGGGTGGATGATTTGGTCCGTGCAGGAAAATTTTTTTTAGCTCCCTGGCATGCGCACAGAATTTATTTGATAGAAATGCAAAGATTTGAGTGGCGATTTTGGCTTGCAGGAAATTTTTTTCGGCACTTCGGGCTGGGCAGAAATTTTTTTTTTGGAAATTATCTCCCCCCCCCCCCCCCCCCCCCCCCTCAAAAGTCAAATGGTCCACCCCTTATTAGTGTCTGACATGCACTGCATGATAGACATGGTTCAGCATCTTGGTAAAATCATCTCAGATCTTACTAAAACCAAAGTAGATATTAGGAAGATCTTAAGTAAATATTGGCAAAAACTTGAAAGTTCATGCAAATTTATTTATTTATTTTCTTAGATTTTTCGATTAACTTCAACCACTTATTAAACTTGTTAAACCTCGAGGTTTGCATGATTAAGCTTAAAAAAACGAGCAATAATTTTCTAATAATATAAATATCAAATATATGAAACAAAGTTTGGCAATTTTTAATAGTAACTCACCATAGGGAAGGTGCTTGTTTAGTGGATAACAAAACTCCTTTCTTACGTTATGCAATTCGTCTTGGGAGTCCATTAGCAAAGCGAACTCTTTCGACGTAATCTCAATGCCATTTGCTTCAGCTTGATTATGCAAACGCTTCGATGGCTCGAAACTACAGCGTTTGTTTGCTGTAATATTATTTTCCATTGATAAAAAGCAAGAATATTTAATGCTGCACACTTCTGCACACTATTGACCCCGACAATCCTTTACGCGGGATAAAAATAACACAGGAAGCCCACGGAAAGGTGGGCTGAGGAAGGCTGAGGTGGGTGGGTTGGTAGTAGGAAAACTCGTTCCCAGGGCTTTGGACCAATGAAATATGATGATGATGATGATCGATAATGGTGATGATGGTATGATGGTCTGATGATCGATAATGATGATGGATAAAGATGATAAAATAATGACGGAATAATGATGCAGACCAGTATGTCGATGATGATGATGGAAGTGACTTTGATGATGTCAGTGATGATGATGATCTTTGTGATGGTGATGATGGTGATAATGGAAATGTTATGATGGCAGTGGTCGTAAAGATGTTGATACAGGAGCCCATTGATGATCTCTGTGATGTTTATGATGTTGATAATGAAAATGTTATGATGGCAGTGGTTGGTGATGATGTTGATAATGTTATGATGGCAGTGGTCGTAATGATGTTGATAATGATGCTTTTTTTGATGCATGAATGATGTTGATAATGATGATCTTTGTGATGTTTATGATGTTGATAATGTTATGATGGCAGTGGTCGTAATGTCATGTTGATAATGATGCTCTTTGTGATGCATGAATGATGTTGATAATGATGCTCTTTGTGATGTTTATGATGTTGATAATGTTATGATGGCAGTGGTCGTAATGTCATGTTGATAATGATGCTCTTTGTGATGCATGAATGATGTTGATAATGATGCTCTTTGTGATGGTAATGATGTTGATAATGTTATGATGGCAGTGGTCGTAATGTCATGTTGATAATGATGCTCTTTGTGATGGTAATGATGTTGATAATGATGCTCTTTGTGATGCATGAATGATGTTGATAATGATGCTCTTTGTGATGCATGAATGATGTTGATAATGATGCTCTTTGTGATGGTAATGATGTTGATAATGTTATGATGGCAGTGGTCGTAATGTCATGTTGATAATGATGCTCTTTGTGATGGTAATGATGTTGATAATGATGCTCTTTGTGATGCATGAATGATGTTGATAATGATGCTCTTTGTGATGGTAATGATGTTGATAATGTTATGATGGCAGTGGTCGTAATGTCATGTTGATAATGATGCTCTTTGTGATGCATGAATGATGTTGTTAATGATGCTCTTTGTGATGGTAATGATGTTGATAATGATGCTCTTGTTGTGATGGTAATGATGTTGATAATGATGCTCTTTGTGATGGTAATGATGTTGATAATGATGCTCTTTGTGATGGTAATGATGTTGATAAGTGATGATCTTTGTGATGGTAATGATGTTGATAATGATGCTCTTTGTGATGGTAATGATGTTGATAATGATGCTCTTTGTGATGGTAATGATGTTGATAATGATGATCTTTGTGATGGTAATGATGTTGATAATGTTATGATGGCAGTGGTCGTAATGTCATGTTGATAATGATGCTCTTTGTGATGGTAATGATGTTGATAATGATGATCTTTGTGATGAATGATGTTGATAATGATGCTCTTTGGTGATGGTAATGGTAATGATGTTCCCTGCTAGCAGAGTCTTCCACAGTTCGATTCTGACGAGAGAACTGAGAATCGAACTGTGGAAGACTCTGCTAGCAGGGAAGTAATGATGTTGATAATGATGCTCTTTGTGATGGTGATGATGATGATGATGGTAGTGGTTTTGGTGTTGATGATGATGATGATAATGACCTTTGTGATATATATAAACATTAATAGTATCAGTAAAAGTACAAATTAAACAGAGTTAAAAAAAACATTCGTTGTTTATATACGTGATACCGCCACGATTAAGGTACACTATTTCTCCCTGTCACTTCCTGAATTCAACCACGCCGACTATTCGCGCGGTCGAGCAGAAATCCGCAACTGCCCACTTCGTCCTCGAAATTTCACGGTTTGCAGCACCTCCCACATAACTTATGAACAGTAGCCCACGAGAGTCCAAGCTGGATGGTCAACAGCGATGGTCCTATAGCGATCTATCAGGGCGAATGTTATTTGAAACCGATAGCGCGGACACTATTTATATGACACCGATGTGAATAAATTAATTGGTTGCCAGTCAAGCGTGAATAAACAAAGATCACATTACGACGACGTTTCGCTGTGAACTGGTCAACCTTTCTGACAAACATCGCGATCTGGCTTCGAATTGCTCACATTCTCCTAACAATACCTCCGCTAGACTACTTGGAAAATGACTTTGGTGATGGACGGGCAAAGACTGGAAATGGTAGTGACGATTTCTTGTTCTTAGAATTTGAATTTGGCTCATGTGGTTTTGATATCAACGGCGCCAATTTTGGAATCCTTATAATTGTGTGTTGTTGCTTCACTGATCATGGCTGCCACTGATCATGGCATTACAACCCACACTGTTACAGAGGTAGGGTAACTCTTTATAACTATAGAATCCACAGACTAAATTAAATATTCACAGAGAGATATGTTGGGACAATTGGTGTTTAATATATTCATATGACGGTTGTAATTCATAACAAGTTTGTTTTCGCTCCTCATAAACCTAAACTTTTCTTGGTTTTTATTTTGTATGTCTTTCATGTATCTCTTACCGAAATGAATCATTCTCACAAATTTGTCAATTTAATTCCTCATGTCATTTACTAAAAGCAATCGATTAATTGCAACTGTGTTCGATAGTGGATTTTATGCTCTTGGACCAATAGCCATAGCAATTTTATCATAGTTTTTGTTTAAAATATAAAACACAGACGCTGTGGGAGACATTGTTTAAATATACGTTTCAAAAAATGTCAAGATCGAAGAGACAAAACGTCCAGAAATTGACAATGTTTTGTAAATTGTAACAGTGTTCTAATTGAAGCTAATTGATGTATCTATTAATTGGCAATTTAAAGGTTGAAAACAAGCCGGCATTGGCTGGAAATCGGTCATTTGACTTAAGTTTTTGGCAAACTAAAAGGAACAGTAATCTAGAATTCTAAAAGTGATTTTTTTTATGTTAGATTTTCAGTTGTTTTTTTATTTCTAGTTTTTTGAGCTATCATTAACAATTTATATATTTTTTGAAGTGGAAGATATTTATCTCATTAATTTGCTCTTTTATCTCATTATGTAACTTGTTCCTTCCCAGCTTGCTTGTTTGTTTCATATAATATTATGACTAAATCACTGAAATTCTACCACATATTGCTTGTTATTATGGCAATTTTTTTCAAATTATTTTCAATTTAATATCCCAATATTCTTTTTCCACTTTTTCTTTTCTCACTTGTTCTTCTTTTCGTTCCATTATTCTTTCTTTTCACCTTTCATTTCTTCTTGTTATTATTCTTTTTTTTTTTTTTTTGACTTGTCTATATTTGGCCTTTAAGTGCATCTACTCTATTTTTCTTCTAAATAACTTCTCCTGAGTAGAGTGCTTACACTAATGTCCATGAAATAAAATCTAAATAGTTACTAACTAATAGCTTTTATTTAGTGACTATTAGTCACTATCACTCAACTGGAACAGCTTTAGTAACAATACACAAGGGAAATCAAGTACTCAAAACCATAGAAACTTAATACTTTATTCATTGTGTATTGTTACTAAAGCTGTTTCAGTTGAGTGATAGTGACTAAAAGTCACTAAATAAAAACTATTAGTTAATAACTATTTAGATTTTATTTCATGGACATAGTGTAAGCACTCTACTGAAAGTAAATAGTAAAAACATAATTCTAATAAAACCAAGCAACTTTATCATGATAAGTAGTGCTTGAATCCACTTATAACATTGATCATTGCTTGCAAGCATTCTACCAAATTAATTCTAACATATACTTGCAAAATATATACACACCTATTTCAATTAATGTTGTCCATCTGGAATGGTTGATCTGAGACCGATAGGGATTGTGGGAGCTTGTTAAACTGCAAATGCACTATTATAATCACTCTTGAATATTAATATTTACTTCTGAAATACTGTTATCTATAATTCAGCACCATTTAAGTGTGATTAAAACAATGTATTTGGCATTTAATGAGCTCCCACAATTCCTATCGGTCTCAGATCAACCATTCCAAATGGACAACGTTAATTGAAATAGGTGTATATTATTTTTATACTTAATATTTTAAAATATAAACAGTAATTAATAGCCCGCGTATAAGAACCTGGGTTTTAACAACCGTTAGGCTAACATTTTCATTTTAAGCCCTCTCCACAATCATAAGAACCTATCAATTAAGGAGATTCCGTAGTTTTGCATTGCGCACGCTCTACTGCGCACAATTTTGACCAGCGAGAGCGCGCGCTACAGCTCGCGCACCTTGCGCGCGCTATGTCGGTATTACTAAAAGATCACAATTCGTACATTCAAAGTGCCATAGCGCCAAAACGAATACGGTGACCTATCTTTTTTATTTTATTGAATTAAAGATATCCACGTTTTCAAATACATATCTGAGTTTGAATAAAAATCTATGTCCAGATTTCGAGATATTTCAAGAATTGTGGTAATATTGTGCTACCCAGGTGTTCGCGAACGATACGCTCGAGTAACTTCGAGTATTGCTTTATCGCTATTATCTTTTAACAGGTTCACTTTTCTATCCAAGTTTTGTGTGTGAATGAAGATTTGGGGTGCTAAGATGAAATAAAACCTGATATTTCAATCCTAATATCAAAAAAGAGTGCCATTTAATCGCCTTTTATTCTCATTTTATACATCGAAATATTACTCCCGCGCGCCGTCGAAATGAGTAACTTTGACGTGATCTAGTGCCAAAACCAACACGGTGACCCCCCTTTTTTATTTTATTTTTGAAATGCCCATGTCTTAAAGTATAACTGTACAAAGTTTCAATAAAAAGTTATGTCAAAATCTATTACTACGGAATCTCCTTAAGGTTTAAGCACCATTTATATAAGAACTTTATAAGAACCTATTTAGGCTATATTGAAAAATTCATTCAGGTTCTTATATGCTGGCTATTATTGTATCTTCAATAAAATATATTTTAACATGCATTTTCTAAATATGATTTTTTAATATGTCTGGTTTCCTTGATATTTCTTATTGGTTTATTTTGTATTACGTTTACCATTTTCTAATCTTTGGTTACACAATTTAATAAGAAAACTAGCGAATACAAATTATGACATTTCGTTGTCATCACGACAACATTATCAAGTAGATGCAAAGAGAGAAATATATATAGTGCCAGGTGGACAATGGAAAAAAATACAAATTACTATTTTAACATATTTTAATATTTTAATAGATTTATTCATCATGGGTCAACAGCTGTCTTCAATCTAAAGTGTCCAACCTAAAAGAAGATCTCAAAGATGGAACCATCCTGTGTCAACTTATAGAGATAACAACTGGATCATCCAGACTTTTGTCTACTGATGACGAAAAGGTCAATCTAATGTCTCTAATATATCGTGAGAATATCTATATTTTAGTAGATTGGGATCCCTGTGTTCACAATGTTTCAGGCAATAATGCTGATTGAGATGCCTGTGTTCACAATGTTTCAGGTAACAATGCTGATTGGGATCCCTGTGTTCACAATGTTTCAGGCAACAATGCTGATTGGGATCCCTGTGTTCACAATGTTTCAGGCAGCAATGCTGATTGGGATCCATGTTTTCACAATGTTTCAGGCATTAATGCTGGGTCAGGGAGAAGACTGATAATGATAACAGTCATTATAATTTGATGAAGATGATGATGGTGGTGAAGATGATGATGATTGATAATTATGACAATTATTATGATAGTAATTATGAAGTTGGTGGTGATGATTGATTATGAGGATAATGGTGGTGATGATGGCAGACAATATTGATGATGCATGATAATGGCGGTAGTGGTGGTGGTCATGGTAATAATGGTAGTGGCCATGCAGGTGGTAAGTGATGATAATGGTGATGATTAGAAGATGATGATTGTGGTGAAGGTGATGATGATGATGATGATGATTGATAATGACAATGATGAGAGCAATGATGATGTTGATGGTTATGATTGATGATGAGGATAATGGTGGAGGTAAGTGATGATGGTGATAGGGGTGGAGGACACTTACATGATAATGGTAATGACGATGATGGTGGTGGTGTTGGTAACTGATGATAATGATGATAATAATGACAGCCAAAATAATTAAAAACTGATTACAACTAAAATACTTGAAGATCTTTTAGACTGATATAATTAGTTAGAAACTTAGCTTTCTCAACTTAGCTTTTCTATGCTGCACATTCTAACAGTACCCCAACATACAAAATAAATCATATATTTATTATCTTTCTATTGATTTTACAGGAGGGAGACAATAGTAATAATTTATCAAAAGCAATAAACTTTATCAAAGAGAAAAGCATTGAGGTCAATGATGATTGTATTGAAGGTGAGTCAGTCAAAACTAAAATTAATATGTATTTATATTCCACACTCAACACTCCCCCTCTGGAACACATAACATTTAATTACATTACTTTAAATACCAGGGGCGAATCCTAGTGCATGGCACTGGATACCCCTCTAGCACTACAATTACCCCTATTTGATTTAAGACATTTAGGGACTGGACACCCCCTTTATTTGCAATTGGGACTGGCCCCCTGACAAATTTCTGGATCCGCCGTGAATACTATACACAATATTAAAAACTGTGAAAGACCATATCATATGTGGATGAAGGAAGGGTGTAAAGGGGGTGTTTTTGTTTGTTTTTATTGCCATATCATCACTTCACAATCCTGCAGCAAGTTAATATACCATTTATTTAATAAAAAATAAGGCTTGACTGTTCAAAAAGGGGGCTGCTAGTCACCCAAATCACCCCCCATAACTCTATGCCTGCCTATAACTAAATGGATCACAGAATGTTTGATGAATATAAAAATTGTTGACTGACTAATTACTGTTAATAACCAAACGTTTTCATTTTCAGATATTAGTCAGGGTGATCTTAAAGCAATACTGGATTTACTATGGCTGATTATACTCAACTTTGATATACACAATCACAGTAAGAGAGCTATTATTAATTTTTCTCAAACTCATTAATAATTCATTATCTCAGTGATCGACCAATAACAACTTTGCATTTCAGTCACGTGCATGAAAGGTCTTGATACTGGATCAAGACATGCTCATCAAGTCACTGATCAAGACACTGTATATAGTTGTTATGTTTTAGCCTCAGGAGATTCAAAAACAAATGAATTTTAATGCGACTGAGAAGTCAGATCAAAATCAGGTCTACGGCCTTGTGCTTCCATATATAGCTGTTTCTCGGTGTTTGAATCCCCTGATCAAACACTCTCGTTTTTGATCTATAACGTCAGTATATTGTATGATCTTACCCTAAATAAATGGACTAAGTACTATACACAATATGGAGTGGCCGATCTGTATATCTCATACAGATCGGACACAAACATTGTATATATAAGTACATTTGAAAGTCCAACATTAGTTCTTTAATATTTTACTAAAATTGTCAAGATAAAAGTAAATCTGGCTGAGAAAATTCAAGTTAAAACTTATGCAAATCAGGACAAATCTGTATCGGATTTACAACCTCCGTCATGGACATGAATTCTTTTATCAATTGCTCATTAATTATTCATGAATTTTATAAGTCTGAGTGATTAAAAAATCTGAATCCAATAGGATTCGAATCCTCGTTCTTTCAGATGCTCTACCCACTGTCAGAGCTACTGGGATGTATAATATGGTGAGCTAGCATTTAGGTCATCATTATGGGATTTATAAGTGACATGAGGACTGTTTGATCTACAGACTGACAGAAATCATGTCAAAATGAATACAATTAAATGTCAATGATGATTAATGATGTCTAGACATATAATAGAAATACCTTTGACATTTGTCAGCACAAGGTAAAATTTAATAGAATAGAATAATTTAATATCAATTTATAATTATAATGATGATATTAATATGTGGCTGATTATGTGATGTTTATTATACTATAGATCGTGCAGCCTACCAGCGTTCTGTCAGTATGGGTAAGAGGTTTTTGATGGAATGGATATCAAGAGAACTACCTGATGTTATTGTGGACACAAAAGGAAACTTTGTCCAAAGGTATAACAAATATTTTTCAATTAATATTTATCTGGATGCAGGGGGCCTGGTTGTTACAATATAATGAGGCCTGAATAGTGTTTATATACCTACAATCCACCGTTAAATCCCTATCCAACAGATAAAACCTATACCAATTCTATAGACTGGATAACTCTTATATAACTTTATCAACTGAAGGCTTTTTGCAACTGGCCCCTGCATGATAATTAAAAGTTGCATTCTTGTAGGAGCTAGCTAGGCAAAGGGAAGGAAAAACACACAACTTACATAATAATTATTGTAGATGAGGCATGATCGTCCAGGGTGGTGTAGTCTTGAGAAAGACTGATGGTGTTGATGTCTGACGTTTCGACAACCTGAGCGGAAGTCATCTTCAGAGTAAAGAAAATGAAAAGACAGCGATGTTATTTATGTGTAAATAAATATATAAATAAATAACACCGCTGTCTTTTCATTTTCTTTACTCTGAAGATGACTTCTGCTCAGGTTGTCGAAACGTCAGACATCAACACCATCAGTCTTTCTCAAGACTACACCACCCCGGACGATCATGCCTCATCTACATCGATTACACCTGGGATCAGACCATTCACTCTTATAATAATTATTGTGTATCCTTAGTTTTCAGAATGGTTTTCTCCTGTCACGCATTATAACTAAGTACTGTGAATTCAAAAGTGATGACAATGAACAACCCAAAAAGGTAATGCTAAGTACTTTCCAGGGTATTATGCTGTAGGAGAACAGTATGGATGCATGGAGGTTATTTTCTTATCCTCGGCTGGTTACACTACACTTTTTGGTTTCTGCATATTTATACTCAATATGTTTCTTTGGATCCTTACTTCCCAGCTTACTCGCTTACTCGCTTACTTACTTATGTACTTTTTGCACCTCTCTCCTTATGCTTTACTTCTCTCTCTTACATTACTCCTCTTCTCATTCTCTCTCTGCCAAATCTTCACTCAATCAAACTTCAGCTCGTTTCCTCAGAGTTTTCGCATAAAAGTAGGGCTGTTTTGCAGTGTACTTCGAACTTACCTACTTACTTACATACTTTGTCACTTATACCTACTGATTTACTTTCTTATACTTACTAGATACTTGCACAATTACTTAGATAATTACTTACTTACTTACTTACTTACATTTCAGCCTATAGATGGTGAAAACATTCAAGAGTACCTTGATGCAGCGGAAAGTCAACTTGGTGTACCTAACTCTATTCTCAGGTATTAAATGACATCCTTGATACTTTTTATATTTAAGTCAAATTCATGCATTTGTTTGTCGCTGCATTCATTCATCTCATGCTTCATTCACATCCTCCCAAGCATTAAGAAATTGCATTATTTTGCACATTTGTTAATGCATTCACTGATTTATCCATAAATTTAATTTATCCGTTCATTTTAACATTCATTTATTCATTCATCTATTCATCCAGTTATCCATTCATTACCCAATTCATTCATTCACTATTAATTCATTTACCTATTCATTTGTTTTCCATTCACTCAATCATTTATTCATTTATTCTTCCATTCATTCATCCATCCTTCCATTTATTCTTCCTTCCGTTTATCCATTCATTTACTGAATTCCTTTGAATAACTATAAAATCCTTACTTATTCTATTCTTTGGACAGTCAAGAGGTGCTACACAGTGGTATAATCGACGAATACACACTTCTTATATACCTCGCTATCCTGCGCAGAAAGGTAAGGATCCCGCCATCGTTGTTTGATGAATTATTTTTACTGACATAAATTGGAGAATAAACTATAAGTATAAGGCGAAGTACATATATTTCTGCCACCTTCCAGCTCTGTCATCCCATTACTATCCTGCGCAGAAAATTAAGGATAGCGCTAACATTCATAGTCTTATTCTATCGTTGTTTTTGTATGACAGCCTAGCTCCGCTACACCATTCCGTTCCTTTCTCTTTCAGCCGTTCTTTTCAATGTCCTCTCTTGCGCTTCCCCTCATGTACCCATGTCAACGCCCTCTTGCCCATTTGATCATCGAGTCATGTTAAAATGCGCGTTATAAGCATTAAACATTATTATTATTATTATTATTATTATTATTATTATTATTATTTGTTGTCTTCCTCGCTTTCTTTCTAACTCATGAGATGCAATTTAAACAGTCTCAATCCACAATCCGCAAATGTTACCCGTCACAAAGACCACCTCAGTCTGTAAAACGGCCACCAGATATCTTATCCTAAAGATAGCCGTTCTGTTGAGTTATAGCGTTGCTTGTGTCATCTTAGGTCTGCGAGAAGAATGGAGAAGAGGTCTTCAAAGGTGGGGGTTCCCCCATAAAGAACCCCACACCACAATCTACACCCATCAAGACCACGCCCAAGACACCACAACCTGGATTGAATGGACATTCACCTTGTAAGTGATACAATTGTCACATAAATGATATATGCTAGCTATTTTAGAAGACTAAATAAATATATATTATAAGAGAGAACCACTTTAAGACGTAATAAATCGTTACCGTTCCTGGCTCATACTGAGGCAGGCTACACTCACTAAACTGTACTGGGACGTGCAAGACAACCACTGAAGACGTAACAAATCTTTACCGTTCCTGGCTCATACTGACACACAGGAGATGATAAAGAACCTGCGCTGATGATCTAACGGCAAACCCTAGCAGTTACTCTTTGTATTCTCAGTGACTGGATCCTTCTAGCACACATATACGAACCTGATAAGCCCCATGGTTGTATGCCGCGTGAAATAGAACTGCTTCACAGTATGGGTTTAATTTGCAATGACTTTTACTAGAAGGTTTATTTTATCTATTTTCTAGTATCTCCGGCCACCCTAAAGAAACTTGTCGACCAACAGACTAAATCACACGAAGCCATTCAGGTGAGTATATAGAAATTATATCCTGTTGTATGGGTAATTATAGAGTACAAACACTAAAAGTGTGCAACATAAATACCACTAAATACTGCTAAATTATGCAAATTCTTTTGTTAATTCTCTATTGTTTAATCAACACTATTTAGTGGTAAATAGTACAAAGTATTGCACACTTTTAGTGTTTGTACTCTACACTGTTCTTTTTAATTGTCTCTAACTTTACTTTACTGTTTTTCAAGACGTTGTTATGAGCTGATGAAAACTAACATGCAGTTGAAACTTTATAAATAATTTTAGTTAGAGACCAAAAATATTGTATAATTATTATATGAAACATGCAAACATGGAAATCATGAACTGCAAATTTAGCTTTTTTATATTATATTGTACCCTTCTATGAAAACCAAACAGAAGATACAATAAAACGATTACGTTTAAAAACGAGTCTTCAACGTTTATTTATACTATACTACATGTTTTTCTTCTTTTCTTCATTAAATTTTAATTATATATTAATTTGTAAAATAGTTCATATTTCAGCCGGCCCGGGGGCTGCTAGGAGTTATTATAATAAAGCTATCTATCTAGCTATCTATATCTATCTTCTTTTTCATTGGCTTTGGCTGTCCCAATACAACACTTACTATCTTATTGACAGCTCAAATCAGTTTTTAATGGATTTCTTGTCCTCGATTAGTATTTTCTAGAGCACGCATCTTTTCTAAATCATCATTTCCTTTATTTTGTTTCTAAAACTTTTATCACAGTCGGACGTCAACGTTTCCCATCAAAATTCCTTTTTCGCGAAGCTTCTGTGATGTCATTGTCCATATAAGGACATAAGTGTGTGATGTCACGATCAAACGCGAACGTTCTTTAATACGCCAAAACTTGACAGCTACTTATAACTGAACAAATTGGACTGTCATGCAGCAATATAGCGAAAATACTCTTGTTTGCAGTTGTCAGTGTCAACACTTTTCGCAAAGCTAAATCACAAAGCTTAGGTAAGGTCACCTTTAAAAATGTCCCTATATTCTATAAGGATGGAACTGATTAGTCCGAAATCTCGACTTATTAAAATCTTAGCTTTTCATACGTAGATCGAGGATACAAATTTATTTTGACATTGACATTATTAATTAAATGTTCCTAATGTGGCGCGAAAACGATACCTATAAACGAATTGGGGTTTGAAGCCCAAGTCTTCCGATTGCATGGAAGCGACTTCTTCAGCTTTAATTCAAGACATAAAATTGTTACGCTCCAGAGTATTTGCCTGAGGCATGAAGGCATTTTGATAGTTTACAAGTGGGTGCTTTATCATCCAAAGTATATTAATTGAGCTTCAGGTATTATTCACGACAACGTTAATTAGCTATATACTTATATGTGTTCCTTGTTCTAGGCTCTACAGGCGAAGCTTCAGGCGATTAACTATCATCCGTTTTCTCCCAAACTACTGAAGGTAAATATTTGGTATTATCATCATCATCTTCTTTGCCGTTATCACATCCATTATCATCATTACGATCATCATACTATATTATCATCATCGTTCCCTTGTATGTATATTCTCGTGATCGTTTTTTGTCGCCATTGTTGTTTTCGCTAACTTTTATAACTATCATGTTGCTCATTAGTAGCATCGCCATCGTTATCTTGCAATCAATTTAATTTAAATTTAAATGATTAAAAGTTTACTAAATTAAATTCAATCTGATTACCGTATATATCATATTAAAAATCATTTTTACCATTATCATAACCTCAATTATCATCATTATCATCATTATACATAACATTTTAAATAATTCTACATTCTCTTTAATAACTAGTAAATTTAAAAATGTTTTCTGTATTTCCGAATAAATATTGGTTACTTATCCATGCATATATCACATCCTTTCTTTTTTACTCCGACGAATTGCTAAACCTCGCTAAACGTCACTAGTAAAGCTAAGTTTCATTTTTCAACTATTACGGTGTTACAAAGTTCATTTTGTTGCCTATCGTTTACATTTTATACCGACAAAGCATATACTACTTTTCTTGCTAGTTTCCATTTATATCACATTCTTGATCTTCGTACTCTTACATCAATAGGATGCATGCCATGTTTACTACATATAGTACTATTGACGTCATATTAAGTTGTTGTTTTCGATCTGTTTTTTTTTTTCAATTCCCACGATTGCATGTACATGCACAATAAAATGTCTCCATAGGCTATCCAACAGCATGAAATACTACATGGTATTAGTAAACAATAACGATTATACAAAAACAAAAACATTTCACAAGGCTAAAGATTATGTAAGACGCAATAAAGGGATTATGATTTTGTATCTATCTCAAAAAAAGGATTTTAGACACGCCAGCTTTGTAAGACTGATGGTTGTGGTGATGAAGATTGTGATTGTGATTAAGATGTGTGGATGATGATGATGGTCATGGTGAAGATGGTCATGCTGATGATGGTGGCGATAATGAAGATAGTTATGATGATGATCATGGTGATGAAGATAATCAACATGAAGATGGTGATAGTGCATGGTGATGGTGGTGGTGGTGGTGAAAATGGTGATGGTGGTGTAGAGTCAGCTGTGGATGTATCGATTTACTCAGTTATTTGAGTAACCACTACTCAGTCGTTTTTGCAGCGAGTAACTGTGGATGCATCGATTTACCATTAATTTACCATAGGTGCAGCAATTTACTATCAGTCTTGTTTGCAGTGAGGAAATCAGTGTAAAACTATAAAAAGTATTTGAATTATTTTTGATATTTTATTGATAATATAATTACGTGAGAAAGTTTCATGGTTTGTATAGGCATTCATCCACCCGTGAATGCCTTTGCACGTCATGTGCCACAGCTCAGTCAAATGTAATCACTATACCTGCAGTTTGAAAACACCATACTAGACATCAAATTTGTTTCGTTTTCGTGACATCAACATTCATTAATTCTACAGTCAAACTTTCGGCCTGTTCAGGCAGACTTCGTCAGGGTAAATTAAAAGTTTTGCATGTGAGAAGTCACTGTTTTTTCACATCGAGACAACGGTGCATTAATTGGGCACTGCTCCTCTACAAATTTTGTAAAGATTTAGACTTAGGAAGGAAATGTACGATGTGTTGAAAGTGCATGGCAACTTTAGAGGTTTTTTGGTGATTGTCGACAGATGCTATGCTCTCATCGATGGTAAGAGCATCGTTTTCGTGACATCAACATTCATTAATTCTACAGTCAAACTTTCGGTCTGTTCAGGCAGACTTCGTCAGGGTAAATTAAAAGTTTTGCATGTGACAAGTCACTGTTTTTTTCACATCGAGACAACGGTGCATTGGGCACTGCTCCTCTACAAATTTTGTAAGGATTTAGACTTAGGAAGGAAATGTACAATGTGTTGAAAGTGCATGGTAACTATAGAGGTTTTTTGGTGATTGCCGACTGATGTTATGCTCTCAGCGATGGTAAGAGCATTAATATATAGTCCTTTCCTGAATTCAGTTCACTATTCACGAAACAATAGATTCATTTTGAGGCTATACAGTGAATAAATCTATATATTCACTGTATATTATCCACTCCAGCCTCAATTGGAATCTTTTATTTCAGATCAGTCATTAAAATTCGGATTCGGTAAAAGTATATTCTCTCCTTTTATAAAGATATTTTTTAAGGGGAACAACGTTGGCAAATATTATGTTTTGTTTCTAGTGAAGGAAGAGTTTATTTGGTTATTAAATGTAATAACAATATTTGCATAGTATATTGTATAATATCGTTATATTGCTTATTTTTCGTGAAAAATTAATTAGAATCCCTCCGGGGTTCTTGGACAATCAAGTCAAAACATTCAATTCATTACAAAACAGTATAGAATTGTATATATTCAACACTGTGTGAAAAATAAACAATACTTGACTGCGTGAATGACATTACCAGGATGTTTTTGACTATTACTGAAATTTAGTTCCGTTAGAAAATTAGGTTATAAGATATCGCTTTTAGCTGCTAATAGGCTCTTTGCTTTGTTCCTATTGATATAACATAGTATTGTTTTACTTGTATTATTCCTTCCTTTCTTTCTTGCTTAAGTACTTGCTTACATTCCTTCTTATTCAGAAACACAGTCGGTCTGTTAGTCACTTACTTAAATACTTACTTACGTATGAACTTACTTCTCTTCTTACTTATTTGCTTGCTTGTTTACTTTTTACTTACGTACTAAACTGTTTACTCTCTTATTTACATTATTTATTTACTTTATTTCTTACAGTAATTACTTTTTAAAAACATATTTTCTTACTTACTTACCTACTTACTTATTTACTAATTATTTACTTAATTACGTACAGTACTTACTAACTTTCTTGATTTTTCTACGTATATTATATATTTATTTTGATTTGATTTGATTTGATTCCAAAACAATAACAACCAAAGCCCTCGCTGTTAGTATATTTCTTAAGTCAAAACAGCTTGATTCGGTGGTATTTGATGTCTTTCCAATCATAAAAAGGACTCAAGAAAGTTTAAAACATTGGCGTGATTTACTCTTGGTATTTACATCAGTCACGCAAAATAGTTGTTTTTAAAAGATGCGAACCAAAAATGGAAGGAGAAAGAGACATTTTTGAAAACAGTTTAAGTGGCTCAATTGTGCTTGAGAACACTGTAACTGCTTCGCTGCTCAACCGATTCGACTTATAACATAAAGTCACAACACGAAAAATCTCGTTCATTCTTATTACTACAAAACTCAAGAAAAACACTTATTTAGTACTTATACTGCAATGTTTGTTCTTTCGCAGAGCCTTCCTCGAACTGGTGCTCCAGGAATGCCACCCATATTTGGTTTGAGCTGTGAGCAGGGCAGGCGACACAGCCATCCAGGAGTTATTGATTATAATGAAGATCAAAAAAGTCCTGACATCGAAGAGATTTATGACCGAAGTTTTTTTCACTCGATGTTGGACGCTGTGCAAGATTATATGCTTCCGAAAACTGCGGCCAACAAAGAAAAAGTGTCTGCTGAAAACGAGAAAAATAGTCTTGAAGTTGAGACAACAAATGGTGAAGAAAGTGAGGAAGCAAAAGAAGTGAGTTTGACAAGACTCGAAGAAAGTTCAAAGTCAAAAGAATTTGATGAAAAAAGTTCTGAAGTTATTGAAATGCCAGAAAAGCGCTTAGAAGAAATTTCAAAACCAGAACAACCGAACGAAATAGGAAAAGATACATTCGTCAAGGTGGATGAAAGTTCAAGGTTAGAAGAAACTGGCGAATCTGTCAGATGCAAGAAACCTCAAGGCGAATATTCGCCAACTAATTATGATGTGATAAATGGAGACACGGAGGAAAATGTCATCAATAGCGAAATCAACGAACCGACAACCGCCCCTGTTGTTAATAACATCAATAAGAACACTGCAGAAGGAACTACAACGGACGAAAACACCATTGAAACAACAGGTGAATTAGATGTAAATCCCAGTAAACGTGTGCAGTTCTCTGGGCTAGATACAGTCTTTGCGAAAACAAAGGATTTCAAGTCTCCTAATTCAACAGTTTCGGAAACAATATCGCCGAACACTTCGAGTTCGCCAAAAGATTTGTCATTTTGTGAAGATGTTGAAGAAAAAGTCCCAATGGATGGTTGTAGCGCGTTGAAAAAGAATGACTCTAGAATTGAGACTGTCACTTGGGGGTCGTCGAGTTCTTCGTTAGCTGAGCTAGATGATATGGACTATGAACCAACAAATAGCTCAGTTCTATTCGACGATGAAAATGATCAGTTTATGATGTACCTAAACTCAATCGAGCAAACGGCGTTGAAGTTTAAACTGCAGGTGGAGCAGGCAAAAATCGATACGCTTCAAATATTAAAGAAAAGGTTAGAGCAGGCTTATGAAGGGACTCCATTGGAGGAAATACCCGCCAAAGTTCACGAGAAACTACAGGAAACCATTGCACAAATAGCCACGGAGGAAGTCAAGAAATACGAGTCAGTTTTGAACGCTGATATCGAGGACGAATTTGACCAGGATGAGTGCGGCATACTCCAGCAGATGCGCGTTGAGCTCGACGCACTCTCCGCGGAAAACTGCAGGCTGAATCAGGAACTTGAGGATATGAAAAAATACGAGACAGAATACTACGAACTACAGAAAAAGATCGAAGGAATGGAGGATGGTTTGACGTCCATGAAACACGACTATGCGACCAAAAATGGAGAGAGTGAGTTCCTCGGTAAAAGAATCGAAGCATTGGAGCAAGAAATGATTTCGATGCGCGTAGAATATGAAGAACAGATACGAGAACTACAAAACCAAAACATAGATCTACAGAAAGAGTGTTTTGAGTTTGATAGCGAGAATCAAGCTCTCGAAGACGAAATCCGTCGATTTCAAATCGGTTTAACCGACAATGCAACCCACGAAGAAATATCGCAAGTCCAAGAGGATGATTACCTGGCAGAGAGAATCACTGCGGCTGAACTCGAAGCGGTCGAAATTCGCGTGAATGAGCTAGAGAGGCACAACAAAGCGCTGAAAGCAGCGGGCGAGGCTGATCACGCGGTAGTCGTCTGCCTGGAAAAAAAGGTAGAAGAACTTGAAGGAAACCTAAACGAAGCCAAATCTGCAAACAGCGATCTTCTTACTGAACTTCATGAATCACAACGACAGCAAGCATCGGATCGAGCTAAGTTAACAAGTTATAAAGAAGAACTAGAAGCTCTAAAACGTGAAAATCGTGTTCTCAAGAACAGCCTGGAAAGCGCCGAAAATGAGGTCCAGTACCAGAAACGCAAAAATGAGAATGTGAAGAAGACCAATTCTCTAACTCGCTCGCCACCGAGTTTGGGAAACAAGCGAGAAATCTGGAACGAGATTCGAGAACTTGAAAATATCTTGAAGGACGTCCAAAAAGAGAAAGTAACAATTGAGAAGAAATACCACGCATTTCGGCGAGATAGCACTGATCTTCCGAGCTCGGTATACAACACCCCTAGAAGTTCAACGTTGAATATTAGTTCGCCGAGTGTTAATTCACCAGTATCTACTTGCCGTACTTCACCCGAGTCGACTCTCTCAAGACCTAGAAAAACAACGTCCTTGTTGGAACGTGTTAATAGTTTACTAGAGAAATCGAGTTTACAAAATGGCACCACTTTACCCCATCCAACAAAAAGTCCCACGACGTCTTCGCTTAAAGAAGACGATGAGAAAAGTGTTGGTACGACGCCACGAGGTGGAAAAGAGAATGACACTGGTGATTCGAATGAGGTGAGATGATGGACATTATTGTTACAATTGTCATCAGTATTATTATCATCATTATCTTTATCATCAGTATTATCATCATCATCAGTATTATCATCATCATCAGTATTATCATCATCAGTATTATCATCATCATCAGTATTATCAGCATCATCATTATCATCAATATATTATCATCGTCATCAGTATGATGATGATGATCATCATCATCATTACCATCATCACCAGTACTTATTATGATTATCATCAGCACTATCATCAGTACTATCATCATCAGTATTATCATCATCAATATTATCATCAGTATTATCATTATCATCAGTAGTATCATTATCATTAGTATCATCAATATTACCATTAGTATATCATTATCATCAGTACTATCACCATCATTATTATCATCAATATTATCATCAGTATTATCATTATCATCAGTACTATCACCAACATTAGTATCATCAATATTATCATCAGTATTATCATTATCATCAGTTTTATCATCATCATCATTATCATCAATATTATCATTAGTATATCATTATCATCAGTACTATTATCATCATTATTATCATCATCAATATTATCATTAGTATTATCAGTATATTCATTAATATCAATGTTATCCTGATTATCGTGCATGAATCATCATTATCATTACCACCATATTAACTGCCATCACTGAAATGTATCAGTCAGTCAGTTATTATCATGATTATCGGGTTATCCTTTATCAACATCATTATTGTTACCATTATAGTCATACCTTTATCGTCATCATCATGCACCATTATGAATCTCATGGCCATCATCATCATCATCATCACAGTAACTATACCAACATCGTAAAAAAGTAAGTTGAAAAAACCTTGCAATATCATGTATTTCTAAACTAGCTCTTCTTTCCTATATTTCTTTAGCTCGTTTCGCTTCGTAGCCACGTGGGAAGTCTAGAGGCCGAAAAAGCGTCGATTCTTCGTGAATTAAGTCACCTTAGAACACCAAAGAAAGATGAAAGTTCTTGTTAGTAAGTGTTCCTAACTGATAACGAGAAATAACAAAAAGTAAACCTATATCTGGCTTTTATAATGAAAAAAGGTTGTACTTCGTTTTGCTACAAATACTACATACATTTACTTGCGTATAAAAAATGCAGTTAATACAAAGGTACAGTCCATAATCTGAATGAAGCTAGCCAGCAAAGGATGTTGGCATTTTTCTCTTGTTGTCAATCTATTCATAGCATATTTTAGCTGTACTGTATTATATGACCATAACAAGTTGTTGCAATTGTAGATGATATGAAACGAGTATTTTTTGAAAAAAACTTGTAATCAATCACAAATTATGTTCATACTACCGACATCCTTTGCAGGCTTCAGAGCGTGGACTGTAGCTTTGATTGCGACAACAATTTTTTAAATAGTTGTACATATGGCAAACTGAAATTCCATTTTCTTGGTATTCTGCAGTTTGCACAACGCAACAAACTCAAGGACAACTTTGTTTGAAAAAGATCGATATTAAATATTTATTCCCTGTCCAAGAACTGTGTGATATTGTGTTACATTTTGTAACGCAATCCAAATTTTTTAAAAACTTTTTAATACGATTTTTAAAACTTAAAAACGTGACGTTTTTAGTTTTTACCGCAATACATAACGTGATAACTGTTGAGTTGCGTGACATCCAACGTAATGTTACCATAGCATTCCATGTTGATACCGAGATTTTCACTTCATATAAGAAAGATTTCAGGATTTTTATAAAGGCTGAAAATTTTCATAAATCTTGTAGATATTTTAATAATAGTTAGTACATTATAGTATATTTAGTATTTCATAGTTATTTTCTATGCTGTAGATTATATTTAATGAAAAATACAATTCTAGTATTTATTAGCTTTAAACGTAGTGCTTGCTCTAAAGCCATGAACAATGATTATTACTAGACTGTCTATTAACGTGTAAATTTAAAAATTACAATCTTTTTCAAAAGCTATAGTTGCTAGAGTTAAAACACTCAATTCATGACTGAAATAAAAACAAAATCGTTATTAACTAATAGTTTCTATTTCGTGTTTATTTTAGTATTTAGTCACTATCACTCAACCAGAAACATGAAATACAAAAGGAAACAATGCCTCAACTTTCTTGTCTTTGATAGTGAGTAAAGCCTGGATTTCACTAGCGAAGCAACGCAAGCGCAAACGCAAGCGCAAGCACAAGCATGTGAAAAGGAGACGTGAATAAGCGCAAGCGCAAGCAAACTATTCACTAGTGCCACGCGCAAGCACAAGCGCAAACGCAAGAAAAAAGGAAATTTTTTGATACCTTGCGCTTGCGCTTGCGCTTTCGCTTGCGTGGGCGGTTTTCACTACGAAATAAGGCCTCTTGTGCTTGCGCTTGCGTCTGCGCTTGCGCTTGCGTCGCTAGTGAAAACCAGGCTTAATAGTCACTGAATAAGTAGAGTGAATTAATTTAGCTAGAGTGAACTGAGTCATTTAACCCGTGAAATAGATGTTAGACTAATACACCTTAGCAGTCTAGAAGTCCATTGTTTTCTTTTGTGTCACCTTGACTATATTTAATTTTGTTTCACGGGTTAAATGTCTTCACTATTGCACTGAGCAGCAATTTTATTTTATTTCATGGTTATATAGTTTTAGCGTTCTAGTTGCTTGTTGCTATTTTCGTTCGGTGTAAGTGGAACAATGATATTTGTACATTGTTGTAAAACAAATATACAATAAAGTACGCAGAAAATAATTATTCTGTTTATTAGTGTTGTATTTGTTTGCCAACTTAGCTGGTCTCTGGGAGAGCCTCTTCCTTCTCGAACCATCTAGCCCCTCCCCTCCCCCTTCCTTTCCCTTGAGAGCCTGCCTATGCAAGCCATATTATTGGTTGACTTTCTATTTCATTAATCAGTCCGGGAGATTACCAGTTTTGGTAATCGTTTTGTAAACACAGCTCTAACCAATCACAGGAAGAAACCCAGTCGTTACAATCAATCATCTCAGGACACACAATACATGTCACATTCTTTAAGTACTTCGCAACGCGTTAGTATAACTAGGTTCAAGTTTTGATTCCATTCACACACAATTATTACATCTCGTAGACTGGTTAACTCTATGGCTTATTTATAAGATTTTTATTTAATTCACATTCAATTACATAAGTTTCGTCGAATGTTTCGTCGAATAAGTACAGGTATTAAAAGTAAATTACAATCTAGATTTATTTTACATCATAGTTTAGTTATATTTATATTTGAATACATCGATAAATAATATAGTTTCAGTTCTTTTCCACAAACACGAGAGGACTTTCCAAAGATGCCACAATGGTGGTCCATCTCAGTACAGTCAATTGTGAGCATAAGAATATCTGTAAAAAGACATGGATGCAGAAATTATATTTTGAAAATATAGGCTATACAATCAACAAAATGTAGTCTTTCTTCGGTCGCTTACTTCTATTTTCTTAACTTGATTAAAAAGACTCGAAATCGTAACTTATTGCTAAAGAATAATATAAAGAAAATATTCACAGAATGCTATCCTTGTGTATTCCAACAGGCAAGCGAGATTTTCGCGCCATATTACGATATTAGATGACATTGAATTTTCTACTCATCGATCTTCTAAAACGGTTCTCTATCGGCACGAAACCTTCAGAATTCCGCCATTACACCTTCCTGCGATAATTTGCATAGCTAAAACCCTGTATGACATACAGGGTTTTAAGCGTACATAATGTACGCTTGGAACAAGCGATATTACTGGTTGAACAATGTTGAAGAAGAATACAGCTGAATATATTTCGTGACAGGCGGAAACAATAGATATGTGACGTCAAAACGATTACCAATTCTGGTAATCTCTCGGACTGTTAATGATATTCTGAATAAAATATCGAAGGATATCAAATACACCATGGGTGGGGGAAATTGAACTTTGATGGGATGAATAAAACTTGAGTCTGGAGACACTTCAGTAAAATAGATATATACATTTCCTTATTATGTTATTTTACACACGAGACGTGTTGAATCCTACCAACGGCGGAAATAGTTATCAAAAGAGGTGGGAACTATACTCTTGAACACTGATTCCTCAGTCTATATTGTCGATATTTATATTACCCTCCTACGTACCCCGAACACGCATTCTGCGGTCTCCCGCGCAGACGTTTTAACTGTACGCACGGCCTGTAGATTCTTATTGGTCCAAATCAAACATTCTAGACCACTATGAATGTGCTTTGAAAAGAAAACAATAGTTAAGCTATTTAACAACTAAGATGTTTTATATTAAAGCGTGCGTTTTCAAGTGATCTTTTCACCTGAGTCCATTCATTTCTCTTGGGAATAAACCTTGACTGCTTTTTACTCAAAAGTGGAGCTTTTCTAAATGCTTTTAGACTTTTATGATATAATCAATGACTTAATTTTAAGAATTTTTGAAAAAATTGCCGATTTTCGGATGAAAACATTTTAGAAAAGGCACTTTACTTCGTTGCTATGTACGTTGCCAAGATAAACAGTTTGATCAATCTGCTAATTTGCCATTGGTGACGTCATAATCAGTCGGCTAAGGAGATGAACAAGAGTTGAAGAAGACCTTGAAACTCTCTATAAAAGTTAATTTTCTCGCCTCTAACAGCAATTAGAACAGCTTCAGAGGCTAAAGCCTCGAAAAGGGAACATGGCTGCACCGATTGTCACTGTGTTCAGGAATGGAGACGCTACATTCCCAGGGAGAAAGTTGGTCGTCAACCGACGACAGATACGAACTATGGACGCTCTCTTAGATAAAGTGACCAAGGACACACGTATGATGCATGCGGCTAGGACAATAAAAACACCAACTGGAAAACACACTATTAAACAACTAGATGGTCTAGAATCGGGAGGATGTTATGTTGCGATGGGAGCAGAGAGATTCAAGCGCTTACCGTAAGTATAACTATAAAACTATTCGTCTTTCACGATTAATGTTGTTGTTTGTGAACCACTTCAACTACTTGTAGAAATCAAACTAAATTTCGCACTTCTTTTCGTTAGTTATACTGAGATTAAATCTCTTCAAGGCAACAATACTCCACGGAAAGAAATTGAGGTAAATATTTGAGTTGGTTTGAGTATCATTACTATAGCGATATTTGATCATTGCTAAGTAATGTAAATCAAACAAACGAATTGTGTTTTATTACGTCTATATTTACTTTCTAAACTCTAACTATTAGAACAATATTAAGTTTTTGACGTCTTTCAATTAATGCTGTGGATTTTTGATTACCCTCTAATTTCCGTATTTGACAAATTATCGAGGTATATTTTTCAAAATTCGTCATATACGTTCAGTTTGAAATGAAGTTAATAATTAATGACGCTAAATTTGATTTTAAACGTTTTTTTCTAGCAATTAAATAGTTAAAGCCAAATTAGAATATTTTTAAACTCGTTAATTATGTTACAAAGTTGTTGTTTTTATCACAGATTTAATTTTTTTGGTAAGTGACTAACCAAATTAAAATATTTTTAAACTCGCTAATTATGTAGCAAAGTTGTGTTTTTTTTTATCACAGATTTAGTTATTTTGGTAAGTGAATAAAAACATGCTATGATTCAAATGCTTTGAATAAAAATTATATTCACTGACAGATATTTTCCAAAGGTTTGTTTTGACGTTTCCAAAGAAATAATTAAGCAGCTTCTTCCTTATAAAATAATAGTTTAACTTTAGACAATAACGTAAACAGCTGAAATTATTTTTTTTGTGCTGTTTTTCTATTAAAAAAGGAAATTAATTAAATGAAATCATGCTATTTTGGCAAACAAATCGATGAGTTCCTCAACATCTATCAAAGTATATAATAAATGTCATTTATAATACCATATTTTTTTGGAAAGAACATCAATTATATTTATTTCTTTTTTTTTTTTCTAAGAAAAAAAGGATGAAAATTAAATATGTTAATTATCAATAAACTGCCTTATAATTTACTTCGTAAAATTACTTGATTCTGAATTGGACGATAGGAGTCTGATTGGACGATAGGAGTACAAATATCTTGTAAATTGTACTATGCAGAGTAAGTACCTACGGCACCAACAGTTTTTGCCCAATCAGAGCATGTATTATATATATTATAGCCATTATATTTTTGTGTGATGTGTGAATATTTTCTCTATATTAATTAGTAATTATATGATATTTCTTACTCTTTTACAATTAAGTTGCTATCTGATATACTCAGTAACGATCGGATATCTGGCAAATCATTGATTATAATGATCATAGTACCAGGAATGATAGGTAATATAATGAAATTTGTAACACCGTAAAAAAATATTAACTTAACTTTACTGACGTTTCGAGCTTTAGATCTTCGTACCAGGAAGTTGAATTTGTAAATCAATCAGAAATGCATTTGTATGTTCTTCAGTCTATAATATACAGAATTAAGCTGATTTAATTGTTTTGTTTGTTTTCAGATTACTCCAGTCAAACACAGTAAACTTCAGATGTCAGCTCGTGCAAGAAAAGTAGCAGACGCACAATCACATAACCATAAGACTATACAGTAAGTGTTACATACTTCTAATTTGTTGATAATAATAACTAGACGCTCTAGGAGCGTGATGTCGGGCTAGTGATAGAATCAACACAGGCCGGCCCTCTAGCCCGACTAATAATATAATAATGAGCTCTACTTCAAGAGGGTTAACACTGTCTTATAATCTTAAAATTGATGAATCGGTGGTCCTCAATTGTGAGGTTATATAAACATGGAAATTTTCGATTCAAGTCATATGGGTGTCATTGTTTCTCTTTATCTGCACCTGAACTTTGGAATGCTCCCCCTCCTGTTTTAAAAACTGCACCATGGTTGTCTAGATATAAATCTTCTCTCAAAACATATTTATTCTAGAATGCATATAATTTGTCAATAATACCTACATTGTGTATATATAACTAACAATATTTTATGTTATGCGCCTAGAGCTTACCAGGACTAGGTACCATATAAATATATACATTATTTTTTATTATTATTATATTATGGTAATATATAATATGATATTTTGATTGACTGTCTGGGATGTTATTCCTCAGTGTGTTTCGTAATGGTGATGACTTATATCCATCCATGAAGATGCTTCTTGACAAGAGAGATCTTATTTCAATGGACAGAGTAAGTAAACTGTCTAGTCTACTGACAATTGATTGCATTAAAAACATATAGCTTATGTGCAATCATTTTTTCGTCAGGGGAGAAAGCCGGCACAAAAAACGATATAAATTCAATTAAACAATTGCCAAATAACCGTTTTTGCGTTGTTTTTTTTGCATTTTTTTAGTCTGGGATAGGGTGTACAATTCTTAGGTTTAGTCTGGGGTAGGGTATGTGAAATCAAAATTCTAGGTCTGGGATAGGGTCAGGGTTTTGAGGACCCGGCGGTACACCCCCACCCAAGTTGGGGTGGTAGTACCCCCACCCGGGCCTGCAATATTTAATATCTAATATTTTCCCGGACCATTGATGGTTTACATTCATGAGGGCTAGTCAAGTTAGTATGAGGCAGTCACTGATCGAGGGTGGTCATGGTCAGGACTTGTTAGGTCCTCTGTGGTACGTTCTTTTAGGTCCAGATTTGGAAGACCCTTATGAGGGGTATGATGGTCTGGTTAGTTTGCGAACCCCTGAGCCTCCCACATGAAAATCCAATGCTCTACCAATAGACCTCTTTACCTTCCTTGTTTGTTGTCCCATTTCAGATCAAGTGATGTTACCCTTGGGAATTGTTTCTTTCACATTCAAATGATATAACACGTTCATCATAAAAGAACAATTCTCAAGGGAATGACACATGGGCAATTTGCATATACGGAGGTATTAAAAAGGTCTATTGCAATTGAGCGCCAGTTACAACTGGGATTGATGCATATACATTACTCTCATTGTTTATAATTATATAATAGAAATATCTATCATATGATTATTTAATTTTTAATGTAATTCCTTTTTCTTGTAGATACTCAGAGTCGTAACAACCAAAGTTCGTCTCCAATCTGGTGCAGTTTTCTGGTAAGATTTAATTATGCTGCTTATATTAATAATGATGGCTATCATGATAAAATAGTGCTGACAACAATAGCATCACTGATGATGATAATCAACAACGATGTTGATAAATATAATGATCATAATAATGACTCAGCCCAATGGACATATTATCAGACAAGTTAAATTAATCAATATCGATAGGTAATATAATGAAATTTGTAGCACCACAAAAAATGTTGACTTAACTTTACTCATGACGTTTTGAGCTTTAGCCCTTCCTCAGAGTAAAAAGGCGAAGGGCTAAAGCTCGAAATGACATATATTGAGTAAAGTTAAGTCAACATTCTTTACAGTGTTACAAATTTCATTATATTACCTATCATTTATATCAAACACCGACGCAGTTTATACTAGTTTACTCGCTAGTTTCCATTTACTCAATATTGACATGTATGTGTGTTTGGTACTAGGCTATTCACAGTAGATGGTAAAGAGATCAAAGAACCAACTGAGCTTGAAAATGGAGGGCAATATGTTGCTGTAGGACATGGGAAAAAGTGAGTACTTGCATTATTACCACCCAGGTTGAGAATCTTGTTAAGATCTTGTAAGATCTGGTACTAAAACCATGGCAAGTATATTTCTTGGAGATCTTGAGAAGATCTTTTAAGATCTTTAATTAAAATTAAATCTTGGCAGAATCTTGAAAGTTCATGCAAGTCCTTGCTATTTGAGGGTTACATGCCAAGATCTTGTAAGATCATACCTGGATTGATTTTGCCTAGATCTTGTAAGATCATGTCTGGATTGATCTTACCAGGATCTTGTAAGATCATGCCTGGATTGATCTTGCCAATGTCTTGTAATATCATGCCTGGATTGATCTTGCCAAGATCTTGTAAGATCATGCCTGGGTTGATCTTCCCAATGTCTTGTAAGATCATGCCTGGATTGATCTTGCCAGGATCTTGTAAGATCATGTCTAGATTGATCTTGCCAACGTCTTGTAAGATCATGTCTGGATTGATCTTGCCAACGTCTTGTAAGATCATGTCTGGATTGATCTTGCCAACGTCTTGTAAGATCATGCATGGATTGATCTTGCCAGGATCTTGTATGATCTTACGTGGATCTTGGTGAGATGTTCAACCATTTAACTTAATGGATTTGTTTTGTGATAGATTCAAGAAAGTTGCGTATACTGATGGTGGCAACCTGTTGTCTCCTAGAAGGTAATTATTATCTTCAAACAAATACAATCCCCTTACCACAATATTTAATACTAGAGGGAATATAATAAGGTACTTAGGTATTAAGCCTATGAAACAAAATCTGATGGTCAAGTTAAGGTACAAAAGAAAATTCAGAGGAATTAGAGTCTAATTGAATGAACTAATGTATATCTATGGAAACTAGTAAGTAAACTATTATAGGCTGTGTCGTCTGTAAGCCGGTTTACTCCAACGAAGGGCTAAAGCTTGAAACGTCAGTTAAGTTAAGTCAACATTTTCCATGGTGTTACAAATTTCATTATATTACCTATCATTTATAATGTATATCTATATATAGTCTAAATGTGATTTCTATGGTATAGTTTCTTCACTATATTAGTTTTGCATATAATAATACAATATCATCATCACCATTGGTATCATCAATATATCACTGTCGTCATACTAATTGATCAATTATTTTTTTCAGTCGTGCACCAACAAAGACACACAGTAAGATTGCCAATTCAAGACCTAATAAGTCCAACAAAACCAAAGTATGAACAATTAAAAATCAGAACAATGATCATTCAAATGGTTCTACGTACAGTAAAACCTCTCCACATTGGACAGCACTGGGATAAAACAATGTGCAGTTTAGCGGGGGTTCTTAAAGTTATTGAGGTTTCATTTGAAAATTTGGGGCAAAAAGATCTGTCTGTTTTTTTTTTTATAGAAATCCAGTTTTTTAAGGGTCACAAGAAAGAGTGTTTCCTGTGATATCCAAAAACAGAAAAGTTAGTTGAAAAAAACAAGGTGCAGCCAAGTTTTTTTAACCAACATCAAAGTGTTTGGATAAAGGAAGAAACATTCTTTTAGGTGCTTGATCTGGCTTCTCAAACCATTAATAATTCTTGGAGAAATTCACATATGCAAACCTAATCCCCCCCCCCCCCCCTGCGATTTCCTTTGTTTTGTTCTCATGAATTTTTAATGAGTTTGAAAATAGATCCCGGTTCCACTGTGTTATTTAGATTTAGTCTAACTTTCAAGAAAATCATGCAAATGGTCTCCTGGATATTACAATTTGCAGAATGCAGCTTCAAAAGGACATAAAAGAAAATCCTCATCAACATCAAATAGTCAAGCCAGTTCTCATGAAGAACATCACCCAGCAAGAAGACCAACTGATGAAATACAAGAGATGATAAAAGAGAAAATACAGGAAGAGTTTATTGCTCAACCACCAGCACAGCGTAGTCCAACTCCTACTAACACAGAGAATGTTTATCAAGCAAGTGGAGAGAATAAGGAAAAGGCTAGAGAAGTACAAGATGATAGGGGTAAGTTGGGAAGAAACATTCCCTAATATCATTGCGAATACTACACATTATCTAGTACTGTACTATACACCCTTTCCGAGAAACTTAGTCACCCATGAAGTGAAAAGCCTATAAGCTAGTAGCACAGGGGATTATGGGTTACCTATGTATAGTTTATTAGAATGCAGGGATTTCATGGCCACATTGCTACACTTGTCAATCTGTTATTGAGAAATGTCCATTCTGACTTATCAAACAACAAGAAAGGCATTCCGATTGCACATTTAGTTTCTGAACTGATTTATGATCCTTTGTACCATTAGCTTGTGTGCTTTTCACGGGTGACAAACTTTCTCGGAAAGGGTGTATATACTCCTGTAATATTTACCTTCATTGCACAGTTTCATTGAAAGCTTTATGGAGTTATACAAGTCCAAATTACTTTAACATTGAATTGATACTTTACCATCCATTAAAATAATGTTGTTGTTTGCTTGATGTTGTGTAGAAGTCAGAGAAGACAAACCAATAGATCAAATGGCAGCTGAGGAAGTTGAAGAAGAGGAGCTAGAAAACGAAACAGATAACAACAAACAAAATGTAAGTAGTATATCCCCACACAACAGCTACTTGGGAAACCTTGAGTGAAGAAATATTTTTTAGGAATACAGTGATGTAAGGTGTAATTTCATTCAAACAGGATAGTTGTGTCTCATCATGTACATTGTGTACCTTATCCGTACTAATTTTCGCGGGCACTTCATTTCGCAGGAATTTTTCGCGGGCATTAATTTTCGCGTTTTTGCCAGAAAAATAGATTTAAGGGCATTAAATTGTTTTATTTTTTGCGTAAACGTTTTTTCGCAGGTCTTTAATTTCGCAATGTTTTACAAATCGCGAAATTATCTGTTGTTGCTGCATGTGTCTTTCATGTGGTCATTAATCATGTTGTTGTTGTTGTTGTCATTAATGTTGTGATTGCTGCTGTTATTGTCATTGGTGCTGTGACCATTGCTGCCCGTTGTTGTTGTTATTACTGCTGCTGTTGTTGCTGCATGTGTCTTTCATGTGGTCATTAATCATGTTGTTGTTGTCATTAATGTTGTAATTGCTGCTGTTATTGCCATTGATGTTGTGATCAATTCTGCTGTTGTTGTTGTTGATGCTGCTGCTGCATGTGTCTTTATGTGGTCATTGCTCATGTAATGTATTATGTTTTTTGTTCATAAAGTAATGCTTGTGTTCATCTCAGTACATATCATCATTCCACGAAGGTTTAGACAATCCTTTAGAGTATTCATCACTCAACCAACACCACAGCCCTCCAGTCGATTCCCAGTACACCTCATTTAACCAAGAAAAAAACAACCCACCTGCGTCATTTGATCAAGTTATAGATAAAGGTTTGTTAGGCAGATGGCAAAACAGATTAGTAAAAACTAAAGATGTAACGAGAATTATTGACCCGGAAACTATAATGTAGAAAACTGAGTAATAATCGTTTTGTTAGTTGGCAATTAAACTTAGTAGCTTAGAGGGGAAGAGGAGGGAGAGAGGGACTTGGGGAGAGAAAGGCGAGCCTGCCAGTATTAAACTCCTTCTTTTGCTCTAGCTTCCCCATCCCCTCCCCTCTTCCACAAATCCACGAAAAGTGACTATGGAATCCGTCCCCAAGCAACCTCGCGTCATGTATTCCATGCCTTACATGGGGCGAATATATATTATATAACCTACATGGTGGAACGCAAATAAACAAAAAATACTTATCAATATTTTGTAGGATAAAAACGAAGCTGAAAAGGAAGACGAGGCCAAAAAAGATGAGGAGAGATCAAACTCTGGACTTGGGGGCTTTCTCGGAGACCTTATTGATGACGTAAGAGAAAAATTCGATGATGACGACGACGACGATGACGTCAAAAAGAACAGCACTGATCAGGCTGACAAAGACGACAGTAATCAGGCTGATAAAAACACCACTGGAAACGATGGATAACCCGTGCAAGGTTCAAGGAATATCAGTTATTTATTGTACAAAGTCGTTGGATAACCAGATTAAATCCAGTCGTTCATAACGTTATATTTAATATATCCGTACATCATTGTACATAGTACACCTATTTTAAAAAGGGTTGTCGGAGTGAACGGAAAATGACGAGCGGTGAACCGACACGACCGAAAGGAATTGTGGTTATTTTTGATGTCAGAAAAAACGAATTGAATCGAGTATATATAATACCAATATTAAATGTATTATCATTAATTATTTATACCATTTTGAATTCCACTTGTGCATACTATTAATGAAATTGTGCTTTAACTGAATCTAGAAAACCACTAGCATATTTTGTATGCACAACCACAAATCATTACGGTCGTGCAATCACCCTAAGTCGGTCACTTCGACAACGTTTTTTTGACATTTGGATTTTTAGTTCAATTTGCGCGCTTTTAAATCCTTGGATATATACTATTACTAGCTACGTCTTTGTGTATGTGTCTACTATATTTCACCTCTATTTCAAAGGACAGTTACTAGCTAACTTACACTTCGATATTCTTTTACAGTAACTCAAATATATAAATTTAGTGCAAAACAAAAACGTTTAAGAACAGCAACTATAAGGCGCATCAACTCAGTTTTAATTATCACAAATAAAAATGACGCTGTCGGCTTATTATAATTTTTATGGCTTTGCTTTGCGCTACAAGTTATTTTTAGAGATAAATTACGCGCGTATTCGCGAATACGCAGGAGCCGTTTATTAACGTAATGTTAAAATGACACTATCGGCTTATTATAATGGCTTTGCTTTGCGCTACAAGTTATTTTTAGAGATAAATTACGCGCGTATTGGCGAATACGCAAGAGCCATTTATTAACGCAATGTGAAAACATACTATAGATAGATATTGCACACATATATAGTCCATATAACAAATATGTAATTTAAATAGCTTTTTAATAAACCTTTTAGTTTATTTGAACTGTTTGCACAAGAAATAACAAAAAATAAAAAACAATTATGTATCGCGAATTGGGTGTCAATTTTATCGCAATGTTTTCATCATCATCATCCAGTCGAGCTTGCTCGGACTCTCAAAACCCTGTCCCTCCAACCGCTTCTATCCTGCATTGCCGCGGGCAGTTCTTCTAGTAGCCAGCCCGTGTTTTCATAATTTACTTTTATTGTTGTAGTTTCATTTTTCCAAGGTAACTCAACTAAGAGAGTGCATGGGAGCGCGACTTGGAAAAGGAAGGAAAATTTTGGAAAATCAATTGCAGATTTTGTAATAGTCAAACAATAATTTTTTTTAATACATTAGAACTAAAACATAAAACACTGTCTATTATAAACTAATTTGTACAAAACTTTTAAAGTTGAAAAATAACCTCTATATATTAAACTACATACTATCTACAATTCATACAGATTTCAAGGAATATTTCTCATTCAATTTAAAAAATGTTATCAAGTAGATCTAAAGACAGCTGAACTGGATAAACTAAGGTGATCGGTATACATCTATTTCAAAAATCGTTGTCAAAATCAAAGCTATTGTCCACTCTGAAGCCTGCAAAGGATGTCGGTATTTTCTTCTCTTCTCAATTTATTCATAGCATATTTTTGCTTGTGCGTGTTTGTGTTATATGACCAGCAACTAGCTGTTGCAGTAGATGATGAAACAAATATTTATTAAACAAAAAACGAGTTATAAACCAACAATTTATGTTAATGTTACCGACATTCTTTGCAGGCTTCAGAGTGTAGACCTTCGGCTGCGACAACGATTATTGAAATAGGTGTAGATTCACCACTCCAGCCGACAACTTGAATCTATATAAATCTATATTGTTCCATGGTCAGTCATGCGAATTCTAAAAGAACTATTTTTGGAGGGTGGCGGTGGATTTAAAAATATAACTACCCATTTCAATGCCAAAACACTGGCAGATCGACACTGTTCAAGTAAATTAAACCTGCAAATATTCCATGGGTAAAAAAAAAACGTTCTTGCCCTTTTATTGGTGTGAGTCCCCTGCCTAAGGTAAATACTGAGATTTGACATATAATAGATATTATACTAAAATTTAAAAATTTGGTCAATGATCGTAAAAGTACACTTTCGTATTTCAATGATATGATATATGGTTTCAATCAGTATCTCCCAAATATATCGATCATAATTGTAAATGTTATCAATTTTTCTGTCTTTCTAAATTAGTAATAAATAAAATCACAAAAGATCTTGAGAATTTCCCCATGCATGGGAGGGGTAAGTAACTTTGGACTCTAGTGAAGTGAACTAATTCTCTCTTTAGAAAATGTGCAGAGTATTTTGTGTCTCTTCTGGTTTGGAATATTCGTTTGGTCCAGTGATTCCATGGATTTCTCTGAGGTATTCTAGTAGTTCTTGCTTCTCGTTGTCTGGCAGAAAGGAAGCCCTAGCTGCATTAAATGTCTAATGATGAAAGAAATGGTAAACTGGTTATACAAAAAAAAAGAAGATAGTACATATACTGTACACTTAGATTCACTCAACCATCACTACTACACTACTTTGCCAAAGCAAATTTTCTCTCGTTCCAGTGTACCCAGGGGGTAAATTTGTTGAATTGATGAGACAAAATGTGGTTGAGGCTGTGGCTGTGAAACATCTTTTTGGCCCCTGAGTAAACTGGAACGAGAGCTAGGTTTAAAGGTAAAATGTTACCAGTTGATAGGTAATATAATGAAATTTGTAACACCGTAAAAATTTTCACTTAACTCTACTGACGTTTCGAGCAATTCTCCCTTCATCGGAGTCACTTCAATTCGGATGAAGGGCTAAAGCTCGAAACGTCAGTAATTAAGTAAAGTCAACATTTTTTTTACAGTGTTACAAATTTCATTATATTAGCTATCGTTTATATCAAATACCGACGCAGCCTATACTAGTTTACTCGCTAGTTTCCATTTTTCCATTTGCCGCCAAGGAAATTTAATATTTTTCTCATGTATTTGTATTTCACTTATACACCGAACGCATTTCAATAGCTGTTATTACAGTTATATGCAAATGATTTCAAACAATGGATTCAAATCGAGGCTTTCGGGCAAACCTATTGTTTTCGCCCGAAAGCCTCGACTTCAATCTATTGTTCAAAATCATTTGCATATAACTGTAATAACAGCTATTGAGTGACTTACTGCTCTTGTCAGTTCGGCTGCATTAAGTCCAATTTCTACAAATGAGACTTTGTATTCCTTTTCTTGATTGGTATTGCATACCAAGGGATCATCTGAATTGATGGAATAGTTTAATCTGTCTTCTGCAAATCTTGAGAAGAAGAATACACAATTTTATAGTTAAACTAAGTCAGTATGCATAATATTTGTGTTTGTTTGCTTGATAAATTATTTGTTTTTATTTTTCTTCATCCTTCAGACAAATATAGTATTATATCCAAACTGGCCTTCATTCACGGTTCACTGATTAAGAATGAGAGAAACTGGAAACCATTGTCTCGTATGGTTATCCAGTTTGGTGGAACCGAATGAGAAGGTCAGTTTGGATGAAAGCTTTTTTGCTGGGTTGGGTAGGAAAAGAAAAACACACCTCCCTAGTCCACCCCCCCCCCCCTCCCCCCGTTTTATAACTGCTTTATATTTAGAGTTATCTAGATCCTAAGAAAAGAGCACTAATTCTGAATATGTGGCTCTTTAAATAACCTGTTAAGTTATTCGGTGTGACATTCCACCTATTTGCACGATTTATTTGTTCTTAATCCGTTCCCGTGAATTCAATCCCAGTTTGAATAGTCGATCTTTCTGCTTAAATTATTTCTTATTCCTTTTCTTCCCTTCCATTCTCTTATTCTATTCCTTTATTCCTTCATTCCTTCCTTTTTTATTTCCAACCGTCCTTCCATCTCTCCTTTGTGCCTTTCTTAACCTTTCCATCTATCAATACTTCTTTCTTGTTTTCTTTCTTCCCATTCGTTTTCATTTCTTTCTTGCTACTTTCCACATTCCCTTTTGTTTTCTTTCCTTCTCTTATGATAAAACTTACTTTCTGATAGGATGATGACTAAAGGGTGGTTTCACTGCTCCTGTAAGCAGACTGGATGTAGGGCATACCTGAATTAAATAACAAGATAGATCAATGACTGAACAAAAAAGTGATGCACTATATTGAATAGAGTGATTGATCGGTGGATGGAACTAATGAACAGACAGGTGGATTGATGATCAAATGAATGAACTAATGAATGAATGCATGCATGGATGGATGGATGAATGAACAAATGCATATATGAATGGATAGATAAATGAATGAATGAAAAAATGAATAGATGGATGGATGGATGGAAGGAAGAATGAATGAATTGATAGATGAATGGATGGTTGAATGAATGAAAAAATGAATGAATGGATAGATGCACTGATGAACAAATGAATGAATGGATAGATGAATGGATGGATAAATGAATGAAAAAATGAATGAATGGATAGATGCACTGATGAACAAATGAATGAATGGATAGATGAATGGATGGATAAATGAATGAAAAAATGAATGAATGGATAGATGCACTGATGAACAAATGAATGAATGGATAGATGAATGGATAGATGAATGGATGGATAAATGAATGAATGGATAGATGAATGGATGGATAAATGAATTGAATGAAAAATCGAATGGATATGAATAAGTAAATAGATGAATGGATAGATGGATGGGTGAATAAATGAACAAACTAATGAAAGCATCAATAAGTGAATAGAGGGGGAGAGAACAAGTGAGTAAATCAAATGATGATTTTACTTAAGTGGATGAATGAAATCAATGAAAGAATCATTACAATTAATTTATAAATGTTTGAGTATGTCATCAATCAACAAAAGGATGAGATGAGCTTCATATTCACCATACCTCTAAATGCACCTCATTATCTATTATTTCTTTATACAATTCAGGATCCTCTAAAATATGATAGCCATGTCCAATCCTTTCTGCATGAAGTTGAGTTAAAGCCTGATGAAAAGACATACAAATCAATATCATATCTCATATATTAATATGTAGTATTACATAAACATAAACGTAATTCTCATAATTCTCCCAAATGCATTCATATCCCATTCCCTTTCTACTTCCCATTCCTCCCATTCCCATTTCCATTTTCACTTATCAAAATTCCTTTCTAATATATGATCACGTAGTATAATTATGTAGTTTAAAGTTTGTGGTCAATTCGATTTTAATGACTTTTTCACAAGATAAATAGAAAAATGCAAAATAATATCCACCTCCAGTAGATGCATGGTTGTACGTTGTGTTGATATTCATCTTAACAGACACACTTCATCAATGCAGTTACAATGACAAAAACTTTGCATTATGATGGGTTAGCAGCCTGAAAGCTATTTATGGAGGGTGATATCGCTGTAGATTTTATGTTTTATTTCAAATTAATGAGACCCACAATTCCCTTTGGTCTTGGAATGCACTATTCAGTACTCAACGTTTTTTGAATTAGCTGTATAATATATAACCTTAATCGGTATTGATATTGCTAAAAATCATCAACAATCGATTGACGTACCACAACTTAAATGACAGCAGACAAATGTCATTATAATGGCTTTGCCTAATGCTGCCTATCAATTTAATAAACTATATATAAAATAAGCTTACTTCTCTAACACTTGCTGCAGGACCAGCCTCTCCAGCATGAAC
Source organism: Metridium senile (assembly GCA_949775045.1). Lineage (NCBI taxonomy): Eukaryota > Metazoa > Cnidaria > Anthozoa > Actiniaria > Metridiidae > Metridium > Metridium senile. The sequence goes on along the minus strand of OX459101.1, from coordinate 9,170,057 downwards.
TGTTCTATGTATTCCAAGTCTTTTTGCCTCCTATAGCAAACAATAATATACAGACATACAATCAATAACAATGACGATAATTTGATCAAATATGCACCATATCATTTTTTAACTGATGGATTGTTTGGATTGGCTTTGGGAAGACTGTGGTGACAGACAACAGGTGAAATTGAGGGGGAATCTGGAAAAAAATTTACAAGAAAAGGGGGATGTGAATTTTTTTATCAGAAAAGTGGGGGGGATACCAAGGGGGGAGTGGATAAATTTTTATTCTTGAGAGGGGGGATTGTTAAATTTTTTGAGAATTGTGAGGGGGGTGTTTTTTTTTTTAGCATTTAAAAATTTGACCTCCCCCCCCCCCCCTTTGCCATACATAATGAACGCAGCCTAATAGTTTATAGTTATCTTTCCAGTAAATATTTTGTCATAAAAACATCATAATTTTTACAATAATGACAATATTAATGTTCAGCTAGCATACAAGAGGTTTAATACTGGTTCAAATCCATGCAGTCAGGGACCGTTTTTTTTTTGCGAAACAAAATTGCATGTGTCTATTTTACACTTTAAGTTATCATATATACATTCCAACTTCACTCAAAAATTTGACATTTTTTGAAATTTTCAACAGGTGGGTCAAATATGCAAATTTTGGTCATTTTATAAGATTTTTCAAAAAATGCATATAATATATTACTATCTGATTGAGGGTCTGTTTCACATGAGGTTATTCCTGAATCAAGTAGCAATCAAAAGACATGACCAAGTTCAATGAGTAAAAAATTTGAAAATTTCAACAGGTCCCAATTTCAACAGGTCCCAATTTTGGTCATTTTCAAAAAATGCCCATCACTATCTGACTGAGGGTCTGTTTTTCACCTGAGATTATTACTAGATCAAGTAGCAATCAAAAGGGATAAGAAAATGACAAAGCTCAATCAACAAAAAATTCGAAATTTTTAACAGGTCCCAGCGGGTGGGGGGAAAATGACAATTTTTGTCATTTTACAACTGAAGATTTTTCAAAACATCCCTAAAACTATCTGATTGAAGGTCTGTTTGTGATTTGATTAATCCTAGAATGATTACCAATCAAAATAGATTTGATAATTACCAGCTTCACTATATCTACACCTACATGCAAGGATGCTGTCAATGAAAAAAGAACATTAGTAATTTAGTAACAAAGGAATTATATCTGGAATAACAAAAGAAAGAGTTCAGCTTAAGTGATCTTCTTTTGTTTTTAATTAATTCCTTTCCCACTAAATTACAAAAGTCAGGATAATGTTCTTGCAACAAAACAAAATGACCTCCTATACCAACATATGTGGCTTCACAGCTCACTTGGTAGAGCATTACACCGGTTCTGCAAAGGTCGTGGGTTCAAATCCCTTTGAGTCCCGAAATTTTTTTCGGGCTTCTATAATAATATTGCAATTACATTAATTGCTTTATATTCTGCAATGATCATACTCATACACAATTAGGTGTTATGCACAATTTATAAAAATTATATAAAAAATCACCTCAAAAGCCATAACATGTTCTTTTGCAGCGGGTTTTTCTCCAACTGCTTCGTCACCAGCAAGGTCAATCCCAACAACACCATATTCTTGGTTCTTTTCACAAAGTTTAATCACATCAAGAGACCATTCTGGTAAATCAGACAAAACACAATTTAATTAAACGCTTATAATTAATATATTAAAAAATATTGTTATATTTGTTTAATTTTATTTAATACAATTTATATCTATTTCCCAGGGGGGGTACTACCACCCCAACTTGGGTGGGGGTGTACCGCCGGGTCCTCAAAACCCTGACCCTATCCCAGACCTAGAATTTTGATTTCACATAACCTACCCTAGTTAAGACTAAACCTATGAATTGTACACCCTATCCCAGACTAAAAAAACACAAAAACGGTTATATTGCCAATTGTTTAATTGAATTTAAATCGTTTTTTGTGCCGGCAGAAAATGTAGCCTAGCAGGCTAACAAAACAGACAAAATGTCAAAAAGATACCCTATTCCAGACAAAAACCTTACTGTACCCCAGAAAAATTGTAAAAAAATGATACCCTACCCCAGATCTAAAAGCCGAAAAACCATACCCTATTGGGCGGCACATACCGGTATAGCAAATATAGGGGAGTACCCCCCCCCCCCCCCCCGGATCTATTTATAGTACCTAGAAACTTTATTTATAAGGTTAACCATGAAATTATAGGCTTAGCAAGCAATTGTCCATTTTCATGATATGACAAAATAAGAAAGAAAGTAAATTGTTTTTAGTTAATTTAGTTATAAACATCCTTTTACTCCGATAAAGGGCTAAAGCTTGAAACGTCAGTAAAGTTAAGTCAACATTTTTTATGGTGTTACAAATTTCATTATACTACCTATATTAGTTAAACACTTTAAGCTGCAATGTATAAAAAAATTAGGTTAAAAAAAATTATTATTTTTTAATCTAATTAGACACTCACCAGGTTTTGGTCTTATGCAACATAAAATTGATCTTGCTATTATATTGAAGTCCACTTCACCCCTTCTAAAACCTCTGTTTACTGCTTTGACAACTTTTTCTGGGGTAACATTTAATGTTTTAGTTTCTTTAATGCCGTCAAAGCCACAGTTTGCTAAGTAATGAGGAGCATATCTTCCCTCAAAATAAAATATACCATTTTCAGCTTGGTCTTCGCATAGTTCATAAGCGATTCTTTCTATTGCTCCTTCATCTCCCCTGAAAAAATCAAAAAGAAATTAATTTGTAGTATATAACCACCATTTAGATATATTTAATTACCCACCAAACTAGTAATTAAGTAAAAAATGGGAATTTGTCAATAGCATGAATTTATAATAAGCAACAAAGTGTTCAGTTCACTATTAAGTGGGGGATTGACTTTACCATATTAGGTAGCGTTGCTTTTGGTCAATATTGGCTATCGGGGAAGCTAGCTAACAAAGTTGTCAGGAGGGTGTCCCAATTGCAAATGAAGGGCTGTTAAGGTATTGGAGGGTGTCCAGTGCCTAAACGTCTTAAGTAAAATAGGGGAAATTGCAGTGCTAGGGGGGTGTCCAGTGCCACTAGCTAGGGAAGCTAACAAAGTGTTCAGTCACGTAAGATGGGTAATTGACTTTGTAGATTAAGCCTAGCTATATTGGTCAATAGGTTATTGTGAAGGCTAACTGAATGTTAACAAATTAAGGATACTGTCCTCTGAGTTAAAAATTGTTTAGCGCATCATTTTACAAATATAAACATAAATTTATATATAATTTGTCTATTAATTATTATTGTAAAATGATGCAGTAAAAAAAAAACATTTTAACTGACAGCAATGGACCCCTCGAACGTGGACCATATCCTTAAAATGGTTATAATCAATTCAAAAATACTTACACTATTAATGGCATAAATACTCCAAAACATTTGAGAAACTTTGTCAAGGACGCATCACAATCTGGAGTTATTTTGTTAATATCAATACTAACATATTGTTTAAGCTTCTTTGGTGTATTTGCAGGTAATTTGATACCTTTTTGCCTGTTAACAAAGCAATCAATATAATTAGTAAGGTCTTACAGTGCGAATCACAAAACCGTGGGCACCTAGAAATATTTAAGAAATCGTTTATTGTTCTTTGAACAATTAACTCACAAAGAACTCTAGCTACAAAACGTTTATCATACTACACATCAGTCAAACTTCTTGCGGTGATATAGTTGTTCCTGAGTTGTTCAATGAACAAAAAACGATTTCTAAAGTATTTCTGGGTGCACACGGTTTTGTGATTCGCACTGTAAACTATAGCTCTTGTTTTATAAAACATAGTATGGACACTTTGTTGTAAAAATCTTTAGAAATGTATAAACATTTTGTTTAAATTTAGAATTTTAAATAATAGCTAGCTGCTTAGATTAAGTGTTTTGAAAATGGAATCCATCACTATATATGATCATTAACCCAGCACATTTTCTATACTGTGAAATTATGCTCACAATATAATCAAGCAAGCAAGAAATTATCTCCATGAGTGTTGATTTGTAGGTTGGAATCATTATATGATCAAGTTGAGAGTCAGCAACCTTTTTTTAGATTATTCAATCTGACGTTTCAGGCAAAGTGCCCATCTTCAGGGATGTTACAGAATGTTTGATATATTGTCATTACAATATGGCCAAAATACTAATAAAAATGAGTGCATGCTATCTAGAGTGTGCATGTGCATAGAAAATCAAACCAAAACAATTAAAGCTATCCAAATAAAGGGAATTTTAAATGCATGTGATTAAAATAAAACATAATAAACGAATAAAAATAAAAGTATAAAATGTTAATGTTATAATTTATGAATAAGTGGACGAAATTATCTATTGAACAATTTTTTAAATTTTTTAAATTTTCAAAAGATTGAAAGTAATTTTTCATTTTGTTTATAATTTCTTTGTTTATTTTTCTTCTTTCTTGTTCTCCTGCTTTCTTCATTTCATTCTTTTCCAGGCCTTTCTTTTTTTTCTAATCATTCTTTCCTTTCTTTCTTTCTTTTGTTTAGGTACATCGGGAATCCCCAGTATTGATGTGCATGATCGGTCACGTGACCTGCACATGAAGGTCAAAATCATCACATGATCGGAAAACGTAGAAGTTTAAACTAAAACCTCCCAACTTAAAACGTTAATCAGTAACTAAGAACATTACTCAACAAAGGCGACAAACATGAAAGCGAAAGAGGAAATGAAATTGTGCAAACGGCAAAAAAAAAAAAATCGACAATATGATAATTATTTGTTTAATAGCGCGTCTTACTGAAGAACCACTCCAATAAATGTTTTAAACACAACTTTATGTTTGTAAATCAACATAAAACTTTACCTTGCAAGGTCTATAATTGTTGACAATCGTACAGCCCCGTCCACATGTACATGAAGTTCGACCTAGAGCAGGAAAGAATATTTCATGGAACCATAGAATCAACAACAGAACAAATCATCGGAATTACACACGAGAAATCGATCAAAAGTTCGATTAGAGCTTGTTAATTACTTACCTTATATTTAGGTAGCTTTAGCGGGGTTACCATTCTTGGAAACGCTTGCTCGATACGTCTTAATAAAAGAGTAGTTAGCCTCATGAACGTACTTCAAAGTGAAAGTTGTTGTGAATATGCCGTCAAGCCAATCACAGCCGTTTTCAAGCAGACATGACGTGTCGTGGTTCCCCTGTTTCGTGACGTCAAACTATCTGGTCTGATCAGAACGATATCAAAATATGTCAATCATTGTCACAGCCCCGAAAGGTTAACTTTCATAGATGGTTAAGTTTTATGTGGATGAAACAATTTTTATTTAGTTTTTTTTACGTAAGAAAGTGCGCAAGAATTTCAACCCGCAAGGTATAAAGATACGGAGCTTATTAAAATGCAAGAGGTACACGGAGTTTACGTAACCCAAAAGACCGAACGGAGAAACGTAAGGGACATACTGAAGTAACACAAGGGAGTTTACTGTAGAAATAATGCAGATTTTCAATAATACTAGCTCAAAAAAAAAAAGGGGGGGGGACTTACGGAAGAAACGGGAAGGCGCAACGCAGTTACGGTAGAACGCAACCGGAAAGAGGCAAGGTACATAGGAACGCGAGCAACATGGCTTAAAACGCAAAAGAAACTGAAGTTGCTGGCGACAAGGAACTCTGCACGAAATGGCTTTTATATTCTGTACCCACGTAAATGAGGAAGTTACAGGAACACTACCATGAAACACATCATTTGGGTAGCGAGCCTTTTTGAGTTTTTATTGCTGAGTTTTTTTAGGTTTGGGCCCGGTTTATTGCCAAAGAAAAATTGAGGTAATAAATTCAATAAAAAAAAACAAAAAAAATCGACTTACCAATAATATAGCCTGGGCTCTCACGATCCTCTTCTACCACAGGTAACCCGCCTTGTGGATTTCATCTTTCAAGATGGCGGTTCGTGTTTTGAGGGCTTATCAGCGATGGCTGGTTACAGATCCTTGGAAATCACAGGCAATTACTTCAGGTGAGGTAGCATAATCTTTTCACTTCAATAAACGTTTTCTTGAGATTTTAACGCAGAGTGGGTTACGTTGTCAAGGTCAAATATTTGAAATATGTTTTGGCACTAGACTAATTCATAATTCGAATCCAAGCTTCACTTTGCACTCACGAGCATTTAAGACTGAGTTGACTTCTTGAGTTTCATAATCATCATCTATCCTTGTCATCATCACAGCATATATATAGAAAGATATAGAGGGTCTTACATGGGGGGTCTCTGGCACGGTTCACGGCCGAACAAAATAGCGAATCACGGCACAGGTAGCCCAAGCTTTGTATTTGAGTGACCAAACTCAAAGCTTGGGCTACCTGTGATCATAGATGTCAAAATTTCATTTCACGAAGGAATGGAAGTAACACACTCTTTTACCCTACTCTTACACATAAAAAGAACTTGGCAAAAAAGGAGAGTTTGAAGAAACTGAGGTGAATAAACTAAGGATAAATAAATCAATGGAAGGTCTTGCAACTCAAAATCATGTCGAATATGGGGATCACGAATATCGGTTATTGATCCAACTTTTTCACTGGGTCACGCACAGGCAGCCCAACTATTCTCTTTGAGAATTTTTTTAATGACAATAAAGTTATTTTTAACCGCGCAACGAGCAAGATATATATTGATCGCGTGGGTGGGGTTCCTGTGGCTTTTTGCAAGCAATCATTCGTCAAAGTCGCGCGGTATCGAAGAGGGAGATATTCAAGATACGCATCAAGATACTACTTTCTTTGATTTTTCTGTTGTACGTACGATTCCGCACAACCAAACTCAAATGCAAAGCTTGGGCTACCTGTGATCACAGATGTCAAAATTTCATTTTCACGAGTCACGAAGAAATGGAAGTAACACACTCTTTTACCCTACTCTTACACATAAAAAAAACTTGGCAAAAAAAGGAGAGTTTGAAGAAACTGAATAAACTAAGGATAAATAAATCAATGGAAGGTCCTGCAACTCAAAATCATGTCGAATATGGGGATCACGAATATCGGTTATTGATCCAACTTTTTCACTGGGTCACGCACAGGCAGCCCAACTATTCTCTTTGAGAATTTTTTTAATGACAATAAAGTTATTTTTAACCGCACGTCGAGCAAGATATATATTGAGTGCGTGGGTGGGGTTCCTGTGGCTTTTTGCAAGCAATCATTCGTCAAAGTCGCGTTCAAGTAAAACTATTTGGAATCAAATTTACAGATATTTGTAACAGTGAATTGTTTCCTTGCTACTAAGCCTCGTTGTGGTTTGTTTTTACACTTTTGAAATTCTCATCATTTCTCAATAATTTAATATTTTTGGCTCTTTTTTTACCTTTGTTGATTTCATTCAAATCTATGATTTTGATGTAGTGGTAAACAAAACATGAATTTAAAAAATAATGATAATGAAGTTGCAGCCATATTGGCATTTGGTCTATAATATAATTAATTATCTTAAACAACTGATCGATGATAACTTATTAACATATTTCTGTATACTTCACAGGTTTTATAGTGGGTATTGGTGACTTCATTTCACAACAAGCAGTAGAAAAGAAAGGTTTTCAAAATCATGACTTTACAAGAACATTTAGAATGGGATGTATTGGTCTTTGCATTGGTCCAGTTCTCAGATCATGGTACTTAACATTGGAAAGATTTATCAAACCAACTTCCCGCCCTATAGTAGATGGCTTAAAGAAAATGGTTGCTGATCAAGTTTTGTTTTCTCCTTGTATTACTGCTGCATTCTTTTGGATAAATAACAGTTTCTCTGGAGGGACGTTTGAAGAGTTGAAAGAGAAACTTAAGAAACGTTATATTGAGACACAACTTACCAGTTATAAATTATGGCCAGCGGTTCAGGTGGTGAATTTTACAGTAGTTCCTTTTCAATACAGAGTAGCTTTAGTCCAACTTGTTGCAGTGTTTTGGAATGCATATCTCTCTTGGCAAGTTAACAAACCTGGGGCAGTGGAAATGGAAGAGATTGAAAAAAAGAACTTGGTTTAATTTGTGAAAATGTTTCTAAGAAATGTTTGAAATAACAGAATCTAATGGGATAATTAAAGGTTTAAAAGTGTATACAAAAGTAAAAACAAATACAAAGGGTACGTGAAAGAGAGACAACCCAAAAGGGTAGCAGGCTTTTGGGTTTGGGGGAAAATCGGATTTTGGGGCTCCTGTGTTGTCTTGAGACCTGTGAGAAACATGGCTTTCTTTCCCCTACCCCCTTCACTTCCTTTTTTGCTCGCTCATTCAACACAGGAAGCCCAAAACTCAATTTTTCCAAAAGGCCACCCTAAAGGGTTTAGTAAATTAAAATGTGTTCAACACAGGAAGCCCAAAACCCAATTTTCTGAAAAGGCCACCCTAAAGGGTTTAGTAAATTATAATGTGTTACTATGTAAGTTACCACCCAATACAAAACCTTTTGGAATAAGAACCTGTGCTCCAAATATTTCTATGTGATATTGAAATACAAAAGACAAGATCTATTATTTCCAAAATATCTAAACCATCTGAGTTGATCGCCTTCCTCGAAAGGAATTATGGGTCACTATTTTTGGTTATCAATTTTTGAGCATTTTCCAAGTATACAATGTATACTTTTGTTGTTGATTGAAATATAATCCCACCATGAGTTTGACTAGTGTTTACAATTAATTTAAAGAAGAAAGAACTTGTATTTCATAAACTCTCTTGACAGAATAATGGAAAATGCTAATCAAAATACGATGTTGAATCCTCAATTCTGATTGGTTGAACTTGTGTTTGTTCTGAAGGTGAACTCAGCTGGAACCAGGTGGAAACATACATAGCAATTCAAATAATAATAAGAAATAAATAAATCATTGTTTTACATCTAGATACAGGGAGTCGTTACCGAAGCTCCTTTAGCCAGTGGCTAATGTTTAAGTATTCGACACACTCGCACTCACTACCCCTACCTTAAATATTTTAGCACACATCATTTCTCCCATGTTGATGTTTTACGGAAGGAGGAAAACTATTGCTAATTGCATGTTTGTTTTTGCTTGTTCACTTGATGTTTGTTTTGATATGTTGGTTGGTTTGTATGTTTGTTGATTTGATGTTTGTTTTGATATGTTGGTTGATTTGTATGTTTGTTTATTTGATGTTTGTTTTGATATGTTGGTTGATTTGTATGTTTGTTTATTTGATGTTTGTTTTGATATGTTGGTTGGTTTGTATGTTTGTTTATTTGATGTTTGTTTTGATATGTTGGTTGGTTTGTATGTTTGTTTATTTGATGTTTGTTTTGATATGTTGGTTGATTTGTATGTTTGCAGGGTTCGTACGGGTTTTGGAAAGTCTTGGAAATTTATAATGCATTTTTCCAGGACCTGGAAAGTTTTAGGAAAATTCCTTTTTCACCTGCTGGGCTATGGAAAAGTTATGAATTTTTTGTCAGTTGCCCAGCTCCTACCATGCAAAGAACTGTTTTTGTTGTAATTAAAAAACGGCTGATGATTTTTTTGCCTGCCGCAATCAATGCCCGTTGGCACTTTTCGCTTGTGTGGTTTTGGAATTTTGAGTAATAGGCTTTGAAAAAGTTTTGGAAAAGTTTTGGAAATTTTCTCTGAGGATGCTGTACGAACCCTGTGTTTGTTTATTTGATGTTTGTTTTGATATGTTGGTTGGTTTGTATGTTTGTTTATTTGATGTTTGTTTTGATATGTTGGTTGGTTTGTATGTTTGTTTATTTGATGTTTGTTTTGATATGTTGGTTGATTTGTATGTTTGTTTATTTGATGTTTGTTTTGATATGTTGGTTGATTTGTATGTTTGTTTACTTGATGTTTGTTTTGATATGTTGGGTTTTTATTTTTTATTTATTTATTTATTTGTCACAATATATATAATGTAGTTAAAATAAAATAAAACGAGAAGCAGTTAATATGATAAAATTTCTAAAACTAATTTTGTGACAGGTAGAAGCTACAGGACTTTCGTCCCAATTGATAAACTTCCCCTATAGATAAAAAAAAATAAAAATTATATTAATAAGTCTAAGTTTATGGTCTGTAAAATAGGGTTCAATAGTCAAATAAAGAGCTAAATAAGGTTTGTACTGACAGTTGATTAATTGTGATAGTACAATTGCATGCTTAATTCTTCTTGGTTGGTTGGTTTGTATGTTTGTTAACCTGTTTATTTGATTTTGTTTGTTGTTTGTGCCTTTTCTGAACTGAGTGTCTTCTATAGTATACTAAATGTTTATTCGTAATACTGATTTCAGCCATTAAATTTAAATTTTATACAGTTCTTATTTTTCGATTCTTCAGACATTTTACACTTCAATGCAGACCATTTGACTCTTCTTGTTGCTGTGCTAGCTTTAATCTTTAGATAGATGAAGCTATTTTTGCGCTAAAATGTCTATTATGTTGTGATTTAAATCCGCAAATATAGTTTTTCACTCACCTTATATACATTTCATAACTTTTAGGATAATTCTTGAGAAAGTTGGACTATATATAGCCGCGGGAAAGAAGTTCAAATTTTAAAGTAATTTAAAAATGTGACTCAACCCTCATGAATATCAGCCCTTCCTCAACACTTGTAGGTACTTGAAAATATTGCATATAAACGACAATTATTTTAGGTAAGAATGTCAAACTCGGACTCAAAGTTTGAATTCTAAACTTTGTTATAGCTTTAAAGCGCATGCGTAAATTGTTCCAACTCGAGGGCGAGGTTGTTACGTCAGTGCATTCTCACGTGTACAGTCACTATGACGACTGTAAGTCAACATTCTTCTCCGTCCGTGTACGGATGGATGTACACAGATTCAATTTCTTCAACTTTTTGAGTATTTGTCTTCATTTTGAGCACATTTTTTCAACATGTTAAAGCTTGCTGATGTGGCGACTACAGTTCATCACACCCAACAACTGCCCGCGGAGATAGTTAAGAATTTAAAGCAGAATTTCAAGAAACCACAACCAACTGCAGTGCATTATGAGAATAAAGTTCATATTCGCACAAATCAACACTACAGGCCTGATAAAGGGAATAACACATGGAAAATCAAATATTACCGACATGAAAAGCACAAAACATCTGGGTTTTACACTCCAGCACATATCCCTTATGAAACTGTAGGAGATGTAGTTCTGGATTTAAGAGAACTTGTGGATGGCTCACTAAGAAGTTTAATGGTGGCGAAAAAGCGAGGATCAAGACCCGGTTGGCAGAAATTTGGGATCAAACCCAAGGTTAGTCAACAGTAGATTATAAGTTACACACATAATGAAGCACAGTTTACTTCATTTTGATATACTGACATTTGTTTGTTTGTTTGTTTGCTCGTTGCTTTGTTTGTTTTGTTCTTTCTTTTGTTCGTAAATATTTTGTTCGTTTAATAATTTGTTCGTTTGTTGTTTGCTTGTTGATTCATTTGCTTCTTGTTAATTTGTATGTTCTTGTTTGTTTGTTGTTTGTTTGTTTCTTGGTTTGTTTGTTTGCTCGTTGATTCGTTTGTTTGTTTCTTCCGTTAGTTTGTCAGTGTTCTTGTTTGTTTGTTTGTTTGTTTGTTTGTTTGTTTGTTGATTTGTTTGCTCATTGTCATTGATTTGTTTGTTTGCTTGCTCGTTGGTACTTTTGGTATTTGTTGGTTCGTTTGCTATTTTCTATTTGTTTGCAATATTTTTTTATTTGTTTGTGTGTTGTGAATTCATCAGTGTACGCATTTTCATTAATAAACAAAACTTGTGTAGGATGCAGTTGAATTTGCCAATCGAAGGGACACCATAAAAACTGATAATAAAGATTTGCAAGAGGAGCCGAAAAAGGTACGGCATATTTATGCATGTATAGATTTGTTTTGAAAAAAATTTCGTTACTTTGTATTTTCTTTTTACTTGCTTCGTTAATTTAACTCATTTGTTCGATCTTTCATTTATTGTCTTACTTATTCATTCACTCGCCATCTCATTCATCCTTTGATTGAATGATTAATTAATTCTCTCTTTCATTTATTCATTAATCCATTCATTCATTCACTCTTTCATTCATTCACTTATTCAGTCATTTTTTCACTCGAGCACTATTGCTATACTGAATTCATCAATCACGATTCTTTTGCCAAGTTATAAACTCTAAATATTATATAACATTTTCAAATAGAAAAAGACGGCGAAGGAGTCTCTTGAAAACACCAATGGAGGAATGGATGAAATCAAACAAAAACTAGAAATAAACAGAAAGAGAGTTATCTCTGTTAAAGGAGGAAAGCCCTACTCTGAATGTGTTCGCGAGGAAGCCGCACATAAGGTATGAAAAACTGCATGATTTCCTTTTCCGAAGGGATTGAATGTGAGGTAGCTAGAGTTAAGTTATCGGTTTGTTTACAACAACGGTAACAACAACAGCAGCAGCAGGAGTATCAGACGAAGCGAAGGGATCAAATGTGAGGTAGAGTTAAGTTATCGGTTTGTTTACAACAACAAAAACAGCAGCAGGAGGAGGAGGAGGAGGAGGAGGAGGAGGAGAAGAAGAAGCACCAACAACAACGTACACAGCAGCAGCAGTAGAAGAACCAACTAGTAACATACAACAGTAGCAGCAACAACACTGAATATAAAAAGCAGCAACAACTAAATATAACATTAGAAGATCAGACTGATTGATAAATTCAATACTCAATAACAAAACCTAATATTGTTTTTTCTTTTTTGCAGACGATGGAAATTATGTTCCACAAACCCCCCAAAAACGTATCCCCGACACGGCTTACGAAACGTTTTTTATCAAAGTTAAAAGAACGAGCAGACACAAAATCAACTGTCGATCCAACACTGCTGTCAGGTGAAGCATCCAATGAGGATCTCATAAGCCTGAGGTAATGAATACCTACAGGGGAGAGGTGTAAAAGTATAGGGGGACGGGAGGGTGTTACAGCGCGACGCGCGCTACAGTTTCCACTGAGCAAGAATTTTGACGAAACTTTGACACTTTTTTTTAACTCTTCGGCGACTTTTAATCAACCCATGGTCTCCAGGAAAACGTGATGATTAGCACTGATTAGTTAAAATAGTCAGTGTCAAGATGTTTTAAGAAATCTTGCTAAGTGGAAACGGTACCGCGCGTCGCGCTGTAAGATTAAGAATGTACAAAGAGCGATAATATAATAGAGCAACATTCCATCCAACACTGCTGTCAGGACAAACATCCAATGAAGATCCTAATATGAACCTGAAGTAATGAATACCTACAGGGGAGGGGTCAAAAATCCCATAATCCCATTGAGTTTTGCTTAAGTTTTCAATCCCATTCACATTTTCTATTGTTCTTTTATTTGTAAATCCCAGTCCCAGTGCATCCAATCCCATTTTCCCAGTCAAAATAAGGCCAATCCCAGCTCCCATTTTACCCCTTCAGGACCCTATATACTTAACTAACTATTATCGTTTTCAGAACTTCCCAAGAAAGGAGAAAAAGAAATTTTGCAAGCAAGCTAAATTGTCTTTATCAATTACTGTGCTCATTGTATAACCTACGAACTAAGGATCTCAGGACCAAGGTGGGTAAGCTCTTCATTATCATCAGCACCAGCACGTCATTGTGATTGATAGTTGATAATTTTAATTGGGACAGACCATACAATCGTTTCCTAGCTTTGTTTAGTGTTTAGCCTATAAACTAATGGCGCAAAGGATCATGGATTAGTTCAGAAATCAAAAGTCAAAATGTCTTTTCTCAAGACACATTGAAATGTCTGAAATGTGTGGCTTTATATGAGGTGATTGCGATGCCTTGAAATCCCTGTGTTCTATATAGTAAAGTATACATAGTCCCCTGCGCTACAAGCTTGTAGGACTTGTAGGCTTTTCACTTCACGGTGGGAAACGTTCTCGGAAAGGGTGTATGAACATTATTATCTATAAAACAAGGTACCATTAGAAGTTCACCGGTGATTTGTATTCTTCCATTCCAGACTCCACTTTCAAAGGACTTCCTCAAAACACTCCGAGCTACCATTCACTTAGATCATCGTGGACGTCCTATTCGTAATATAAGAACAACAAACCCTCAATCTCACTCGAGATCAGGAAACCATCGTTCTTCTACTGACGTTTCAGCGCGCATGCCTGAGACTGACAACTTCCCTGTGGGGTCCCCTCACATGTTTTCACGACCTAGTTGTATGTATGAGTCTGCCAGCTCTATTTTCAAACATGGAGAGAATCCATCTGCTGGATCTGGGAGTACTTTCCAGCGTAAATTCGGAAGGTGATTGAGCAGTTAGTATATACTGGCTAGTTAATGCTTGGGTTGTTTAACTGCCTGCCTGCCTGCCTGCCTGCCTGCCTGCCTGCCTGCCTGCCTGCCCACTCCTAATCACTTTTCTATTAATATTTAAGTCGATTTCAAGGAATGACTTGGGATGACCTTCTTGAAGGCAAATCTGCATATGTAGCACCGCCTGAAGCAGCAACAACAACGAGGAACGCACCTGGACGTTCAAGTTTCCTTCAAAACGTACGAAATGTCTTTAAACCAAGGTCAGTATTTTCTCGACTTATGCTTGTTGGCATGTATTTCTATAATCAATATTATAATCATAAACTTTTGATAACGTTCAAGCCATATCAGTATCTGCAAAAAAAAAAAAGATTTAATTGACTAACCATAATCATGATCACTGTCATCAAAATCATGATTATCACAGGGGCGTAGCGTCTATTACGCAAATACGGACGTGCGTACTTGAGACGGGAAATTTTGAAATGTTTTTTAATCGTTTTCCATATATTTTTGTATTCAAAAGTCAAAAATCCATATCCGTGCGTACTTGTCAAAATGACCACGCTACGCCCCTGTATCATGATCATCGTAATTATCTATATATATTTATTAAGACTTTAATATTTTTGTATTTTTCCCCCTGTGATTTATTTATAAATTCGTAATCGTCAAAATTGTATGTTGTTAACTTGATATCTTATTTATGTAATGTATTCTACAATCTAAGTGAGAAAAACTAAGTGAGACAACTGCATGCTTTGAAAATGGGACATTAGTCTCATACCGTAATGCGCGCGGTGCTTTTTGGGCTTCAATTTGTTGTTAAAGCCACTCCCCCTCTCCCCACCACACAATGTTGGCCTGGCAGTCACCAAGGAATCATGTTAACTGAAAAACAACATTGCATGGAGGGGGAGGGGAGGATTATAGCGAAAATGTATAGGAATAGGTCAAAATAGAGAAAACTGTAAAAGTGTCTCACTAGTTTTTTCCAAGATTAATATTGTAGTTATATTTGATATTTTCATGAAAATTAATAAAAAATGATCATCATTATCAACACCATCTAGATTATTATCTCACCGATAATTTTATCATAATCATTATTATCATTATTATCATTTTTATCATCATCATCACCATCACCAACATGATCATTATCATCAAGATCTTGCCATCATCACTTTGATCGTCATCATATATTTGTTTATGTTTTCTACATACAGGAGAACTCATGGTATGCTTCAATATCTGCCTCAAACAACTTCGCCCACATCCCATCAGACTGCAGAGATATTGACACTTTGGCAGCAAGTTGCATCAAGTGAAAAACGTGTGTTGAGATATTGTATTGAAATTCTTCGTTGTGATCGTAATAAGGGGGCTTTCATTTATTCATTTATTAGTGTATAGGTATGTGGGGGGGGGGGAGGGGGGGGGGGGGGGTCGGCAAAATCACATGTCTTGTCTTTTTCAAATATTACGCAATCCCCCTTGGTTTGTAACAAATACCATAACCCCCCCTTTATTTGCCCAGTTTATAACGAAAGCTGCAATTAGTAACAACCACCCTATATAGTTTCCGTAAATAACGTGACCCCCTCAATATTGCCGACCCCCATACAGTAATAATTGCAGGCCCCCTTAAAACATGATATGAACACCCAATTATTTTCTTTTTTTCAGATAGCACAAAGTCTGATTCACTACTTCATCCCTCTGCAGCACAACTAAAACGACCGAGGTATTGTGCTCTTTGAGCTCTACCCCTCACTTCAATAAATTTGGCCGAATTTTGTTGCGCTCTGTTCCAATTTACTTCTTTAGCTTAACTGGTCAATTCTCGGTGGTCGACTGATTTAATGTGCAAGTACATATAGCATACTGAAGTAAACCTTGTTGTTCTTTTTTTTCTATTGTTTTTGTTCTTTTGTTGTTGTTGTAGACAAATTAAACCGATTACTCTATATCTTACAATCCATAACTCAAGGTCCAGTAAAACGTGTATCTCTCCATCGCTTGCAGAGGCGGATCTAGGGGGGGGGGGGGGGGGGGGGTTGTCCATTCAGGCGCCGGACACCCCCCTAGCGCTGCAACCCGCTATCCCTATTTTATTTAAAACATTTAGGGACCAGACACCCCCTAAAACCTTAAGAGCTCTTCATTTGCATTTGGGACACCCCCTTGACAAATTTCTGGATCCGCATCTGGCCATCCTCGGGAACCCAGGGGTAATCTTCTGTCGCTCGTTTCTCGCTCCCAGAATAAATACCCCTGGTAACGTAGTCTGTTTGGGCTTGTTCCGGAAGTCAAAATTCAAACTTATTTAACGACTTTCTTTGAATGGTTATCTTGATTTTCATTGGTCGACCTAATAAGGTCGACCAATCGGGAAAGAGCTGAATTTTGACTTCCGGAACAAGCTCCAACAGACTACGTTCCCAGGGGTATTTATTCTGGAAGCGAGAAACGATCGACAGAAGATTACCCCTGGGTTCCCGAGGATGCCCCTGGCATGCATTGCTTGTTAACCAATTACCATATATGGTATTGAAGGTGATAACAAAACACAAACAAAAGACAAACAGTAACAGCAACAAAAGACAAACAGGTTGAGACTGCAACAGAACAATAGGCATATCTTTGATACCTACAACCATGCAATGCACTTCTTTTTTATCTGCAGACGAAAAGAGATCAACACACTTGCTGACATTGTTGGTGAAAACTTTGCACAGGTTCGCGCCAGAAAAGGCCAGAAAGTGAAACAAGAGCTTGAACAATCAAGGATGTGAGTATGATGTCGATAATGATAGATGATAATGATGATAACTATGTTGATGATGGTAATGTTATAGGTACCTTTAGGTGATATCTATAAAATAAGGATTGAGCTAATGATGTTGATAGTTTTGATGAGAGTCATGATTAGCTAGAATGATGATGATGACAACGACGATGATGGTAATGATAATGAAGGAATAGAAAACGCGCGCGCGTGCTTTGTGCAGTTATAAAGCACGCGAAGCGGAGTGCTTCTCAACACTTCTCGAGTGTTCTGACAATCCCCAAGAGCTTTATAACTGCATACAGCACAGAAAGCAAGTTTTTTATTCCTTTTATAAAATACAATTTGATCAACATGCAAACGCACGTGCTGTGTGCTCTCATAAAGCACGCGCCTCAACCAATCAAAATACGTGATTTCTAATAGTTATTTTATAATATATGATAATGATGATAACTATGATGATGGTAGCGATATAGGTGATATCTGATCTATGAAAATAAGGATTGTGCTAATGATGTTGATGAGAATCATGATAAGCTAGAATGATGATGATGACAACAACGACGACGATGATGTTTATGGTGATGACAACGACGACGA
Source organism: Metridium senile (assembly GCA_949775045.1). Lineage (NCBI taxonomy): Eukaryota > Metazoa > Cnidaria > Anthozoa > Actiniaria > Metridiidae > Metridium > Metridium senile. The sequence continues at coordinate 9,152,325 of OX459101.1, read as the reverse complement.
CAATGAAATAGCGATGCAAATAATGATCGAATCGAATATAAAAGTTTAAATTAATATCGTTATCGAGGTATTGTGTAGGTCGATCGGCGTGGTTTTTTTTATCAGTCTGAACGTGCAAGATTATCCTGATACGTCGATAAGCTTAACTTGACGATTTGCCCTTGATGCTGCTGCTGCTGCTTCTGCTGCTGCTGATGATGATGATGTTGATGATGATGATGTTGTTGATATGATGATAACAGTGATATCAATTCACATTTTATTCAATAATTACACATACTTTCTCTATTTAGGCGCGAGAGGAAAATCTTCGAAGAAAAAATGAAAGCTATTTCTTCAGCGTCTTATTTGGAGAGGGACGTAAAATCTTTACGAAAGGCTGAGATGGAGGTACAAGAAAACTTCAAAGGTAACAACGTAAAGCCGGCAGAATGGTACGTATACAGACACTACGTAATATACGTCATTGAATATGTAAATGCTGCGTTCACGCAATACGCAGAAAGAAGGAAAGACAAAACACTTTTTTAAACTTATTTATGAAGGGAAGCAATCCAATATTGGAGATTACTTGACAATTCAATATAAAGACCGCCAGACTGCGATAAATATTTAAATTGTTGATGCATTTATTTATTAATTGATTGATTCTACATGTGAACCACCTCTAAATCCATTCTATTTTTTATCCAACCGACTGAATCCAATTGGGCTTTTTCATTCATTCCTTCATGCCTCACTAACTCATTCAATCTTTACTTTATTTATCCCACAATATTCTCATTTATTCAATAATTTATAGCCCATTAATTCATAAAGATTTTTCCATTCATTTGTGTCTTTTTCTCATTTATTCATCCCTCCATTCTTTCATCTTGCCAACCCATTTTTTTATTCATTCATTCATTTATTTTCACATCCATTTATTTCTTCACTTGTTCAAATCTTCTTGTACTCTTTGTACTCATTCATTCACTTTCTTGCCCATTCATTCTCCCATTCATTCAATTATTCATTATTGCAGGTACAAAGAACTAGCTAAGGAAGCAGAAATACTTACACTAAACAAAGACAAAGATATTGTTCAGTTGATAGAATTATGTTTTCCTTTTGCTCTGGATGATATTCATACCATATCCTTTTCAAAGGTTTGTTAATTAGAAAAAATTCCTGAAAAAATGTTTTCTTTAGAATTCAGTATATATACTTTTGATTGGTCTTTTTAACAGAAACTTGATGATCAATTTGATAAAAAAATTTAACTTAACATGTCTAATACATTTTCATCAAACTTTTGAAGATTTTTGGTGAGGGGGCATAATGCAACTGACTTCGGCTTGGCCAATTTAAGTCCCAAAACGTCAACCTTTGAATTTCACTCTTACTGGATTTCACTTGATTCTATTGATTTCTTATACATTGTGTTTTTTACCATGTTTACCCACTTCCAGGCTAAGCTATGTCTTCTCATCCAATCAATACCACTGTATGATCTCTGCAGTATTCCTATGCAAGAAGGCTTACATGTAAGTGAAGAATAATCATACCCCATTATCCAAGTCAAAATCAAAGAAGCTATGCATACTAACATAACAGCCCATACTAAACCAACAATCAACGCACACAAAACTCACACTTATTTTGCTATCTTTTGCATTTGCACAATAGTAAATGATTCTATATTCTAAGGCACCATATTATCACATGCTCATACTTACTATAAAATCTAGATACTTATATCACTATCTTACCGATCCACTGATGATGGCAGTTAACACCGAAACATGTATGGAATTAAAACACTTGTAAACGTATTTCATTGGAGCCCTGCTTATGAACACCCACTTAATACGGCCACCCTATAATTATGGTCAGTTTTTTAGGTCCCAACGAAATGCATGCCCATATATTTTCTATTAAAATTACCCGCTTAAACAGCCACCCGATTAATTGGGCTATTGGGTTATTGGGCTATATTACTTTGGGCTATCCCTTCGGTGGCCGGATAAACAGGGTTCCACTGTACTACGATTTATCTCATCATAAATTTGACTTAATTTGCATACAAATAGCCTAAATTTACTAATGGATTAAGTATTTGCACTCTATTAATTTCATCTCATCACTGGCTAACACCAAGTATGTACTTCTTTAAGTTTCTAAATTGTTTGCCTTTATTTCTTTAGTTTCTGATGACAAATGTCTTGCATGCTCCACTAAGTTTACTCACTGAATGGATGGGACATCGTAAAATCCAACCTCTTCTTCCAAAGGAACAGAAACAAAGGCAAAATATAATAGTAAAAGAATAACTAAGATAATTACATAAATTAATCTACTATTTTTAACTAAAGCTAATATTTCATTTTATTCCTACCAATGCAATTTTTGTAAATAATTCATTAACCAAAATGTAACTACAGAATCAACACTATTCGGGATCATCATTACTTTCTAACTGAATTATTTAATATGTTATTGGATATTTCATTTCATCCATGCATTCATTCATCCATTCACTTGCTCATTCTCTCATTTATCCATTCATTTTATTTTCAGAATTCTAATTTTTTATACATTTAAACATTTGTACTACAGTAAGATATAAACTACTTTGAAGAAATATTTTATTAATTTATTAATTACAATGATTGCCAAAGCAAATGGCCAATATATTGTAATAATAATTATAATTTTCATTTCAAATAGCAATAAACACATATAAAATTATATCATCATAATCAACATTTGCTATTGCTTTTGAATAAACTTATTTCCCTGATATGTAAATTACACAGAATATGATTTCAATATATAAAAAAAACATTATATATCTATATACTAATATGAAAATCATGCAATATTTGGATATATATGATTTGGAAATGGAAGCCTGCGTTGCCAGCGGTCTGCGTGATTAGGGAGAGAAGAAAGAGGGAGAGTAAAAAAAGAAAAAGACCAGACTGCCGGCATCGCAGGCTATGGAAATATATATTTGGAAGTTTGGTAAGATTGGTTTAAGAAACTTTAACACTGCACAATTTTCACAGCAACTTATCTTGCAATCAATGCTTGAAAGTGTTGTAAATAATTATAATAGAATATAAAGAGGAATGCCTCGCTCATCAAAGATGATTTTCAGGGTCCTCAGCTGTTGCAAGTTGCTGAGTTCTCTTGTGAAACGTATAACTGAACTCTACTTTATACAATGCTGTCTGCAACAATAGTCTTTTTCACAGTTTTGTTCAGTGACCATGAATAATAGTTCCAAGTCGAGGTTCGCATTGTTGCGCATAGCAAAACTATCATTTATCATGCAAAAGAATGCAAACCTCAACTTGAAACAATCATTTATAGTCACTGAATGGCACTGGGAAAAGGACTATTGCACTGATGGCCTCTGTTATGTGCAATGTTTTCAGCAACTGCATTGTGAGGCACGTTGCTGACAAAAATGCAGTGTAACATGCCTATATGGCATTGCAGAGCATTGCATAATAGTTTAGTGTACAGTGACATATTTTGTTATGGTTTTGCCAACCAACCATTGTAATAAGAACAAAGAAAATTAACAAATCTATTGTTAAAATGGTTGGCAATTTAACATCACAAAACACTACGCTCACTTATTTGTTTAAAATAAAGTGAATGTTTCACCTTTTGGTTTGATTTGTTTTCAAACTAAAAGGTTGAAGATAATATACACATATCTTTGTCACAATATATCATTTTAGTATCTAATATAAATACGCAGGTGAAAATTGCACTCGCTGAATGATTTATGAACTTGAAGCTAAATATTGATAAAATCACCTACAGTGTTTTGCTTGTATTTAGAAATACAAAATAACCAGTTTTTTATTGCAAGTGACAGGTTATTTGTAATTTTTTGAAATAATAACATGTCTCTATATGTTAAAACAATTATATAACTCAGGCTTGATGAATATCTTGATCATGTGAATATAAACCTTGACTTTTTAGAACTTGGCTATTATTCCTATATATTCACCTCACATATATATGAATTTGTACTGTGATTATAAAATGATCATATAATCATGATCTTTGTGGTAAACTAGGCAATTTAGCAATAGACCGATCCAAGGTTATTGCCGCCATCTTGCAAGGGGTGCAAAACTACTGGGGCGAGTAGAGAATGTATGTGATTTTGGACCACTTTGAACGTACGTATTTTTCTTCCAATTCATTGGATTTTCAAAGTTAAAATTGTCTATCAAAGGTTTTGCATTTGTTTATAACATATCCAAAAAATAGCGCTGGGAAACGAGCTACAGGCTCTGTAATCAATATTTTAGATCTACATACAAACACTTTGTTTCAGCGATATAGAATTACACAGTAAATATAGGGAGATTTGAAATCGCCGTTTACATACGTTTCACTTAATTGAACAACCTTAGTTTGATCTCAGGTATAGCCATGCATAGTATCTTTGATATAAAATGTTTATATTGAACATTCAGTAATTTCCAGTGGAGTTATATAAGTTCAAAGTTACATACATTTACTGCTCGCCCCAGTAGTTCTGCACCCCCTACAAGATGGCGGCAATAACCTTGGATCGGTCTATTTTCCCCATCACAGTTCCCTGTGCCATCTTGAAAGGTAGTCAGGCCTTTATATTGAAGCGAGATGAACATAGAGCTTTTAATGATACAGACATGTGAATAATTGTCCCACAAGGTATAAAAAGTCTCTATCATTGCAAGCTCAAAGTTAGTCTCACTTCGATGCAAAGGCCTGGTTACCTTTCAAGATGGTGCAGGGAACTATGAAGGGGAGCATTGCACAAGTGGCTTCAATAGCAATCAAACCCATGACCCTTGCAGTTATGACAATTATGCAATCCTGTTAAAACTCCTAATATTTTTGGGGTTTTTCTCATGCAAAAATTATAGTATAATTTGTCTAATTTACCATGAAGATTACCATCATCTCATGTAATATTCACCTCCCCTTTGACAAATAATAACTATTGTTAATTAAACAAATAATGAAATAATTTTGTTGTAAAAAAATATTTAACAAACAGCATGCATGAATGTTGACTATAATAATTTTGTTGGTCACTTATCAATTCTATAGTGTCTTCAATCATCATCAAAATACTACAATCTGATATATGATAGCGAGTACAGGAGCCAATCAAATTGCAGAATTTTGTGATATTAAGCTAGTGTGCTTCTATTGAAAGCAGACATACTTAATTACCTAGAGAGCAATTTCTTTAGTTCTTCATAAGTGCAGTTGATAATGCCCCACGAGACCAATGCTCTTGTGTAGTTTAATGGAGAACCATAGTATAATCGTCTAATGCTCCTTCCTCTTTCATTGTAAACTAAAATAAAAGTCTTGCAGACACTAAGAAATTCACCACCAAGGTTCTTCTGCATTTGATTCTTCACTACATTTATTGGGTAGAAAAGTGCACTAAGTGCAGCTCCTAGAACGGCCCCACTTACAAAATCATTGGCCATGTTCCCCATTTCAGTTGATGATTCTGGAAGCCGTTCTTTGATTTCGCCTCTGAAGCCGAAGAATAGGACATTGGAGGGTCCATTACGAAGTAAAATAGCTGTCAGACCACGATAGTATTCTCTGAATCCATAATTAATTCTTATCTCCTTAAACACATGGTATGTATTGGAAAACCTCTCATTGTAAGCTCTGTGAGAAAGAAGGATTTGTACCCTCTCAAATGGAGTCAGTGTTGCTTCAACAGAGCCTGCAAGTAACGCAGCAAGGGCACTTACAAGACTTGGGTTGACTTCTGCAAACGTTTGAGAAAGAACCTTTTGGAATTTATGATATGAGCCAAACATTAAAGACAAAGATGTTCCTCTTTGGATAAGGGGTGGAATAACCCCTCTATATAAATTCGATATTCCTTCACGAAATACTTGATTCACAGCTTTCTTAAACACTATTCCTTCTAGTTGCTGTCTGAACATAACCTTGTATGCAGGAAATGTGATTAAAATGTTGGTAAATGCAGCTCCAGCCCCACAAAGAAAATCAGGCCAATCTCGGTTATCCAAATCTGCATTCTTATTCAGTGAGCTTTTGTTAAGTTTCAAGGCCATGTCTTTTCACAAATCTCTCCGCTGGGCTTTAGCAATTGAGAACAGAGCTTGATAGAATCCACAGAAAGTGTGCAGTCGCTTTTTTTCTTTTGTTTCACAACGATCTCTTAATAAAATAAAGACATTTGCTAAGAATACAGCAGACATTTAGTAAATAAACACCCGAATCCAAATTCCATCGAACCTTGATAGAAACGAATAAATTAGAAAATCGGTTAAAATGTCTGTGTCTTTACTCAATGAGGCTTAACTGTTATGTCGTTGTTTACATATCATTGTTGACCTGTAGATATCTTGAACGTTGAACACAATCTCACCGGTCCGCCATATTGGATTACTACATGTACAATGATGCTTTGTGGGAATAAAATTTTACACCAAAGGAAGCCCAAATACAGACAAAGGTAAATTTTGAAAAGGCTTTTCGACCTTTTCTAAGAGAGGAAAAGAATTTCTAGAACATTATATTAAAAAAAGTTAAAGAACATATCAAATTTGATCTACCCTGGGTACCAGAGGTCTAGTGAAAGCTTTATCGGATATTTAGTTCAAGATTTTGAAAATAATTTTTTTCTTCTTTTTTTATGCCGAAATCACATTTAATCAAGATTTGAAAATAAATAAAAAAATAAATATTTCGCTTTTTTCTCTCTCGTTCATATTCCAATTGTTTCCCATAATGCCCTAGTGTATTTTCCCATAGTCCCTTGCGCTGTATACTTGACGTCATGACAACTGTCCAAACACGAAAACAATATGGCGGTCAATAAACCAGACTGATTTACGGATGGTGATGTTACGTTTATGACCCTGTAAGCAAAGTTCAACCTCTCCGGACCCTAAAACATTTATCAAGAATCATCAACAAAGTGCTAGGAAACATTATGACGAGTGGAATTACATCTCCAGAGGAACGATACAGCCCGTTAGACGAAGACGCTTTACAAGATCTTTACACATGGATCGACGAAATCCCTCTTTCGCGTCCCAAACGAAGCATAACTCGCGATTTTAGCGATGGAGGTTAGTTTATTTACTCACTTTATAGTATAATTACTCATTTTATACAACCGGTTGTTTGATCTTTAATAATTTGATTAAGTTTGTTAGTAATTGTACATCAAACATTGGGAGCCGAACATTGGAAATGGTAATTTGTGAAAATAAAATTTGTCTTCCTTTGTTTGTGTGCAGCATTCTTAATAATGAACTATAATTATTATAGTATAGCGAAAACAACAAATGGCAATATAAAATAGTTGCTGATTCCTCGATTAATTGTACTTTTTATCGCAATCCTAAGGCGAGAGAGATTTCCAATTACGCAACCCAAATACTATAACGCATTTTGATATTTGTTTTGGTTCTTATTTTTAAGTCCTTATAGCTGAAATAGTTCATCATTTTGTGCCCAAGTTAGTGGAAATGCACAACTATACGCCAGCAAATGCTCAATCACAGAAACTTACAAACTGGAATACACTAAATCGTAAGTAAAACATAGATCTACACTAAAAAATCTAAAATAGTTTATTGATCATGTAGTATTATTCAGTTAAAACTTTTCAATGTTCAAATTAAAATATCTCATCTAAGATTGTACAAACGTTCTTGAAACTTCGTTGTATGTCTTTATTTATTTATAAACTTAGCATTCTTATTTTGTTGACGTAATTCAACTCCCTTGGGCTTTTCAGTGCATTTGCACCTGGGGTTTGTAAAACCTTGCTATTGTTATAGAGCTTAGAGACAATCAAGTGGATATTTTAATAGTGCACTTTAATCTTTCAGTTTGTTTTGATAAAAAATAAAGCGTCATAGATATATTTCCATTATGACAGTGATACTAGAATAATTTGAATTGTCAAAGCATGTAGAATCTACAGGTCTAGAATCTACAAATACTATACAGGTCGTATTCCTATTCTTTGACAAATTTACCTACGATCTAAGGCTGTGCAATGAAGAATTAATATGTACTGAAGAAATAGAAAACGAGGCAGTATGCTCTATCAAGTTATAAAGCATGCAGGAATTTTAAGAACTCGCAAATGATAGACACTGTTGCCAAGTTTTCTATTTCTTTTATAAAATATTCAGTAGTTAAAATCAAACAAATTGACACTCCATGCACTGCTGAGTTATAGAGAATGCTTCTCAGCCAATCAGAGCGCGCAATTTAAATCAAATATTTTATAATGACTGATATGTACATTGCAGCTAATTTGTGACTTACAAATTATCATGGGGGAAGGAATATAATAATTCAAAATTATTAGATTTAATAGGTTATTATTTTTATATTTAAGAAATATAAAACGGCGCGCATGTCTATGTACTGTGATATAAACACGCTGGGAGATGTAGAGCACAAGAGAAGCAAGCTTAGAAACACGAGCGCAGCGAGTGTTTCTCTTGCTTCTTGAGTGCTCTACATCTCCCAGCGTGTTTATATCACAGCACATAGACACAAGCGGCCGTTTTATATTTCTTTTATGAAATTTTTTCGCAAAACAAATGCAGAGAAAACTTTTCTACCTAATGTTCGTAAACACATTAGAATCAGAGCGCGCGACAGCATTCGTCATTTTCATTCTCTGTTCTCTCATATAGACATGGCCATCAACCAATCAGAGCGCGCGTTAGATACCAAAGATTTTATAATATATTTTATATTATTTGTATTATATTTTTTTATATTTGTATATATAATTTTATTATCATTTTGAATGTATTATTGTTTGTTTATTATTTGAAGGCAAAGTTTTGGCAAAAATTCATTACACTGTTCCTGAAAACACAGTCAAGTCAATAATTGTATGCAAACCTGGAACTATAGAACAAGTTTTAAACATCCTTAGAGTGAAGGTAATGCAATGTTGTCACTTTTTATATATTTCATATAAGTCAGTCACTAATGTATAACTCAATAGAGCACTGCTGCCAAGTTTTCTATTTCTTTTATAAAATATTCAGTAGTTAAAATCAAACAAATTGATGCTCTGTGCACTGTGTTGAGTTATAGAGAACGCTTCTCAGCCAATCAGAGCGTGCGATTTAAATCAGATATTATATAAAGAGGCAAAAAAGATGAGACCATTCAGCCATAATTATATGTATGGGATCTTTTTTATGTTCCAAGAAGTTTTAATAAAGAAATAAATTAACACACACTTGAACACATGCTGTGGTCAGTGTAATAAGGATTTGTATTGCCTGTTTGTTTGATATTCTCTTTCTGGAATTCATTTTGTGTTACTCTGAAAAAAATATTTTTGAAAAGGTGACACCAGATCCTGCAAAAGACTATTGTGCTTTTCAATCAACTTCATGTATGGACTGTTATTCAAGGCAGAGTTTTTAACTGTGCATTTCAGAATGACCAAATATTTAGTAATTAACAAACAATACATTTTTGACCATCACCTAGCTATATGTGATCATCACATAATTAATTATATTGATAGTTGCATGAGAAAAATATCATATGCCCTTACAGGAATTGAAATCATACGCCGGTGGGGTTTAATTCCCGCCAAGGGCATATGATATTTTTCTCATGTATCTGTATTTCACTTATACACTGAACACATTTCAATTCATTAGCAGTAACACCACAAGCAAATATATTGTCCATCTTTTAATTAACAAGACCTTATACTGATTCTTTGTTTGTAGATTGATAAGTACATAGCTAAAAGGAAGGCACAATCATTACGCGACCAGGATCAAATGCAGGATGAGTTTAGTGGACCTATAATAGATCACAATACCTACTTGTATAATGATGGCTATTCAACTAATGGTAAGACTGGAAGACAAGACAAAAGTTCATAAATTAAAATGTCTGTGAGTTATCTTCTATTTTGAGTAAATTTGGGGAATACATATTTTACTATTTAGTCCTTTTCAGGAGGCAAGTCACTACATTACCTTGTCAATTCATAGTCAGGCCCTATCCACATTAATCTGTTTTAATAGCATCTTCATATTGTTTTTCTATCCCTTTGGGGACGGAGAACAATTCAAGAATGCATAAGTGTGGACAGCTAGGCCTCAGTCAAGGCCAATGTTACTGATAATGTCATGTGCAAATATATTATTGTCAGACTGTCAGACTGTCAGTTTTATTAGATTTTTTTTTCAAATGCAGCATGTTGTACTTAGGGTACCATTTTTGACAGAGGGAAACTATTTTCTTACAAGTAAAATTGTTGTCATCTGCCACATATTTCCTGTTAGCTAGTAACCAATCTTGGTTTTGTTTGTTACTATTTTTTGTTATGTTGTTGGGCATTATTTTTGAAGTGGTATTCAGTTTTTGTTTTAGTGTTTCATAATGTTATCTTCCTGTGGTCTCATGTTTTTGATTTTGAAGTAAATTAAACATTTATTTCAAGAGATGACATCCTTTCAAAACAAATAACATTTTGTTCTTTTCAAATGCAATGATAAAAGGTCTTTGAATTGGTGAAACAATAAATGCATCCTGTGGTCTTAAACCTTTTTTATTTGAAATAAAATCATCAATTTGTGTTTAAGAGGTCACATCATTCCATAACAAATTTGTGTTTTATTCAAATGCATTGAAAACATGTCTTTCAATTGGTGCCACAAATCATGTATCATTTCAATCCATAGGTCCTGAAAATAATTATGGCTATGCTTTCAATACTGGCCCAGTAGAAATGCGCTATGGTGGTTACCCAGCTCAACAACAACAACCAGAGGTACAGTATTCCTATGATATTTAGACTGTTGGCATGTTTACATTTATAACCATGACAACATCTTTGTATTCAGGATTACACACTTTCACAGTGAAATATCCATTCTTTAGATACAAAAATTCAGTTAATTTTATAGTTTTGGTTGTAGCAACTATTTTCTATTCAGAATTCAATTAAAAAGAAAAAAAATTGAAAAAAATTAAAAACACAGTATAAATATAGCCTATCATTCTCAATTTTTGATCAAAGCAAACAAATTTCCAATCAGAATACTAGTAAAATGACACCCTCAAAATACCAGCTACCAAAGCCAAACTAATTAGTGTTTTAAATAATTACCATGGCAACAGAGTTTCACTATTCAGAGCTAAGCAAAGAGCTGTGAAGAGAAGAAGAAGCTCTGAACAAGAAACACTTGTCATTAAATATCTGAAAAAACCTTCCTTTGACAAAGAAACACTTCTTTATATTGGATCTTTACTTAATGTTTAGTTTTCAAGTCATCCTGGAGCACCTCCAATGAAGCCTTTATCAGGGCCAAGACAGAGTGATATCAACAATGATGAACACAGCAAAGGTAGTAATATGAAATTAAGACAAAGAGGTCCAAATCAACCAGTGGATAAAGGAAGCCGGACAAATGTGGCTACAATGAATAAGGGGTAAGAAGAAAGATAAATGTTTTTATGTCATTCTGTTGATATTTTAACTTTTACTCTTTGGATTCACAACATATATACAAGTCTCCATTGTGCAGCCTAAGCTTTGATATATAGTACTATGTTATATGGGTTGTTACTTGGTACACCTTGTAGTAAGGCATATAATATGTATCAAGAAACAATAAAAATTTGTACCACGTTTTGTCTCTTCCTTTAAGTAGCTTACCTACCATAAACTCTGAAAGGGGCTCTCTGCTGGCACTGAAGAATTGTATTATTTTGACTTTGTAATGAGGCATAATAAATATTGTGTTTTAGGGTTGTCATAGATTGTATTCTTTGTTTGCTTGGTTCTATTGTTTAACTTTGAGTCTTTGGTAGTTTCTATTAAATTGCATAGACTGTTTCCGGTATGCTAAGGAGGTCCGAGCCTTCAAAGTGGTCTATTGCATTATAAGTAACATACATATAAGTTTGCAAACTACTGCAAAGGATATAAAACACATTATTAATTGAATGTATAATTTCCTTGTAGTGGTAAAGTTCCAAGAGCACAATCCTATCAAGATGTGTCAAGTGCTGACTCACCAAACTTAAGACTATTATTAGAAGAGAAGGAACAATCTTTACTCGCATCACAAGAAACTGTACAGGTACATTTGATTTTGAATTCAAGATGATCATCCGTTTTATCATCAATTTGACCATTATTGTCATCATCATCATCACTATGTTACTGGGACATAATTGCTAGTTTTATCAATGGTTATTTTATTGTTATATCATCATGATAACTATATAATTATCTCCATCATCATCACTATCATTATAATAATTATTGGCATATTTCTATTATATAATTATCAAATGAATGATTGCTTTTATCATCTTCATTATAACAATCATTTTATATTATCATTCATTCTCATTGTCGTCATTGTTATTATCATATGATAATATCCTTATGCTGTCTATATTTTTCAGATTTTACAAGTTAAAATAAGAAGACTAGAACATCTCCTGCATCTTAAAGATATTAGAATAGACGACCTTACAAAAAGACTACAGCAAGCTACACATCCACCCCCTAGACAGTTACCACCTCAGCAAAATGCTCCCCAGCCTTCCCACAGTGGGGATCCAGTAATGCATCCAGCAATGATGAACATGCATCATCAACAACCATTACCACCTCTTCAGCATCATCATTTTCAGAACCCATCCATGTCACAAGAAGAATGAGAAAAACAAGATAGAATGAAAATTCAGAATAAAAATGGGAAATGATAATAGGAAAGTGAAAAAACAAGATGGAATGAAAATTGGGAATGGGAAATGAGAATTGAAAATAGGAAATGACTGTGAAAAGAGAATAGAAATATTAAAGTGGAAAAAGAGAGTAAAAAATGGAAACATAGGAACAACAACCTGAAATGGAAATGAGAAATGAAAATAAGATGAACGAGAATTGGGATAGGTGTGCTAGCTGGCTAGCACCCTAACCCTTTTGTTACAAACAGCATTAGAGGAACAACACACTGTTCTTGAAGAAGACCATCGCAATACAGTCCAGATGAATTGAGACAGCACTAAAAGACATCATGTAAAGCACATGAATTATGTACTAAACAGATGACATCTTTTTTGTAAATAGAAAATAAATATATACATCACATTAATCATTCTATGTAAAGTATAATGGCCATGTATAATCATATTTAACTAAGTTCACCATTTGTAAAAATCCAGCTTGTACTCCAATGATGAGGAAAAACATGTACATATTACAAAGAAACATCTTAGAATAAGGAGCTTACAGTAGAAGCCTTGCTTGATTAGTCCTTAGCAATTGTAAAACATCATGCAATATAGATAGAATAAAGCTATTAATTATGGCATTTTGCTTATAAAAATGTGTTTTGTCATCTACAATCAAATTGAAGCAGTACACTTATGTGTAACAGTATTATTGCAACCTAAAAAATCTGCTGTTTGCAAAAGAATAACCTACATGTTGACAAGAATAATGGTTTGTACTGCACTAAATATCCCAAAATGATCTTCATGGTCTTGACAAAAATAATGATTGTAAGCAATACTAAATATCTTAACAATATAATCTGCTATAATATGCCAGCAATTTCTTTCCATCTGGAATGACTTTTGCTAGTCTTTTACATTTGCATTGGGAGTGTACTGATTTCTCTATTCTTGGTTTTCATGTGACGTCATCAAATTTTTTTATTTCGGAAATATTAGTTATATTTACTTCTGGCAGTAATACTCTTTAGAGCTCCCCTAAACGAACATTTGTGCTAAATCTTGTGTCTTTGCTGTGTTTTGGTATGGAAATATAAGCGAGACAAATTGTGTCACGCAACCCTAGTCATGCATCTTTAGTAGTCGAAAATCAAGCTAGATTCATGTCCGTTTTGTATTTATCGATGTTTGATTGAGCTCAAAACCTTAGAATTATCATTAGAAAGCTAAATTACTGGCATTTTTGCCCTAAATTTAAGAAATTTTGGGTTTTTTGCAAAGTTCGGCTTTTGGCTGCCATGTTGGTGTCGCTCAGAAGGACACCAACATGGCGGCACCATACATTTCACTGTAATCAATGTGCATATTTACTGGCTTCGTATTCGGTCACAATTAGTCCATTTAAGCTCAAATTTGAGCAAATATAAATTGGTCATCTAGCTTTAAGCTAATGTGGCCTAGGTTGCTATTTGCATTGCAGAAAAGATCTGGTTAATGATATAATCAACACAACCGGAAATGCTTTTGCCATACATTTCTTACTAAATATCTTTAGTAATAGCTTGACTATAACTCTGCCAATATTCATTCTTCTGACCTCATATTTGCTAACACTGCTAAATAAAGTATGTGCTTCATGAATTCAGTGGTTGTTTACAGTTTAAGCGACGATTTAAGGACTTTCAATATGGTCACGTGATAGGTGAAAACCAAGAATACATGTACATATTTTATAAAAGAAATAACTGTAACTGTATAGAGCATGCTCGTGTACCGGTATTCTATTTCTTTAAATGAAAAGTAACTTGCATTCAATACATTGTAAAAATATAATTGCAAAATGCATGACCATAATTTATTACTAGATACATAGAGTATTTCAGAGGACCTGCCTTAGTGAGTTATATAATATTACATATATTTAATGTACATATAACTTACAATCAATTCAAATTATGATAATGATATGCAAACTCTGTATCTGTAAAACATCAGTAATACTAAATAGTACAATTTGATTATTTTGTTTGATTAGCAGTATTTTTTACTATTTTGTAGAGTACAAACATTACAAGCTAGAGTACAAACACTAAAAGTGTGCAACATAAATACCACTAAATACTGCTAAATTATGCAAATTCTTTTGTTCTCTATTTAATCAACACTATTTAGTGGTAAATAGTACAAAGTATTGCACACTTTTAGTGTTTGTACTCTAGTGTGCAACATAAATAGTGCTAAATTAATAAGTACTATAATATATTTATGTTACACACTTTTCATGTTTGTACTCTTGTGATATTTCATGCTTATTCTATTAAGTTTGCTATTGTTTAATTATAACTATTTAGTACTACTTCTAGTTTACAGGTAAATGATTTGCACTCTATTTAACAGAAACAGAGCCGTTTTCATTAACCTGTGGACAACATTTTAGTGTATCACTCTTAAATGCATCTTATTTCCATTGTGTTCTTTTGTATTTATTTGACTATCACACTTTAACCAATACACTTTGTTTCACAAGTTAATGAAAATCACTCTACTGTTCAAAGGTTTTAAATTAACATATTACCATTATTATTATTATTATTATTACTAATACATTGTCATTTTGAAGAACAGTCACATATGTTGTCAACTGAATATGTTGTCAATTTAGTGTTTTCCTGTAGTAGCAGCTACAGAAAATGTATTAAAAAAAGAAGGCAAAGTTTTCATGTATATTATGGCATGCACAAAACAGCAAGACTTATATGCACACTCTGATTGGCTGGCTACCATGCATGTTTACATTGATTCTTTATATTACCGTGCCGTGATTATACTTTGTCTAATAATATTGTAATATGTTTACTTTAATTCAGAATTTCCTGCTCTGCAGAAATGTTTTCACACACCACACTACTACCATGCATATTCTTAGTCCAAAATATTTTCGATTTTTCATGAAAGGATGTTTTTGCAATTCTATTATTATTGGTGATTGCATTTTTACAAACAGAAACTACAGTCTGTGGTACCTCTATTGCAGTTACCCATTAAGCAGTCACCCTCTATTAGGCAGCCACAAAAAAAAGTCCCAGTCCTATTCCTATACCTATTCTATACCTCTATTCTGCGGCCAACCTCTATTAAGTCACCAATTTGCAAAGTTCTGAGCATGACCACTTAATAGAGGTACCACTTTAGTTTCATTATTAATAATACAGATACAAAAGCAATTTTTTAAAGAAAAAAAAGGAAAACAATGAAAAACCTCCCAATCTCCAATATTTCTCAAAATATATATCATCTAAAAATATTTGGTGAAATTGATAATATCAAAAAAAATAGATATTATCCTTGAAAACAAAATTTACTGGACAGTATAGTAAATGAGTTATTTTATCTGGTAAAGGGTCAACCTTTTTCTTCCAAAGTATCAATTAGATATTGTACTCTTCGTATTGCAGATTTTCTTGCAGTTCTAATATCCTCAATACCATCAGTCTGTATTTTATCAAGGTCTAGAATACATCTTGTTAGTTCTTCTTCAAGGCCAAGGAACTCCTTGTCACCTGAAATAACAAAATAGAAGATGATTGTAGTAGAGTGCATTCAGCGTGAAACACTAATTACTAAATTGTGTAAAATAGTGCTAGTTGAACAATAGAAAACAATAGAATTTTCATAAAATAGTACAAAATAGTATTACTAATGTTTCATGCTATTAGTTAATGCACTCTTTACTCAAGATACTATTACAGTGTAACTACTTTTACCAGGTCCACCCAAACAAATTTTAAAATTATCCCACAGTACCATAGGAAATACAGAAAATTTTGGATTTATTTTTGCAGTCACAAAATAATAAGAGCTTGGTTTCCCATCATGTGTTGTTCATCTACAAAATGGTGCTGAAATTGGCTGTATCTTCTATAGTGGAGTAAAATGGTTAAACTATTATATATTAGATACCTAGTAAAAGCTCCCGTGTATAGTAGAAAATACATTAAGTTTGTGGGATACTTCACAGCATCCAACTTGAAACCATTGTAAAACTAATATATAATTATCTTACCTCTTCGACCATTAAATTCAAACACCTTTGGCTCCATTTCAGTAGCATGACACAGCACACGATCAATGATTTCAATTCTAGCTCTTTTGATTTTCTCATTCTGCTTGGAATGAATATTGGGTGCAGAATGACCAGATGATGGAGAATAAACAGTAGAATGAATGGACGATTGTGGGGGATATCCCTGAGTCTGACTGGCGGATTGAGGAGGATATCCCTGAGTCTGACTGGCCGATTGAGGAGTATATCCCTGAGTCTGACTGGCGGATTGAGGAGGATATCCCTGAGTCTGACTGGCGGATTGAGGAGGATATCCCTGAGTCTGACTGGTCGACTGAGGAGGGTATCCCTGAGTCTGACTGGGCGACTGAGGAGGGTATCCCTGAGTCTGACTGGCGGATTGAGGAGAATATCCCTGAGTCTGACTGGTGGATTGAGGAGGATATCCCTGAGTCTGACTGGCCGACTGAGGAGGGTATCCCTGAGTCTGACTGGGCGACTGAGGAGGGTATCCCTGAGTCTGACTGACCGATTTAGGAGGATATCCCTGAGTCTGACTGGCCGATTGAGGAGGATATCCCTGAGTCTGACTGGCCGATTGAGGAGGATATCCCTGAGTCTGACTGGCCGATTGAGGAGGATATCCCTGAGTCTGACTGGCCGATTGAGGAGGATGAGCCTGACTGGACAACTGTGGTGGATAACCCTGAGTTTGACTGGACATATGTGCGGGATAACCCTGAACCTGACTAGATGGCTGTGAAGGATGACCCTGGCCATGAGTCTGACTGGACAACTGCAGTGGATAACCCTGAGTTGGACTGGAAAACTGTGAATTATATCCCTGAGTCTGACTAGACATCTGTGAAGGATGTCCTTGAGCCTGACTGGTTGGCTGTGAAGGATAACCCTGGGCCTGATAATGAGGAGAGTATCCCTGAGCCTGACTGGATGAATGCTGTGGATATCCCTGAGCCTGACTTGGTGACTGTGAAGGATAACCCTGAGTCTGAGTGGAAGACTGAGGAGGATAACTTTGAGCCTGACTGGACGGCTGTGGCATATTTTCTGGACTAGTGTCATATGCTTGTGTATTGTACCCAACTGATCTCGTCAAGTGGTACCCTGTCTGGGCGGGGTCTTGTGTATAAGGGTGCTGGGGGTAATTGACCCCATTTTGTCCTTGTGTCATGTTCAATCCAGGCCCACTTAAGGATGTGTGAGGATTTCCTGGTCGTGTTTCTGGTAAATCTTGGTGTTGTCCAGAAGGAAATGTTCCTTGATTACTTGGTTGTTTAGCCTGGACATAGCTCTGTGCATTTTGTTGTTGGTAATAATTCCCTGCTGGATACATGACTTGTTGGTTGGATCCATTTCCACCGTTTGCCTGTCGATAATCTTGAGGCAAACCAGGTTGCCCCTGGGACTGGGGTTGATTTGAAAACGCTTGTGGTTGTTGTGATGCAACACTTGTAACGGTAGGTTGTGGAGGGAAGTTCAAAGGTTGCTGATAGTTTCCAGGGTTTGAAGACTGCTGAGGATTAGCAACAGCAGATGGTTGTGCATATAAGTTATTGTTTGCTGTGGGCTGTTGTTGATGTAAGTTGCTAGTTTGTCCAAATTGTTGTGGTCCGTTACCACCTGCAGTAGACTGCCTAAATGATTGAGGTGTATGCACTGGCATTGGTGGTTGGGACATGCTACTATTAACTCCAGCTGGATAAGGTGCTGAAGATTGTCTGTAAGACTGTTGGGTGGCACTTGTTGTTACAGTAGCTTGAGGTGGCAATAGAGCACCATTAGTAGACATAGGCTGTGCATGTGAATAAGGGATATTACTACTTGCAATATGTTGGTAGCTTGCACCACTTGTTGCTAGAGGTGGTGTATCATTTGTCTGTACATTAGACTGAAACATGCTATTTGGTGTCATAGGCTGCCCTGAAGAAAATGGCATTGACTGTGCAGAAGATTGTGGTAAGGTGTTAGCAGCAGCTGTTTGTGGTGGTAGACTGCTAGAAACCGGTAGCTGACCAAACATGCTATTTGGTGCCATGGGCTGACCTGATTGTTGTGGTAGGGTGTTGTAGTTAGATGGTTGTCCTGCTTGGGGTGTTGTACTACCATTTACCATTGGCTGGCCATGGGGATTAAACTGACTTGTTCTTGTCATTGAGTCCCTTGTAGAAAGTGACATAGGTTGTGTGTTACTATTCAATGGCTGACCATCTTGTGATTGCATACCACCAGAAACCATGTGCTGTCCATATGCGGTGTTAGTTGGCATTGGTTGTGCAGGTGACTGCGACATTGGGTAAGCATTAATCTGCTGTCCATGCTGTGAAGCCATACTTCCAGATACCACATGTTCTCCTAAATTTGTTACCATAGGTTGTTCATGTGGTTTTCCCATTGGTCCTGATGTTTGGGGTCCACTATTAGTTGTCATAGGGTGCCCAGATGTCGACATACTACTTGTGACCATCTGTCCCTGATTTGGTGACATATGGGGTGGTGGAACATTACTATTCATCATCCGTGGACTTGACAACTGCCCTACACTACTTGATGTCATAGGGTATCCTGTTGACGATGGTATACTAGTTGGCATAGGGTGTCTGGCCGGTGACATATTATTTGGCACCACAGGATTCCCAAATTGTTGAGGAATGTTTGGTGGTTGACCAGGAACCACACCAGGTCCATCCATCTGACCTGGTAGTTGAGGCATGTTACCATTTTGTTGTGCATTGTAATACTGTTGCTGATAATTAGCATTAGATCCCCCAGAATCCTCCCTGTAGTTTTGTAGTGACATGTTTGGTCCTCCATGGTACTGCTGGGAAGGTTGACTGGTTTGTACTAGTATTTTATTATCATTATAGAGTTGGTATTGAGCAGCTTGCATGTTTTGTACTTGCACAAACCCAGGTTGCTGAACATATGGAGAAGACTCAGACTCCTGTATCTTCATGTTATCACTAGGGCCGGCCTCAGGTGCGTAATCATTTGTAATTTTGTAATTTGCGTTATAAGGTGATTGAATTCTTCCAGTTTGAGGACTCTGAGGAGGATACATGTTTGTTTGTTGAGGTGGATATCCTTGTGGTTGTGGAGGTATGAATCCTGTTGGCTCTTGCTGTTGGCCTTGAATATTAGGGTAGTTTGATGATGGTGTTGGCATCTAAAAGACAATATTCTCATTACTATAATTATCACCATTTTACTTATTGTTATTGTTTTTTTTTTATTGTAACGTTTTTTAATAGTATTATTGCAATTATAATTACATAATGATAATAAATATTGTCATCATTACCATATCAACATTGTCATGTTGTCTCCATCATCATCATCACCACCTTCATTATTATGATCACCTTCATCATCATTATCACCTTCATCACTATCACCTTCATCATCATCACCTTCATTATTATGATCACCTTCATCATCATTATCACCTTCATTATTATGATCACCTTCATCATCATTATCACATTCATTATTATGATCACCTTCATCATCATCATCACCTTCATCACCACCTTCATTATTATGATCACCTTCATCCATAGGCAGCCCAACTACTCCTTTCGAGGATTTTTTATTTTTCGATAAAGATTCAATGGAAAAAAATGCGCGCGCCTCTTTTGGTTTCTTTGTTTGGCGCGCGCTTGTAGTCTTTGGGTTTCCTGTGGCGCGCTTGTAGATTATGGGGTTCCTGTGGTCAATCCCGCGGGAGACAAGTATATATTGTGACAAGGTATGAAACACGGTCACGTGATAAATCACAATTTCGCTACTATCTCTTCACCTAAAAGACGAATTAATGATTTTTCTACGAATAACAATACGAATCATCTTTCTCCAGATAACATACGAGTTTGAGTCTTCAATCTTTATTACATGACGAGAATTTCCTCTTGGACGCTAAAACTCGCGATGGATCGATGTGTGCCCCAGGTAGCTTGGACACTTTTCCGTGAAGCGCTCGGGATTTTTCATTCGTTTGACATTCGTAGAGGTTTCGAGGAAGTCGTGAACTGTCGTGAATGCACAAATTTTTCCGAAATCTTGGCGAATTTTCGGAATATTTTTACCTAAAACTAAATACTTCGTCCGTCGTAAAAGCTTTTTTTTTAGGGATTTTCTTACACATAATCGCCGAAATTACTTTAAACACCGAGCAAAGGAAAGTGGTTGACCGTGTATTAATGTGTGGACACAATGTTTAGCTTGCAAGCTAATGAAACGATCGAGTTTAATTTGTCGTCAATAACATGTTTGTTGGCCGGTTCTTGTTGGGAAATCCCCGATGATTTTGGTCATAATAATGAAGGATTTATTGACTAACAAACAAATCTAGACATCCTTTAACCTCAAGCAGATGATATTTACTCACTACTGACATCGACATTATGTGGCTGGTTTGAGTTGAGGATTGCTTGGACATTTTTCAATCAAGTAAAATTCACGGCTAAATTCGGACGAAAAGAAATCGCCATGATAGTCAGGTAATCCTGCTTTGAACAAAAATGCATTGATGAATACTTAGATATTGACTATAGTAATATCGTAAAGCATCTGTTTTTGCAAGCTTATTTATTCAAGTGAATAATTTGTGTGCTAAACTTTGTCCGTTGGATGCCTTGTCATTCGCTTGGGTTTGCATTGTTTAGAAATGTGAAATTGAACTTCACTTTCTTCACTGAACCTTACTTAATCCTTTGACATCAATAACCTAATTAGGCTGCATTTTTTGTACTCTTTTTAATTCAAAAACAAAACTGTCAAATATAAACTTTTTTGATCTTTTTTCGCTCTTATTCAACAATAAAAGTGTTCTGTTTATGTGATGCATTAATAGTGTTTTTGTTGTTTTTGCTTTGTTTATATCAGCTTTTTAACAAAAAGAAAATATTTACTGGACATTTTGAACGCCATTTTTAAAAAGTGAACAGGGAGCAAACACAACTTTTTCGCTGTTCCTCCGTCTATTTGTTTTGTTTTAATTTGTTTTGTGTTTTGTTGTAAAGACGTCGACATTCTATTTAATTTCGGAGACTGTTCGACCTACTCTACGAATGTCAAACGAATGAAAAATCCCGAGCGCTTCACGAAAAAGTGTCCAAGCTACCTGGGGCACACATCGATCCATCACGTGACCCGTGTTTCATGCCTTGTCACAATATAAAAGGTACCTGACCCTGCTGACCATCCATCCCGCGGGATTGACCACAGGAACCCCACAATCTACAAGCGCGCCACAGGAAACCCAAAGACTACAAGCGCGCGCCAAACGAAGAAACCAAAATAGTCGCGCGCATTTTTTTCCATTGAATTTTTTTGAAAAATAAAAAATCCTCGAAAGGAGTGGTTGGGCTGCCTATGCTTCATCATCATTATCACATTCATCATCATCACCTTCATTATTATGATCACCTTCATCATCATTATCACATTCATCATCATCACCTTCATTTTTATGATCACCTTCATCATCATCATCACCTTCATTTTTATGATCACCTTCATCATCATCATCACCTTCATTATTATGATCACCTTCATCATCATCATCACCTTCATCACCACCTTCATTATTATGATCACCTTCATCATCATTATCACATTCATCATCATCACCTTCATTTTTATGATCACCTTCATCATCATCATCACCTTCATTTTTATGATCACCTTCATCATCATCATCACCTTCATTATTATGATCACCTTCATCATCATCATCACCTTCATCACCACCTTCATTATTATGATCACCTTCATCATCATTATCACATTCATCATCATCACCTTCATTTTTATGATCACCTTCATCATCATTATCACATTCATCATCATCACCTTCATTATTATGATCACCTTCATCATCATTATCACATTCATCATCATCACCTTCATTATTATGATCACCTTCATCATCATTATCACATTCATCATCACTTTCATTTTTATGATCACCTTCATCATCATTATCACCTTCATCATCATCACCTTCATTATTATGATCACCTTCATCATCATTATCACATTCATCATCATCACTTTCATTTTTATGATCACCTTCATCATCATTATCACATTCATCATCATCACCTTCATTTTTATGATCACCTTCATCATCATCATCACCTTCATTTTTATGATCACCTTCATCATCATCATCACCTTCATTATTATGATCACCTTCATCATCATCATCACCTTCATCACCACCTTCATTATTATGATCACCTTCATCATCATTATCACATTCATCATCATCACCTTCATTTTTATGATCACCTTCATCATCATTATCACATTCATCATCATCACCTTCATTATTATGATCACCTTCATCATCATTATCACATTCATCATCATCACCTTCATTATTATGATCACCTTCATCATCATTATCACATTCATCATCATCACTTTCATTTTTATGATCACCTTCATCATCATTATCACCTTCATCATCATCACCTTCATTATTATGATCACCTTCATCATCATTATCACATTCATCATCATCACTTTCATTTTTATGATCACCTTCATCATCATTATCACCTTCATTATTATGATCACCTTCATCATCATCATCACCTTCATCACCACCTTCATTATTATGATCACCTTCATCATCATTATCACATTCATCATCATCACCTTCATTTTTATGATCACCTTCATTTTTATGATCACCTTCATCATCATCATCACCTTCATTATTATGATCACCTTCATCATCATTATCACATTCATCATCATCACCTTCATTTTTATGATCACCTTCATCATCATTATCACATTCATCATCATCACCTTCATTATTATGATCACCTTCATCATCATTATCACATTCATCATCATCACCTTCATTATTATGATCACCTTCATCATCATTATCACATTCATCATCATCACCTTCATTTTTATGATCACCTTCATTTTTATGATCACCTTCATCATCATCATCACCTTCATCATCATCATCATCACCTTCATTTTTATGATCACCTTCATCATCATTATCACCTTCATCATCATCACCTTCTTTATTATGATCACCTTCATCATCATTGTCACATTCATCATCATCATCATCATCACATTCATCATCATTATATCATTATTATTAACATTAGTCACAACATTGACATTATTAAAATCATCATCATCATAAGTTACGATGATCACCATCATTATCATAAACACCATCACTTCTTTCAGTACTATTACCAATAAATAATAATTCTCAGTATGTACTACCAGTATATAAGACACTGATCCTTATTTATTAACACCACACAGAGTTAATAGAGGAGACAGGTTATAAAACCCGCCAAACTTCAAAGAGGCTGACAAAGAATTAAACATGGATGTTGAGTATGGTTGTGACCATGCACAATGTTTTGTTTAATTTACATTCATTTATTATGCTTGATGGACCTGATCAAAACATATACATTGGCCGATTGTCTAATACATGTATATGTAAGAATAGTCCCCTTCACAGTTCCCTGCACCTTAAAAGGTAGCCGGGCCTTTGCATTGAAGTGAGATGAACATTGAGATTGCAATGACAGAGACCTTTTAACACCTTGTGGGACAATTATTCATGCGTCTCTATTATTGCAAGCTCAATGTTCGTCTTGCTTCGATGCAAAGGCCTGGCTACCTTTCAAGATGGCTCAGGAAACTGTGAAGGGGACTATTCTATTGTTTTGTGCATGATCACGCTTGGAAAAAGTGAATTAAAAGATAAAACAATGAGCTTCACAGCCATCTAATTCTATTAACTCTGCCTACATTACAAAATTAAGATGCTTACAGATCTTGGATGGGTAACACTGAGCCAAGCTTGAAAATTTGCATTTGGTGTATCAATGAAATGATATCTTAAGTGATTAGAAGTCTCTCCCTTGTTATTCATTACTGGTGACTGACAGTCTTGTTTAGTGGTTAACTGAGATGTTGTAGTGGTTAATTCATTATTATTGTCTGGCTGCTGAGTCGAACTTTCAGGTGGTTTAAGAGGCTTTAAGGGTTGCATTCCCTAGTAATTAAAGAGATAGGATTAATAATTATTTTGTTTAATTACATTATAAAACTCATTAATAATTCATGAGGAATTGACAAAAGAAATCATAGTTGTAAAGAAAGATATATCTTAGATATAAAATCGTCCAGATTTGAATAGGTTTTAACTTAAATTTTCTCAGCCAGATTTAATTTTAACTTGACAATTTTAGTAAAATATGAAAGAACAAATGTTTGAGTTTGATAAGTGCTAGACAATATTTACTTCCAATTTGTATGATATACAACAACTCACCATTGTATATCCCATACAAATAGCCCGCTCTTATTGTAATATTATCACACATGCATATTATATATATATTATTACATATAATAATAATATCGATAATATAAGACAGAACGCTTATTTCACGACGTTTCGATGTCGCTGACATCATTTTAAAGTGAGGTTTATTCGATAAATTTGAATATTACATTGAGATGAAATTATCCTCTTGGGATCAATAATATGCGTCATTTAATAATAATAATATCATTATTACATATTATTATACATGTAATGTATTACACACAACACTTCCTATTGGTTTCTTATTATAAAATAAGATCCTGACAAACTGTACAATATTTTGTTAAATAATATACTTTATTTGTTGAAGGTGTGAAGTGCATATAATGTCAAGGTTGAGGTTTAACTATTCAAATAATAAAATTCTAACTCATTAATTGATGAACACAACCAATATTGGAGTAGAACGACAGAAAAATAATGTGTCGAATAATTGATAATACAATTAATGATTATTATTCAATTTTCCGACCAAAAAACGATAATTTTACGTCAAATTAGCCGATTTAAGATTTACACAACAAAAATACCAAACACTGTCATTTATGTTGTCATGTTTTTATAACTATTTTTCAAAGCCTTTCGTTCAAAAATAAACAGATGAAAAGGTGTCACAATTATATTAAACAATAAATTAAATAATTATAAAACACGAAGATAGTTTAATTTGGTACTTACTGCAGTTTGTTTAGTCTCTGTTGGATTACTCCATGATGTAGTTCTTGAAATATGATCGATGAAGAATGCTCTACCAGTTCGAGGATCGATTTTCATCTCCCAGCCTCTGGGCAATTCGTACGAAGTTGGCTCTTGATTCATGGCTTTTTTCTCCGTATAAACCTCACAGTTGTCTAGAGTTGTCTTTCCCTGATCTTTCTTCACCAAAATGTTTAGTAAAATTGGTCATAGTAGGTTGTTATGCTCAAAATGAGAGGAAGCTCTACTTCTCGTCACGGTACAGCAGCCGCCATATTTTTCTTCTTGTTAGTTCCCATGCTACCCCAATGAGATAAAATAAGTACATTACGTCATTGAATAACACAGGAAACCCAATGCATTTGGACTCTTCTTGTTGTCCACTGCACATTTTGCATAAGACTCATTATGGGATGTAACTGCCCTTCAGTTTTTGTGGTCATTTTTTCCATCAAGATCGCCGTCATTTCAATAGTTGTGTATTTCACAATCCCTAGTATCCCAGATATTCCGATCGTTTCAAAAGACAACTGGTTTGGGAAAGGCGAAAGGCAAGCTGAAGACACATCCATAAAGCCATTCGAAGTTTCCGTTTCTCAACAAACTCTCGACGATTTGAACCATCGTTTGCAAAATACTCGGCTTTTTGATGGGATTGAGCAAGCACAGTGGGAATATGGTACGAATATGGAATATTTGAAGGAACTTATTGACTACTGGCGTACAAAATACGACTGGAAAGCTCAACAAAAGTTACTCAACTCTTACCCAAACTTTCAGACAAACATTGACGGCCTTAAAATTCACTACTGGCACGTTAAGCCCCAAGTTAAACCAGGGCAAACTGTGGTGCCTATAATGTTCATTCACGGCTGGCCAGGATCTTTTTTTGAGTTTTACAAAGTTATTCAACTTCTTGCCGAACATTCAAAGAAAGGAAAGTTCTCTTTTGAAATAATCTGCCCATCAATCCCTGGCTATGGGTTCTCTGAGGCTCCACATAAGCCAGGTCTTGACACGGTGATGACAGGTGTGATATTTGGTAAGCTGATGACAAGACTGGGTCATGAGTCTTACTATGTGCAGGGAGGGGACTGGGGATCATCTGTGGCAAGGACAATGGCATTGCTCAACAAGAGGTGAATATGTAGAATTGTTATATACCAACTGTCAAAGTTCATTTTTCTTGCACTCTGATTGGGCAAGAGGGTATCACATGAACGCAAACAAATTTGGATGTTTCCATGACAATGACTCTAATTGGGCAAAAGTATGTAGTTCATATTAAGAACTGCAGGTCATTATTTAATTTGCAGGGGAGGGGCTCGTGCAAAAGGGGGGGGGGCAGCAATTTCTATGCTACATAAATTAAGGGTGCAATGAGCATATAAATAAATAATAACATTTTTGACGTCTCAATCTTCTAGCTGAACCCAGTGCGCTCTACTAATCGGGGAGATTCACTCACACTCACTACCTCTACGTCTAGACAAAGGGTACTGCTGAAATAGAATTCCTTCATTAAAATCAAAATGCACCAGTAGTCCGGCAGCCAGCATGGTATACCTTGCATGGTAGTCAATACAATTGTTTTTGCTGTTTTATTAATCTATGGGGTGTAGACTTGAAGAAAATGCTGGATGACACTTTGTCACCCTTGGGCATCTCAAGATAATAAGCTATTTTTAAATTTTCAAATTGCATTGGTTGGGCTTCCTGTGGTGAAAAACAGAAATTCGTTTAAAAGTACTTCATTTTAAACAATCTTTATTTTCATTTCATTTTATAAGAGTATGTAGTCTGGGGATAAGGAATATTACCAAGGACACGTTGAAATTCTTGAGAATAATAATGTAATTAGCTTTTTTTTAAATTTTATTCCAAGTGTTGGGCTTCCTGTGGTGAGAAACTTTAAAATCATTCAAAAGTAGTTTTTTTGTTATGAAAACTCAATTTTTAGCTTCAAATTTTATATTTATTGGCTCCATGTAATATATATTGACTATGATGGTACTCTGATTTGTTATTTTCAGAAATATTTGATTATATCTAGCAATAGCATTGTTATGAGTAACGATTTTGAAACATTTAAAGTAGTAAAAAGGAGACTGAATAAGGATATAATATTCTTGTTCTAACGTTTCGGAACCATCACGCTCCATTAGTGTAAGGAGTTCGCTTACAAAGAACACAGTTAATCTAATTATTCTAATAATTTATTATTCTTTGCATGATAATGAAGCGTGATGGCTCCAAAACGTCAGAACAAGAATATTATATCCTTATTCGGTCTCCTTTTTACTACTTTAAATATCATTGTTTTCATGTTATTACAATATGTGACATTTGGTTTTGACCACATACCTTATTGTACTTTGGAATAGCTTAAATATAACAAGGAGTTGGTAGCTGTCTTGTCTGGATATTTTAAACTGTTAAAGTTTCTCGTGTCTGATATATTGTACATAATGGCCGTTGGCTCACAAGAAGCTCCTCCGCCCTTTGACAGGTCTTGTTTTTAGTCCTGCTGGGTGTCATGCCACCCTCCTCACCAGTTAACACTGGTGGGGGAGCCAGTTTAGACGCCGACCACCCGTCCATGCGGCAGGTTGCACTGGGTTACATGGTACCAGTAGCAGGTTCTTAAACCTGACCTGACTACAGAGTGTGTCATCAAAGTCAAGTAAGTTTGTTGAGACAGTTGTTTTCCGCATTGCAGTTACAAAAAAGGGTACATGGCAGCTTTGAACTGTTGCAGTTACATCTCAAGGTACGGCAAGGGTTTTTATCCGCATTGCAGTTGCACCGTATTAATTTAAGAACACAATCAGGCGCCAATTTTACACCACAAGGTACAGTTGTTGGAAGCAGGATCTTGAGCTCTTCGTTCTTCGTATATCCATATTCTGTTGGGTCAAGTGCTGGCGGATCATATGAAGTAGCTGACTTCCAGATGACAGTTTGCAGATGAGCTCTCTTCACATTCTCCGCAAAAGCTTCTGTTGTTGGAGGCAGTGTAGGAAGCTTTGGTGCAGTAGTGACGCCATTGCCAAACTTTGCCGCCCACATCTTATAGCGCATTTCTGACATAGAGTTGGCTTTGATTTTTCCATTATAACAGGAAGTAATGAAGCCGGTTGCTTCACTGATGACATCACTCATTTGGGCATCAACACACCCCATCTTGGATAGAGAGTCTGGAAAGGCGATTAGCTTTTTCAAAGCAATTGCTTTACCGATCCCAAAGAAGGTGGGAACAGTGTCACACCCAGATAATGCATGTGCTGCCAGAAGACCAGGAATTATTGGCTTATGAGCTTCCACAGTGGCTTTGATGTCAATAACAGATCTTTCTTGAATGGGAGAGCGCATGGTAAACTCATTATAAAGATTTTCTTCAAAGTAATGGTACAGCAGTAGTAAGAACACATCTGTGTCATCTGCCACAACATTAATGGTATTGGACTTCATCTTTGCGCACAAAATAGCTTGCTGGACTATGATATTGTCTGCTTCTTCGTGAGACGTTGAGATATCGCGCCTGTGAATAATAACACCTTTGTGTATCTCTGTGGGTGCATTGTTGGTACCAGTAATGACTAGCTTGTTCACTGATGTATGGCCATGAAATGATTGATCTTTAATGACATTTTCGCAAATCATTGATGTCAGCTGTTTCTTGTTTGCTGCAACAGTTAGGATGGCCTTTTGTGATGGTAGAGGCATGTTTTCTGTTAGCTGGTAGACTCTGCTTGCTTCACATTCGCGTTCATCTCTTGTCGAGGCTTTAGTGCTATAATCTCTATATCTATCAAAAACCAGGTATACATCACAGGTACGCAGCTGTCTTTGAAGGTAGGATTTGAAATTGCTAATGTAATCTGATACAACACCTTTTGCTGGCCAATGGACTACCCATAACACAGCTGAGCCATCGAGTATTGTTGCTCCATGCGTCGTAGCATCAGCAACTCTAGACGATTCTAGCCTTGACAGTCGATTTTTTAGATCTGCTTTAGATTTGCATATTCTCATCTTACCGGAATCTTGAAACATTGAGGTGGGAACTGGTGACAATTCATGGCTCATAACATCTTGTATATCAATATCTCTAGAGCTAGCTTGGATGCCAATGACTCTACTGTATATGACTGTGGTATCGTACAACTTCTTTGATCCAATCTTGATGTGCTTTTTTCCATCAGCAATGGTTTTCACCCCTTTAGAAATCGTGTTATGGAATCCTGCTGGCCAACCACTCTCATACTCTGTCATCTTCTTCTTCCCAATATCTACAGCATCATGAACTGTTACAGCTCCATCAGCAATCTGGCCACTTATGATATTGACGATACTTGGAGGATGTAGATCAGGATCTAGTGGATTAATGCACAATTCAAGTTTTTTCCTGATAGCATCTCTGTCAGCTGCGTCTGCCTCAATTCTTGCCTTCCTCTCTTCCTTGTGAATCTCTTGTGTCGCTTCTTCTTCATCACCTGTAAGGCTGTAAACGTCTTGCTGAAGGCGCGAACAAATGTGCAGACCAAGTGCCCATGTCTTCAGTGTTTCAGGTTTCAACGTGATACCAATGATTCCACCAGGGCCATGTCCGTAGCGCATAAACGTGGTCTCTATATACATGTCGCTCCATATTCCATTCCAAAGCCCAGGGATATGCCGCATAACATGCTCACCTTTCATGAATTTGGAAATTTGCTCTTCTTGTAATGATTCCATAGATCTCAGGTAGTAAAGTCCATATCTTGCATAGTTCACATGCCCAGAAGTGAAGAAGTACGGCAGCATAGCTTTGACAGCAACGAGATGCAAAGGCCAGTCACCCTCACGTTCAGCTCTTACATAAAGCATCATGATGAATACGGCTTTAATCAAACACTCTACCCAAAGCTTTGATGTCTTGCTCTTGCTTGCCACTTGCTCTAAGGCTGCTTGAAGGTCGGCCATGTTCTGAATGCCATCATTGGAAATGGTTTTTCTTAACAGCTCTTCAACAATAATCCTTAGTGCTCTTATATTCTGGGGGAACTTTTTTCCAGTTAGCATTTTCGCAACACCCGAAAAAGCAGTTGACATAAGTTCTGATAATCCCGAACCATCCATGAGAGTTCCCACAGCTCCGACAAAACTCATAAGCATATGCATCCCCCCTAGACGGATTATCACATCAGAGAATGTATCTTGGTGGGACCATTTCATATCTACAGCAACCTTATACAGCTGTTGATCACTTGTAAAGACAAGGTTCTTCTGTCCCCTTTCATTAGTTAATCTCATCCCTTCGTGCATTGCTGTCATCATGGTGTCCGGGTCTGCAGGTGGCATGTCAATCAGTGGTAGATAAACCGCCTGAGTCTTTGGTTTTAATGACTGACCTGTTTCCCTTGAAAGTTTGGTGTTGAATCCACTAAATTCAGGACATCCCTCTTCGGTTGTGACTTCATTGAAAAACGCAAAGTCAAGTTCATTGGCTCTTCCTTTAGATAGAACGCAGCTGCAGAGAACCTTTAAGGGTAAAACTGACTTTTTTGCACTATCCTCAGGCATTGGAACTCTTTTTGGACCTTGGTATCGCTGTGTAGTGATTTCAAAATCGATTGGTTTAGAAAGATCTGCTTTGGTTGCTCTTGGAATAGTAGGAATGGATACTTCATTTGGAACATCGACATCGCACTTGGGCTGTGATATTAGCATGGCTAATGAGTGAGTCGTCACCTTGCCATTCTGCGATGAAATATCGGCATCAAAATTGTCTGCAACAACTTGTATGAGGCCTGAATTACTTTCATGTATGCCACTCAACTGGATTGTTCTTGAGGCTGCAAGAGCAGCAGACTTTTTGAAACGAAGAATTTCATCATATGAGCAAGTAACTCTAAATTGGTACATCTGATTCAACAGTGATTTAGAGTCTCTCATCAGATTACCAAGAGCTACTTGAAGACTTGTGGGGCTTTTAGAAATAGCGTTAGTTACAATATTTCCAATTAAAAGTGCTGGAAGAGTGTGAGATAAAGAGGGTGATAGTTTTGCTAAGAAATCCATCAGAGTGGTACTGACATGTTTAGAAATAGTTTCCTTTGTAATTCTTATATCGTAGTGAGATCTTTCTGTCTCTAACTGTTTTACCTCATTGCAAATAATCTTGGAAATCTTGTCGATATCAACATCTTGTTTGGTGTCATCTTTATCATTTACTAGATGGAGAGCTGCTGATGAATTATTCTTGAAAACAATGATGTTAGCAAGTCCTGGTGATGTAAGGATAGCTATGCTTTCTCCAAAATGATCGCCGATTTTTTTAACTAAAGACCTTCTCTGCTCTTTTCCACCATACCCGAGATATAAATTTAGGAGTTCGACCGAGTTCCAAATTCTTGATTTATCTTTTGATAACTCATTTATAACAGCTTCGAAAGCTGCATCATGCTCTAAAAGCTCGACACTTCCTTCTTCTTTTCTGGAGGCATAAACCACGGATCTTGATGACATGAAACTTGTCATGCAATTAACATGATACCGCCCATCTGCAGCATGTAAATCGCTTAAGGCACTGTTGACTCTCTCTCTCACATCATGTGCTAGTTCATCATTGCGTTTAGAACAAGCATCTAAAATCGATTCCTTAAATGTCTTTTTGCCAGGATTTGCCTGTGCTGTTCTGCACAACACAGAATTTCGCCAGCGGTTGGGGTGTTTTCTATCCCTCTCTACCTCACAGGCATCTCCGCAAAATAAACAATGCTTCTTGAAATCAAACAGGGGTGCGCCAGAACGCCGTCTGCTCTTAGGTGGCTCTCTATTATCAGTTGCACTATTATCTGCTTCTCGCTTTCTGTGTCTACGTAAATGCTCAGTTGATGTATAGGTGGAGACGCAATTCTTATGGCATTTCACGAAGCAGTCAGGGTTTTCCTCTAATTGTCTCTCAATTTCGATATGTAAGTCATCTCCATAGTCTTTGCTAAATTTTAATATTGTTTTTATTCTCGAAGGACCAGCTTCTTGAAGTTTATGTAAGCTCGTACAGTTAAATTTCCACTCGAAAATGCATTTGTCAGCTTCTCCGTCCATTTGTATTCAAGTCTTTTTAAAGACTATCGAGAAAAAAATGCCAACCTTGGATCATAATTTAGACAAAAATGTCTCACCATATTGAAATAACTAAACCATAATTTTGACACAATGAAAACTACTTACACACTTATAGGACATCAATCATAAGAGAGCATACCTTCTGACGTCCCGTGACTTTGATAACTAATCAGTATCTTTCTACAAACTAGAATAAATATTCAATATGGCAATATTTTAACACGAACTCGTAAGCTTCATATGTTTTGATATTTTTACAGAAAAGAACGTAAAAATGTCGTAATTTATCTTCTTTTTTATAAAAAAAAGTATGTGCTGTAACCAAAAAACCTTTTTTGTATACATTTAAGGTTCACAATTCATCATAAAAGCGCAAATTACTTACAGTTTGTCAAGTGAAGTACTTTAAGTCGCCATCTTGGATTTTGAAGCAGAGTGGGGATTGGGTACTAGATTTCAGAATAACTCTTATAACGTCAAAAAATACGTTTTAATAATTCTTTTGCCTGTTTTAAGTACTTAAAAGGCACATTAAACCAATTTAACTTACTTTTTTGTATTTTTGATCAATTTATACTTGCTTTTATTATGGATAAAAAAATCACCACAGGAAGCCCAATTCTTGAAGAAAAGCGAGAGTAAAGACCTCAATAACTTTAAATGCCCAAGGGTGACAAAGTGTCATCCGGCATTTTCTTATAGTCTACACCCCATAGATTAATAAAACAGCAAAAACAATTGTATTGACTACCATGCAAGGTTCTCCAAAAAAAGCCCATTTGGCTGCCGGACTACAGCCACCTTCCCCCTTTTCCCTCCCTGTAACTAATTACTGGTCCATTAATATTGACAGATCATTATTAAAAGTTTATTTATTTTGATTATTTATCTTTCCAAAGCTAGGTGACAACACACTCATGTCATTTTAAAAATATTTTTATTTTTTGCATTTTTTTATTTTTTTTATTTTTGCATTTATTTATTTTTGCCTTTTTATTTTTTTTTTTTGCATTTTTTTATTTAATAATATTAATTCAAATTAAAGGAATGTCAAAGGAATCCATCTTAACATGTTTCCTGTAAGTGCTCCCTATGGTCCATGGTCCTACTTAATAGGATACTTCACACTGCCAGTGCAAGAACACAACAAAGTTTTTCCATTGAAAGATTTATTCTTCAAACTACTCCTTGAATCTGGATATTTCCACATACAAGGTAAAAGATAATGTGAGATAATTTACAGTTGTAACATGGCATAATAAGTTAATTTGTTTAGGTAAATTAACATCATAATTTGGTAAAATGATAAATTAACAACAGAAAGGGGCTATAATTACAAAACTTTAATTTGGTGTCCATGGAAAGGTTTACCATAGTTCAGATTTTATGATGATTATAATGTTCTAATTTATAATTATTGTTGATGATGACAAAGGCGCTCCCTTGTACTAATAGGGAAAACATGACGATGATGATTATATTATATTGATGATGATGATGATGATGATATAATAATCATGATAATGACTTATTTTTCCATACAGGCATATTTTTGTCAAAATCCCAAACTAACCTCTAAACTTTAATAATTTGATATCTATATCTATAGCTACAAGGCCGGATTCTGTTGGTGTTGGACTGAACAGTTCGCCTGCAGGACTTGCAGCTTACATAGTGGAAAAGTTCTTTGTTTGGAGTGGGTGTAGTTGCAATGCATCCTCAGCCTGTTTGGATTCTCTATTTACAAAAGATGAACTACTCACTAACTTGATGATTTACTGGGTTACCAACACTATCACACCGTCAATGAGGTATTACAAGGAGAACATATTAAGCAATGTGTCTTTAGATATCGGCAGGTATGTTATAACTGATCAATGAATTATTCTATGTTAATTCTATGCTAGATCGACTTATGGTAGTAGGGCCTTCTCATACTGAAAACATCAAACATTATTTTGCAAGACATGATATCTGGACATATTCTATAAACTCATGTTTGTAGAACATTTTTCTTTAATACCGTATAAAAATTTTAAAAGCATAGAGATTTTAGTTTTATGTGCTTTTTAAGAAAGTATTATTAATAATTATTATTATTACAGTGGTACTTCTATTAAGAGGTCACCCTCTAGCTATTAGCCGGCCACAATAAAAAGTCCCATATCTAATCCTATACCTATTCTATACCTCTATTCAGTGGCCAACCTCTAACGCCAACCAAATCCCAATGGTGACCTCTTAATAGAGGTACCACAGTATATGTATACAATAACGGGTAAACTTAATAATTTAACAATTCAAGGCTTCAAAGCTTATGTCAAGCTAAATGAACGTATAGAATACAAAATAGCAAAGAAATGTAATCGCCTCCCTACACATTTTGATAAATTTAAAGTCTTTGTAAACAGTTGAAATAGTTTATATTAGTTATTAGTTTATATTTATTCTGTAATTTTAAGGAACGTTTATTACCAAATAAAGGCATTAAAAAAAAAAAAAAAGAGGTACCACAGACTGTATTTTAAAAGTACTTCATTATCAGCCAGGATGAAATGAAGCAGATAATTAGAGTCTTTCCTCTCATCATCACCATCATCATCACCATCATCACCAATAGCTAGCTGTTATTATTAATAGTTATCTGCAATTAATTAATGTTTTCAAACAAGAACAGCAGTTTCGGTATAAAAAATGTGGCCAGAAAGCCTTGACTTTGAATTGCTTCCATATCAATATAATCTGTAATTAATAACATTATGGCCCGAAAATCATTTAAAACAACCGCCAACCATTAACAATATCAGTTATTTTTTCTTGTTGTTCTTTTATAGAATCCCTATAGATGTTCCTTCAGGAATAGCTGAATTTCCCAACGAGCTGGTCCTTACTCCTAAACCCTGGGTATTGGCTTCATTCCCCAACAACATACAATTCTCTGTGATGGAAAAAGGGGGACACTTCCCTGCATTTGAGCAGCCAGAAATGTTTGTAAATGATGTAGTCAAGTTTGTAGAGAAAGTTGAAGTTATGTCAGGGACGAAAGTCTAAAGAAGCAGGCAAGACTTTATTTGTCTACTATATACTTATATTAGTACTGTTGACTATTGTTTTCTTTTATTCTTTATCAACTAGCAGAACTAGTACAAAGTGTTGTACAAACAAATTGTGTTTTATATATGATAATAATGTCAGGGACGAAAGTCTAAAGAAGTACTATATATGCTTATATTAGTACTGTTGACTCTAAATTGCATTGTTTTCTTTTGTTCTTTATCAACTAGTACAAAGTGTTGTACAAACAAATTGTGTTTTATGCTTTTATTTGATTGTTCTGATTGAGTGATATTGACTGAACTAGTCTCAATAAGGGACGGACTATTAGATATTTGATGGGGGAGGGGTGGTGGCCTATTAGATATTTGATGGGAGGGGTGGGGGTGTTCAATTACTCAATTACCGAGGGCCAAAAATTTGCCCCTCCCCCTCAAATATCCAATGGTCTGCAACCTAAATAACTATTCATTTGGTAGTATTACTTGTGATCTTTTTTAATAACATTGTGAAATACTTACTAAACGTGGTGGTGGTGGTTGTGATGATGATGATGATATTGCATGATTGTTATGATAGGTTGTACTGTGGTTAATTAAATCCAGATTAAACACCCTATAATACAATAATAAACAGTGACTTAAAACAAATGCTGTTTGACTTCTTTAAAGTTTTTCAAACATCAAGTTTTAAGTATTGAACAAGTTGAAAATTGATGATTATGTGTGTCACTGTGCACCATCATTACACAATGTTTCAGAGATTATTTAAACAAACTTGTTCAGAAACTGAATACTGGTTCTTAAGTGCATAGCGGGCCTAAGAGCATGAGTTATAAAATAGTGCAACAAAATCACAGAAAACAAACTTCCGCGAAGTGTGATTGTCAGTGTATTTTGATTTAATTATGTGAACTGTTCTGAGATACCTCCTCCTCACCCCATACACCAAAATAAAATATGGCGTTCAATTTTAATATCTATTGTTCTTGACTGACTAGCCTCTCATACATGTGAAAACGCCACTGTGTTTCAACATATGAACATGAGGCTAGTCAGTCAAGAACAATAGTTATTAAAATTGGACGCCATATTTCGATTTGGTGAATACTAACCCTGACGGAAGATCTCATCAAACACATTAATTCGGCGAATCGGTGAACAGCTCCACTCTTAGCACCGGCCATTCCTGCCAGGATTGGATAGAGAACTGCACATATCTTGCAACAAAAGGATTTTCCAAGACATGGGACACTACCGTATTTCTGTCGGTATTCCCAACAAAAAACTAAAAAAAAAGAAACGAAAAAAATCAATAAGAATTTAATATCCGCAAATGTGAGGTATCTTATATACAGCTACTTCAAAAAAAACCACAATGCCTATTTTAAAAGACCCACAATGCCCTTTGGTCTTGGGATGCACTATTCAGTATTCAACGTTTTTTGAAACAGCTGTATACATCTCGAAAAATCGTCCGTGCCAAGCACTTTTTTAAAAGGCTTCCTAGCTGTATCTTTTGGTGAAGTTTTTGAAAACTGTTGAAGAGTTACACCTATTTTAATTAACGTTGTCCATCTGGAATGGTTGATCTGAGACCGATAGGAATTGTGGGAGCTCGTTAAACTGCAAATATACTGCTGATGTACTAGTGAACCCTAGTAATGAGGACTAGATGGTATTTACTTTTCTGATTACTGGTAAGACGCTCTAACCAATGAGCTACTAGTGAACCCTAGTGGTGAGGACTAGATGGTATTTACTTTTCTGATATCTGGTAAGACGCTCTAACCAATGAGCTACTAGTGAACCCTAGTGGTGAGGGCTAGATGGTATTTACTTTTCTGATATCTGTTAAGACGCTCTAACCACTGAGCTACTTATGAATCCTAGTGGTCAGGACTAGATGGTATTTACTTTTCTGATTTCTGGTAAGACGCTCTAACCAATGAGCTACTAGTGAACCCTAGTGGTGAGGACTAGATGGTATTTACTTTTCTGATTTCTGGTAAGACGATCTAACCACTGAGCTACTAGTGAACCCTAGTGGTGAGTACTAGATGGTATTTACTTTTCTGATTACTGGTAAGACGCTCTAACCACTGAGCTACTTATGAACCCTAGTGGTGAGCATTAACTAGTTGGTATTTTGCCTTCTCAATACAAAAATTCTAACCACTGAACCACTGGTGAGCGTGGATGGTATTTAACTTCCAGATTGATTATCAGGTCATATGCTCTAACCATTGAATAACGTTTTACAAATATTTAAATTTCGGTTAACATTACCATTTCTATTTTTGTAATATATTAAAATTATAATCTGCACAGCCGGCCTCAACTAGTTATGCTACCTGCAGGCTGGGCACGTTAACTCGAATGTACAACATTATATATTGAATTGAATTGAATTGAAAAGTTTCATGGTTTTCACTGGACACCTTTTTTATTATTATTAATTACTAACACAAATTTGGAATTAAAGAATGCCACAATAAATGTGACTGGACATCTATCTATTTACCTTAATAGTGCCGTTCTCCTTATATACAGACCAAATTGCCCCGTCGTCAGAGTACTTTATCATATACGTTTTTATGTAGTGTTCGAAATCAATGCGTCGCCCTTGTGTTGCTACCTTGCTGATTTTCTTAGGAATAAGCAGATCAATCTGCAAATATTCCCCAGGAAATGCTTTCTTTGGTGCCCATCCATTGCTACCCCGTCGTCCGTACTTAGCACTCATACTTGGATTTAAAATTGATGATGCTGTGATCTGTGAGTCCAAGATTAGTCCTTCCTTCATCCCAAGTGAAACTTGAATAGAAAAAGAACACATTCTAAATCAACGAAATTTATTATTGCTTATTGAATAGGCCTTTCTCGAATTCGCTCGGATGATTACAAAACAATAGTTCTAAGAAGAAGTCGTCCTTTATAAATAAAACGGAAACTATAGGCCAATCTCGACTTGGAACCTTTAATTTATCTTGTGATCATCCAAGCGAATTCAGGAAAGTCTATGGACAGTGTCTATGGGTCGTGAAGGGGGGAAATGGGAGTTGGGATTTGCCTTATTTTTGACTGGGAAAATGGGATTGGATACACTTGGACTGGGATTTACAAATAAAAGAACAATAGAAAATGGGAATGGGAATGGGATTGAAAACTTGAGCAGAACTGATGGGGTTATGTGATTTTTGACTGGGATTTGGTCCAAATATAAACTGGGAAATGGGATTCGGACCCCCCTTCAGGACCCTCAGTGTACAATGTAGTACTAGTAGAAGCTGGACGAGTACCAGTAGTAGTAGTGGCTGGTTGCTGGATCTAGAGGTAGTGGTATTGGTAGTAATATAGTTGTTGTGGAAGAGGTTGTGGTAGTGGAGGGGTACTGGGGGTTGTAGTGGTAATGGTGGCGCTATTGGGTGTGATGGTGATGGTAATGGTAATGGTGTTGGTGGTGGTAGTGGTGATGGTGCTAGTAGTAGTGGTGATAGTGGTAGGGGTGGAAGTAGTGGTGGAAACGGTAGTGGTTTGGGGGTGGTAGTGGTTTGGGGGTGGTCGTGATAGAGTGGTGGAAGTATTGGAGGTAGTAGTGGTGGTGGTGGTGGTAGTAGTAGTGGAGCTAGATGGAGGTGGTAGTGATGATAGTGGCAGTAGTAGAGGTAGTGGTAATTGTTATGGTGCATGGTTGTGAGTGAAGTGGTGGTGATAATGTTAGTGGTTGTTGCACGGGTGTTAACGGTGTTAATGGTGATAGTGATATAGTAATGTGCATGTGAAAGTAATAGTGATGGTTGCATAATTGAGGCGGACAGTGATCGTAGTTGTAAGTGGCTGCTTATTAACGGTAGTAACAGTGGTGGTAGTGAAGTTGAAGGATCGATTGAAACCTAATGCATAGACCGGATTGAAATATGGCGTCCAATTTTAATAACTATTGTTCTGGTCTGGCTAGCCTCGTGTTCACGTTGAACACAATAGAGTTTTCACATGTATACGAGGCTAGTCAGTCAAGAACAATAGTTATTCAAATTTGACGCCATATTTCGATTCGGCGTATAAGTCTGTATTTTATGAATATACCCATTATAGGCTTTTTAATCTCGCAGTGGTCTCCCTTGTATTTCAATGGGCATTTACAAGTATATGTATCACTTTTGTAGTCAAGTGGAATACAAACACCGCCATTCTTGCATGGAGTGAAGAAGCATTTTTTCTGTGATTAAAAGAGTTGTGATAAATGAATTATTCCTAAAATGTGTTTAGAACATCCTTTGATATCCATCTTTACGATAGCAATTATTTCCTTATCCAGGTGTAAATTCCTGAGCCAATTGCAGCGCGCTGACAAGCCAATAAGCTTCCAGAATTTTAATTTGTAAAAACTAAACCAAGCAACACAGCGTTCAAAACGACCACGCATGCGCGTAAAAAAAAAAAAAATTGATCCAGCACACAAATCTAGCAATCGTGCGGACTTTATAAAAAAATGTGGAGAACACGTGCACTTTCATCGCTTTTTTTCTCAAAATGTAAATTAAAATACAATAGTGTAAATGAAGGGTTGTTTCACAATATAACAAAGGTTATGTTCACGAAAATTCAAGCTTATATATTTAGGGATTTTTTTTATACATCAACTTCAAACACTAGTCCAAAATTCATAATGTTTACAATGGCAAGTTTACCGCTGTGAAAAGTTTGCCACGCAAGCGTAGTCGTTTGACGGCTGTGTTAAACCAAGCTCTTTGCTTATTGGCCACAATATTAATCTACCTATCTACCCATTCAATTCCTTAAATTCCCTAAATAAATTCTCTTTTACTCAAGTGAAAGTTCAATCATTCTCATATTGTAACTGGCATGCGTGAAATTCATGCAGATGGCCGGTATACCCTTTAATTCAGCAAATTCCAGGTGGGGAAACATTGATCCGGATACATCCAAAACAAAATGAAAACTGTGTTTTTTGGTTGAGATCAATTAGTCTTACTGTTAATGCTGCTAACTTACACTTTTACTCAATAGGTACGAAATTTGTAACACCGTAAAAAATGTTGACTTAATTACTTTACTTTTTTTTAGTCAACATTTTTTATTTCATTATATTACCTATCGTTTATATCAAAACA
The DNA here is from genome assembly GCA_949775045.1 of Metridium senile. Taxonomy (NCBI): domain Eukaryota; kingdom Metazoa; phylum Cnidaria; class Anthozoa; order Actiniaria; family Metridiidae; genus Metridium; species Metridium senile. Next base: position 9,111,093 of record OX459101.1, on the reverse strand, counting down.
CCGACGCAGCCTATACTAGTTTACTCGCTATCAATATAATATTTATCCTCTCTTGTTCCTATACGATTTCCATCTCTTTTACTTTTATCAAGTCCGGATGTGACGCAGGCTACTATGTAACTGGCATGCGTGAAATCCAAATGGCATAACCTTGAATTTAGGAAATTCGGGTGATTCCAGAATAAAATGAAAACTGTGTTTTTCGGTTGAGTTCTACTACTGTTACTGTTTATAACATTAACAGTGCTAGCTTAGAAGCTTCAATAGTTCTGAGCGGATTAGCCGTTTAACACTAGAGGACGGACAAATCATCCGTATATTTGTTCGGCTAATCGATATGAATTCAAAAAAAAAGGACGACTTTTAGTCTCAAATTAGTCCTTATCACATGCACTTGAAGACATATCGAACACATTTTAATTCTATTTCAAATATCAATACTTTTTTCTCACCTTCACGTTGAAGAAATCAAAATCTCCATTGTCCTGCAGTTTGTCTGTATTTTTGAAGAGACCTGTATCAATCAGTCCACACTGATGTTTTCCATCTGGTGTTGGCTTCTTTGCGAAATTAGCTGAGATACATGGCTGATTTGCTACACATGTTATCAGGCAGTCATTAAAGTTCTTGACAAGAAGATTTTGTGTTGCAGTTACATTCAGAAACACATTTTTCATTCTCACAAAATTGACAAGATGGAGACCTGTTTTGTTGTCTCGAAAAGTGGTTGTGTTGGCTGCGTTGAATTTGATAACTTCGGCATTTTTGCATTTAACTGGACTGGTAAGACTTGACAGAATCCATGCCAAAGTACCGAGAGTAGTCACAACTATCGATATCATTTTGGTGTCAACATATAATGGAGCTTATTTATCGTTAACTTACTACTGCATGTAACAGTTACGGAACTAAACAAGCGAAAACAGAGAAATTTGATTTTTAACGGCTGTCAAACAGCTAGCTTTGCAGTAAACATCTTAATTATATGCAACTAACCAATAAGAGAGACACAATGGGGGACTGCGGTTGACTATTAGAAATTCACCTTTTTCGACCGATGAGTTCAAGTTACAAATTCGTCGTTTTGACGATTCTACTTTTACAGTTGAAATAAGCCCACTAGAGATTTTTATGTATAGTTTACAAATGGAACTATAAGCAGTTTATTGGGGGGGGGATTAATTTAACAAAATTCACGAGCATTAAAAATACAGTATTTGGTGAGAAAATTGTTCCACGGTATATTTTTTCGGCCTTAACGTTAATAGACATTTTCACAGTTACGTTCAGTGGTCACGAATAAAAGTTCCAGGTCGAGGCTCGAGTTGTTGCGCATAGCAAAACTATAATTCACCATGCGCAGCAATTCGAACCTCGACTTGAAACTATCATTCGTGCTCAATGAACGGAATGGAATGCGCTTATGAAATAAATTATTATTATTATTAATTGTGGGTTAAAATTTATGCCGTTTGGTTCTTGAAGGGAAATACCACTGAGACCGTCCTATAATATTATGGCCGTACTGCATGTAGTACGTAAGTTATTATGAAAAACAGCAGCTGGACTACCGGTCCGCCCCATATGTGTCCCATGATATATTAACAAATCACTGTTAAATAGGAGTTTTCTCAACATAATTTGATATGCACAGCGGTGGTTTTTTTTTTTTCATTTGCATTTCTTTGCATGTCGAATGGCAGAATTTTAAGCTGACATGGAAGTATTTCGGTAGTTTAACATAAATTTGAAGGATAGGTTTGCAAACCAAATATTTCATGTGGGGGTAATTTTTTTCCCATTCGACATGCAAATATTAAAAGTACGCGCATGTTCAGACAAAAAGTTATATTAGAATATGATTACCGCCAGTAATCTTTGCACATAGTATCCAATTTTAACGTTTCAAAGGTTCTAGTACTGGAATTTTGTTGGAATGATTCACTTGTTTCTGCAATTCGTTTGTTTCTCTGAATTTGCTTCGATGCCGATCACAAGACAATAGTTTCAAGGTTGGCCTTGGTAAATAAAAGAGTCAAGTTCAGTCTCGACTTGGAACTTTTGCTGTGTGATCATCCAAACGAATTTGGGAAAGGTATATTTTTTGTGAAGAAAACACATACAATATCTGATGTTGGGGGTAACTTAAGCGTCTTTAAGCGAGGATCAGAAACATCTGCATGTTGCTAGAAGTTTTCCATATTACTATGGAAATCAGTAGACTGGTAATCATGCCCCAAAAATTCCGTCCACGTGATCAATTTTTTTTGTACAATGTGATCGCTTCTGGCCAATCATTTTGCTCAAAATTGGTCATGTGGTACAAAAAGACACACCCCCAAGGCCAAATTTTCAATGTACATTTAACCACTCTAGTGATTTTCATAGTATATATTTATGTACATCTACATTGGATGTTATGACTTATACCAAAAAATCAAAACAACCTTGTTTATAAGTTAAAGCTTTATTGTAATAAAATTGACGAGGACAAGATTTATAGTTTTATTCGACGTTTCGACACTACCCGGTGGCTTTATGAAGAATGTTTATGCATTGAGATTTGTAATGTACATAGTCATAAATTATAATTGCAATTTCTTAAATATTTCGGCTTTATTTGGTCAACTATTCTTTCGCATATCCTGTCGATAAAATAATTGTAAATAATTCATACAATATGTTATTAACATTGTCCACCATAAAAGACATTGACACTAAAAGAAATATTAAGTGATATTACATAAGTTTGCTACTAGCATTACAGCGCGAGGCGCAAAAGTATGACTACATTTAATGAATTCGCATACTTCCATGCACGGGAGTTTGTACTTTAAACATACACATTTAATGTGAAGTTGTCTGATTTTACCGAATAAGGCGTGTAAAAACTATAGTTTCACAGCATAAAGTCCATGCATAGAAGTATGCGAATATATTAAAAGTGGTCATACTTTTGCGCCTCGCGCTGTAATAGTGGCCATCGATTTCAAAATTCATATTTAATGTTCACTGTTACATATTATTTAGAGTAAAAATTGAAAATTAAACTGGTAAAAACAAATAAACGTACCCTGTTAGCAGAGGAGCGAAAAAAAAATTCACGAGTTAATTTCTACTTATGTGGATAACATTAATAGCATTGACTGTATACCACAAAAATTATTTTTTTCAAAACAAATGGAATCTCAAGATATTTTTCACGCCCCTCACATAAAGTTAATTATCCTTCTCAAATTAACCCATGACAATTATTCGCCGAAGTGATTACCGATAATCACTTCGCCCGAGGTGAATAAAATACAAAGGTGATTATTTCAAAAATGAAATAAGGAAACAGCATTGAAAGTGAAAATAGTTTATTTTTTAAAAGCGCGACAATCACGCGAAAGTGTCAACAACATTGTTATGTCTCGCATAATGACAAAAAATCAACGTGAAAATTTACTATGATACCTATAAATAGCTTTACACCAAACTTTGTAGCTTCTTTAGTCGATTTTGGGACAGCATGTTCTTTGAAGTTTTCAATTTCATCTTCGCTAACAGTGACAAAACGACAACTGGCAGCCATTTTGTCCGAAAAGGTGATTATCGGCTGATAATCCGAGATAGCAAACCAATCAGTACGTGTGTGCGCGATTTTGTATAATCACCTTTGTATTTATGCTAATAACTGATAATACCAACAACCAATGTACGCACACAACTTGGGTCACGTGGATGTTATGTGGGGTTATAGAACGCGAACATTTTGGAAATGTTTTTTTTTTTTATAATTTTATGCAAGAAGTAATTGTGAAACTCTAGAGGTCTAGGTCTAGGTCTAGGTCTAGGTCTAGGTCTAGGTCTAGGTCTAGGTCTAGGTCTAGGTCTAGGTCTAGGTCTAGGTCTAGGTCTAGGTCTAGGTCTAGGTCTAGGTCTAGGTCATCATGCCTCTCTCTCTATAGAGAGACGTGATGGTCTAGTGGTCAGTGGATCGGATTCTGGGCTTACTGGTCTGGGTTCGATTCCCGGCCCGGGCGATTGCGTTGTGTCCTTGGGCAAGACACTTTACTCTCTATGTGCCTCGTCTTCTCAGATAAAGACGTAAAGCCGGAGGTCCTGTCTGCTTTCACTCTAATCCTATATAAGGTGCACGTTAAAGATCCTGTTGTGCCGTGATTAGCAAAGAGTAGGGGATTGTCTCCCGGTATAGCAGTCAGGCTTCGGAGGCACACTCATGATTGTAAACTGCTGGTTTTCAGCAGTCCGATAAGTCCTCCATATACACATTAGTAGATTGTAAAGCGCTATAAGCTATTCGAGAGATTTAGCGCTATATAAATTAGGCATATTATTATTTATTAGGTTTAGGTCTAGCCAGTAGGTCTAGCCAGTAGGTCTAGCCAGTAGGTCTAGCCAGTAGGTCTAGGGTCGTCTAGCTCTAGGTCTAGCCGGTCAAGGTCTTCTAAAAGATACCAAATTAATCGCTTATTTTTACCCATTATCAACCGGGGTCATGCATTTTGATAATCCCGGCACTGCCTGAAAATGGTGATCTAATATTTTTAACCACCTCTTAATAAAAGTATTGCACTTTGAATTAATAGCACTCATAGATCTTCATTTGAAAAAAGCCGTCAACAATCGCCGATATATATCCCGGAACTGTTCACAAGACTGTACCATTTCCTGCTTCTTGGAAGATTAACTTTTACCCACTTAATCTTGAAAATAGAATTAACGACAGTCTTACTTGCAATTACCCAAAGCATAATTAATGGTACTAATTATGAATATTGGTTTTTTTGTGACCGGAGATCGTTTTCTCACCTGCAGAGGTTTGCCGTTATAATTATGTTCGAAAAACTAGTTGATTTTCTGTCTCGGTTTCGCTCTTCATTTGCCTAACTTCATCCAGGTAAGACCAAAACACCAATACAGAATCAAGTGGGAAAAATAATAATATTTTTGTCAATAATCTTGTAAGGTAGTCGTACCTATTATCGCGCACATCCTATTATCGTGCTTTTCGTAAAAAATAATATATATCTTCTATTCTGCATAAACGTTTATTAAAAAAGTGGACCAAAATGTTGGTTGTAACAGAATAAGCAGCCTTAATTGTTTTAATTAATTTTGAAGCAGTTTTTTAGAAGATATATATTATATTTTTACAAAAAGCACGATAATAGGATGTGCGCGATAATAGGTACTACCTTATATATGTATTTACTTGGGCATCCGTTTGGATAATAAATAGAAATACGAGAAGGCTTGTCAATTGTTTTTACATATATCCAAAATATCCACAGAATAATAAGAAAATGACAAGCCTTCTAGCAATTCTATTCACAATTACATTGTATTTTTACTTTACTTCACCTTTACTGAAAGAAAATAATTTTGCGATTTTTTGGGGTGAATATTTGCTGCAGGTTCTTGGTGAGATAAAGTTCATTAAAAATGGCGATAAAAAAGTCAAAAGGGAATTATCAGTATTTTTTTTATCAATAAAAGTATTTTACCGTATTCAGATACTTTTCACTAAACACGAAAACATAAATAATTATGAAAAAATATAAAAAATGCATATAAAAAACTAATATAAAAAAGTATATGTACTTTTATCAATAAAAATATTCTAACGTATTCAAATCATTTTACCTAAAAAGAAAATATTATAAAATCATTATTAAAATATAAAAAAATATTCGCTTTTTTGAGAAACAACCTCTATACTTTTTTGGCTTCAGGATCTTAACTAAAATATCTTCAGAGAATTTACTTGAACTGTCTCAGTGTTCTGTCAATAAAATCTATAACACCGAGTAGGAAACTGCTGTTCCATTATAATATGGTGTTAACTAAAATATTATGATTTAACAGTCTCAGTTAAACGTTTATTGAAAGTTTTAACTGAATATTTAGATAACTTTTGTTTAATATTCGATCTGCATTTTTAAAATTTTACAAATTTGATGTTATTTTTTATTTATAATTATATAGCCCTATTTTCTTATTCCTCAGTTTTTAAAACACATTCTATATTTTTAAATGAAGTTTATGTTTATTATATATCCTATTTTTGTTTCAATTTGGATACAGTACATGTATTATTTCCTTTTGATAGCGTTTTTATATTTGTCACAATTTCGATTATGCATGTTATATTTTGATAACGTTCTAGTGTTCGTCTCAATTTCGTGTTTATTTTCATAACCTTTTTTCTTTAATTGTTCTATATGTAATTATTTTTGTAACACCGGCACTAACATACACACCAATTGTCATAAATATTTAAATAAGGGCCGAAGAGAAATAGAAATAGAAATAGCAAAAAAATTAAGGACATTTTTTTAGTAGAGACTTTTTCAGTTTATTGAATAAGAATTATCAAATGCCTAGTTTTTAATTATAAATATCAAGTTCAAGCGATCGCCTTGAAATATATAATAGTCTAATGGAGAGGAATATTTTCTTGTATATTTAGTGAGTATTGATGGTTTTTTAATTGGGATTTTTGCACATATTTCAAAACTCGTTTTCGTCGACGAAGGTACAGTCATTAACACTCCATGCATGAGGCCTGTAAAATCAAATTATTCATAGTATAGTTTGAAATGGTAGTAAGTGTATTTGTGACTTCTAAAACACATTAATATTTCATAAAATATTGACAAAAGAAATCATGTCCGCCACGAGTGTTGTAAATCTTCTTATAAAACTCAAAAAATTCATGAAAAATGGACAAACGAAATCATAACCGTTGAGGGGGTTGTATGTCCTATATAGAAATGGACAAACGAAATCATAACCGTTGAGGGGGTTGTATATCCTATACAGAAATGGACAAAAGAAATCATAACCGTTGAGGGGGTTGTATATCCTATACAGAAATGGACAAACGAAATCATAACCGTTGAGGGGGTTGTATATCCTATACAGAAATGGACAAAAGAAATCATAACCGTTGAGGGGGTTGTATATCCTATACAGAAATGGACAAACGAAATCATAACCGTTGAGGGGGTTGTATGTCCTATACAGAAATGGACAAAAGAAATCATAACCGTTGAGGGGGTTGTATATCCTATACAGAAATAGATAAAAGAAATCATAACCGTTGAGGGGGTTGTATGTCCTATACAGAAATGGACAAAAGAAATCATAACCGTTGAGGGGGTTGTATATCCTATACAGAAATGGACAAAAGAAATCACAACCGTTGAGGGGGTTGTATATCCTATACAGAAATGGACAAAAGAAATCATAACCGTTGAGGGGGTTGTATATCCTATACAGAAATGGACAAAAGAAATCATAACCGTTGAGGGGGTTGTATATCCTATACAGAAATAGACAAAAGAAATCACAACCGTTGAGGGGGTTGTATATCCTACACAGAAATGGACAAACGAAATCATAACCGTTGAGGGGGTTGTATATCCTATACAGAAATGAACAAACGAAATCATAACCGTTGAGGGGGTTGTATGTCCTATACAGAAATGGACTGACTTTGACTTTTGACTTTTGTTTATTCACACGTATAATTATATTTACAATAATGATATAACAAATAGTAAAATATAACGATTACATTCTTTATAAAGTATACTATGTTTTGAGTTACAGATATAAGGAAAAAGAAAAACGTGTGTGGTGGCCAAAGTAGTTTAACACTTTCGAGTTGGCCGCCACCCAGGTAATAAATAATATATATATAAAATCATGTGATATGTGAAGACGTGATTGATCTACAGTTAATTTTTGATATCAGCGGTCATTTTTGTGACATGATCAGATAAAGTTTAAATTGGGCTTTAAATTTGTTATAAGACAGGTTTTTTATTTCAGATGGGACATGTTCCCATATAGTAGAAGCTATATATTTAAAAGTAGATTTTCCGTAATTTGTTCTTATTGCCGGGCGAGTTAAATTCTGTTTAGATGCATAGCGTGTGTTATAGTTATGCTGTTCTTTTGCTAACTTAAAGATGTCATGGAAAACACTTGGGATTTTTTGCTTATTGTATATTATTTGGAATACGAATAAGGCTATTCTAAATTTAAATATATTATTCAGAGTAAGAAGTTCTAGCAAGTTATAAAATGGCGAAGCATGTTCTCTTGAGTGTGCAAAGAACATGTTTCTTATGCATTTATTTTGCATTGTATTTAGTTTAGTTAACTTTGACTTATATGCTGTTCCCCAAGAGTGAATTGCATAAGATAAATATGGATAGACTAAGGAATAGTAGACACTAGTTAGTGTTTTTAATGGTAAGTAGTGTCTTAACAGTTTTATTATACCAACATTCTTAGCTAACTTGTTATGGATACATGCAATATGATAATCCCATTTTAGGTTTTTGTCGAGATATACTCCAAGGTATTTGATGCAGTCTTTTTGTTGAAAATGGTTAATATTCATAGTTATTTTGTTTTTCGAGGTTACGATCATGTAGTTAGTCTTTTTCATATTAATGGACAACTTATTCAGTATACAATACTTCATAATTAGTTCTAGGTCTTCATTAATGACTTGTTCAATTATAAGCGGGTTAGTGTGTGAAAAAAAAAATATTAGTGTCATCAGCAAAGATACGAAAGCTAATTCTTTTTGATACATTAGGTAAGTCATTGATATATAATAAAAATAGCAATGGTCCTAAAGTCGAACCTTGTGGAATTCCACAAGTAATTGTTTTATGAGAAGATGTTGCTTCATTTATTTTAACAAATTGCTTTCGATCGGTGAGGTAATTTTTGAACCAGTCAAGAGCTAAGCCCCTGATACCGTACTTTTGTAGCTTCATCAGTAAGATTTCATGATTAATTGTATCGAAGGCTTTAGAGAAATCTAAAAATATTCCACATGTGGTTTCTTTCTTATCTATTGATGTATTTAATTTATTTGTAATTTCTAGCACTGCTTGCTCGGTTGAATGGTTCTTTCTAAACCCAAATTGATGTTCAAATATTATGTTGTGTTTGTCTAGAAAATGAATGAGCTGATTATAGACTGATCGTTCAAGTATTTTACTGAATGACGATAGAGTGGAAATAGGTCGATAATTATTAGGCTTATTTACTTCTCCCGTTTTAAAGATGGGAGTTATGCGTGATATTTTGAATAAATCTGGCACTTTACCACAGTTTATAGATCTATTGAAAATATGCGTAAATGGTATTGCTAATTCTTTGTGGGCAATTCTAATCAAACGATTCGGTATATCTAACGATGTTTTGTTAGAGTTTAAGGCTTGTAATTGTCGTGAGACGCTTTCGATTTCTATTTCCTTTAAATAAAAACTTGATGTTGGTGAGTTGTCAATGAATTTGGTGGGATCCTCATTTAGGCTAGGTAATTTACTAGCTAATTCTGGACCTATTGTATTAAAATATTCATTAAACTGTTCACATATGTCGTTTTCATCTGTAAATGTTTCACCATTATAATCTATTTTGGTTGGGTATGATTGTCCTTTTGTTTTCCTGGATATTATATTACCAATCAGCTTCCAGGTCATTTTTAGATTGCCTTTGTTCTCTTCGAATCGTGAACTAAAGTATGCTTTCTTAGATTTTTTTATCAGATTGTTTAGCATATTGGAGTAAGTTTTATAGGCAGTCATCTTTTCCGGATCATTATGTTTGAAAAAATGCGTTTTATACATTTTTTGTTTTTTTCTTATTGACTGTAGTAGTCCTGGAGTTAACCATGGTTTTCTAAATTGTTTTGCTTTGTTTTTCGACATTTTCTTCATAGGAGCATGTTTATCGATAACTTGTTGTATTTTGTTTAAAACATTTTGCACCGTTTTGTTAAGATCAGAGTCATAACAATGTGTCCAGCTAATTGTGCTCAGTTCATTAAGATACTGCGTATTACTAAAATCTTTATAGTTCCTATAATATGCGTTTGGAATGTGATTTTTATCTCTATTCTGATTTATGATGCAAAATACTGGCAAGTGGTCTGATACATCGGCCGTCAATATACCTGAGGTTATGGTACTGTTGAAAACATTAGTGTAAATGTGATCAATCAGAGTTGCCGAATGATCAGTTATTCTGGTGGGCTTTGTTATTATAGGATAACAATAGTTAGCATAAAGCATGTTGATATAATCCTCTGTTTGTGGATGTTTATCTAAGTTTAAAAAATTTATATTTATATCTCCTAGGATATATACTTCATAGTTATTTGTGTTTAGATATCTTATTGTTTCTTCTAGTTTACTAGAAAATTCACTAAAGTTTGCATTGGGATGTCTATAAATGCAACCAATTATTATACTCTTTTTTTTGGTAGAGCAATTATTTAGCTCGATCCAACAGGATTCGACCGAGTCTAAATTTAGATCAATATCTGGTCTATGGTTTGGACTAAGTGAATTGGACACATATAGAGCGGCACCGCCAGCCATTGTTGGCGAGTCGTTATGAAAAAACTTATACGAAGGTATATCAATGTTAGATATTGATTTATCGTTAAGCCGGGTTTCGGTTACGGCTAATATATGCGGATTTGTATTCATAGTAGATAGTAGATTATTAAGAGAATCGATGTTCTTAGATAAGCTTCTGATATTACAATGCAGAAGTGTTAGATTTTGGTTAGATTCACAGTCAGAAAATGCTTTGTTAAATTTTTCTATCGAATAATACGATGAACAGGGAATTTCAAGCATAATGTCTGAGTCATTATTATCAAACTTATCTGGGTTTGGTAGAATTGTGCCATACAGGTCTTCGAAAGCCTCATCATCAGAGCTTTGATCTATGTTTGGGATCATTTAGCATCTTGGTAGCTGAAGTTACTCTGTGTAATTGGTTACTTCGTTTAGATCTCTCATCGTAGTGATTGTATAGACAGGGCTATTTTCGTTTTCCCTGAGCAGTATCTTGCCGTTGACAGTCCAGATGTATTTAAAGTCATTTGTTGTATGTCCTATACAGAAATGGACAAAAGAAATCACAACCGTTGAGGGGGTTGTATATCCTATACAGAAATAGACAAAAGAAATCACAACCGTTGAGGGGGTTGTATGTCCTATACAGAAATGGACGAACGAAATCACAACCGTTGAGGGGGTTGTATGTCCTATACAGAAATGGACAAAAGAAATCACAACCGTTGAGGGGGTTGTATATCCTATACAGAAATGGACAAACGAAATCACAACCGTTGAGGGGGTTGTATGTCCTATACAGAAATGGACAAAAGAAATCACAACCGTTGAGGGGGTTGTATATCCTATACAGAAATGGACAAACGAAATCACAACCGTTGAGGGGGTTGTATGTCCTATACAGAAATGGACAAAAGAAATCATAACCGTTGAGGGGGTTGTATGTCCTATACAGAAATGGACAAAAGAAATCATAACCGTTGAGGGGGTTGTATATCCTATACAGAAATAGACAAAAGAAATCACAACCGTTGAGGGGGTTGTATGTCCTATACAGAAATGGACGAACGAAATCACAACCGTTGAGGGGGTTGTATGTCCTATACAGAAATGGACAAAAGAAATCACAACCGTTGAGGGGGTTGTATATCCTATACAGAAATGGACAAACGAAATCACAACCGTTGAGGGGGTTGTATGTCCTATACAGAAATGGACAAAAGAAATCACAACCGTTGAGGGGGTTGTATATCCTATACAGAAATGGACAAACGAAATCACAACCGTTGAGGGGGTTGTATGTCCTATACAGAAATGGACAAAAGAAATCATAACCGTTGAGGGGGTTGTATGTCCTATACAGAAATGGACAAAAGAAATCATAACCGTTGAGGGGGTTGTATATCCTATACAGAAATGGTCAAAAGAAATCATAACCGCTGAGGGGGTTGTATGTCCTATACAGAAATGGACAAAAGAAATCACAACCGTTGAGGGGGTTGTATATCCTATACAGAAATGGTTAAAAGAAATCATAACCGTTGAGGGGGTTGTATGTCCTATACAGAAATGGACAAAAGAAATCACAACCGTTGAGGGGGTTGTATATCCTATACAGATTCGTCCTGATTTTGCAAATTGAATTTTCCCGGCCAAATTTACTCAGCTTTGATCTTGAAAGGTTTAATAAAATATGAAAGAACTATTAAACGTTGGAGTTTAGTTGAAATATTATACAATATTCACAGCATCCAATCTGTAACTAAGAGATATACGAGTGGGCGGTGTTACAACGCGGAGGTCCTTACCGTGGCCACCTAATTGCCCTATTTCATTATGACGTCACAATGTGTTTACAGTGGGGGACAGAATGGCCGAAAACAATGGCAATTTCAACTAAATCTTCCTTCTCTTTCAAAATTGAGCTTCATATTATCTAGTTTTTATGTATGTTATGTGTCTGTTTCAGTACTTTCATATTTATGCCGGGCATTTTGTTTTCATTTCTTTCCTATCCGTCTTGTAAATGCAATTTTATCGTGTATTCTCGAATTGGCGTCCATTAAGACAATATAATGTTTTGATGTGACGTCATAGTGAAATACCATAATTAAAGTTTGTAAAAGTTAACCAATTAAATTAAAAAGCAAGAATTTGACTTAAACATAAAAGACACGCCGAGTGACATACATACTATATTCCAACATTTCAAAGCTAAGACATGAGTGAAGTGTATAACTGGCTGAAAAAACTCCCAGGATGTTTAAATTTGAAAAGGTGTAGCAAACAATTTGAAAAGTGAAACTTTTGTACGCTAAGCTAATTTGTACAACAGTGGGTGGCCACGCGTTATGCAGTAAACCAAATATTTCTAGAAAATGTGTGCAATAATTCAATACCCCAGTTTCACGTTATCTTATTTATCTTATTTGTCTCCCAAAATATCCAACCCTAACGTCCTCGCCGTGGGAGACGGACAACAGAGTATATTCAATATATATAGTATACATATATCTAGTGCACTCTGGCTAATAGGGCTCTGGCTAGTACTCTTTATGTTGGCAGTAATACAGCAACAATGAGAACGAGTACTTAGTATTAATAAATCTTGTAACTTCCTACGAGAATCCTCTACCAGAATCTTCTACTAGATTGTATAATCATGACTAAACACAAACACAAAAAGGACAGCCTACCAAGCTTCAAAACTTGGAAACTAGGCACCATCAACATTCGCACTGGCAAGGAAGCAGGAAAACTCTTCTCTGTAGCAAAGGAGGTTTTAAGAGCAGGAATTGACATCTGCGGACTACAAGAAGTTAGACAACTTAAATCCGGAGCAGAAATCATCGATATTAATGGGATCAACAAATATGAATTCCACTGGTCAGGATATGCAAGAAAACGCGAAGCAGGAATAGGTCTACTCATAAGAGTGTGTCCGGAAATAGTGATCGAAGAAGTCAACTATATAAACGCTAGACTTTTGACTGCTGCAGTGGTTTACCACGGCTACCAACTAAAGATAATTGTTGCATACGCTCCTCCTAACAGCGAAAACGACACTATGACAAGAGAACAACAAAAGAACGCTTTCTATAATAATCTTCAAAAAATTACTGTTCGAGATACCAAACATCAGAAGCTGGTAATCCTAGCAGATATGAACGCCACAACTGACTTAACCCAAAAGTTATCGAAATTTGATGGAAATGATACTAGTAACAACGTCAATCATATCAGCAACGATAACGGAGAGAGACTCATCAATTACTGCAGATCCCACAAGCTATGCATCAGTAACACATTCTTCAAACATCGAGCCATCCATCGCTATAGCTGGTATTCAGGTACTGGCCTACGGAAAGTCCTTGACTACATCCTGGCTGACAAACATCTTCAAAATTGTATACTAGACTGCAGAATCAGACGCGGGTATGATTTCTCTACAGACCACAAGCTCTTAGTCGCAACCCTAAAAACACCATGTACCAGAGCCGCGCGATACAAATATCGAAAAACCCCACCTCTAAGAAAAAGAAAAATTGACCTCGCAGCCCTACTAATCCCAGAAATCCAAGATGCCTATACAAACCAGGTTAATACCAAACTACAACAAACCAAAACTCCCACCACCGCAGTAGACATATCAGATAGACTAGTTAAAGTGCTTGATGAAGTAGCCACAGAAATATTGCCTCAGAAAAATAAAAAGAACTCAAGACATAATGCAATTTTCAAAAATGATACTGAATTAAATGCACGTCTGGACGAAAGAGCCCAATCTCACTGGCCAAGGAAATCAAGCCAGTATAGAAGAGTGTCTAAACTTATAAAAAAGCGCATCAACTATCTTAGAAACGAACGCGTAAAACAAGAAGCTGAATCCATCAACCAATTCGCAGCAAAACGTGAAATTGAAGACCTCTTCAAAGCAGCAAAGGATGACTCTAACTTCCAGAGAGTAAAAACCTCCATTAAATGTCCACCAGCCAGATTGAAAGCCTTCTTCCAGAAGCACTTTAACCCTGAGACACCAAACTTGGAGCCAGTGGAACTAACTCAACTTCCAGACTTTGCTACTGGACTTCAAAATATAACAACACAAGTCGAGATTGATAATAAGCCACCAACAACATCTGAGATAAAAGAAACCATAAAACGCCTAAAGAATAAAAAATCAGCAAATGATATCAACCCTGAACTATTGAAATATGCAGCCGAGTCACCAAACCTACTACATATGCTCAAGAATCTAACTGACAACATCTGGCACACACAGAAACTACCTGATAGTTTCAGCCATAGTAGACTGGTAACAATTTGGAAAGGAGCATCAAAAGGGTCGGCCAAAGAACCAAGTTCCTACAGAGGCCTGCAGGTTGGCTCAAGCCTATGCAAAATTATTGTAATGATAATTCTGGCCAGATTAAAAGAATGGTATAACCTTCAGATCAGTGATCAACAACAAGGCTTTAGAGAGGGGCGCGGCACCGCTGATGGTATATATATCTCTAAGAGAGTACAACAAATATCTGATCGTATGCAGCTGCCGATCTTCGTCCTCTTCATCGACCTTAGCTCAGCATTCGACCATATCATCAGAAAATGGCTATTCAAATCGATCTACATCCGCTTTCCAAGTAATGCAAATACAACCTGCATTAAGATCTTGGAATCGATTTATGAAAATACTTCCACAGCTCTGAGCGATATGCCCGATGACAAGTTTACAACTAGCTCTGGGGTTAGACAAGGAGGCCCAGAAAGCCCACTTCTATTCAACCTGATGATGGACTTTGTGATGAGAATCTTTATCCAAGAATGCAAGAAAGAGAATGTGGGGTTTGTTGACTACAAATACAGAGTAAGATCAACTGCTACAGTAAGGGAGGCAAGAGGTCAAAAGACATACTCGGGTGTGAACACAAATGATTGGGTGGGATATGCCGATGATCTGGAGCTTTTCTTTCTCAATAAGGACACTCTACAACAAGCTCTCGTGATGCTCAACATAACGCTTCAACGCTACCATCTAAAGATCAATGCTACCAAAACCCAAACCATGATATTTAATTATAAATATCTCAACAAGGAAGACCCATACCCAACCACCATTGTCAGTCTAAACGAAGTACCTATCGAAAATAAGATGATATTCAGATACTTGGGTAGCGACATAAAATACGATGAGCCATCCACGGGCGATACTGAAATAACACTCTGCATCAACCTGGCAAAAGCTAAATTTCAAGAACTGAAGCCAAAACTACGGAATTTTAACATCAGCCTACCAATACGAATGCTGTTCTTAAATGCTTTCGTCAGAAGTCGCCTAACTTTTTCGGCACAAACATGGAACTTAACTACCACTCAAACAAACAAAACTAACAGCTGCTATTACGGTATGCTACGTGCAATGATCAAGAACGGCTACATCAGGAAAGATGGAAAGTACCTAGGGGAAACCAATAACGAGAATGCGGACGATGATGGTGACATTGACTTTCGTTATCGATATTCAAACACAGATCTTCTCCGCATATGCAAGACGACGTCAGTGACTGACTTCACGGCTGTATTACAGGCAAGATACCTTGCCCATGTTGCTCGACGACCAAACCTTAATACAGCTAAACAACTACTTTTTAACAGCAACAAACATACAAAGACGGGCCGGCCTACAGAGACATTGGAACAGAGAGTGATGGCTGCCCAGAGACTAACAGCAGATTGCTTCTACAGAAGGGCTCTTGAGAGGAAGTTATGAGATATGATCTTGAAGAGATCACTCAAAGACTGTGAATACAGCCATGAGCTAAACATTTATATTATATATATAGCACTGCTGTCACAAAAGGCGCATTAGAAACTAGAGGATTTCTAGATTTAGCATTTGTATTTATCATTTGTACGTCTGTGTTCGTTATTATCTAGAGAAACCCTCTATAGCCAAATTAACGAGCCTAGTCTTTTGATTTCGCCGAGCCAATCAGAAGCGGAGGGTCAGAATCTGACTATGACCTTCTGATCGGTTTTAAGTCTTGGAAGAGCTTTGATTGGATGTAATTTGACAACTTGACGAGATTTGGTTCCAAATATAGCTATTATTGAGTGTTAATCAAATCAACATAGAAGTGAGTTTCTAAGCTCTTTGTACCAGAGGTTGAATTCTAGTTGCATCACAAACCGTCAAATTTACAAACTCTACAGTAAGTAGAAAATAACCTCTGGTACCTAAACAATGATATCGCTTAACAATAGAAAATACATTTGAATTTACTCTATAGAGGTACAAGTTAATTAAGACTCGATTCAGAGTAAATTCAAATGTATTTTCTATTGTTAAGCGATATCATTGTTTTCATGCTTTGCTTGGAATTTGTGAATATTTTCATAACAAATCGAGGCTTGGCCTATATTCAAATGAGCCTTTTATCAAACAGTACAGCGGTGTTATAATTACATTACATTATTTGATCAAGCACTATAAAATGCATCAGATTCAGAAAATGATTTGAATTTGTTATTTTTAACAACTAATGAAATCCGCAAAAAAACTATATTAGTGTTACTCAGTTGGAATTCTGTTGTCATAATAATTTAATATTAAGAACAATTTGATTCCAGCTGCCTTTTCACGACTCGCTTGCCTGGTCTAAAGCAACATGAAAAGCCACAAAGAAATCATGAAAACCCTTGCTTATCTTGCACTGTACATTTACCTGGCAAGAGCACAGAAATGCCATGTTTCAGTAAGCGGAATCGCGATCAAGAAAGCTTACTTACTGGAGTCACATCGCATCAGCGACATTCATACTTGTTATGGCAAGTGTGAAGTGCTGAAACCATGTCAGAGTATTAACTTCTACCGAGACAGTGGGATATGTGAGCTGAACAACATCTCGATATCAGTCAAGCCGAGCTCGAAAGTGATTGATATAAGATCAGTTTATTTTGAGCATCCCAATCCAGGTAAGTGAGAAGTTTTAAAAATCAAAAAATATATACATTTGATCCTTTTACTCCGACAAAGGGCTAAAGCTCGAAACGTCAGTAAAGTCAAGTCAACATTTTTTACGGTGTTACAAATTTCATTATATTACCTATCGTTTATATCAAACACCGACGCAGCCTATACTAGTTTACTCGCTAGTTTCCATTTATATTTGATCCAAAATAAGTGTATGCATCAACATCATCTTTTTTTTTAGTCTACATATTTCAATGTTAAGGCATTGAGACTTTTGTAATGCCTTAGTACTACATTATTATTATTAAGCATAACTCAGTACAGTAACCTCAATATCACTTGGCGAGGGCGAGTACTTATCTTTATTTTCTAGTGCTATAACATTAGGTAATATAATGAAATTTGTAGCACCGTAAAAAAATGTTGACTCGACATTATTGACGTTTCGAGTTTTAAGGCCCGGGCAAACGGTTTCAACATTTGCTTCAACATCCGTTCGATTTTGTTGAATGGCAATGTTTAAACGCTTTTAAACTCTTTCAACATTGTTGAAACGTGTTGAATCGATGTTAAAAGAGTTTAAAAGCGTTTTTAAAAACATTGCCATTCAACAAAATCAAACGGATGTTGAAGCAAATGTTGAAACCGTTTGCCCGCCCTTTAAGGGCTACAGCTGGAAATGTCAGTAAAGTCAAGTTATTTTACCGTGTTACAAATTTTATTCTATTACCTATTGTTTACACTAGTTTACTCGCTAGTTTCCATTGCTCTAACACTAGTTGAGCTCACGAATATAAAGGTTGTGGTCTAGTTATTACTGGAACGGATTCCGTGCCGACTGATTAATTGCAGGTGTTACTAGGCAAGATATTTTCCTGTATACAATTATTTCAAAAAATCAAAGCTACAGTCCACACTCTGAAGCCTGCACAGGATGTCGAAATGTCTTCTCGAGTTTTGTGTTATCGATTTATTTAATAATTCTTTATGATAGACTCTTTATGGCAGTTTCAGTTCTAAACAAGCTAATTATTTAAAAAAAAAACTTAAAGAGTTTTGAAATGGTATATATAGAAAATGATTATGCTAGATGCGTGAAAAAATCGTTTTCTAATAGCTTCTACAGTGTAATTACAGTCCAATTAGTTTCTTAATAAAGAGAAACAAAACAAAAACAATTATTATTAGTAAGAGAACGACCTCCAAGTGTAGACCAATGATTCTATAGTATAAGCCAATCAGAAGCATTTCTGTTGCATCGCCAAAAGTTCCAAGATGGCGTCGTTCGAGAGAGTTGTTTAATTCCCGTGTTAACCCTCGATAAATACGTCCTTGAAATAACTTTACATTAAAACGTTCTATATTACTTGGACAATAAAAGTTCACTACTGCTCTATCAGGGATAACAAATAATAAAACAAAACGCAAATGCCTAAAAGTAACCGAAATTGTTTTGTCTCGAGGCGCTATTTTGGAACTATTGGTTTTGACGAACAGTCCTTTGCGCGCTTCTAAGCGAGATCACATGGAAGCTCTAAACTGATTAACGGCTCGGAAAAATCCTAAATGAATGAAATTCATGTGCCCACGCGAAGCAAAGGTTTTTGCTGTAACTAAAGCAAGATTTAACATAAACAGTGTATAATTAAAGGCCCGGGCAAACGGCTTCAACATTTGCTTCAACATCCTTTCGATTTTGTTGAATGGCAATTGAAGCCGTCTGCCACCCCATTTCGTTGTTGAAATCGTTTGCCCACCTATGATCAACATCGTTCAACAACCATTCTACAGCGTTCAACAAAATCGAAACAATGTTGAAGCAAATGTTGAAGCCGTTTGCCCGGGCCTTAATGTTGAAACCGTTTCCCGGGCCTCAATGTTGAAACCGTTTGCCCGGGCCTTAATGTTGAAACCGTTTGCCCGGGTCTTAATAAAAAACGAAACCTTTTCCTGTTGCAGTGCCTCATGGAAGTGACACAGAAGTCCCTGCAGAATCATGCCAGCAAATCAAGTCTTTATCCAGCTCGGCGGTCAGCGGTTTATACTGGGTCAAGCATGCGCTGTATGGTAATAGTGAGAAGATATATTGTGATATGAACTTGCAAGGTAAATGTCGCTTTAGTGGGCAGATACCTCATGTCAGCTCAGTTTTGAGGCAGTTCGTTTAAATATAAAGTTTCTATTATAAAAAGAGTTCACAAAACGTTTGCAGACATGAAGAACTATGCTTTGCATATCTATAACTACATTTGTGGTTGATAAACTGCGTGGCTGCAATGTGTCTTAATATATAGAATTCGATGCAGTCCTAAACATTTCTCGTGTAAAATTGTCATGTTTGTGAACTGCGTGGCTGCAATGTGTCTTTTAAGATATATTAAAATATCTAATTTCGTGAAGTTCTCAACATTTCTCATGTAAAACTAGCACTGTCATGCTTGTAAACTAGTACGTTGTTGCAATGTAATATAGAAATCTATCCGGCCCTCCACACTACACTTTACTGGAAGCGCATTAAGGCTTGCATGCGAGATGCACACGAAACTGAGAAGATTGAAATATATATTTTTTCTACCAGGTACAGAATGTTCTAACTACACAATGCTTACAGACCCAACGCGAAAATCAACAGCGGGGATCACTGTCAAAGGATGCGATAAAACTATCGTTAAAAAATGGTACCGATTCTCCGGTACTGCCGGGGATATGATGCAATCTACTTGTGTACCAACCTACAGGTGTAACACCGATGCCCCGGGATGGTTAAAAGACCCGCATCCTACCCTAGAGCAAGGAATTTTATCAAAAAAGGTCTGTTTTCACTGGAAGTCAAACTGCTGTCACTGGAACAAATACATCCGTGTTCGCAACTGCGGGTCATTTTATGTATACGAGTTAATACCCGCCCCAGTTTGTCACCTACGATATTGTGGCGCCGGCTGAAATCGATGTACCCGGGATACTGGCATGTTCTCCCATATAAAAAAAACATTGAAAAAACATTGCCGCTCCGGCTGACCGGCTCCGCGACTACTCGACTTGCCCAAGCGCGAGTATGGGTAAAATTCACTAAAGCAATAAATTTTTAGCAAGCGCTTAAGAATATGCTGAAATATGTGTCTTCGTGTTCTGTGCAAAGAAATAAACCATTTATAGAGCTTCGAGATATCGACAAGTAAATAACTACTTCTTCAGTTTTCATGCAGAGAATTTGTGTCATCCAAATCAATCGCCAGCGTAAATCTAATAGAAACAAAGTACTGAGAGCTCAAGATGTTGATAATATATGCAGCTAACTGCTTCAGCGATTTCTACCCATACTCCTTCTAGTTCTAGTCGCGTAGTCGCAAAGCCGGTCGACGACAATGTTTTTTTGAAATGACTGTACAACTATTTCATAAACGTTGTCGCAGCTAAAGCATCAAGCATCAAGCAAAGCCTTATTTTCAGGCGGGCCTGGGTACGTCGTACGCTTCCTCCCTAAAACGTTTAGGAAGAAGCGATAGCGTGGGACCCAGGCCCGTCTAAAAATCAGCTAGCCAAGACCGAAAGGAATGCTGGATTTGAGCTGATAAAGGCCCGGGCAAACGCCTTCAACATTTACTTCAACATCCGTTCGATTTTGTTGAATATATTAAATTCAAACTTGTTATCAACAGAATTGTATGCAACACAATAACAAGTACGTGAAAATACACACATGTTGTTATTAGTTCTTTAGAAAAACAAGCATGATTCAACACATCATATTATCACAAAGCATGCTGTGGATAATTTGATACCAGTGTGAATTTTAGAATGACTGCGACAATGATTTTTGAAATAGGCGTAATTGTTATACTGGTTAGGGGATGGGTTTCGAGTTTTTGGTCTTCAATACCTAGGGAATACATTTCACCTTAAATTGTCTTATTAAAATAGGGTCTATAATTCTAATATAAATAGATACACTTAATTGCAAGAACGTTGTCCTGACTTTTGTAAATTAGTGGGAAAGGGATTAACTGAAAGACAAAATAAGATTACTAAAGCTGAACTCTTTCTTTTGTTGTTCATTTTTTATACCAAATTACTAATGCAATTTTTTCATGTGGCAACATTCTCGCAATTTTGTTTAGGTGTATATCAATATCGATAGATATAAATATATAGGGTCTCCTTTTCCCGATTTGTCTTAGAAAGGTATGTATTATGGGATCACATCGTTGGTTAGTTGATAGTCTGCGTAGCGGCTCTTGGGGGGATTGGGGAGAGAAGGATCCCCCCAAGAGCCGCTACGCAGGCTAGTTAGTTGAAGGAACATTTCCCCCAACTTTCTTTCCTCATGTAAAACACAAAGTTTGATAACTAGCAGTTATTGTGGATTAAGAAGGTCACTCCAAGGAACCAAATGTAAATTATGTAAAATTCAAAAAAAAAATAATATAAATATTATCTAACAGTTTAACAAGAGTAGACTGTACCTCAAAAACTATTATAACACTGTGTGACATCGAAATTCTAAAATATCTAAGATAGAATTATCATAATATCGTTATAATTAAAATCTCCATAATATTTCAAGAAATCACAGAAAAAATAATATCCATGCATGAAATAGAATCAAATTGCTACTGTGTACTAGTTCTTATTTAGTGACTATTAGAGTGAAGACATTTAATCCCTGAAACAAAAATTGCTTGCCAAAGTGTAAAAGAAAACAATGGAATTCTAGACTGCTAAGGTGTATTAGTCTAATATCTATTTCACGGGTTAAATGACTTCACTCTAGTCACTATCAAAGACAAGTAAAGTTGTAATAAGGTATTGTTTACTGTTGTATTTGATGTTTTTGGTTTAGTGTAAGTTACTAAGATAAGGCAAAAGCACTACCCATGAAAGAAAATCAAATTGTTATTGTGTAATAGTTCTTATTTAGCGACTATTAGTCACTATTAAAGACAAGTAAAGTTGTAAGGAGGTGTGTTTTCTTTTTGTATTTGATGTTTCTGGTTGAGTGAAAGTGACTAAATAGTCACTAAATAAAAACTATTAGTTAGTAACTATTTTGTTTTTATTTCATGGTTCAAGTGTATCGCTCTATTCATTTGGAAAAATGGTTATAACTAGTAACAATTTTAATTGCACCTAGATATTTTAATTTATTCGTGTAAGACAATCTAAATTGCAAAAATATATTCTATATCTCACTAGATTACAACTTATTATTTGTGAACAACTAGTTAATTCATGGTGAAGATGATGACGATATTGGTAATGATGATAATTTTATGTTGATGATGATGATGGTAAATAGGATGATGATGATGATGATGATGAAAATGATAATGATGACATTGATGATGAAAAATGTAGTGCTGATGATATTGATGGCAATAACAATAAAGATGAACTGATGAAAGCAACGAAAATCATTATGATTATGATGACAAAAATGACGATGATGATAATTAACGATGACCACAACAATAACCAATAATCTTTAGAAAAACAAGCATGATTCAACACATCATATTATCACAAAGCATGCTGTGGATAATTTGATACCAGTGTGAATTTTAGAATGACTGCGACAATGATTTTTGAAATAGGCGTAATTGTTATACTGGTTAGGGGATGGGTTTCGAGTTTTTGGTCTTCAATACCTAGGGAATACATTTCACCTTAAATTGTCTTATTAAAATAGGGTCTATAATTCTAATATAAATAGATACACTTAATTGCAAGAACGTTGTCCTGACTTTTGTAAATTAGTGGGAAAGGGATTAACTGAAAGACAAAATAAGATTACTAAAGCTGAACTCTTTCTTTTGTTGTTCATTTTTTATACCAAATTACTAATGCAATTTTTTCATGTGGCAACATTCTCGCAATTTTGTTTAGGTGTATATCAATATCGATAGATATAAATATATAGGGTCTCCTTTTCCCGATTTGTCTTAGAAAGGTATGTATTATGGGATCACATCGTTGGTTAGTTGATAGTCTGCGTAGCGGCTCTTGGGGGGATTGGGGAGAGAAGGATCCCCCCAAGAGCCGCTACGCAGGCTAGTTAGTTGAAGGAACATTTCCCCCAACTTTCTTTCCTCATGTAAAACACAAAGTTTGATAACTAGCAGTTATTGTGGATTAAGAAGGTCACTCCAAGGAACCAAATGTAAATTATGTAAAATTCAAAAAAAAAATAATATAAATATTATCTAACAGTTTAACAAGAGTAGACTGTACCTCAAAAACTATTATAACACTGTGTGACATCGAAATTCTAAAATATCTAAGATAGAATTATCATAATATCGTTATAATTAAAATCTCCATAATATTTCAAGAAATCACAGAAAAAATAATATCCATGCATGAAATAGAATCAAATTGCTACTGTGTACTAGTTCTTATTTAGTGACTATTAGAGTGAAGACATTTAATCCCTGAAACAAAAATTGCTTGCCAAAGTGTAAAAGAAAACAATGGAATTCTAGACTGCTAAGGTGTATTAGTCTAATATCTATTTCACGGGTTAAATGACTTCACTCTAGTCACTATCAAAGACAAGTAAAGTTGTAATAAGGTATTGTTTACTGTTGTATTTGATGTTTTTGGTTTAGTGTAAGTTACTAAGATAAGGCAAAAGCACTACCCATGAAAGAAAATCAAATTGTTATTGTGTAATAGTTCTTATTTAGCGACTATTAGTCACTATTAAAGACAAGTAAAGTTGTAAGGAGGTGTGTTTTCTTTTTGTATTTGATGTTTCTGGTTGAGTGAAAGTGACTAAATAGTCACTAAATAAAAACTATTAGTTAGTAACTATTTTGTTTTTATTTCATGGTTCAAGTGTATCGCTCTATTCATTTGGAAAAATGGTTATAACTAGTAACAATTTTAATTGCACCTAGATATTTTAATTTATTCGTGTAAGACAATCTAAATTGCAAAAATATATTCTATATCTCACTAGATTACAACTTATTATTTGTGAACAACTAGTTAATTCATGGTGAAGATGATGACGATATTGGTAATGATGATAATTTTATGTTGATGATGATGATGGTAAATAGGATGATGATGATGATGATGATGAAAATGATAATGATGACATTGATGATGAAAAATGTAGTGCTGATGATATTGATGGCAATAACAATAAAGATGAACTGATGAAAGCAACGAAAATCATTATGATTATGATGACAAAAATGACGATGATGATAATTAACGATGACCACAACAATAACCAATAATCTTTAGAAAAACAAGCATGATTCAACACATCATATTATCACAAAGCATGCTGTGGATAATTTGATACCAGTGTGAATTTTAGAATGACTGCGACAATGATTTTTGAAATAGGCGTAATTGTTATACTGGTTAGGGGATGGGTTTCGAGTTTTTGGTCTTCAATACCTAGGGAATACATTTCACCTTAAATTGTCTTATTAAAATAGGGTCTATAATTCTAATATAAATAGATACACTTAATTGCAAGAACGTTGTCCTGACTTTTGTAAATTAGTGGGAAAGGGATTAACTGAAAGACAAAATAAGATTACTAAAGCTGAACTCTTTCTTTTGTTGTTCATTTTTTATACCAAATTACTAATGCAATTTTTTCATGTGGCAACATTCTCGCAATTTTGTTTAGGTGTATATCAATATCGATAGATATAAATATATAGGGTCTCTATATTATGTTGATGATGATGATGGTAAATAGGATGATGATGATGATGATGATGAAAATGATAATGATGACATTGATGATGAAAAATGTAGTGCTGATGATATTGATGGCAATAACAATAAAGATGAACTGATGAAAGCAACGAAAATCATTATGATTATGATGACAAAAATGACGATGATGATAATTAACGATGACCACAACAATAACCATGAATTGATCAACACAATGATGATGATGATAATAATGATGATGATTGTGTTGAAAGTGATATTAACGATAACCATAATAATAAACATGAGTTATTGTATTTACTCGAATAAGCGCCGTGGCGCTTATTAAATTTTTCTCGATATCACTGTCTCCTTCTTGATCAGAACTACGAATGTGGGGAGATAACTTAATAGGCGAGCAGTGAAATATGATTTCTTTTAGCTGAGGAATATAGCTTTTGATACAAATTTATTTCCAATGCTGTTCTAGAGTAACATTATAGCGATAAAGTGCGGCGCTTATTCGAGGGCGGCGGTTATTCGGGGGTGGAGCTTATTCGAGTAAATGAATTAATGGCGATGATAGTAGTATTCCACAGATGACAAAAGGGGTCAAAAGGGAGGAAAGTCATTATCACCATCATTTGTTAACATCCTTTGCTTTGATAAGCTCCCATTCAACAGCCTTGTTCAAAGCGGTGTCAGCCAATTCACGGATTTGCTGCATGTCGGGTTTGTTGTCCTTAGAGAGAACCATGAGAATCTCAAGAACTTCGCTCTCAACAAGCTGAAACAAACAAGCAAATAAATAAATAAGCAAATAAAAAAGAAATAAACAAACAAGCAAACTATAAATAAACAAACAAACAAATCAACAAACAAATAAATAAATAAGCAAATAAAAAAGAAATAAACAAACAAGCAAACTATAAATAAACAAACAAACAAATAAACAAACAAATAAATAAATAAACAAGCAAATAAATATACAAACAAATAAACAAACAGGCAAATAAATAAATAAACAGACAAATAAACAAAGAAATAAATCAAAAATCAAATAAATAAATAAATAAACAAATAAATAAGCAAATGAATAAACAAACAAATAAATAAACAGACAAACAAATAAACAAACAAATGAATAAACAAACAAATAAATAAACAAATACACAAACAAATATACGACTTATGTTAACGATAATCGATGATCATGGCGATGATGATGTTAATGATGAGCGATGATTATGATGTCTGATGATGATTGATAGTAATGATGGTCAAGGTTAATGATGATGATGTCAATGATGATCGATGATTATGATGACGATGATGATTTATAGTAATGATGGTCAAGGTTAACGATGATGATGATCGATGATTATGATGTCTGATGATGATTGAGAATCATGATGATTGATTGATGTCAACGATGATTGAGAATTATAATGACGGACAAGAATGATGATGATGCTTGATAATGATGGTAGTACCGCACCTGCCCTTTGGAATGCTCTGCCGCTAGATATTAGAAACGTTAACCTAAATATTGACTCGTTCAAGAAGAACCTGAAGACACACTTATTTACAAGGGCGTCCCTGCATTAGTTTCTTTTCATTAGTATTATTTAATTAGTCACTCTTTGTATAATATATTACCATAAATTTTATTGTAAATAGTTATAGCGCATCTGAATATGTATATAGATTTATGCGCTCTATAAATTATTAAATTATTATTATTATTTTTATTAGTAAAGATTGATGATGATGATGATGATGATGACGAAAATGGTGATGACAATGATGATAATAATTCTTATTGATGGTGATGATGAGGGTGATGGTGACGATGGTAATGATTATGGTAATGTTGATGATGATGATTGTGTTGATGACGATGATGACGATGCTGCTGACGATGACGATAATGATGGTGGCGGTGGTGATTTGATAATGCTATACCTTTGTAGCAATGTCTTTATTGGCTGCCATCAGGTTGTTTACGATGTACACACAGCGTAACTTTACCTCCGTTTGGTCTGTCACAAGATTTTCTTTTATTATATCCAGCCATGGATTGACCTGGAAGATATCATATATAATAAGTATATGCACCAATTTCAATAGATCTCTTTAACTTCCTTGTGAGTTGATTCTTTCACATGTCAATAATATAACACGTTCATCATAAAAGAACAATTCTCAAGAGACCACGTGGTCTGAAATGGGCAATTTCAATTGTTATTTTTTGGGGGAAGGGGAGGGATTGATTATTATTTTTTAGGGGGAGGGGAGAAGTTGATTATTATATTTTTTGGAAGGGGATGTTTGATAGGACGTAAGATTCTTTGTGCGTAAATTCTACAGATTTTTCTCTCTCTAAATATCTCAATAAATTATCGAATGCACTTTTATTAATACCTTGGAGATGAGACGACAGACGATCTCACTTGATGTAAGCATAGCTAAGGCTCCTCCAGCAGCTCTATGGATAAACAAGACAATACATGAATGAAGAACTAAAACAAGAAAACACAGGATGAGTGGGTTTATGCACGAATGGATGGATAGATTGATGAATGAATGATTGAATGAATAGATGTATGGATGAATAAATGGATGGATGAATAAATGGATGGATGAATAAATGGATGGATGAATAAATGGATGGATGAATAAATGGATGGATGAATAAATGATTTTGTGAATTAATGAATCAATTAATTATAGAATAAATAAATAAGTGGGTGAGTGAATGAGTGAGTGAATGGATGGATGGATGATTGGACGGATGGATGGATGATTGGACGGATGGATGAATGAGATTATAGATTAGTTAATGGATTAATCAATTAATAAGAGAATAAGTGAGTGAGTGGATGGATGGGTGGATCAAAAAAGCAATAAATGAATGAATGAATAAAATTATTATTTATTTTTGAATAAATGGATGAATGAATAGATGAATTTATCATTTAATTGGAGAATTATTGAATGACTGAAGTCAACCAAGCATGAAACCAACAAATAGCAATCAGTCAGTCACTAACAAAATCTAATATCTATGCACTGATGTGTCACCTCCTTAAAGCCATATCTTCTTCGCCAAAAAAGAGCACCATTAGCTTGACACGTTCGGTTTCTGAATCCTCCTTCTCGTACAGATTGAACACCTTAAAACAGTAGGTAAGAATGATGTGAGGAAATAGAAAAAACTCCGAATAGATGAATGGAAGAGAAATAGGAAGGAAGGAAGGAAGGAAGGAAGGAAGGAAGGAAGGATAAAAGTGATTTCGTTAGCTAGCAAGGATAACAAGCAGTAGTTTCAACCTATATTTACCTCATCATTCAAGACCATATTACACATACACTCTGTTGCAGCTCGTTTTAACATCTCTTCCTCATCAAACATCAACATCTCAATGTCAGGCAGACCTTTCTGCTTAATGATTTGCTTTCTGTCAGAGAAAATAGTTATGCAGATAACACTTTATAATAGATATAGTAAATGCCATTAGCATTGTCCTCCAAAAAAGACATTAACACTAAGAACTGTCACATCACATAACTACGCCCTAAATGCTCGATACATTGATTTCATAATTTCTTATTCCGTCTTCACTTTTACTTATTATACAGTAAAAAGTTAAAATTTCAACTGCTGAAAACAGATAAACAAATAATAACGTGCCACTTGTTGTAGTGTAAATCTCTACTTTATATTGACAACGTTTATGACAATGGGTGTATAAACAATGCATGAGTGTACTTATTTCAATAACGTTAGTCACTATAGCTTACCCCTTAGTCCCCCAGGGTATAAAACTTATTCGGTCCCTATACCTACCTCACATCGTCGTTCAACTGTGCCAGGTTTGTCAGCGCCAGGAGAGCTTCATATTGTGCAATACCCTGTGATCATGGTAGAAAGAGATTATTATTCACAACTATTACAAAAAATTACAGTTTATGGGTATTTAAAGCTACTCAAAGCTACACTGATTGGAAAGAAGTCGAAACAAGTGTGAGGCCACTGGTGATCGAACTCATGACCTTTCGCTCCGAAAGCCGCGCACTAACCAACTGCACTTGTGACTTGGTCATACTTTACTTCATAAATATGTAAAATACACTGAACTGACATCTTAAAGTCAACTTTGGTCTATCAGTTTCTGGACAGAACTCAGTACGCCATGAGCAAGTTTCCAGTCAAACATAAACGTGCTATTCTATTGCGCTAAATTTAGCTTTAGTACTTTGTTAGAATTAGTACCTTTTTGTATTTTTCCAACGGCTTGCATCAGAATTATGACTTATGTTAAAAGTATGATACAGAGAATGTAATGCGTTTAAGAAATTGGTCTCCATTAATTATAATCCATGAAACAAAGTGTACTCGGTCAGAGTTCAATTGGGAAAAAATCATGGCATCCAATTGCATAAGGGAAAGGAAAACAGAAGTAAGTACTGTTTGAATTCAAAATGCGCGCGTGACACTGATTACCGTTAAATCTGGCTTCCTAACCTGCACGCGCACAGACGTGCGCAACAAACTAAAGAATCTAAAGAATGATTGGAATCAGGTTGGAATGTAAAGAATAAATGGAATGCTGATTGGAATGTTAAGAATGTGCGAATGATGTAATGATACGAATTCAGGGATGTAATTTCAAATTTTCAAATTGTACACGAAGCAGTTCTAGAAGTGTACAGCGCGCGAGATTTTGTTTGTTACTCACGTGTAATAATAATGCGCGCTCACTAGAACTTCTTTCTAGAGGTATTATAGTTCTGGATAAGTGATATCATAGACCTGTTTTCTAATATTTATAACAAAATTTTTCAATTTAAAATACGCGCGCGACACTGATTACCGTTAAATCTGGCTCCCTAACCTGCACGCGCACAGACGTGCGTAGCAAACTAAAGAATCTAAAGAATGATTGGAATACGAAGAATGATTGGAATGCTGATTGGAATGTTAAGAATGTTCGAATGACGTAATTATACGGATTAAGGGATGTATTTTCGAATTGCGCACGAAGCAGTTCTAGAAGTGTACAGCGCGCGAGATTTTGTTCGTTACTCACGTGTAATAATAATGCGCGCTCACTGGAACTTCTAGAAGTCAAAATGGCCATCTCTCAATAACACATTGACAAGTGTAGCGATGTAGCCATGAAAATCCGTGTTCTAATAATGTATACATAGGTTACCCTCAGACCCCGGCTACACGGATCCGGATACTTTTGAAACCGCATACTTTTTGATGCGAATCGGCCTATCGTCCACACGAATCCAGTGAATCTGGTCACCGAAACCGCATACTTTTGAATTGGAAACGATCAACAGGATTCGTGTGGACGCAAATATTTCTATGCGGTTTCAGCCGGATCGGATTCGTGTAGAAGAGGCCTCAGTCCCCTGCGCGTGTCTACATACTGTGAACATATAAACACGCTAGGAGCTGTAGAGCAAGAGAGAAGTCGTAAATATACACGAGGGGTAGTATAAATATTTTATATTTTAATATAATATTACAGACTTACCCTTTTAGAAGGATGCAGCAATTTGATCAAGGGGCGAATCAGACCAAAACTCTAATAAAAAAATATACAAGAAACATTGTAATGTAAAATGTATTAGAATACTTCTCCCATCACATCTATATATATTTTATTAGTATTATTTTTGTAATTGTATTTGTGTGACAAATAAATTAAACTAAATACTGAAAAAAGATAAATAGAAACAATAAGAACAAATAAAATGAGAAGGAAAGACGCAAACTTTTGAAAGAGCGCTATAATTAAATTATTAATATATGTTGAAATATTTCAACAATAGTCTCCTTCACAGTTCCCTGCGCAACCATCCTGAGACAAACATCGATCTTGCAATGATAGAGACACGTGAATAATTGTCCTGCATGATGCTCAAAAGTGTCTATCATTGCAAGCTCAACGTTCATCTCGCTTCGATGCAAAGGCTCGGCAACCTTAGTCTCCCTCGCAGCCGTTCAACGTTGCGTGACGACACTAAGAACGGCTGCGATGGAGACTACGGCAACCTAAAATGGAAGCAGATGACAAGTGGCACACTTTTGAAAGAGTGTTGAAATAATGTTTGAAAATATCCTTACTGTTCATTATAAATTATACATAACTATAAATGGAAATTAGCGAGTAAACTAGTATATGCTGCGTCGGTAGTAGTAGCCTGAGAAAACAGTTTTCTCAGGCTACAGTAGGTACTAGAATGAAATTTGCAACACCGTAAAAATAATATAGGTAATACGATCAGATAAGATAGGTAATAGAATGAAATTTGTAATACCGTACAAAATGTTAACTTAACTTTACTATACATAATGATACTTACTCTGTGTCCAGGGAAAGCAAACTCAGGGTTCATCGTGATAGCTATTTTAGCAAGGGCCTGTACAGCACGGTCTGCCCCCTTGTCTGTATTTTTGTCAGCAAGGACAAGAAGAGCCTAACGTAAAACAATTGCACTTTTATCTGTTTTACTATAACCTACTGATTTAGAATTTATCTACAATTCGTAAACTTCTACGTCAACACAATCTATATCTTTTAATAAATATCAATAACCAATACCTTAACTCCCCCCTGTTGCACGGTGACTCCTCGATGTTCTTCCTCCGTTGCAATACCAAGGAATACTCTGTCAATAAACGATACATATCGATAAATAATCGATAAACAATCGGCATAATCGATAAAAGATCGTTATTTACCTGGCAATCATTTCCCGGCTCGCGTGACTTTCTGTGCTCGAGAGAAGAACCAAAGATGATATTATCCCTTCCTTGAAACAAAAACAAGAAAAAGTATTTTAATGATAATGAATGAATGCAGAGATGTAAGGATGGATGGATGGATGAATGAAAGAATAAAGGAATGGATGGATGGAAGAGTGAATAAAAAACGAATGAATGAATAAATGAATGAATGAAAACAAAGATGAATGGATGGAAGGATGAATGGATGATTGGAAGAATAAAGGAATGGATGGATGAAAGAGTGGATAAAAAAAACGAATGAATAAATGAATTAATGTATTAATAAATGAATTAATACAAAGATGAATGAATGGATGGATGACTAAAAAATTGAATGAAAAATGGATGAATGAATGAAAGTAAGGAAATGTGGGATAAATGGATGGATGAATGGGTAAGATGGGTATTGGTACAGATTACATGTGCATTAAAAGTTGTTGCAAACGAACCTTGACAAGTTTGTCTGTTCTCTTTTTAACAAAGTCCTTTCCGTCCTGAAAACATAATGACCAAAGAACGGTTAGGCTCTCAATCTTGACACATTGTTTGGAAAGATTGGCAACCTGTTTCCTAGATTACCCATGAGGCCTTGCAGGTTTTTTTCGGAGCACATGGTGTGCACGACAGTGTTTATGTATAGGTTAGTTTTCTATAGTTTTCTTTAGTATTTTGAACAAAAGGTTTTCCAAAATGTGATCCCTGGGAAACACGCTTCCGTCACGTTTCTCTCCATTTTTCTACGTCTATAACTTTAGTCACACACAGGAAGGGCCTTCCCTATAGTGTAGAGCAGTCTAAATGCCCGTTTACACTAGCAATTTTGTCGCGCGACAAGAGCTGCGATTTTAATGGCGATTTTTTCGCAGCTCTGTAAGAATGGAGCTTTTCTCTCAAGGTGACTCAAATCCTAAATTGTCATTCAAAAACTTTCTTTTTTACTTGCCAAACAAAAAGCAAAGTAAAGTAAAGAAAGTCGGTAACTCCTGACAGTCATAAAAGCAATAAACGGGCAATTTCCGTGGTTTATCGGCGAAATAAACCACTTGGGATGTTGGGAGAACACTTAACCACAACCACGGAAATTGCTCGTTTATTGCTTCATTAAAGCTAGTTTAAAGGCTACACGGAAAGGAGAGAAGTCGAAATAAGGATGTGAGGTCACTGGGAATCGAACTTGGGACCTCTCGCACAGAATACCGCACACTAACCAACTGTGTCATCCTTGCTCCTTAACTTGTCTGCGATGAAATCCCTCTATTACCAGTCAGTGAAGTTTTAGGCCACAAGGGCTGATCAAGGGGAGGAGTGCCGAGGAGTGCCAGCAAGTGCCAGCAAGTTACAACACTTTACTTTGTCGAAACTATTTACCTTTTCTGCAAGTTTTGGCATTTTGACTTTAGCAAATTCTCCTAGCTTCTTCATCTCCTCGGGTATTTCTGGCATGTCGAATGTATTGGTCAAGTTGACAAATATCTGGCAGACTCCGTAAAGTAATGAGCTTTCCTTGCACTAAAAAGAAAAAAAATGTCGACTCATATTCTATTATAGAATAACTATTATAAATCGCTCATTCTAATTAGTTGAGGCGCGTGCTTTATGAGAGAATATATCGGTATACACCTATTTCAAAAATCGTTTTCGCACACAAAGCCACATTCCACACTCTGAAGCATGCAAAGGATGTCGGTATTTCGGTCTCTTGTTATCCATTTATTCATAGCATATTTTGGTTGTAGCATGGATAATAAATAAAGTTTTTATTATCCATGGTTGTAGGTTTTTGTGTTATATGACCATAACATGGACCATAATAAGTTGTTGTTGTGGTAGTTATAAATACAAATATTTATTTAAAAAACGTGCAATGAATCACAAATTAAGTCCATGTAACTGACATCCTTTGCATGCTTTAGAGTGTGGACTGTAGCTTCGGCTGCGACAATGATTTTTGAAATAGGTGTATCTTTATGTAGAAAACTTGCTTGATGTGATGTGTGAAGTTATAAAGCATTTGGGGATTGTCAAAACACTCGAAAAATATTGAGAATCATTCGGCGCCAAGCTTTTTTCGGGCATACCTTTGTTAGTTCTATCACAGCTTGTATGGCTGCACTGTCTTCAATGAATTCCTCCTACAAACGATAGAATATTATGTGATTATGTTATTATCATCTTTATCACCACAACCACCACCGTCGTTATTGTCATCACCATCATAATCATCATCATTACCACATCATCACCATCATCACCACCACCATCATTATTGCCACCACCATCCTTAAATTACGGCAATGTCTTCAATGAATTCCTCTTACAAGCGATAGAATATTATGGGATTATGTCATCACCATCATAATCTTCATCATTACCACATCATCATTGATCATCATAACCATATCCATCATTATTGCCATCACCATTATCACCACCATCTTTATTATTGCACTGTCTTCAATGAATTTCTCTTACAAACGATAGAATATTATGTGATTATGTCATCACCATCATAATCTTCATCATAACCACATCATCACCATCATAACCGCAACCATCGTTATTGCCATCACCATTATCACCACCATCCTTATTATTGCACTGTCTTCAATGAATTTCTCTTACAAACGATAGAATATTATGTCCTTATCATCTTAATCACCACAACCATCCCCAACGCTATTGTCATCACCATCATAATCTCCATTGTTGATTTTACCCCTAAGAGCAAACCCGATACTTTTACCCCTGAGCATCATCAGAGAAAATTAGCCTGCGATGCCGGCGGTCTGCGGGGTTCTAAGTGTGACAAAATCCAGAATGATAGCCAGCGCGTTTGTACTTTTATCGTTTTTTTAAATAGGAGGGTCCGGTCTTTTCCTTTTTTCCTCTCCCTTTTTCTTCTCTCCCTAATCACGCAGTCCGCCGGCAACGCAGGCTACAGAAAATAGACCACCCACCTTGACATCAGCGTCCATAGTCAAAAATGACAAGGCTTCAGCCGACCATCTACGAAAGTCCATTTCCTTTTGCGGTTTTGTCAAATATCTTCAAAAGAAAGAAACCATAAATGCCGTTATTATAATCAGAATTGCTTACTTGCCTACATGACCAGCTAAGCAAGTAATATAAATGGAAACTAGCGAGTAAACTAGTATAGGCTGCGTCAGTGTTTGATATAAACGATAGGTAATATAATGAAATTTGTAACACCGTAAAAAATGTTGACTTAACTTTAATAGCTCTTTAATAATAATAATAATAATTTCGAATATTTATACAGGATAAACCCATCAGTGTAAAAAAACACTGTTGTCAAAGGGGTCCTGTAAAATAAAAACAACTTAAACAAGTAACTATAAAAAACATTAAAATATTAAGAATACATTAAAAAGATATATATATACAAAACATATCGGAGTAAAAGAGTTAGACCAAGCAAGTAATATTCAAGCGAGTGTTTCATTGGGGTTTCTACACATGAGAAAACATTTGAAAGCACAAGACCTTATGCCGAGTACTTTTATTATTTTCGAATGTTAGGAAACTCTAATGAAACAGGAAGCACGAGTTTTGGGAACAACTCCTCTAACAAGCTATTCATGCAGATTGAGAAATATTTCCATCAATTGTGATTTTCAGCTGGCCTATCATAAGGCTTCTAAACCCAACCACGTGACCCACATATTGTGCGTACATTGGTTGTTGATGTCATGGATTATTAATAAGTTCAAAAGCTACTATCAGTAATGTTATTATACTTCTGCGGTCATCTCAATTCGGAATTATGTGAGAAAATTACTAGTAACTTACTTTCTTGCCGACTTATAAAGCTTCAACGTTGCGCCTTCAGCAAATGTCTGGTCTTCTACTGACCCTCCTCCTGTGGTGCCAAGTTTGCACAGGCCCTTATACAGTCGTGAAAAAAAATTGTGTTATATTACACAGAAAACAACCAGCCAACCAACCAACAGACAAACAAACATACAGAAAAACAAATAGACAGACAGACAGACAAAAAAAATAGAAAAACAGACACACAAACGTACAAACAAACAAACAGACAAACAAACAAACAAACAGACAAACAAAAAACGAACAAACAAACAAACAAACAAACAAACAAACAGATAGACAAACAAACAGACCAACAGAAATTTGCACAGACAGACAGACAGACAGACAGACAGACAGACAGACAAGGATGAGAGAATTAAGGCAATTAATAGGAATACTTACAACAAGTGCTCTCACACGAACAGAATCGTTCTTGGAGTGGAAAAGGTGCTTGAGGGCAGTAAGTCCCTATAACAACAAGAAAAACAGTTTATTTCTTTAACCATTCATTCCCAGCTGAGTTGACCTTCAGAACAAACACAAGGTCAACCAATCAGATTTGATGATTCAACATCGTATTTTTGATTAGCATTTCCCATTATTCTGCCAAGAAAATTCAAGTTCTTCCTTCTTTAAATTAATTGTAAACGCTAGTCAAACTCATGGAGGTATTATATTTCAATCAACAAGAAAAGTCTACATTGTATACTCGAAAAATGCTTGAAAATCGCTAACCAAAAATAGTGACCCATAATTCCTTTCGGGGAAGGCGATCAACTCAGCTGGTCATTTGCGCATTTATGTGTTTATTATTTATCTATTTAATTATTCAATCATACACCCACTCATTTGTTTGCTCATTTATTAAATTATCAAACTTCACACTTTTTTTTGCTGGATGTTTGAAGTCTGGCAAGACTTTATCTTACCTCTTCTCCTATAGACTGACACAAAGTCTTGTCTGATGTAGCTAATGCTAGTGTTTCTGCTGCCACAGTCTGGAAGAATTGATATCATCATCATCATTATCACCATTATTATTGTAATTATTATTATCATCATCATCATCATAGTTTTCATCACAATCACAATCATCATCATCATCATCATCATCATCATCATCATCATCACCATCACCATCACCATCACCATCATCATCACTATCATTGTTACCATCATCATATGTATTTATTGTTAGTTACCTTTGCATGGTCATTATCTTGTGTAGCCAGTGTCAGAACTTGGTTGGCAATTTTGCCTGATTTAAGGATTGCTGTCGCACTTTCTTGAGAACCCTACATAAAAACATGACTCATCAGCAATAACTTCACGCAACTGTTTCAAACAAGACTATAATATTACCTGTATGAGAGCACACAGTGCAGTACAACCATCTATATGAGCCTGGGCACTAGACTGGTTGAAGTACTTCCTGGAAAACAGCAACAATATTGTTTGATGATGATGGTGGTCATGATGATGATGGTGGTCATGATGATGATGGTGGTTGTCGTGGTGGTGGTGGTGGTTGTTATGGTGGTGGTTCAAGATGTTGTTGATGGTTATCATAATTATAATGGTGGTGGTGGTGGTGACGGTGGTGGTGGTGATCATGATGATGATGGTTGTGGTGATGGTGGTTGTGGTTTGTTGGTGGTTTATGATGATGATGTTCATGGTGATGGTTATCACAGTTGTAATGGCATCGGTGATAGTGACAGTGGTGTTGATGGTGACAATGGTGGTGATGATGATGATGATGATGATGATCATGATGATGATGGTTATGATGATGATAACGGTATGATGATGGTATTGAAAGATGATATGTGGTTATAACTTGTTATAATATCATGTTTCAATAATGACATAGTTATCATAAAAAAACCTCTAATAAAAACCAAATATACGTATATGGCTGTTGCTTTAGAATTTACTTGGCACCTTTTATGTTTTTAGTTGGCCAAAAACATATTTCACAACTAACTGTTGGAATGTCTGAGTTAGCAGAAAGTAATGATCTGAATAAAAATTATGATATAAAACATCAACTGCCTTAGATTTTACTTACATTATTGTTCCCTCTGCTTCACCTGTGACCAATTCTTTCTTTTTCTCATCATAACTAGAACCAACACAAAATATTAATTATTGTAACAATGATGATGATTACCATGCCTTTGATGAAGAAGATGATGATGATAACAGGAATTGTCATGATGGTGATGGTGGTGGTGATAGTAGGAATCATCACAGTGGTGGTGATGAAGATGATATTGATAATGATGATGATTATGATGGTGATGACAATGATTATCATGATGGCAGTGGTGGTAATGATTATGATAACATTACAAAAATCATGATGATAATTACAACAATTATAATTATGGTGATGATAATGATTATCACGATGGTGGTGGCAGTGATGATTATGATGATAACAATGATGACAATGACAATAATTATAATAGTGATGATAATGATTATCACGATGGTGGTGGCAGTGATGATTATGATGACAACAATGATGACAATGACAATAATTATAATAGTGATGATAATGATTATCACGATGGTGGTGGCAGTGATGATTATGATGACAACAATGATGATAATGACAATAATTATGATGGTGATGATAATGATTATCATGCTGATGGTGGCAGTGATGATTATGATGACAAAAATGATGATAATGACAACAATGATGATAATGACAATAATTATGATGGTAATTATAATGATTATCATGATGGTAGTGGTGATGGTGATGATTATGATGACAAACATGATGATAATGACAATAATCACAAAGATGAGGATAATCAGGATAGTTTTGAATATGATATTCTGTTATTCATACCCAAGAGTGTCCCATATATAGCAGCCAACAAGACTGATATGTTACAATAATTATAAAAGTGATGATAATGATTATTATGATGGTCGTGGTAGTGATGGTTATGATGACAATGATGATGGTGAGCATAATCAGGATATGTTCTGTTCTTCATACCCAAGAGTGTCCCATATAGCAGCCAACAAGACTGATATGTGCATTCTGGTATTTTCAGTGATTTCTAGTGGTTGTTTGTCCCCTGATAATACAGGCCCTGTCATAGCTGCTACTTCCATCAAAAGGTGAATACCTGAAAATATTTACAAAGAGAGTTTTAGAATATGGTTGGATGCATTTGCCATTACCTTCACTGGGATGCACTTGGTTATTTCATTCCAATTAAGTTATATAAATTATAAAAGTGTTGAAATTGATAAAACAAGGGCAAGTGTAAGTTTCAAACTTAAGGCCTTACTCAAGCGGTATACTTGAAATATCTGGAAAATCTATGAAAAACTTACTGGACTCACAGCAACACAACTACAAAGAGAAATGCAGTGCAAGCCAAGCTTCCTGTCATACTAGTTTCTATATTTCAATCAGACAATCAAATGAATCTTTATTGGGTAATTACAGAATGATAAAGTAAACATATTTTCCCAATCTGGCCCATAAAGTTTTACTAATGGTAAAAGACAAATTGGGTATTAGAATAACTTTATAGGGCATTGTGGCGCATTTTGCAGCTAAAATGAAGAAATCAGAAGGCTAAAATGTATTCTAACCCGCTCTGATTAGATCGTTGCTCTTTTGAATGAAAATGACCTTTTTCGCTAATAAATGCCCTATAAAGTTATTCTAATAATAAATAGAGTCGAGGTTCTTGAGCGTAAATATGTTTTTGGCTCTTCTAAGGATGCATCAGGCCAAAAATACATTTACACCCGCAAACCTCAACTCTATTGTTATAATAACAGATAAAAAAAAAGTATTTCCCAATCTGGCCCATATTATATTAATTGAAGTCTTACCTTTCATATCCATAAACATCAAGACTAGCAGCTTGTTCTTGGGGAAAACCTTGACTAGAGCATCAATACACTCATCACGACATGTAGAAGATACCCTAGAATAGCAAGTATCATGCTTGTTGGTTAAATGTTTATAATACAATACTTACTAATACTAGTGGTATACAGCTATTTCCAAAAATTTTGAAAATTTTGAATTTTTTATTAGTATATTGACATTTAGTCTCCCTCGCAGTCGTTTTTACTGTAGAGAGGGACACAGGAAGCCCAACACTAAACTGTGAGGGTGACTTATTGATATTTTGACATTACTTACTTATCACTCTTGATTGATAACAATAGCTGGCTAACAATAGCTTTGTTTTCAGCTTCATTGACTAGAAACAACAAATAAAATAATTATTGACCACAGTTTCATATTTCAGATATTAAATAAAAAATAAATCACTGTTGATGCCCAAGCTATTGTATAAGCATCTGACTCACTCGTACATTGATTTTTGCTAAGGGAGAAAAAGTGGTGAGCAATAAAATCCCTGTGGCATCCATGCAGGATAGAACAATACATGGTACAAATTCAACTGTGGCATTTGCAAAACAGGCATTCTTCTAAAACAAATTGGGGAAATGGGGTTTTGGGGTGCCTGTGTTTTAACAAGCAACCCAAAGGGAAGCAAAGAGGGAGAAAGGAAGAGAAGAAGGGAAAGCCACAGGTATCCAGATAACACAGAAACCCCAAATCTCGATGTTCTCCAAAACTGCACAAGAATGCATAAAATAGTAATCCATGCTCAAGCTGGGACTCTATCCTGTGCTACAGTTGAGAGGCTTAACTCATGTCACCCACTAACATTTGACAATCTTACCTAATGTAAATGGTAGAGGTTTACTGAAGCCATTATTTTGATACCATTTCTTCAAGTCTTCAGTCAGTGTTGGCATCTCTACCAGAACTTCAAGGGCTTCATATAAAACAGCTACAGTTGCTTTACAAATATCAGCTGATTTCTGGAAATAATAATTTTATATTTAATAGAAACATTAGAAGAAGAAAAGAAGAAAATGGCTATGAAAAACTAATAAGAATAATTGTTAATAACTGTTGATCATTTAAATAAAGTAAGAAAGTAAAGAACTGTTATAATTGTATTTTAAATTGGAAGTCCCTTTAGCCGAAGCTAGTCTTCCAGAGAGCCGACAGGGCGCTCATTTTACTTCCCTCTCTCCATCAGTGCATTGTTTTACAGGTATTTAAAGCTACTTGAAGCTACACGGAAAGAAGAGAAGTTGAAACAAGGATGTGAGGTCACTGGGAATCAAACTCGGGACCTCTCAAAAATTACAAAATGAGAATTACAATAATAAATAGATAATGAGAAAGATTAGAATATTAAATAGACTTGAAAAAAATGTGTTTTTAGGGCAGATTTAAATGATGATAACAAAGACAAAGTACGTATTGACAAAGGAAGAGAATTCCAGAGTTACAGTGCGAAGCACCTTACCGTGGCCACCTAATTAAAGTTTTGTTACAGTACAAGTTAACCAATCAGAAAATGAGAATTTGACCTTTAAATAATTTAGACACCCCGAGTGTCAAACGATAAACACTTTGAAATGTTCAAAGCGAAGACAAGAGTGAAGTGTATAAGTGGCTGAAAAACCTCCCAGGATGTATAAATTTGAAAAGGTGTAGCAAAAAATTTGAAAAGTGAAACTTTTGAACGCTAAACTAACTTGTACAAAACTTTAATTGGATGGCCACGGTAAGGTGGGTTTTGCTGTAAGAGCAGAAACTGCAAAACATCATGCACCATAAGACTTCAGGCGATATTTGGGTGTCTTGAAAAGTAAATCATAAGAGGATTGGAGAGATTGAGCTAGTATTTTACATTATTGTTTAGTGTTTAGATATAACTGGCTATGATGAAACTACTGTCAGTGTTACTTACAGATTCCAGAAGAGAAGTGCACCTTCCAGTACCAACTTTATGAAGAACAACGGGTGCCTGCAATTTGATAAAGAAAAGGATCATACATTCAGCATGCTTATCACAGAACATTGCAGAAGTAAGTGATAAATTAAAACTAAAATTATAGGATGGATCAATTGAACAATGAAAGGACACATGTATACATTTATGAATGAGTGGATGAGTGGATGAATGGATGGATGGATGAATTGAAGAATGAAAGGACACATATATTTATGAATGAATGGATGAATGAATTGATGGATGGATGAATTGAAGAATGAAAGGACGCATATATTTATGAATGAATGGATGAATGGATGAATAAATGGATTGATGGGTGAATTGAAGAATGAAAGGACACATCTGGGCAATTCCGTGTCACGGACGTTACCATTTAGACACTTGATATCAGTTTCAAAACTGTTCCTTAGTTTAAAAACTGTTTATGAGCTATAATTAATATATAACCCTGTTTACATACAGAATATTATGTAGGGCAGTTCAATTCCCAATTTTCATTTAACCAAGGCTTGATTTTTTAAAAAAAAATGGCCGTCACGGACGTTACATAAATATCAACCATAGTCTCCGATGTAGTTACTTTAAATGAAATTTTCTGTGAACTGTAAAAGTTTTCTAAAACAATTCCCCCAAAATGGTAATGCACAGAGACTACCTTAACTAATTCTATTTATTTCAAAGTCATCATAATTGTCAAAACTTTAAAATAACAGTATATGTGCTGTCACGGACGTTACATGTAATGTCACGGACGTTACATGGTGTGAATTGTAATAAAAATTTGGGTTAAATTATTTGTTTTTATTCAATCTATATACCTTTTATAGTCATACTTGTCAAATTTTCATTCCCAATTCCCAATTTTCATTTAACCAAGGCTTGAATTTTAAAAAAAAACTGACCGTCACGGACGTTACATAAATATCAACCACAGTCTCTGATGCAGTTACATTAAGGAGATTCCGTAGTTTTGCATTGCGCACGCTCTACTGCGCACAATTTTGACCAGCGAGAGCGCGCGCTACAGCTCGCGCACCTTGCGCGCGCTATGTCGGTATTACTAAAAGATCACAATTCGTACATTCAAAGTGCCATAGCGCCAAAACGAATACGGTGACCTATCTTTTTTTTTTTATTGAATTAAAGATATCCACGTTTTCAAATACATATCTGAGTTTGAATAAAAATCTATGTCCAGATTTCGAGATATTTCAAGAATTGTGGTAATATTGTGCTACCCAGGTGTTCGCGAACGATACGCTCGAGTAACTTCGAGTATTGCTTTATCGCTATTATCTTTTAACAGGTTCACTTTTCTATCCAAGTTTTGTGTGTGAATGAAGATTTGGGGTGCTAAGATGAAATAAAACCTGATATTTCAATCCTAATATTAAAAAAGAGTACCATTTAATCGCCTTTTATTCTCATTTTATACATCGAAATATTACTCCCGCGCGCCGTCGAAATGAGTAACTTTGACGTGATCTAGTGCCAAAACCAACACGGTGACCCCCCTTTTTTATTTTATTTTTGAAATGCCCATGTCTTAAAGTATAACTGTACAAAGTTTCAATAAAAAGTTATGTCAAAATCTATTACTACGGAATCTCCTTAAATGAAATTTTCTGGGAACCGTAAAAGTTTTCTGAAACAATTCCCCCCAAATGGTAATGCACAGAGACTACCTTAACTAATTCTCTTTATTTCAAAGTCATCATAATTGCCAAAACTTTAAAATAACAGTATATATGCTGTCACGGACGTTACATGTAATGTCACAGACTTTACATAGTGTGAATTGTAATAAAAATTTGGGTTAAATTATTTGTTTTTATTCATTCTATATCCTTTTTACAATCATACTTGTAAAATTAAAAGCTTTTCAGCAATTTTACACTTGTGGGCATGCTCTGATCTGTATGGATGTCACCGAGCATGCTCTGTTAATTAATAATAGGTTAATTATTAAACACTCAGTAATTTTTAAAGAATTAGAAAAGGAAAATAGCTGAATTGCACTACAACCCAAGAAAAAAGCTGCTATTATCCAAGACAATTGATTGACATTCAATATTTGTGTTTAAAAGATCAAGTTTTAAAAATGTAACGTCCGTGACGTAACGTCCGTGACAAACTTTGTCTTCAGGTATTTCATTGGCTTTGCAACTTTCTCAAGTTTTTCTCTTACTAAAGTGTTCCTATTTAATATCTTACAGTACACCACCTTTCCTGTAATTATCATCACTGTATTTTTTTATTGAGAGAAATTAATGATTCCAAATGTCACGGACGTTACGTAACGTCCGTGACAAAGATTGACAACACCCTATTCTATTTTTAGAAATTCCTGACACAAAAATTTATGTCACATATATTTACACTTAAGTATGGTACATTGTCTTATAGGAGTGTTTGGTTCTCTTGGAAATATATAAGTTTGATTTCCCCTGATATAAAATAGGCAGTATATTTTTATAATTTGAAAGAAAAATGGAGCGTACACATTGAGACCCCCCCTGGCAGAAAGCAATCATGTTGTAAAGCTATGACTCATTTTTCTACAAACAGTAAACACTAATAAGTATGTTATATATCATTAATCCATTAAAATGTTGTTTTTA
Source organism: Metridium senile (assembly GCA_949775045.1). Taxonomy (NCBI): domain Eukaryota; kingdom Metazoa; phylum Cnidaria; class Anthozoa; order Actiniaria; family Metridiidae; genus Metridium; species Metridium senile. Next base: position 9,066,904 of record OX459101.1, on the reverse strand, counting down.
AAAATCATATTTTTTGTTCTTCTCGAGTGGAACTGCCCATCTATACATTTATGAATGGATGAATGGATAGATAGTTGGATGAAAGAATGAATGAATAAAAGGATGCATGGCTTTATGGATTGGTGAATTAAGGACTAAATAAGTGAATGTTGAATAAACACATGAATGAACAAATGAATGAGCAAATGAATGAACAAATGAATGAACAAATGAATGAGCAAATGAATGAACAAATGAATGAACAAATGAATGAACAAATGAATGAACAAATGAATGAACAAATGAATGAACAAATGAATGAACAAATGAATTAATGAACAAATGAATAAACAAATGAATGAATGAACATATGAATGAACAAATGAATGAACAAATGAATGAACAAATGAATGAATGAACAAATGAATGAACAAATGAATGAATGAACAAATGAATGAACAAATGAATGAACAAATGAATGAACAAATGAATGAACAAATGAATGAACAAATGAATGAACAAATGAATTAATGAACAAATGAATGAATGAACAAATGAATGAACAAATGAATGAACAAATGAATGGATGGATGGTTGGATCGAATACAGGTCTGATAAATGGGTGTATGGAACAATGAATAAATGCAAGTAGGTGAGCCAGAACAACTGTAAAGGCAATAATGGACTGAAAACTGCAATCAGGCTATTGATAAACAACTTTGTAGTTACACTAAATAGTCTATTTACATGTGCATGACAGTTATTTACAGGCCAACATACCCTGGTTGGTGATTTTGAACAAAGACCTTTCAGTATCAACAGTCCAGATACAAGCTGTTCCTCTGAGCCAGTATTTAACAAACTAACAATCTGATCTACACCACTCCCTAAACAGAAGTTTATACAACAATATATAGTTAACAGTATAACCAAATTGGATTCCAAATATTGGTGAACTTTTGTGCTTACCTCCTTGGAATATCTTTTGTGCTCCAGCTTCGTCTTTGGATAAAATAATGAGATTTTTGAGAGCCTGAAAAATATATATATATATTTATATCACTGACTCTATAAATGGTAATCATAATAACTGTCGACTGATAAAAATATTTAATCTAACTGATGATTATTATTATAGTGATTATGATCATCATAATAATGACATTGAAAATGATAATGTTGACGGTGACAATGATGATGATAATAAGGATGATGATGATGGTGATAACAAATATGATAATTACAATGATGATCATAATGGTGAGATGATAAAAATAATGTTAAAAATGATGATGATGATAATAATGATCATGATGGTATTAGCAATGTTGCTAATGGTGACAATGATGATGACAATAAGGATGATAATGGTGATAACAATTATTAACAACAATGATGATCATAATGGTGAGATGATAAAAATAATGTTCAAAATGATCATGATGACAATGATCATGATGGTAATAGCAATGTTGCTAATGATGACAATGATCATGATGGTAATAGCAATGTTGCTAATGATGGCAATGATGACAATTATCATGATGGTAATAGCAATGTTGCTAATGATGACAATGATCATGATGGTAATAGCAATGTTGCTAATGATGATCATGATGATGACAATGACATTCTACCTTCATTTTCCTTTCCTCTGTATCTGCATCACCAAACAAAGAACCAAACATCTCATTCACTAAACCATCTGTCGTCTTGACCTTCTCAGACTATAAAGCAACCAAATGAAAATTATTCCATACAGACAGACAGACAAACTGCAGGGGGGGGGGGGGAGGGGGCATTTATAGAACATGTTTCAGTTATTAGCTATTATTAACACCTGGTTCACACTAACAACATTTGATAAGTATAAGCATAAGCAGCATTTCTTGACTCAAATATCCTTTGACATTCTGAGATCTTATACGATTCTACACTAATTAATTACTGGTAGATCTGTATGAGCATTAGTTATTTGTAAATATCTATTTATATCTTCATATATTTATATCAACTTGTATTTTTATATCAATTTGTAAGGGCATCGAGAATTATTGGGATGCACTAGAAATAAATTATTATTATTATTATCATCATCATCATCATCATCATTATTATTATTATTATTATTATTAACAGGTTCCCATTTAAATCTGTACTTTCCCATTTAAATCTGTACTTATGCAAATTTTGTTGATGTGTGCTAAACACACAGATCAACCAATCAGAGAAGTTCACTTCAGAAATAATATACTCTGATTGGTTGATCTGTGTGTTTAGCACACATCAACACAATTTGCATAAGTACAGATTTAAATGGGAAAGTACAAATTTAAATGGGAACCTGTTTATTATTATTATTATTATTATTATTATTATTATTATTATTATTATTATTATTATTATTATTATTATTATTATTATTATTATTATTATTATTATTGACTAGGTGTGAGAAAAGACAAGTGCAGCTAATGAGTTAGGCCCAACTGAGTCTGTGTATGTTGCTTGTGCTGACACTTATGTTGCTAGCATGAACCAGGCTTTAGCTTTCAAGCTGTCTAGGGTAACATTGCACATACCTTTGCTTGTAGTTGTGCTCCAAGTCTCTTCAGTGTTGAATGAAAGGATGTGTTCTGTTGAAGTAAGCATTCATATTAGAAAAACTTAGAAAAATTTAATAAATAAATGATGATAATGATGATAATGATAAATTAATGATGATAGCACATGATGATAACAATGTCAATGATAATTTATTTATTTATTTACAATATTTACACAGAGGTGCCCAGTTTGTACCGCTGTACCTGAAGGAGCCCTGATATTTGGATAATCTCACAAGACTAGGCAGACGGAGCAAATATCTATGGCACATATTGTATGTGTGGAGGTCGAACGAGTGGCAGAATTCATTAAGCAAATAGGGTGGAGCCAGATTATGCATACATTTAAACACTAACATGCATTTCAAGTAGTCTCGGCAGGACTGGAGAGAAGGCCAACTAAATATTAGCACAACCTGTGGCTGGGAGACTTTGTTTCCCTCAATAATACTGGCGATTGGTCTTGCCACAGGAGTTAAGATGATGAAGGTAACAATGAGGATGGTAATGAAGATAATTTATATGTATGATAAGCCTAATGATGAAATGATGCTATGATGATGATAATAATGGGGATCATGTGCCAATGATATTATGATAATGATGGTGATTATCATAGTGCGTAGCTTCAATGATGATAATGACATTATTATCATTCTAATACTGATTTTCAGTACCTTAGGTTCTAGTCTACTTAGTGTGTGGATATCTTTAAAAGCCTCTTCTAGTTTTCCTAATTGTTCCAGAGCTTGACATCTTCTATACAAAGCCTTGGAGTCATTTACTAGGATTTCAAGAGCTGAAAATGTTGATTTCTTTGATTAATATCAAAAATACATTATTTACGCATTTAAATGTTTTCGTGATTTATTCGTTATCGAACAGATAACTTTTCTTCAAACATTCCCAATTGATGTGCTAAATGAGGCAGTTAATAGCACATTTATTGGTTTTTCACAATCAGCTCAAATTCAAAAGATATTAAATGTTTTCGTGATTTATTCGTTATCGAACAGATAACTGTTGTAGTTCAGGTTCAATATGATTTTAAACCAGTTCAATTTATTTTGAACCAGTACAATAGTTATTGTACTGGTACAAATAGCCTTGAACTGGTACAATCTGACATTCTAAATCTAAGGGATTTTATTTATGGGCTAAATAAAACAGGGGATCTAACCTACTTACCACTCCCTCCTTTTGATCTCACTTACACCTCCCCCCTAACTCTCTCACTTACCTAACATTCCCACTTGACTTGCTAATTTGCCTTACTATACCTAACACATAATACTAACTATTGAACTAATGTAATTGGGTTACCTGTGCTTTTTATTTTTTCCTTTTTCTTACCACGGCTGGGAATAGAACCAGGATCTCTTGCTTCTAAGTCCAGAGACTACACCACTATACCACGATGACTTCAGTTGAAAATTCTGCATTAGACTTTTGTTTCATTCATAAACTCCCAATAATGGCATAAATTAAACCTATTCCTAAACCTAACCCTAAACCTAACCCTAAACCTAACCCTAAAACCTAACCCTAAACCTAACCCTAAACCTAGTACTAGGTACTACTAGTACTACATGATTTGTACTAGTACAAAATAACTTGTACCAGTACAATAAACATTGTACTGGTTCAAAATAAATTGGACTGGTTTAAAATCATATTGAACCTGAACTACAACATAACTTTTCTTCTAACTTTCCCAATTGATGTGCTAAACGGGGTAGTTTATAGCACATTTATTGGTTTTTCGCAAGTTTTTTATCGTTGCTATGGAAACTTTGATCAGCATAGTCATTTGGTATAAAATTCACATTCATGGGGCAAAGGTAAGATCCTGTAATTGCAAATTCAAAAAGGGATGTGTGCGCCATGAAAAACTACTTGGAGACACCTTAAAAGTCTTGGAAATAGTATCACTAAAAATGGAAATACTCAGAAAAAGTTTTGAACCATTTTTGACCATTTGATTACCATACCATTTTTGTATCTTCCTTAAGCCTGGCTCACACAAGTGACAGAAGCATAAGCATAAGCAACATACACAGACTCAGTGAAGTATTTGTCGACTCAGTGTATGTTGCTTATGCTTATGTCACTAGTGTGAAGTACCAGGCTTTACACCTGATAATAATTGAACAAAAGTCCACCAACATTTCCTAACCAAATAGTTATTTCATTGCACTTTTATCATTAAAAAAGACCAACCTTTAGTTGCATCATCTACTGCTTCGTTGTATTTTTCCTGTGGAGACAATTAAAGATAAATAACTGGGGCCGGTTGTACAAAGGGTGAATAGCGCTATCCACCAGATAAATCCTTATCCAGCAGATAAAATCTATAAACAACCTATGCATTGGATAACTTTTATCTGTGGATAACTTTATCCACCCTCGTACAACCGCCCCCAGACATGCACATGTAAATAGACTATTAAGTGTAACTAAAAGTTGTTTATCAATAGTCTGCTGAATATAATACACAGCGTTGCCATGGGGAGGAGAAGCAGAGGGCGAGGGGAAGCAGAGGGCGAGGGGAAGCAGAGGGGAGGGGAAGGCATTGGATACTAAAAAAGGCTAAATTTACTTTCAAAAGGTCCCAAAATGATCACCAAAGGTACATGTACTTTGTAAATGATTATAACTCTATGAGTTCATTTAAAGGAGAGCTTGTAAAAATACTCACAAGTTTTAAATTGCATGCTGCTCTGTTCTTCCATACAATGGCCTGTTCTTCTAGTCTTTCCTTTTCTTTATCTTCAGGTGAATAGAGCTGTAGCGCTTTGGTATAATTTGTGATTGCAACTTCATATTTGCCTTCTTTGAAGTATGAATTTCCCTGCTCTTTGAGCTGGAGAGCATTATTATGCGTATCCTAATAGATATAAACCATCATCATCATTAGGTAGTCGTATCTATTATCGTGCACATTCTATTATCGTGCTTTTCGTAAAAAATAATATATATCTTCTATTCTGCGTAAAAGTTAATTGACCAAAAAAGTTGTTTGCCAACAGAATAAGCAGCCTTAATTGTTTTAATTAATTCTGAAGCAGTTTTTTAGAAGATATATATTATTTTTTACGAAAAGCACGATAATAGGATGTGCGCGATGATAGGTACGACAACCTTATTATGTAGTCAAACTTCTCTAATTCATAACTTATATAAATTTGCAATTTTGAAGAGATACTTAACCTAGCATAAAAATTAACATGTATAATTATTTAATTAAAAGAAAGTCTAAATGAGTGTTTATATTTACAGATGAAATAATAAATTTTAACAGACTTCGAGACCACGCAAAGAGTTCAGAACTCTGGTGTGCCGAATATCTGTTAAAAAGTTTGCAGTAAATATTACACAATTGTACAAAAAAACTTACCTCATTCATAATTAGATATAATAAAATGTCCTCTAAGATAAATATTTAAACAAATTAAAAACTGTATGATACTTTAAAATGGCATTTTGTTCACGATAACTTTCGCTTCTCAAAATTCCTTCACTGAAAACGTTTTGAGCCTCGTAGTAGGTCAGCGGTTGATATAAACAATGAGCCCGCAGTTCTATTTCAGCGAAGAGCGGTTGGGTCTACTAATTGATGCGCGCTACGTATGTTTACATCACGGTGTCAAAAAGATGGACGATGTTTCGAAGGGCAATGGAGAAGCGGGAGAGACATCGCTAGATTCTCTTCTGGTTTCCCGCTCTACAGAACCTCCAAACTCGCCGATAAAATTTACAAAGGTCGGAGGAAATGTCAGAATACCAGTAACAAGAATTCGATGTGGAAAATTTGATTTTAAAGGGGAAGAGCGATGGATGGAATATCTACCAACCTCAACTTGTCTAGCAGTATTGTATCATGATCGTCAGCATTTTGATCACGAAGAATGTGTAGTGTTTAGCTTACAAGATATCTCAGCGGCTGATTTGAGAGTAACTGCAAAATTTGGTAGTCTCGATGCTATGAGTTGTATTTTGACGTTAGAATGCACTAAAGCGATCGAAATAACTGGCAATGATCAAAATCCTGATTGCTTCAGTCATGTGATGGAACTTTCATTTCACGTGAACTACACCGGTCAAGTCAGAGATGTCCTGCGATCTCTGAGACAAGCGATGCTTTGTGAAGAAACAGCAGGAATTCCGCCCTGCGGGAGAGATGTGGAGAAAGTTGTCAGCGAATCAAAGTTTCGAGAGGGTTTGCCGGATTGGGTGTTGTTCATCCCAAGGAGACTCTACACTCCTTTCTCGAGGCGCCTCGTGGAAACCGTCCTTACTTTCTACACCATATTCTCCATCTTATGGGCATTGTGGCAGTTATATCGTCATGTGGACTTCATAAGAGCTTATGTACGACCTCTGATTGACGCTCTTATAGCCCACATTAAAACGTTAGACAAGCTCATTCAGTTTGCCAATGATCTCTTGGAAGAATTCACTCAACAGTGGCTCGGTTATTTTAAACCTGTATGTGTTATAATAACATCGTTTGCTACGCCGTTGATCAGTATAGGAAGATACTTCCTGTCGGCTTTCTTTAGTATTTCTTCTGTTGTGAAAGTCATCTTTCAACCTCTGTTGGACGTGCTGCAGCCTTTTATACATGTGATATCTTTGGTGTTTATCAGAGCACCTCTGAGTGTGTTTAAACAACTGTATAGCATTGTGTACTCATTGTGGATTCTTTTCTACGACACACTATGGCAGGCAGTGCACTCAACACATATCATTCAACAAATGAGGGGTCTTTCACAGACAATAGGAGATATTCTTGAGAGAAGCAGGAGACTAGATCCACTAAAAGCACAGCTGATTCTTATGCGATCTAATGTTCTGAACAGTGGGAAAGCCCTTGGATTAGGGATGGTCTACATTTATAAGACCATAGAGAGAAAGGTATGGTATGTGTTTTGGAGAAGAACAGAAGAGAAGGAAGATTGAATTGAAGTAAGAAGAAAAGAAAGATTATGTGCATGCATGGGATATACAAGAAATGGAAATGAGATATTGAAGAACAGAAGAAAAGAGAACAAATGCATGGGATAGAAGAAGTAAAATTGAAATGAGATTGAAGAACAGAGAAAAAGAATGATTAAATGCATGGGATAGAAGAAGTGAAAGTGAAATGAGATAGATTGAAGATAGATGAAGAAAGAACAGAGGAAGTGAAAACAAATGCATGGGATAGAAGAAATGAAACAAATTGAAATGAGATTTTGAAGAACAGAGGAAGTAAAAACAAATGCATGGGATAGAAGAAATGAAACAAATTGAAATGAGATTTTGAAGAACAGAGGAAGTGAAAACAAATGCATGGGATAGAAGAAATGAAACAAATTGAAATGAGATTTTGAAGAACAGAGGAAGTGAAAACAAATGCATGGGATAGAAGAAATGAAACAAATTGAAATGAGATTGAAGAACAGAGGAAAAGAGAGAACAAATGCATGGGATAGAAGAAATGAAATTGACAATGAGATAGATTGAAGCACTGAGAAAAATGAAGATTAAATGCATGTGAAACAAGAAATGAAATTGAATCAGATAACATGAAGATTGATTGAAATGAAAGAATGAAGCAAAATTGAATATATTCATACAATATTCTTCAAACTCCTACATTTCTACTGCATTGTGAAATTGGCTTGTCACTGCTGTCATTCAAAACTAACTTTGACATTTTAATATCCTCAGCAACCCTGGGGTTCTGGGTTAGAAGAATGAGTGACATAACCCCTTGGTTCCCGGGGATGACATTTTTATCAATGGCAGTAAAAAACGAATTTCACAATGCAACTTGTGACCACCCAGTTTTCAGAATATTGAAAATCAATGTGAATGGTATAACAATGAAAAATAGAAGTTTGAGAAAATTACCATTTTTGTCTGTGCATGTACAATGCTTTAAGTTCATTACGGTACAGCTGATCTCAAGAAACCGGGTTGACAGTTTAGAAATATACTTTTATATCAATATTATCAAATTTTAAGTTTGTCTCTGACTTAATAATAATAATAATGAATCCTGACTGCAATTGCAGAATTTTTATATCAATATTTTTTTGTTTTTATACTATAATTTTGAAAATACTCTGGATACACCTTTTCTTCTTTTATATTGCACCTTCTCGAGCTAACTAGTAGCTACTGCATAATATATTTAAAAAAAAAATGATAATATTATGTAACAATTTTATATAAAAGTATTATTTCAAAACTGCCAGCCTTGCTATATATGTATGGTATACACATGCCAACATCTTAAATTGAAATTTTAAAGACCAAAATTGCCAATTGCAGCTAGACGCCAATAATATATTAAAAAATACTGCTTTTTCAGTGCTTTTAGATCTTTATGTACTAAAATATTTATCATATTCAAATAATATTCATTTTTTTTATTATATTCTTAATTGCAATGGTGATCAGTTGATGGATAAAATTTATATTTTTTTAATTATTATTTTTTAATTCATTAAAAAATTGTGCTGCAATCAATTATAATTATTTATTGTTATTCAAAATAAAATTATTTTTTCTCTATTCTTGACAGGTGTTTTTTTTGTCTAGCATTGTGTTGATAAAATTATCTTTCATTTTTTCAGTCATAAAAACCACAAAACCCAAATGAATATAAATTAACAAGCTTCCAATTGAAATTAAGGAGTCCCACAATAATGACATTTAAATCTAAGTTAAAGACTTATTTATTTAAGATTGCATTTAATTTGTAATTTATAGTTACATGTATATGTATAAATTATCCAATTGTAACTAGATTTTATAGTCTATTATATAATTAACTAACTTGTCTCTCGATACAAGCGCATTTGGGCATTTTGGAAAATGCGCTTTATAGATAAAGTTATATTATTATTATTATTATTATTATTATTATTATTATGTATTACTGGCAGTGACAGAATCTATTTCATAACATAATACAACCCATTGAAGTCATATTTCAAAGAGTAAGTTTCATTAGGGTTTCAAAACACCTTTATGTATTCAAGTGTGGGAACCCTAATAAATAAAAAGCACAAGTTTTTGGAATGACTTCTCTAACAAGCTATTCATATACTATTGAAATCACTAGAGTGGTAAAATGCTTGTTTAAAATTCTGTCTCGTTTTTGTACCTATCATTTTCTCAAAATTGGTCATGTGGTACAAAAAAAAAAAACACATCCCAAGGCCAAATTTTCAACAGGCATTTAATTTTTATTTCAATTAATCAATTATTTCAAAGCATTTTCAAATATCAATTAAAATTTAATTTTACTTCAAACAATATATTACAGACTTGAAATAGCAAAGATTGTATAATGTCTAGCTTCTAGGGATTTTTAGATAGATTTAAGTTGCTTTTAAGGGTTTCTAGTTCTTGTCCTTCCAAAATATATCCATTACATGCTCCAACTTGGCCAGGTCTTGTATCAACTTTAGCTTAAAAAAATGAAGAAATTTAGTCTTAAAACAGTTTGTAAGTTAGATGACATTACATGTAGATGTGCCTTTCTAATTTAGAAACTTAGATTTGTAGCTTACCAAATAATACACCAGAATCTAGCATTTCTTTAGTTTCTTCGCTGATATGGTATGATTGATGGTCCTTTGGGAAACAAGATATCAATAATATATTTTAATATAATATAGCTTTCATTACCGTCGTTTGCATCTACCCGTTAACAGTTGCGACGAAAACATGTTCTGTCTTATAGTCAAACTTTAAAGATTGGCACCCCAAACTTTGCATGTTTGAAAACCACTTTCATAAAAAAGACTGGAAATTTATAGATATGTACTGCACTTCCAACTATCCTTTAACAGATGCGACAAAAATATATAATATTGCATTGGAAGATAGCAAAGTTTGACGCCAAACGTTGGAAGTTTTTGTCTAGGAAGAACATGTCTTTTTGTCGCAACCGTCAACAGTTAGGTGCAAACAATGGCTATCAAAACATTTTACTTGCACTGTTCTATCAAATGTAATATAATTTATTGTCATTATCAAATTATTACTGTAATAACCACTATCATTATCAAAGTAATTTGTATTTACATGTGAAAGAATAGTTAACATAATATTAATTCAATAATACTTGAAATGCATGTTTTATTTTGTTCTTTATCAACAAGTGCAAACTAAATAGTCTTTCTTGCATGAGCAAAGGGAAATCAAATCAAAACAAACCTTAATATCTGTATTTGGATTTTCTTTAGTAGCATTCAGTTCACTGTCATACCTGTAATGAGAGCGAAGATAGAAAATAAGTTGTAAATAGAAGGAGAAGCATCAATCCCTGTGCACCAGCATGTAGCTTAATTCTCATATCACTTGCTGTGGTTCTATAACTCTTGTTTAGGGTTACGTTAAAACTTTAAACAGTAATGGACAAATTTTTGACCAGTCAAAAACACATCTGCTTAGGGGTTCTGTTCACACGGTAAAAAAATTCACCCAGTACCGTGTAAACATAGTCTAAGTTGTGAAACATTTACATCTATAGACCAAATCGGCTAACGAGTTGCTATGTACATTTTGACCCAATTAAGAATTTCTGTGAATAAAAACTTTTGGTCCAAACATTTTCCATGTGACATTGAAATACATTAAGACAAATAATCTTATTCCCAAAAGATTTGATTTGGCCAAAATGCACATACCCACATAACATTGTGACATTGAAATACATTAAGACAAATAATCTTATTCCCAAAAGATTTGATTTGGCCAAAACGCACATACCCACGTAACATAACCACTCTAGCATAATGTAAATCACTTCTTACATACCAAGATTTAAATGGAGAGACATCTAACTGTACAATTGAGCCTTTGACGATAACCTGCCTGTCGACATGAGAGGTGTTTGCAAAACTGTGTACAACACTAACTATGGGTGTCGCTATGTTGACATCTTGAGTACATTAAATTAAAACAGAAAGTAAACAACATTAGAGATGAGAAATACTATTTGTGTATATTAGAATTACTACATTACACGCCTTACCATGGCAACCCAATTAAAGTTTTGTACAAGCTTTATTAGCTTACAAAAGCCTTTCTTTTTAAATTGTTTGCTACACCTTTTCAAATTTAAATCTCCTGGGAGGTTTTTCAGCCAGTTAAAAACTTCACTCATGTCTTGGCTTTAAAATGTTTGAATAAATATGTTTGTCATTCGGCATATCTTTTATAATTAAGTCAAATTCTCGCTTTCTAATTGGTAAAAAACTTTAATTGGGTGGCCACGGAAAGGTGAGTTGAGCTGTAAGTTTCAGCTATTACCACAAGACTTCAAAGTAAAGGTTCCATTTTGGATCCGCAATGCTTTCATCTTCTTGTGGCCTCCATAAGCTTTACGTTCTTTGATTTTTTCTTCAAGTTCATGATTTAGCTGCAAGAAAAGTACAAGCATACACTCATTTGAACAAAGATTTTCTTATATATTTAATGATTAATAATGATAACATACACCACACCGATGCAGCTTCCCAGGTTGAGCACCTTGTTAAAATTTTGTAAGATTTTGTCAGATCTAGTAAGATCATCCGAGATCTTGCTAAAACTTTGGCAAGTTAATTGCTTGGAAGGATCTTGGCAAGATCTTGTAAGATCTGGTAAGATCATCCAACATCTTACTAAAACCTTGGTAAGTAAATTTCTTAATTAAATCATGGAAGAAACTTGAAAGCTCCTGCAAGTTCTTGCAGATTGGGGTTACATGCTAAGATCTAGTAAGATCATGATCTTCCATGGATCTTGGTAAGTTGTTCAACCTGGGTTGTGATGAAGTCAATGAATAATTATATAACTAATATTGTGTTCAAAGAGCTATTTCGTTCCTCAGTAAAAATCGAGGTTGTTTGTAGCCTGTGTGGTGGCTGTTGGGGATTTGGGGAGAGAGGGGGAGGGGAGGGGTGGTGGTGAGCAGTACTGATAAGCTCATTCGTTCTATCAAATTTCAACGTCTGATTGGTTGATAATGACATTTTTGCCTGTTTATTGACATTGATGGATACCAGAATGACTATTGTTTATTAGGGGGCGTAGAGTCAAAAAAGAGGAGTTTGTCTGCAGGCTCTCCCTTCTTCCCTCCCCAAACCCTAGAGCAGCTATGCAGGCTAGGTTGTTTGTGTTTACCCTAGTATTGGCTGGATGTCGTTTTTTTCTCCAAAAACTCTTAGGTCTTCCTCCATCCAAGATGGCTGACGAATGGAAGTCTTTAGCTCCTACAGGCAACAGCGTACCCTCACCTTCAAGAACATAATATATCTTTTTTAATTAAACACAAACATAGCATAATTATCAGAAACTAGTGATATTAGCTAGTGATGCGATGACTACCAAAAATGTAATTTCATTTCCAATTAAAACAACCAATATTGCAGTTAAATTGATGAGTTTAAACTAACAGATATCATAAACATAACACTGACATAATAAAAGATCTATTGAATTACCAGCTAATCTCGTCAACGGTCGAAGAGAAGAAAGACGAGACACAACACCACAACTCACACTCTTACAACAAGCCGCCATTTTGAAATCCCACGTGCGAGAGTCTGGAAACGAATATTATAACACAGGGAACCCAAATTAAAAATATCGTTGCTCTTGGTCAGTTTCAAGGATTAGATCTAGATGTCTCGCATTTTTACTAGTAATCTAAAGTAATCTAAACTATGAAACAGACTTGTTGCAATTAAAACAATGAAATAACTCTAAATTCTTACATCTATATCACTATCAGTATCTCTATATAATAAGCACAAGTGAAGATGTTAGACGCTTAAATGATAAACACCTATATTTCAACCATGTTGAATGCCCGGGGGGGGGGGGGGGGGGGGGGGTGCTCCGCTAGGATTTGGGTAGGGGTGTTCCGCTGGGATCCTAAAACGGTGACCCTGTTTATGACAGAAAAAAAACAAATTCGTATACCCTGTTTATGACAAGGGATAAAAATGGGACCCTGTTTATGACAGTTTAGGACCCTGTTTATGCCGCGAAAACGTGCTGAATTTCACGAAAGACGAAAGACCGCGCTGCTCATCGTATTACCTAATTAATATACCTGAATATGACAAAAAAAACTAAGGAAATTGGGAAATGGGGTAAAAATATACCCTGTTCATGACAGAAAACTCAAAAACCCATACCCTGTTTATGACAGAAAGCTCGAAAAACCATACCCTGTTCAGCGGATCATCCCCGTATAGTAAATATATGGGAGTACCCCCCCCCCCCCCCCCCCCGGGGTTGAATGGCCTTCAGGGTATGACAAGAATACAATGTGTTGAAAACAAACAAAACCTATCTATCATCATCTCTATATATACATGCCTGTATATATGATACAATCAAATTTCTTAATTATAAACAGTGGTTAATTACCACATGAATGAAGATGAATCTAGCTATTCGAATTATAAATATGTACAATATTATTGTTATTTTGATTATCCAATCTTTATTCCACCAGTGCAGCTTAGAATTTGAGTTGATGACTATAAAAGAGTTGATCACTAAATTTTACATATTAGGTGCTACATAGTTAGAAAGTATTTCATGGATATATGGCATTGCACTCTATTACTGTATTAAAAATGTTTTTGTTTACTTATAAAGGCTATTCTTATAACTCCAAAACATATTTGGACTAACAAATCAAGCAACAACTGGGTTTTTAAAAGGCTAAGCCGACCTCCATTGGAATTTTGAAAATAGTTAATTTTAAAATGTCAAAGATGCAATCACACATTCATTCCTTATTTGTTACAGGGCCTAGCGTGACGGAACAATATTTTAAAATGAAAGGCTAGCACTCTCCCCCCCCCCCCCCCCCCCCCCCCCCTATGTACTAGTTCTTTCTGTTTTTGACGTTCTGTGCAACCTAATAAAATTGAATCAAATAGGAAAGAACTATTAGTAATGATGTGTATTATTCATTCATGATCAAGAAATATTTCCATATATTATTTTGACCAGATAGCAATATCCCATCATTATTGTTGTCATCATTGTCATCATTGTCATTATTATAATTTATCATCATCATCATCATCATCATTATTATTATTGTTATTAGCTATGAATCTATACATGCAATTATGAAAAAAATATCCCAAAGAAACATTTTCACATGTAATAGGGAAAACATAACTGTGTGTAACAATGATGGATAAAAAATGATGAGTATAAAAATGTTTGTTTTGGTTGTCAGTCCATTGAAAACTACTATACACAATTACTTACCTCAGCAGTTTATGCTGCTCCATAAAATATTTCCTAAACAATAAAGGGAAATATAATTATTTTAATGAGTAAAAAACAAATGATAAACAAAATATAGCAAATAGTTGCTGTATCAAATACATGCTTGAAAATTTCATAATTTACATTGCATTTTGACTTGTTTTATAGCTAGGAATAAATCTCTAAAGCAGGAGGAATGATTGCTAATAATAATAATAATTTTTTGGCATTTTCCTAGGAAGAAGGATTGAGTCTTTTTAACACGAAGCATACAGCAGTATGACCACTACTTTTATTCAATATAGAGCGGTTTTCGTATGAGTTTTGGTTTGTTATGGTTTTCGTACTGAAGCTGTACACTGAGTTAACTCTTAATACGGTCGACAGTTTCCAACTCATACGAAAACTACTAAGTTTAAGTTCTTATTAAAAAGTTATATGCTTGCACTAATTGACAGGAAATGCTTAAGATTATACCTCGAGCGTCCTAGCTTTATTCTGAGACTGACACAATATCACTTTAGACCGTTCGACAAGAGTATTAAAGTCGAAAGAAGCTGTAATGAGGAAAAAGTATCTACTGAAAGATACCGAGTACCATGTCAAAGAAGATCTGACACCAGCAATATACCGGCGACTAAAAGAAATGCGAAGCATCAATGGCTTCGAGAAGTGTTGGACCATCGATGGCAAAATAAAGTATAAGGCGCAAGATGATACCAGAATCTATATGATTAAAAACGAATGGGACTTTAATCAAATGAGAGCCAGTTTTGGCGTCATCGACTATGAGCCAGTACCTGAAGTTAGTAGATCATATTAGTAGTGTACACTAGCTTTATTTACATAACTACATAACTAAATACAAAATTCAATGAACTAAATGATACATTATTACCCTTTCAAAATGATTTTTTTCAAGAACAAGAAAATGAAAGCTATCATACTGTAGATGAACAAAACCTTAATATCGCTAATAATCAAACACTTATCTTGAATACTGAACCTCAAAACGAGAACCTATCAAACATAGATCATCCATTAACAAACATTGACCCCGACATTAATTACTTTAACTCCATAGTAACTAACCCTAATCAATGTAAATATTACAGTACAAACTCATTTAAAACTTTCAAAAACAATTTAATATCAAATTTGTCTTTATTTTTTCAAAACGTAAGAAGTATTAATAATAAATATGATGAATTTTGCATAAACATAAAATCAGTCTAGAACAGTCATTTGATGTTATAGCTATTAGGTGGGTTCACACTAGCGATCTAAAGTAGGTCTAAAGTATACTTTGGTTATACTTGTAGTGTGAACGGTCTCTGGCCATCTCAAGTAATATACTTTGTCGTTATGGTTATTTCGCCTCTTCAAAGAAGCCGAAGTACGATTTCAAGCAGGATGCAGCCTATACTTTAGGTCTTCCTAATCCGCAATAAAAACAGTAAACGTCCATCAAACCTGTCAACTGCTAGTTCTCCTATTGCAAAATACACATTAGAGATATACGTTGACCTTTTTAGCGGGAAATATGGATCTTGTATTATTACTGCAAGCATTTTTGGTTCATAGGATGTATCAAAGCTTCTAAAATAATGATTCAACGGGAATCCGACTCGATTCTCGAATGGGTTATGATTGACAGATTAAAGGCTAAGTAATATACTTGCTCGTCAGTGTGAACGCCTTGCTCGCTTTTGTAAACAAATGAACCTAAAGAACCTACTTTGATACAGATGTACTTTAGACCTACTTGGAGTCTAGTGTGAACCCACCTATTGCTGAAACATGCATGGCTATCAGAATCAGCCATACAAAGCTATGATATTGAAGGGTATAAGCTCATTTCAAAGTGTAGAAAAGACAAACGTGGAGGGGGAGTAGCCATGTACGTTAAACTGAAACATGCTAAATTTTAAAGAACGGCAAGATCTTAATGTATATGAAGAGAAAATAATCGAATCATGTTTTGTTGAAATAACTAATCCAAACGAGAGTACGTAACATTATTGTTGGCGTTATTTATAGGCCACCCAATCAAGATTATCCTAAATTCGGGGAACATTTAATCAACACACTAAGGAAAATAAATAACGAGAAAAAGACATGTTACTTAATGGGTGACTTCAACATTGATTTGTTAAAGTATGAAACCTGTGATTTTCCAAACGATTTCATTAATAACCTTTCTTCATTATCATTCCATCCACTAATCTCAAAACCCACACGCATAACAAGGGATAATTCAACTCTTATTGACAATGTGATAACAAATGACATATCAAATGTTATAAAAAGTGGTTTAATTATATCAGACTTATCAGACCACTTACCATTATTTTGTATACGTACGAAACAAGAAAATGAACGGAAAATAACAGAGCATCAGCCAAACAGTAAAAAGAGAGAAATTAATGAAAATAACATAAATAAACTAAAAAACATATTAAAAAATGTAACGTGGGAAAATGTACTATATATCAAAAAGATTCACAATCTGCTTATAAGACTTTCTACAAAACATTTATAAGTATGTATAATCAATGTATGCCATTAAAAAAAGTAACATCTAAGAAAGTAAAACAATTCCATGAAACACCATGGATAACAAAAGGCATACTTATTGCTCTGAAAAATAAAAACAAATTATACAAAAAATATTTGAAAAATCCAAATAACACAAATGAAAAACGATATAAAACGTTCCGGAACAAGTTTAACAAAATAAAACTAGTAGCAAAAAGAAAATATTACCAAGACAAAATAGTTCAATTTAAAAATGATGCAAAACAAATGTGGAAAACTATAAACGAAATAATAAGAAAAAAGAAGAGTAATCAAAACTTACCAAAAGAATTTAAAGACACAAATGAAACAATACAGGAACCAGATGAAATTGCAAATAGATTTAATAAGTATTTCATTAATGTAGGACCTAAAATAGCAAAAACTGTTCCACAATGTGATACTAATTTTACATCATATTTGAAAGATAACTATCCTAATTCACTATATATTGAGGAAACATCTGAACAAGAAGTATCAAATATAATAAAGACATTAAATGGAAACAAAAGTAGTGGATACGACCAAATTTCATCAAGAGTTATTAAAGCAGTTAGTGAATATATAAGTTCGCCGCTTACTCATATATATAATCTTACATTTAAAACAGGAAAAATACCTAACGAATTTAAAATAGCTGTTGTCACACCAATATATAAATCAGAGAGCCCTGACCAGTTCAATAACTACAGACCAGTTTCTGTACTACCGTGTTTTTCCAAGATCATGGAGAAAATAATGTATAAAAGACTTTTAAGCTATCTTAACAAAAATGAAATATTAAGCAATAATCAATATGGATTTAGAAATCAATACTCAACCGAATATGCGCTATTGAAACTTGTAGATGAAGTTACTAAAGCATTTGAGGAAAAGAAATTTACAATTGGTGTATTTTTAGATCTTTCTAAGGCTTTTGATACCGTAAATCACCAAATCTTAACTCAGAAACTAGAACACTATATGGAATCAGAGGCATAGCACTGGCATGGTTTAAAGACTACTTATCCAATAGAAAACAAATAGTTAAATACAACAACGTATTTTCAAGGGATATGCAAATACAATGTGGAGTACCACAAGGTTCAGTATTAGGGCCATTGGTATTCTTAATATACATTAATGATATTTGCAAAAGTTCAGATATTTTATCATTCATTTTATTTGCTGATGATACAAACTTATTTCTTAGTGATAAAAATTTAAAAAATCTAACAGAAAACATTAACATAGAACTCACAAAAGTTGCAACTTGGGTAAGTGTGAATAAACTTTCAATGAATGTTAAGAAAACTAACTTTATACTTTTTAAAACAAAAAACAAGAGAAATGTAATGGAAAATTTTAACATCCAGATGAGTAACGATAACATAAATCAGGTCAATTACACTAAATTTCTTGGTGTTCATATAGACGAAAATTTAAATTGGAAATACCACATTGAGTTTGTTTTGAAAAAGATATGTAGAGCATCTGGAGTCTTAACAAGAACACGACATATCCTGACCATTAACCATCTAACAATGCTATACTACTCTATGATTTATCCTTACTTAATATACTGTAATTTAATATGTGGAAATACTTACCACACACGACTTAACAGTTTACAAAAAACTCAAAAAAGAATACTAAGAACAATAACTTTCTCAAATTATCGCCAGCCCAGCAAGCAACTCTTCAAAAAACTAGAAATTTTAAACGTACACCAGATAAACCACTACCTAACATGCCAATTTATGTATAAATATGATAAAAACATCCTTCCCTCTAGCATCTTTTTAAACTATTTTAAGACAAACAATCAAATACACAAATATGAAACTAGATCGTCAGATAAACTGCATATCAACTATAGTAGAACAAATTACAGAAAAATGTCCCTAAAAAACTTTGGCATACAAATATGGAATGATCTGAGTGACGATGTAAAAAAATCTCATTCACTCAGACAATTCAAAAGGAAAATCAAAATATTGCTTGTTTGTAAAATTTGTAAAATGAAAAAAACAAACAAACAAACAAAAAAACATGTGCTATTATAATTTTATCAATTATCAATTATAATCAATTATCAATTATAAGTATCTATACTTAGATATTATATTATATATATTATTGCTTGTAAACAAATATATACATGATAATATTTTAATATATGTAAATTTTATCAATTATTATAAATAATTATTCTACATCGGTTATTTTATTATAATAATCTGACGTCGCCAAAAAAAATGTGTATATATATAAAACAATATGTAATTATAGAAGGAAATCTCCTAGAAAAGTCTTTAAAGACTTGCTGAGATTTTCTTGCCACATTAATATGCTTATAAATTGTAATTACATGACAAAAACAAGAGGCGAATAAAGATTATTATTATTATTATTGTTATTATTATTATTATTATTATTATTATTATTATTGTTATTGTTATTGTTATTGTTATTGTTATTGTTATTGTTATTGTTATTGTTATTGTTATTGTTATTGTTATTGTTATTGTTATTGTTATTGTTATTGTTATTGTTATTGTTATTGTTATTGTTATTGTTATTGTTATTGTTATTGTTATTGTTATTGTTATTGTTATTGTTATTGTTATTGTTATTGTTATTGTTATTGTTATTGTTATTGTTATTGTTATTGTTATTGTTATTGTTATTGTTATTGTTATTGTTATTGTTATTGTTATTGTTATTGTTATTGTTATTGTTATTGTTATTGTTATTGTTATTGTTATTGTTATTGTTATTGTTATTGTTATTGTTATTGTTATTGTTATTGTTATTGTTATTGTTATTGTTATTGTTATTGTTATTGTTATTGTTATTGTTATTGTTATTGTTATTGTTATTGTTATTGTTATTGTTATTGTTATTGTTATTGTTATTGTTATTGTTATTGTTATTGTTATTATTATTATTATTTTTTTTATTTTTTTTTTTTATTAGCTACGAGTGAGTTTCAGAGCAAGGTGACAAGCATGAATATAGCGGTGTGGTATAAACAAATCCCATGCCGTTAAGAAATACCCCGTGCCGTTAAACCAAACTTCGCTCAACAAATCCTCACACATTCAAGATGCCATAGTATTTTTTTAAAAGCTCCAAAAAAAATTATTAGTGTACGAAAGAATATTTTAACTCACCTGAATGGATGTTTTCATAGCCAAAGAACGGCCAACTATGATTGGAATGTGCAAATTTTTTCGGGTTTTAAAGCTGTGACTATTAAAATATCAGTGTTTCTCGAAGAAAGAATCTCAAATACTCGCTATCTAGCCAGGAATTATGGGCAAAAGGCACAAAAAAACAAACGAAAAAAGCCTCGGACGCGAGTTTGACTGTTTTCGGTTCATGGGCATCCTGTGGTACACTGTTGTGTAATCGATAGGGTCCCCAAAAAGGACCTTCCCGGACTGTCTGACATTCCTGCATCTCTAATTGATTATCAATAAACAAACTCTTCAGTACATGACATTAATCATGTTAATGCCACTACCTCGTCTACCACTGCACTATCTGTAAACAGCTGCTTTAAGTTCAGAGGTAATTTTCAAATTCAGAGGTAATTTTAAGCAGCAAAGTTATTGTGCCGATAATTATGGGAAACAGCTTTGCCAGTTGTGGTAACATTCGACGAATCGTCCCTACCACTGATAATGGATCGGAAACAGTTCAGCCTGTTGTAAACTTTTACTTACCGAAGAAAACTACCGTTTACCACTTGCCGGAGGGATTGATGAATTGTGAAGAGGATGCAGAATTGGTGGAAATAATGAAACAAGGTATGAAGGAATTGATATTTTAAAATGTTGATAAAAAAATCAGCCGATAAGTTGTCAATAACTAATCTTGTAATTAATTTCGATTATACAATCGATAGGAATCGATACTGGCAGATTTTCCTTTAAGGGAAGGTACGTTTATTATCAGGGGGGGAGGGCTGGAGAATTCAGAGTAATTTTTCCAAAAAAACGTTTGACCATCCACAGCGATTCCAAAACTAAACTCATGACCCTCCCCATCCAGTATACTTAGAATATCCATGACCCTCCCCCCATGGTCACACTCAGGTTTTATATATCTACACAAATGAATTTTTCTCTCGGACGTTTATTAAATTTATTATTAAAAATAAATCTTCTATTAAATAAACAAAAACTGCAAAAATCATTTGAATTTTATGTCATTGAAGTAGTATTTGATTGAGAACGAATACAACACATAAACTACGTCGAACGGTAATTCACAACTTGTTGAGTCTGAGCGCATGTTATTGTGTTTAAACTTATATGAATTCATACTTTAATACACAAATAATTTGTAATATCTAAAGTGTTCCCTTGTTTTATAGAGTGTTTTTATTTAACCCGTGAATGAAAAATTACTACAGTAGTTCGTACTTATAAAACGAAACTAATGGATTTTGTGTGAACTACGTACGTACTGAGTTCAGTTAGTTTGGCAATCTTTTTCACATTAGTCAGAGTCGACGTCAGTATTCAGTTCTTCATGATCAGTATTATTACTAGATGAACTGCTATCTTCACAATTGTCATCATCTACATGTATTGGCTTATTTATCAAGGTTGAGATAATATATTGTTTCATACTTAAAATAAAAGAACAAAAATGTGATCAAAATTAAAATGAGTAACTTAAATAGATAGCCCTCCCCTAGATTAACTTCAAATGAAATGTGTGGCCCTCCCCTTAAGCTTATAAATTTGACTATTGACCCTCCCCTCTGAGGCTCCAGCCCTCCCCCCTGATAATAAACGTACCTTCCCTAACCAAACTATTGATTTATTTCAATTAGTTTAGTGTGAGCTGATTAATTAATATTATCTGATTGTTGTATCAATAATCATAAATAAGGGGCTATCAATTTCAGTTGGAAAAGTAAACCTATCAGTGATAAAATTCTTAAGTGACAGAGTGAAGCAGCTAGGGTAATATCAACTATGGTTTGATCAATTCAACATGTTCATATTGGAGGAGCTAGCCACTGATCGTGAGAAATTTCGAAACTAGAAAAAACAATTTTCCGGCAGAAAGGTATTTTTTTCCGGCAAGTAATTATATAAACGTTTCCTCGGGGATATCGAAACTACTGAACGCTGTAAAATAATGTCATTAATTTAAATAACCTTTATTTATTTATTCTTTTATTTATTTACTTACAAAGATCGTTCTCCAATAGAAAAGCAAAATGTGAAAAAATACCGTGATATAGGAAAGGATGAAAGTGAAAAAGTCAAGAAATAAAACTGTAATTCACGACGAAAAATGGAAAAAAATATAGTTAATGCCTTGTCTATTTAAAACTTGTAAAACAATAACTATATTGTTCTATACTTACAATACTCTCAAAAGAATATTATTCTGAATTAATGATATAAAACGATTTAACAATACACATTTAATTAAGTTTAACAATATATGTACATATCTGTAATTTGTTTAATAAAGTTATTAAAAAAAAAAAAGAAATTGAAAAAGAAAGATTCACTAGAAAAGAGGCTGAAGCGGATAACGCTAACACGTGCATGCTTTATGCGAGCTCACAGCGCAGGCGTTTGCATGTTGATCAAATATGTTAATTCATATTTTACAACAGAAATAGAAAACTTGCTTGTTGTGCTAAGAATCGATTGACAAGTACTCCGCTACGCGTCTACTTCTTACAACACTTCTCGTGTTCTGGCAATCCCGCTTGCTTTTATAACTGCACACAGCACGCGCGCGCGATTTCTATATCAGCCAGAACATGAGAAATGTGGAGGGCGTCTGTATTACTGCGCATATTGCAGTAACGCAGTGTACAATCATGAAAGTGTTTCGTACTTGAAATAGTAGCTTTCAAGGAAATATACTTATATTTTGGGACTACCATAAATAGCAAATCTCAGCCATTTGCGTTAAGCATCAACATTGTTTCTTTATTCACCAGGAATGGACTCAATAATGCAACTTTGTGTACTATGCTCCTACGCAAGCAAAAACAACTTCTCAATACGTGCCGTTGGATCTGGGGCGAGCTCGTCACGTTTAACAAGCGCACGTGACATCCTCGTTGACATGAAGAAACTGAATAGGATCCTCACCCCTCCCCCGGTCAGTCGCGAGGGTAATATGAGTAAAGATTTTGTTGATGTTGAAGTGGAGGGAGGGATGCTATTGGATGACTTCGTGAAGGTTTTGGATAATAGTTACGGCCTTGGTCTACCAACGATATGCTGTTATACGGGACATACGGTAGCTGGTGCTGCTATGACGTCATCGCATGGATCTGGATATTTTTCAGGGACAATGGTATGTATTATACTAGAATGAATTCTCGTTGAAAGGGATGCAGTTTTCCATTATGTACTGAAAATTTATTATATTCTTTGATAGCTTCGTTCTATTGTTCAACTTGGAGTCTTTTGTGTTTCAATTGAATTGAGTAGACTGTGTCCGGTACAAGAAAGAGGAGCCCTTGAGTTCAGTGCTACAATGGAACCCCGCCTATAACGGCCACCCCGTTATTGCGGCCAGTTTTTTTAGGTCCTGACGAAATGCATGTCCATACATTTTCTATAAAATTTATTTACCCGCTTAATACGGCCACTTTGGGCTGTCCCTTCGGTGGCCGGATTAACGGGGTTCCACTGTATTTAGTACCGACGTAATGTTGATGACAATGATCGATAGCAATGAAGGTCAATGATGATAATCAGATAATGTTGATAGTAATGACAGCAATGGTGCATGACGGTATTCTGTGTAGCGGTTTGGGGAGATTGGGGAGAGAGGGCGAGGGGAGGGGAGCCACTACGTAGATAATGGTAATCTTGGTGATGATAATGACGGCAATGATGTTATTTTGGTTGTAATTTGAGATAAAGGCTACTGTGGATCAAGTTATTAATATCATGATTAATATATACCACTTGGGCACTCCTAAGAACGAGCAATCTCATTGGTATACACCTTATTCCAAAATGGCTGACTGGCCCTTGATGTCTCGTTCTCATGAAATTATTCTTTTCTTTTAAATTCACCCAAGCTCAAAGACAAAATAATAATTTCATGAGAGTGAGGCAACAAGGGCCAATGGAACAAAAGGTCGCCATTTTGGAATAAGGTACTGTATAGTTCGGACCAATCTGACGATTTTCTCGCTGTATCTCTTGTTTAAACATTTAAAATATCTTTCCCAGTCCACCTCCGTCGTAGGCCTACACCTGATCACTTGCCGTGGTGTCCAAGTCCGCATAGAGCTTGGTGACGAGACATTCGAACAGTGTCAGCAAAGATTGAAAGATGGTGAACCTTGCGGGAACCCTGTGGTGTTAAAAAGTACAGATTTGATTCAGGGCGCCGTTGTCAGTCTTGGTTCGCTTGGTATAGTGTATTCCATCACATATCGTTGCGTTCCTGTCTTCAAGTTGGAAGAGAAAAGAAAACTGGTGCGAGTTTCTTGGAGCAACAACGAAGGATTTCGAATCAAGGATCGGCTTTCTGGAATATTTACCGATCCCAATAAAGGAGAGTTCTTCTCGTTCTTTATTAAACCTTATCCAGAACCAAGAAGGTAAGGACAGTCTAAAAGTGTTCTATCTCATCTTCATCATTATATATCCTGTCATCATCATCATCATAACCATCCTCAAATACGTATCATTCTTCTCCTCATCCAAATCTGATCATCATCCTTCATCCTCCCCCCTCCCTCTCATCTTTCTCCTCCTCCTTCTCATCTTCCTCCTCATCCTCACTCTTTTCCTAATCTGCCTCATCCTTCTCCTTCTCCTCATCCGCGTATCATCTTCCCATCTTCCTCCTCCCCATCATCATCATCCTACTTCTCATCCGTATCATCTCTCATTCAAGCTTCTTCTCATCTTCCTCCTCCTCCTCCTTTCCTTCACCCTCATTATCATCATCTTCCTTCTTAACATCCTGAGCAGCATCCCAATTCTTAATGAGCCCAATCCTAAACATTCTCATGCATCCCCATCCTCATGTTAATCCTACTCCCTCTCTCCTTACTTCTCATTCCTCCTCCTCCTCCTCAAACTTATCACCATCATAAATGTTTTTTGGTCTGTCATCATCTTTCAGATTTCTGTATGCGTCCATCCTCCAATCCAAACGAACCGATGCGTCGACAACGTGTTGCTGGCCCTGTATTTGTTGGTGTGGACCTGGCGGTCGAGGGTGTACCGATTGCGGAATACTACAAAACAAGTGTACATTGTGTTGTCTGTACGCATGCACAAAAGCTTGTCCAGCTCGTATTCCTGACATCACAAACTTTGGTCTGTCGTTTTACGATAGAGATGAGTATCCGTTCGTCCATAAGTACTACAATGTACTGAAGTTCACCAATTTGAAGTAAGTATATATAGGTACGATCTTACAAACGAATTAGGTTGTCTGACTAAATTTGATGATTTTTAATTAGACGTTTCGGCTAAATCTTTAGCCTTCATCAGTAGAATTTGTACAAGTTTGCGTGCGTGAGAGAATTTTAAAAATAACGATGTACAATAAATTTGCGCGCGCTAAAATGTTTAGAGCAACCAGCTCGCGCTTTTATTTGTCAAATTAGAATATATAGGTGTTTTTATTATCCATGCTCATATATAATACGAGGACAAACACACATGATCTTGATGTGACTTCCAACTGAAGGTTACTATTACTTGCAGTGTGCGCACAGCCGAATGGTGTTTACCGCTGGACAACTTAGACGCAGCATTAGGTGATGTCATCGAAGCTATGAACCAGCATGCAGTTCGGCATGGTCGATACTCGGTCTTTCCGGTCCATGTGAGAATAGCCAAAACAGACCACTTACTGTTGAGTCCTGCTAATAGACAGTTTTCTACTGGCGAAACAAACCATTGCTGTTTTATCGAGGTAATAATTGGGAAGAATCTATTTCTTCATTTCCTCCTCCCTTTCCTCCTCTATTTCCTCCTCCCTCTCCTCCTCTCCTCCTCCCTCTCCTCCTCTCCTCCTCCCTCTCCTCCTCCCTCTTCTCCTCCCTCTCCTCCTCCCTTTCCTCCTCCCTCTCCTCCTCCCTTTCCTCCTCCCTCTCCTCCTCCCTCTCCTCCTCCCTCTCCTCCTCCCTCTCCTCTTTCCTCTCCTCTTCCCTCTCCTCCTCCCTCTCCTCCTCCCTCTCCTCCTCCCTCTCCTCCTCCCTCTCCTCCTCCCTCTCCTCCTCCCTTTCCTCCTCCCTTTCCTCCTCCCTACTAGCGAGGTAAAGGAATACATTAAAAATTTTAGTTCCTCCATCGCAACATAATTTAGAATGGAATTTAAATTTTTTTAAAACAATATGATAATTAATATTTTTAATTTAAGGTTCCCATTTTGCCCGGCGGTGACGAAGCAGAAGACTACATATCCAATATCGAAGACACACTCTTTCAGAAGTACAAGGCAAGACCCAACTGGGCAAAACCGAACCGTTTGGATGACAACCGAGTCAAACAACTCTACCCAGACTTTCCTAAATGGCAGGAACTCTACAGACTGTTAAATAAGGACGGTACATTCTGTAACGAGTTCACGACGAGTGTTGGTTTTGATAACTGTTTGAGGGAAATACCCGATGACGTCAATGACAATGTGGTAACCGTTCAGCCGGCTTTAGCTTCTCAGTAGGAAATGGTGATTGGTGCCTGGGAAAATAGTACTCATTACAGGTTTTCTGCACTTTTACGTGCAAAATTTCACTCCAATTAAATACAGACTGTACTAAATAGATATACAGTGGTACCTCTATTAAGCGGTCACCCTCGGGACTTTCCAAAGTGGCCGCTTAATAGAGGTTGGCCGCTGAATAGAGGTATAGAATAGGTATAGGAATAAATGTGGGACTTGTTATTGTGGCCGCGCCTAATAGAGGGTGACCGCTTATTATGGGTGACCGCTTAATAGAGGTACCACTGTACAGAAGATAATAGACAAAAAAGATAGATAATATTCAAAAAAGAGTCAGAAATGAAACCGCACAGAAATTCAGAGGCAACTGGGGAGCCCCGCCGGATCGTCTATAACGCCTGTTCTCATTATTTCTCTCAATCGGCCAACTTCAACTCATTTCCACGGATTGTTTGTGTAAAAGTAGGAACTGTTTTGCAGTCTAGTGGTACATACGGTACAATGTACCAGAATTTTGTATATTAACTTATGGTTTTAGATATTTTCAATCAAATGAAAACGAATTATGAAAAAATGAGATCTTGTCGTTTATGTACAACTAATTGCAAGAGCGAAACATTTTCCTGGATTTTGTGATTTATTGGGAAAGGAATTAATTAAATTAAGGCAAAAGAAGATCACTCAAGCTGAACTCTTTCTTTTGTTATTTCTTTCTTACCTAAATTACTAATGTTCTTTTTTCATGTGACAACATTCTTGCAATTAGATGTGTTACTATATTTGTATTGTTTTTGCTCATTGCTTTTACTGGATTAGATGTAGTGTTAATAGCCGCTAAGGATTTGCTACTTTTTCAGTGCCTCTTTAGACCCCGTCTACACGCGTACGGATCCGGATACTTTTGAAACCGCATACTTTTTGATGCGAATCGGCCTATCGTCCACACGAATCCAGTGAATCCGGTCACCGAAACCGCATACTTTTACTTGAATCCTCCGGATACGTGGATTCGTGTGGACGCAAAAGTTTTTATGCGGTTTCAGCAGGATCGGATTCGTGTAGACGAGGCCTTATATAGGTACACCCATTATAGGTTAAATTATAAGCAAGCTAAGTTAATAAGCCTTAAAAAAAAATAACAATCCTAGAAAAACGGGACCTCCTGTTCAACATCCTGATCCGAGAAGACAAAAGTCATAATAGAGAAGATTTCGTACGCGTTTATGACTATGAACCCGGTTCAAGCACGGCAAAAGACTATACATCTATTTAAAAATGGTTGTCGCAGCCGAAGCTACAGTCAACACTCTGAAGCCTGCAGAGGATGTCGGTAATATAAACTGAATGTGTGATTTATTACGTGCTTTTTAACTAAATATTTGTTTCTTCATCTATCACTGACTGGAAAACTTGTTATACTCATATACCACCAACACTTATAACCAAAATATGCTATGAATAAATCGATAACAAGAGTAGAAATACCAACATCCTTTGCAGGTTTCAGAGTGTGGACTATAGCTTTGATTGCGACTACGATTTTTGAAGGCACGCACCTGTCACTTGAACTTTTCATGATCACAGTCACACGAAATCTGCTCTATGTGTTGCGCGGTTGTTGCATGCACTGCTTGCAGAATCGAATATTAAACTTCCTTTTTCTTGAATGAAAAAGTGTGAACTTTTCTTTGTTATTTACATTTCATTATTAACGACTGACGTTTTCTAACAACTGACACAATCTACTGTCAAAAAAAGGATGGAAAAGCTAATTTAAAAAGGACGGATACTTCGACAAATCACCTACAATCAATCAACTTTGATAGTAAATAGAATATCACGTCAAACGTACAATACAAATTAAATAAACCGCGCGACAAGTGACGCAGAAAGTCGACAATCCGAGACAGATCTTTCTTATATGAATGTATTGAAATTTTGCCAAGTGCGCCATACAGAAGTCTATAGTAAATTCTCATGTCAAACGTACAATATACATACAAATTAAATAAATCGTGCGTACGCGTGACAGAGTCTATGAAAAGTGACACAGAAAGTCGACAATCCGAGACAGATCTTTCCGATATACTGATGTATTGAAAATTCTGCAATGTGCGCCACACAGAAGTTACTGAATCAAATCAAACGTACAATTACTACTAATTAACAATAGAGTGACAGAGTATTTGACTAGTGACGTAGTTTATATGAGTACAAATATTCTGCCACCGAATTCGCAACACAGAAGTTATAACTGAATCAAAATAGAGGATCTCAAGTCAAACGTACAATTATTACAAATTAACTATAGAGTGACCCAATCTTTTACTAGTGACGTAATTTAGATACAAGTGAAAAGATTATCTCGTTGAGTGCGCAACACAGAAGTCACTGAATCGAAATAAAGGATCTCAAGTCAAACGTACAATTATTACAAATTAACTATAGAGTGACAGAGTATTTGAGTAGTGACGTAATCATATCAGTATATACAAGGACAAATGTTCTGCCACTGAATTCGCAACACAGAAGTTACTGAATCAAAATATAGGATCTCCCGTCAAACGTACAATTACTACAAATCACTATAGAGTGACACAGTCTTTTATAACTAGTGACGTAAAAACAACTAAGTAAAATTGTTACTCAATGCACAATACAGAATCAAGTTTTGTACTGAGTAAATATTAAATCTCATGTCAAACGTACAATACAATTAAAAATACACCGTGACAGATTCTTTGACGAAAGACGCAGTTCATCAAAGCCGAAAATCGGAGATCTTCTGTCAAATGCGCAAAACAAAAGTTAGTTTTTTTAGTCATAATCCTTGAACCGCCAACTGAAACGAATACGGGGATAGCTAACATTGTAAGTCTTTGAAATCCAAGGATATTATTGGGATCAATTCAATCCAAAACACTTCACAGTGTTTAAACAAGGAGGATATAAAGACAAAGAAATACGGAAAGAAATCGGAGGAGTAAAGCGCAAACATTGGATTGGAAATGGGAAGCGGCGGTGTTGTCTTTGTAAAGCCGCAAAGTTTAATCAATTGAAGACGTGAAGAATATACAATAAGGATGAAGAAATGAAGCCATTTAAGTTTGAAAACAGGAAACAAATTTGTTGAAATGGAACTCAATGAAAATGAATGTTGACATATTTTGATGGCATTGAAGATGAACCCTGAAGAGTAATGAAGTAATGAAGTAAGGACTGAACATCGTATGCAATATCTTTGGAGTACAAAAAGGTACTAATTTTTAGAAATTGCCAATTAAGAATCCTTGTACTTTTGAAGGTTTTGGCCCTTTCATCTTTTAGTACGCAAATATCACTCAAATCAAAGCTGACTTGACACTGATTATCGCAAGCGTTCTGCTTTCTCTTCTCTTCTGCTCTAGCTGCAGAGTTTTCAAAAGGTAAAGTGCATGAGTTGCAAGCAAGTAAGACCCCTAGAACAACAAACTGAAAAAGATCTGCGGTCAAAGAGCGACATGACAGTGAATAAGAAAACTGAGGATATATTGTTAATAGAAGTCGCAATATACAATTCAAAAGCCTTACAATTATAAATGTTTGAAAACATAATCATTATCTAACCATTTTATGTACTAATATCATCTAGATTTTGGGAAACTGTCAGTTTGACACTGATCAAAAGAACGACCGACTACTGAGATAATCTGAGCCGATAAATGCCAAGGAGTGAAAAACAATCTAAGGAAAAATATCTTATTAATAACGAATTCACTGGTGAAACCTAGTTGTCAAGAAAACCAGAAGGAAAATATAGATTTGAAACTACGCAACGCAGAGCAAAAAGATAAAAAAACGACCAACTACTGACTAGATAGTTTGAGACATGTAAATGCCAAGGAGTGAAAAACAATCTAAGGAAAAATAACTTCACGACTTTACTGTTAAAACTTGTCAAGAAAACCAGAAGGACAATATTTGAAACTATACGCAAAGCACAGAGCAAAGTACTGCATTTGAAAACAGGGTGATTAACAATAATATTTTGGCAAGTGTATTCATGCAGCAAGAGAATCGAAAGAGGATTAAATGTGAAAATGAATTAACCCATGGAAAATCTTCTGTAAGTCTGTTTTTACTTGAGCAGAGAAAACGGCCTGATCAAGATCCGATTGTGCCGGAGCATCATCAGATTTTCTCTACAACTACTGAATTCCCTAAACTGAGATTTTGAGGCAGGGTAGAGACATTTAGTTCACTTTTTCACAAACGAGCGACAAAATAAAAAGGAATGATGAATCATATTGAGAACTCTGAAACAAAACTTGAAAGAAAATGAAGACAATCACATTGATGTTCAGTAAATATTGAAAAAAGTGAGCATTAATCGTTTTGTCGAGTGATCAGTATATAATTACAGCTCAACTAAGTCTGTTTTTTATCGAGGGAATAATAACAACTAAGTGAGAAAACAACTCGGGTGAATGTAGCTAGTACAGACAAAATATATCTCAAGGAAGAATTGCATCTGTTTTTCAAAGTACGAATTAATCTAAATAAAAGAGACTTGAGAACTGGCCAGGGAAATTGTGTACATGGAGGACTCCGGTATATATTTAAAGACATAAACTGATTCTGAATACTCTGCATTGGTAAGATTACATTGTTTATCTTAGATACTGCTCAGAGTTGAAGACATATCAAGATTTAATAAACTCGATCCATATCTGCATTGGAAAGATTACATTGTATATCTTAGATAACTCAGAGTTGAAGACATATCAAGCGGTTAATTTACTGTACATTCGCTGAACGACTACAATAACATCGAGTAAGATACTTCGCAGTCAAAGAACCAAGTATGTCAGTTAATTCAAGCTACTCCATGAACGAGACCAAAAACGTTTTCACGATTTCAAAAATATATTCCATCACTATCCTTTTTTCTGGCATCATTGTAGGATTCTTCGCCATATTGACGGTCCTTGGCAACGGATTTCTTCTGGTAGCAATATGGAAGGATCCTTACAAAGCTTTCCGTGTTCCACCAACCGTCTTCGTCATAGGGCTTGCTGTAGCCGACCTTCTAACAGGAGCAGTCGTGGCACCTCTATTCACACATAGCCGAATATCCTCATACTTGAACGAGAACTACAGTAGGTGTTGTATACTTGATCGTACCTTACTCTCGACTAAAACATCGCGCAGTCTCTCTCTTATGACTATGAACGCGTCCTACTTAGTCTTATTGTTTCTAACTTGGTCTCAGTTTACCGCAATCCGGTTTCCACACAAAAACAGAGTTTTCATAACAACGAAGAAAGTGTCATTCTGTGTTATTTCAGTGTGGATATACGCCGTGTTTTTCTCATCACTGTCATTCCTTGTCATCAACGAGGAGATGATGAATAAACTGGACTTCTACATGCACACGCTAGTCTTTATCGTGCTTCTAATAGTCGCTTACTGCTGCCTCTACTTCGCGTACAAAACGCAGGTCAACCAAATAGTCGCGGCTACGACGCAACGGTCCACAGAAACGCAAAGACGCGAATCGAATCGAATAAGACGCCGCTCAGAGAAACAGTTCACCATTGTCACTATGGTGCTTGTCATGTTCATTATTCTATTCACACTCCCTTCAACAGTGCTACAGTTTATTACTGTTTACTGTGAGAATCGTACTTGCAAAGAGGACTTTAAATACCTTATAGCGCGTGAAATAAGCACTGATGTTTTATTCTTGAAATTTGCGCTGGACCCTTTTGTATACTGTTGGAGGTTAATCACTTACCGCAAGGCATTGTGGTCTTTGATACCGTGTTTGAAAACACCGGCTAAACAACATGTCTTTGCAGTGAGCATGCGCACGGCGATGCCAGGGTCGAGAAAGGAGCTGAATGATATATGACAAATCAAAGATCGCAAATGTTTATTCTCATCGCAAAAGGGAAGAAAGGCATCCTAAGACCTTGCTCGTGTGGAAAAAAGCAACTGTTCGCTATTATTGTATTTAATATTCCTGACATTTCCAAACAAACAACCACCAACCATACGAACAAGCAACCCACCAATACAAACAAACAAACATTAAACAACCGTACGAACAACCAAACAACCAATGCAATCAATCAACCATACGAACCAATGCAAACAAACAACCAACCCGGCACCAATTACTATACGAACAACCAACTAATGCAAACAACCAATGCAACCAACCAACTAACCACCGAACCAACCAACCAACCAACCAACCAACCAACGCAAACAAACAAACAAACAAACAAACAACCAATGCAAGTACCAACCAAGCAAACACCAACTATACGAAAAACCAACCAACCAACCAACAAAAAAAGAGCTTTAAAATGTATGATATCCAAAAATCCAAAAGATCCTAAAGTTAAAATGATTAATAAAACAGGTAGTGTGAAGAAGAGAAAAAAAGGAGAAAGAGAGAAGATATATTATATTCTCTATATACTTAAGAAGTCTCAATATTCTTTTATGGCAGGTTAAACATCTTTATTCGTCATCATCAATAATTACATGCACATAAACTATACAAGATACAAAAGAATCTCCGATAACAAATATATAAATTACATATCACAAGAAACTTTTCTGATTCCTGGCCACTTTTGTCCAGACTTGTTACAATACTTTTTGATTACTTGTAATTTTACTTTTTGTGGTTCTTTGTCTTTGGCTTCTACAACAAGACCAGTCCATCGGCACTTGGGTTCTAGCTCTTTCTGGCCGTTATGGCACTAAACGCCGTGACATTTGAATGAGTTGAATTAGGAAATGAAATCATATCATTACTCTGATATAATCAGACATGTTATATCACCATAATAATAATAATAATTATTATTATTATCATCATCATCGATCATTACCATCATAATTACCATCATCATCATTACCATTATCCTCATCATTACCATTATCATCATAATTATCATCATCATTACCATTATCATCATCATCATCATTACCATCATCATCATCATTACCATCATCATCATCATCATCATCATTATTACCATCATCATCATCATCATCATAACCATCATCATCATCATCATTACCATCATCATCATCATCATTACCATCATCATTACCATCATCATTACCATCATCACCACCATCATCATCATCACCACCACCATCAATAATTATAGATCACCATCGCCGTCATCATCATCGCCACAAATATACCATCATCATCATCATCATCATTACCATCATCATCATCATCATTACCATCATCATTACCATCATCATCATCATCATCATCATCATCATCATCATCACCACCATCAATAATTATAGATCACCATCGCCGTCATCATCATCGCCACAAATATACCATCATCATCATCATCATTACCATCATCAAGCGCATTATCATCACCGTTTTTATTATTATCATCGTCATTATCATAATCGCCAGTATAATAATTATCATCATCATCATCATGTTATCACCATTGTCATCCGTATCATAATCATCATAATCATTATCTTACCATATCTTTCTCTCCTTTACCGTAAAACCAATCGACTTTTCCTCCCCTTACAGCAACTGAAATATGAAAAAACAACAGTCAAAACAGAACAGATACCTTGCGAATGCCATAATCATACTGCAAATGGCACACCTTCTTGCTACACGCATAAAATGAATATGCTTTTTGCTATATATTAGACCCTTTGTCCTGCAAACGATGCGTACGATTGTATGGCTTGTATGTCCAGCTAAACTCAAGCAAGAAGCTAGTATTTTCAACCTTAAAAAGAACGCCGCCGATCACCCCTTCTAATGTGACAAATGGTTCCTCTCCGGGCTTACTGCTACCTATATTATTATTGATTGCTTAGAGACTGTGATATACTTACCATTGTCCAACATGATAGCGTCCAACAATCGATAAGTGTTGTCAATGGCCTCTGGCTCATCACTCTCTGCAAAAGATAAAAAGTTTGATTTTAAGAACATTATGATACCCCACAACAGTTATTTAATAAATAATAGCGAAGAAGGATGTTGAATATATTTGAAAATTATTATTTTATTTGAGGTCGCATAAAATTAAAATAATGTGAAAAAGTGAAAAATGCTCGTTTTTCCCGTCTGCTTCTTTTTCTTCTTGATCATGATTCGAAGACCCCCCCTCCCCCTCCCCCTGATTTATTTGACCGTTACTTTGGCGGGCTTTTACTATTTAAGGTGACGTCAACGAAGTTTAGTAAGTTTATCTATAGATTATCAACTATCTTGGTGTTGACAAACAGTTTCTAACAGTATTCGACGGATCAGTTGCCGTGTGAGAATGCGCAGCTACTAAATCGCGCCAATTATATTCAACAAAGTACAACCTGGAACTTTCACCAAACGCACAGACAATACAAAAACGCTGACATATAGAAAGCGCTGTTTCCAACAGTTTTATCACCAAACAAACAAACGTACAGAAAGTGACATCAATAAACATCAGATAGATATTACGGACAGAAAGCTTGACTGACAGATAAAAAAAAACACTTTATGGCTGTTCTACCACAGGTAGCCCAGTAAAAAGCGCGCGAGAACTGACTAACGTTAACAGAAAAATCAACGAACAAACAAAATAATGGACAGCAAGACAGTCATAGACAGACATATATATACGGACAGAAAGCTTGACTGACAGATAAAAAAACACGTTATGACTGCTCTACAACAGTTAGCCCAGTAAAAAGCGCGCGAGAACCAACAGAAAAATAAACAAACAAACAAAAAGACGGCTAGACAGCTGACTTTAAGGCAAAAAGACAAACAAACGGACATTTTTAGATACATATGTTTGACCATCAAAAGTTAGTTAAAAGTAATAATAAACTGATTAATTAATGATAAATAAGTTTTGAACTCACCGTCAATCATATCGTTCAAGAAATCTAAAAAAATCACAAATATACGATTAATACAAATAATTTAATGTAATTCAATTTAAAAATAAGTCATATTCTAATTTTTTGTTAAAACACGTTATATTACATTACCGATAACATTACATAATCTAAGATGAAAATGAAATATAAGAATATGTCCGTTTTAGCATTAACTTACCATTTTCAACAAGCCCTCTTTCTTGCACTTCTTCACTGGGTAGCAGTTTAAAAGCAAACGAATTTGCTACAAGGCAGAGGAAAACTAACGCTAACAGCTTTTCCATCTTGATATTTTGCTTGATATTTTGAATACGAAGTATTTTCTTTGCTTGAGGTTCTCACGTCCAGGTCAGTTAACAAACTGACAATTTCTGTTTTTGCGCCGGCTTATATTGAGAAGCACATGCATTAGCAACAGCCAGTAAAATTCAAGTTTTTCCAACGGATATCGACCGCATTTTACAAATTTGTTGACAAATTGAACGTTGGCAAACAGCTGACAAACCAACGCAGGGTTTAGATATGGACCGTTGCACAATTTGAAAAACAATGTACATATTCAAAAGAGCGAGTTAATCCTGCTGTTGTCAAACATAAAGGAAAGCATTAGGACATAAAACCCGGGTTTATTTTGTCTTTGGTAATAAAAATAAGATTAGCTGCCAAGAGCATCGCAGTTACAGTGACGTAGCGTGGTCATTTTGACCACGTACGCACGGGTACGTATACAAAAATACATGGAAAACGATCAAGAAACATTTGAACATTTCCCGCCTCAAGTACGCACGTGCGTTTTTGCGTAACTGAGACGCTACGCCCCCGAGTTGTAGCCCGCGGATATACATTGCTCTTTTGCACGAGGTCAACACAGATCGTTGTATATAATTTAACGACAATAAACAACCCATGCACAAAAGAAGTTTAACGTTTGCTGATTGCATTAATTTGAATGTATGGTAATTTAATGTATCATGCTAGTATGCTTGAAGTATGATCAGTTTGCAAAGACGCCATGCCCATTTAGGCCCGGGCAAAAGGTTTCAAATATTTGCTTAATGGCAATGTTTAAACGCTTTTAAACTATTTCAACATTGTTAAAACGTGTTGAATCGATGTTGAATGAGTTTGAAAGCGTTTAAACATTGTCATTCAACAAAATCGAACGGATGTTGAAGCAAATGTTGAAACATGACATGGAATAATAAACAATTTCAAACAATTGCTTTAAAAACATGTACTTCTCAGTTGTTACGTTTTACAAACTTATTAAGCTAGCTAATCTTGCTTGGCTGGCAAGCTACTATGCATGTCGGCTTTCTAAAAAGTTTCGGCTATATTGTACGAAAAGTAAGTTAGAAATATACGCTTGAGCGGATCCAGCTGGCAGCTGCTGGGGTAGACAGACCGTTGCAATCATTTGTACAATGCGGTCGCAATTTTTCTGCAGCTGCACCTTAGGGGCCGACCATTTAACTTTTGAGGGGGTGGGTGGGGGGGGGGGGGGGGGGTTGGTTGGGTGATTTTGAAAATAAATTTCCTGCAAGCCAAAATCGGCACTGAAATCTTTGCTTTTCTATAAAATAAATTCCGTGCGCATGCCAGCGGGCTAAAAAAATTTCCTGGACCAAATCACTCACCCCCCCCCCCCCCCCCCCCCCCCACAAAAGGTCCACCCCTTAGTAATCTAATTACAAACAATAATACAAAGTTTGTAAAGAATAGTTTCTACATCTGACTAGCTAACTATCTACATCACTATGGAATAACATTTCAGACCAAGTTATGAAATGGTATAAAATCTAGATTGTACAAAATGGTACAAAATAGAGATCGTTCAAACTCTACGTAAGAAATGGCGCCAATTAATAAACTCCTAGCATCAACAGTAGTCAAGAACAATAGTCTATATTAATTATTAACATTTGTTGTGTACAAATCGTTGAAGATGTGGGTCAGATTGAAAAACTCAGTATCAGCTTTATCTGAAACCCCTGCATCGTGGTTGCAGAGGGGCTCATGGTGGCAGGGGACTCATGGTAGCAGAGGGGACAAAATTGCAGCAAAATAAATGAAATCAAAAAGTAAAGCTAATCGATAAATATACTACAAATCAATAAAATACTCGAAGACTCGAGCTAGGGAGTTTCGATCTAAATACTCTAAGTTAGAAAAAGATATCGCAGAAATAGAAAAGAAAATAGATTGGGTTCATGACCCAATATTGTTAGAAAAGCATGACGCGCTAAAAGGAGAATTAAACGAGTACAGCAACTATGTAACTGAAGGTATAATTTTAAGATCCAAGTGTAAGTGGTATGAGGAAGGTGAAAAAAGCACCAAGTATTTTTTATCTCTAGAAACAAGGAATAAAGCTAAGACGTGCGTAAAGAAAGTAATACATAAAAACTCTGAAATAACAGATTCTAGAAGCATTTTAAAACAGATTACGAAATATTATAGTGACTTATACTCGTCAAAAAGTAATGTGTCCGAACAAGAATGTTCAGACTTCTTGTCCAATAACGTAAATACACCGAAATTGACGTCTGAGGAATCAGAACAATGTAACGGATACTTAACTGTTCAGGAGTGTTTTGGATCCCTACAAAAGATGGGCAACTCGAAAAGCCCTGGTAATGATGGACTAACCAAAGAGTTTTATTGTACATTTTGGGGAAAAATCGGACAGTTGATGGTTGATAGCTTTAATGACGGTTACGAAAAGGGTTCTCTTTCAACAACACAATGCCAAGCTATTATTACGTTAATAGAGAAATCAGGGAAAGACTCTAGGTATTTAAAAAATTGGCGACCCATTAGCTTGATCAATGTTGATGTTAAGATTTGCAGTAAGGCCCTCTCTAATAGACTGGTTACAATTATACCTTCCATCATTCACCCTAATCAAGCAGCATATGTTAAATGTCGGACCGTTGACGAGCCCATCAGATTTATTGAAGATCTGATGGAATACTCAATAACAGAGCAAGACTCAATATTGCTATTTGCGGCTGATTTCGAAAAAGCTTTTGATAGTATAAATCTAGCCTGCGTGGCCGGCTCTTGGGGACGAGGAGGGAAGGGGAGGGGGTGCCAATTCCCCAAGAGCCGTCCACGCAGGCTAGTATAAATCATAATTTCATTTGGGCTACGCTCAAACACTTTGGTTTTAATGAGGAGTTTATTAAGTGGATTCGTCTGTTACTAACTAATACAAAAAGCTGTGTATTAAATAATGGTACGGCTACAGAATTTTTTGAAGTAAGAAGGGGGACCAAACAAGGGGATCCTATCTCTCCATATTTGTTTATTATAATGATAGAATGCATGGCGTTAATGATAAGAAATAACACTAGCATACAAGGAATTGACTTTGGGGATCAATGTATGACAAAAATTCTTCTTTTTGCAGACGATACTACCTTTTTTCTAAAAGATATTAACTCGTTATCACAAACACTAGAGGTATTAAAACAATTTAAACAGTTTTCTGGTCTTCAAATAAACCGCGAAAAGTCTGAGATAGGGTGGCTTGGCCCCAACAACACGAATAGCTTACTTGATACGTCACATCATAATTTGAAATGGATTGATTTTCATGAATCAGGGATAAAAATTCTAGGTATATATTTCTCTCACAATAGGAATTATTATATTACTAATAATTACGAAAGAATTTTTCAAAATTTCAAGACGACCCTCACAATTTGGAAAAGTAGACTTCTTACGCCTATAGGTAGAATTCAAGTGGTAAAGGCACTAGGCCTATCTAAGCTTTTATATGTATGTACAAAGTTAGGAACAAATGAAGACTTCTTCAAACGTGTTAAAGACGAAGCTGTAAACTTTATATGGAATGGTAGAAAACCAAAGATTAAATATAATACATTGATTGGCAAATATAATGACGGAGGACTTAAACTCCTTGACTTCGGTAGTATGATTAAGGCAAGCATGGTCAGATGGGTGTCAAGGCTAGCGGATAAAACAAATAGTTATTGGAAAAGCTTACCTTTAAAGAAGTTAAAAACCGTAGGAGGAATTGAATGTGTTTGCGAGAACTTTGATAGTGGCAAAATACCACAGGACATGTCGAATTTCTATGCCAAAGCTCTTGGGGTTTGGTCGGAACTTAGCTATTTAGAAGTAAAAAGTGATGATTTAAAAAGTATTTTGAAACAATCTTTGTGGAATGTTTTTATTAAGTTCACATGTGACGTAAAATGTATGGAACGTTTGTTGAGCTGTAATGTTCGACGTGTAAATGATCTTTGGAACTTTAACACTGGCTTTAGTTGGAAGGCTGCAGTAGAGAGAGGTTGTTCTAACAGGGACTGGTTAACTTGGATGGGGATTATCAGGGCTTTACCAGCACCTTGGGTTAAAACATTAAAACTTAATGTGGGATTTCAATGTGAAATTGAAGATATTAGCACCATTAGGATACAAATTGATGGAAATATGTTTGATTTGAATAAAGTTAAAACAAATCAAATATACCAAAAACTAGTAATCAGAAAATTTGAGCAACCAACTGCTCAAGGTAGGTGGCAAAAAGTATGAAATAACAGTGGAATCGATTGGAGCGAGGCCTACTCACGTGTTTACTCAACAACGATAGATACAAAACTTAGATGGTTTCAATATAGGTTACTAATGAATTGTTTATATCTAAATAAGGACTTATATAAGTTTAAGCTCAAAGACTCCGAGTTATGCTCTCTTTGCAATAAGCACGTTGAAACCATTGAACATTTATTTATAAATTGTGAGATATCTGCGAAATTATACTCTGAAATCTCAAT
The DNA here is from genome assembly GCA_949775045.1 of Metridium senile. Lineage (NCBI taxonomy): Eukaryota > Metazoa > Cnidaria > Anthozoa > Actiniaria > Metridiidae > Metridium > Metridium senile. The sequence goes on along the minus strand of OX459101.1, from coordinate 9,026,058 downwards.
ATGGCTTAAAGAGTATGGTATCGCTTTGCCAGTATTAAGTTTATTTTTATTAGTTGTAGGGCCATGTCCATCAACAAAATCTTCTATATTTATCAATTTTTTGTTACTTTTATTTAAATCATATATCTATAGAGCAAAGCTTAATGGAAGTCAGTTGGAAATTAATGGTTTTAAAGCATACCTTAAATACTATGAAAGGATTGAATATTGTATTGCTGTGAAAAATAATAATAAGCAGTTCCACCTGACAAAATTCAAAGCTATAAAACAAATAATACAAGTTTAAATATGTTGCTTTTTTTGTTCAGACAATGTAATTAATGATAATACCAGGAAATAGCTGTAATATCTTTGTAAAAGTAGCAGTAGTATTGTACTGTATTATATTGTATTGTATAGTAATGTAATAGTAGTAGTATTGTAGCTGTCTTATTTAGAATAAAGGAAAACTAATAAAAAAATATATATACTATAAATCTCGGCGAACAGATTTATCCTAAATCTTCACGATTCTTGTCCATGTAAATAAACCGTGATGTCAAAGTGAAATTCAAATGGTTCTTTCTATAGACTTTCTATTGGCGATAATGTGAACATACTTATAAGTTTAGTAAACATTAGTTTGTATTGTGTTTGTTTTAGGTCTATCTAGATCTAGATTTATCCATTGGATTTGTTCAACTGATACTCCAAAGGGTGGCTGTGAGAAAGTGTACATTTACATCCACATGTTCGTCAGATATCGATTGGCTATCCACCTAGGCTATAACTTTTGCCACTCAGCTCATGATTTCTCATGAGTCATTAGAAAATATTCTTTCATGTGATATATTATTCAGTGTGTTTAAAAATTTGCAAATGGAAAATATTAGAGTTATATTATTATTCACTCACAATATTAAAACACGTAGAAGTTTATAACTCACACAAATAGCAGTTGTTGTATGTTATACTTGGATAAAAGTATCGGGGATGCTCGTCATATCTATTAGGGTTAAAATGTACGATTTGGTATCTTTTAGGGTACCGAAATTGAAATTGAAAATCTTACCATTACTTTGGTAGCTTTTAGGGTATTTTTTATTATAATATTGTGGATAGCTTGTATTAACAAATATGTACAAATATAAATGTAATCGTTTACTTACTTATATAAATAAAAAAATGTCTTGCCCGAAATATATTATTCTTGTCAAGCGCATTGATCAAGCAAACAGTACATTAAAAAATCGTTGCTAAGTGGTAAAACTTACAACAGCAAAAAATTCTGAGTAATAAATACCCAGATAGGAATTGAAATGATACCGATATTCACTGAGCCTGAGGTGGATAATTGTGCTAGTATAATACACGTGTTTATTGAAAAAGCCTTTTTTTAAGAAAAACTGTTCATATCGTATTTCTAAAAGCGCGCGAAAACTGTGTTGATTATGGAGAAATTGTGTGCATTTCTCGACCAATCACCGCGCGCGATATTCTATAATCAATTGTGTATAATTAGAATATAAATGTACAAAAATCTAGGTTTCTTTAAGAAAACAATTGAGGCAGAACAGTAATTTTTAGTAATGTACGACAACCAGTGTTCTATAAACTAGTGCGGGCGGCGTAGGTGTTTGTAGTAAAACAATCCAAGGAAAATGCAATATGAACTCTTTAGAAACGCACAGGTGACGGATGAAGTGATCACTGACTTTCTGGAGTGGTTGAATCAAGTAGTCTCCACAGAACGTCAGTAAGTCAGTTGCGCCGAGTGGTTAGACTTCTTAACTTGGCAAACATCTATTTCGATTTGTCACGATAAGTAGTGCATAAAAAATTAAGAGTGATAATTTACTTCAATCAATCCCTATTTCTCTCGCTTTCAGTGGATGGTGTTGGTGCTTTTTCTCAATGGCTGAGTTTTCTGTTTCACCCAATTCAAGCACAATGGATGTTTCTCCAAATGGAACAGGACCACATTCTCTTATCCCAATCCTAAAACACACGTACTTCATTTCTGGCATATGCGTTGCTGTTTTGTCGTTCATTGCCCTAACCGCAAATGGATTACTGCTTCTTGCACTTTGGAAAGATCCTAACAAGAGGTTCCGAACTCCTTCAACGGTCTTCGTCGTTGGGCTAACTGTAGCGGACTTTCTTACAGGAATACTTGTCGGCCCTATTATCGCGTACGCGAGAATCGTCTTCAGCATGTCCCAAACCGCAGCGAGCAAGTTCTCACTACTTCAAAAAGTGGGACAAATTTCATCGATGCTTACAATGAACGCTTCTTACATTGTTCTACTGTTCTTGACTTGGAATCAGTTCGCAGCTATTCGCTTTCCCCATAAGCACAGGCACTCGGTGACAACAAGAAAGGTTAAGATCTGTGTTGTGTCGTCGTGGACGTATGCGCTCCTCTTTTCGCTGTTGCTTCTTTGGGTCCAAGCAGATGTTGTCTTCAAAATCGACTTCTATGCTCATAACTGTTCCTTCCTCGTTCTTCTAACAATAGCATACACTTGCTTGTGTGTAGCGTTCAAAAGACAGACTTTGAGAATCGGAGCAAGTACATCAAGTAGACTTCACGTCTCTCAGCACCAATCGACCAGAAGAAGAAACGCAGAGAAGCAGTTTACTATGGTCGCCATGATACTGGTCATGTTCATAATCGCTTGTACGCTACCATCAACAGTTTTAAACTTGATTTATACGTACTGGAAGGAGCGTTTCAACTCGCCATCAGGGGCAATTAGTTTAGCAATTGCACGAGAGGTAAGCGGTGTTATTCTGTTCTTAAAGTTTTCGCTCGATCCGTTCTTGTACTGCTGGCGTCTCGCAGCATATAGAAGGGCGTTGAGCACTATCATGACTTGTGGGAAGTCTCGCTTCATGGCAGAGGACATTTCAGCTTCTCGATCTGTGAGGTCTGCACGGCAATAAAATTGGCATTACGAGTCGCTACGGTCTCAAGAAGGATACTGCACTTTGATTGCGAGCGGAAACAACAGCAACAAGAATGAATGTGAAAAATACTTGATAAAATTCAAGTTTTTCGCGCCTCTAACTGTAATTGTTTTCTTTTCTTTTCATAACTTTACCTATTGAGTAATTATAAACATTTCGGGAACATTGTAACAAACGTTTCACCAGAAATGTGAAATATATGAAGGGAAACAGAAATTATCTTTAAACAAATATATATATTATACTATATCTATTTAGTTCGTAAAAGCCATAGAAAATGTTTCAAAAAGAGGAAGTTAGTCAGCAAAACAAAATTTTAAGTAGTTTATAAGAATAGACAAGCTAATTAGTTTTCAGTAATTTAATTATGAGGCATATTCCCCAAACTGATTTAACAAAAACATTAACTTTGCAAAGCTGAAATTCGAGCATGAACAAAAGCCAAAAGACAATATCAAGGCACTCAGCAAACAACTCTTTTCTCTTCAATTCAAATCTAGTTGACAATTCTTACAATGACGGAAATATCAACTTCAAGAGTATAAACCTGTACAAACAGTAAACTCTATCTACCAAAACTCCTGTTTAAATATATTCATTAGTCTTTCAGTTTCCTTTTTTGGAGTGTCGGGATATTCTTAACTACGGAACATTTTAGCTTCACACTCAAACATTACCTGATATTAGTTTTACGATATTTTTGAATCTGTAACTTTTTGAGGGGGCGTAAGGTTGTGCGGTGATGCGGTTTCGCGTTATTTTTGGTGCGGTTTTGTGTTTTTTTGTTTTTCATTCATAACTGCGGTTTTGCAGTTTCGCAAATCTTGCGTTTTCCGTTTTAAGCAAATTTTGGTGCGATTGTGCGGTTTTCGTCGAATTCTTTGTGAGGTTTTGCGGTTTCTAACACCCTTTACGTCCCCCTCCTCAGTTTTCGTTGTGGATTAGGACCCCGTCCACACGTAACTGGATATTTTGTGAATCTCTAGCTTTTTCGTTGCAGATTGGTCTTTCGTCCAAATGAATTGTAAATTTACAATTTCTTGGTAACCGTTAAGCGAATATAAATGCGATAAAACGGACACGGACTTTCTCTTTTTTCGCAACGTGTATAATGTTTTAAATAGAAAATCTTAAATGCGTGTGCAATTGACGCCAATTTCAGTTTTGATATCTGCAATGTATTCGGATTAAAATAAATATATGTCTTTAAATCAAATCATTTTTCATATTTCACAAATTAAAATTTAACTTTACGCTTTTGGGAAATATATACACTCTATCGAGGCTGAGGTTGATCGACGAAACCTGTGCAATTGAATTTTTAACGTTTTAGTCGTCTTTGCCTTCCTTTTTGAGTTTTTCTTCTAATTTTTCAAATTCTGATTGAGTTACTTTGTCTGTTTCATCTTCGACCTGGAATAAAAAGAGATAATTATATGTAAGTATGTACTTATAAATAAACAAATGATGTAAATAATATTAACAAGTAACTGTAAGACTAGGCAAGAATGAATGAATGAATGAATGGATGGATAAATTAATGAATCTATGAATGGATGGATGAATGATTGTATTAACAATGAATGAATATATGAATGAATGAATGAATGAATGATTGTATTAACAATGAATGAATATATGAATGAATGAATGAATGAATGGATGGATGGATGAATGAATGGATGAATGAACGAATGAATGAATGAGAGAATGAATGAATGAATGAGAGAATGAATAAATAATTAAATGTATGAATGAATGCATGAATACAAAATAAATAAAATGAGCAAACAATGAATTAACAAGCAAATAAATATGAAGGAAGGAATAAATGAATAAAATAATATATATGAATTGAAGAATGAACAACGAATTAATAAATCAGTGAAGATAAAAGATTTAATTACTCATACCTGTTCAACGGATAAAACTTCTGGCACATAAAACTGCAGCATATTTTCAATACCATTCTTTAGTGTTATAACAGAGCTAGGGCACGATGAGCATGCTCCCTGTCAATTCAACGTGAATGGTGTTACTTTAAGATTACATGTTGTCAAACATAAAAATATTACATAAGTTACATTTGTAAACAGCTATTTCAAATAATAAGTACTTATTGACTGAGTGGGAGGGCCGTACGGGAAAATATTTGGCTCGCGGTCATGACGTACGGAACGAGCGCAGCGAGGTCCTTACAAATGACCAAGAGCCAAATATTTTCCCGTACGGCCCGACCTAACTCAGTCAATAAGTGTTTTATCATATGACCCGTATTTTGCCCGGCGCGCGCCATTTTTGTCGTGATGTTTCGAGTAGCGGGTCCGTACGTGTTTGTATGGACCAGGTGAAAAAAGCCGTACGGACCCCATCACGTGACTTTTTCGGAAGGTTTTCTTAAGAGCGCGCGCCGGGCAAAATACGGGTCATATATGATAACATAGAATACTGAATACTGCATACTGAATAGTGCATTGCAAGACCAAAATGCATTTAGGTAATAATCAATATTATATTTTTAGTGCACTCCATTCAAAACAATATATGAGCTATAGTTATGGGGAGTAAATATCCCTAACATTTTTTATGTTCAACCTATGTGACCCACAATGCCTTTTGTTCTAACTTGGAATGCACTATTCAGTATTCAACGTTTTTTGAAATAGCTGTATATAATCATGGATAAAGTAGGAATGCCATTATAGGTAGGATCAAAGATTTTTTATACCACAGAAGTGAATGTGCCAATAAAGAATAATTATATCAAAGGTTTTGTTATGATTGAACTGGATTAAGTTATGCAAACCAGTTCAATTTTTTGCCTCTTAAAATGTTTTTCTAATTTAGTAATTTCATTCACGGTAATCTGTCTTTCAGGCACTTTCTCTTCTTAGTTATTTCTGAAGGCCAGTAGAATGCAAACAATATATCCGTGAAATACAAATACTAAATGGATTTTGTTGTACTATTTAGTATTTATTAATGATTCATGGATATACTATTTGCATTCTAACTTGTTACAGCGCAACACGTAAAAGTATGGTCACTGATAATGTATTTGCATACTTCTGTCTCGCCATCGATCCAATAAGCATTTTGATCCGAGACAAGATAACACAATCCTACAACGCTGATTGGATCTATTGTGAGACAGAAGTATGCAAATACATTATCAGTGGCCATACTTTTATGCGTTGCGCTGTAATGTACAGTGGTACCTCTATCAAGCGGTCACCCATTAAGCGGTCACAATCTATTAGGCAGCCACAATAGAAAGTCCAAATCTATATTCCTATACCTATTCTATACATATATTCAGCAGCCAACCTCTATTAAGCGGCCACTTTGGAAAGTCCTGAGAGTGACCGCTTAATAGAGGTACCATGACTGAATTTTGTAATCATCTAGTAATAACCTAATACTTGTAAATGGTAGTGAATGCTGTCACAATAAAGCTATTGTTTTGTTTTGAAACTTCAATTGTGAATTTACATGATTCTCCTTTAGTTATTGTTATTCTTTCATTTATCAACATTTATCATTTGTCATTCTAATATTATATTATATTCTACAACTTTGTGTTTAATAAAATAATAAAGATTATACTTTGTGGACTAATATAAATATTAATTTATGTTATTCATTTTTCTCACGAATGTTGAAGGTTTGAAACCGTGACGTTTTGCCTGCTAAACTATTCATCAGGGACCAGTTGTACGAAGTGTGGATAAAGTTATCCATGGATAAAAGTTATCCACTGCATAGGTTTTTTATAGATTTTATCCGCTGGATAAGGATTTATTGGTGGATGGTGCTATTTGATCACCATTCATACAACTGGCCCCAAGCAATTAGTAGACTGTAATTAAGGTAGATTTTGTATATTTGTCGATCTAACTCCAATACAGTCTAGTCATTGCCTGATGAAGACTAGCAGTTGAAATGTCACGATTACAAACCTTGAACATTCGTGAGACAAATGAATAACATGCTATTTAATTTTGTGCTTGTTTTTGATATCTACAAAAAACAATTTACCTGCATTTTCAGCTTAACAACACCATTGTCAAAACCCTTCAGTCAAACAAGAAAATAATTTTAGTATTTTAGCAACATCATTAAGATTTCAAATCCATAAATAATTCTATTTTACCGCAAATATTATATCACCACCGTCTTCTTGGACTGTTGGCCTACAAGAAATAGAAATCAGAACAAATCACACTGTTATCCACCGAGTGTATACAAATAGCTCATTCAATAACATTGTTCCTAAAAACCCTAGAGCCTAATCGTGAGGCAAAAAGCAGTAATGGTATTTTAAGGACCCATGGTCACCTATCAGCATGCATCTATACTCCATCGCAGCCTTTATTTGTGTTGGGCTTCCTGTGTCCCTCCGACTAAGAATTGGAATGGTATGTAGCACTCGTTGAAGTGGACATGTGTGATGAGGGAACATTGCATGACAAGGCTAAACAAGGCTGCTGGGAGACTAGCATACATCGCTCTTAAGTCTGAATTGCGTGGACAAAGAAAATCTCACATTCAGACATTTCTATATATATTTTACAATGTAGGTGGGTATTTATGCTCTTATTAAATCATTAGCATTTTGTTTTATGTGCCTCACACTCCTCCTCATCATGATGCCTTGATGAATTATATATTCCATGATGCCATCAGTCTCAAAAGCTTCATGCTTTTTTCTGTCACAACCTTAATTAAATAAGCTACATTGTTTTTTGAAGATGATAACAGTTTCATTCTTAAAAGTTTTGTAGATACTAGCCTTATTCTTGAATCCAATAGTTCTTTGATCATGGCAACAGTTTCATCGTCATCTGCATCTACAGCTTCAAGTGTCAAAACAAAATGAAATAAGCCATGTGTCTATATAAATAACAGTCATTTTAATCACCATCATATATTCATCATTGCCACCAGCACTATTATAATCACCATCATCAGAATTTATCATCATTATCTAATTAGTATAGGAAATTACACGGTTTGAGAAGAATTATTGAAAAATACTATGCGTATTTGATGAAAGTGAATTAATACCACGATAGCACTTGTGGTAATTATTCACTTTTATCAAATACGTGCAGTATTTTTCATTAATTCTTCGAGAACATAGGTGTAATTTCCTGTTAATATCACATATATAAAATATACGAGTTTCTGAGAATAAAAGTGCAGCTATTTGAATGGTATCCAAAAGCAAAGTTCCCGGATCTGTGCAATTAATTAATTGCACAGTATTAAGAAAAAATTCACAGTTGGCCATCCAATCAGAATCGAGTACTATTTATAGATGTGATATTAATAGTAATATTAATCATCATTCTCGTCATTCTCATCATCATTATTATCAATATCAATACCTGTATCATTACCATCATTATCTGTCACCATCATCATATATATCATCATCACCATCACCATCACCATCACCATCACCATCATCACCATCATCACCATTTTCATCACCTTCATCATCATAACACCATCAATATCATCATCACCATCACCATCATTTCCATAAACATAGTCTACATGTACATTATTGTAAATCCTAAACAACTTTACCAACCAGTATCAGTGGGAGGCTCTTCGTCTGTAAGAATGGGTAAATTACTAGCAAAGAAATCCATGACCGTAGCAAAGATATCTGGTTTTAAAAGGGACCAATCAACATCATCATCTGCCTACAAAACAAAGTACAGACCTACATGTTACATAGCAATCTCCATGGGCATCAATCTCCTGGGCTTCCTGTTTAGGAAAGTGGAAGAGGGGAGAATGGGTACAAGAAGGGCCAATTAATACAAAGAAAGCCCAAAGGAGGAAAAGGATTTGCCTGAGGAGGAGGCTATGTATGAGGTTTGAAATAAGATGATGATGATGAGAATGATGATGATATGATAAGGATGAGGATGAGGATGGTGTAATGATGGTGATGATGATATTGATAATGATAGTGATGATGATGAGAATGATGATGATAAAATTGATGATGATAAGATTGATGGTGATGATGATGAAAATGATTCTGAAATAAGATATGAAAACTAGATCCCTCACACCTAGGTTTTAAATAATATGTTTCTACATGTAACCCATTCACTTCCCCCTCGCCCTTGCTAAACTGGTGTATTTTATAAATACTTTTTAAACCTTCTTTAAATAAAGTTCATCAATCAATCAATCAATCAACCAATCAGATAACATGCATTCTACTTTACCTTTGTAATTGTTATGAATTCAGGTCCAAACATGACTCCCTTGACACCAGATATTCTGAACAAATTTCTACAGCAAATAAATACAGTATGATATCTCACTCACTCTGTGTCAGATAATACAACATGATACCTCTTTGATATGATTGGTCGTGTTATAAGTTATATATATACAATCATATATATATATATAAGGCATGTGATTGTAAATAGTAAATGACTTAAAATTGTCTTCTGTTCTTTAAAATTTTACAAACATTTTCAGGATTAAAGTAAATCTTGCCGAGAAATTTCAAGTTAAACCTTAAGTTAAACACTAGTGTTGTATACAACACTCATCATGGTCATGAATGATTTCTTTTTAATATTTGTTCATGAGTTTCTAATGTGCCACATATAAACAGGGAGTAAGGAGGTACGGTTACCTTGCTAGTGGTGAGCGATGACTAGCTGTAACACTATCAAAGTTCACTGTCCCTGAATCAAGAACTGGAACACCAGGGATAAACTTTAGGCTGTTAGGGTTGGGCGTCTCTTGGACTTGGACAAACATGCTACGAGCTGGATTGAAATAATAAATAGATATATAAATATTAAGTAAGTAAGTAAATAAAGTTTCAAATTTTCTAGCCAGAAACAAATGTGATACAAATTGGGAGACCTACTAATATAAGACCAACAAATGACCAACAGCAAACAATTGTTAAATTATGATATCATGATGATTGCTGCGGTAAACTAAAGCCTGATTCACACTAGTAGCATTTGATAAGCATGAGCATAGGAAAATATGCAGACTCAGTGAAGCAATTCTCGACTAACTGTGAGAAAAGACAAGTGCAGCTAATGAGCAAAGCCCAACAGAGTCTGCATATGCCACTTATGACTATGCTAATGTCGCCAGTGTGTCACACGCTTAAACAATTGCATATGAAGGGCCTGAAATGTTTCAAATTCATGAGCTTTGCATTCTACTGGTACTACACTAGCCATTGATTTACATTCAGAAATTGTTTTTCAGGCTTTCTAATGTTATTGATTAAATAGCTTAGTTTACTGTGGTCGTCATCATACCATAATACAATAGAAGTGCCTTGGATTTGCCCAGGAAGGATGGACAGGCACCCTTGGATTGTCTTTTTATTATAAGAATACCAAATAATTATCATCAAAGCAATTTGACATACAAAATACTTTGATTGTTACAGAAAACAATATAGTATACTCGATAATGACAAATAATTGTGCTCATTGAAATCCCTTGTGGTAGGCCAATTAGATTGGATCATTAGGTTTAGGGTTAAGGATGGGGTAGGCAATAGAATTCCGTTTCTCTTCTTCCCACTATTTGCACCTACGCGAATAAAGACAGTCATGAAAATATATCGAGAAAAAACCCTTGCAATTGAATGTGCAATTGAATTAATGTTCGCACATAACATTTGACTGATAATTGAGTTATATAGTCCTTATAACTTTTGAACATTTATATAAAAGCGTTGGCTCTTCCATTAAGACTGTAGCAAGTTTACTATATTCGAGGGGCACTATAATTAAAAGATAAAAAATATCGCAGCTTATGCAACTTGCCTTGAATACGATTGACGCATGCCACTGATGGAAGATGGCCAATTTTTTTCAATGTTGCTCCTCCACTTCGCCTCAAGAAACAATACGATGACGAAAGTCTTCTAAATGAAGTTGGATTCACTTTAGCATTTCTTAAGATGGTATTCTGTCGAACTGTAGTGCTTAAAAGTCGACAAATTGGAAAACTTCTTGCATGTTGAGCCGCCATGTTGTTTTGGTTCCAGAATGCATTGCGGGTAAAATACCACAGGCAATCCAACTAAAGCAAATCTTTCAAATATCCCGGGTATCCGGAACAGAAACAAGCCTGCGTTGTACAATACAATACAATACAATACAATACAATACAATACAATACAATACAATACAATACAATACAATACAATATAATACAATACAATACAATACAATACAATACAATACAATACAATACAATACAATAATTTTTATTTATACCTTGCACGAGTTTACAAATTTGTTTACAATATATAAAATACAATAGGATATAATTTTAGGTTCGCGGCGGTCTGCGGTTTCGGGAGAGAAGAGAGGGAAAGAAACCGAACCGCAGACCGGATTAGGTGGTATTGTTCCAACGGTAACATGTAAGTAAATAAACTGAGAACGTGGTATACAGAGTTTTGGTACTGTATTTGCGCATTTAAAATGTATTTTTACATTTGAAACATTTAAACCTGATTTTTGAATTGAAATCTTTCATATCATAGTTTCGCATCTTTTTCATCCATAAGGTTTTTGAAAATATTGTTATTCTTTATAAAATTAGAGAAAAAAATTGTTTTCACTTGATTATTATTTTTTTTGAGAGATACCTCATGGCAAGTCCAATTCAAGCCATATGTATTGAAATATTATCCAACCCTTTTCATGTCTTAGTTGGGGTATGTCTGTATGAATACCCCCACTGCAAGTTGACCAACTGTGAAAGAGCTTTGTAAACACATGCAGCTGTAACCATAGAAAAAGCCGACTCGAAAAGAAGGAAGTTTAATGCCATTTTGGTTTGACTTTTTACGTCATTTCGTTTCTCTTGTTTGCAAATGTGTTATTTTTTAAAAATGAATTGTTTCGTGGGGGTGGGGGTGGGGGTGGGGTGGGGGTATATAGGGGGGATATTTGTATCGGCATAGTTATTACCTATGGTACGGTATCGGTCAATATTTACCGAGCGGCGAGTCTAGCTTCTTTAACTGAATAAAGGTGATTATTTCAAAAATGAAAGAAGGAAACAGCATTGAAAGTGAAAATATGTTATTTTCTAAAAGCGCGACCGTCCGGCGACAAAAACATTGTAAAAATTATAAACATTGTCTCGTATAATGACAATTGATATTGGGATCGATGCGCGTCGTATCTCTTAAGGGTAAAAATGAGCAATTTGAACAAGATTATGTATTAATTTGATTACACAAAAATTGTCGTATCTCTTAGAGGTAAAAATGAGTAATTTGAACAAGATTATGTATTAATTTGATTACACAAAAATTGTCGTATCTCTTAGAGGTAAAAATGAGTAATTTGAACAAGATTATGTATTAATTTGATTACACAAAAACTGTCGTATCTCTTAGGCTACGTTTACACGGTACCGGACAAATGTTTGATCGGTCAAAAAAACATCCGCTTAGGGGTTCCGTTCACACGGGACCGCGCTAAACCTGCAATAATTTGGACGCCTAACCGGTCAAAACGAAAATATTGTAATGATCGGTTTCGTGTGAACAGCATGTCCAGGTCGATCTTTTGACCGGTCAAAAATTCGCCCGGTCCAGTGTAAACCTATTAGAAGTAAAAATGAGCAAGAAAAATGACCAAGATTATGTATTAATTTCAATACACAAAAATTGTCGTATCTCGGCTCTTAGGGGTAAAAATGAGCAATTTGAACAAAATTATGTATTAATTTTATTACACAAAAACTGTCGTATCTCTTAGGGGTAAAAATGAGCAAGAAAAATGACCAAGATTATGTATTAATTTCATTACACAAAAATTGTCGTATATATATCTTAGGGGTAAAAATGAACAATTTGAACAAGATTATGTATTAACTTTGTTACACAAAAATTGTCATATCTCTTAGGGGTAAAAATGAGCAATTTGAACAAGATTATTTATTAATTTTATTACACAAAAACTGTCGTATGATCTCTTAGGGGTAAAAATTAGCAATTTGAACAAGATTATGTATTAAATTTAGGTAAGGTAAAAATATTAAATCAATGTGTTCGTCCCATTTTCACACCAGACGACTTCTCCGTCATAAGACACCGAATTGTCGGTCTTTTTGTGTGTAAGCGACTAGTGTAAAATACAGCGTCAGCTAGCGCCAAGAATGGGACTCGAACACAACACCACCAGATTTCGAGATCGGCCATCACTGTGTTTGCGTGCTTGGGTAACTTCGTGTTATAAATATTAATTATTCAGATCAATATTTTATATATTACTAGGGTGCAGAAACCTTAATTTCATTAATCCTTTGGGTTGTTATTCTGCGCACTACCACCAAAAACTTTAACTGCTGCATGTGAAATAATTTCAAAAGCAAAGTTATTTAACAATTATTCGCCGAAGGCGAAGTGAGTATTGGCATACTTAGTACCTATGGTACGGTATCGGTGAATATTTACCGAGCGGCGAGTCTAGCTTCTTTAACTGAATAAATACAAAGGTGATTATTTCAAAAATGAAAGAAGGAAACAGCATTGAAAGTGAAAATACTTTATTTTCTAAAAGCGCGACCGTCAGGCGACAAAAACATTGTAAAAATTATAAACATTGTCTCGTATAATGACAAAAAAAAAAAAAAACGTGAAAATTTACTATGGTACCTTTAAATAGCTTGACACCAAACTTTGTAGCTTCTTTAATCGATTTTGGGACAGTATTTTCTTTATTAAAACTCAATTTCAAAGTCACCACATACATGCAATGTATATTAATTAAATGAATAACATCTCCTTTTGTCACCACACACACTTTTCTAAAGAATATTCATTGTAATTCATTTGCCTTACCATTGCTAACTGTAATCACTAATTTGCCAAATGTAAAAGTAAACTAAAATAAAATGTGCGCCACAATCATATGTGAATTGAATAAAATCTGAAACCTGGAAACCTCCCTTTATGTGAATACACGTAATGAAAGTTAAATGAATTAGTGAAATGAAAGCAGACACTTAGATCCCTTGGCGTTTGCGCACGTGGCCGGTGCTACAAAGGCCGACACATATATTTCAGTTTCACTTGCAGGGTATTTATAGAGACTAAGAACTCGCAGTAAGTTTACTCTGAGCTGGTTAGTGTAAGCTGTCCTATACAATAGCTGAAGGCACTATGATGTCGAAGATTTGTGCAGTGTTGTTGTTCTGTGTTGTTGCAGCTTCTTTAGCATTGGATGATTTTGGTAAGTAAATACTCAGCCAAAGTGTGTTCTAGCCTCAGCTCTGTCACCGGATCATATACACCTAATTCAATAAAGGTTGACGGGGCGAACGGCGATTGGCGATTGGTGATTGGCGATTGCGGGACTGTGGATAATACGAATTTCTTCTTATTCTATTCTAAATTACCCAAACATCGTTAAGCGATGACCTTAGATGGATGTCTCGAAGGTTTCCCTGAACGGTGGAGGCATTGTTTGGGTAATTTAGAAACGAATAAGAAGGAATTCATATTAACCATCGCCAATCACCAATCGCCAATCGCCGTTCGCCCCGTCAACCTTTTTTGAATTAGGTGTATATGTATTGAGTTTGTTTGATGTGTTGTTCTCTGCTATGACACGAGGGTTTTTCTCAGGGTAATCCGGCTTTAATTTTTTTCCTCAGCGAAATGTCAGTAAAATATGCCATTGTAACACGAGGAGGGGATGTTATTTTTGGTGCGGTTTTGCGGAGTGTTTTTTATTTATTGATATTTTTGATTTTACAAATCTTGCGGTTGTGGTTTTTACTGCGCAAACGTTGGTGCGATTGTGCGTTTTTTTGTCGATTTTTTGGTGCTTTTTGAGGTTTGCACCCACCCCCCCCCCCTTACACCCCCCCCCCCCCTTACGCCCCCTCTAACACACACACAGAGTGTAATACCATGGTGACACATGCAATCAAATGGTTTTGTATTCACACATTTCAGATGATATCTACGAGAAGAGGAGCCCTCGAAAGACTGGTAAGTGATTATCTCCTTATCATCATTTTATGATATTAGTTTATCATGATCTTCCTCATCATCATGATATTCATCATTATCATTAATCTTACAGTGCGACAACTGAAACCGGGTCCACCAAAACAAGATTATCCAATCACGATCGAGAATATGAACAATAGAATCTCTACAAATACTTGACTTTTTTGCTTAAAATGCTAATAATTTTCATTATTTGTGAACGGAATAGATAAAGATTGAATAAGAAACATCTTATAGCCTGTGAGAACCCTCTACAAGTTTTTTGTTTGATCTCAAAAACTATTTATTTTGACATTTGTTTTGGTGGCCCCGGTTTCAGTAGTCGCACTGTAAAGCTAACCGCCGTTAATTAATAGATAATCACTTCGGCACGCAGCATTCGTGGGTATATTGCAGGCAGCTGATCATGAGGGCGTAGCCCGAAGCTGACTGCAATATACCCACGAATGCTGCGTGCCGAAGTGATTATCTGGTATAATTACTATTCACTACCCTGCCCCATTATTCTCTCTCTTGCACAGTAATCGGCGGTTTCTTGTGTTTTTGAATATAATAACAATAGGCTTAGCATTATTGTTCTCTTTGTTGCATAATAATCGGCGGTTTCTTGTCTCTTTGGATATAATAACAATAGGCTTACCAAACTCTAATTAGTAATAATTTCATTCAATTGATGACTTTAAGACTTTTTCAACGGTTGCCTCGGTAGTATAATGGCTTAAGGCGCGGATACAGCAAAGCAGAAGATCTCGGTTCGAATCCTGGCATTAGTACTCAAAGACTTTTTTCGCCAAAAATCGCTTTCTAGTAAATTAATTCTAAGTCTCTGAAGTCTGATCTTTACTAGAATGAACATTATTTGTTATACACACTAAATAGAACATACTGCAATATTTCAAATAATGCAGAGTGCGGACTGCAATATTTCTAATAATGCTGAGTGGGAACTGCAACATAACTAGATATCTTTGCTTTCAGATGCGGGTACCCTGCAATCAGTGATTTAGTGCAGAGAGAGAACAATGGGGTAGGGTGGTGAATAGTAATTATTTGGAGTTTCATAAGTACTACACGTCAATATTGGCGTACTCCACACGCCACTGTATTCTTGATCTCATACAGATCGGCCGCTTATAATATATATATATATATATATATATATATATATATATATATATATATATATACAGCCGATCTCGAAAAGGTTGTCCACCTGAAAAGACATATATACTAAAAGAAATATCACGTGACTCATTATATATCCACTTTCCGTGCGTGTAGAAAGTCAGGTACTTCTAGCGAGGAATTCGAAAGATACTGCTTGTTTTAATTCACTGCCATATTACTTTCAAACGCACCTGACTTTCTACACGCGCTGAAAGTCAATATATAATGAGTCACGTGATATTTCTTTTAGTATATATGTCTTTTCAGGTGGACAACCTTTTCGAGATTGGCTGTATATAGTACTACTATCACCATCAACATATATCATTACTACTTTTATCATTATCATTTTCATTCTTATATTTAAAGGTTTTTTTGAATTTACGCATAAACGCCACAATTGGGAATATCCAAATAAAGAAAGCGTGAAGGTGAGAACAATATTAATACACCTATTTCAAAAAACGTTGTCGTAATCAAAGCTGCAGTCCACCCTCTGAAGCCTGCAAAGGATGTCGGTAACATGAACATAACTGAATTGTTGGTTTACTACTTGTTTTTTCAATAAATATTTGTTTCATCATCTACTACTGCAACAGCTAGTTGCTGGTCATATAACACAAACACGCACAAGCAAAAATATCCTATGAATAAATCGAGAAGACTAGAGAAGGAAATACCGACATGATCCTTTGCAGGCTTCAGAGTGTGAACTGTGGCTTTGATTGCGACAACGATTTTGGAAATATGTCATTAACGCAGTTGTCCGCGTAAAATAGAGATTAGCACTACAACTGACACGTGATCATACTTAGATTATTTGTTTTCAACAAATCAAATTTGTAACTGTATAATGAGTAACAGTGAAAATAAGAATTATAAAATTTATTCTAGTATTAGATTGTTCATTTAGATCGACTCCTTATGTTGTCTCACTTGATATTGCTTTTACAACCTCGTCAGTCAGTCTTTGTGATTTCATAATCAATTTGCAAGTATAATATGATATAATACTGATAATTTGTGACGGCATTTATCCAGGGGGGGGGGGGGGGGGGGTTGGAGGGGTACTCCCTTTAATTTGTCCAAGTGGTTTGAAAATGACCTCTAAGAGGACACGCACAGATAAAAATAACTGATAAAGCCCAGTTGTCGATTTCTACCCCAACAAAACAGAGTAAAAATGATCCTTACAGGTATGAAATCATGTTACGTAACTGATTTTTGAGCCAGAACCCTAAAAAAGGACCCTAAATGGTACGCACAGGAAATATTTTTACTTTAAAAGGTACGCCGATCACCCCTACCACTCGTCACAAAATTGATTGCGACAACGATTTTTGAAATACAGTAATAGCCCACGTATAACAACCTGAATTTTTCAATTTAGCCTATATAGGTTCTTATATAAATGGTACTTAAACCTTAATAGGTTCTTATGTGGGGCTTACAATGAAAATTTTCGCCTAACAGGTTCTTAAAACCAAGGTTCTTATACGGTGGGGTATTACTGTGTGTATATATTCATTCATTCCTCAACTAATTTATTGTTAATTCCATGCCTTATACAGTGCAAAGATGGCGTCAAGAAGATACACGCCAGTTGTCATGTAACTGGCCTTGTAAGAGCACCTCCAAGATTCAAACTCATACGATACAAAGTTAGAGTTACCGGTAGATTCTGTAAAAGGGCAGGGCTTCCACAGCCACCTACAAGGACTCTTCCTTGTTAAGACCAAGTCACTGACTTTCAATGCGATAAAAGGATGTTCTTTCTTTCCTTAAATAAATAATGAACATAGTGAATAAAATCCCCGTGCCTTGTAATACAAGAAAACGACGGCCGAAAACTACGTCCCATGCAGTTCAAAACACTTTGTAATTCTAATTTGTTTTGTTAATTAAAATAAAAGTGTTATAACTACCTAATAAGTTTTATTCAGTGACTATTGATTCACTACATCATGCATCCAGAGATATCAATTATGTACAACATAATTACAAAATGGCTTGTCTGTTACCCAACACCCTGATTGGAAGAGATATCGTTATTGGGGGCGGGGGGGCGTAAGTGTTTGCAGTGATGCAGTTTTGCGTTATTATTGGTGCGGTTTTGCGGGTTTACAAATCTTGCGTTTTTAGCATATTTTGGTGCGTTTTTTGTCGATTTTCTTTGTTCGGTTTACAAGACCCCTTACGCCCCTCCTTATTACCTACCCTTCCATAAAATTGTGCCTCAACTTATCTCACTCAAAATTCTTAGAAATTAAGCCATTTTCCGCGCAGTTGAAAAATTTTTCCCCCTTTTCGTGTGCGATTTCGCGCAAACACTATACACCATGTAGAACCAGGAGCCCAGGTAGAACTTGAGACTGGACTATTAATGTTTCTTGTTTCGGCTTTCGCTCACCACACCCTACCTCCGATTTCTTGCACTCGTCTTAGGATTCGCGCTGCCTTATAGTTATAGGTAACACAGCTATCCCAAAACAATTCGCCCCCCCCCCCCCCCCTTACCCCAGAAACGCATGGCGTAAAGTCATGTAAATATTTCAGAACTAAACTATCATTGTGTGTGCTCATCTGAGTTGCCCATTTGTTGAGTTAATTAATCCCGTAGGAGAATTTTATACAAATTTACTTGTCCCCCCGATGGGAATATGAACCGATGATACTATAAATTAACATAACAATAAAACTGCGGATAATAAAATAAAGTTTTTCGATTATATCAATGTATAGTTGCTTAGCTTATGCTTTTATATTTGTATAGTTGCTTAGCTTAGCTTAGCTCATGAGGGATTAACCGTTTATAGTTTAGAGGCTTTTGGTCTTTTGACCGAGCGCGAGGTAGGTTTTCTATAGCGCGGATGGGGCCGAAATCTCCGTCCTGAACGTAAGCCGATTTGATGCTTCAGCTTCATAGAATGTCTCGGATGAATCGTCACATTTTTTCCCTTTTCAATTGATTTTTTTTTTTTTTTTATTTAATTTTCCCGGGGGGGGGGGGGGGGGGGGGGTTACCTTACAAAAGTCAGCAGTTTGAACCTCACGCTATGCTTTCCATTTTTGTAGTTTCCTTTTTTTAGATATACTTTTCTTCTTGTCATTTTCTAATAAATTTTTCACGTGAAAAGTTGAGTTTTTTTATAAATAATGAAACCTTCAAGTTATCGAATTTACTGCCGTTTTAAACTATTGACTTTTTATTTCAAAACAGAGACATTCTATTTTCAAATAATCGCATAACTTTTCCAAAACTTAATGCTACCATAAAAAAAATGTTTGAGGCTTTTCTTGCTAAAGAAAAGATATATGTAATGGACTGAATTTACTCCAAAAAGGTTAATAATTTTGATCAATAATTTTGAGATGTTATGGGCTACCTGTGGTAGCGCGCGGGTGAGTACAAGTTTATAGATCTCATTGTTACCTAGCAACCTAGCAAAAACCAAGATGGACGAAGAAGCAGTTGGAGCTACTGATAACATTGTCACTGAATTTCACACTTATGAGGACTTTCTGGACAGCCAAATCACTCCGTTAGATCTTTACTATTTAGAGGTATGTGTTAGCGGCTTTTTTGTGGATTTTTTATATAAAATACTTGTGTTTTTGGACTGAAATTGGACAAATTCTACGATGTTATGAAAAAATATGGAAGTAATGATCGGAATCGAACATATAATCATTTTGTTAATTTCTTCGCTGTAAAATTGATAAAATAGCCTTATCACGAAGTGCTTCACGTTAGAGGAATTTTTGTTGAGATTCTATGTGTATTTGTGATTAAAGTGGTCGAATTTTGTTAGATTTTTCTTTTGGAATTATCGATCGACCTAGTTGTTATCTTGCATTGTACAAAACAAACTTGTCTCTTTATTATTTAAATAAACCTCAATGTTTTTCCAGGATGAAGACCTCGCAAGACAACTTGTTGAACTGGGATATCGCGGAAGTGGAGAGGTACAGATAAATCGATATTCTGTACAGATAACTCGATAATTCTCCCGGCGTGGACAATCGATGATCGATGACAATCGATAACATCCAATATCAATCGATGTTCCAATATCAATCCAATTGATATTGGAAATCGATGACCAATTGATGGGACAGAAATTTGTGACCTTATCAATTGATATCGATTGTTTTGACTTCAGTTAATGGGCAGTCAATGGCAATCGATAACAATCGATGAAGGACTTTTTTGTGACTATCGCTTGGTCATCGATTGACCAATACCAATCGATATCAATGAACCAATTTCATGGATTGATATTGATTTATTGATTGGATTTCCAATCATCGATTTCATCGATTGTCCACGCTGGGTATTCTGTACAGATAAATCGATATTCTAGTGACGTATAATTAATAATCTAGTCTGTTGATCAGTTGTTGTGTTTAGTTTAACACTGTTGATGTCAATTACCGAAGGTTCTCAAGAGAGAAGAGTTTGAAGCAAGGAAAGAAGCAGCTGAAGCAAGCAGATTATCAAAACGAAGCCAACAAAAGTAAGTTACTAATGCTGACCTATAATTTTATAATGTCATGCGGTGCTTACATAGCACATTTCACATACGTCTCAATGTGCTTTACAACCGCTGGTGGCTTACTATTTGGAAATTAGTATTTAGTATGTATTAGTATGAGCCAGTCACTGAGGGTGGTCACTGCCAAGGTTTGTTATGTCCCCAGTTGTTCTTTTACATACATCCCTCCAATGTAGGTTAGTGGGTGGAGTGACAGGACCTCCGATTTAACATCCTTATCTGAGAAGATGCAAAGTCTAACAATTTGCAATTATTTAAAGACCCTGAGTGTTGACGAACCCTGGCCTCTCACATGCAAATCCGATGCTCTACCAATTGAGCCAATTTTATGCCACATTTAACATCATCTCATGCAGATCTGTACAAACTAGTGCTAGATTTGTCATAAAAATGTGTTTGTGAACCGACATTTGTATGTTTGTGGCCAGGTCAAGATTGGTTGACAACTGGACGGTTTTTAGAAATGATCTGATACCATGACACACATACACCTGATTCACTCTCCCCTTTCCCCTCCCCTTAGAGGTTCTCCAATGCTGTTTCAAAAGTCATTTTAATTGTAATATAAATGGAAACTATAAGTGAGTAAACTTGTATAGGCTGCATCGGCTTTTGATATAAATGATAGATATATTTATAATGAAATTTTGAATGAAGTGTTACAAATTTCATTATATTACCTATCATTTAACTCAGTGTTATGCCTTTATTTTCTGTATAGGACATTAGCAAGTTCTGGAAAAAATATCAAAGACCCATTTCTGAAAGCTTTGGCTGAAAGAGAGGAAGCAAACAGAAGTGGCAAAATGACAGTAAGTATTATAGACTAAAACAGTTTGCAAAAGATGTTAAATGTTGACTCTCAAGTTTGCATAGTCTTCTTGAAGGCTTGTTTGTACATGCTAGGCGAAACGTTGTTGCAACTTGTAGCTGTAGCAGGTCTCTTTGGTTGTATTGCTTTTATTTGACACTGCAGCCATACTCACAAATTCAAACCAGATTTAATTTGTGCCACTTGTTGCATACTAGTAAGAATACTAGTATTAGTACTAGTTAAATAATTCTTGTTAGGACAAAAGATTTTCACATAAAAATAGAAGAGATAGATCATTGTTTTATGTTGAAATATGGAATCTCTGTAGCCAGTAGCTAATGTTTAAATATTCGACACACTCACTACCCCTACATTGATATTTTAGCACACAAATTTGCATCTCATGTCATAAATTCAACTTGTCACATGTAGTGTGTACCACCCTTGGAGTGTGTGTTTGCCATGGGACAAGAGGTTGTACATTTCTCAAGCATGAAAATGTTTGTGGATTCAGGGGCATAGCATGGTCATTTTGACAAGTATGCACTGGATTTTTGACTTTTGAATACAAAAATATATGCGTAATAGACACTACACCCCTGTGATTGACTTTCTTTCTTTTCTTTTTTTTCAGTCAATAATCTTTATCAGAGACAAAAATGCAAAAGGACAGGTAATTATTAAAGCAAATTTATTTGTGTCAACGTCTAATCTTGAATCCAATTAAAAATAAGGCTTATATATGGCGATTGCATGTTCTTCTTTAAAATGGTTGGGCCTAGATCATACCATCTAACAGGAAGGCCGAGAAGTACTGTCGGGAATTGTTCAGAAAATATTCAGGAATATGATTTTGAAAGATGGTTGATTAAACAGAAAAACATAACCCACTAATTTTTTTACATAATTTTCTGATGTTTTATATGGTTATCATTGCAATAGAATTGTGTAACCTCCTATGCAACATTATTGTTTGATCCACTATATTGGATTTTCCAAACTTCATTCAGCCAAGTTGGTGGTCCTTCTAGACAGTATGATGCAAGGTTTACCAAGACCTATTCAAATGCAGCACCATACTTCAGAAAAAATTGTAAATGCATCAAGTTGATTTTTCATGGCTTACCACAGGAAGCCCAAAAAGTCCCATTGCTATCTGACAGACTTCTTTATATGTTATACTTATCTTATACTAATACACAAATAGACAAAAAGTAATTCTGATGTATTAACGATTGCATTTCAAAGCTATCCCTGATTTCATTATTTATTGAATTTCTTCATAATGAAGTCAGTGATGCTACTAAAACCTCAAATTTTTGTTTTAATTTTTAATGTGTGTGATTCCTCTTTTAGGAAATTTCAGGATATATTGATTTTGCACACAGACTAAAGGTAGGCACCATATTCCATCCTATATCTTATCCTATTCTATATTATTATCCTATTTGATCCTATCCCTATTTGACCCCATTCTTTATTGTCTGTTTTATCCCATCATATCTCCCTGTTTTATGTTATCCTTTCCCACCTTATCCTATCCTCCCCTCCCAATTTCTCCCTTCCTTGTCCTCTTTCATTCTATCCTGTCCTATCATATCCTCCCCTCCCATCCCATCCCCATCCAATCTTAGCTATCCTGTCCTATTCCTGATTTATCTATCCTATCCCTCTCGTTTCCTTTCCCATCTCAACTTTCCCATCCTATCCTATCTTATCTTATCCTCTTCTTTCCCTTGTCACCTCAACTCTCCCATCCTATCTTATCCTCTTCTTTCCCTTCTCATCTCATCTCAATTCTCCCATCCCATCTTATCCTCTTCTTTCCCTTCCCATCTCAACTCTCCCATCCTATCTTATCCTCTCCTTTACCTTCTCATCTCAACTCTCACATCCTATCTTATCCTCTCCTTTACCTTCTCATCTCAACTCTCCCATCCTATCTTATCCTCTTCTTTTCCTTCTCATCTCAACTCTCCCGTCCCGTCTTATATTTCCCTATCATCCTTTTTTAATATTGACACAATTGGTCTCTTGTTTTTCAGACAGAAGACTTTGAGCCCTATTTTTCAGGAAGAAGAAGGCTTCTCCCACGCGTCTCTGATTTAAGGTATTCACTTAACACCTAAGTTGGAGTTTAATATTTCCCATTGATATAATTGTTTTTCTGAAACGGATAACCTCTGTCTTTAACACATAAGGCGTCAACCTTTTTGTTTGGGATGGTGGGAGTTAATAGGTGTTCATTTATACGTTCGGTTTTTTTCTATGTTTGAAGAAATAGAAAACGCGCGCGCGTGCTGTATGCAGTTATAAAGCACGCGGGGTTGTCAGAACACGAGCCGCGGCGCTTCAGGATTAAATTTTCCTCGATCTCGCTATCCCCTTTTTGATCAGAACTACGAATATTAGCAATTAGGGAAATAACTTAAAGGAAGAGCGGTGAAATATAATTACTTTGAACTGAGAAATATAGCTTTTGGTAAAATTTTTTTATTGTCAATGCTGTTCTAGAGTAACATTATAGCCTTAAAGTGCGGCGCTTATTCGAGGGCGGCGCTTATTCGAGTACATACGGTATTGAAGCAGTCAGTAAAAGGTTCAGAAAATAATAACATGAGAAAGTCAAGTGTTAACGGTTCGAATATCCTCACTCTAATCTCAAATAAGTAATATGTGTTAAGAATCCAAATAATCATGAATCCAAATAAATAAATTATTTAGGGGTATATTTATATATTACTATTATAAATTACTATATTACTATTATAAATTATTTTAAGAATCCAAATAAATAATATGTTTTAAGAATTCAAATAAATATTAAATGTGTTTTAAAAATCCAAAAAAGTGTTATAAGAAACCCAACCCTCCCCAATCAAGCACTTCAGTATACCATGCTTTCTGTAAAGGAAATGAAAGATTTCAAGATTGTATGGCGTAAATTTCCTCACGGGAAATCACCAATGCCATTCAAGTGAATAAAAACAGGAAGGTAGAAGTGATTGCGTTCCTTTCAATTTAACACCTTGAAATCTTGAAACATTGTATTATGCACTCTTTTTTTAATTTTTTATTACAGTGTGACTACTGAAACCGGGGCCACCCAATCAAATTTAAAAATAAATATTTTTTGAGATCAAGCAAAAACGTTATACACCTGGTTCTCACAAGCTAAGATGTTTCTTATTCAATCTTGATCTATTTCGTTCACATATATTGGATATTTTTAGCATTTTAAGCAACAAAATCAGACATTTGTAGAGATTCTATTGTTCATATTCTCTATCGTGATTGGAGAATAATGTTTTGGTGGCCCCAGTTTGAGTAGTCAGTCGTACTGTAATACCTAACAACAGAGAAAACAGAAATTATGCACTCAATCGATAGAAAAAAGTCTAAATAGTACCTAACATTTGAAATGAATTCATCAGTTTTATAAATTTTAAACGTTTGCTTTTATTCTAGATGTTTTGCAAGAAAAAGCCTAAATAGCACAAAATATTTGAGATTCGATCAATTTAAAATTTAAATTTAAAACAACTGTTATATTTTATTCCTGGTTTTCACTCAATGAATAATAAGAAAAAGTCTAAATAGTACCTAACATTTGAAATGAATTCATCAGTTTTAAGATAAAAAAATAAAAAAAAAGATTTTTAGATATAAAAGTTTGATATCAAAATTCTAGTAAGAATTCAGCACTGTTAGATTTAAAACACCTTTTACTATTTTATTCTAAGATTTCACTCAATGGATAGTAAGAAAAAGCTTAAATAGTACCGAATATTCAAAATGCACTATATCGAGTGTCGAAAGTGAAGAACATTTTGTTGTTTTTCATTGTTTGTGAAGCAACACGATTTTACTATGAAAAAATAGAGCAACTTGTTTCAAATGAAAACTATATAATACGTATAATGCTTTCAAATTTAACTTATGATTTATGTTCGTTAAGTTGGTATTTTATATATATTTAAACTATATATCTGTGTTCTATTCCCTCTATTCATTACTTCAATTTCATTGCTCAAAATTCCTTTTATTTACTTTCTTTTTCAATGTCTGTAAGCCGTGCGGATGTAAAAGTGCGGCCCATACATATGATAAATCAAACATAAAGACGTATATGAAATGCGCGATGTAAAAACACATTATAACATTATATTATCAAAGGTTTATGCCTAGTTCATATTTGTTCTTTTCTCTCTTTTGTTTTCCAACGGCTTTACAATTATACGCGATATAATACCCTCAATATAATATAATCAATTTTCTGTTCATGGTTTATCTATTAATTACGTACTAGAAGCTTTGTCTATCTTGTATCCGGCTGAGGAAAAGAAATTGAAGACAAATATCTGGCAAGGAAGATTACTAACTAAAGGCGTTTAAGGCTAAAGACTAAGTTATTAGAAAAAGAAAGACGGGACGATAAGATCTTGGTGATGAAAAATGTTTACCTTTTCCAAATTTCATTGGTTTCATTTTATTTTATCAAGTTTTTTTAGATGTTTGTATATAGTATTTGGCTTCGTCTCGTATGATATTGTTCTGTATTTATTGAGAAATAAGAAAAAGATTTGCGGCGTGCTCTAACGAGTCATATAACACAAGAGAAGCGTTAAGAAAACACGAATTTTAGTGGAGACTTTATAAAATTCTCAAGTCCCATCTTTTCCTATTCCTATCCATTCTATCCTATCCTATCCTATCCTATCCTATCCTATCCTATCCTATCCTATCCTATCCTATCCTATCCTATCCTATCCTATCCTATCCTATCCTATCCTATCCTATCCTATCCTATAGAACGCACGTGCTACACTCACATACTTTCCTATTCCATCCCACCCTTTCCTATCTATCCTATTCCATCCTTCCTCATTCCATCCAATACTATCCTGAACACCTGTGCAACACACACATTCTTTCCTATCCAATCCTTTCCTATTCCGACCTATCCTATCCATCCTATTCCATTTTCCATCCTTTCTCATCCCATCCTATCCACTATCGAACACCTGTGCTACATTTACAATGCACTCGAATAGTGAAGCTTCTAAACACATGTATGTACTATGCTAAACGTTTTCAATCGATTAACAATACACTTTTCAACAATCAATGTGTTATAGAATCTCCGTCTTCCTTTCTTACTCGCAAATTAAAAGGAAATGACTAAGATTGTAGTTTGTTTTCGAAGCATCCTTTGGATATTAAATACGCCAAATTGAACAAAAGACGATGGAAATTTGGTAGATTATTTCATTATTAAACTTAAATGTTTGCTCAGAAGGAAATTTGGGTAGAGATTAGGTTATTTTCTGTGTGTTTTTAATCGATTAATTGATCTTGTTGATCCGTTGTTTTCTTGCAGCTTTTACAATTGGGAGACACAAACAGCGACTTCAAATCCCACCCCAAATTATCAGGTAAATACTGGTGTTGTCATTGTGTTATTCTCTTGCCTTTTCTTTTATGCTCTTCTCTCTCCTTCTTTTCTTTTTTCTTCCTTTTATTCCCTTCTACTCTATTTATTTTCCCTTTTTATTTTACTCTCTTCTCTTCCCTCTCCTTCTCTTCCCTCTCCTTCTCTTCCCTCTCCTTCTCTTCCCTCTCCTTCTCTTCCCTCTTCTTCTCTTCCCTCTCCTTCTCTTCCCTCTCCTTCTCTTCACTCTCCTTCTCTTCCCTCTCCTTCTCTTCCCTCTCCTTCTCTTCCCTCTCCTTCTCTTCCCTCTCCTTCTCTTCCCTCTTCTTCTCTTCCCTCTCCTTCTCTTCCCTCTCCTTCTCTTCCCTCTCCTTCTCTTCCCTCTCCTATTCTTCCCTCTCCTTCTCTTCCCCCTCCTTCTCTTTCCTCTTCTTCTCTTCCCTCTCCTTCTCTTCCCTCTCTTTCTCTTCCCTCTCCATCTCTTCGCTTTTCTTTTCTTCTCTGCCCTTCCTATATCTCTTCTTGTCTTCGTCTATCCATTTTTCTTATCTTTAAATCTTTTCATTTCTTTAATGTCATTCTCTTTCTTATCTCGAATATTGTCTCGAATAGATCTCTACTCTTTACATTTCACTATGTTGTTCAGAATTATTCGATATTCAACCAAATGTTTTCTTATTTGTTTTAAGGTTATTGCTGAAAATTCCACTGGACTTTTGTTCAAAAATAAACGAGATCGAAAAATTCTAAACGTTGATCCAAAAGCGCCAACTCCGGGCGATAATTCCGCTCGAATTACAATTGTTACTCCAAAATACACTCAAGTTGTACTATATGACCACATAACTAGACGAAAGACGTAGAAAATAATTGAAATATGATGAAGAAATTTGTATTGCAGAATAATATTGTAATGTGGTGTTGAATATTTGTAGAAAAGCACAATAAATAGGGATGTTTTTGGTTTAATATGTGTAGTAGTAAACTCATAAATTTTTTAAATTTTAGATGTTTTTGTATTTGTTTTTTTTTTAAGACTGTTAGCTTTATTTTTGTGCTATTTTCCTTTTTTGTCATTTCGTATTTCGATATTTTTATTTTAAGACTTTTTTCTCATTTATAAGACTTTATAATTTATTTTTAAGACTTTTTGTGTATTTATTTTTCGTTCTGTTCTCATTTTCTAATTTTCACCCGCTTTTTATCAATTGTTTTTGTCTTTAGTTATTTGTATTTTGTTCATTTTGGTTAAATTCTTTTTGTTCCAGTTTCATTTGTTAATTTTTCTATTCAATTAACGTTTTATTGTGGGTTTCATATACGTAGAAAACTGTACAATGCTATTAATATTTAAAGTGTAAATAAACTTAAAAATTAATCAATGGAATGAAACGGTTTGACTGTTTGTTTTTAGCGTATATTTGTGACCATTGTGTTCAGTATGATTATGTACTAGCTTTGATCATTCACTTGTGATTGCTTAAAATCCTATAATTTTCCGCACGGCGCCCTTTTGCTCGTCGGGAATTTCAAAAAAACCTCTTGAAGATTGTAAAAAGGGCGCGGTGCTGAAAACGATCAATGGAATGAAACGCTTTGACTGTTAGTTTTAAGCGTATATTAAATTTGATTCGAAACAACATTAAATCAATCAAAAAGGTTTTTACGACCGTTGTGTTGAGTATGATAATGTACTACAATCATTGTCAAAAGTAGTTGGCACGATTTTAGTATTTTATCTCATAGTGACTACTTCATTTATTTTAAGTATAAAAAATCCCCCCCCCCCCCCCCCCCCTTCCCC
The DNA here is from genome assembly GCA_949775045.1 of Metridium senile. Taxonomy (NCBI): domain Eukaryota; kingdom Metazoa; phylum Cnidaria; class Anthozoa; order Actiniaria; family Metridiidae; genus Metridium; species Metridium senile. The sequence continues at coordinate 8,997,282 of OX459101.1, read as the reverse complement.
CCACATCAATGTTGGTGTGAAATGATAGCGCATTGACAGGTCAACCACACAAGCACCAAACAACGATTTTTTCCTCAACATTGCGAAGGGGGGTGGGGGAGAAGTAGAATTTCAGCAGTGCTAAAATTACTTTATCACATTCGTGACAACACTTTTGTCAATGATTGTAGCTTTGATCATTCAATTCAACCACGCCCTTTATAAATAGATCTAGGAGTATACCCGATACTTTTCATGATCAGTACCCGAGAACCCCCGGATCAAAGACCTTAACCACGCATGCCATGTTATGCCTATTATCTTGAAAACAGAAACGAAAAAACTATCATTCTGGCGAAGACTGCAAAAGATGCGATCAAGCGTCATTTCAAAGAATACTCTTAAGCTTCATAACTTTTGCTATTTTATATTTTCTGTAATGTGTTTAATATATTTGTAATGTAACTTAGTATATACATTCATGTTATGTATAATTCAGGGATCAGTTTAAACTAGCCATGCTAAATCTGATGCCCTGTATAAATATTGATTTAAAAAAAAAAAATCGAAACGTTATATTTATAAACCTTTACGTGTGAAAAAAGTAGATTTTTGATTAAGTTATTAAAGATTATTTATTGTCTCACGAATGCATGTCGTAGGTAAATAACACGAAGTAAATTTTTTAATTATGTTAAGATAACGTTAATTTGTTGTGGTGAATCAACTTTTTGCTTGCATGATAATTAATTCCTAACAATGTTTTTACTATTTTCGGCTTTATTCTGGACAACGTTCGTGAAAACAGGAGTATATAATGATAAGTTGAAAACAACGCAACAGATATTTTATCTAGTAAAATCATATAAATAGACCATTTATTTAAAAATAATGTTTCTGTCGTTTCTTTCTGTTTATAATGTAAAATTAGTATAAACAGATTAATTAAAAATATAATATATTTTTTCTACATGTCGGCTACCATATCACGAGATACTTTATACAGTAAAATCAGTGTAAATATGCCATTTATTTAAACATAATTTTTTCTATTAAATGTTTTTTTCTGTCGGTGTAACTATATCAGATACTTTATACAGTAAAACCAGTATAAACAGATTAATTAAAAATATTTTTCTGTCGGTTTCAACATTTAAACTTTTAATTTACAAATAAACCATATCAATGTGCCGGTAAATAGTTTAAGTATATTGCAAATGGAATTGGCGTTAAATAACCCACCTCTAAAAAAGCGCTAATCTGCTTTAAAAGCTTTCAGAACCTATTCTGCGCCCACTTGCAAATAGATTAAGACCGGATTTTCGAAGATGTTTTTACTGAACGTCGGTTAAATATCAACTGATGTATTTTAAAAATTGGCTGGTAGCGTTCTCTATAGAGCGGCAGAGGAACAGGGATTGTATATCCTTCCTCTCAAATTTTATACCATTTTTCTCCCTCCTCGCTAATGTTTTCGACCATTTCTCCCTCCTCCCTGGTACAAATTTAAACTATTTACAACCAGACCAGAAAGACTTCATAGCTCAATAATTAATAAGGTAAAATCGACCTTCTCCCTGCTCCCTTTATATTTTAATTCTTCCTCCTCCTTCTTTATTGCCTCTTTTTCTCCCTCCTCCCTGTTTATTTTTGCTGTTTCTCCCTGATCCGTTCCTCTCCTCTCTCTATAACTCAACAGAGCATGGAACGTCGATTATCGTCGGGTATCGACAGAAGGAATAGCCCATCGCTTTTCGAATACATATCCGAGCTTTCTTCGTTTTACGTTTTTATGTGGTTTTTGGGTTAAAAACGTTATAAGGGCTTCCGGATTTTTAGTGGCATTCTTAGCTTGAAAATTCCCGATAAGCATCCCCGATACCGGTTTGTCCCCACCCCCAACAGACAGCTTTGTATAGGTTTTTGGTGACTAATTACTTGATTGAATATATTATATCTTTAAGCTTTGAGTCTCAGCCGCCTTCTTTTAAGCACTAAATAAATGTTCAATATTTGGATTTATTTTTGTACAAATCACTATATGGTAAGAGCTTTTTGAAGCGGGAAACCGCTTATTGATAAGAGGACACTATAACCGACATGTTTATTATGGATTTGTTCAACATTCCTCGCAATAAAAGCATAAAACGGGAGGGTGAAGTGATATAAACCATTTATCTTTATCTTATCAAAGTATAAAATTATATAGCTACTTTTTCTTTTCTCTCAACTTATTATTTAATTTTCTTGTGAGAAAAGGTAATTTTTCCACCTTATCAGCGAGATTTAATATATTGATGATCCAAAATTACACAATCCAGAGTCAAATAGAGAGAACAGAACTAAAGAAATTCCTATTTCCAAAGGAGATCTTACCTAGCTTACGTACTAAGCTTTTTTATTTTTGGTACATTAAAAAATTCATACTTAATTCCATTTCAAAGTTGGAGCACCATGCATGAGATATTAATATGGCAAATTAGTGCAAGTGATGTCTCGCTAGGAATTCATATAGTGAGCAACGACTTTCTTGCACAACGATATCTTCAACAATATTCCAGCAATGCAAATATGTTGATGTCTTGAGGGACAGTGCAAGATCTTATCATTTCACGTATATCGCAGTCAATGTCTCCAGGCTCTTTCGTTTCTTTTACTAGCATTACTATCTCTCCCGGTATGGCACCACTATTTTCCAACTGGGCATTGATGCTATCATGTTATTCCCTTTCGTATTTTCAGCAATGCAAATATGATGCTGTCTTGAGTACAGTATTTTATCATTTTACGTATATCACAGACAATGTTTTTAGACTCTTTCTTCTCTTTATAACATCTCTCCCAGATTGTATGGCATCAGTATTTTCCAACTGGGCGTTGATGATATCTTGTTATTCCCTTTCGTTCTTACATCAATGCAAATACAATGATGTCTTGAGGGACAGTGCAGTATTTTATCATTTCACGTATATCGCAGTTAATGTTTTCAGGATCTTTTTCCCCCTCTTTTTAACATTTCTCCCAGATTTTATGGCACCACTATTTTCTAACTGGGTGTTGATGTTATCGTATCACCACTTTGTAGTTTGATGCGAATAATAATGACTTGTAAAAAAGTGTCAGCTATTCTTGTCCAACATTGTAGCCCCGTGTTCATGGATTTATGAATGAGAGGCTAGCCAGTCAAGAACAAACGTTATTCATTCATTTATTTACTCCGACGAAGGGCTAAAGCTCGAAACGTCAGTAAAGTTAAGTCAACATTTTTTACTGTGTTACAGATGTCATTATATTACCTATTGTTATTCATATGGGTTCCCATTGTTTTATGTCGGTGTAAACATCTTAAAATGAAAAGACCTTTTCACGGTTCTCGTCTAACAACGTCAACCTCGATAGCATGCAATATATTCTTTAGAATTGGACTATAGCCCGTGGTATTTTGTAGTCAAATTATTGTAAAGAATATATTACACGCTGTCAAGGCTGAGGTTGTGGACGAGAACCTTGAAAAGGTCTATTGGACAAAGCTATATTTTCAGATTAAAAACCCGTTCAAAACATAACTAAAGCGAACCTTTCTTCAAGCTATCAATGGCCTTTCTTCCTGTAATATAATATTCCTAGAGATATATAATAATAATAATAATAATAATATAGAATAGAATAGAATCTTTATTTGCTCTTTGTATAGACTAATTACATTATAATACATTTAATAACTGAATCACATGAAACTCAAACCAATTTCTGCGAAGGTATAATTATCTTAGAATATCGGATTTAGCTGGTACCAGACATGCACTAAAAATCTCCACGCTTCAACAATCTGTTAAAGATCTGTGCCACTTAAAATTCTATATTTCTATTTCATTTAATTAAGATACGCGCGCTCTGATTGACTGGCTACGCCTCGTGTTTTTTTTTACGATTTCTCTCTTGCTCTACAGCTTCCAGAGTGTTTATATCATCACAGTATATAGACACGCGCGCCGTGTTATAATCCTTACATATATATAATAAGAATAATAGTTTAATACATGAAACTTAAACATTTTCTGCAAAAAAAATTTTTCTCAGTGTAAAAGTGTTAGAATATACCGTAAAAATAGTTCGTTTCAATTAATAGTCTGTGGCACTTATAACTCTATATTTCTATATAACTATAATATTTTTGATACATGAAACTTAAATTTGAACCTTTTCTGCATCGAAAAGTATATTGATATAGTGTTAATAGAATATACCACAAAAATAACACGTTTCAACAATAAATTAATGGTCTGTGGCACTTATAACTCTATATTTCTATATAAGAGGGTCGTGAAGGGGGGAAATGGGAGTTGGGATTTGCCTTATTTTTGACTGGGAAAATGGGATTGGATGCACTTGGATTGGGATTTACAAATAAAAGAACAATAGAAAATTGGGATGGGAATGGGAATGGGATTGGAAACTTGAGCAGAACTGATGGGGTTATGTGATTTTTGACTGGGATTTGGTCCAAATATAAACTGGGAAATGGGATTCGGACCCCCCTTCAGGTCCCTCATATAACTATAATATTTTTGATACATGACACTTACATTTGAGCCTTTTCTGCATTGAAAGGTATATTGATATAGTGTTAATAGAATATACCACAAAAATAGCACGTTTCAACAATCAATTACTGGTCTGTGGCACATGTAACTCTATATTTCTATCTGTATAACTATAATATTTTTGATGCATGAAACTTACATTTGAACCTTTTCTGCATTGAATCATAAACCGATAGTGTTTGAATATACCACAAAAATAGCACGTTTCAACAATTAATTAATGGTCTATGTTAATTCTATATTTCGATATATATATAATATTTTTGATACATGAAGCTTACATGCACTGCACTGAATCATATACTGCATGATTTATAGTGTAAGAATAAACCGCAAAAATAGTACGTTTCAACAATCTACTTAATGAGTTAATATGTCATAATCATACTTCCTGTAAAAGCCGTATAGGGGGCTTTAACGGATTTAATTCGTTTTAAAAGCACCTGTTCCCACAATCCTGCTGCGTTCACTCAACGGTATAAAAGAGAACGACGAAGGAGATATTTAATTATTCATTGTGTGGCTTATTTCGCCAACTGAACAGTCCAAAAATACACACTTGGATGTTCGCAACGCAACAACTTTAAATCTCTCTCATGAAGTTTTGGGTAAGCATGTAGTGTGAATATCTAGGGCTTGAAGATGCTACTTTTCGAAATATGTATTAATTATTTTCTCGGGAATTTACCAAAATACCAGTAAAAAAATATTCAATTTTTCACCCTCAGAGCTGTCTTCAACGAAATCTAAACTTCTGAAGTTTTGGACATTTGGTGGTAAGTATGTTGTTAGATTGGGTAATTTTGAACAACAAACTTAATGTACTATATATTTTTAAGCTTTCGCGCCATGTTTTTGTTCTAGACGGTTCTCTAGAAACTAATACAATATTTATTCCATTTACCGACATTTTTTTTCAATCTCTTTTTTACAAAACAAAAAATAAAACTTTGAGCCAATAACATAAACAATATTCATTGCATTTGCCGACAATGTTTTTGTATTTTACTTAGCTCTTTCTTTCCAAAACAAAATATAACACTTTGAACTAGCCATGGCATTTTATGAAATTATTTATAGGTTATGTATTTACTCAATTACTGCCATTTACGTTTGTCTATATACCGGTGAACATAACGTATATACATATACGTGGAAACTAGCGAGTAAACTAGTATAGACGCAGCATATACACACGGCGAACGTACAATATAAATAAAATAATAACTAATAATATTCCAAAGGAAAGAATATTACATAATACAACTAAACAAAAATAATAAACGCAGAGAAAAACACAGATATCTAAAATACAATCCAGTTATAGCGAGGAGGCCTTTGGTAATTAACCAAATAGCTAGAATATAATGTAAAATAGGCATCCTTGGGAATATCAGTGATGTAAGAAATGGGCTAGTTCAGTTATTTTGAGTTCGACTCTCAGTTTTCAAGTATCTAATTTAAAATATTGTTGAACAGATGTCTATGTTTTTCAATCTAGCAGGTTATGGCCGGCAAATTCAATTTCAGAAACATATGACAGATCGTTCATGTTTTCATCTTTAGTTTTTGTTGATCTTTCGGCGTTTGCTGTTATTGTAAACGCTAGAGTTTAGTACAGAAAAATGTACATTGATTTAGCGAAATGGTAGTAAATTGAAATAATGTTATCATGATCCGGAATTGAAGCACTCTTATGAATGGAGATTTTCAACACTCGTTAATCAAAAAGGTTGTTAATCATATTCATATATCTACAGTTATATTTATAAGATAACACATTTATTTATTCAATGTTCCATTCAAAATGATAAATTGGCAGTCAGGTGTCACGTTCGTGCATTTATATCATATTTTGTCTCCAACTTTACTGTTTTTATTAAGACTGTAACTACAGTCTTTACAAGTTAATACAATACAATTCTGTATATTGATATTCTATACTGTTTGTTTTTCACTCCCTCTCTCTCTCTCTCAGCTCTCGGTTTTCTCTCTCTCTCTCTCTCTCTCTCTCGGTAAATCCAACAATTCAGTTGACCACAGTCATTCTATTTTCTATTCTATTTTTGTTGATCTTATTACGATCAAGGATTAACGACCGAAATATCAGTAAGAAATAACACACTCTTTACGATGGACAAGTTACTTTGTGAAAAGGGAGGCCTAAGGGTTTGCGGTTTTGCGTTATTTTTGGTGTGGTTTGATTTACGGTTTTACAAATCTTGCGGTTACGGTTTTTAGCAAATTGTGGTACGATTGTGTGGGGTTTTTTTTTGCGATTTTTTTGTGCGGTTTTGCGGTTTCCAACCCCCTCTTTAAACGCAATATAATTTCGTACTTTTGACAACGATTTATTATCGTAAGCAACATTCTCTTTTTACGTCGTTAAAAAAATCACCATTTTACTACGATAAGAGAAGATACTATATTAGCGTCCGTTACCCTGGTTTCCAGAAGCTTGAATATTAACTCTTTTTTAACTCTTTTTTGAATAAAATACTTGGCAGGGAGAGAGTTAATTAGTCAATTAAGCCTCTGGTGAACAGAGTAAGCGTCCGTAGTATAGGTAATAAAATATTTCGTACGTTGAAACTACAACCATTGTCAAAAGTAGTTGGCACGATTTTAGTATTTTATCTCATAGTGACTACTTCATTTATTTTAAGTATAAAAAAATGTCCCTCTTTTCCCCACATCAATGTTGGTGTGAAATGAAAGCGCATTGACAGGTCAACCACATAAGCACCAAACAATGACTCCCTCCTCAACATTGCGAAGGGGGGTGGGTTGGGGGTTAGTTTAGTAGTGGAATTTCAGCAGTGCTAAAATTACTTTATCACATTCGTGCCAACACTTTTGTCAATTATTGTAGCTACCATTTTGGTGATCATGGTAATTGAATAAATGTACTAAATGAATAACATAACTTATATATATATTGGAAGTATAATTAAAATTCTAAGTGAAGGACACGGCTATTACAATAGGAAGATCGTAGAGGCGCTATTTATAAAACGAAAGCCCTCCTTAAATGAACAGGGTCAGTCAATCCCCATAGGACTGCTCAACTAATATATTTGCATGTGAACGCATAATCAATGTATTTTTGATGATGGTCATCGGATGATGAACGAAATATCTACTAGTAAAAATGTTTAAAAAATGGCTTCTCGTCATCACTTTCTAAATAACTTATATAATGGGAAATTTACTGTTAATAATAATATTGTACCAGCTAGTGATTGCGATGATAATAAGAACGGAAATGATAACCGTGATAGTGAATAATGAAAACGATTGTGCTAGTGATAATGACATTAAGGATAATGATGATGACAATGACAATGATATTGATGACGATATTAATAATAATGATCATAATAATGGCAATGGTGATAAAAATCGTAATGATAGTAATGTTGATGATGATAATAAGAATAAGAATAATGATAATGATAATAATAATCGTAATGATAATGATGACGATGATATAATGATGAATATACTAGTTTACTTGCTAGTTTCCATTTATATAATGATAATGATGATAGTGATAATGATGATGGCTGGTATGCCTTATTGCGCTGCAAAGTTCTGACTATATAGTTGTTATCCCATACCTGACAATTTAACAATAAATTCCAACGAATGAACAACAACACAAAAATAACTAAACAATTAAAGAAGCAAATAAAAAAATAAGGAACGGATAATAGCCCTTTTCACGGTTCCGTTCAGTGACCACGAATGATAGTTCCAAGGCGAGGTTCACGTTGTTGCCATGATAAATTATAGTTTTGCTATGCGCAATAACGCAAACCTCTACTTGGAACTATTATTCGTGGTCACTGAACAAAACTGTGAAAAGGACTATTATACATTTGACGTGGTGAGGGAGGCGGTGTTTGGCAATCACCAAAAAAATTTGAGCACAGCTTTAATTTTAACCAATAAGCAAAATAAAAATATCATGCACACAAGAAAGGAAAAGAAAAACAGAGCAAAAAAACGTGCGTGGCGAAAAGATATTCTCCACAGCCCCGGGGAAAAAAAGATACCCTCCACTAAATCAAAACATTGCCTAAATCTCCCGCCCCCTCCCCCGTCAAATATCTAATGGTCCTACGAAGAAACAAAATACACAAAACAATTATAATCATACAGGCAAACAAAATAATCAAAAGAATATTCAAAAGTAAAATAATCCAATTGTTTTTTCCTATGCGAATGAAACAAAATCTCTTATTCTAAGACTCTTAAAGGTTTAAATGTTCAGTTCTGAAATAAATTAATACTGACATTTCCTGCCAAATTAAAAAGATTTACCGGTATTTAATCCTCGATATTGTCAATATCTTTCGTGAAATTACAGCCGAAGCAGCAATTGATCTGCTTTAAGTGAGACAATACACTCAAGCTCTGAGTGTCAGTTTCTGTCTTTTGAGGAGAATCAAACTTCCTTTTAAATAGATTTTATTTCTAGAATGTCCCTTCGGGTATTTTCATTCATTTTTTTACTAATGCTTTTTCTCCTTTTTGCCTATTTTCCTATTTGGCTCTTTTCCTTCTTTCGTTTTTGCCTCTTTTTGCCCAAGAGAGTTGTCGCGAAAACTCCGAGAGAACGATCGAGTGGGGTTTAGGCCGAGAGAGAATGAGGAGAGGCCGCGTGACTCTCGTTTTCTCGGAGTTTTCGTGTCAAAGTAGCGACTGTTTAGTCGCCTTCTTTTCTGTCTTTTTCTGATCTGTTCAAGTCCCACGAATTTATTTTTCTATTAATCATTCAATTTTATAATGTCGTTCATTTTCATTTTCAATAAAGTTTAAGTTAAGCTAGCTTACTTTTTGCAATTATCTGCTCGTTTGCTTATTTCTCTCGTGCGTTTTTCAACCCCACGAATTTCCTTTTCTATAAATCACTTATTTTTTCATAATTTCGTTCATTTTCTTACTTTTTGTCACGGTATATATCTAGCTGCTGTTTCTCTTTCTAGTTCAAGCCCAACGAATTTCATTATCTATTAATTATTTAAGTTTTCATAATTTCGTTCATTTTCTTACTTTCTGCCTGTTTCTCTCTTTCTGTTCATGTTCCACGAAATCTATTTAACTATTTATCATTTCATAATTTCGTTCATTAAATCTTCAATAATGTTTATAGCCTGCGATGCCGGCGGTCTTTTCCTTTTTTTTTCTCTCCCTTTTTCTTCTCTTCCTAATCACGCAGACCGCCGGCAACGTAGGCTATAAAGTTTAAGTTAAGCTTACTTACTTGTAAATATCTCCCTGTTTCTAATTCTCCTCAGCCCCCACGAATTTAGTTATCTATATATCTATTTATCAATTTATTTTCATTATCTTTCATTCCAAATCTGTTCATTTCCCGTTCATTTCCTTCACACGAATTTCAGGTTAAGCTTACTTTCAAGCCGAACTAAGTATACGCCCGTCTCTCTCGTGCTATGGCTCCCTATTTAAATCTAGAAATACAATATCACGGCACTTAATATATCCACTGACAATACCCTATTTAAATTCAAACGTTGTGTTTCAGGCTTCCATTTGCCATCGTTCACCAACCAGTGGCCATATAAACAGCAGCGAAAATGTACCTTCTAACCCTATTACTAACACTCCAAGCTATCACCAGTGCTTTCAAGACAGACCGAATATGCAGTCTACCAACAGGTAACCTTTTTCGAAGATTCATTTGTTGTTAATTAAAGAGAACAGTCGAAATTTTCGAGGAAATAGTACTGGGAAGCTGGGCCCACACTAACTGACGTCACACACAGTTGGATGACGTCATGGATATGTTTGGACGTTTTCCAACTTGTTTTGTAACTATTTTTGAACTACAAACTCAGACATATTGTCACCGTAGGATCAGAACAGAGTTACATTGATTGCTCGAAGTTTTGAAATTTTGTTTGTTGTATAATTAATTTTAGGATAAAATTAACGTGAATAATATTGAACTATTTCGCGCGCTGTTTTGTTCGGGAACTTTGGACTATTTTTTGATAATCGCGTAATAATAAATTAGCTGGAAGTTTTCCTTTTCCTTTTCCATGGTTATCATAATTTTGTTTGAAATCATTGAAATTGTCCCCTTTGTAGTTATACCAAAATAATTGTTCTCCTCAGGCTCATGAATATCGGTGAATAATAACCTCGACATAGTCTCGGTTTTTATTCCTCGGCTTTCACCTCGCCTTGGCGAATAATTGATGAGTAGTGCATTTAATTAGTGTGAATGGCACAAAAAGAAGAACAAATTATACTTATCGCCCCAATTTTCCCTCAAAATTTCTGAAGTCGCCTTAAGTTAAGGTTGATTTTGGCTGAAATTTGTGCCCACGTTTAGCAATAGATTCACTTAGCATTTTTATCTGCTTAACCTGCCCATAATATTGGCTAAAATAGTGTCATTTCTCTGCAAGAACCCAACCGTTTGCTCTGAAAGAGTTGGAAATGTCAATTTTGAATATAGCTTAGCCTGATAAAGACTAGCAGCAAGCAGTCAACACGTCGCGATAGTATAGTCCATCTACCTCATAATAGTGGCTAAAATAGTGTCATTTCTTTGCAAGAACCCAACCGTTTCCTCTGAAAGAGTTAGAAATGTTCATTTTGAATAAAGCTTAGCCTGATAAAGACTAGCAGCAAGCAAGCAGTCAACACGTCGCGCTAGTATAGTCCATCTACCACATGATATGATTACTGGCTTCTTGTTTACATTTTTTGTTTACATTTTATCCAACATTGATAACGTTTTCTTTACACGAAAAGAGAAAAACGTTTCACCGCTCATGAAGAATTCATTGTTAACGTTATTACGATGCCTGCCACTATGATATCAATGGAAAAAGAGAATTCGTTCACAGTTTATATTACTGGATTTATATTACTATTTTACTGGATAAACTTTTTGTTTATACATTTTTCCAACATTGATAAAGTTTTCTTTACACGAAAAGAGAAAAACATTTCACCGCTCATTGTTAACGTTATTACGATGCCTGCCACTATGATATGAATGGAAAAAGAGAATTCGTTCACAGTTTATATTACTGGATATATATTGCTATATTACTGGATTCTTAAAACAAACCGATTAACTTTTTGATTATACATTTTTCCAACATTGATAAAGTTTTCTTTACACGTAATAAGGAAAAACGTATTCCCGCTTATGAAGAATTCATTGTTATTACGATGCCTGCCACTATGATATGAATGGAAAAAGAGAATTCGTTCACAGTTTATATTACTGGATTTATATTACTATTTTACTGGATAAACTTTTTGTTTATACATTTTTCCAACATTGATAAAGTTTTCTTTACACGTAATAAGGAAAAACGTATTCCCGCTTATGAAGAATTCATTGTTATTACGATACCTGCCACTATGATATGAATGGAAAAAGAAAATTCGTTCACAGTTTATATTTATCCAGCTGACAACACGATATACGCTCTTGTCAAGACGATTAATTTGCCAGGATATTGGCTCAAGTTTAAGACAGATTTTCAAATGTTTTCCGTCGTATTCTTGAAGATTTAGGGTATTAATGACAGCCTTAAACTATTAAATCATCCCGAACGGAGGCAGGTGGAATCTATAGTATGAGGGGAGGGGTGGTCATTTGATTTTCGCATGTTTTGGTGAGTTATTCTTATTATAATACAGCAATAATAATTTATGACCTGTATCAAGGCGCATATTAGCATTACACACGTAAAGCCATAAAGTACGAACCATTTGATATTTGAGGGGGAGGGGGAGGGGGAGGGGGAGGGGGATTCTAAGTTTGCTCATGTTTTTTTCCACCCTTAAATGTTGCACGATATGTCTTTACAAACGTTGCACGATATTTTTTTTGAAGATCATCAACGCTGACCATATACTTCATATTTTTTTATAGTAGCTATATATATATTTTGTCTATGTATGTGCAAGCATCAAATTTTAAAGTTCTTAGAGTTCGTTATTTCATTATTTAAATACCTGATATAAAAATGGACAGGAAGCCCGACACTAATAACGGCTGCGAGGGAGATTATCTCTCCCTGCTTGAGACGTACATCTTTTTAAAAGTATGAAGCCAACTTTGAAACTAAAAAACATAGAAAACATAAAAAAAACTGTCATCATCATCTTAATTATCACTATCTATATGATCATTGTTTGGATGGGATGCTAGTCCATCACAGGTTTCCCATAGTCCATCACAGGTTACCCGGCTTTATTTCAGTTTTTCAACCAAACAATTTCCCGGTGCCCAGGCAGCTTGGGCAGTAGAGAGAGGCACTGTGAGAGTTAAGAGTTTGCCTGAGAACACAACGCAAAAACGCCTGTCATGGCTATAAACCAGAACTCTCATTCTCAAATCCGGAGACTGTGTGCATTCCTCTTGGCCAGCACCGCTGTGAAACTCGCCGATTTTAGCCGCTGGCCTAGAGGAACGCAAAATTGTAGACCTCTCAGGCCCCGTCCACACTAGTGGGTTTTAGTTTGAAAACACATACATTTTGATCCGTTTAGGCCTTCCGTCCACACTAATACGCTGAGCGTATGATCGAAACCGCATCGATTTCAAAACGCTCTTGAAAGTGGATCAAAATGAAAACGCATACATATCGTATTAGTGTGGACGGTCGAAAACGTATCGAAATGGAAACGCTTACGTCAAATGTACCACATGAGCATGCGCATATTGTCAAACCATCGTTTTTGAGCGTAGTAGTGTGGACGGTCGAAAACGGAGCAAAACGGTAGTGTGGACGCGAATCGATCGATGCGTTTTCAGATCAAAGGAAAACGGATCCAAACGAAAACGCATTAGTGTGGACAGGGCCTCAGTCCATCCGGAGTTTGAGCGCGCGCACTAACAATTAGGCCACCGAGCCTCTCTTGTACAATTTTGCACCTTGTAAGCTCTCTACCATTTTTTAAATTTATTGTTTTTAGGTTCTAGACTCTCAAGACCACAGGATTTCTGTGAGACTTGTACCAAGGAATGTAAAAGTAAAGTGGACTATTACGCAGACCCTCGTTTCAAGGGCCGTTATTCATTTCCCGTCAAAACACTTTATCGCAAGCAGTGTGATGATCCAGACGCAATGACGTTGATCAACAGAGGGGTAAGGGAGAGGATGTGTGTTTATTTTGCTCATTATTAAGAGTGAACGTAAATGTAGATTTGCCATTGAGTACAATGTACTTAATATATTGAGTTTAACCTCACTTTTACTCACTATAGAGTTGGGTTTACTCGCAATAAAGTGGCATCCTAAATGCATGATTAACTCAATATACTGAGTTGTATCTACTCAGCCGTTTTTGCAGTGTTCATTTTGATATCTGTTTAGATTCTCCTTTCTTGTTTTCCACTCTTCTTCAATTTTCATTATTTTATTTTATTTCTTTACTTTTTCGCTTTTTAATGCTGCTTCCTTCTATTTCATTATAAATATTCTATATAATCGTTTTCCTTCCTTCCTTATTTTATTTCTTGCAATCCAAGTCTCATATTTAAATTAGACAAAACTTTTCGTTTTCAAATTTAAACTATGACATATACAATGTATATACACCTATATTTCAATAATCGTTGTCGCAATCAAAGCTACAGTCCACACTCTAAAACCTGCAAAGGTTGTCGGTATTTCTTCTCTTATTATATCAATTTATTATTAGCATATTTTGGTTGGACGTGTTTGTGTTATGTGACCATAACAAGTTCTTGTAGGTGTAGATGATGAATTTTTCAAAAACGTATATTAAATCACAAATTCTGTTCATATTCCCGACATCCTTTGCAGGCTTCAGAGTATGGAATGTAGAGAATGTAGCTTCAGCTGCGACAATGATTTTTGAAATAGGTGTATAATTAATTCCTCAGTTGCCTATAATACTGGAAAATTGTTCTTTCGCACGCCCGGCCTACAAATGGACAGTTGATTACCTGGATAAGCACTTAAAGGATAAAGATCACATAGCATATGTCTCAAGCCAGAGAAGATTTCTATTTTACGATGAAGATAAGATGATTGATCATTACAAGAACTTTACACCACCGCATGAAAAGAGACTTATGTATTTTCACGATTTCTTGGAAATGGCAAAGTCTTTGAAAGATGTGAATAATGGAACAAGGTCATACCTCCAGGTAAAGTTGATTGAAATAGCAGAGCTACTTTGTCACTGGATGTCTTCCGCTTATTTTACAGTGCGACTACTGAAACCGGGGCCACCCAAACAAATTTCAGAATTAATAGTTTTTGAGATCAAACAAAAACAATTGTAGAGAGTTCTCACATGCTAAGATGTTTCTTATTCAATCTCGATCTATTCCATTCATATATATTTAAATTAGCTTTTTCATTGTAATCATATCCATTTTTGTATTTTGTATTTTTATTTTAAGCGCTTAGAACAGACTTGAATAAGCGCTATATAAGCTATATATTATTATTATTATTATTATTATTATTATTATTATTATTATTATTATTATTATTATTATTATTATTATTATTATTATTATTATTATTATTATTATATATAATGAAAATTACTAGCATTTTAAGTAACTCAGGCTACGTAATAGAGTAATAATTGATAGGTGGTTTACCTGTACGATAGACCCATAGATAGAAAAGGTAAACCTAGACTCAGACCTGACCTGCGGGGTAGCCTGAGTAAAAATCAAACCTTTGTAGAGATTCTATTGTTCATATTCTCCATCGTGATTAGATAATTATGTTTAGCTGGCCACGGTTTTAGTAGTCTGTAACACTGCATTTTGCCTTAAAACTTGCCAAAGAACCATGTATAAATGAAAATTATCCAACGGTAAACCCTAGATCATACCGTCTAGTAGGACGGCCAACTTCACTGAATGGAATGAAGTTCGGAAAATCCAATATGGCGGATCAAACAATATTAAAATGGTAATTAATAAATAATGATGCTTGCTAGGTTACTTTGTTTTATTGCAATGATAACCATATAGATATCACTCAGGAAAAGGTAACAAATTATGTTCTGTTTTTCTGTTCTGTTTCATTCATCATCTTTCGAAATCGTGTTCCAGAATACTTTCCGAACAATTTCCGAACGTCACAGTACTTCTCGGCCATCCTTCTATACCCTAGGCGGTATGATCTAGGCACGACCTAGCCTGCATAAAGAGCAAATTGTTAGGTTTAGATTTGTATTTCTGAATTCTAGCAGGCTACGCAGGCTAGGCACAACCATGTCGTACGACAACTAACACTCAGTTTATTTTTCTCCAGTCCCCTCTCTATGTTATTGAAGGCGTTAGTTCAGCTTTGGAGAGAGATATCGAATCGTTTGACTACTCCTGGCTGATGGACATTGTAGAGAGACTAGAATGGGGAGAAGAACTGGTCAATCTTCTTTTAATTGGTATGGCGGATGTTGTCACGCCGGCGCACTACGATATATTAGAAAACTTTTTTGTCCAGGTAAGTCACACAATGAGTCATCCAACTTGTTATGTCACGTAAACGGTATGCACACTACGATATATTAGACAACTTTTTTTGCCCAATCAAGTCACGCAACGAGACTTTTTATGTCACGTAAACGGGTAAGTCACGCAACGAGTCATGCAACTTTTTATGTCACCTAAAAGGCATGCACACTTTGATATATTAGAAATATCTTTGTACAAATAAACCCACGCAAAGAGTAGCATAACTCTACTTAAGGTGACTGGCTACTTTTGAACGCTTTTCAACGTTCGATTCGAGCCCACGATGTGAGCGCACACAAAAACCGCTGAATAAAATACAAATTTTTTATTTAGGAGCCATACACGTTTTGAGCTTCAACAGGGCAAATCCCTAGAATTTTGCACGGGACTCCATACTTTCGTTGTGCTTAGTTGAAAGAACCTAATAAAATCTACGTTATATTATCAAAGTTTTTCAAAAAGTTAATTTTTCTAACGTACAAAAACATCGATTTTCGTAGGATTTTTTGTCCGACTTCATGCGAGTTTTGAAAGCACTGAAAGGACAAAATATGACAGATCAAGGTATTTCTTTGTCTTTTATTCAAAACCATTCAAGTTGTATTTTAGAAAGATTCATTACGCGACATTTGTGCTTGATGTAGTATGAAAAAAAACTATTTTCTTATGAGTTGTGATTTTTTTCAAATCGCTTCCGTTTTCGCAAGGTTTTCTTCAAAATCTCGCGCGTAGGCATCCATTATATGCTGATTATCTCGAAAACAAGCTCGGGACACCCCATTTTTCTTTTCATATTGTGAATCAGCATTAAATTTCACATTAAAGAATCGTAGTTTAAAGAAAAGTTTAACATTATTTCCATTATTTCCACCTTAAAGTCAAGCACCACTTAGTAAAGATGGCACATGAACTGAATGAGTAAGCTAGTAAACTGCGTCATGCAGCAGTTTGGCTCACAAATTTGTGTCGTTTGTTTCTACTGAATAATGAGTTGAAGTAACAACACATGGTTATTAGTACACCGTATAAAAACAAGTAAACTTACGGATGTATCAGACGGTCCGACGTTTTAAGTAATATTTGAAACACAAGTGCGAGTGCTTCGTCGCGTTTCCAATGTTTTCTCGTGTTTGGAAACCCGATGAAACGAATTTATTATTCAAGTGTTTCACTGAGTTACCACATTTTAAAAATGCATGCACGTGATCGAATTAGACATTCTGGTTGGCTGAAAAGGTCATTGATTATTATCGTTTTATTTTTTAATTCAAATTTACAACAATTTACAAACAATAATAAGCTATAAATTACACAACGTAACAAAGAAAAAAACCTACTTATTTAGAACTTACAAATAATCATCTTACAATATCAAAACTTTCTTTTTTTACAATAACGTTTTTACAATAGTATAGTATTGATTTGTTTTTACATTTTTTTTACTTCAAACTTGATTGTTTTACCATGTATTTACGTTTTGTTATATATATAGGTATCCTAGTTTCTTTTTTAACATTGACCACAAAATAGAAATACACAGTAATACAAGACATATAAAGCAGACATAGATAACATATCACAGATATATATATGAATATCATTTATTTATTCATTAATTATTCATGAGTTGGAGAAAGTAATTTGCGCAGTTCAATTAATCACAAATAGCAGTGAATGATTTGGTGTTTTTAGATTTCAGGGTACAAACGAGTGATGCTGTTCAGTCCTGAGTATTTTAAAAGCCTGTACCCATATCCTGTTGGTCATCCACACGACAGGCAAGCACAGGTAAACACTCTCACGCACTGTCTCAACTTGACTCGCAACGCTTGCAAATGTTAGTTAATCCTGGTTCACACTGCGTCATAATCGTAACCGTAATCATAAGCAAAACAAAAGAAATTAGAAAAGTAAACACTTTGGTCTTTGTTTTCAAATTCCCCAGGGGATGATAAATATTTTGTTTTCTTGTTTATGATTATGACGCTCGTGTAAACCGCCAGGCTTTACTGTGTACAGGGTGGGGAAGAATTTATCGGTGATTCACCTTAAATTCGGCCTGTGATTCGTGAAAAGCAAAAAATCCCAGTCGTGATTCGGGATTTGTCATAACAGTAAGGTGAACTCTGTGATCCGTGAAATCATTCGTGAAAAAACGACTCGTGGTTCGTGATGGGTACCCTCTCTTCCCCACCCTGTGTGTACCCTGCTTGGATTAGATTTCTTTTTTAACCCCCTCTAGAAGAGAATGAGAAGAAACTTCTATTTGTATCTACTGAGAACTCGTCCACAACTTTGGACGGATAAATTAGCTTCAAACTGCTCAATCTCGTTCCCAGAGCCCGCGTAACGTTGCCGCAGGCCAAAAGTTATGCGGGCTCTGGGAACGAGATTGAAAACTGCTGTAATAAATGACGACATACATTCGCGCATGCTCGAAAGCAGGGTAGCTGCTGATTAGAACTCAAAATAGAACTGAGCTCTACTTTGTGCAATGCTGTCTCCAACCACAAAAATTGCTAGACAGCTGGTCACTGTTACACTAGGCAATTCTTCAGCAACTTGTGTCGCAACAGCATTGCGAGTAGCCTGAGAAAACAGACGAGGAGCGAAAGAGCGTCTGCTATCTCAGGCTACACTGCGAGTCAAGTTGCTGAAAAAAAAATACAAAAAAGGTGAATATTAAATACTGAATTTTCAAATCCAAGATCGAAAGAAATTGGACACATGTAGCTGTTGTTTTAAAAAAACAGTGTGCCTGTTCTTTATTTGAAGTTTACTAAACCAAGAATGTATTTCAGGTGAATTTCGACAATCCCGATTTTGAGAAATTTCCAAAGTTTCTAGAGATAGAGGGTGTAGAGGCGGTCCTGGGTCCTGGTGACGTCATGTACATACCGATGTACTGGTGGCATTACGTAGAGAGTGAACGCAACAAGTAAGTCATCACGTGATTAAGTCAGTCACGTGGTTTTCTTTGTTTGTTAGTAGTTTTTTAGGTGAATATCAAATCGCATGGTTGGTTGGTTTGTTAGATGGTTGAATTGTTGTGTGGTTGTTTTGTCTGTTAGTGAGTAAGATGGCTGGTTGGTTGTCTGGTTGCTTTTTTGGTTAGTAAGATGATTGTTTGATTGGGTAATTGATTGGTTGTTGCTTTGTTGATCCTCGATCCGTTAGTTAAGTTACTGTTAGGTTTTTTAGTGTGTGCAGTCATTGATCAGTCGGGATGCTAATTGAGTTGTTATTGTTGTTAAAGAGTTTTAAAACTTTAGTTGCTTGTTTGAATAATTGTTGGTTGATAATTCGCTCCCCCGTTAATTTTTGTTTGTTTGTTTGTTTGTTCGTTCATTTGTTCGTTATTGTTTGTTTGTTCGACGAAGTCTTTGTTGGTAATGTTTTTAAACATTTGATGGTGCAAACGTTAAGTCAACATTTCATCTTTGATTTGCACTATCTACTTTTTTAAGATCGTTTTTAAAAATCATTCAAAAATGCTTTCATTACATACAGTTGAGCAACGCTTTGTCTGTTTGAACTTCGCGCTCAAACAGAGCGGAAAGACCCGGATGTGTCCGGGCATTCTGTGCGATGGTTCGTTTGTTCGTTCATTTGTTTGTTCGTTTATTATTATTATTATTTTTTTTTGCATGCTGATCTGACTGTTTTTTTTAGACTTGTGATGTATTCTGTATGCCTTTTAGAGACTTTTCTCGTTTATTCTTCCACCTCTTTTGTCTTCTCCTAGTATGACAGTTTCTTTGAACTTCTGGTTTAACCCAGAAAATGACACCATACCCGCACATCTACACAAGAAGGTTCCAATAAAACATGACAAAAACAACTCAAAGAACGAACCAGTTAAATCGGAGCAGAAAAAATCATTCACACCAGCAGAGGAGCTTGTATTAAAGAGAGAGATAGAATCAATGATATATGAAACTACTAGAGATCATCACAAGGTAAGGGACAGGGTAGCCTCCTATCGTATAATTGGTACTATATACCCGTCCCTAGCCTCCTATGCAGCCGCTCCTTTGTGTCGTCACGCAATACGAGTCATGAGGAGACTCGTATTGCGTGACGACACAAAAAAGCGGCTGCATAGGAGGCTAGGGACAGTACCAAATATACGAAAGTTATAAGTGGATGGATGGATGGATGGATGAATTCCTCAATCAATAAAAAGTAAAAAGATGGATAGATGAGAAACAAATGAATATATAGATGAATGAATGAATTAAGGATGGCTTAATAGAGGAAGGGATAAATGGATAGATGGAGAGTTGGTTTGGTGGATGGATTCCTCAATTAATAAAAAATATATATAGACGGGCAGATGAGAAACAAATAAATAAATGGATGAATTGATTAATGAAGGATGGAGGAGGGATAAATGGATGGATGGATTGATGAGTTCCTCAATTAATTATAATAACAAATTAATGAGTGGGTTGTTGGTAGAGGGTATGTAGGTATAGGTAGATAGATATTTTAGTGTATATTGAAAGGTGAACATTTTCTATTTGCCTTACAGGTTGTTCAAGTTTTAAAAGAAATTATCGCTGGAAGGTTTGGATTTCTAAGTGGCACTTAAACCACATGCAGCAATCTTTTTAAAATAAAACCTTATAACAAGACAAATGACATGGTAAACACCACTAAAAATGTGTAAAGATATTGATCCAACATGTCAGTTGGTACCGTTTTAACAGGCCTGGCTTAACATGACAAGGTTAACATTCTGAAATAGACCTGTTCAAACGTCGGACTCTTTATGAGCCCAACTGGAAGAGGTAAATAGTCAGCTTTTATAGGCTCAGTAAGAAGTACTGAATGCATCTAATAATAGTACGTTGGCGAACGTTTTGTGACTTGATGCATTTTGCATACCAAGCCCGAAATGCACTATGGATGATATATATATATATCTAAGTAAATCGTTTGTAACCGAGCCTGCACAGCAATCCACAAAACTTGTTATTATTGAGCCCGTGCATATTTGCAATGCGGCGTTGTGCAAAAAGTAAACATTTTCAATTGACGAAATAACTTTGCCCTAAAACGGAGTAATTTTTGAAGCATGTGTAATTAAAATCCAGAATTCATAAGCGATAATTAAAACAATAGCTCTTTAATTTGAAGAATATTATTTTTCAACTTTTAAAACTTATAAATCAGCCTCTTTTCTTTTTGGTGTAAAGGTTTTAAAAAGTTTTTCCACTTTTCATGCGGTTTCCGATAGATTACAAAAACATAGAAAGCTCCCTATCCCGGTCAGGTTAGCATAAACGCATTAATTTTTTCCCCTCCGGGTGACGCTAACAAGTTGTGCATGTTCACTTCGCGCTGATTGGCTAGTTCCCTCTGAAGGATTCACTTAGATATATATATATGGGATTTTTCCTAACTTTGTCTGCGGGGTTTTCCAGCATATTTCATTATGTGCTTATATTTCTTCCTGGATTATTTATGTATGAATATAACATATTTCAAGCTTGATAAGCAGCATGCAACATACAACTTGCAACAAAACCTTCACCAACCATGATTGAAATAGCTGTTTATGAAGATAAAATAAAAGATAAAATAAAGAGATTTATTTTAACAGCCTTTTTAAAATGGGTGTACATTAAAATCTTAGTTCTCTTCTGTCACAATAACCATAATGCCTTCTGTTTATAGGGGATAGCTATTGTAATTCAATTCAAACACAATGCAATTCCAATCAAACAACTTTGAATTTACTTTGAGGTTTATTTTAACAGCCTTTTTAAAATGGGTGTACATTAAAATCTTAGTTCTCTTCTGTCACAATAACCATAATGCCTTCTGTTTATAGGGGGTAGCTATTGTAATTCAAATCAAACACAATGCAATTCCAATCAAACAACTTTGAATTTACTTTGAGGTTTATTTTAACAGCCTTTTTAAAATGGGTGTACATTAAAATCTTAGTTCTCTTCTGTCACAATAACCATAATGCCTTCTGTTTATAGGGGGTAGCTATTGTAATTCAAATCAAACACATTGCAATTCCAATCAAACAACTTTGAATTACAATATCTAGCCCCAAATGACACGGATGAAAAACGCACGGCGCATGCGTAAGCAAAACACAAGACTAACTGAAGATTTTATGAAGGGTTTCGTGTTTTCGTGTGGTTATGTATTAAGCGAATTTCTTTTGTATTATTTGACAAGGGAAAGAAAACAACTAATGTAATGTGTTAGGGAAATACAAGCACTAACTTTCCACGAACTTTCTTAACTTTTAAGATTTACCAAACGCCGGTAAATCTCCAATGGTTTTATTGTAAACACGACCGTCTTCCGAGCGTGCGCAGTGCGTTTTTCACCCGTGTCGCCCTAAATACAAAAGGCATAATAGTTATGTGAAAGTATAGAACTGGGTATGGATAACTATTTTACATAGGTATATAAATTAACTTCTCCCGAAAAAAATCAAATTATAAAACAGATAGGCTTATGATAAAGCATAGTTTATAACCCTCTATAAACTATGGATAAAGTCAAAAACTGATTAAAATCAGAGAATACAAATATTTGAAAAATAGAATAAATCATTTAATTTAATATATTTTGCAATTATACTAAATAAAGATAATAAATCTATGTGTAGTTTTTACTGTTTGTGGCAAGATTATATTTATATTTGTCTTGCTGTCTTTCTGTCTATGAAGATCTGTCTGTCTGTCTGTCTGTAAACATCTGTTAGTCTGTGGGATATGTCTGTCTGTCTATGAAAATCTGTCTTTCTGTGAAGGTCTGTCTATAAAGATCTGTCTGTAAAGCTCTGTCTGTAAAGATCTGTCTGTAAAGATCTGTCTGTCTGTCTGTCTATGAAGATCTGTCTGTGAAGATCTGTCTGCCTCTCTATGAAGATCTGTCTACAAAGATCTGTCTGTAAACTTTAAGATCTGTCTGTAAAGATATGTCTGTAAAGATATGTCTATAAAGGTCTGTCTGTGAAGATCTGTCCGTCTGTCTATAAAGATCTGTTATTGAAGATCTGTCTGTCTGTCTGTTTATAAAGATCTATCTGTATGTAAAGATCTGTCTGTCTGTGAAAATCTGTCTTTAAAGATCTGTCTGTAAAGATCTGTCTGTAAAGATCTGTCTACAAAGATCTGTCTGTAAAGATATGTCTATAAAGGTCGGTCTGTGAGAACTGTGCGTCTGTCTATAAAGATCTGTCTGTAAAGATCTGTCTGTCTGTCTGTGAAGATCTGTCTGTCTGTCTATAAAGATCTGTCTGTAAAGATCTGTCTGTAAAGATCTGTCTACAAAGATCTGTCTGTAAAGATCTGTCTGTAAAGATCTGTCTTGTTTGTCTGTCTCTCTATAAAGTCCCCTCTATTAACTATGATAATAACTTACATTATCTAATAATTACTTTTTATGATTTAAAATCTCCAATGATTTCATTTTCCAAAACTATATGGCTGTATATTATTTGCTTGAAATTAAATTAACAATTAACTTACTCAGTGTGTGACTCACAAACACTAACTAATCATTGACAAAATCTACCCATAAAATATAGGACTGCATGGCTGCAATAGTCTGAACCACGCTCAGACTGCTAGCTAGAGCCTGCATAAGAGTCAGATCAAGGGCACGAGTAAACCCTGCATCCAGGGTCTAGTTGTGGTTTGCAGAACAAAAAGAGACAAAACGGTGATATTATACCATTTTAATAGTGATTCTGAATTACAATCAAATTTTACATTTGTTTGTTTACTTTACGTTTATTTAAGCATTTTATTTTTAATTTTACGCATTTGTTAAGCACATTTACGTAAGTCACAAACGGTTTTGTACCCAACTCTATACGTATGCCATATATCTAATTACGTATAACGTATTTAGTATGTTTAGTTAACTGTTTCTTACGTTTATCTACGTGTTCCTTATGTTTATTTGCGTATTTCTTACGTTAATTGTTCTTTTAACGAACACCGCAGCAGACTGCAGTTGCCTTAGAACGACGGCATTGACATTGGCAGACACGGCGACGGATATAAAGGTTTTTGCTGCAGAATTTATGATGTCTGCGACAAGTGCAGTAAACAACTTGGCTTCGGAGAGGACAAACAACTCTTCTGTGGTGGCTTGTTCTCACTGCACAAATCAGGTTTCCTTTTCCTTTTGTACCGGGAAAACCTGAAAATAATAACACAAAATGACTGCTAAAGAAAATGATTTTGTGAGCAGAGTTGTGTGCTAAAATATTTAGTGAGTGTGAGTCCGAGTCTCCCCAATTAGCCATAGGCTAAATACATTGATACGTTAAAAAAGTAATCTATTTATATATTTTTTTACTGACATCAACGACTGTTTAAAGCATCCAGAATATGAAGAGAACACTAACCATATGCGATTACTAAGGGGGAATGGGGGTACTAGTCGTATCTCTTGGGAGTAAAAATCAGCGATTTGTTAATAAGGAAACGGAAAACCCCTTCGCTTTCCGCGCTTTTTTCGTTTAATGCTTTAATTTTTTCTTAGTTTTTTTTTGTAAACACACCTTTTTAAATGACAAAAAAAAAGAAAAAACGTCAAAAATCAAAAAAATAGTGTGAGCAGGGTTGTCTGATAAATATGTAAACGTAGGAGTATAAGTGTGGGTTTGCGTCTCCCAAATTTATTGGACACTTGTGTCTGCATGACTTGAAGATTGAGATGTCAATAAAGATAAAAAAAACACTATTCATTCACACACCAATCCATTGATGATTAATCAATATATTCATTGATACATTCGTTCATAATTCTATTCCTTCATTCGTTACTCTATATATCCATTATTCCGTCCATGCATTGATCCACTCATTCATTTCTTTTTTATTTGCTCATTCAGCGATTCGCTCATTCTGCATTGATTCAATCTTTGGCATTCATCCATTTTTCCTTCCCCATCCATTCAATTATTCATTCATCCATTTATCAAGTTAAATCATCAATACATCCACCTATCCATTCTTCAATCCATCCATCCATTCATTCATCCATTCATTCATCCATCCAACCATTATATGATTAAACGTACCTCGTGGGCCCCGGGGTCCTTGAGGACCTGTGCTTCCTCGTGGACCTTGGTGACCTTGTAGACCTCGTAGACCTTGTGGACCAGGGGGGCCTTGATGTGGAACAATAATGTAAGTAATAAAACGCTTGTAAGCTATTGTGAGCGATAAAGAGATTCTAGGTATACGGCGTTCAGTGAGTTTCAACGATGGAAGTATAACGTATCAAATCTTCACAAGACCAATTATCATATAATTGTAATAACTTGCACTTCGATATATATGCACTACAGTTGTATAGGTAGATCAAAATCAGCATATATGTAAATATTTTAATGGGCCAGATTGGGAAAAAACTCTGCTAGTTTGATAGTAAGGTATTACTAACCTGGATGCGGGTTGTTTGTTCGCCTACGCCTACGCCTACGCCAACCATTAACACCAAAATCTTGGCAAAGAATGAAAACAACGAGCAGGACCAAAGCGAAATGGACTTTCATCTTAACTTTTCTGCAGTCTTCAAAGCTAGGATATTCCACACTATCAGTGCAAGATGCGACTGTGAGCTTTGAGCTTGAATGTGCTGCTATTTATGCACGATTTGGCTAGTCAATAAACACTTGAAATATATGCGTAAACGTTTATTTTGGGAAGGAGTCGGTGAACAAGAAAATTCTTGTTTAAACATACTAAATGAGGTAATTAGTTTTTTTATAGAAATAATTTTGATTTTGCAAATTTATTATACATGAATGTATTACAGATACTTTGAGAGAGAAAATGTTAAAACCTTATTGTTGAAAATCATATATTTTAGCTTTTCTGACACACCCAATTGCTAAAACGACTCAGCAATGTAGTAAATCGATGCATTTATAGTTACTCGCTACCAAAACGACTGAGTAGTGGTTACTCAAATAACTGAATAAATCGATGCATTCATAGTTACTCGCTACCAAAACGACTGGGTAGTGGTTACTCAAATAACTGAATAAATCGATGCATTCATAGTTACTCGCTACCAAAACGACTGAGTAGTGCATGGTTACTCAAATAACTGAATAAATCGATGCATTTATAGTTACTCGCTACCAAAACGACTGGGTAGTGGTTACTCAAATAACTGAATAAATCGATGCATTCACAGTTACTCACTACAAAAAACGACTGAGTAGTGGTTACTCAAATAACTGAATAAATCGATGCATCCAGTTATTCACTGCAAAAACAACTGAGTAGTGGTTACTCAAATAACTGAATAAATCGATGCATTCACAGTAATTCACTGCAAAAACAACTGAGTAATGGTTACTCAAATAACTGAATTATAAATCACGGTATCCAAAGTTACTGCAAAAACGACTTAGTAGTGGTTACTCAAATAACTGAATAAATCGATGCATTCACAGTAATTCACTGCAAAAATAACTGAGTAATGGTTACTCAAATAACTGAATTATAAATCACGGCATCCAAAGTTACTCACTGCAAAAACGACTGATCAGTAGTAGTTACTCAAATAATTAATTAAAGGAAATTAATAAATCTTTATTTACTAGTAGGAACGTTTTTACAATTGTTTTAACAACACTTAATTTTATATATACGTTACCATAGTTAATAGAGGGAACCCTCTATTAACTATGCTGTTACAGAGGTTTTATATATAAATACATATAAACTTATTAACTAAAAGTAAGAAAAAGAGCTGTATGGTAAATAGGTACTGAGATAACAAAACAAAAAAAACAAAAAACAAAAATTACAGTGCCTTGTTGCAATTTGAATACCCATTTAGTTTAACATAGGTCGAGTGCTCCATTTTCTTAAGTGTTGTTCTGCCTTATTGTTTACTTTGGCCACCTTATATTAATAATAATAATAATATAATAATAATAAAGTTTATTTATATAGCGCTAAATCCACTAATTGCCCAAAGCGCTTTACATAGTTATATAGAAAGTATAAGAAAATGTATAAAAATTAACTAACATAAATATAAGAAAACGAACAATGTAGTGATAACATTAATAAAATAGAAATAACTAATTAATATAAATTAATTATTATTAATAAAAAATGATATAGAAATATACTATAAAAATGTAATAAAATATATTGTATGTACATAGTACCTACTGATAAAATATTAAATTATGTACTAAACATAATATGCTTCTTGAAAGAAGTAGGTTTTAAGTTATTTCTTAAAAGTATTTACATTGGACACCTGTCTTATAGAAAGTGGTATGCTATTCCATAATTTTGGCGCAGCAACAGAAAACCTACGGTCTCCGTATGTCTTAAGCCTTGATTTGGGAACTTGTAACAGTTCCTTATCACTAGAGCGAAGGGAACGTGTACACGTGCGAGAAAGTAGGAGACTGGATATGTAACTTGGAACTAACCCATTTAACCCCTTATATACTAGCAGTAGTATCTTAAACTTAATCCTTTGTTGAATAGGCAACCAGTGTAACTTAATTAATGTAGGTGTTATATGATCATATTTCCTAGTATACGTAACAATGCGAGCAGCAGTATTCTGTACTAACTGAAGGCGGTTTAAAAGACATTTAGGCAAGCCATATAAAACAGCATTGCAGTAATCTAGTTTAGAAGTAATATAAGCATGTATTAATATTCAATAAATTCACAATGTTTTAGTAAGTTTTAAAAAAAGAGGGGACCTTGCCCTTCTCTCTTCCTTTATATAATGATAATTTATAAATGGGGATTGTAAAATTGATTGAGATGTCATCAACTCCTAATAATACATTACTTTTACAAGATTCCAGCAAAAAATGTTCAATTCTTCTAACCAGTCTCTGATCTGAAAGTAAAAGTTTCTTGACTGTTTTTTTTTTTTGACAGGCAATTAACAAACAAATTGGTCAACTGTTTTAGGGTGATGTGAACAAAAAGAACAACAGGAATAATCAAGGACCTTCAAACGACGACGGTCATGATTTAAATATAGAATGCTATTTATTAGTAACATTTTGTATTAAAACATCCTCAAATAGGTGTCTAAAGATTAGTATTATAAATTCTTGCATAAATGTTTTCCCATTTTACGTTTTTGCTTTCTGTACTCGTTTGGTTAATTAAATTAGCTTGGAAGGTTAGGCATATATATATTTATCCCCTATTATTAGTAGGAAAATCTGATTAGTTTTTAATTTCTCAAATTCTACTTTTTTGCTTCATATTTGTATGCATTTTTCATTTTGGATTGTATATATTTCACATACAGTAAAAACCCGCATATAAGAACCACTATTTTCCGAGGTAATAGGCATTTAGTGAGAAATTGTGCTAAGGTGGTTCTTAACTGGTTCTTATTTACAAAGCAAGAGCAATTTCCAGTATATGGTGTTTTTATATATACATATACATAACATAACATTTTTTTTTGAAAGAATCAAAGAAAAGATACTTTTACAGTAATAGTCAGTACTGTAAAGTATGTATAATTTTAAATTTGTGAAAAAATTATAATAATAAAATAAATCCAAATAAATCTTGAAACAAAAGCAAATTTTAGCCTAGTGGTTCTTAATCCACTGGTTCCGGCTTATATGCGGGTTTTTACTGTACTCCATGTGTTTTTAGTTTGGATTTCCATTCTATTGGTATAGTGTGTATTATTCCAACCCATCTAAAAAAAAACATCTCTCTTGTAATCCTTTTCTTTTGACTAGCTACTTCCCATTTTAATTCACCGCTTAAGTCACATAGATCTATCATTTTTTATATATTCAATTTGGAGAAATCTCGATATAATATTGATTTTTTTTGTCAATGTTTATGTATCGCCTATTCCATATACTTAACAATTATTCGCCGAAGGCGAAGTGATTATCGGTGAACATTTACCGAGCGGGGAGTCTTCGAGCTGCGAGGTAAATATTCACCGATAATCACTTCGCCAGAGGTGAATAATCGTTTTAGTATAAATACTAAGGTGATTATTTAAAAAAAGAAAGAAGGAAACAGCATTGAAAGTGAAAATATTTTATTTTTTAAAAGCGCGACCGTTACGCGTAAAAATTGTAAACTTTGTCTCGCATATAATGACAAAAAAAAACAACGTGAAAATTTACTATGATACCTTTAAATAGCTTGACACCAAACTTAGTAGCTTCTTTTGTCGATTTTGGGACAGCATTTTCTTTAAAGTTTTCAATTTCATCTTTGCTAACAGTGACAAAACAACTGCTGGCAGCCATTTTGTCCGAAAAGGTGATTATCGGCTGATAATCCGAGATAGCAAACCAATCGATTTTGTATAATCACCTTTGTATTTATACTAAAGGTGTATATTGATCGAGTATCATATTTACGTCCTCTCTGGTTTCAATTTCTGTAAATTCCGCCAAATTTTTAAAAATTTTCTTTATAAAATTGAGGCAGACAGTCTGGAATTCTATTTATGTCAAAGTTACTACGTATATGTTGTAACCCCCCATACTGTCGAAATAAACATAGGGGATTTCTTTAAGTCTTCTGATTTTTTTCTTTTTATTTAGTTATTTAGTTATCCATTTTTTATTCTTTTTTATTTATATTCATTCATCTATCTATTTTGAAATTTAAAAAAGGAGGAGGAAGAAGAACAAGAACAAGAAGAACAAGAAGAGGAAGAAGAAGAAGATAAAAAGAAGAAAGATCAATTATTGAGATTTGATTTTCTTATTTGTTTGCTATATAACTTTATTATTAAAAAGACCCACCAAACACTCAATTAGCGCGTGATAATTTGTTCTCAACAATGCCACGAAAGTTTGACCTTGGGGTCTCACGTTTTCCTCTCTCGGTAAAAATCAGTATATGATTTGAACGATTTAGATTTATTCACAAACGTGTTATATCGTGATACATGCAAACATGTTATCCACAGCGTGGCGTCGTTGCATATTTTAAGCTTAAATCACCTCTTTTCAAGTGTTTCATTTAAATAGTCGTTTAATGTTGTTAAACTTTTTATTTCTCAACATTTACAATTTAAGTTTACAATTACCATGGTTCTTAAGTTATATTAGCGAAACTGAGTTCATTTTTAAATTTTTATCTTGCATTGTAATTTATCCTTTATCCTATTGATAACTTCCTTGCAGATTTTTTTTGGCAAATTTTGTATTATGTTGATTCAAACTTATATTAAGTTAATGAAACTCATTCCATTTTTAAATTTTATCTTACATTGTAATTCATTTTTTATCCTATTCAGTGTATTAATGATAACTTCCTTGCAGATTTTTCTTCGCAAATTTTGTCAGTCGTATATTGATTCAACTTATTCACTAGATTTGCTTTTAACCTTGCAGCAAACAACAGTCGGACGTGCTGATGAACACGAGCATTTACAAACAAGCTCTTTGATCAAGAAGTGACTGGAGCATTTAGCGTTTGTACTCAAGCACGAACAAGAGATCAACTGATGATCTTTCTTACAGGAGACGAGGTTAGAAAGCTTGGAGGTAGTGGTGTAACAGCTCAGTTTCACGGGAACTGCCTCTGAAGGACGACCAGGACTTCCCGGTGCTCCATTTGGTCCTGGGTCACATGAAACAAATATAAATCTGTTAGTAGTTGGGCCTCTTTTATCGGGAGGGATTGATGGTTTTAAGAGAAGAATATATAAGAATATATTTTAATAACAATTACAATAATAAAAGTTAGTTAAATAGTTTCAAAGTTTAGTTTAAAGAGAAACCAATAAACATATTGAAAAACAAAGAGACGAAGGAGCACCCATGGAAGGGCTAATGTAAAGGCCATCAAAGAAGGGCTATAGAAAAACAACATTATATATTGAAAGGGGGTGGGGTCATACCAGAAACAGGAACCAGGGAAGGGGCCACGTATAAAAACTGAAGTATGTTTAAAACTAAGGGGCTCTATAGAAACATTTTAGCAAAAATTTCCAAAACCACCACCCCCGGTTCCCGTTTTAAAAGGTGTTAAATACCTTTAGGTCCAGGGCTTCCTGTGCTTCCATTTGTACCTTGAGGACCTGGAGATCCGGGGGGACCAGGCTTACCAGTCTGACCACGTGGGCCCGTTGGTCCTCGTTGACCTTGTTTGCCTGGTGGACCTAGTAATAAAATGGACATTTAGAAATATTAATGGGCTCGGAGAAATCGAAATGATGAAGAAAAAATAAACTGAATGGAATCATTTGATGGATTATTATTTGTGTTTCTTTTGTGAGTGTGAATGAATTCAAAAAAAAAATCAGACTATACTTTTTCTTCTCAGTCAAATTGTGTTCGTCCCGTTTTCACACCAGAAAACGTGTCCGTCGTAAGACAATTTGCCCACCCAGCCGATTTGTCCGTCTTCTAGTGTTAAATATGAAAATGAAAAATCAGTAAAACTCACCTACGATGTAAGTTGTACGACGGCGTCTACGACGGCGGCTCCAGAACGCATTTGCTCCGTCGTCATCCGGAGTACAAACGAGAACGAGAAACAAGAACACCAGAAAGAGTTTAGAAATCATATCGAACGGTGGACAAGAGAACAGTAGTTTAACGTAGATGCAAAAAAAAATGAATCACAAGGAAGCATAATGAACACGGAATTGTTGCGGTTCTACTGTAAACACATGTCAAACACGGCCGTCAATTTATAACTTTACTTGTCAAAATATCACTGCTATACATTCGATTGAGATAATAATAAATTATACGCAAATGCATTCTCAAATTCTTATAAAAATTGTACGTCGAATAGTCTTGTTTTGTTTCAGTGTTTTAACGACTTATACATGTCGTTGCAGTCGTTCACATGTATAACACGGCCGTCAATTTATAACTTACATTGTCAAAATATCACTGCTATAATGCATACATTCGATTGAGATAATAATAAATTATATACGCAAATGCATTCTCCAATTTTTATAAAAATTGTACGTCGAATGGTCTTTTTTTGTTTCAGTGTTTTACAGTGCAGAAATATTTTAGAAATCGTTTATTGTTCGTTGAATTATTCGCACTGTAACGACGACTTATACAAGTCGTTGCAGTTTTATCAATTTTTATCAGTTTTGTCAAAAATAAGGCCAATCCCAGCTCCCATTTTACCCCTTCAGGACCCTCATTCAATTTACTTGATTCAGAGTATTTTTTATTCAGGAAGTCATAAAGAGCCGTTATTGTTCAAACTATTTTAATTTTTTATTTGTCTAGTTGATTTTTTGTTTACCTTAACTTGGAAAAATTCACGTTTGATATGACCTCAAGAATACGTAGATTTGAATCAACACAATAACAAAAGAATGGGGAAACTGAGCTAATTAGGGCTTCACCCAGGTTACGGAAAAAGGGATGAATCAAAACTTATTTCAAATTATTTTGAAATAGAATATTAAGTTATTTCAAGACATAAAGTCAACCATCAAGGTGCAAGATGAAGTCAAGGATACATTTTTTGTGTTTAATATTTGTGTTGCTGTTATGTGTCTTTGGAGCAGATTCGTGGAGGAGACGCAGAAGGAGAACTCCAAAAACAGTTTACGGTAAGTGCAGATCAGAGTTATAATTAATACTACAATTTAATACACTATTTGCATTTCTTTTGTCTTTATTATGTTACTCTGATTAGGAAATTAAAAAATGGAAACTAGCGAGTAAACTATTATAGGCTTCGTCGGTGTTTGATACAAACGATGATAGGTAATATAATGAAATTTATAAATTAAAAGGATAGACAATAGAATGAAATTTTGAACACCGTAAAAATTGTTAACTTAACTTTATTTACGTTTCAAACTTTAGCCCTTTGTGTCATTTTTACGGTACTGTTATAAATTTCGTTCTATTGCCTATCGCTTATATTAAACACCGTCGCAGCCTATACTTGTTGACTCGTTAGTTTCCACTGATTTATATTAGGTAATACACTCGTTATAAATATAACAAACACATCGCAACAGTTCACTCAATACTGATAACTGACTTAAGTATTATAATTTGAACGGACTCAAACAGAAAAATATAAAGCAGACGAAGTAGAAATTACACAATAAAAATTTTTGATTTATGTTTTGATTTTTTGCTATGAAGTTCAGTTCATCAAATTGAATCTAGAGACATTTTTTAAGTTAACTAAAATATTGAATATAGCCAGAAGTTCATATGAACTTCTCATATATATAGCATAACATCAATATATAATTCGACAAATATAAAATGAAATTAAAATTGAAAAAAATATTTCTTCTTGAATATCATGTACATGTTTTAAAACATGTTAAAACTTCAACATTGTTTTTCTTTTTCAGTGAAAGGTCCCCCAGGGCCTCCTGGACCACGGGGTCAAACCGGGCCTCGGGGATCAAGTGGCCCGCCAGGATCCCCAGGTGCAAAAGGGCCGCAGGGAAGTAAAGGAAATCCAGGAAACCCAGGATCTAAAGGTATATAAGGGAAAGGAGCTATATACTAGAGGAGGACAACCTTTCAACCGTTCTCCCGTCCCCTTCTCCTAACGCTAGCGACGCAGCCTAAATGGTGGAGACTTTTCTGTCCCCGGTTTCTGTCCCGCTCTCGCCCACTCTTTCAACTTCCTTGGGTTACGGATACACTCACATTTAATATAGTATCTTTGAAACTATTTTTTTTTTCATAACTCAGGATCTGTCGGGCCTCCAGGACATCCTGGCAGTACTCAAAAGCTACGTTGCAGTTCAACAACCTCGAAGATGTCCAACAAAGTTAGCTGCCCAAATAGTGGAGATCAAATGATTTCTTGTTCATGTGCGAATTCAAAATGCACCAATCGCTTTAATATAAAGAATAACCAGTGTAAATGTAATTGCGTTACAGCTAAACCCATAGCCGTTTGTTGTAAATTAGTACCAAAGCACCGTTGAGAGTTTAGTGTATTAAATAATAAAATCAAATAAGATATTAAATTAAATGGTTTTCAATGGTCATTACCATGGCTCATGTTTTTTTGTTTTTTTAGTGTTTGCCGTTTGTTTGTTTGTTTGTTTGTCTATTTGTTTGTTGTTATTCGTTCGTTTGTTTGTATATATGTTTGTTTGTGTGTGTTCTCTGTTTAATTTTTTCGTGTTTGTCAATGTTCTCTATGTAAAAATACTTGTTTTAGTTATTTCAACAACTACTTCCGAAATTTAAAATTGTATTGAATTCATGTAAGTCCGGCTGTCTCGTCCCACCATTATTTGCAAAACATACACGTACATCTACATATTTTAAACAAACGTTTTGGGGAGGGGTGGGAACGGCTGTACACAGGCTATCTGTATTCTAGACTTTTCATTAATCCTGATATTGGTCAAAATGAGATAGCGTACTTATATTCGTTGGACGAATTACGCCCGAAGCAATTCCGAAGGCATTGGCTCGAATCCCGAAGTTCTTCTCGCGGATTGAACAAATCGGCAAATTAATTGACCCCGAGAAGTCAGCTGAAAAATATTATATTCTTTGTTAGCTTGGGAGCTAGCTAATCGAAATAACCAAAGCTAAGGAACATAAGTTATTTTTGAAACAAAAACTTTGAAACTTTGAAACAAAAGTTATTTTAATATCCCATGCATCACGCTGTCTAGAACAAAGACCAGTCATATGAGCATGAATTAATTGCCATGGCAACGCTGCGTTTTGTAAGGGTTACATAAAATTTACACGAGAGAGAAAGAGTCGCAGTTTGGCTTCAAAATGTTTGATTTATAAAACTTAGCTTTCGTAGATATAATATCTAGTATAATAGCAATCATGGTATTGCCTTTCGATAGACAGCCGCTGCTTCACAAACGCTATGAGCTTCTCGATTTGCCAGTGAGCGAGCAAGCAACAAACTCTCCCCGTGGTAACTCCGAGGACCGAAAGGGAGATGAGTACGCGAATTTCTTGAAGTAAGTGGTTAAATGGTTATTTCTAAAGACATAAATATCAATAGATAGTGATTTTGGATAAAGGTTTACTTAATGACCGGTGGTATATGACTGGAGTGACTGACTTTACGATTTGTTTATGCAGAAAGTGATCGGTGTTTATATGGCTCAGACCGACCGCGATACATTGACTCGTTAGATACATTTCGATTCCAACTCAGATACGCTGAAGTTGTTTACCGTCTTCAATGCACTTTTATTTTCGGTTCGGATTTTTGAATGCCCGTTTACTTAATATATATTTTCATACATTTTACCTTAAGGAATAAGTGCTGCTAGATATAATAGCAAACACTGGTATAAACCTGGGTATATTAAACTAAGACAGCTCAATTACACAATTAAATCAAGCTGGATTGGAGCCATTCTTGGCATAAATATTTTCATATTGCTAAGCAGGTATATATCAGTATATATACATTACTGCTGTCATACTCATAATATAAATACCTCTCAGGACAAAATATTAGGCATGCAGTTTACTCGATATATTTATTTATATATATATTTTTTTGGATATATATATATAACTTAGCTTTTTATGTATAAGTATATATCCTTATACTAATAGCCACACTGATGAAAGTGTTTCAATGAATCAGTGTAGACTACATTGTCAATGTGTCTATGGTGACTGTCTGGACAAACATTAATTTCCATCATCATTTACAGAATTTCAATTTTCAATCCATTCAAGTAACTTGTATGGACTACCACAATTTTCCAGATATAAAAAATAAATTATTAAATCAACGCAATTTTTTGACAAACAATTCTGGATAACAATATAACTTTTCATGGTTCTCGTCCACAACCTCAAGCTTAAAACCGAGACACTTCAATATTCCATGGTTTGTGGTCAAATTGTAAAGAATATATTACATACTATCAAGGCTGAGGTTGTTTGATTCGAACTGTGAAAATGTCTATTCTGGCTGAACAAACACCTGGCTGAACAAACACCAATATTTATGCAAGACACATTTGTGGTCACTGCAATTAAGAACTTATAATTACAGGAAATAATAACTCCACACACCTGCTGAAGAATACATGTAGCTAATCCCACAGCCATGTAGTCACGGAAACCAATTAATTTATCAGTGAAGCTCACACATGAAACATTCTCCCTGAAAAATATTAATTAAGGTATAACTGAAAAAATAATACAATGTTTGATGGTCATAATATAGGTACAAATGTAATACTTTGTCCCTGATGCACCTGAATCATGCATAGGCTCAGTTTCCAGCCAAAGTGATCATGTACAGCCGCAATATTGATCTCACTACAATAATTCCCAAGTCACAGCAACACTAGATTGCGGTGAGGATCATTTCTGAAGCTGTACAAGCCACCACTGCTGGGAACTGAGCCTACCTGAATTATGAATAGCATTTAATTTATTATTATTACTATTGGTTCAGTACATTCTCTGTTATTTTGAATGAGCTTTTATGATAATTATATATATATCGATGTGTATTTGGGTTTGCATGTTTGAACAGACACCATTTTTATAACATATGTCATATTTGTATTATAAATATGTACCTTTTCTTAATTTACACATATTTGGTCTGTTTTTTTTTTCTTGAGAGCCACCTTTTAGTAGAAGCATATTCACACATTTGTGGCTTAGTTAGGGTGTGATATGACAATATCATTTTACACCTTACTGCAGTTTTTGGCTTTCTGCAAACTCAGACATTTCAACGGCTAGTTGGAATGTCTTAGTCGGTTGACATCAATCAAAATCATCAAAGGTGCCAATTAGTAATTAGCACCAGCTAAAAATGTATTTCACAACTAGCCATTTGAGTTTCTGTTGCAGAAAGTCTAAAACAACAATAAATGTACTATATCATATATTGCATCCATGTCTGATTAATGTGTAGACTGAATTGAAATAATAATGGCAACCTGCTATTATTCTTGACTGGCTAGCCTCATGACATGCTGGAACACAATAGAGTTTTCACATGTATGAGAGGCTAGCCAGTGAATGAATTGTATTCAATTGAATGAATTGTATTGATGCCATATTTCGATTTGGTGTATGCACTGCATGGCAGTTTTTCTTAGATAACTCCCAAATCTAATGTTAGGGACAATTTGATTGATTTAGGTCTTTATCAAATGGAGAAAGACAGGATGAAGCTGTTTCAAAGTAAGTGGAAATAATATGATAAATGGTATGCTGCATCTATTATTCAAGTGATCTGAATCTTTTAATGAGTATTGTGAGACTGTGCCAGTGTTTCTATGGTAACAGTTGAAGTATTTGTGTTTCTATATTTGTCACATATACAGCTTATACATTAATTTAACCCCTCCTCAGTTATCCAAATCCAATAACTTGGCCACTTTGTGGGGAGAAATAAATATAAATACAGTACAAACACTTAATGTAGAAAAGAAAACTTATCACTATCTAGTACCGTATAATAAAATATAACAACCTGCAATGTGGATTTGCAATTTTGCACTTTGAAAAAAACTGTCATTTATGATGGATTCCTAAATTTTAATACCAAAAATCACAATTAGACCTTTCCGATTTCATAAATTTATAAAACTACCGCGAGACCTTACCAATTTCATAAATTTATGAAACTGCTGCAAGACCCTACCGATTTCATAAATTTATGAAACTACCGTGAGACCTTAATTACCGATTTCATAAATTTATGAAACTGCCGCAAATTTTGAAATAAGTACTGATTTTTATAATTTATGGGAAAAAAATCTAGAAAATCATCAAATTTGGTAAAATTTTGCAGATAATTTGAGGAGTGCAAAATTGCATATCCACATTGCAGGTTGTTTATCAATATTTAGTACTATTTATGCTGCATGCTATTATAATAAAGGGTCACTTCAATTAATATAGATACATTTAGCTTAATAGTTGGTTAAAAAGAATTGTTTTTGATTTTTTTAAAAAAAAATTTTAATGCAGGCCCAAGGCAGCAGCTCCAAAGCCAACTCTACCACCACCAACAAGTCCCAATAAGACAATTAACCAAACTAGTGGCTTCTCACCTAGGCCACAGAGCTCAAAGAATGAGGGTGTTCTTCAAGTCAGTTTAAGAGCTTTTCAAAATGAAAGAGAACATAAGCGAAAGATGAGAGTCATAGAGGTAAAATATATTAAAACTATTTTTAAATAAATAAACTTAAAGTGCATATGACATGAAATTTTTTGTGGTCATTTCTAGAAGTACAATAGGTGCTGAACATGACTCCGATATCGAAATCGATAAAAAGAACCAAGAACCATTTTTGTATGGTGGTATAGGACAAGCGTTGCAAACAAAATGACATCACAAGGTCTAAACACATGGTCATTTTTCAAGGCATATAGCACTATTTCAAAACAAAAATATCGCTTACAAATAGTCTTCATTAATCATGCTATACAGTTGTGTATGCTTTGAAAAAAGCCTTTGGAGCGCGACCAAATAAGCATGTGACTAGACCTTATGACGTCATTTTGTTTGCAACGCTTACCCTATACCACCATACAAAAATGGTTCTTGGTTCTTTTTATCGTGATTTCGATATCGGAGTCGTGTTCAGCACCTATCATACTTCTAGAAATGACCAAAAAAAATTTCATGTCATATACACTTTAAGATGAGATTTGAACCCCTTTCCGAACTCTATGCTGTCAATGTCTTTATCAAATTTTGTCGTTATTTATTCTATTCCAGACAACACTTAATTCTACTATCATATGAAAGTTTTAATAAATCTAATTTGTTATTATTAATAAATAATTTATTTGTTAATTTTGAGTGGTGCAAATATTTTTGACTTTGAAAAGTGGTTTTTCGTAACCTTTATATGTTTTTTTAATTATCATAATCATTAATAATTATTTTTATTATATAACATATAGTGGTATACCGAGTGATATCAACTAGATAAAAAGCCTATCCTAGTCATGAAGATATCATTGATATCGCACATGTGTGATATCACTTTCAACCAATCAACTTTCAAAATATTTTTTTTTTCTTCAATCTGTTATATAATAAACAGAACATTACATGTGCGCTTGGAGATATGAGTTTTATCTTCTCGTGTTGAAAAGATATCCCACTCATTCGCTGCGCTCACTCGTTGGATATCTTATCACACTCGAAGATAAAATTCATATCTCCGCGCGCCCATGTAATATCCTCTATATATTGAATTTGTTATCATTATGATTTATATTTATCATCATGATTATTATCATCATTCTCATTAAAATTTATAACAACTATCATAATTATCATCATTATTATCATCATCACCATCACTATTATTATCATCATCATTTATATTGTTATTTTAAATTCTATATTATGTATGTTATCATAGGATATTATGCTTCAACACAAGCAAGGGGAAAGAGAACTAAAGAGAAGTGAGGGAGATATTATAAAGAAACAGCAACATTTACGTCGAGTTATGTTAGATTATGAAAACAGTAAGTTTATCCATATTTTTACAGAGAAGACACTTAAACATTGAACACGTTTTAATTTTTTTAACCCACATCCCCTGGTAGATTACATTTGATATACTCAAATTATGTATTTGAACTCTATGCTGCATTTTTAGAGGTTTTGAAACTAGCAGTAGAATTTAGAATTAGTTATGATATCTATTAATTTTGCTTATTTTTTATTTCAGACATTTACAAAAAGAAAAGAGGAGAAGAGAAAAAACTCAGCGAGAATAACACAAACATTGAAAAGATAAAGCAACAACATTCAGTGCAAGAGGAAAAAGTATGTATTATCTTTAGTACGTAACAATCAGATGTCATGATCACCTTCGTTGTCTTTGTAACTATCATTTGTATCATTACAATGAAATTCATTATTATTTCAATCATTAGCAGTATCAATTACAATTAATTATAAACTTCAATAATAGAATC
This sequence comes from Metridium senile, assembly GCA_949775045.1. Taxonomy (NCBI): domain Eukaryota; kingdom Metazoa; phylum Cnidaria; class Anthozoa; order Actiniaria; family Metridiidae; genus Metridium; species Metridium senile. Next base: position 8,957,279 of record OX459101.1, on the reverse strand, counting down.
ACATTATTTTGTCAATATTTTATGTATTTGTTTTAACATTATTACCTATATTTGTTTTTAAGCTTTGTTTTCGTTTTGTTTGTGTGTCAGCTTTGTAGTTCAAATTTGTGTTTATATTTAATAAAATGTATGTTTTTTTCTAAAGTTTTAATAAAATGTTTTTTCATTCATATTTTAAATTTAACAGGCAACAAAGATTAGAATTGAAAGAAACCAATCTGCTGAATTGAAAATGAAGGATAAAGAAAGAAAATCATTTCTTCATTTGTAAGTATTAACTTAAAAATAATCATAAATACAAAAAATATATATAATATAAAATACATAATTTAAACAAAAACCCTATAATTAAATCTTTTATCTCTAGTTTTTCGTTGCCTTACTTTAATTGCAATGCATTATTTATTTGGTTTACATTCATAAAGTCTAAAATTTAAAAATAACACTGATTCCAAATAATCTTACCACGAGTTCAAGTTTATCTTGAAAAACCTCGAAAGTTTAGCCACTATTCCTCGGTTTCTCCATGTTTCCTTTCCAAGAAAAACTTCTTTATATATCACATACATAGAATAATGTTTTTCTTTGTTAGGAAGTACGCAAAATGAGCTTTTTTGAACCTTTTACGCCACAGAGTAAACAGCACCCCACATGCCGTTCAACTTTGCTTTGGTGCATTGAAATTTGACGCGCGCGCAGAAAAGGCGGGAAAGTTATAATAGTTACCAGTTTCCTATCGGCCAAGCTACTTACAGCATTTGGCAAGCGAATTTAAGAGTTTATAGTAACTTTTACTTTGCTTTTTTATAGGACGGGGACTGAATTTGATTACTACAAAGTTGCAAAGCAGTTAGAACTAACTCGAAACGAGGTAGCAAGACTTACTGCCGAATATGAAGCGAATTTAAAGCAAAAAGAGGTACGAAAAACACCGACTTTTAATTCTTCTAACATTTCTCAGTATTTCATAATAAAACATTATCCAAATTCTAACTTTATTTAATTCAGGAAGAAGAGTTTGAGCTGAAGAAACACATGGCAGATTTATCCATAAGTGTGAACATGGAAGCTCAGAAGAAAAGAACCTTGAAAGTTGAAGATAGAAAGTGAGTAACGCTTGTCGAGGGAGCGTTGCGTGACGCTATCCCCCTGATCCCTCCCTATTTCAACGCAGACCTGGAGTGAGACAAACCCCTTCCTCTCCCTCCATCCCCGGAGACTAATCTAAAAACGCAAAGACCCATACAAATTTAGAAATGGGCTTTATTAATTCTTCATAAACCCAATGATAGACAGATCAGATAATGTAAATTGTTTTATAGTATTATTGTGCGAAAAATTAAAGTTTCATATCTGTACAGAAGTTGTTGATTCTGATTGATACTATTTCTCATTGCAGCTATCGCAAAGATACAACAAATAAGGATATACTGGTAAGAATATGATATATTTTCCTAACAGATTACGGCCTAGAACAAATATAAAATTATTAAATAATATCGGTATTATTTCGCACAGGACCTCAATAAAAGACAAGGGAAATTGAGCGACAAAATCAAGTGGGTATCTCATTATAATGTGCTTCTAGTATTAATTTTCTCATGCTAGCAACTAAAATGCTATTTACAGGCTCATTTATTAAATAAGTGAATATCTTTATCCCAAGGCATACGGAGAATCAGGGACTTCGCCATGAGTTCAACAAAAGACGACTGAGTCGAGATTTGTACGCTACAAAAGGATCATTATCTTTGAAGAATAGAGAAGGTACGTCTAGAATTGGATACTATTTTCTTTCCTCTTTTTCCTTTCCTCTCGCTTTTTGTTTGTTTCGTTTACTTTTTTGTTTTTCTTCTGTTATGTTCTCCTCTCTTCTGTTCTCCTCTCTTCTGTTCTCCTCTCTTCTGTTCTCCTCTCTTCTGTTCTCCTCTCTTCTGTTCTCCTCTCTTCTGTTCTCCTCTCTTCTGTTCTCTTCTCTTCTGTTCTCCTCTCTTCTGTTCTCCTCTCTTCTGTTCTCCTCTCTTCTGTTCTCCTCTCTTCTGTTCTCCTCTCTTCTGTTCTCCTCTCTTCTGTTCTCTTCTCTTCTGTTCTCCTCTCTTCTGTTCTCCTCTCTTCTGTTCTCCTCTCTTCTGTTCTCCTCTCTTCTGTTCTCTTCTCTTCTGTTCTCCTCTCTTCTGTT